>CM059498.1:32443959-33693959 GCA_030378355.1 Eleusine indica | reverse complement strand
ATGTGATGCTAGTGGTATAGGCATTGGTGGTGTTTTGATGCAAGATGGTAAACCTGTTGCATACTTTAGTGAGAAAATTACTGGGCCTGTTTTGAATTATTCCACGTATGATAAGGAACTATATGCACTTGTACGTTCTTTAGAGACGTGGCGTCATTATTTGTTGCCCAAAGAATTTGTTATTCATTCTGATCATGAATCACTTAAGTATATTCGTTCTCAATGCAATTTGAACCGTAGACATGCTAAATGGGTTGAGTTTATTGAGTCTTTTCCTTATATTATTAAACATAAGAAAGGGAAGGATAATGTGATTGCTGATGCTTTATCTAGGCGATATACTTTGTTGTCTCAACTTGATTGTAGAATTTTTGGACTTGAGGCAATTAAAGAACAATATGTTGCTGATGTTGATTTTAAAGATGTATTGCTGCGCTGTAAAGAAGGTCGTGCTTGGCACAAATTTGTGTTGAATGATGGATTCTTGTTTAGAGCTAACCGCCTATGCATTCCAGTTGGTTCCGTTCGTCTTTTATTGTTGCAGGAGGCGCATGGAGGTGGATTGATGGGTCATTTTGGTGCTAAGAAGACGGAGGATATTTTGGCCACACACTTCTTTTGGCCAAGGATGAGGAAAGATGTTGAGTGTTTTGTTGCTCGCTGCACTACATGTCAAAAAGCTAAGTCTCGATTGAATCCACATGGTTTATACATGCCACTTCCTGTTCCTTCTATTCCTTGGGCGGATATTTCTATGGACTTTATTTTAGGACTGCCTAGGACTAAGAGGGGGAGTGATAGCATTTTTGTTGTTGTGGATCGTTTTTCCAAGATGGCACACTTTATACCATGTCATAAAACTGATGATGCTAGTTACATTGCTGATCTTTTTTTCAAAGAAATTGTACGTTTGCATGGTATGCCTTCTACTATTGTTTCAGATCGTGATGCAAAATTCTTGAGTCATTTTTGGCGCACGCTTTGGAATAAGTTGGGTACAAAGTTGTTATTTTCTACAACTTGTCATCCACAAACTGATGGACAAACTGAGGTTGTGAACCGCACTTTGGGTACTATGTTGCGAGCTATTTTGAAGAAAAATTTGAAGCAATGGGAAGAATGCTTACCTCATGTTGAGTTTGCTTATAATCGGGCAACACATTCTACTACCAAGGTAAGTCCATTCAAGGTAGTGTATGGTTTTGATCCCCGTACTCCACTTGATATACTTCCTCTACCTATTAATGAGAGAGTTCATGTTGATGCTAAGGAGCGTGCTGAATTTATTTTGCAAATGCATGAGACCACTAGACTTAGCATTGAAAAGATGAATGAAAAGTATAAAATTGCTGGCAGTAAGGGTAGAAAGGAAGTAAAGCTTGATGTAGGAGATTTAGTGTGGTTACACTTAAGGAAGGATAGATTTCCAGAATTGAGAAAGTCTAAACTAATGCCTAGAGCTGATGGTCCATTCAAAATAATAGAGAAGATTAATGATAATGCATACAAACTTGAGTTGCCTCCCGAGTTCGGGGTTAGTCCTACTTTTAACATTTCAGATTTGAAACCATACTTGGGAGAAGAGGATGAGCTCGAGTCGAGGACGACTCCACTTCAAGAGGGGGAGGATGATGAGGACATCACTCCTATGGATACACACAACACTCCTCCAAATCTGGACTTGCAAGGTCCAATGACTAGAGCTCGTGCACGACGACTAAATTTAGAGGTGAGCTCGTTCCTACGTTCTTTGCTATATGTTATTTTTGAGAATGGTTTGCTACCTAATGATTATTTTATGATTAGAAACCATGGAGAAGACCAGGAGATGATGGGAGAAGGAGCTGGGAACGTGGAGGACCAGCAAGAGCTTGGAAGCCAAAGTGGAGGCCCAATCAAAACCGACTTCGAGTCTGTTTCGGGGCCCAGGACCAGTCTGTACTAAAACAGTTGCCCAGGACGCATACGGACTCGGATTTGGACGTTCTACATATGCACGGAAAGATAAGGAGAAGACCTTTCCAATGCCGCTGGCCTCATGTCAAAATTCATCCGGAGTCATCGGGAATCGTCAAAACAAGACAGAGTCCAGAATCTGTGTCGGTGCTGCGTCGCCTATTTTTGGCCTTTGGGCTTTGTATCTAGTTGAGCCCAATTAGGGGCGCGTCCAGAGGGTCTTGCACGACCCTAGGGTCTTTATATACAGCCGCCGCCGCACCATTAGGGTTCGGGTTTTGCTTAGATCAATTCTGTTCATAAACAGTTTCGCCGTTCATCGGTTTGTGAGACCCCAACTTCGAGAGTTTAATCATACATCTGCAATTGTGTTGCAATCTTCGTTGTTCTTGCTTGTGTTCTTGATTCGCAGGCAGGGATCAGCCTTCTCGGCGAGGTCAATCGTCTTTTGGACGGTTGATAACCAGAGGAGACGTCGTGCTGCGATTGCGGGGTTTAGAACGTGCTGTTCTGAAGCCGGATCGATTTGTGTGTCGCCTCCGACCAAATCAACTTACCAAGAACCTTTCGGAAGATCGGGAACCCTTGTCCACATCAGGGAGTCTGGACCCGAAAGACCATGCGGTACCGTAAGCGAAAGGTTGCTCCATGTGGCTTCCAGGAAGCGCGTATGGGTCGTGCAAGCAGGTTTCTCCTGCAGGATGTAAATCGATTCGAGTCGCTGCCCCTCACAGTAACGAGTATCACTTGATCGCTGCTCCAGAACAGTGTCGGAAGCCATTAAGATGATGAGTGGGTTTAATACTGCTGTTTGGAATTATTAAGATTGAATCGCAACCATGATTGTTATAGCTTTAGTGCAAACTAAATTTACTATTCCACATGACAACTTAACTTGATGCTAAAACTTGAAAAACAAGGATCCACTCCTAGGCTGGCTTTCTGGCAATATAAACCCTATCCCTAGCCTTTGCATGTCTAGGCGTCGGCTGTAGCTGGCTATTTTGATGGGTCAGTCTTGCTGAGTAAATTAGTTACTCAGGGCGTAGCTCTATGTGGTTTTCAGATGACTAGGTCGGAGACTGCCATTGCGGTGGAAGATTCCACTGGGAGGGCCAGCGCCCCGACTGCTGGAACATTGAGTGGGAGCTGTGCACGAATGAAGACGAGGAGTAGTTCCTTGCTTGCCGGTACGGTGCTCAGGCAAGGCACCTATTATGGCCGGGTTGTTCCCTGTGTGTCGCCGTGAGAGGGCGATTGTATCTTATCTATTTCGTCGAACTGGTGAACCAATGTTGGACAATTCGCTTCCGCAATTTATTTCGATAAAACTCTGGTTTGTAATATAACTTTGGATTTATGTAAAACTCTGTTCTCCATCTATGCTCTTGTTACAATTATATTCTTCTGTCATGTGTTGTACTATTGGGCGTCACAGCGCGTGTCGCCACCCGAGAAAGATCCTGGAACGGGACCGTCTCCGTGGTAAGGCGGTTCCGTGACAGTTTCGGGATAAAATCCATCCATCCTGCCTTTCAGGACTTCGGTCTATATTTCTCTTGTTAATACTAGGTCAAATGTCATTATGCTAAACTTATGATGTAAATTGTTGTCAAGTGATTGATGATCTTAACATTTGCGCTCGCCTTGCTCTGGAAATGATCATAGGAATAGAGGATGCCCTGCCTATAAGAGTATATTCTGCCCAAGGACAAAGGAATCCTACAAAGAAGTAGGTCTAGTTGCTCACTATAGAAGAAGGAATTAAACCTTATTTTATGCTTAGTATTGTTGGACCAAAGTGCCAAATTGCTATCATAATCTATAACTATTAATTCATACCTGTTTTTATGTGTGCTCATGCTCAGGTATTCTCAGCCACAAAGTTCGATGAGCATTTCGAATAGTTTAGCTCTGGATACTGATAAGGTATATATTGAATTTAATTTTTTATTAACTAAATTTATCTTCTCTTTTGAGAATGCAAGTATCCAATTGAGTGAAACGTTTTAAATTTATTTTAAGTGAACTACTCCCTCCGTCCTAGAATATAGCTAGTTCTGAGTTTGTCCTAAGTCAAATTTTTATAACTTTAACCATCCATAAAAAAAATTGAATATATAAGAATTATATATTATGATAGTTTGATTCACGATCAATTTAATAGTAGTATTCTTATGTTGTCAACCATTAAGATGTTGTTGTTTACGGTACAGTGACTATGGTAGCGATGTGGCAATGAAGAGGGGGGCGAGTGGGTGGGAGGCGCTAGGTTGGGTCAAGGCTAACCTTGTTTTATTAGTTTTTGTTATTTTTTTACCTTTTTATATTATTTTTGTTTTTTGCATGAATTTTGAGTCTCTCAATCTGTAGGCCTTTGGTGACGAGGAAGTTGAACACAGAGGGCTGGACATAGTAGACCGCGGGGGGGGGGGGGGGGGGGGGGAGGGATGGAGGCGGTGTTATCAACGTAGTCGATGGTGCCTTTTTGTGATCTATCACAGTAGTGGGAGAACACTGAGAAGTTGACCGCCCTGCTTGCCTGCCACATCCTTGAAGGCTCTATGTAACAGACGCCCAGCTGTATAACATCTTGTTCTACATTGTAAATCGTTGCCACTTTTTTCTTGTACTGTATTTTAGTAAATCATTGATTGGCAACGTGAATCAGTATTAAAGATAGATTTTTTTTCTGTTTGTAATTATATTTTTGGATTTGTCAATATGATTTTGGTTGTCCTTCATCACTATTAGGCGGAAGAATTTCTTCACTCATTACTTCACCTTTCTCCAGTGTTTCTCACCTTTCCCACCCACCTATACCCACTTACATATTTAAAATAATATTTTAGATAACATGAATGTTCAAAGTTATATAAAAAGTCAATGACAAATACATTTAAAAATAAAGGGAGTATCTAATTCTCGATTACATCAAATATGAAATTCTAGCAGTTACATAGCAGTAACTGATGCAAAATTATCAAATATGACATGTGCCCTCACCATATCTATATGGTATCTTTTACACCCTACCTCACCGTCTCCTACATCAATCACATCCTATCATATGCACTCAACAGCCAAAAGTTGCATATCCTCAGCACCTCTGTCATGTTAATCGCATGGTAAGCTATCCATTTCTACTCATGTTTGCTATTCCAGATGTTCCAGTTAGTTCGAGTATCGAGTTCTATGTGGATTGTTTATGTTATTGTAGGAAGTATGAGAAGATAGGACATGGAGGAGTTACTGCATCACCGACTGCACCTACATACACAAGCAGGAAGTGTGTTCTAGCTACCGTTTTGTCCGTAGTTTGGGGGTGCATGGTTGGTACTTGACGTGTCACTCCCTCTCGACTAGGATTTTTAACTTGAACTATAAAATTTCAGCTACAGCCTATAAATAAGGACCAATAAGCGGTGTAGGTTTTTGAAAGCAAAAAAAAAAAAAGACATATTTGAAAAGGCAGCACAGATGCTGCAGTGAAAAAGGAATTCTGGATTGCACAAATATTAGTCTCAAATTTATATGAAACTCAACATATATATTTATATGTACTGTTACATGTACGTATGTGATTTTGCTATACTTTGTTATAAATGCTAATAGTAAACAACTCCTATGCATCAATGATACACGGATACATATACCAATACATGACCAATACAGATACATCAATATTTTAGGTTTTTAGAAACTCCAAGACCTGTTCCAAGCTTGTTTTGAGTTGAAATAAAGTTAAATGGGCTTGGAACATACAAATGAACCTCCAGGCAGTTCACAAGTATTTGCGTTCCTGGTCAAACCAGGTTGGAACACGCAACCGAATCCCAACACCCTTCGTTCCCTCCTTTTGTGATGAAATGGAGTTCAAATCATTATAGTCAAATGAACCCCAACGGTCGTTCGGGTCGAAACAAAGTGAAATGCGTTACAAATATGCTATCGAACCCCTAACACCCGTTGTTCGCTCGTTTTTGGATAAATGGAGTCAAAGCAATCTTGGAAGAAGTGAATGAACCCCGACACTCATCCTTTACTCATTCTAAACCCACTTGGAACATGTGAATTAAATCAGACACTCGTTCCAAGATTGCTTTCAGATGAAACAAAGTCAAACGGACCGGGAACACACAATCAAACTGCGACACCCTTTGGTTTGCTCGTTTTGAAAGAAACAGGTCTAAACAACTTTGAAACATGTAAATGCAACCCCTGCAATTATTTATTGCTTGTTTGATTATCTTTTGGATGAATTCACGTTTAAGAATTCGTATGTGACATCATTACTTAGTTAGTAGCTAAATCTCTACGTCCCTTTCAAAAAAAAGAAAGTAATTTTGTATACATGTGCTACTTTTTATTATGATGGAAACGAACACCTCTACTAAATTTTAATGTGTTAAACTTTTAGTAGCATTAAAATTTTATGCTCCCAGTCTTGCTTTTTCATTTCCATTTTGATCAAACGTGAGCCTAATCCGGGATTGCGGCTAGTTATGGCAGGCCACGAGTCAGAAAGCCAGCAACAAACTTCGCGACACAATAATTGACGAGCACTACACGTGCGAACTGCAGGTTGCACGGCAAGCAACGTATAGCGATAGACGTCGACTAGCTCCAGCTGCTGGCGGCAAGGTGGACCCAGCGAAAGGTGGCAAGGGGCAAGAGGTGCAGGCGGCCAATGGCGGACGCAGCATGGGTCAAGGGTATATATATGTACATCTAATAATTCTGGTCAAAATCTCAATATTCTTTATCTTTAATATATTGCACACTAAACATCGTGTTGGGCTAGCATGTATTCTCCTCAATCTTATCCCAGTGGATATGCGAGCCCATGCAAAACACGCAACAGTCACGCAGCGAACTGCCGAACTCTACATTGATTGAATTGGCTGCTTGATTACGTTTATTGAAAACACATTTTGATCTACAAATTAGTGTTGAAGCAGTCATACCTTGATTCTAAAAGCCACCTCGTCGAGTTAATTTGTAATTTTTCTCAGTTGAAATAATCTATCGTTGGATTTAATGGACCTTATGGGATGTCCGCCACTGCAGGCGGCATGACACAGCGTGAGGCGAGCGGCAGCTGGCAAGCCACAACCGTGTAGGTGGAGCGGCGCGTGAACAACAGGCCGTGTGGCGAGGGAAGGACTGGTTTTTCAGTAAGGCAAAAATGTCTAGAGTTTGGTCAACGTAGATGAGAACACGACGTCTTCTCTCACTTCGCCAGTAACATGTTTACTGACACGTAAGCAAACTGGTGGGATTTATTAAAGAAAGAAGTCCCAATTTGGTTCCGTATTTATTACGATTGTATGATTTTAGTCCCTTAATTACAAAACCGAACACTCAGAGTTTTTGAACTCCTGTTCTATTTTCATCCCTTGGCGGTTTATACCCCAATTTCATCCTATGTGACAGATTAGACATGCTGACTCGACTGTTTTCAGAGAAACAAAAATAGAAATACGGCAACAGCGTCAAGTAGGCGGGTGAGCTCACAACGCCAGGCAGGGCGTTGACAGGCGGGCCAATATGAGACGGCGACTAGGTGGGCCAATGCGCAGCGACAGTGGCTCGGCTGTGGCTAGAGAGCGGACCGGCTCAACAAGCGGGCCTACGCGGCGGCGCGGCCAGCGGACGGCACTACACTACAGGTGGGGTTGTGCGGTGTGGGCACGCGGGGCAGGGGACGTCTCCAGGCGAGCAGTCCAGAGTTGCCGCCGGTGCGATGGAAGACCTATCGCCGGCGCGGGGCGGTGGCCACGGAAGACCTGATCGCCGACGCAACGAAAGTAGGCCATCGAGCCGCCGCCACTACCATGTCTAGAGCGCGAGCGCAGTACGGCACCGTAGGCGGAGGCGTGCTTGGCCCTGCACTTGTCGCCCTTGACGTAGGATGGCGACGGATGCAGGCGAGGTGCGTCAAGCGGACGTCGGTCGCATGTCGGCGAAGCGAGTCGGAGCACGACATCACAACTGCCGCCTCCACTCCGGTGTGGCTCGGTCGACTTGGCAGGCCCACGGGCAATGGTGCCAGGCAGGTGATGGCGGCAGCGTGCAACGAGGAGAAGGAGAGAGGGGGGGGGAGAGAAAATAAGAAAAAAAATTAAAATGGGTGACATGTCACCCAGACAGGTGGGCCCCATATGTCACGTTAGTCGAAACCGACTTCAAACCGTCGATGGACCAAAACCAAACGGATTCACCAATTTAGGGACTCTAAGTGCCCGATTTTATAATTAAGGGATAAAAAACGCACAACCGCAATAGTTAAGGGATCAAATTCGAACTTCTTCCTTTATCAAAATAGAAAATTGTTAAAGTACAAAAAAATTAGCGACAAACCGGGTAATTTAGTTTTTGTTTGGATAAATTTTAGTATTAGATATGGTTTTAAAAGACGGGTTACTAAATAAAACTTGGGTAGGATTGTTTATCTACAAACCAATTTTTGGATAATTAATAAATTAGATTGTGGTAAAAACTGACATTAGATAGGTTGAGCTAGATTTTTGATTTTCTAGAAACGGAGAAACTAATTTTATAAATCAAACAATAAACTGACCTGAAGACGCTCTAATTTTAAAAATCTGATTTCTCAAAAATTAAAGAGGTCCAAACATAGGGATGGCAGTGGGTCGGGTTCGGGTCGGGTGGAGCAAAAACCCACCTACCATAAAAAATATTTCGGGTGGAAATTAGCACCCACACCCGCACCCACGGGTGGGAATTGAGACCCACACCCGCACCCACCGGGTTTCGGGTGGGTGTCGGGTGCCCATCGGGTTTCATATGTAATATGAAAAACATCTCAAAATAAGTGTTTTAACGAGGTCAACAAAAATGCACAATGTCTATATATGTCACAACAATCAACAAAAATGAGTCATGGATATGTACTTAGGTAATTATACATAAAATCTTAATAATTTAGTCATTACTCATCACATTTATATTTATTTAGGATTAACTTATTATGAGATGAGACTAAATTTTGTATTTGAGTATGTTTCGGGGCCCAACGGATCACCCATAGGTGAGAAATAAAACCCGCACCCACACCCGTGTTTGTCGGGTCGGGTGCGGGTGACACCCATGGGTGAAAAATTAGACCTACGCCCGCACCCATCGGGTGCAAAACCCATCGGGCCCCGTACCCATGGGTGAAATTGCCATCTCTATCCAAACAGGACATTACGAAGCAATTATTCAAAGTTTTTCCAAACCGGTCAAACACGACGTAGTGGAAAAGGGAGCCCAGAGCGCCAGTCATGAAAATGAGAGATTTTGGCTATTTTAACACTTAATAGAATTGACTTCTCTCAAATAAGAATAACATTATGGGCTTGTCCCAAATAGCAGTCCAATAGCTATAATAACATTATCTCATTATTTAATACATTTTGATTTTATTTTTTATTTTCTGGCTAGCGAAATAACCATATTGCCCTTCTGTTCTAAACACCCTCACGGTGATTTTCTCCGTATCTCTCCCGTGTATCTCTTCTATCGACTCAACAGAGCACGGAACAGAGGGAGAACAGACGAGGGACTGGCGGCGGAGGACAACGCAGGTCGCCGGCGTCAGCGGCGCCGTCTGCCGCTCCTCTGCTCCCGGACGGATCCGGCCCGCCCGCGAGTGCGCCCGGCCCCATCTGTTCCCCGCGCCCGAGCCCATCTTCTCCGCGCGCTCGCCCCCATCTGCCCCCGCTCGCGCTCTCCTCGCTCGCCGCCCTCCCCGCGTCCTCCTCGGCATCCTCCTCGTCTCCTACCCTGCACGACCCCGGCGTGCTCTTCCTCGCGCCCACGCCCTCCGCGGCGCTGCTGGGCCTCCACGACTCAGGGGTAGTGTTGTTCTTTCCTGTGGCTGTTTGTCTAAAAAAGAAAAGAAAATGAGAAAAACAGTGTATAGTGCAAAAGCCCTAATCTCACCCTGCTACCGATGTTGTAGATTGCGCTAGATTGGTGTGGATCGCGTTGCTGTTGCTTTTTGTTTTCTTTCACGCCCATTAGATTCTTAGATGAGATTCTTGGTGGGGGGGCACGGATGGGGTTTTGCAGTGAGAGCAAAAGCCCTAATCTCACACTTTCGTCTTCGTTTTCCCCCTTTTTTTATTTGATTTGATTGAAATCCGGCCGGTTTTGTTGATTCCAATCTATGAAGGAACACTCCTGGCACCCCCGTCACCTGATTTTTGTTCCTCTGCCATGCCTGTGCCATGCTTGTGTGCGTTTTCTTTTCTTCAGATTTCGATGTTGATTGTTTCGGATAAAATCCATCCATCCTGCCTTTCAGGACTTCGGGATCTGTATTTCTCTTGTTAATACTAGGTCAAATGTCGTTATGCCAACTTATGATGTAAACTGTTGCCAAGTGATTGATGATCTTAACATTTGCGCTCGCCTTGCTCTGGAAATGATCATAGGAACAGGGGATGCCCTGCCTATGAGAGTATATTCTTCCCAAGGACGAAGGAATCCTACAAAGAAATAAGTCTAGTTGCTCAGTATAGAAGAAGGAATTAAACCTTGTTTCATGCTTAGTATTGTTGGATCAAAGTGCCAAATTGCTATCATAATCTATAACTGTTAATTCATACCTGTTTTTATGTGTGCTCGTGCTCAGGTATTCTCAGCCACATTTTCAGGTTCCAATGGTCAACAGTTCTGATGAAGAGTCAGATATCAGTGATTCAGATATTGCGGAGTACAAGGAGAAAACTTGTGCCCAACTGCGAGCTGGAAAAATGAAAGTAAAGCATGGTGAGAGGGCCTTTCGGTGCCCTTTCTGCCCGGGGAAAATGAAGCAGAACTACAACCTCAAGGACCTTCTGCAGCATGCTACTGGAATAGGGGCTGCTCATAAGCGTACGGCCAAGGTGAGGGCAACACACCTAGGACTTGCCCAGTATCTGGAGAAGGATTTAGCCAGCTCACTGGAGAAACCTTTGCAAATTGTGCTTTACAAGCCCAAAACTCCCGAGGATGAAGAAGAGAAGTTCGTCTGGCCATGGATGGGCATTGTGGTTAATTTACTGCCTCAGTTGATGCTCACAGAGTTTCCCAAGGAGAGTGAGGATTGGCTGAGAGCACAGTTTTCGCGATTCAGACCACTCCAAGTCACCATCCTCAAATGTGCAAATGACCAAACATTTTGCGCTGTCATCAGGTTTTCTAAGCAGTGGAGTGGCTTTAAAGAAGCATCAGCGTTTGAAAACCATTTCGTAGCAGAGAAATATGGCAAAGTAGACTGGAGTAAAATAAACTGTAGGAAGGATGATCTTTATGGTTGGCTTGCAAGGTCCGAGGATTATAACTCGCCTGGGCCAATTGGAGAGTATCTAAGAAAAAATGGAGATCTTAAAAGTGTTGCAGACCTCGAACGTGCAGGACTGGAAGCAACAGATAGGCGTGTAGCATATTATGCTCGCCAAATCGAGGAGAAAAATAAACACTTGGGAGAACTGGAGCTCGAGAACAACAAGAATGCCATGAAACTTGAAAGGATGATGGAGGAGAAAGATAGATTGGTTGAAGATCACAATAAAAGTATGTACCATCATTTAGTTCTGTGCATATTTTACAGCATATCACATTACCAAATGATCTTGTTTTCTCTATATCAAAATTAAACCTCCGGAGCTAAATATATATAGATGCAGCGTAATTTCATATTGTGCTCACTGACTTTGTTTCCCTTGTTTGGTTAACAGAAATACTTAAAATGCAGAGTGCTGCATGTAAAAGTTCTAGGAAAGTTATTGATGAAAATCTTAAGTTGCATGAAGAATTGCATACTAGGAGAAAAGAAATTGACAGGAGATGTAAGCAACTCGAAGACTTGGCTAAAAAAGGCAACACTAACAGAGAAAAGCTTGCCGCAGCAAAAGAAAAGGTAGTATTTTATTTATTTTTTACAATGGTTTTTGATGTTCCTAAATCCTGAGGTTATCAAGAAGACAAGAACAATCAGTAAGCTTTCTTCTGCTGTGTCTTTGATGTACTGATTTTGTGCATATATGTGCTGTTTAAAATTCCTATAGAATGCAAAGGACAGCGGGCTTCTTAATTTAGCAACCCAAAAGCAGGAAAAGGCAGATAAGGATCTTTTGCTACTAGTTGCGAAACAAAAGGTATTGTCATCCCATTGTTTTACATGTTTAAGTGATTTATATTATTCGTCTCATTGGGTACATATTACAGGCAGAAACTGATGCTGCTTTGGAGAATCTAAAAGAGTTGGAAATGAAGTTGACTTCCAAACACAAACTTGAATTGGAAATAGAGCAGTTGAAGGGGAAGCTAGAGGTAATGAAGCACATGGGAGCTGAAGAAGATACAAAACTGATGGAGATCGAAAAAATGCGTGAGTCACTTGAAGAGAAAGACGAAGAACTAGAGGCTATTGACTCACTTAACCAGACACTTATTATTAAGCACAGAAGAGCCAACGATGAGCTGGAAGATGCTAAGAAAGATATGATAAGTGTAAGTATAGTACTGCTGACATACGTTTTTGGTTGAGTCTTTCATTTTGTTAACAGTTATTTGCTATTTAGGTGCTAAATAAGATGTCTGGAGCTCGATCCAAGTTTGGTGTCAAAAGAATGGGTGAACTTGATCAGAAAGCTTTCATTGGTGCATGCAAAGAGAAAAAAGCAATATGGGATGATAAAGAGTTGGCACTTCTGTGTTCAGAATGGGAGTATGAGATCAGCCAACCAGAATGGCATCCTTTCAAGGTTATCATTGTTGATGGACAAGAAAAGGTGCTTTATTTCCTGACTGCTTTATATTTTCACCTGCCTAATTTTGTACTATCATTTATTGTTGGTTAAGAAAGTAAGTATAGCTGGCCAGTTTTGTGCTGCAGAAATAGATTCCCCCCCCCCCCCCACCCCAAAACACGCACACACCAAGTGCATATGCCGATTGGCTATATTAGTTTCTGCTTACACTGATTGGTGTATTATTTTGACATGAACCAATTTATATTATATCAGGAATCCTGAACACGTGGTATTATGATCCCTATAGCTTGTTTGCAGTTTTACAGTGATTTTGATGTTGTAACAGAATAAAAAAGGGTATCTGGGACGTATGAGTTATAACATCAACGTTTGTTCTATCAACCATGAGTTTTTACTAATAACCTCAATGTTTGTCCTTTTGAGATGTCACTGCCTAGTGTCTTTGTGTGCAATTATAGACATTCGAATAGAAGATTGATCTTCTGAATCTAAATGGATTAACATTGATTTTTGTGGACATAAGATTCACAAAATTGTTGAGATTTGAATAGAAGGAAGTCGAAAACAAAATGACTCAAATAACTTCTTTACTGGAGGCTAACTGTTTCCATCACTTTGTATTACTATTAAACTTGTGCCAAAAAATTGGTGAACAAACCACATCTATTATACTATCCAGTATCTATAAACATTTGTCTGATTAATTTGATGCATGGTGCATGCAGGAAATAGTTCGGGATGATGATGAGAAGCTGCGAGCTTTGAAGGAAGAATTGGGTGACAAGGCACATGAAGTTGTCGTTAAGGCACTGGTCGAGATGAATGAGTACAATCCCAGCGGCAGGTATCCGTTACCCGAGCTTTGGAACTTGAAGAAAGACAGGAAAGCGTCAGTTAGCGAGGTGGCAGGGTACCTAGTGCTGCAATGGAAGGCACACAAGAAGAGCACGCACTTGTGATGAGTAAGGTTTGAAGCAGCCTTGCTTGACCATGTGTGATATGTCGATGTACCTGAACTCTTAGCTGGAAAATGCTGTAAAATGTAGTACTTCTGTTGTCTTTGGATTATTATTGGTCGCTAGCAGGCAACATTCTGTACCTGTATGGCATACTGTCGATTCCACCCTAGGATAATGAACCAGTTAGCACATTAAAAGTGTTGCGCAAGATTGCCACCATCTTGTTGTGTAGTCGGTAACAGGCAAGTGTTCGAAATTTGGAAGTTATAATTTCTTGCGCACCTTATTATGAATTGTTACAGACGGAATTTGCAAATGTATGACAGCAGATGTTTGCAATGTGCGATAATGATCCTGCAACAATCACCAATGCTGTTACGGTAACGTTCAGTCTCTGCACCAGCAACTTCAACATTCAGCTCATTTCGCCTCGTGTGGACCCATGAAACATAGCCTTACTCTCGAAGCAACAAATAACCCCTACTACCCTTTCAAAAAAAAACAAATAACCCCTAATACTGAACTTTAAAAGAGATTCTGGCAAGCGTCTATGGGAACTGAGTAAGGCACAACACTTGATATTAAACTTTTTTTTCAAGATAGAAGAAGAGGAAGCGGACAGAGATGTCCATGGACACTTGCCAGAATCAAGTCTTTTGCGTTACACGTTTCATATTAAGATAGAAGAAGAGAAAGCGACCTTACAATCAAAGATTCATGACCAAAGCCGAAACTGTCACCATTACAAGAGGCCGCATAACAAGACCAAAAGAAAGTACTCATGGCCTTAGTCATGAATCCTACAACCAACAGCCCTCAAAAGCCTAAGCTGCTATCAACAGAGTCTGGTAGTACGACAAAGTTTAAGAGTCTCCAACATAACTCCTTCCATAAAGAATCCATTGTAGCTAGCAACCATCATATCTGTCTTCTGCAAGGAACCCATTGCAGCTACTCCCTCTGTCCCAAATTATTTGTTATTCTGACTTTCTCTCAGATTTATTCAACATTCTCTGAACCTAGACAAATAGTATGTCCAGATTCATTAAACATTCTATGAATCTGGACATCTTGAAAGCTTTCTAGAATGACAACTAAATTGGGACGGAGGGCGTAGTAACTATCTTGTACTCTGAATGGCTGCTTTCTGCAATCTTTCCTCCTCGCTTGTAAAAAATTTGAAAACCACCGATGTTGATGTTGCATGCACCATTGACGACGATGCGATGATGGGGTTAATGGGCAGCAACTACCAGGTGGATGTTGATGACAACCGTGCGATCATGACAAGAGGGGGCTGATAGGGGGCACGTGTTACGACCACCACCGAAAGAGCGGGAGACTATGATGAAGCGACCAGAGATGTCCACACACACAGAAGACTGCGAAGGCGACCACAACAACCCTCATCGTTGATATGGCGAAGACCTTTGCGACCAGCATGGAGGATTCAGGCCAGCCGTAGCACGAGAGGCTCATAAACGGCGTTGCTTGACCCTGGCTTAGCTACTTTGCCGAAGATGATCCATAGTTCCATGCTTGCCGGAGGCAGAGATGGTGACTAGGTGTAAGGACCGAAGGCGTACCGAGAGGGGGGGGTGAATCGGTAAGCCGCTCATGAATCCGAATACTTTAATTCACACTACTTGAGTCTAACAATCATTGCAACCTATCAATTCTAGTAGGTCAAGACCCTACACATGCTAGTATTCATGATGATAGCAAGCGCAGAAGCCAAACACACTAGCCTATGCAAGCCATAATTCAACCTAGTTACTAAAGCACACAATTGCGAAATAGCAAAGAGGAGATCAAGAAATGCTCATGATTTTTTCCCAAGGTCTTGGAAGGATGGTGGTGCCTTCCCCTACTTCTCGTTGGATCACTCCTGCCGGAGTCCTAGTCCCTCCCGCCACCGATGTGGAGTTCTCGCCCACGAGCCCGCAATCACCCCGGAGTGAAGACACAGTGTGCGTCACCGCTGCCACCAAGGCACAAGCTCGCCTCCCTCGAGAACTTGTCGGACTCCCCGAGCCGACACGGGCGCTCACTATTGATGTCCCTTTCACTGGCGGGACCAAACCATGTATAAACATGTGACGGCCTTCACAACCAATCACGATAGGCTCGACCATCAACACCTAACCGGTCTAGGTCTCACCATAGACCAAGAGTAACAACCTAGATCACACCCTCAAGGACACCCTAGCCTTAGATGTGCATCAATGCTCAAGTTAGTCTCACTAGCACTCTGAAGATATGCAATATCCCCTGCTAGTGCTCTCCTCTTTTTCTCTTGGCTCTCACCAAATGCTCCAAGCAATTCCACTGGTCAAGAGAGGTCTCCAAGACCCCAACAACAAAGTTATATAGGCTTTCAACCTCCAACTAGCCGTTGCTCCACGAAATCAGCTTTCTGGGCCTACTGATTGGACTGTCCGATCACTGCCTGACCGGATCGCCCGGTTAGAGCAATCCTCAGCAACAACGGTTCTGCCCTGCTGAAATCCTATACTGACCAGACCATCCGGTCTGTTTCTCTCTCCAGTCCAGAAACATTTCGGCTCCTTCTTCCTTGCTGTCCAAAGTCATCTTGTATAGATCGGACCGTCCGGTCTATAGACCGGACTGTCCGGTCTCTATAGGATTGACTCTGGCAGTTTCCTCGTTGAGTCTTCTTGCTGGATTGTTCTCTCCTCTGATGACCGTACAGTCCGGTCACTCCTTGACCGACTGTCCGGTCTCTCCGTCCAGAAGCTGAAACTTCTCGTCCTCGCTTGACTTCGTTTTCTGGTTTCTCCGAACAGCTCTTTGGCTTCTCCACTGTCACATAGTGCCTGTGATTTCACTGAGCATCCATGCACATCACCGACTAGACATGACCTAAGAGAAATGACCTGGACCCCCTTGATAGTCCGGTTTTTCCTATAGACTCAAAGCCCTAACAACTAGACAAATGTTTCAAACACTTGCTCCATAGCTTGTCCTTGGCTTTGATCCATCTTCATCAACCCTTGGACTCCATCAAGCTCATAAGCCTCCATGCTTGTGGCCATTGTCATCAACCGCCAAGGCAACCATCATCTATATGATTTGTAGTTGAGTTTAGAGACGATTCCTGCGTAGACAACACTCGTGTAGATATTAGCCCATAATTTCATAGTTGTCATCTATCACCAAAACATTCATACCATGGGGATCCTATTAATGGTCATGAAGCTTACAATCTCTCCCTTTTTGGTGATTGATGATAACCACTACTTATCATAATCTTATCAATGAACAACAAGGCTAAAAAGCTACACTTTGATGGAGAGGAACCTCAAAAGCATAAGAGAGAAACGCACAAGGTCCTACTCAAACAAGCATCATCAAGAGCTAAGAGGAATAAGAAAGAAAAGCACACTCTAGATGATCTGCATGCATGTCATGAGAATATATTAATAAAATCATAAGGACATGCAATGCAGGACATGAATGATGATATGCAACAGGTTAGCATGACAATGCATTAGAATTAAGAACAAACAATCATCATCATGTAATCATACATAGGCATATAGGATAAATAAAGAAGAGCAAGCACTACGTATGAAAATAAACCAAGTGAGATCAAGATGAGTCAAACACAAGCGAATGAAAAACATGACTCATCAAAATCCATGAACATCTCGATAAAACAACCAAAATAAGATCTAAATGTACCTAACTCCTAAAAACCAATGTACATGAATGCTCCCCCTAGATACAAGCTACTCTAGATCGCACAGGATCACACTCCAACTCCTCCTAGACCTATGACATACTTCTCCCCCTTTGGCAACAAGCACCAAAAAGCAGGAAAAGAGAACATCTACGCACTCGTGGTCGAAGGGAGTGGTGCAGCGACGTCCTCTGAAGGCTCTGCTCCTGGCTGCTCCTGTGCTGGATCCTGCTGTGCTCCCTGAGCTTGTGCTGCCTGAGCATCCATCTGCTCGAAAAAGTCAAGCTCTATAGGTGACTTAGACCCTCTATCCTGTCTTGCTGGTGGGACTATGGATGTCTCCTCGGCAGCAGTCGCCTGAAGAAGAGCAAGGTCATCCACGTTCTCCTGAGTGAAGCCTTGGCGGACCAAATCCTCTGCTACCTCAGGTGTGACTAGAGGAGTGTCTGTAGCAAAAAGGAGTGGAGCTGTAGCTGACACTGGGGCTGACTGGGAGTCTTCACGTGTGGTGTGCACTATCTTTGAGAACAGACTCCTGACTGGTGGCTACTGCTGGAGGTGGTAGGTGTTGTCCTCTGTGAAGCTGTAGACTATGCAGGTGAAGAGAACAACGCAGAGACTGAGAATCCTGACAAGGGAGAGAGCTGAGTCACTGGAGAGAAAGTCTGTCCTGCTCCCCCTGTCGGTAACACCCCTGAGTGTGACAACCCGCTGGACTGAGCTGTCATCATAGCAGTGAAGGGGCCTGCCTGGGTCGGAAGCTGCTGGAACTATGGTAGTATGGGGACTCCTGCCTGCTGGATAGTCTGTCCTCTGGTGAGCTCCGCCATCTGAGTCATCAGGTTGGTCACTAGTGCCATTTGTTGTCTCTGAAGCTCTGCCTGTCCCCTGATGACCTCCATCATCTAACTCTGTACCTGTAGGTACAAGCTCTATCCTCAGCTGCGCTTTGGATGAACTCACCCAGGCGTCCTACAAGTGCTGCTATAGTGACAGCGTCCTTTGACTGTGTACCTGTAGGCTGGGGAGGAGCTCCTGTACTGGCTGACTCAGGAACCACCGTCTCTGGATGAGATGCTTGCTCGTGAGTGACTGGCGGTGACTCCTGCTCCTCCTCTCCCGTCTGCTGACTAGAGGCGGACTGCAAACCCCTGGAGACTCTAGGTGAGTAGCTGGTGGTCACCTCAGGGAACGCGTCGTACTGCTCCTCTATCACTAGTCCCATCCTCCTCAGTAGATAGCAAATGTAGGGAGCATAGACCAGGTGACGTCCTCCTACCCTCTCAGAAATAACCTCCTCCATCTCACCAATCAGCAAATCAGCCAAGTCAAACGGCTGTCTCCTCAGTATAGCTACTACTGCCCACTGGTGAAGTAGTGTAAACTCCTCTCTGTAGCCAGACCTGGGAATGATAGTCCTGGTGACTATCGCTCTAACCACCTTGGCCTCTGCGGTGAGTCTCGCAAGGCCTCTCTCAAAGCCTGGGGTGTGTGGTGGTGGAAAGGCGATCGACACCATGTCGTCTGAAGGTAACTTCCCTCCCTGAGGTCTGCGGGGTGGAGCAAGGGTTTTATCGGGAAAGCACTCCTGTACAGCTAGAGATCTGAAGCAATGAGTCCAAAGCTGGCTATCAGGTCTCCCCTGCTCACACGCTATGGCTGCCCTCTGAACAGGAACCAGATCTCTGAGTGGTCTCTAGCAACCCACAATGTCGGTAGAACTCTAGCATAATATCCTCTCTATATCTGTAGGGCTCCATGACTAACTCTGCCAGACTAGGTAGGTAAGTGAAATACTGCTCCATGTGCCAGTGGCTCTCCTCATAGCCTAGTAAGTGGTGTACTGCTGTGGCACAAACAGCTTATCTTTGCCTTTCAACGAAAGATAGCGTCTCGAACCCTCTCCAATCCTCCTCTGGAGGCCTGTCCCGTACCTCTCTCCTGCAGCCGAGTCCTTGGGGACTAGAACCCACTGCTCGAAGGAGACATGACGTAGCAACTTAAGGTCCTTTGTAGGAACCTTACGGATGTCTGTCTCTCCAGCTGCTTGTACCTGTCTCTGCAGCCTTCTCATGCACACTACACAGGTGAACCTCGGGTCTCCTGCCCAGTGAGCTGACCTCTGTAGTCCTGTCTTCTCTGACTGTGGCTGCTCAGTCTCTTCCTCCTCTGACTCCTCAGACTCCTCTGACTCTAAGGTCTCCTCTGACTCCTCCTCCTCCTCCTCTGAGTCTAAGGTCTGTCTGAGTACCTGTGATCAGCAGTGATCCAGGTGTCCTGCGGGAAGCCTCCATGGCCTCTATGTGTTGTGCAACCCTCCTGGCCCTCTCTGACTCTGGGTTCAGCCTCATCCTCTTCTTGCTCTTTGGCTTCTCTGGCATCTTACCCTTGCCCTTATCCTATCCAGATCCTGCCACCTTTGCTGTTGCTGACTGCTGTCACTGTACGCACGTAGGTTTAGATAGGATAAGCATAGAATCCTATATAAATCTACCAGCAAAGCACCACTAGGTAAGAATGCACAATAGAAATCCTAGCACTAAATGAAGGACATGATCACTAAACAAATAAACTAGTGTACAGTCAAATAATTGGTAATAAATCTAACTATAGACTAGATGCGAGAGACAAACCCTAGAATTTGCAATTAGCTGATATGCCTCGGCGAGGTGATGCTTGGGTGCGCGTGTGGGAGCAGTGGTCATCGGCGAGCTCGGCTGGAGCGATGGCGAGCGGCGGTGCTAGGTCGTGGCAGTGAAAGGGAGCTCGGCGGCGGCGGCTTGCGGCAGCGCTGGGGTCTTGTGGACGCGGCAGTGCGGGCGTAGGCGAGCGGCGGCGTGGGAGAGAGCAGGGCGCGGCGCGGCGGCGGCTCGATCGGGGTCGGAGATGAGGCGCGCGACGACGATGGCGAGAATCAAGGCGGCGGCGTAGGAGCTCTCGGCGTGGACTCGGCGATGGGTGAAGGGAACGAGGAAGACTCCAAAGGATTCTAACAATTTTGACCTAGGTCAAATTTCCTCAGATGGCTAAGATCTTCAAGGAGTAGATCAATGGTCACAGATTAAAGAGAAACCGACGTTTCAATCATAGTGACCGGACGGTACGGTCTCTAGATTGGACTGTCCGGTTAGGTTCCAGGTCTACTGGCGACCCATACAGACCGGACGGTACGGTAACTACAACCGTTATGTCCGATCTCTATGACCAGACTGACGCATGACACTATGCACGGTGGCACTGACCGAACTGTACGGTCTAGTGATCGGGTTGTACGATCACCATAGGAAATTTTGCTAAACCCAGGATTTTCTCCATTTTCCAAGTGCCCTCACTTAACTCCCAAATAAAACTCTACACTTGGAATATGAAGGGAACTCTCAAACACTCCTTTTCAAATAGTGGCTCTTCATGGCCTTATAATTTTCGCAAATTCCAAATGAAGAATCGAGCAAATAAGAGCCAAAGCGAATAAGAGCCAAATGGGTATGTATGAGCTTTAGTCCATGAACCGCGCGAGTAGGTTTAACCTCAAAGTTCATAAGACCTTGCTCAATGGGCATGAAGCACAATCCTTTCCTTTGGTCACACTTGCGGAGATGTAATCTCATATAGATCATGAGGCACGAATATCTCCAAATGTGACAAGCCTCCTTTGTATTTCCTATATGATGCATGCAATAAGCATTTTACAAATGCAATGAAAGTAAACATGCCATGTGGATGCAAGCAATATTAAACAAGACACAAAGAAAACCTAACAATGTCAACTTTGAACCCCTCCCAAGCTTACTCACTATAAGCCATACCCTTGCCTTGAGAGAAGCCAAACCACCATCTCAAGCACTCCTCCTTGCTTATAGCTATCTTGGATGGGTTAGACATTGAATAATTTTTATGTGTTTTTCTTTTAGTTATTTACACATGCATGGATACAAAGCATACTAGTCACAAAGGAGTCCTAATTACCATGCAATGCAAGAGAAGAGAAAAACACACTACAACTACCAAGAACAAACACGATTACCTCCCTCATGAGTAGATATGACGTTGAGGTCCATGTCACTTGTGGTGGACTTCACTTGATCTTCAAGTAAGCTCACGGTCCACCACTACCACCATCTTCTAGGTCTTGTTCTTGGGCACCCACTTGTACTTCGTTGACCTCTCAAGATCAACAATGCACTTAGACACCCATATGCTCTTGACCTTTCTCTTATTGTTTGGTGGTCCTAAAGCCTTAGTATTCACCTTGCCATCCTTTTTTCTAAAAAGCTTGAAATGTGCGTTCTCATGGAACAAGTTAGCGTTAGGCAAAACAATTAAACTTCTCACTATAGGACAATCCTTAATGGTGTGGCCATCCTTGCAACACCTCTCACAATAGTAGTCGTCCCGATGATGTCGATGACGGCGGGATATGAGCCAAAGTCCCCGATGGGAGACATTGTTCACAAGATTTCTCCCAAGAATTTCCTCATGGATGGCTCTACCACGTGTGAGCCTCTCGAAGCCATCCATCACACGTTTCCTCTCTTCCTTGAGCTTGTGATATTCCTTCAAAACAAATGGGTCAAGAGAAGAAACCTCGACAGAGGTGGTTAGTTCATTACACATAATGGAAGCATTACTCTTAGATGAACTAGAGAAGGGAGAGGCAAGGTTATCAACATTGATGGCCTCAAAAGTAAGTTCAAGGGCCTCGTACTTCTCACGTAGCTCTACATGATCACCCTTGAGTTTGTCATAACTCTTGTTTAGGGCCTCATGAGATGTGACAATGTCCTTGAGCTCACTCTCAAGCTCACCAACATGGTCCTTAGCCAACTTACACTCTTTTCTTACCACATCCAACATTTTGGATTTCTTGACGGTGATGTCACGGGCTTGCTCAAGCATACTCCAAATCTCGACACATGAGAGCTCCT
The DNA here is from genome assembly GCA_030378355.1 of Eleusine indica. NCBI lineage: Eukaryota > Viridiplantae > Streptophyta > Magnoliopsida > Poales > Poaceae > Eleusine > Eleusine indica. Next base: position 33,671,647 of record CM059498.1, on the reverse strand, counting down.
CATCATCGCTGTCGTCGCTGCTCTCATCCTCACTCTCCCCAAGTTGGCTCGTGGCCATGAGGCATGTGGGAGGTGGAGGAAGAGCTCGTGGTGATGTGGTCTTGATCATGGCTAGGCCGGCCACTTCTTCATCATCACTAGAGGAAGAGGATGTGTCACTTGAGTTGTCGCTTGTCCACTCTCCAACAAGGACCTTGCGTGAGAACTTTTTCTTGTGATCTTGAGCTTTGCCTTTGCCTTTGCCCTTGTTGAAGTACTTCTTCTTGTTTTGCTTGGCTTTGGTGTCTTCTTCTTCATCATCATCACTTGAGTATTGGGACTTGAAACCTTCTTTCTTGGGCTTGGGACAATCTCGAACAAAGTGGTTCTTTGACCCATAGTTGTAGCACTTGCCCCTGGACTTGGAAGCAAACTTGTTCTTGAAAGTCCTCATATTCTTCATGAGAAGAGCCAAGTCCTCACTCAAGTCATCTTCATCATCATCATCTTCTTCTTCAATCTTTGTCTTCTTCTTGCTCTTCTTGCTCTTGACAGGCTCTTGCTTCTCGGCTTGAAGAGCAAGGTTGGATGGTTGAGGATCATCCAAACCCAGCTAATAGTTCTCAAAGGCGGTGATCTTGCCAAGTACATCCTTCATGGTCTTGGTCTTGAGGTCACCTTGCAAGGTGAAGGTGATGATGGACTCATACTTGGGATCTTTGAATAGCCTCAAGAATCTTCTTATCACCTCAACAAGCTTAAGCTTGAAGTCATCCCCAAGAGCATTGATCTCCTCCGCTAGAATATGAAAGCGAGAATAAACAGTGTTAGCTCTCTCATGTGGCAATCTAGTGAAGTTATCATACTTGTTTTTCAGTACATAGTATCTTTCCTCTTTGACATCACTGGTACCCTCATGGAGATCCTGAATCTCAGCCCAGATACTATGTGCTATGAAACTAGCATCCAACCTAGCAAAGACATCCTTAGATATGCATGCAAATAGAGCATTCTTGGCCTTAGCGTTGCACTTAATAAAATCAGGCTCAAGCAGCTTCACATCCACATCAGACTCGTGAGTGACCATCCATATCTCTGGATCAAGGGACTCCAGGTGGGCTTGCATGGGAGCCTTCCAATACCCGTAGTCCTCCCCATCGAAAATGGGAACACTCCCCACCTATCTCGGCATCCTTACTCAGGGCGGTGAAGCCTCAAAGATGAGCACTTGGCTCTAATACCACTTGTAAGGATCGAAGACGTACCAAGGGGGGGGGGTAAATCGGTAAGCCGCTCACGAATCCGGATACTTCAATTCACACTACTTGAGTCCAAAAATCATTGCAACCTATCAATTCTAGTAGGCCAAGACCCTACACATGCTAGTGTTCAGGATGATAGCAAGCGTGGAAGCCAAACACACTACCCTATGCAAGCCACAATTCAACCTAGTTACTAGAGCACATAATTGCGAAATAGCAAAGAGGAGATCAGGAAATGCTCATGATTTTTTCCCAAGGTCTTGGAAGGATGATGGCGCCTTTCCCTACTCCTTGTTGGACCACTCTCGCCGGAGTCTCGGTCCCTCCCGCCACCGATGTGGAGTTCTCACCCATGATCCCGCAATCACTCCCGGAGTGAAGACATGGTGCGCCTCACCACTGCCACTAAGGCACAAGCTCGCCTCCCTCGAGAACTTGCCAGACTCCCCGAGCCGACACGGGCGCTCACTATTGATGCCCCTTTCACCAGCGGGCTCAAACCAGGTACAAACATGTGACGGCCTTCACAACGAATCACGATAGGCTCGATCACCGACACCTAAGCGGTCTAGGTCTCACCATAGACCAAGAGTAACAACCTAGATCACATCTTCATGGACACCCTAGCCTTAGATGTGCATCAATGCTCAAGTTACTCTCACTAGCACTTGCCATTGCTCCACGAAATCAGCTTTCTAGACCTACTGACCGGACTGTTCGGTCAATGCCTGACCGGACCGTCCGGTCAGTGCAATCCTCAGCACCAACGACTCTGCCCTGCTGAAATCCTGTACTGATCGGACCATACGGTCTATTGACCGGACCGTCCGGTCCGTTTCTCTCTCTAGTCCAGAAACATTTCGGTTCCTGCTTCCTCACTGCCCAGAGTCATCGTGTACAGACCGGACCATCCGGTCTCTACAGGCTCGACTCTGGCAGTTTTCTCGCTGAGTCTTCTCGCTGGATTGTTCTCTCCTCTGATGACCGTACAGTTCGGTCACTCCTTGACTGACTGTCCAGTCTCTCCGTCCAGAAGCTGAAACTTCTCGTCCTCGCTTGACTTCGTTTCCCGGCTTCTCCGAACAGCTCCTTGGCTTCTCCACTATCACCAAGTGCCTGTGATTTCATTGAGCATCCATGCACATCACCGACTAGACATGACCTAAGAGAAATGACCTAGACCCCCTTGATAGTCCGGTTTTTCCTATGGACTCAAAGCCCTAACAACTAGATAAGTATTTCAAACACTTGCTCCATAGCTTGTCCTTAGCTTTAATCCATCTTCATCAACCCTTGGACTCCATCAAGCTCACAAGCCTCCATGCTTGTGGTCATTGTCATCAACCGCCAAGGTAACCATCATCCATATGATTTGTAATTGAGTTTAGAGATGATTCCTGCATAGACAACACTCGTGTAGATATTTGCTCATAATTTCATAGTTGTCATCTATCACCAAAACATTCATACCTTGGGGATCCTATCAATGGTCATGAAGCTTACACTAGGCCACTCCATCACGAGCCTCGCCGAACTCGAGACCAGCTAGCCGCCAAAACACCACCTTCAGGAGCACACGGTTAATTGAAATCAAGATTTGCTCGGAAATGGAGGAGAGGAGCTTCAAGAGAGAAGTGTGGGTAAGAGGGAGCCGCCATCAGAGATATAGTTGTTCCCAGGCGCCGCCATCGGAGAGGGAAGTACAGGACATGCCATCATCCCGCCACCACGGAGCCACAACAACCAACAACAACAGTGACTTTACGGCAGACCTAGAAAATGCGATAGCGTTGGAGCGCTTGGATAGAGATGATGGGCGGACCCCCGCCCAGGACTCCGCCTAGCCCAGAACCACCAACACGCGTGAAGGCTGGCGCGTCACCCCGGAACCGAAGCTGACGGGGGAGCCAAATTTTGATCTGTTGAAGGGGAGGATTGAGGCAGAAATGCTTGTGGGAGGTGAAGGAGAGGGTAGAGATAGGACTGGATCTCTAGTTTGCGGGCTTAGGAGGCTGGGAGGGCAGCGGTCGCCAGGGCGGCGGAGGTTAGGGAGAGAGCTTCGGCGTTTCAATTTTTACGGCTTGCATGGTGCGAATCAAGGAACAAGGAGGGGTGGAGGTGGAAGAGAAGAGCACGACAGAGCATTTGAGTGCGGATCCAGAATGGGACAGCGAGGAGCAGCGACATGATGAGCTCGACCATGGCCGCCACGCCTCGATGCGCTCCAGGTTACTAGCATATCACATTAAGACTGCCATCTAGAGGAAGAAGTCTGAAGGGCCTGCTACCGCTCAAGGACATTCAGGAGCTTGGCGACAACCGTAGCATAGGGTTCATGTGGCTCATGCATGGGACGAAGGTCGAGCATACCTTCAAGAAGATTGGGACTCGCTAATTTTCAGCTGACTGAAAGTTTTGTCAATTTTAACTCACCTCCTTAAGCCATTAGATTTAGATCCAATAATTTATAATTATTATACAGATAATCCTACAAAAGAGAAATTAAAACACAAAGTAGCAAACCATTGATTGAAAGCTTTCCGCTGATAGAAAGCTAAGAAATATGAAGAAGATTAGCAGAGGTGATGGTGCTCACCGAGAAGGGAAAGCTGGGGACTTGATGTTAAACTTGTAATGGCAATGCTGATAAATTTCTTCCTTGGGTGGACCTAATTAAGCATTTCCCCTTGTTTGGCAGGCATCAAAAGAGCTAGTATGGACCGAACTTGTCGCACCATCAAATGCGCCAGGATTTGTAAGGATTGGGAACTCGAAGCAAGTCCGGAAATAAAAACAGGCCTTGGGCTCTTTGAAGCACTAAGAAAGCATGCGCGCTTCGTTGCGCTCGTTTAGGTCTTTGATATGCAAACTGTCAAGTCTTGGCTTAGGAAAGTAATTTCAAGATTAATTATTTAGTAAATAATTCATAAATCTATTAAATAATTTTTGTAATTGACTTATGACCGTGAGTTGAGCGATAAAGAGGAAACCTTCACTTTGATTTGATTTTCTCTTTCTTAATTTATTGGCATGCATAAAGAAAAAAATGTGGAGAATGAAATAACTTAAGCTTTAATTAATGTCCCATTATGAGGACAGGAGCCTATTTCTGAAAATTGCTTTTGCATGCTGAAAAGTGCGGTGCATCCGGGTGGAATAACTGGTGGTCCCCTTGCTACCACATCATCCAAATAATTTTTTTTCTTTGTTTCCATCCATCGCTGGCACACTTGCACAACTCCTTTGCTACGCGGCCAAAGCATCTGCCCACCCATAGTACTATAGACAAAGCTCGGCGGGTCTCTCTCTCTCCCATGCTGCTACAGTTCAGAAAGGCGATTTCGAGCGCCATCTCTTCCGCCAGCGGCAGCCGTGGTCTTCCCTGCCTCTGTTGGCCTTTGGGCCACCGTGAGGAGTGGAAGACCATGGATCTGCTGCTGGCGGAAGGTGTAAGTCTTAGGTTCTATAGTCCTAGGTTCTCTAGGGTTAGGTTTCCAGCGATGCTGTTTGACACAGTGGCAGCGGCAGCGCTTTGGAATAAGGTCCTCCCGTGTTCTTCCCTGTCTTGGTGGTGCTCTGCTCCGACACCAGCTACGAGTGCGTGGAGGTGGGCCGTCAGCAGCGATGTCCCTGTATAGGAGTCCCTTGACGGTGACGCCAGATCTCGGTATGTTCTTGCATCTTCTGTTCTTCTACTTCGAGGATTCAGGGCTTGTTGTGGGTTCCGAGGATGGATGGCGGCGAAAACATGCTCAATGGTACCTCGACGGCCTTAGTCGTCGATAGCGAGAGCATTTCTGGGATCCGGGAGGTCTGGGGCGCGGCCCCGGTCGACGCGCGACCGTCGATGGCTTCTATTATTTCGACTTCTCTCAAAGCCTTAGGGCAATGGGGCTTCTTCAGATCTACGGCGGTTTGAAGGTCTTCGTCGACGGCAGCGTCCGGCGACAGCAACCTTCGGTGAGCCTGGCAAGCGGAGAAGCTGAGGACCTTGTTGTAATTTCTTTTTCTTTGAGGGGTCTCTCTGTAGTTTGGTTCCCTGTTTCCTTGTCGTATGTACTTGTACTTGTACATGACTTTGTACGTTTTTCTTAACCAGTAATACAGGTATGTATTTCAAAAAAAAAGCCTCTGCCCACCGACAGCTGCTCTATCTCCAAAAGCGACTGCCTCTTCTACCTGATATTGCGCCCCTGCTACTGCTACTGCTGTTGCTCTCTTGCTCCATCGCTCAGCTGCTCCGCGAGGCTTCTTCTGCTCCTGCTCTACCTCTCGCTCCATTGCTCAACATAGCAATAGCATACCAGTAGCAGCAGGCGCTTCTTGCTCGATCCTGCATCGTCCGGGTCGTCAAGGGCCCCTTATTCTAGCACATCCTCTTCATCATTCTGTTCCACAACTCCGACAGACTTTCTCTCTTACACACATCAATTCCACTTCTTCTCCTTGCTCTCTTCGACGTGGACAAGCTCTAGATCCGGCTCGTCTTTGTTTCATCCACAAATTTTTCAGTTCCCTTTTCTCTCTTAACATGCATATAAGGCAAGCGAGATGTGCCTCACCATCGCTGAAGAGCCTCGCACCAAGACCAGGTTCAGCGATTTGGCAACCGTGGCATGGGTGGGAGGCCGGCCTGGCAGCCTCACACATGTCGCGGATCAATGGGGGCTGCGGGCAGCATCAGCATCTATTCGTTATGGGCTATATCGACGTGGGCTCGCTTCACTCATGGACCGGGCCGCCATGGGGAGTGGCGAGAAGGCAGCAAGAATAGGCCCGCACACGGACCGGCTGTTCGACCGAGTGGTAGGAAATCAGCCATGATGCCTAGGCAACCCCAATGACGACCGAAAGGAATCGTGGCAACGTATGGAGGCATCTAGGACAGCCAAAATTAGGCCTTTTTGTTTGAGCTAAAGATTATGGATCGTAGAGTTTGGATTGTGAATTGTGAAATCTGAGATTGTAAAAATCTGAGGTTCATAATCTGAGGGATGTTTGTTTGTCTGGATTTCACAATCTAGCTTTTAGTCACTTACAGTGAACCATAATGGCAAATGGGTAAATAAATGTGTCATAATCTAGCAAAAGCTGGTCTGGGCCAGATTTCTGGATTCCGACTATCTAGCTGTTGGATTTGCAATCTACTTTCACAATCTGTCTCTTTGTCTGAGCTTTTGGATTCTATATCCATAATCCAAAGCTCAAACAAAGGGGCCTTACCAAGAGTAGGAATTTCTTCCCCTATCAAACTATTACACCCAAACAAGCACTGAACTGCCCTTCTGCGGTTCTGCCTGCCGTCAGCCCGTCACCACCCAGTCACCCACCATGGATTGAAAAACCAACGGAAATCGGTCAAAAACCGTGGTTTTTGACAAAACCGGCTCGGTCCGGTTTCACCGGACAACCGGTTTTCGACCAGTTGAAATTCAAATTTTTGAAAATTTGAAAAATTTTGTATTAAAAAATATGACAAAAAACTAGAGGAAAACCTTTGAATTATGATTAAATGACCTTATAAAATTAAGAAAGTTTGACTTGGGTTAAAAATTGCAGAAAGATGAAAAGAAAAAAAGAAAACTCACCTTATCCTCTTCTCCCTACCCTCCACAGTCCATTCTTTCTCTTCTCCCCAACTCGCTGCGCGACCCGAAGCTCCCTCCTCACCAAATCGCCACCCCCTTCGCTAATCCTCTCCAAAATTCCAAATCGATGTCGATGCCCAGGCAAGCAGCACCGGCAACCGCCGATATCTCCGGCTAGCCGAGCGGTTTGGGCGGCTAGCCGAGGACCGAAGTGGCTAGCCGAGGAAGAGCGGGGAACCGGCCGTTTACCGCACGGCTAGCCGACTATGGGTGGCGGCTAGCCGCTCCCTTACATCGGTTTACCGGACCTGCAGGACGGCTAGCCTTCCCTTGCATCGGTTTACAGGAAGGTAAGTGTTTGTTCTTTTTTTTTTCTTGTTTTGAGCTTTATTTCTTTTATTAACCAGTGTAGGTAGCAAGGTAATTGAAGGATTTTAATTAGAAAATGCACATGTTATATACACAGGGTAAACTGAGACCATGGCGGATCGTAGTCAAAGCGATATCATTTGGGAGCACGGGGAGAACATATATCGAGGCTTTGCATGCAAGTATTGCAAGACACGAAAGAAGGGGGGGGGGGTGCCACTCAGTTCAAGGAACACTTGACAGGACGTGGAAGCAATGTTGTGTCTTGCACTCTTGTTCCGGCGGAGGTTCGTGATTATTTCCGTCGTGAGTTGGATAGAACTGCTGATAAGAGGAAGAGCAGGCAACAATAGAGGTTGAGAAGAGAGGAAATTGCCGCTGAAGGGAATGTGGACAATGAGGATGATGAGGAGTTGCAGCGTGCCTTGCATGAGTCATGGGAGGAGGAGGCATATGCGAGGCAAGTACGTGAGCAAGGTGGGCAATACGAGCACGGTAGTGGATCATCTCAACCTAGGGGCAGTCAAGGTGGTGGATTAATGGGGATGTTGAAGAGGTCCGTCTCTCGAAAAGGAAAAGGGGAGAAGGTGCAAACAAGGATTGATACTGGGTCGTGGATAGCAAAGAGTAAACTCACAAGGCGGGCAATTGGCAAGGCTTGGTCTAAATGATTTCTAGCAGAAGCCATTCCTGGTAAAAAGGCCGATAGTCCTTATTTCACAAGTGTTGTGAAGGAGACACAAAGATGGGGTAAGTTTATTTCATTGTTTTGTAACTTACCATTCAGTTTCTAACATATGAGATCTTATAAGTTCAAATTTGCAGGTGAGGGCATCCCCAGTCCAATGGGTCGAGAAATAGATGGTACGTATTTAGATGCAAATGAGGAAGACATCAAAAAGCAGTTTGCAAAGTTCAAGCTAGATTGGCCTACGCATGGTATTACTATAATGTGTGATTCTTGGACGGGACCAACAGGGATGAGTGTCATCAACTTCATGATATATTGCTATGGGATCATGTTTTTCCACAAGTCAATTGATGCCATCGGTCATAGCCAGGATGCAAACTTCATTTACACGGTACGTCCATAATGTTGTAACTTCATACTGATGCTAGATGATATTAATCGATGTTGTTATTTGTAGGAAATTAGCAAAGTGGTGAAAGAGCTAGGGCCAGAACATATTGTGTAGATAATAACTGATAATGGAGCAAACTATAAGAAGGCTTGCAAGATGATATTTCGCAAGTATCGGATTGTGTGGCAGCCATGTGTGGCTCACACTATCAATTTGATGCTGAAGTTCATTGGGGAGTTTCCAGGACACAAAGCTATGATCGAGGCTGCTCGAAAGATATGTCGGTGGCTTTACAACCATAATAAGTTGCATGCTATAATGCGAGCAGCTATTTGGAGGTGAGTTAGTGAGATGGAATGCTACACTATCTGGCATGAACTACATGTTTCTAGAGAGCATGCTTCGTAGAAGAGATAAATTCATGGCATGGGCGGCCTCTCCATCGTTTTTGGAGAGTCGTTTCAGCAACATGGATGAGGGAAGGTAATGCTCATTCTTGCTTGTCCAGCTTGTCATGGTGGGAGAACATGAGCCATGTGGTCAATGCAGTACAACCATTGTATGCATTTCTTCGCTTCGCGGACCAGGATAAGATCCCCAATTTGAGTGACGTTCTTTTAAGGTTCAATATGCTACATAGTGAATATGATAGTCTATTTCATAATGATAGACATGAGTTTGATCGCTACATGGCGGTGATAAATTCAAGGATGGGTGACATTGCAAGTGACACTTATGTTAATACAGGTAACATTTATTTCATTGTTACATACATCTAATTGGTGAATGTTGCTCTTACAAGTATCATTTTTTTTAACAGCTGCGGGATTGCACCCAAGAACTCATTATGCTTATGGCACGACAAATAACGTCCTTCATGATCTTCGATCAGCATTTGAGACGATGATCGACACGACATGTGTGTAGCAGCACTCCAAGAAGCTGAAAATTACAGACGTAAGAGTGGTTCCTTTTCCACAGAATTAGCTCAGAAGATGGCATATGACAGTAATACTTCTTCTTGTATGTTCTATGGTGATACTTATGTTTCTTTCTAAGTCATGCCTACTTTTTCTCATACTCACTTTTTTTGCACTTTATGATACAGCGTAATGGTGGGCTATGTTCAGTGGTGACACTCCACATCTTCAAAAGCTTGCACTACACCTTGTGTCCCAATGTTGTTCGTCAAGCGGATGTGAACGTAATTGGAGTACATTTGCATTGGTTCACATAAAGGTGCGTAACAAGTTGTCTTATAAGAAACTAAACAAGTTGGTGTATGTCAACTAAAATCTGCGCATTTGCATGAGGGAAGCAGGATTATACAAGCCACCAGACAAAGATCCATTCCATAAACTTATGGAGCTTTCTTTGTATGATGATCAAAATCCTATACGAGATTGGATGGAGAATGACCGATGTAATACCGATCCAGTACTTGATGAGGAAGACACTGAGAGTGACACCCCTCTCCCTTCCCACTTGGTGACTGAGGGAGATGATCCTAGGGAATTGCAAAGGATTATTGGCACAACTTCTCTTGTTGAGTGGGCAGAGGAACATGTGGGAGATACACACATAGGCAAGCAGAAATATAAAGTTGTTTGAAGGAAACCTAATCCAAAAACGAAGAAAATTGTTGATCCACAACCAGTTCCCAGTGATGAGTCCACTACTAGTGAAGATCCAAGAAAGAGCCCGCCGTACCAAGAGTCGGACGATAGTAGCTCTAAATCTGATTCAGATGACGACGCGGGTGACGTGGGTGGTAGGACGGTTCCACCGTCCACTCTTCAGTTCACAGGTCAAATATATTGTTGTAATATTTATTAAGTAGACAAGATTAATCACTAACTCGAGCCTTCCATTTATAGGTGAGAAAGACTTCACACATGCTACCCAAGATCAAGATCATGGCGCTCCACAATCACAAAGGATGACCGTTACAGATCGTGGCAGAGGCAATGGTAGGCAACATCATTACGGATCCTACCTCTCCCCTAAGGAAAGTGAGACTTCATTTATCCCAACTAGTGACACAATTCCTGGTTATATTCATTACATGGTTCCTGATGCAAGCCTTGAACGACCTCCAACATGGGTCTATGAGTGGCAAGATCCAGACTTTTATAACCACATATTTTCACAATGGCAAACAATTTCATACTGGACGGGATTAAGTTGGCAACAATACAAGGCGGATTTGTTACGAGAACGTGGGATTGCGGTCATGTCTACCGAGGAATACAACCGGGCATGTTACAATTAGAATGAGGCACCGGGCATGTTACAATTGAAATGAGGCACCATGGTCTTGAGTGTAGGTCATTGCATCACTTATATTACTACATAAACTATATTCTATTTAACTATGTACTTTTAAAATGGATATGTATGAACTATGTTTGAATCCTTATAAAATTTATATTATGAGTGTTCTATGGACCATATATTGATAATATATGCCTATGTCTACTACAAATACTTAACAAACTTCATGCCAAAATTTTTAGCATTTTTACACTATTTTTCACCTTATTTTTTTATTTATTTACTTCAATTATGATTTATGTGACTTTACAACTGAAAAACCGGTGAAACCGTTCGGCTAACCAAGAAACCCGATGGGCTAGCCGTTTTCCAGTTTAAACGGTACCGTTTTCGAATTTTGACTGGTTAGCCGACCGGTTTTTGCGGTTTTCACCAAATCAGCCCGAGCGGTTTCACCGGCTCATACCGTTGTTGAATCCTTGTCACCCACACACCTCGCCGACGCCATTTCCTAAGGAAAAAAAAAACTCGCTGACGCCAGCCGCACGACGGCACGACGAGCGTAGCCGCCGCCTTTCTTCCTGCCGCTACCGATTCTTCTTGCTCGCCTCCGTTCCATCGTCGCCATCCCAACTAATCAAGCCAAGGAGATGCAAGCGGTGAGGACCTTGGTGCTGCAGCACCTGCGACTCCGCGCGCCGCCCACCGCCACTGCTGCTTCCCGTGGAGGCGGCGGGAGGGATGTCATGGCGCAGTGCGGGTTCGCGAGGGGGATGAGCGCACCGGCGGGCCAAGAGGGAGGCGATGCCGGTGACTCCTATTCCGAGAGCGCCGTCAGGGCTCGCGTCGTTGACCTGGTGAAGAAGTTCGACAAGATCGACGCCGACAAGGTCGCTTCTAGCCTCTGCTCTGCTCCAGTCTTCCCCGTCCTTCGTTTTTTTTTTTTCGTCAGTGGAGATTCTGTTCTTCGACTTGCGCAATCTGTATGAATGGGATGGAATCATGGAAATAATGAACGCCGTGGAAAGGATGAGGAAAGGTTTAAATAAATTTGTTCTATTTGAACTGCTATTTCTTTCTGCTTGGATGAAGCTACGAACTCATGGATAATAGCCTCAGTTAAGATTGCTGTGCATTGACCTATCCCATCTGGTGCTATTTCGGTTTTTATGGATGATATTTCTGTTACCTTTTCTCTCTTGTGGAAATTGCTATTTCCGCTTGGTTGTCATGAATACACAATCGCCCGTCCAGAAGCAGGGAGTGGCAGTGGTGAATGCTAGTTAGCAATCTTAGCATATGCTGTGACTGCGATAAGTTAGCCCAAATGGAGTAGTGGAGAAGATACAATGAAAAGGTAGAACAGGTTATGCGTAATGATATTTTCGTCGTTTCCACTCAGTGCAGCTGCCTATGATGTAGGCATGAAGCAATGGTTGTATTGTTGATGGGTGCAGGTCTCTTTTAATTCTCATGAAGAGGCCCTCTCCCTTTGGAAACGGACCCTTACTACCAGGGTGACATTCAAGAAACTGTCTTGATTGTCCATGTTTACAGAGTATTTTTATACTATGAGTAACATGCAGAACACTTTTTTGAGCAGACATAATTTTTATAATAGTTGTATAGCTACCATCATGACGAGTTGGTAGATCATATACACGTCACATTTACTTTATGCAAATCCCACCAGTTGCATTTTGGGGTTCATAAAGGCCGATCAACTAATATTTTGTGGTGACTTTTGGCTGAGATATCTAAGTCATTTGGGTGATAAGTACAAAATTTGCTGTTGATCTTTGATTGGTAGTAGAAGGGATTTATTTCACATGAAAAAATAAAGATACTGAATTAAATTTGCAATGATAACTTACTAAAAATCATATAACTGGAAGTGACTGCAATGATGTGGTTTAGTTTGTTTGGGCAAGTCACGGGTGAGGGACAGGGAGTGAGATCATGTGAAAGAAGCACGTGTGTCATGATTCCCACCCTGAACATGAGTAGCTCAACATTTCTGCCTGTTAATACTGCCGGAAAACTTTTATATGGAAAATAATATTTTATAAAGTTTCTGTAACAATTTGCCTTTGTTTGAGCAAGGGAACATGATGTCCTTTTTGAGTGAGTACTGTGTGAAATTTAACATTAGTCTGTTACAAGTTCTAGTCCAGAAAGACGTGCCATGAGCGGTGCAAATCTGTATTCCTATTAGTAGCCCTGTGAATCATACACTTACCATTTATATTTTGATCAAATTGTCTGTGAACATCTGAACCTGGGCTCACATCGACATCAAAATGCTTCCAGGTGACTGAGACAGCTGATTTCCAGAAGGATTTGAGTTTGGACAGCTTAGACCGGGTTGAGCTTGTTATGGCGTTTGAGCAAGAATTTTCCATCGAAATTCCTGATGACAAGGCTGATAAGCTTTCATGCTGTGCTGATGTTGCAAAATACATAATGTCAGAATCCCAATCCGATGCTAGTAGCTCATGAGGGGCAAATACTTTGACCAAAAAGGCCATCCTTTTTTCCGTCTCGGTTACAAAGGCTGACTTTTGCGCTGCGTCCCCTTCTAATTCGTATGAAGCCAAATGTGTCCGAAGTATGTATTAACTATTAGTTTGATTGAATGGTTAATTAAGATGTCTCCTTTACAGTTTTAATGGTGTGTTTATGTGGAATGTTCTCGCTATTGAGGGGTTGTTCGTTTCAATGGGCTAAAAGACTAAAACTAAAGTTTAGTCTAAAAATTTTAGCTCTAGGGAAATTAACTGGATGGTTAAAACTAGAGCTGAACATTAGTTCTAGAGATGAAAGAGCTAAAAGTATGGCTAAATTTTAGCTCTCTAAGAGGGTTAAAGTTTAGCTCAAATTTTAGAAGTTACACTTTAACTCTTCATGGGGTTGACGTGCACACAATTGTTTCGGCTGAGGATACGGAGTTCATTAAGCTTGAGTTGCTGCTTTTATGTATTCTCTGAACAGACAGAAAAAAAAAACAAAAATGAGCCTTCATTTAATCCTTCGTTTTTACCACTGTTTTCATAGTACCTGAATTCTTGGAAACAATTGAGTATATACATCGACCAAATGAACATGACGTGGTAGCACATAACAGGACCACGTCACTGCAAGTTGTGAGCCTTGTTGGCATTTGCTATGGAAGAGAAAGAGCCAGGGCAGCACTTGCCTTATCTTGTTCTGTCAGGAAGGCGGCACCACTACATCATGCGATGTGCATGTGGCAGTAGAGTTCTTTTCCTCCTCCGCGCCTGATCAACCATGGCCAAGGTAGCTTCCTCCCTGCTCACCATTGGCGACAGCGCTGCCTTCGCGCAGCAGCCCTCATCAAACAAAGGTATCAATTTGCACCGGATTCGCACCGTCAGCAAGCGTGCCAAGATTTCTGCTAAGCTCGGTATGATCTCTCAATCATCCAAGTATTTCGGTAATCTTAATTTGTTGAGGCTATGTGAAACAAGATCAAGAGTGTTGCCCCGCAGGAGGAGATGGGGAGCTGAAGCCACAAGGCAAGAAGAAGTTCATCACCAAAGAAGAGGAGCCAGAACAGTAAGCATTTTCCTTGGGCTGTATAGTGCAGGCTGTGATTCTTTCGCTTCATGTGGATTGATGGAATACAGGTATTGGCAGACCGCCGGGGAGAGGAAGGGTGAGAACCCCATGATGACACCCCTGCCGTATATCATCATCTTCGGCATGTCCACCCCCTTCGTTATTCTCGCCATCGCCTTTGCTAATGGCTGGATCAAAGTTCCAGTACGGTGAACACTTTTGTGGTGGATGGACCAGAGAAGGCGCGGTTGCGCAGTCGGATGGTTGAAGCATCATTTCCAGGGAGAGAGCCCTGCGAGTATTACCTTCAGAGATAAATTCCCGTGATTGTCAGCATGAGACCCATATATGTATTCATATAATGTATGTGCACTTTCAAAGCTCTCAAGTATTTGCCTCTTTATAATCAGCTTGGTGGTCCTTCCAAATCCTGATCTTGTAAATTTAATTTGATTGAAGTCAATGAGTGGCAGAAAGTAATAAACATAATAATGAAGCAACAGATAAATATCTATTGGTCAATCAGCAGCTGGTGTAGCAGCAGAATAGAAATGAACCAAGAGAAAAAGGCATCAACATAAAAGGCAGATTTTGTAAACCCAGTGAAACATCTGTGTATGGATTTTTTTTAATGTCTACTCGGGCGTATATTTCCCAATATCTACAATGCACAGCAATGTAAAAACAATTCGCTCATAACTGGAAATTCATTAGAAAATCAATATAGTAATTGATTTCACAGCATTCAACCAAATGAAGCAGAGCTCAGATTGATTACATCTCGAGGATGTTTGTCTTTCATCTACTAATTAACCATGGGTAATTATGGAATAGTACCCACACCACACAAATATACAGCTTATCAACCTTTAGGTAAGTGCTGTGGCATTTGCCAGTCATCTAGTGTATGGTTTTCTATCAAATTCAGATTCATGGCAGTGTGGGTCGAGCCAATCACGAGGGGAGCTCTTTGGCGCCCCGGTATCACTTGCTCTAGCGCCCATCAGTTCCCGTAGGCTTTCCACCTTGTTTTCTTGAGCACTGCCAGTAAATTTCCTATCTGCTTCCTTTAGCTTGTTCTTGAGCCGCTGCTTACGAGCAACAGTGTTCAGCTCCTGCTGCTTTGCCTGAGATGGTGGAGCCCCATGGGGTCCCAAGTATATCTTTTCGTCTTCAGCCTGTTCAAGAGTGAATTTCAATCTCCATGATAGAAAAAGGCACCAGTGATCCAGTAACTCATAGAGGAAAAACATAGTTGCTAAAAGAGATAAAGGTCAAAGAGGGAAGTAAAATTTAATGACGAAGAGTTCAGAAAAACATTCAGAGACATACCTGTTGCGGTTCAGGATCCTTGGCCTTGGGGACACTTGGCTCAGTTATATCATTATCTTGAGTGGACAAATTTGGAATAACAAATCCGTCTGCATCTGTAATTACACCATCAGCATTAGGATATATAAAATAGTTGTTGTACAGCTTACATGAACCTCACCACAATAAATGAATTGTTTTTACTCGAATACATGAATGAATTTTAACTACACCCAACCAAATAATACATAATTGTTACCACATTTAACCAAATAATACATGTTCAATTTTGACAGAGAAATATATCAAACATTCAAACCCTTAATGTTGACTAAATTGCAATCACATATTGCAACCATCACTGCCAAGTTATAGTTGGGAACACATATAGTATCTCACATTGACCAATACTCTTTTAATTTGTTTGATACTAGCCCTATCCATCAAAACAGTGCTATTATCTAAGTTTTGCAAGCAAGTACTGTGACTCCTGAGCTCAATCAGGTAGCTCTTGATCCATACGAAACCAAGAATACCAGGAAACTTTGTGGTTTGACTCTAGAGTTCACCTACTAGTGCAAAATTCGAACAAGTAAAGATTTATATCCTCCTAAATCTTTCATAAGCATTCTAGATTAAATCAATTACCACCATTAACTTAGATGAAAGAAACAATTCGATTCTTAAATCTAACAGATTGTTGACACCATTTGACAACTTCCAAATTCTGGTTTAGACCGGACCGTCAGGTCGGTTTTGCCCAGGTTGCCATACTCAGCCAATTTTGGTTGTCAACACAGTTGTTCCTGCAGTTTAAAGCCCTAGCTCAGCCGGTGCCAAACTTGCTACTTTTGCACCTGCAAATTCTTAAACTACCGATTCCCGAAACATATAAACTGATTCAAACTTCTCTTCTTAATATAATAAAGCTCTCCTGCGTTTTCAAGAAAAAATAAACTAATTCAAACATCCCCTTAGGACTTTGTCGCCTTCCAAACTTCTTGTGACATAATTTCAAGAATCAATTTTGTCTGATTACTCGTACATGAAAAAATAGTAGATTGGACAATATCTCGACAAGTTCATGAACGATGCAATGCAACTGCTCAACTAGGATGGAAATTGTACCACCTATGGAAAAGCCAGAAATATCCGAAGCTAGATACTGATAAGTACAACTAGAAACGAAGGCACGAATTGGTTTCTCAGTAACTCACCCCACTCATCTTCATCGTCGTCGTCGGCGGTGACCGTCGGCGGGTTTGCCTCCGCCGGTGAGGGGCAAGGGGCGGCCATGGCAACGGTGCGGGGACGAGCAGTAGACAAGGTACGGGGACGGATCAGATCCCTCTCACCCTAGGGTCGGATTCACGCTATCTCTCTGCTTCGCTTCCCCTGGGAAGCGCGATTCGATTCCGTCTCACCAGAGGACTGTAGAGGAGAGCGGAATGGAGCTCCTCGACGAGACGACGAGTCGACGATAGTGATGGCCAAATGGGCGGGCTAGCTGGACCGGCCCGAAGCACGTAAAAAATGGCCCCGGCACGAGCACGGCCCAGCCCGCTCAATTTCGTGTCCGGGCCGGCCCAGCATGAGGCATCGGGTCATGCTTGGGCCGAGAGGCCGGCCCAACGGGCGGCATGACATGACACAAAATAAAAATAAAAATAATTATATTTTATAGTATATCACAAACATAAGCATAGCTTGGTGGGAAGGTAGCACATTGGCTTAGATAAGGTCTGGAGTTTGAATCACACTCTTGTTTCCTTTGATTTTTTTCGTATTTAAGGATGGGAATAGTACTTAGGTCAGATGGACTGATTTTTTTGACGGGCTAACAGGCGTCACGGCCCGTTAAAGGGTTTTTTGGGCCGTGCCATGGGCCAGCAGCCGAGCTCGTGGGCTGACATGGCCCAACACTAATATCATTATGGGTCGTGCCGGCCCAAAATAGAAATGGACCATGCCTTTTTAGATCTGAGCTGGGCCGTGTCAGGTGGCCCATTTGGCCATCACTAGTCGACAACGACATACTCAAGGCCCATCGATCCCGCTCAGCCCAGAGTGCAGCACAGCAACAAAAGAAAGGCCAACGGCCCACTGGATCAGGTCATTTTGTTTTTCTACAAACTTATTATTGGTACTTCATAATTTTCAATTCCGTGCTTTTGATATAAAAATCATAAAATAGTTAAAATACATGACTCAGTTTTTTTACTAAAATTTATACAGTGCTTGCACACACGTACACGCCATCCCATGTCAGAAAGCGCACTACTCCTATTTTGCCAACAGCCTCCTTCACCGGCCTTTAGTATTTTGAGGCAAATGCACTAAGAGCGTCTCCAATAGCTATATTAAAACTGATTTTATAAAGAAGAGAGAAAATTTGAACAACTGCTAACATGCCCTTTAGCACTAATTTTAAAATTGAAATCCTATTATATATCTTAGAAATTCTATCAATTTTAAGGATTTTTAGGGTAAAAAAATGCTAATAAATTACACTATTCTACTAGGACATTTTTGCAAAACAATGATCCAATATTATTTCCTGCCCACCCGTCATCGACCAGCCATCCCTGCCCCGCCCGCCCTTCTCTCCAAATATGTCGCCCATCTCCCCTTGCTTGTTGCCACTTCTCTCCCCCACGCTTGCTGTAACATCTCTACTCATTAAAAATAGACTCATAGTGACCTATGAGTACTTGTGTGTATGACAGAATGAGAATCTAGTGGAAGGAGGAGCAACATATAAGCCTAGATTGCTTATCATCACTAACATTGGGTTAGCCTTTTTACTCGAAACGAGAACGAAAGCGTAAATAGGTTAGTGGGTGTGTGGGGTTCACTCAAAATATAAGTTGGCCTAGCAGGGGTGGACCCTAGTACGTTATAGGTGGTATCAAAGTCGATCCTCACGAGCACAGTGCGCGTGATGGCCAGGAGATCCGAACATATGGTGCATGACGTATGTAGGTCTATACGTGAGGCACGGCATGACATAGCTTGTCCAGTGTGGGTATGTTATCTCTGTGTTTCGACGAAAATGTCGTTTCTTTGAAGGAGGTGTCTGTAACATCCTTACCCATTGAGATTATGCGTATAGTGGCCTATGAATACTTGTGTGCATAAAAGGATGAGAATTTAGTACCACCTTTCTAGTCTAGTGAAAGAAGCAACATATAAGCCTAAGTTATCTAGCATCACCAAACTTAACCCATAAATACTTGTGTGCATGAGGGGATAAGAATTTAGTACCACCTTTCTAGTCTAGTGAAAGAAGAAGCAACATATAAATCTAATTTATCCAGCATCACCAAACTTGAGTTAACTCTTTTACGTGAAGCAGGTTGGTGTGTGAGTCTGAATTAGGACTCTGGCGCGTTACACTTGCGAAGCGCTTGAGCTCGACAGCGGCGCTCGAACCTCTATCTCCCCCATGCCTCCATGCTCGACGGCGGCGTCAATCGTCCCTCGCACGAGCTCAACATGCTCCTCCACAACGATGGCGTGGCCCTGTTGACCCGTGCTCAGTCCAATGACTGGAAGGTCCGAATCGCCTTTCATGAAGGCGACACATGGGGATTTAAAGATGGAAGGAGGCGCGCGACGGGTGATTAGCGGCAGCGAGAGAGATTGGGAGAAGAACAGGTCACACACCCCCAAGAAAATCCTTCACTCAAAATAAATAGGTCAGATGATTCCCATGTCCAATTTCATCGGATCCAACAGTCAACATTGTTTTAGTTGTCCTCTTGCTTCCAAGTTCCAACCCGCCCACCTCGGCTCCTCCCCTTGCCCTCCCACGACGCCTTGATTTTTTTTTAAAAAAAGCAATTACTGCACATGCGATTCGATGGACGTGTCCAACAGTTCAATGGAAACTTGGTCGGCCTCTAGTAGCTCAGCGTGGGGCGGAGGACATCCTGGCACCGCCGCTACCGAACCGGAGCATGGAGGCGCGTCACTACTTTGACCTTACAATTTTGAAATATAATACACGGAAGTTAAATAAGATAGGAGCAGTTGCAACTACAATTGCAACTCTGTGTAAAATGAAGGAATTACTGAACATAAGTGAAATCCGCATCTGTTTGAGCTTGGAAGCCATAATGTTTTATATTTGCCAAGCATCCTTTGGATATCCTTTGACTCTAGCAAACCATCGTATTAGTAGAATTTAGACCAGCGACAAATTTTGTTGAATCATGCACTATCAATCTGAAAAATCTCTTTGTTTATAAACATAATGAGATTTTTTGTTTCTAACATTTATGAGGCACGATCCCGAGAAAAGTTGTTTAGATCAGGTAGCATTCACTACAACAAAAACAGTCTGTATAGGCGGACTAAAACCCACTATAGCGTCAGCTTGGCCGCCCCGCACTACATTAACATAGGTAAAATAAAAGCATGTAGAGACGGACGTCCTTAGGACGGAATGATTCGCGGCTACAGAAAGATTAATAGCGGTGGATGACATCTTCATCTGCCGCTACCCATTTACCTGAAAAAATTAAAAAAAAAAAGAGCTACCAACCTCGGGACCCCGCACCGCTGCCCGTCGGACTCGCCGTAGATCCGCCGCCGTCCCCATGCTGCCATAGATCTACCGCGGATCCAGTGTCGGCCGCTGCCATGGTGGAGGGAGGAGGGGAGGGAGTGCTCCGTAGATCCACCCTCCTTGCACCGTCGTGCCCCGAGGGCCGCAGATCTAGCGCCGGCCGCTGCTGTGGAGGAGGGAGGAAGAGGGGAAGGAGAGCGTCGTAGATCCGCCCTCCTCGCGCCGCCGTGCCCCAAGGGCTATGGATCTAGCGCCGGCCGCTGCCGTGGACGAGGGAGGAGGAGGGGAGGGAGAGCGCTGCAAATCCGCCCTCCTCGCGCGCCACCGCGCCTCGAGTGCCGCAGATGCACCATCCTCGCATGCTGTCGCGCCGTGAGTGTCACGGATCCAACACTGCCTGTGGGATCTGCCCTCGCCGCCATTGCCAGTGCTTTCATGGAGGAGGAGGGGTGGCATCGACAAGGGAGAGGGAGGAGGAAGGAAGAGGAGGGGCGGCACCATCGAGGGAGAGGGAGACGAGGGGCAGTGCCGACGGGGGAGAGGGAGGAGGGGTCGATGGGAGAGAGGAGGAGGAGGGGCGGCGCCAACGGGGGAGAGGGAGGAGGAAGGGAGAGGGTTAGGAGGCGAGTGGAAAACCCTAGCTTGTTTTTATATAGGATGTTGGCTAGTTGGGCTGAACTGGGCTAGTACAGGCCCAATAGCGGCGGTTCAAATTTTGAACCGCCTCAAAAAAAAATTTTTAGCAGCAGTTCATATTTTGAACCGTCTCTAAAAATAATAGAATATTTTTAGCTGCGGTTTACTTTTAATCCGTGAGTACTACAAAATTGCTTCCGCCACTATATAACCTTTTTGTGGTAGTGATTAGATTATCTTAGCTACCTCAGTGCGTTGAGAAATGATGTACAATTCAAATAACACTACAGGAAACGCCGGCTTTGCCGAGTGCCTGATGCACTCGGCAAGCAAACACTTGACAAACGTTTTACCAAGTGTTACACTCGACAAAGAGCACACAACAAAAAAGATATCGGCAAAGCGCTCTTTTCCAAGTGTTTTTCATCAAACACTCGCAAAGCGTTTGCCGAGTATCAAAATTGACACTTGGCAAACATTTTTTGAAAAAAATAAAAAAAATGCCAGGACCACCACGCCATCTCTTGCCGACCCCACCATGTCGCCGCCAGCCACCACTCTGCCACCGCGCACGCCCCTGGTTGCCGCCACCACGGCCTCTGCCCTAGGGCCATGTCTGAGAGAGAGCTCGTGGTGCCCCCACCGCACGGGTGTTGACGGTCGTTAAATACTATTTACTGCCATCAACATTACTCAAAATAAAGAAAAATTATATATTCCTACCATGCATGTTAGTTAGAATTAATAAATATTCACTATTATTTGGAGAATCACTAACATGCAGGAGAAATATCAAAAGAGAGGAGAAAACACACCAATGTGGCGAAGAAATACAACGTAGATCAATCAGAGTTCGCCAATGAGGATTCCCACGGATCAACTGGCCCACCTGCAGTACCAAACCGATATACAGAAGGCCTAAGCCGTGGAGAAGCAAAGGGTGCCACCTACCAGTGTGCCAGAGGCGGCAAGACCACTGTGGGCCCACTCCCTGTTCGGCCGAACAAGGGTGTCCGGCCGAACAGGTGGGCAGCCCACTAGGACCCAGCTTCCTCAGTCAGTTCCCCACTGACTTCCCAAAGACGGTTGTCCCCTTTAGGGCGGGAGTTACTGACCTCAGAACCGCCTTTGGGCAGCTATAAAAGGAAGGGTGTGGCTCACTCCTCAACACACACTAAGAAGCATTACTCTCTTTACTATTTCGTGATTCCCTTAAGTTTTAGTGGAGTTCGGCTTAGAATAGAGTCTTCTTCAGTTCCTAAGTCTTCCTTGAAGTTATGGAATGACTCTTGTATTTTTCTCCTTTTATATGACTTTATTCTATTTAATATATTTAGTCTTTCTATATAGTTATGTTTGGGTCATGTGTTTCTTGTTTGCTTACATGATCCATTCATGCATGTGGTTATTATGTTGTTTGATTATATGATCCATTCATGCATGTGGTTATTATGCTTGCATGTTAGTAAAGTAGTCATACTATATTATCATGATAGACATAAACCCTTATAATAGTCTTTATTTATGTCGTTATAATGATGCATGACTAATGTGTGACTTAGATCATTTCCACTAATGTGTGACTTAGATCATTTTCATGACTAATATTTATCTAACTTGAGTATGCTATCTGTGTGTCCACTACCATATTTATCATTATCCTTACCCCTGTGAGAACTTTGTCTTATAATCCAATATGCAATGTCTAGAAATATGGTAATTACTTTCATCAATCATATGTATTCCTTTAGGATAAAACAAATACGATACCCTGAATACTTCCTGATGAAATGCTACAACGGTATTCTCTGTGCGCTTGTGGACTCTCTACGTTCATTAAAGATTAGCAATAAACATTTCTGACTTTGTTGCTAAGAAAACTTAGTGACGACGTTAGAAATTCCAACAACGGGGGCCGCCGCGTCGAGCGCCCCCTCTGCCTAGGGCTGTCATGCCACTCGGGGCCGCCACCGCCTGGGAGTATGAGAAAGAGATGAGAGAGGTGGAAGAAAAAGAAAAGGAGGGATCCAGGTTGATAAATTTGGACCAATGGGAGGCCACGGTTATGAAGGGATGGATTGATGATGTGGCTATCTTTGTCCAGTGCCTAGGAAAATACTCAGCAAAGAGCTTCTTTGCCAAGTGTCTCGGTAAAAAAATTCTTGTGTACTTCAAAAAATTTAAAATTATCAAACAAATTTCAAAAATAATCAAATTTGGCATGACACAAATTTCTATGACTATTACCTATGCAATATGAGTTGAAGTCAAATTCAGATTCGACCATCAATTTGACTTCAATTCTTAAGAACTCATTCTCAAATCTAAGTTTCTTCTTCGGAGATTCTCAACTTTGTAAGCAACGTATGTGACAGTTTATACGAAATCTTCTCTATTTTTTTATCATAGCTTCCACATGGGATATCATCAAATCTTGATGAATCTCATGATTTTTAGACTTCATTTATTTTTTCTAGAATTTAAAAATCATTCAGGCACACGTTAGTTATCATATTTCTTAAATAATATATGACAAAATTCTCTTTTTCATGGATAAGGTCTCAAATCGGGCTAAATAATATGGATATAATTTTTGTACTTATTGTATTTTATTATTTGAATCATTTGCAGTTAAAATTTAACTTATTCAATAAATTGCTTGAAATATAATTAATTAACTAAATATAGTAAAAATAAAAAAAAATCCAATTTTTAACATTTTATAACACATGTTGTATGTGGAGAGCACAAAAAATATTGAGTATAGAAGAGGAAAAAAATTATTTTTTACCGAGTATCAAGAAAAAACACTCGGCAAACCCTTATCTTTGTCGAGTATTAAAAATAATACACTCAGCAAAGAGCGTTGTGCCAAGTGCCTAAGAAAACACTCGGTAAAAACTCTTCTTCGCGAAGTGTATTTTATTTTTGCACTCGACAAAGTGATGTTTGTCAAGTTTATTTATTTTACTGAGTGTTTTTTGTATGACACTTCGCAAAGACGTTATTTGCCAAGTGTCCGAATAAAAACACTAGGCAAACATCGATTTTCCCGTAGTATAAGTTTGCGCACTGTAATTATTCTTTTTTTTACAACCATAGCGTAAATATCTAAAATATGTCAAAACGAGGCTGCCCAGCATATTGGTGGCACCGTGGCAGGCGAAGCGCTGCTGAAAACAAACGTTGCTATCTATAGACTATATTACACATACTGTGATTGATAATGATTTTACTAAATATTAACGGTCCGTGTCGCCGTGATCATTTCCGATGCGTGCAACAGATTGTGGGGGCACATCAGCGACATTGTTTTTCAATTGCGCGGATTTGAGTGGGGGTGGGGCTGCCGATGCGACCACATCGGATGGAGCAAGAGACATGCCCGGGTATGTACTGCCAAAATGCATTAATGCACTTTTTGGGTAGAAGAGGGATGAAAACATACAAGCTCTGAAAATGCACGTGTACTGAGAGGCATGATGTCTCAGCATGAGCTGCAAATTAAATCTTACCTTTATTACAAAGAAAATAATCTTATCTTATTCTAATGTATATACACCGTCCGAACAACTTATAGACTTTAACAAAGAGTGAAGTGCATCATAGGTTTTTGAACTATTTAGTAATATTTATAAAGATTCATGAACTCTTAAAGTGACTATTTGGGTCCCTAAACTATTTTTAGATGATCATTCAGGTCCATGAATTTTTTAGTGACACCCCAAGTCTATGATCTATTTATATTATGTCAACCAGGTCCACAATGTTGTCACCTTACACGCGCAACGCCGCCGCCGCACAATCGGTATCCACGCGAGCATCGCTGAACCTCCACGACAACACCATCTAGCAGCAGCTGCGCTCTGCCTGTCGCGGCCTTGCCCTTACATTTGGCCTCGTTCTTCCCCTCACGACCTCATCTTTCCGCGCTCGTTACTCATTAACCACGAAGATGGCTTGCTCGATATCTGCGACGACGGCCTGCCTTCCGTGCTTGGTGTCCTTCATACGTCATCGTCGTCATCGCCTGGCTGGCAGACAAGAATTTCTGCGGTCGGCATGCACATGCCTCGATGGGGAGAGCGAGGCCGCGACAGGGAGAGTGTAAAATTTCTGTTAAAAAAAAATTACCTTTACTGCTGGTAGGCCCCGCTGGACCCACCCGTCAGCCTCCGGCTCTCTACCACTTTATGAAATAAAATTTAATATTTATTTTATATGATTTTTAAGTATTTAAGTAAGTTTATAAATTATCTTTAAATTGTTAATTAATTTATTTTCCGAGTTAGTATTTATTTTGTTAATGAATTTATTTTATGTTTAAATGGGGTAATTGAGGGTTATTAATTTGAATTAAAACATGTTAAACCCTTGTCATTAACGGACTTAATTACTCTTATTTTGAAGGAAATACTTCAGACAAGAGTAATTAAAATTCTTAGTCTAAATATTCTATCGCATCATTATTTTCAATGCATTGCATGTCATATTTCATGCATCGTTGATACTAACTTGCAATGTGTCGACGAATCGTATAGGACCCAAGATCGTCGAGCCGTCTACCGACAGTGGACCTCAGGTGGTAATCGTCGAGACCGACCCCACGCCTACGTCGTCATATCCGAACGAAACTCAAGGCAAGCCCCGGTGCATCCGACCTATGTTTTTTAATTCTTTCTTTTATCATAGCGAGTCAAGTCATGCTTGTACATTAGGTTCCAGGAATTGATTGACACCCATCTGCATCACTACCGTATCCTATGATGTTTTTAACCTATACAGGTACAGGTAGCACGATAGGCGCTATGCTTATGTCGTAGGATTGTCGGTAGCACTGCATAGGATGATCTTAAAGCATGGAGGCTTTAAGTTGTTTGAGATCTTGAGAATTTAAATGAAAGTTGTTGATGATTGTTGACGGCTGTT
Organism: Eleusine indica; assembly: GCA_030378355.1. Taxonomy (NCBI): domain Eukaryota; kingdom Viridiplantae; phylum Streptophyta; class Magnoliopsida; order Poales; family Poaceae; genus Eleusine; species Eleusine indica. The sequence goes on along the minus strand of CM059498.1, from coordinate 33,646,068 downwards.
AAGTACCATTTTCAACCGTCAACTATACTCAAATAAAGGAGAATTTGGCATTTCATACACGCATGCTTTATCACAATAATATAGTTCCACTTGTACTTGGAGAACTTTGTGCATGCAGGAGGAAATGTGAAGGAAACACCTCAAAAGGCAAGAAAACACGCTTTCGACCAATCAGAGAGCGCCACATGGACGTCACACGGATTGAAGGGTCCATTTTCAGCACTTAACCGACGTAACTCCCTGCAATACCGCGCAAACCAACGTCAGGGCCCACAGGACAGCCACCTGGAGAAAGCACAGGCCAGGAGGGGCCACCCCCAGGTCGGCCGACCTGGTCAGGTCGGCCGACCCAGCCGGGCGCCCTCTCCGCCTGGGCTTCCACGTGTTGGCTCCTCCGCGACTCCTGATGACGGTTTGAGATGCCTTCCGTGGCGGTTACGCTCCCTTGCCGACCTATTGAGGCTATAAATAGGAGGGTGTGCCTTCACACTCAACACACACCACAAGAAGCATTTCTCTCTTGCTAGTAGTAGTTCTTGGAGTTTTAGTGGAGTTAGGCTGAGTCTAGAGCTCTCTAGTCCCAAGTCTTCACTTGGAATTGGTATGGCTCTTGTATCTTTTTCCTTTTGTAAGACTTTGCTCTTATCAATATATATATTTTTTCTATATAGTTGTGCTTGGGTCATGAGTTTCTTGTTTGATATTGTGATCCATATATGTGATAGTATAGTCTACTTGTGTGATAGTAGTTTATATTTATTATACTACTATTGTCATGCTAGTTATATACCGTCACTATAGTCTAGTTTATATGTTATAGTCTCTATGCTTAGTTTTAGCTGATAAAGTATAGCATGGGTTTGGTGATCGCATTCGTACGGTAGCTCTGCCTCGTTAATAGTAATCGCGGAGGGGCAGAGTGCTCTTTGGTCATGCAAGTATGGTACTTGGGTGACTGATTTGCATCAATTATTCGTTAGTCTACTGGTTCGTTGAGGTAGGCGGCAGGTGGTGACAGCCCTGTCCGTCCTTTGAAATCCTCCCCGCTAGGCTAGTGCGTAGGCTCTTGGCGGAAGTCGCCTGTGGATGCAGGGGTAAGTCCGTGCCTGAAGTGCTATACTATTGACTGCTGAACCTGAGTGTGGGTCTGTATGTATTCTACTTAGGCTATGCAACTGTATAGGAATGTATAGTAGGAGTAGCTTAGCCTAGTCTTTCCTCCACTAGACTTTATTTATTTAGTAGGAATCTTCTGTGTGTGTCACACTACCCGGTTATTATCATGTACCCGCCTGTCTTGGTTAGATATCCTTGCTAATTGTTAACATGATCTTATATGTTAGTAACGCTTCTTGATCATACCCTTTCTTTGGGATAAACAAATACGATACTCTTAATACTTCCGGGTGAAATGCTACAGCGGTATTCTCCGTGCGCTTGCGAATTTTACCTACTTGACTCTGGGACATATTAGTGAACCGTTTCTGGCCCCGTGCCGGGAATGATTTATTAGTATGGCTTAGCAAAAGTCAACAATGATGATGAGACCGGACAGGTCCCGTAGAGGAAAGGGCAAAGACTGGGTCTTGCAAGGTGGTAGCCCTGTCCGTGTCAAATTAGGATCAAACCGTTGGCGGCTCCGTGAACAAGTATTGAACAGTACCGTCTACATGCCGGTTTATGGGACCCAGTAAGCTGATGTACCCTAACTACCTCAGTGGTAGGACGTAGCCAACTTTCTTTTTCTGGCTATTAGTGAGATTGAAGTCTCACGGGAGGGAAATGGGGGTCGCCCATGGATAACGTCTGGGACAGGTATCTAGTGGGGTCTCCATATTCCCGGGAGGGTTGGAAATGGATCAACCTCTGGTTGGGGTTAGTGGGAAAAGTTGTCATATACGACCTATGCGGTGCGTATATGTCGTGTAGTTGGGTTTTACCCAGCTGGTAGAAATTGATTCGAATTGCTGTCCCTTGCAGCAATGAGTACCGCTTGTTCACTTGGCGCGAACGGAGATAATCGAGAGTAACGAAAAGGAGAAGGATTATTTAAAATTATTTAGTTTGGCTTGATAGATTTTGATTGCAATAGTTGCAGGATGCAAACCTTATTATTAATGAACATAATCTTGAGCTAAAATATGAAATAGATATCCACTAGCAGGTGCTATTTTTCGCAAGTCTGAGTCAACCCACTAGCCAAAGGCCTAAGCATTCTAGGTGTCGGCCTTAGCGAGCCACGTTGACGGGTCAGTCTTGCGGAGTATATTAGATACTCAGGGTTTGTTCGAATTATTTTATGTTTAGGTGGTGAGCCAAGCTCCTACGGATGGTCAGAAGGCATGCCAAAGAAAGGGCAACTGCTGGAGGGCGGTTTTCTTCAGTGGGAACGCATCCCCTCTCCGAAAGAGTAGAAGCCAAGGCGTGTCTTCGAGAGTGAGATAGATAGACGTGGTTTCAAACTTGGTTTTGAACAATGATCAAACTTCTGTTGAGTTTGTAAAACTTTGTTGTAATAAATGTTTTTCCGCTGCAAGATTTTTGCTTGTTTCCGAAAGCCTGGTTGTATTATACCATGATGTAATATTCTGGACTTGTGTGAATGTTTGTGCTGTTGTAACTCGCTTCATAGAGTGTTCTCCCATACATGATCCTGGTTATTCCGGAGGGGATGTCACAGCTAGTATTGGAGCAATACAGGAGCAACGACATAACATTCTCAAGTCCGTTTTCAAAACTCTTTTTGAAAACTCTTCTTAGGACCCCACGAGTGAGAATGGCAGTGTAGAAAGACGCTAGAAGACACGAGTAGATGTTGCTATTCATTTTAGAGCGTGATTCTAACTGCTAACTTATTAACTTTTAGTTGCGTATTGTTTGCATCATGTTATTTTGTATAATTAAAATTAAAGGGGTTTTGAGGATTATGTTTTGTTTTACACTTCTAGTTTTTCTCTTGCCGTTTTGTTACTTTGTTTTACTGTGGGAAGAAGTGTTTAACTTGTTAAACCTTTTTCCTGCAGATGCCACGGGGACAGAGACACGTTCGTGAGCCAGGCGTGCAGGGGACACGTATGGCAGCCCTAGAGCGCCAGCTCCACGACGTCGAGGCGCAGCTAGCTGAGGTCACCCAGCAGAGAGACCACCAGCAGGTTGCCTTTCGAGAGCGGTTCGAGGCAGACGGACGTCAGATCCGGGAGTCACATGCACGGATCACGGAGTCGAGCGCACGGATTGCAGAGTTAGAGGGACAGATTATAGAGATTACAGAGGATCGAGACGGTTTCCACCAGCAGACACTGAACTTAGAGGAGCACATGGCAGGGCTTGCTGAGGAGCTTGACGAGACCAGAGAGAGGATCACGGACGTGGAGGGTCAGCTTACGGGGGTTACGCAGCAGCGTAACCAGGCGATCGAGATGATGCTCGATTTTGCCGACCAAAGAGACCAGCTTCAGCTACAGCTTCAGAATGTTATGGAGGCATAACAGATACTTGAGGATCACCACCAGGACCTTCACGTGCAGATTGCACAGTTGCAGCAGCAGATACTGCCACCGCAGGGACACGCCGCTCCTGAGTCAGGCTTAGACTCTCAGGGACCCCCTACTGAGTCTGAGGCTGCACTTGCCTCCGACGCAGACAGTCACACACCACCGCAGTAGATGGTGCAAGAGTAGAGATAGGATGATAGGAGTAGGAGGATAGCACCATTTTTTTGCTGACAGGATGTCAGATTGTATAGCCACCGGGTAGGATACTGGAGTTATGAGTGTTTGGGTAGGATGGCGATAGTCGCCACATTTTTGCTGACACAGGTCAGATTGTATAGTGGGTCAACAGTAGACCTAACCACCCCACTATAGCAGTTTGTACTAGTAGTAGTAGTAGCTAATGTAACATATTACTAAGAAATAAAAGTGAATGTTTATAAAAATGTTACAATTGATTATGTTTAAAGTAAGAGTACATGCTGATATTGATGTATGTCATTTTTATTTCTCCGCAGAGATGGCCAGTGGTGGTAATGGCATCGGTGAAGCGGAAGGGCCGCAATGTTATTTGTGTCCAGAGAAGGATGCTCGTATAGCAGAACTGGAAAGCCGACTTCGAGAAAAGGATGAGATGCTGATTATTCAAGAGGGTCAAATAAATAACCAGGAAGAGCAGCTGTTAAACATGGATCAGCAACTTGCAACAGCTAATGTTACAATTCAACAGTTAGAAGACGACCTGATTCAGATGCATAATATTATAATAAACCAGGAACTTAAGTAGCAGCAAAATGAGGAAGCAGAAGAAGAACCAGAGGAAATAATGGACATGGAATCGGTAATAGAATCAATGGAGATTCCGCCACTTCAGGACGAGAATGTTCAAGTGAAAGATTCTAGGGATCAGGAAGTAACTTCCACGTTTCACGTAGAGTAGTGAGCAACATTGTGTTGCAACGTGTACTTTAGAATAAAAGGGGTTGAAATAGAGGTGCAGTAGTTTCGAGATGGCAGGACGAGTAGAGTTGATGTGAACTTTGTGTGTTGACACATGTTTTATGTCAGGTTTTAAGAAGTTGGAATAAATTATTATTTTATGTGAAGTTGAGCCATGAAAATGTGTTATCAATTGTTCCTATATTATACATGAGTATAGGGGATGCTAATGCAAGAGTTTTTCTTGAACAGAATGGCTGACACAGGAAATAGAAATGGCGCGGAAAATTCTGAGCGTGGAGGGGCAGAAGTGCCACCACCTCCACCCACCCTGGCACAAGCCATTGCAGCCATACTGAATTCTGGTGTGGCACAAGAAGACTTGCTTTGACAGATAGCTCAAAATACAGCACCACCAAAGCATCGTCCCGGCCATCATGCTAATCAGGCAACTTATTCGGACTTCATAGCCACTTGTCCGCCTACTTTTTTAGATGTAGGGGAACCTCTGGAAGCAGAGCATTGGCTGCGCACCATTGAGTCCAAGTTGGAGCTGATACCTTGCACAGATGTCCAGAAAACCTTCTTCGCTGCCCAGCAATTACAAGGAATTGCTGGAGCTTGGTGGGCAAATCACAAGGCGATGCACCCGCCTGAGCATCAATTTACCTGGGCAGAATTTGTTAAAGCATTTCGAGACCACCACATCCCAGAAGACCTTGTTGATCAGAAGCAGAACAAATTTCTGGCATTAAAGCAAGGAGATATGATGGTACATGCTTATTCTAAAGTGTTCAACCGTCTAGCGCAATATGCTCCAGAATATGTAGATACAGAGAGCAAGAAGAAAGCTCGATTCAAAGGAGGATTGACAACAAAATTGCAGTCTCGCATCGTTTTAAATTGGACTGCTAGTTTTAGCGAATTTGTCAGTGATGCCATTATCCTTGAAGATTCTCTCCGTATCCATAAGGCTGCTAAAGACAAGAAAAGAACATCGATGGGACAGAGAAGCAGAGGACCATCCAAATATAGGCTGGTGTATACATCACCCACAGGTCAGCGCTACTGTGCCACTCCTTCCCGCCCAAACATTTATCGGGCACCTCAACCACCGCCACAGCAATATCAGTTTCGTCCACCATATCAGTAGTAGACTGTGCAACAGCCTCAACAATCTTATTCGACACCACCGCCGAATACTCTGCCTTGTTATAATTGTGGTCGTGCCGGGCATTTTGCTCGAAGTTGTCCGTATCCACCGAAAACAAACAATGCGCCACGTCCACAAGCACCAGGACCGAGTCAACAGAGGAATCGACCCAAGAATCCTCCGGTGAAAACAGGACGTGCCAATTTCACCACAATTGAGGAGATACCAGAAGGAGGACAAGTTCTCGCGGGTATGTTTTCTATTACTGAGCATCCCGCTATGATATTATTTGATTCCAGTGCTACTCATAATTTTATCAGCAAAGCATACGTTCAACAATGTCATATCATGCCATCTGAACTATCATGCCCACATCTTATTTCTACACTTGGGGGTAAAATGCTTGCCAACCAAATTGCGGCAAACATGCCCCTAAAACTGGGTAGTAAAGTTTATCCTACATCTTTGATCATTTTGGAAGGGCAAGGGTTAGATGCAATTCTTGGAATGCAATGGATGCATTATCATAGAGCAGTTCTAGATATAGCTTCTCGAGCTGTACATCTAGATTCTCCTATTCATGGTCAAGATTGTTTGACTTTAACCATTCCCAAAACCCTCTTGCCAATGGTTAATAAAGTCATTGGAAAAAGTTTGGAAGAGATACCTATAGTCTCAGAGTATCCAGACGTTTTTCCCAAGGATTTACCAGGATTACCTCCTAAACGGGATATAGAATTTAAGATAGAATTACAACCTGGGACAACACCTATATCTCGAAGATCTTATCGGATGTCTCCCAATGAACTTGCCGAGTTGAAGGCAATTACAGGAACTGTTAGATAAAGGATATATACGTCCAAGTTCGTCACCCTGGGGTTGTCCAGCTTTGTTTGTCAAAAAGAAAGATCAAACATTGAGGTTATGTGTAGATTATCGGCCTTTAAATGCTGTTACTATCAAGAATAAGTATCCGCTACCTCGGATTGATGTCCTATTTGATCAACTGATGGGGGCCAAGGTATTCTCTAAAATAGATCTTCGTTCGGGATACCACCAGATTCGAATTAGAGCCGAAGATATACCTAAAACAGCTTTCTCTACCAGGTATGGACTCTATGAATATCTGGTAATGTCTTTTGGTCTGACTAATGCACCGGCATATTTTATGTACTTGATGAATTCAGTATTCATGCCGGAATTGGACAAGTTTGTAGTAGTTTTCATAGATGATATTATGATTTACTCCAAGTTGGAGGAAGAACATGCTCAACATTTGCGGATTGTGTTACAACGCTTAAGAGATCACCAATTATATGCCAAGTTCAGCAAGTGTGAATTTTGGTTGAAGAAGATACCATTTCTAGGTCATGTGATTTCAGCTAAAGGTGTAGCAGTCGATCCAAATAATGTTCAGAAGGTATTGGATTGGAAACCACCAAAATCAGTCACTCAAATTTGAAGCTTTTTAGGATTGGCAGGCTACTATAGAAGATTTATTCCCAACTTTTCAAAAATTGCTAAGCCGATGACAAATTTATTGGAGAAAGACTGGAAATATGAATGGGACCAAGAGTATGAAGAAGCTCTTCAAACTCTAAAAATATTATTAACCTCTGCACCGGTGTTAGCTCAACCAGATTTGGCCAAGCCTTTTGATGTTTACTGCGATGCTTCGGGTACAGGGCTTGGTTGTGTTCTTATGCAAGAAGGACGAGTAATTGCATATGCATCACAACAACTTAGAAAACATGAAGAACACTATCCGACCCATGATCTGGAATTGGCATCAGTGGTGTTAGCCTTAAAGATCTGGCGACAATACCTTTTGGGAAATTTAGTGCATCTCTATACTGACCATAAGAGTCTCAAGTACATTTTTACCCAAGCGGATCTTAATATGCATCAAAGAAGATGGTTGGAACTAATAAAAAATTATGAGATCAAGATTCATTACCATCCAGATAAAGCAAATGTTGTAGCAGACGCTTTGAGCCGACAAGCGCATTGTAATAATCTCACCCCTCAGAAAATGACCAAGGGACTAAAGGGAGGAGTGAGTGAACCAGAGCTTCGTATTATTCCATATGGGGTACTAACTAACCTGGCGCTTGTTCCCACAATTCGAGAAGATATTATGACAGCCCAAAAGAAGGATATGGGTATACAACATATAAGGAAGCGGATAAAGACTGGAGATATAACATGCTTAAGAGAAGATGATGAAGGTATTGTCTGGTTCAAGAATAGAATAGTAGTTCCTAAGGACTTTAATCTTCGTAAGAAAATTTTGGATGAAGCTCACACTTCCAAATATTCTATTCATCCCAGAACGAATAAAATGTATCAGGACTTGAAGCAGAGATTTTCGTGGACAAGGATGAAAAGAGAAATAGCAAAGTACGTTAATGAATGCCATACTTGTCGACGGGTAAAGGCTGATCATTTAAAATAAGCAGGACCCCTTCAACCTTTAAGCATTCCTGCTTGGAAATGGGAAGATATTAGTATGGACTTTATTGTCAGCCTACCATTAAGTCCACGAAAGCACAACTCCATTTGGGTCATTGTTGATAGACTAACCAAGTCTACTCATTTCATCCTAGTACATACCCAGTATACTGTGGAGAAGTATGCCGAGCTTTATATATCTCGTATTCTTTGCTTACATGGAATACCAAAGACTATAATCTCAGATAGAGGAGCCCAATTTATATCCAGATTTTGGGAACAAATACATAAGTCTCTTGGAGCACAATTGATTCGGAGTTCAGCTTACCATCCATAGACAGATGGGCAAACGGAACGAATCAATCAGTATCTGGAAGATATGCTCCAAGCTTGTGTGTTGACATACAGCAAAGATTGGGAAAAATGTTTACCTTTGGCAGAATTCTCTTACAATAACAGCTATCAAGAGAGTATTGGGATGTCACCATTTCAGGCTTTGTATGGATGAAGTTGTCGCACACCATTGAATTGGTCTGAAAGTGGTGAGAGAATAATTTTTGGACCCGAAATAGTACAAGAAGCGGAAGAACAGGTATGCATGATCCAACAAAATTTGAAACGGGCTAAATCTCGACAACTCAGCTATACAAATAAAAGGTGGAGGAGGTTAGTATTCGATGTTGGAGATCAGATGTATTTGCGAATCTCTCCCACAAAAGGAGTTCAACGATTCGGAATCCAAGGAAAGTTGGCACCATGATATATCGGACCTTTTGTTATTCAAGAACAATGTGGACCCGTAGCTTATCGACTGGAATTGCCTACGCATCTTTTCGGAGTTCATAACGTCTTTCATGTTTCTCAACTAAAGAAGTGTCTGAAGGCACCGACAGATGTTGTTATCAAAGAAGTGAAACAATTACAACCAGATTTAACTTACGACGAGTATCCAATCAAAATCATTGATACAAAGGATCGGGTGACAAGGCACAGAACTATCAAGTTTTATAAAATCCAATGGAGCAATCACTCAGAAGTGGAAGCTACATGGGAGCAAGAAGAGTTTCTCAAACCAAACTATCCAGCGTTTCTCCAAGCAGCGACCACTTAATGCGGTAGGTTTTTGAATCTCAGGACGAGATTCCTTTAAGGGGGGAGGATTGTGACATTTCTGTTTAAAAGAAATAAATTACCTTTACTACTGGTGGGCCCCGCTGGACCCACCCGTCAGCCTCCAGCTCTCACCACCGTGCACCGCCCGCGCCCGGGCAGCGCTGGCACGAGCGCGAGCGCCAGAAGCGCCACGCAGCATTGCAAGCGGGGCCCGCCGTCGCCACTGTCAATCGGGAAGGAAGTTTTCAACGACTCCTCTCCTCTCTTTCTCTTCTCTCTTGCTCCAATTTCTCTCTCGCACTCGTTTTTCCCCCGCCTCCCTTGTTTCCTTCCGCCACCGCCGATCGCGCCCGCTCTCCGCAGCTGACCACCTCCCAGCCTCCCACGCAGCTCCAAATCGTCGCAACGACTACTCCGACGACTCCCCATCGCCGCCCAAGACAATTCCTCGTCGAGGGCTGCTAATCGCCGCCGTCTTTGCCGACTCCCGATTCCGCCGCCGCTCGCCGTCACCTATGCTCCGATGAGCAATCACCGCCGTAACCTTCTCCTCTGCTATTTCCCCCGCACCGCCGCTTCTTCTTTGCCGTAGCTAGCCGAGCCGCGCCCTGGGAGCGCACATGGCCGCCGCGCGTGCGCGGGCGAGCTGAAAGCTCCCTGCCTGCTGGGCTGTGCTCACGGGAATGGGTCGACAGGCCGAGCCACTGTCGCGCGCGCGAGAGCCCATGTGCTCGCGTCGCTGGGCCGTGCTCCGCCCCGGCTTGGCCGCCGCGTGGCTGGGCCGTGCTCCCGCACTGCACCGCTGTGTTGCTGGACCAGCTGGGCTGCCCGAGACCCATAAGGCCGAAAACCAGTTTTCGTTTATTCTTTTCTTTTCCCACGTTTTCATTTAAAAATAATTCCAGAGTTTAAATAAAACCTAGTATATAAATTAAGCTTCCTAAAATCTTGGAATTAATTTTGTTAGGTTCCAAATAATTTTCTCTACCACTTTATGAAATAAAATTTAATATTTATTTTATATGATTTTTAAGTATTTAAGTAAGTTTATAAATTATCTTTAAATTGTTAATTAATTTATTTTCTAAGTTAGTATTTATTTTGTTAATGAATTTATTTTATGTTTAAATGGGGTAATTGAGGGTTATTAATTTGAATTAAAACATGTTAAACCCTTGTCATTAACGGACTTAATTACTCTTATTTTGAAGGAAATACTTTAGATAAGAGTAATTAAAATTCTTAGTCTAAATATTCTATCGCATCATCATTTTCAATGCATTGCATGTCATATTTCATGCATCGTTGATACTAACTTGCGATGTGTCGAATCATCGTATAGGACCCGAGATCGTCGAGCCGTCTGCCGACAGTGGACCTGAGGTGGTAATTGTCGAGACCGACCCCATGCCTACGTCGTCATATCCGAACGAAACTCAAGGCAAGCCCCAGTGCATCCCACCTATGTTTTTAAATTCTTTCTTTTATCACAGGGAGTCGAGTCATGCTTGTGCATTAGGTTCCAGGAATTGATTGACACCCACCTGCATCACTACCGTATCCTATGATGTTTTTAACCTATACAGGTACAGGTAGCACGATAGGCGCTATGCTTATGTCGTAGGATTGTCGGTAGCACTGCATAGGATGATCTTAAAGCATGGAGGCTTTAAGTTGTTTGAGATCTTGAGAATTTAAATGAAAGTTGTTGATGATGATGAGACCGGACAGGTCCCGTAGAGGAAAGGGCAAAGACTGGGTCTTGCAAGGTGGTAGTCCCGTCCGTGTCAAATTAGGATCAAACCGTTGGCGGCTCCGTGAACAAGTATTGAACAGTACCGTCTACATGCTAGCTTATGGGACCCAATAAGCTGATGTACCCTAACTACCTCAGTGGTAGGACGTAGCCAACTTTTTTTTCTAGCTGTTAGTGAGATTGAAGTCTCACGGGAGGGAAATGGTAGTCGCCCATGGATAACATCTGGGACGGGTATCTAGTGGGGTCTTCATATTCCTGGGGGAGTTCGAAACGGATCAAACTCTGGTTGGGGTTAGTAAGAAAATTTGTCATATACGACCAATGCGGTGCGTATATGTCGTGTAGTTGGGTTTTACCCAGCTGGTAGAAATTGATTCGAATCGTTGTCCCTCGCAGCAATGAGTACCGCTTGTTTGCTTGGCGCGAACGGAGATAATCAAGAGTAACGAGAAGGAGAAGGATCATTTAAAATTATTTAGTTTGGCTTGATAGATTTTGATTGCAATAGTTGCAGGATGCAAACCTTATTATTAATGAACATAATCTTGAACTAAAATATGAAATAGATATCCACTAGTAGGTGCTGTTTTTCGCAAATCTGAGTCAACCCACTAGCCAAAGGCCTATGCATTCTAGGTGTCGGCCTTAACGAGCCACGTTGACGGGTCAGTCTTGCGGAGTATATTAGATACTCAGGGTTTGTTCGAATTATTTTATGTTTAGGTGGTGAGCCAAGCTCCTACGGATGGTCAGAAGGCATGCTAGAGGAAGGGCAACTGCGGGAGGGCGGTTCTCTTCAGTGGGAACGTATCCCATCTCCGGAAGAGTAGAAGCCAAGGCGTGTCTTCGAGAGTGAGATAGATAGACGAGGTTTCAAACTTGGTTTTGAACAATGATCAAACTTCTGTTGAGTTTGTAAAACTTTGTTGTAATAAATGTTTTTCCGCAGCAAGACTTTTGCTTGTTTCTGAAAACCTGGTTGTATTATACCATGATGTAATATTCTGGCCTTGTGTGAATGTATGTGTTGTTGTAACTCGCTTCGTCGAGTGTTCTCCTGTACATGATCGTGGTTATCCCGGAGGGGATGTCACACAGAGCGCACCTTCTATTAGTTGGTGAAGGACCGAGAAGGCGACCAGAACGGGGGGGGGGGGGGGGGGGGGGGGGAGAGGGGGGTGAATGTGAGCCAATTAAAAATTCTTTCACAAGAACTTGGCCTATGTCCCAATTACAATCCAAACCAACCTCTAAACAGATCACAAAGATTACACACATCAACTTATGATGTGCTAACCCTAGGAGTGATCAACAACAACAGCGGAACACAACGGAAACAAAAGAGAACAGCAAAGACTCAAAATGGTCAAAGAACTGGAACCAAAACAGACAGCTCTGTTAGTACATCGGCAGTGTCGATTGTAGCATGGGCAGTGCGATCGGGAGCTGGAGCAGACCATCGGCAGTGCTGGTCTAGCCATCAGCAGTGCCGGTCAACAGATGAAGCAGAACTTTGGGAACACTCAAACAAAAGGCATCGCTAGTGCCGGTCCAACCATCGGCTGTGCCGATCGGCAATTTAGACAGAGCATCGGCAGTGCCGATCGAATCGTCGGTAGTGGCGATTGACAACAGAAAAAGACAATTTTTGATCAGGATGTCGGCAGTGCCGATCCAGATTTTTCTTCCCGCATTGGTAGTGTCGATGAAAAGATCGGTAGTGCCGATCGACCCTCGACAGAACAGAAATTAGTTCGGGATTAGGCAAGTACTTGACCAAAACCTAATCAAATGAACTCCAAATCATGCGATTTTTTGACCAGGCAATCCTCAACATATCACGACCCTACTCCAATAAGATCCACTCAAATAGCACAAAGAATCATCATAAATTTCAGATGTCATGTCAAGAAAACCAAAAAAGAGAAACTTGGGGAATCTACGAAATCGAAGGTGTTAGAGCTCTTGATTCGATCAAGGATCTATATAGGAATGTTCTAGCTTATCATAGCACCAAGATCCTTGAGGATTTTGCCCCAAAAACTCATCCAAAAACAAGATTGAAAATTCTCACGAAAATAGCTTCAAAAATAGAGAAAAGAGAAATTCGGGATTTAGCGAGAGAAGAGGAACTTGAACACGAATTTGAAACTCAAATTATTGATTCATCAAGTCAAGGTACAAAGATACATGGCTAGGAAGCCACCTTCTTCCTCCCACTATTTGGAAGAGCAAGAGATGTCTCTCACACACCCACTACTCTCCCCTAATACATAAAGACCTTTCCTGGCACTTTGAATGGAACCCTAACACAAAGCTAATAGAAAGAGACACCTCTCTCACTAGTCCTACCTCTCCTTATATAGGCCTAAGGTACAAGACAACTTTGCCCTTGGCCTATAACACATTGCCACCTACCACCAGGGGCAAAACCATCCAACTCTTATTCCTTCGTTCGAACGCCATCGAGCCCTTCACTACTTTGCTTCGCCTCGACACAAGCTCCGCGATGGTGTCACGTGCACCTCTAGTCACCGCCACTGATTTTGAGGCCCAAACCGGAAAACCGCCTTGCACGCTTCTCAAACCGTGACTTCTCGATGTCGACGCGTATCACCTTGTCCCGTGATTCTGACCACTGGCAAGTCTCTCCCGCTCTCGCTCTATTGGGTCCCCTTGTCGCTTGCACCGGCATCCCGTTCGCCTTGACTTAGTCAACATGCCGTCTTCATCACCTTGTCACTTGCACGATTTTGAGGCTCAACCGCGAAACCGTCCGTGCTCGCTTGCAAAGACATTATATAGTCGTGACATCACGCCTAGAGAGCGGTTGGACAGTGGTGTTGCGCTTGGAGAGCGAATGGACGATAACGACGAGGACCCAATTAACATAAAATAAATAGATCATGAATATATGAGATCCCTATAAAGTTTGTAGACATAAATAACTATTCAGAAATTATTGAAGGATCCAGATTATTTTAAAAATTCATGGATATAGGTAATCATTCCTAAATAGTTTAAGCATAAACGGCATATTGGTGGCACCGTGGCAGGCGAAGCGCTGCTGAAAACAAACGTTGCTATCTATAGACTATATTACACGTACTGTGATTGATAATGATTTTACTAAATATCAACGGTCCGTGTCGCCGTGATCATTTCCGATGCGTGCAACAGATTGTGGGGGCACATCAGCGACATTGTTTTTCAATTGCGCGGATTTGAGTGGGGGTGGGGCTGCCGATGCGACCACATCGGATGGAGCAAGAGACATGTCCGGGCCTATGTACTGCCAAAATGCATTAATGCACTTTTTGGATAGAAGAGGGATGAAAACATACAAGCTCTGAAAATGCACGTGTACTGAGAGGCATGATGTCTCAGCATGAGCTGCAAATTAAATCTTACCTTTATTACAAAGAAAATAATCTTATCTTATTGTAATGTATATACACCGCCCGAACAACTTATAGACTTTAACAAAAGCTGAAAGTAATTTGTTTGTGCATTTAAGTTACACAAAAATCAAAAGCATAGACAATGATCCAAGCATCAAATCACATATAAATAATCTCTTTAGAGTATTAATAGGGACACACAGGCCCAGCCCCAGTTGCCTAACAAAAGAACAATGTTACAACGTTTACATCACCAAATATATATATTCGTCCACTCCACCACCCCGGAGCATCAAGAACGTAATTCATCCCATCTAACCCATCTAAACCAACTCTTCTATACTATTACACCAACCATGCTTAACTGCAATGCACTTCTCTGTGTCATCGTTATGTTCCCCCGGTTTATTAAATCTGATTCTGTTTGTGGGATTATTACACCATGATTCAACATGTATAAAAGTTTATAAAATAGGTTCACACTCCAATAGGAACTAGGAAGATGGTATGGTAACAATGGTTTCATCAAACTAGTATAGTAGTCATGGTAACTTATTAAGATAGAGAAAAGACTATATATGTGGCATTATATAGAAGATAAGATGATGATAAAGATAGGTCAATTTATGACTGGGACTCGGATTGAAGCACGCAGCACCAGCTTAGATTTCCTCTTCACGGTGATACCACACACCTCGCTCATGTCAAGTTGTTCATTCTTCCCCTCGGGAGCCTCCCAGTCGAAGTGGTAAAGAAGACTGGCAAGGGCAAGCTCCATATTGACCAGCCCGAGCGCCATGCCAGGGCACATGCGCCTACCAGCACCGAAGGGTATGTACTCGAAGTCAGCACCTTTAAAGTCGACACTGCTCGTCTCGAACCTTTCCGGCTTGAACGTCTCCGGGTCCTCCCAATACCTCTCATCTCTCGCTATCGCCCACGCATTCACGAGCACCTTCGTCCCCACGGGTATGTCGTAGCCCATCACTCGGCAGGTCTCTCGGCACACTCGTGGGAGCAGGAATGGGACCGGCATGTGCAGTCGCATGGTCTCCTTGATCACCATGGGCAAGTAGGTTAGCTTTTCCATGTCCGCCTCGGCTAGCTTGTGCTGCCCCTTGAAGGCCTCCCGCACCTCCGCTTGAGCCTTGTGCATGACCCGTGGGTTCCTTACTAGCTCTGACATGGCCCATTCCAGTGTCGTTGATGATGTCTCGCTCCCCGCCGCAAAGATTTCCTGCGATTAAAAAGTTGTGAGAGAGTGTCGTGGTGCTGGTGACCGTGACAGGCAGATCTCATCAGATTCACAAAGATATCCAAATCGAAAGCGCACAGTCCAGAAGACGAGCTGCTGGATGAGAATCAGAGGAATGAAGTTAGTACTAAATAAATTACCATGATGACGGTGGTTATGATCTCCGTGGTGAGTGGGCAGTCCACGTCGTCGTCGCCGTCCCTCTGCAGCCTGAGCAGCACGGCGAGCAGGTGGTCCTCCTCCCCCCTGTCCTCGCGGATGATCTCCGCCATGATGGCACGCACGTTCCGGTCGCACAGCTGGGCCTCTCGCAGCGCGGGGCTGAGCCGGCGCACCAGCCACGACGCAGGGTACAGGTCGGCCAGGTTGAACCCGCCCGTGATGCTGGCCGCCCGGTGGAGCTCGCGCAGGAACTCGTCTCGTCGCGCGCACCGGCTGCCCACCGCGGAGCGCGCCACGGAGTCGTTCATCGCGCGGCACATGAGGTCGCCCACGTCGCACACGTCGGCGACGGAGCGGATGAGGCGCGCGGCTTCCTCCTCACGGACGCGGCGCAAGGACTGGACGCGGCGCGCGGTGAATAGCTCGAGCACGCACAGACGGCGGAGGCGGCGCCACAGGTCGCCGTAGGGGGAGAAGAGGATGTCGCGCCCGCCGTGGCTGAACGCGTCCAGCGTCGGGGTCTGGTGCCGGCTCGCGAACGCGGCGTCCTGCGTCTTCATCACCTCCCTGGCAGCCTCCGCGGAGGAGACCACCAGGGTCGGCACGGAGCCAAGGCGGAGCGTCATGAGCGAGCCGTGAGCGCGGGAGAGGTCGCGCAGGGCGCGGTGGGGGAGGTCGCCGCCGTGGCGGGAGCGGGAAAGGAGGAGGTGGTGGAGGCTGCCGATCACCGGGAGCTGCCACGGTCCTGGGGGAAGACGCAGAGGTGCCTGCTTCTCTGACCGTGAAGAAGACGACTGCGAGGAGTAGCCGCTCTTGAGAACACGGAAGAGTAGTAGAAACAGGAGCAAGCCGAGCAGCGGCAGCGTCACCTCCATTGTTGTTGAGAATTGAGATAATGTTGAGTGGTGAGCTGAGTCTGCAAAAGCTCGTCTTCGGTGTTCGCTAATACTACCATATACTAGTAGATACGTAACTAGGCTCATCTTCAATACCAACTTTTCGTCATCCAACGGTGCATTCATCGGAATAGGCAAACGCCATATTATTGCTCCCATCCAGAAGTGCTCTTCATTTTCTCGCTACTCCGTCCCCATCCATGGCTTTTATCAGTATAGTACAGTCGGATACTGCCGAGCGATTCAGACCACGCACATCTGATCCATCAGCCTCCAGAAATCAAAAGCACCGGAGATGCGTGCATCACAGTTGTTCTACATACAAGTCACAGGAGGACCTGTAGATTCATGTGTTGACATCAATTTTCCCTAATTCACTTACTGATACTTTTAAATAGAATATGAAAAGACACGCGGTATCCAAATTCGAGGGCCACAAAGGTCGCCCAAAATACGCACCAGAACTTGTCGACACATCCCTCGTTGGAACAGAACATGTGACCATACCGGGAAGTACAGTTGCAGTGGACGGCGAGGACAAAAACCGGAGAACATTACTGAAATTACTAGTAACTGCTCTCTGTATGTATGCCTTACAAAATTACTGTGCACGATTTGACCCACTAAACGTACACCGAAACAGGCAGAATCTGCACGTACTGACCATGATCCAGGAGAAGGCAAGGATGGCTTTGAGCCTTTGATCACGGAGTGGCCTATGCGTCCCTTGGGAGTGTGGATTTTTTTTTCTTCCGCTGCCTTTTAGGTGAGCAGGTTTTTTTTTTCTTCCCCACGCGCGTATATACTTATGATAGTGGTCTTTTTCTCTTGAATAGTTTCTTTATTCGGCCATGGACAGGAGCATTACTAGTCTCAGTAAATGTTGGTTATTGATCTCGATTGGTTAGTCGTAGGTACAATGGTACATATTCATTCTCTAAAAATGAATCCATTATTAAATTGTAGTTTAACATGAAGAGGAACAATGCTTTAGCATCTCTATGGAGTGCTCACGCTCAGAAAACAAACAAAGTCTCGTCAGCGACTGAAAATCAGCAAATCGAGAGTCTATTGTTACCAGCATCAGCAAATCAGCAAGACCCTGACAATGATACAGAAGAAAGAATTGAAAATGCAGTTGAGGAGACATATGAGGGAGTTTATGATGTTAATCTTCTTCCACACAATCCTGGGAAGAGGATACCAATCATTCAATATGCAGCAAGTATGATTGGCTTGACTATACTATCAAAAAAAGATGTAGTCTTTTACTTTATTTGTTATTTGTTTGCGGACACAACTAATTATGTTGGCGGTGATGCTTTTATAAAAGGCGGATTCAGACGATGGAGCAGAGCTGATAAGCTTAAGGGACATGTTGGCGGTATTAGGAGTACCCACAATGAGGCTCTTGAAAATTTTAATTTCTTCATCAGCCTGGAAGTATCAATCAAAAGCACTTATGTTAAACATACTACAGAAGAGAAAGCTCAGTATAAAGCTCGCTTAACCTATTCCATTGGTTGTTTGAGATTTCTTTTGCGTCAAGGGCTGCCGTGCCGGGGGCATAATAAAGTCTCACATCAAGCAATATGGGAAATTTTAAGGAACTCTTGAAATGGTTGGGTGAACTCTTTGAAGAAGTTGGAATGTTATTTTAGATAATGCTCCACAGAATTGTCAATTGACCGCGTATGTCATACAAACAGATATCATTAATTGTTGTGCCAAAGGAACTAGCAAACTTATCATTGAAGACCTTGGTGATGACGTCTTTGGAATTTTGGCTGATGAATCTAGTGATATATACCAAAATGACAGCTTGCTCTTTGTATAAGATTTGTTGAGGAAAGGGTAGGGTTGTTCAAAGGTTCCTTGAAATGGTTCATGTTGACGACACTACTTCATCAACATTGAAAGATGCAATAGACTCTTTGCTTCTAGACCATTCATTGACATTATCTAAATATCGTGGTCAAGGATATGATGGAGCTAGTAACATGAAGGATAAATCAATGGACTAAAAGTTAGAATCATGGAGGAGTCTTCTTCTGCCCACTATATTCATTGCTTTGTGCACCAACTCTAGTTAACTCTTGTTGTTGTTTCCAAACAAAATGATAATTGTGTTTGATTCTTTGATCACCTTGCAAATTTATTGAATGTATCTAGAATTTTGTGTAAAAAACATCACATGCTTAAAGAAGCTCAAGTCCACCAAGTCTTGGAAGCCTTAGAATTCAGTGAAATTCAAACTAGGCAAGGCTTAAATCAGGAGATGGGTTTAGGAAGGCCGAGTGATACTCGATGGGGGTACTCATTACAATCCTATTTCATGTATCATTGCTTTGTATCTTGCACTCTGTTGTGTTTTTGCTCTGATAAAGAAAGACTGATCTCAGTTTGAGCAAATGAAAGCTCGACCCTAGCAATTGTTGCAACCTAACAATTCTAGAAGGCCAAGACCCTACACATGCTATGTTCATAATGCGTGCAATGCGGAAGCTAAGCCATACTGGCCTATGCAAGTCTCAAGTCAACCTATCAACTTTAGCACATAACTACAGACTAGTAAAGAGATGGTCAAAGAATACTCATGATTTTTTTTAAGGTATCAGAAGGATGACGCCATCCCCTAGCCCTCATTGGACCACTCCCTCTAGAGTGCCGGTCCCTCCCGCTACCAAGTGGAGTTCTCGCATGCGAGCCCGCAATCACTTCCGGATTGAAGACACTGTTGCGTCACCGCTGCCACCAAGGCACAAGCTCGCCTCCCTTGAGAACTTGCCGGACTCCCCGAGCTGACACCGACTCTCACTATCGATGCCCCTTTCAACGATAGGCTCAAACCGTGTACAAACGTTTTACAGACTTCATAACCGATCACAGTAGGCTCATCACTAACGCCTAACCGGTCTAGGTCTCACCATAGACCAAGAGTAACAACCTAGACCATATAAAGTCATTGCTGGGGTGTCCAAGACCCCAGCAACGACTTTATATAGGCTTCCAACCTCAAACTAGTTATTGCTCCATGAAACAACCTTTCTGGACGTACAGACTGTACAGTCCAGTCTCTGCCAGACCGGACCGTCCGGTCTTCACCGGATGGCTCCTCCAGAGCCGTTGCTCTGTGTCCGCTGTTGTTCCCTGTATAGACTGTACCATCCAATCTGTAGACTGGACTGTCCGAGGTGGTTAGTTCATCACACATAGTAGAAGCATCGCTCTTTGATGAACTAGAGGAGGGAGAGGCAAGGTTATCAATATTGATGGTCTCAAAAGTAAGTTCAAGAGCCACATACTTCTCACGTAGCTCTACATGATCATCCTTGAGTTTGTCAAAACTCTTGTTTAGGGCCTCATGAGAAGTGACAAGGTCCTTGAGCTCACTCTCAAGATCACCAACATGGTTCTTAGCCAACTTACACTCTTTTCTTACCACTTCCAACATCTTGGACTTCTTGACGGCGATATCGTGAGCTTGCTCAAGTATGTTCCAAAGATCGGTGTAGGAGAGCTCCTTATCATCGCTATCGTTGCTGCTCTCATCCTCACTCTCCTCAAGTTGGCTCGAAGCCATGAGGCACGTGGGAGGTAGAGGAAGAGCTCGGGGTAGAGTGGTCCTTATCATGGCTAGACCAGCCACTTCTTCATTATCTCTTGAGGAAGAGGATGCTTCACTTGAATTGTCACTTGTCCACTCTCCAACAAGAGTCTTGCATGAAAACTTCATCTTGTGCTCTTTGCCTTTGCCCTTGTCCTTATTGAAGTACCTCTTCTTGTTGTGCTTGGCTTTGGGATCTTCTTCTTCTCCATCACTTGACTCTTGAGCTTTGAATGTTTCTTTCTTTGACTTGGGGCAATCTCGAATAAAGTGATTCTTGGAGCCACAATTGAAGCACTTTCCCTTAGACTTGGAGATGAACTTGTTCTTGAAAGTCTTCATCTTCCTGATGAGATGTGCCAAGTCCTCACTCAAGTCGTCGTCGTGCTCCTCCTCCTCCTCCTCCTCATCATCATCAACAACAACAACAACCACCACCTTCTTCTTGCTCTTCTTGCTCTTGACAGGTTCTTGCTTCTCGGCTTAAAGAGCTAGGTTGGATGGTTGTGGATCATCCAGTCCTAATTGATAGCTTTCAAAGGCACTTCTTAGATGGTCTTGGTCTTAATATCACTTTGAAGGATGAAGGTGTCACAAATCTTCTTATCACTTCATTTGACTTGAGATTTAAGTCATCCCCAAGAGAGTTGATATCCTCAACTAGCACATGAAAACGAGAATACACAATGTTAGCTCTCTCATATGATAATCAAGTGAAGTTACCATACTTGTTCTTCAGCATATAGTACTTTTCCTGCTTCACATTATGAGTTCCCTCATGAATACTTTTGATTTCATTCCAAATACTATGCGCTATCGAACTAGCATCCACTCTAGCAAAGACATCCTTAGTTACGCATGCAAATAGAGCATTCTTGGCCTTAGCGTTGTGCTTAATGAAATTAGGATCAAGCGGATTCACATTCGTATCCATCTTATGGGTCACCTTCCATATCTCCGGATCAAGAGACTCAAAGTAGGCTTGCATGCGAGCCTTACAATAGTTGTAGTCCTTACCATTGAATATGGGAACACTCCACATCTCTCCTGACATTCTTACTCATGGTGGTGAAATCTCCAGATTTGAGCACTAGGCTCTAATACCAATTGTAAGGATTGAAGGCATACCGAGAGGGGGGGGGGGGGGGAGGGGCTGAATCGGTAAGCCGACCATAATCAACAAATACTTTAACTTCCTTGCTCGACCCTAGCAATCACAATTCTAGGAGGCCAAGGCCCTACACATGCTAGTGTTCATGATGTGTGGAATGCGGAAGCTAAGCCACACTAGCCTATGCAAGCCTCAAGTCGACCTATCAACTATAGCACACAATTATGAAATAGTAAAGAGAGGCTTAAGAAATGCTTATGATTTTTTCCTGAGGTATTGGAAGGATGACGCCTTCCCTTAGTCCTCGTTGGACCACTCCCACAGGATTGTTAGTCCCTCCCGCCACCAACTGGAGTTATCGCATGCGAGCCCGCAATCACTCCTGGAGTGAAGACACGGTTGCGTCACCGCTGCCACCAAGGCACAAGCTCGCCTCCCTCGAGAACTTTGCGGCCTCCTTGATCTGACATGAGCGCTCACTATCGATGCCCCTTTCAACGGCGGCCTCAAACCATGTACAAACATGTGACGTCCTTCACAACCGATCACGATAGGCTCATCACCGATGCCTAACTGGTATAGGTCTCACCGTAGACCAAGAGTAACAGCCTAAACCACAATCTCAAGGACACCCTAGCCTTAGATGTGAATAGATGCTCAAGTTACTCTCTTTAGCACTCTCAAGTTATCCAATATCTCCTCATAGTGCTCCTGTCTTTTCCCTTTGGCTCCCTACCGATGCTCCCAGCTATCCCAATGGCCAAAGGTGGTCTCCAAGATCATAGCAATGAATTTATATAGGCTTCCAACCTATAAACTAGTTGTTACTCCACGAAACAGCCTTTCTAGATGTACAGACCGTACAGTCCGGTGTCTGCCAGACCGGATC
The DNA here is from genome assembly GCA_030378355.1 of Eleusine indica. Lineage (NCBI taxonomy): Eukaryota > Viridiplantae > Streptophyta > Magnoliopsida > Poales > Poaceae > Eleusine > Eleusine indica. Next base: position 33,623,841 of record CM059498.1, on the reverse strand, counting down.
GTCCGGTCTTCACCGGATGGCTCCTCCAGAGCCATTTTGCACTGTCTGCTACTTCTTCTTGTACAGACCGGACCGTCAGGTCTCTTTGACTCTTGTCCATTCCATAATGTTGTTCAAACTGCTTCCTCTCTGTTTTCTTCCCATCCACACAGACTGTACCGTTCGTTCTATACACCGTACCATCCGGTTTGTATAGGCGTGAACGTTAATAGATTCCTTGTAGCCAACGGTCCTCTGAACTGAGATTCCTCCCAATGAACGTACAGTTCGGTCTCACTGATCCCTCTGTCCGGTCTCTATCTCAAGAAGCTAAAACTCCTCGTCTTCAATTGACTTTGTTTCCCGGCTTCATCCAACAGCTCCTTGGCCTGTCCACCGTCACCTAGTGCCTTGTGATTTCACTGAGCATCCATGCACATCGCTGACTAGTGTGACCAAAGAGATATGACCTAGACCCCCTTGATAGTCCGATTTTTCCAATGGTCACAAGCCCTAACAACTAGACAAGTGTTTCAAACACTTCCTATAGCTTGTCCTTAGCCTTGATCCATCTCCATCAACCCTTGGACTCCATCAACCTCATCAAGCCTCCATGCTTGTGGTCATTGTCATCAATTGCCAAGGCAACCATCATCAATCGGATCTATAATATAGTAGAAGATGATTCCTGCGTACACAACACTAATGTAGATATTATCCCACAATTTCATAGTTATCATTAATCATCAAACATCCATACCTTGGGGATCCAATCATTAATGGTCATGAACCTTACAACTGTGATGTGGCATAGCTGCAAGTCGAAGTATATTTTACCACGCGTATCCTCTATAATTTGAACCATTATATACTAATTAATAGATGATCAATACACTGTTAATGTCATAATTAGAATTAATCTACTAGTCATGTTATTGATTTTGAATTAGTGGGTGCAATTAGGGAGAGAACAACTCCTAGAGGCCAGTCATGTGTACATAAGGCATACAGATTTCTCGTCTATGAAAAATCTCCTTCTATTCTTCTTTCTTCTTTCCATCTGGAGAGTTGTGTTGTGGTATTGAGCTGCTTCAATCACGTTGGTCCTATTCCTTGAGTGTAGTAAGGAAAATGGTGAGCGGTATCTCCGAACCGTTGTTATCGTGAAGCCTGCACAAGGGATGACAATAAGGTTTCTAGACAACGCATATGTGCGACCGCTCGTGACTGATCCATGACCATTTATGCTACCTCATTGGCGAACTACGATGTCTACATTGACAATCTTCTTTGTCTATTATTTGTGCTAATTTAAGTGCTGACAAACCCAAGGTGAGTCATGCCTTCTTTGTTCGTTGTTGTATAGTTTTACTTGCAGCTGGAGTTAGTTTGCATCTCGAGTTTAAATGTGTATGAAATTTATCTTAAACTAAACTATGGAATTAGAATAGCAAGCATCAACAACATATTACAAGATAAAGGTGAATCATTGCAATGAATCATAGCTATAGCAACCAAGACCTCAAACGTTGCCAGTAACAAGGTTCTATGGCAGCACTATATCATTGTTGTTATGTAAAAGAAAGATTAGTGGCAACAGATGAGTTTGTCGGTGCTACCAGGTTAGTGTCAATGGGCCCTTCTTTTGGTGAGCTATAAATTTGCATCAATATGGCCTAAGTCACACTATCACAGAATCGGGCATTAGTGACGTGAGTTTAGCGACGGTAAAAAAAGCCATGTAACTAGATCATCTGAAAGGCACTAATAGCGACGGTTGTATAGAAAACCATTTATAGCAATAGATTTAGTGACGGGTAGCAAAAACCCATCCCTATAGGTTTAACTTTTAGCGACGGGTTTTAGTAGTAGTGACGGCTTTTGAAAATCCTTCCATAAAACCTAAAGATTTAGTGACAGTGGCCAAAAAATCCATCTCTACATGTTAAAGTAGTAGAGACGTTAATATTACAACTGTCCCTACACATGTTAATTTTTCTTAGCGGACCCGAAATTTTTATCCAACATCATTTGTTTCTCGCTGGTGTCCAAAGCCCTGTCGACATCCTTTCTCTTCCCAACTGCTCCTTCCTCACCCCTCCCCTCTTGTCTCCAACCTTCCCTATCCTCCTCATTGATGTCCTCCACGTCGAGCAGCTCTTGCGTGTCAACGGCGGATTACGCCGAGTCCACGGTGGCGCAATGATGGAAGCCATAGTGGCCGGCACATGCGGCGGTGGTGCTAGAGGGCTGGGCCAAGCGGATGGGCTTTGGGCAGGGTGTCGTGCGCCGGCAGGCCGCAAGGGCTGCGGGCGCACTCCTTGTGTTGGACCGAGGTAAGGCTGCGGTCTGCGTCCTGCTTCACGTCGCCATGGCCACCGTGATCTGGTCCAAGGTCTCCTCCACATCTGCGACTAGATCCAAGCAAGGAGGAGGCGATGTCGTGTTGCTTTGTAGGATGGAGGCCACCGCACAAGTGCCGGCGTGGCTGGTGCTGACTGTGGTGGCGTAGATGGTGCGGAGCTGGTGGTCGTCCGCCACCAAGGAGGAGGAGCAGGGCTGGGCTGAGTGCTCCTGATTTGATGGATAGACCCACTCGCTGGTGAGAGCTTAGGAGCACAATTTTCCTCTCCCTTTATAGGAATGAGCTCCACGATGACGGTCCAACGGTGATAGAACTAGAGGAGCCGGATCCAGGGTGGAAGAGGATGTATCCAACGGCGAGGGAGGTCCAGCGCCATGATTCCCACGTCCCCGCCATCATCCTCGAGTCCCAAACGGAGGTACTCTATTTCTCCCCTCATTTTTTTGTTTGCACTTAGCCTAGAATGTCCTCTTGGTAGTTTGCTAAAGCTGCAGCCTGCTCGTTGAGTGTCATACCATGACTTTACCCTGAAGGAACACCACGAAACTAGCCTGTCTAATTTGTACTAGTTCATCTCTTTCCTTGTTTAATTCTCCCTAAAATAATTACATCTTCAAAAATGATGAAACTAATTTTGATATGTCTTTCACAAGAATATTAGCTTGTGTGAAATCAGCTCACAAAAATTGCTTTAATGTTTTTGGGATATGAAAGAGAAAGATTAAAGGTCCATTATTAGCTTTGTATTGTTGGCAGCTAATGTGAAAGGACCGAGTGACCGAGAGGGAGGGGGGGGGGGGTGAATCGGGAACTCGCACTATGTACCAAATTCGCCAATTTCTAAAACCGACCACTCAAACAACTCTTACACAATTCTAGTGGTGATCACACTAACAAGACAATCCTATGAAAGGAAAGACAACATAAGCATACTAGTGAATCACACATAAACACACAAGCCTATGCAAGCCACAATTCAACCTAGTTACTAGAGCACACAATTATGGAATGGCAAAGAGGCGGTCAAGAAATGCTCATGATTTTTTCTCGAGGTCTTGGAAGGATGGCACCTTCCCCTACTCCTCATTGGACCACTCCCGCTAGAGTACTGGTCCCTCCTGCCACCGATGTGGAGTTCTCGCCCACGAGCCTGCAATCACTCCCGAAGTGAAGACACGGTTGCGTCACCGCTGCCACCAAGGCACAAGCTCGCTTCCCTCGAGAACTTGCCGGACTCCCCGAGCCGACACGAGCGCTCACTATTGATGCCCCTTTCACCGGCAGGATGAAACCATGTACAAACATGTGACTACCTTCACAACCAATCATAATAGGCTCGATCACCGACATCTAACCAGTCTAGTTCTCACCATAGACCAAGAGTAACAACCTAGATCACACCCTCAAGGACACCCTAGCCTTAGATGTGCATTAATGCTCAAGTTACTCTCACTAGCACTCTCAAGATATGCAATATCTCCTCCTAATGCTCTCCTCTTTTCTTCTTGGCTCTCACCAAATGCTCCAAGCAATTCCACTGGCCAAGAGTGGTCTCCAAGACCCCTGCAATGAAGTTTTATAGGATTTCAACCTCAAACTAGTCGTTGCTTCACGAAATCATCTCTCTGGAGTCCATTGATTGAACTGTCCGGTCATTGCCAGACCAGAGCATCCGGTCTCTCTGAAATGGCTCCCATCGGCTGCTCTATCCAGATGATCTCCTCGTACTGACCGGACCGTCCGGTCAGACTTTCTCTGTCCATTCCAAAGAGCACCATCATCTGCACTTCTATGTTCTGAGCAACCTCCATACAGACCGGACCGTCTAGTCTGTTGATCGTACCATTCGGTCTCTACAGGTCTTCGTGCTGACAGACTTCCTCGTAGACTTCTCTCTGGTTTCCTAGTGACCGTACAGTCCGGTCTCCACTGACCCCTCTACCCGGTCACTATGTTTAGAAGCTGAAACTCCTCGTCCTTACTTGACTTTATTTTCCGGCTTCTCCGAATAGCTCCTTGGCTTCTCCACTGTCACCTAGAGCCAGTGGTTTCATTAAGCATCCATGCACATCACCAACTAGTGTGACCTAAGAGATATGACCTAGACCCTCTTGATAGTCCAGTTTTTCCTATGGACTCAAATCCCTAACAACTAGATAAGTGTTCCCAACACTCGCTCCATAGCTTGTCGATAGCTTTGATCCATCTTTATCAACCCTTGGACTCCATCAAGCACACAAGCCTCCATGCTTGTGGTCATTGTCATCTATTACCAAGGCCGCTATCATCAATCATCATAGAGTAGAAAAGGTTTCCTACACGAATAACACTCGTGTAGACATTAGTCATGTTTCATGTTTGTCATTCATCACTAAAACATTCATACCTTGGGGTGACCTCAATGGTCATGATCCTTACAATCTCCCACTTTTGGTGATGGATGACAACCACTACTTATGATGATCCAAAATGGACGAGCAACAAGGATCCAAAGGAACAGAAAGGAATGAATGGATTACCTTGGTCCTTACCTTGGAAGTAGTCTCCCCCTTGGAATGTGCTAGGTATTGAGGGAGAACTACCCAATCACGTAGCGCACTTGATACCTATTTTGAGTTTAATTTTGCGCCCGTCTTGGTGTCGTGGTTGATGATCTTGTCAAAGTAGACATGCACCAAGGACGTAGATGTTCATGTCGGTGTAGATGTTCATTGTTGTTATAGCATGCACCACCATTGTTCTTCTCCATGTCGGTGTAGATGTTCATCTTGACATGATCTTCATGTTCTCCTCTGTCGCTTCATAGCTTCCTTGTATCTTCTTGTTCTTCTCCATCTTTCCTTCTCCTCTTGACATGGCTTTTCAATCTAAACTGGGCTTTTGGATCGACTTGGGTTTTGGATCTTCATGTTCCTTCTCCCCCTTTGTCACCTATCACCAAAAACCAAAGACAAAACATAAGAAAACCAAGGAGCAAATGATAAATGGCAAGAGTTAGGAAACTCCCTCTTTCATGGTGCTCCTCCTTGGTCACGATAGTGTTCCACCATAGCTCCCCCTACACACATGACTCAATAAAATATTTCCTCAAGGATACAATGGTTAGTCATTTGTGTGATAGGAATGAATGAGCCACTTTTCTTTGAGCCGTGTGAGTAGATTTAATCTCGCAGCTCATTTGAACATGACTCAATGGACACGAAGCACAAAGATCACTATGTGATCATCTAGAGGGTCATATACTTACATTGTAAATAAGCAACTCCCCCTAGAAACATGCCTAGAAGCATGTAAGATATCACAATACAAAATGCATGAATGCAAATGCAAATGCAACAAGTATACAAATCGATGATGCGATGCTAAAAGAAAGGGAGAGAAAGGCTACAAACCAAAGTGCCAACGACGAGTTGTTCCCTTCTCGAGCTTACTCACAATGGACCATTTATCAAAGCCTTGGGCACACCATGAACCACCATCCCAATCTTAACCCATGTCCATTGCTATCTCATGGAGGTCCGAAGTTGACCTACAAGCGGAGAGAAACAAGCACAAAACAAGGACACAAACAAAAACAAAACAAACAAAGCTATACATATTTACAAGAGACAAGCTATAGGGTTACTCATGTGAAGTTTGAAAGGTCGAGAACATTGAGTTCTCCCCTTAGCTTGTTGAAGGTCTTCTCATCGAGTGGCTTAGTGAAGATATCTGCCAATTGTTCATGAGTCCACACACTCACCAACTCAATATCCTTCTTCTCAACATGGTCTCTTATGAAATGATGCTTGACTTGAATATTCTTTGCATGACCATGATATCTAGTTTTGAGAGCCATTTTGATTGCCGCTTCACTATCACAATATAATGGCATTTGAGTGAAGTTGAGGCCATAATCCGAGAGTGTTTGTCTCATGTAGAGAAGTTGTGCACAACAAGCTCCTGCTGCCATGTACTCCACTTCGGCTGTAGATAGAGCCATCGAGTTTTGGTTCTTTGAGCTCTAAGATACTAGAGATCTTCCAAGAAATTAGCAACCCCCCCCCCCCCGCCCCGATGTACTCTTTCTATTCACTATGCATCCTGCGAAGTCCAAGTCCGAATACCTAAGTAACTCAAAAATTATTCCTCTAGGATACCATAATCCCATGGTAGGTGTGTACTTGAGATATCTCAGAATCCTCTTCATGGCCTTCAAGTGAGACTCCTTTGGATTTGCTTGATAGTGTGCACACAAGCACACACTAAACATGGTGTCCGTTCTTGAGGCGGTGAGATAAAGCAAGGTCCCAATCATTGATCTATAGAGCTTGGGGTTCACCAGTTTACCCTTTGCATCATCATCCAAGGTTTTGCTTGTCACCATAGGAGTGTGCAAAGGCTTGCAATTATCCATGTTGAATCTCTTGAGAAGATCCTTGGTATACTTCTCTTGATAGATGAAGTTCCCTTCTCTCAATTGTTTGACTTAAAAACCAAGGAACACATGCAACTCTCCAATCATTGACATTTGATATTCCCTCGCCATCATTTCCCGAAACTCTTCATTGAACTTCTCATTGGTTGACCCATAGATGATATCATCCACATAGATTTGGCACACAAAGAGGTCCTTCCCAACATGCCTTATGAACAATGTGCTGTCAATGCTTCCAATGGTGAATCCATTCTTGAGTAGGAAGTTCCTCAAATGGTCATACCATGTCCTTGGTGCTTACTTGAGGCCATTGAGAGCTTTCTTCAATTTCTACACATGTCTTGGATGTTTAGGGTCTTCAAACCCTGGAGGTTGTTCCACATAGACCTTCTCATTGATTTCTCCATTCAAGAAAGCACTTTTAACATCCATTTAATAGAGCTTGAAGCCATTGTGTGATGCATAGGCAAGTAAGATCCGAATAGCTTCAAGACGGGCCACGGGAACAAAGGTTTCTTCAAAGTCAATGCCTGCCACTTAAGAACACCCCTTAGCCACTAGACGAGCCTTGTTCTTGACAATTGCCCCTTTCTCATCTTGCTTGTTCTTAAAGACCCATTTGGTGCCAACCACATTATGATTCTTGGGCCTCTCAACCAATTTCCAAACTCTGCACCTCTTGAAGTTGTTCAACTCTTCTTGCATAGCTTCATCCATTTGTGATCATCCATAGCTTCATCCATGATAGTGGGCTCAATCATAGAGACAAAGGAGAAGTTGTCAATTGCAACATTTGCCTCATCATCAGTTTCTTCACTCACATAGTTGGGCTTGTATTTATTCCTCCTTGTCCTAATTCCTTGAGATGGACTCCCAATGATCAAGTCACGTGTATGACCCTTATTGATAGCTTTGGGTCTAGTAAGAGGTTCTTCTTTAGCTGGAGGATGTCTAGGTGAAATACTTGTGCATCATGGATTGCTTGCTCTCTAAAGATATGAGTGTCTTGGATTCTCAGTGAGGTGGGGGAATCACTCATATGCATTCTTCTTTTGAAACTAGAGCTTAGAGTGGATGAGGGGGTGTCATGTGAAGAGCTTGGAGAAGTGGCTTGAGGGGAAGTATGTGAGGAGGCTTGTGGCTTACTTCTCACTTGTGTTTCCTCTTGGGTAGGTGGATACACTCTCAATGAATCATGGAAGGAGCTAGTGGGTGTGCCAATGACATCTTGGCTTGGTTCTTGCACCCCAGAGGAGGAGGTTGGTTGAGGTGGTGGAGTAGAAGGTTCACCAATATTATCATTATTGGCCTCGTAGGATAAAACCTCGCCCACAGGCATGTTCCTCAAAGCTTCCCTCATAGGTTCATCTCCACTGTTCACTTTATGGAATTCATCTCCCTTTTGAGAAACATTTGACTCATCAAATTGCACATCATAAGATTGTTCCACACATCCTGTGGCTGAGTTGTAGACTCGATATGCTTTGGAAGTTCCGAGTAACCAACAAGAATGCCTTCATCAGTTCTGCTCTCAAACTTCCTGGGCTTCCTCCTCTTCTTAAGAATGTAGCAAGTGCAACCAAAGACCCAAAAATAGGAAACATTCGGTTTCCGTCCAACCAATAGCACATATGGTGTCTTCTTCAAAAATTGGTGGAGATAGACACGGTTTGAGTTGTAGCAAGCTATGTTTGTTGCTTTAGCCAAAAACCTCTCATGAGTTCCATACTCATCCAACATGGTACGAGCCAGAGTGATGAGTGTCTTGTTCTTCCTCTCCACTATTCCATTCTGCTCAGGAGTATATGTAGCGGAGAATTCATGCTTGATCCCCTTCTTGTCACAATATTCCTCCACTATTGTGTTCTTGAACTCCGCCCATTGTCATTCCTTATCTTCACAATGCTAGCATTGAATTCATTCTTTGCTCTCCTTGCAAACTTTCTGAAGGTGTCACTTGCTTGAGACTTGTCCACAAGAAACAAAGTCCAAGTGTATCTCATGTAGTCATCCACAATCACTAAGCAATATAGATTCCCTCCTAGACTCTTGTAACGTGTTGGCCCAAACAAGTCCATGTGCAAGAGCTCTAGAGGACGAGATGTAGACATGAATGACTTGGTGGGATAAGATGATGCAACTTGCTTCCCAGCTTGACAAGCACTACACAATTTGTCCTTCTCAAAGGTGACATCCTTGAGTCCTTCAACTAGATTCCTCTTGACCACTTTTCTGAGTTGATTCCTTCCAACATGTGTCAGTATTCTATGCCACAACCATCCCTTTGTTGCCTTAGTGAAGAGGCAAGTGCTTGATGGCATATTGCTTGATTTGAAGTCCGTGACATAGATGTTTCCAAGCCTCACACCATGGAATACAAGTTCTTTCTTTGCATTCTTAATCAAAGCACCATCCTCATCAAATGTGCACTTGAAACCCATGTCACAAAGCTGACCGATAGATAGGAGGTTGAAGTTGAGGGTTCCATAAGAAAGACCTTGAAGAGATGGAGGTCCTAAGTAATGGCCACCTTGCCTAGTCCTATGACTCTCCCTTTGGAGTTATCCCGAAAAGTCACCTTCTCACTTTCTTTTTCTTCATCAATGTTGGTGAACATGGTTGGCTTCCCGGTCATATGTTGGGTGCACCCACTATCAAGAATCCAATGAGTACCTCCACTCTTGTAGTTGACCCTGGTGGTAGCCATAAGACAAGCACTAGAGGAAGAAGGGTTAGTATCCAAAGCTTTACTTGATTGACTAGCACTAACCTCATCGCATCGAGCGATAAGCCCATCCTCATAGATAGAGATTCTTGCAATCCCTTCCTGAAGTCTTCCTCAGATGGGATAGTGAGAAGCACGATACCACCTATGACCATCCCCCATGTGCACATTGTCGAGGGTGATGTAGTACTAAGGAGGATCATAGAGGTCAGTGACGTGCTCAAGCACGTGTCCCACTTGTGAGTGGAGCACAAGTATCATCTCCATTGCCCTCTCGATTGAGAGCTCATGCTTTTTGTTGACTACCTCCTCAAGTAAGAAACCCCTCTCAGGAGTTGTGGTTTGCAAGAGGAGTCTATCAATCACTTTATATGATGGAGTCCTCCGAAGACCTCTGAATAAGTTTATCCTACACACAAGATCATAAATGCTTAAGAGAGTATCACAAAGGTCATCACCAAGTTGAAAGATGAGATCCTGTTGGTGAGCTCGACGAAGATGCCAAAGTCGATCTTGTGGCAGAGGAGGTGGAGGCGCCAGAGCTGTAGTGGTGAGATTGATCAGCTCTAATGATCGTATGAGCATTGTGGTCGGTGCTCCTCTCACATCAAAGTGTGGTCCACCTGAAGTGCTTGGAGTAGAACTTAGAATGACACTTGGGGTAGAACTCGATGAAGCGCCTGATAAAGAGCTTGGTGTAGGTCTTGATCTGAAGGGGTTGTAGAAGCTGCTACAAGGCAAACTTGTGGAGGGATCAAAGAAGTTTGAGCTTGAAGCTATTTCATTCCCTTTTCTTGAAGATGCTTCATTGTTTGGTTTGGAAGTCTTCTCCCTAGTCCACCTTGCGGTGATCTCCTTATCATCAAAGAGTAACCCAATCACATCCTCGACGGAGAGACCCTTCTCCATGATAAGATCAAGGGTGATGTAGAGGAGCTTGCTGCTAGGGAGCAAGGCGAGAATCTTCTTGACTATCACAATCTTGGGAAGCTCGGAAGTAGTTGCTCAAATCCTATCTACAATACCTCGTAAGCGAATAAGAGTCAAGTAAGTCCTCATTCTCATTAACATGAAAAACAAAGAACTCCTCAACAAGTGTATCACTAGCATGACCAATAAAAGACTCACAAGCATCATCAACACTAGTCACACTAGAAGAGCAAGCAAAATCAAGAGAGCCAACATCATCAATCATCACATTAGACACACTAGTAGAGCAACCTATAAAATTATTACAAGTAGAATCTAGGCACTCCCTAGAACTAGGCACATTCACACAATCCTTCCATGAGCCATGACCCGGCCCCGAATGGGATGACATTCCAACTTAATACGGTCACTACTCAAGGAGGTTAAGCCCTATGATGAGCACTTGGCTCTGATATCACTTGAAAGGATCGAGTGACTGAGAGGGGGGGGGGGTGAATCGAGAACTCGCACTATGTACCAAATTCACCAATTTCTAAAACCGACCACTCAAATAACTCTTACACAATTCTAGTGGTGATCACACTAACAAGACAATCTTATGAAAGGAAAGACAACATAAGCATACTAGTAAATCACACATAAGGCACACAACTCCTATGCAAGCTAGTAATCAAAGAACACGCGGAAGCACACAACAAGCTAGCAAAAGAGCCTACTCATGCAAAGCTACTAGATCATCAAGTACAAGATAAGCACACAAGCATGAGTAGCACAATACATACTAGGGTGATCAATCAAGCCAAAGAAACTCCTATACATGCTAGTGATCAAGTGAAAGCTAAGCACAACTAGCAAGTAGAGAAGCCTATTCATGCAAGTGTACATAATCAACTAGAGCAAGGCAAGCACACAAGCATGAATAGCACGATATGTAAATGCGGAAAGTAAGGCATTAAAGTAAGAAGTGGAGTAAGAGATGGCTCAAGATTTTTTTCCCGAGGTCTTGGAAGGATGGCGTCTTCCCCTACACCTCGTTGGACCACTCCTGCCAGAGTACCGGTCCCTCCCGGTACCAAGTGGAGTTCTCGCACACGAGCCCGCAATTACTCCCGGAGTGAAGACACGATGGCGTCACCGCTGCCACCAAGGCACAAGCTCGCCTCCCTCGAGAACTTGCCGAACCCCCCGAGCCGACATGGGCGCTTACTATTGATGTCCCTTTCACCGACGGGCTCAAACCGTGTACAAACGTGTGACGGCCTTCATAACCAATTGCGATAGGCTCGATCATCGACACCTAACCGGTCCATTTCTCACCATAGACTAAGAATAACAACCTAGATCACACCCTCAAGGACACCCTAGCCTTAGATGTGCATCAATGCTTAAGTTACTCTCACTAGCACTCTCAAGATATGCAATATCTCCTTCTAGTGCTCTTCTCTTTTCCTCTTGGCTCTCACCAAATGCTCCAAGTAATTCCACTCACCAAGAGTGGTCTCCAAGACCCCTGCAACGAAGTTATATAGGCTTCCAAGCTTAAACAAGCCGTTGCTCCACAAAATCATCTCTCTGGACTCCATTGACCGGACTATTCGGTCATTGCTAGACCAGACCGTCCGGTCTCTCTGAAATGGCTCCTAGAGCCGTTGGTTGCTCTGTCTAGATGATCTCCTCGTACTGACTGGACCGTCCGATCAGACTTTCTCTCTCCAATCCAGAGAGCACTATCTTCTGCACTTCTTTATCCTGAGGAACCTCCACATAGACCGGACCGTCCGGTCTATAGACTGTATCGTCCGATCTCTACAGGTCTTCGCGCTGACAGACTTCCTCGTAGACTTCTCTCTGGTTTCCTAGTGACCGTACAGTCCGGTCTCCACTGACCCCTCTATCCGGTCACTACGTCCAGAAGCTGAAACTCCTCGTCCTTACTTAACTTTATTTCTCGGCTTCTCCGAACAGCTCCTTGGCTTCTCCACTGTCACCTAGAGCCTGTGATTTCATTAAGCATCCATGCACATCACCAACTAGTGTGACCTAAGAGACATGACCTAGACCCTCTTGATAGTCCAGTTTTTCCTATAGACTCAAATCCCTAACAACTAGACAAGTGTTCCCAACACTCACTCCATAGCTTGTCCTTAGCTTTGATCCATCTTCATCAACCCTTGGACTCCATCAAGCTCACAAGCCTCCATGCCTGCGATCATTGTCATCTATTGCCAAGGCCGCTGTTATCAATCATCATAGAGTAGAAAAGGTTTCCTACACGAACAACAATCATGTAGACATTAGTCATATTAAATGTTTGTCATTCATGACCAAAACATTCATACCTTGGGGTGACCTCAATGGTCATGATCCTTACATGATGTCCTTAAGGTAAGCTTTGGCATTGATTTTTGGCAGAGTATGGTGTTTAAACACTTTTTCAGTTACTTACCACTTGAACAGTTTAGTTAGTCCATAGCTATACACTTATTCAGTTACCTATGAGGTCAAATTGGTTACGTGCTGATTATTGTTTAATTGCTCCATGTGTTCAATAGCATGAGCTATGTTACTACCACATAATGTCCAGTTGCCTTTTTTCTCTTTTCTATTGTTTTAGTTTTAGTTTATCACACTTTTCCTTTCTCCACTACTTCAGGTAATATGGGAGCTGCAGTACACTACATGTTCTCGGACTCTGGTTTTCGATTTGGGTATGTGACTCATGTGCTCTAAGATGACATTATTTGTTCTCTTGTAGTACTAAGTACATATCTTGTCATGTAAAAATGATTACAAATTCCATGTAAAAAATAACTTGAAATTAAGCATCATCCTATGTTAGAATTTCATAAACTAAGCTATGTGTAAAATTTTGAGTATACAAAAGTTCTAAATACATAACTAATTCTTATTTTCACTTGTAGAATCTTAAGTATACAGAAGTCCTAAATACATAACTAACTCTTATTTTCACTTGTTCCGTCATAGAGCTATAGAAAAGGGCCATCTTAGTGGTGAAAAACTACTGATTAGTTATGTCTGTGTTTAGATCACCGGCTAGTAGAATTTGTTCACGAGGGCGCGCGTTTCAGGCTCGGTGATGGCTAAGCAAGGGGACACAGGGGGTTATACTGGTTCGGGGAAGTCCCCTACGTCCAGTTCTCAGGCCTACTCGTGTTACTTGCTCTAGTTGGGGGGTACAATGGTGGTGAGAGAGGAGAGGGCTCCATGTCTCGGATGTGAGTGGTGTGTGTGTGTGGTCCCTATTGTCGTCCGTTGTTGTTTCTTTGTCGTCCCTTGAAAGAGGCGTGAGCCTCCCCTTTTATACTCCAAGGGGAAAGGACCCACGTTACAGAGAGAAATAAAAAGAGAGAGATTTCTACACGTGATGAGTCGGTGGAGACGTGCCAAAAAAGGCAAAGCCCTTAGTCGGTGGTGTAGTCTTCGGTCCTTGTGGTCCCCATCATCCTGGTCTTGTGTCAGAGGGGCGGTACTGCGTTCGAGCGTGCCCCTTGATGAGAACAAGGGTTCCCGATCTTCCGAAAGGTTCTTGGTAAGTTGATTTGGTCGGAGCCGACACACAAATCGATCCGGCTTCAGAACAGCACGTTCTAAACCCCGCAATCACAGCACGACGTCTCCTCTGGTTATCAACCATCCAAAAGACGATTGACCTCGCCGAGAAGGCTAATCCCTGCCTGCGAATCAAGAACACAAACAAGAACAAGAAAGAATGCAACACAATTGCAGATGTATGATTAAACTCTCGAAGTTGGGGTCTCACAAACCGATGAACGGCAAAACTGTTTATGAACAGAATTGATCTAAGCAAAACCCAAAACCTAATGGTGCGGCGGCTGCTGTATATAAAGACCCTAGGATCGTGCAAAACCCTCTGGACACGCCCCTAATTGGGCTCAACTAGATACAAAGCTCAAAGGCCAAAAATAGGCGACACAGCACCGACACAGATTCTGGACTCTCTCTTGTTTTGACGATTCCCGATGAATCTTTCCATGCATATGTAGAACGTCCAAATCCGAGTCCGTATGCGTCCTGGGCGACTGTTTTAGTGCAGATTGGTCCTGGGCCCTGAAATAGACTAGAAGTCGGTTTTGATTGGGCCTCCACTTTGGCTTCCAAGCCCTTGCTGGTCCTCCACGTTCCCAACTCCTTCTCCCATCATCTCCTGGTCCTCTCCATGGTTTCTAATCATAAAATAATCATTAGGTAGCAAACCATTCTCAAAAGTAACATATAGCGAAGAACGTAGGAACGAGCTCACCTCTAAATTTAGTCGTCGTGCACGAGCTCTAGTCATTGGACCTTGCAAGTCTAGAATTGGAGGAGTGTTGTGTGTATCCATAGGAGTGATGTCCTCATCACCCCTGTTCTCCGTCGTCGGGTCAAGTCCCCCCGTGTTCCTATAGTCGGCGTGTTCTGCTATATACAAGGAGATGAAGAATGGGCATTGTCACGTTATTCAAGCAAGGTTCAATCCAGCTGTCCATCAAGCTGTCCTGCACCATCACCATTTGGTGTGTTATCGGACGATGACAGCACAGTGAGCCTCGTCATGCCTACCATCGTCAGCGGGCGCTAGTGATGATGAGGGGGGCAGGTATCCGGATAGATTTGACTCCCTGATACTGTACGTGCGTAATGGGCATGGCATTTAATGCCGGGTGGTTGGCAGTTGTTGACCGTTGTCTTGCTCAACCCCCTCCGTCGGGGGTCATCGCGTCGCGCCTGTCTGGGCCTGTTTGGAGTTGGAATCAGTCCCGTCCTGCAAGGCAATCGAGTTTCTCCACTCCGCCATTTCCGACTTGGTCAGGGGTCTGTCGTCCCGTACCGTCGTGGTTCAGGCCCAACTGATGGGAGTTGACAGAGACAGAGATTATCCAGTGGTTATGGGGGGGCTGAACTGTCGTCATGGCCATAGTGTCAGTGAAACAACCGTCCTTGCCCCGTAGTAGACGAACCGGGACGAGCGTTGTGTCATTTGCATGGGAGGGCGAGCCACGCTCGGATCCTATTAGGCGGAGTGATTTGTCCTCGACCCCCTTTGTGGGGTCGAGCGAGGCATAGCGATCCCTCGACCACTCGGGGGTCAAGCAGAACGCGACCAGCCCTCGACCCCTAAGGGGGGGTTGAGCGAGTTGGTGGAGTAGCGTGGCATTGGCGGCCAAGGTTTGTCCGTCACGGAGACGCCTTCTATGGGGGCCTACATAGGTGACGTCTTGGGGGTGATCCAGGGGGTCCTTTGGACTGGACGCGTGTGGGACCCTAGGCGGCGCCATGTGGTATCCTGTTTCCTACCCTCGACAGTAGCTCCCGAGCGAGTCGGAGAGTCGTTCAGGGGATTTGGTGCCAGTGTGAGCGAGTGGCACGAAGTCACTCACGGGTCACCCGATTTCCACGTAAAGGGTGCGCGCGAGCGCACTCGACGGGTGTAGCCCCTGAGCCGAAGGGGGAGTTTGCTTGAAACTCGTGCTTCGGCTTGATAAGTCGTGAGATGGTTAGGTCGATCGTACGTCAGTGCACCCGTCGGGTGTAGCCCCCGAGCCAAAGGAGGAGTCCGTGCGGACTCGTTCTTTGGCTTTATGTATCTGAAATAATCATGGGGGTGCCATGGGGCCCGTGTTCCTAGGGCTTCATCCCCTGGGCTGAGCAGATGGTGCAGGATGCCATAAAGGAGGGTTTGCCTAAAAAGGCGGGACATGGTGCTGTCGACGTGAGAGACCTCTGGTCTCTTTTTGGCGCGCAGCACGCGGGGGTACCTTTCTGTTAGGCCCAGATCTGGCGCGCTATGCGTCAGGGGAATCTGAGGCCGGTGCCCCGCTCTAAGGTGAGTTCTTTTCTCTTTTTATGGCACGGTGCACACGACACTGTCGGTGGCGCTAGACTTTTGTTCCCATGTGGCGTGCAAGAGCCCCTCATGGAAGGTCACCATGGCTTATTAGGTCACCATGGAAGGTCACCATGGCTTATTAGGTCCCTTTGTGTTCATCCTCAGCGGCGTCGGTAGGAGCGAGGTCAAGAAGAGGCGTCGGACCAGGCTCCCTTCTTGTAAGGGGGTCCTTAGTCTCAAGAGGCAGCTCCAGCAACAGCCATACGGTGCGGCCGGGCTGCTCGCCTTCTTCGTTGGGGGAAAAGGCCGGCCTCAAATGTGGGCATCCTTCCCTGACGACGAAGGATCACAGGCTACCTCGTATGTACCTGTCGAGGTGCGGGTACCATTTTTTCCTTTGTAGTAGACCTCTCAGGTCGATCTTTTCCCCTATTTCTCTTTCTTCTTCTTTTTTTCTGAGTCCTTGATACTCGCTTTGTAAGAGAAGAGAGGGAGTTTGTAAGAGTCGGCCTTAAGTGGTCTTGTTACTGAGGAATAATAGATGCGACCCCGTCGTTGGGTCTTGTTTGGTGATGCCGGCCCTCATGTCCCCGCTCGACGCGGACGGATTGGTCGAGCGTTCGTTTCGACTTTTTCGTTTCCTCCTTCCGCGTCCCGTGTGTGAGACGTAGGATAAAGCCGAGCCATGTTTTTGCCTCGGTGGCTGAAACGTGGTTGCTCGATGAGCTACTATCAAGTTCGTTCGAGTGAGGTCTCCGGTCCCCCGTCGACAGGGTCTAGTGAACCAACCGGTGGTCGACCTCATGAATCTGTCTTTTCGGCTCGACTGGTTGTCACAACCATTCGATAGGTTGTGATGGCTAGCTGCCTCTCTTTGGGGAGATACCAACAGACAAGTCAGAGTGGGACTCAAATGCTACTCTGTGATGCCCTTGATCCCTCGGGGGTCGGGGTATCGGCCGCTAAGTGTGTCCATCGCTCGTGCCCCTTGCTCTGTTCGCCCTCTAGGCAGATGTCGAACCCACTTGTGGGGCTAGCCTTAGAACCTCGGCGTCGTCGTGACGTCGGGGCAGTTTTCAGCCTCTTAACCCGTCTTACATGTGCCGCTCGTCCCCCGCTGGGGTCGAGTGACTTGCCTCGTGCTACCTCCTGGCTCGACGCCGGTCGGGCCCTGCGGTTCGACCGAGTCACTGCTGCAAGACACCGTTTGTCGAGTTTTGCCCCGTTCGCCCCACTCCTTATCCACGAGTATGGGGGCCTTTACGGGAAGACTTTAGGTGCGGGAACTGAAGAGCTGTAGGCGGAGGGGCTTGCCTCCATAAATTGCGAAGAGATAAAAGAGAGGCGCGGGAGTTTTGATTGGTTCTAAACCGTCTTCCCACTGCCCGAGATAGAGGTGGCATATTTACCTCGCGGGTGCGTCTTGGTAGGCCTGGGTGAACTGTCGCACCGCCTTGTTTCCCTCAATGGTGGGGCCATGAAGTCATGGAGCCATTGTGGGAAGCGGAAGTTGTGGAGTCGTGGGGATGCGTATAGAATTGGAGGAGACGTGGAGGCATCCGAACCGCGAATCGTGCAGTTGAGGAGTCAAGGCCCCTTACCTCGGGCTAGTCGTGGTTGGGTCCCGCAATCAAGTCGGGGCGTGTCTCTTGAGGATGCCCTGCCTATTTCAGTCTACCTTGGCTCGTCTTCTCCCTTTCTTCTTCTTCTGCCTCTATACCTGCTTCCCCTCCCTCTTGTAGCTCTCAAGTGCACCTAGGATCTTGGCATCTGCTTGGTTTCTCTTTGCCGCTCTGCTTCCCTCGTACCCGCCGCCCTCTCTGATCGCCGCGATGGCCCTGTCGGATCGAACCGCCTGGGGCCGTTCATCCGTGAGGATGTTGCAGATAGAGAGCTTGGTGGAGGCTGGCCTCCTTCTCGCTCTCACCGACGCAGTGGAGTGGATCATGCCGGATAATGAGATGGCGTTCGACCCTCCGTCGGGCTACGTCGTCTCTCTCGTGCCGTTTCACGAGAGGGGCGTCAGCTCGTCGGGGAGTAAGTTCCTCCGCGGGCTGCTGCATCACTACGAGATCGAGCTGCAGCATCTGAACCCAAATGGGGTGCTTCACATCACTTTGTTCATCGCGCTGTGTGAGGGCTTCTTGGGGATCCAGACCGACATTGAGGTATGGAAGTACTTCCTCTCTCCCTTGTTGTTCATGAGGTCCACGGACGATGGGGTGTGTCCTATCGCCCTTGGTTGTTGCAGCTTGCGCCTGATCCAGAAGAGGGCGCCAGAGTATATCTCAGTTCCCTTCCCTTCGAATGTGCCTAGGTGGCATTCGAAGTGGTTCTACCTACGCAATGACCCGGCGAGCCCATTCCCGACATTCACCGGTCGATCGATCCGGGAGGCGCCAGTGTCCTGGAACTGGGGCGTGACGAAGGACATGAAGTCCATCGGTTACACCGTCCAGGCCATCCGACACCTGAAGGAGCGCGTCAGGTTGCGTCTGTCCAGACCTGTTTGGAGTTAGAATCCGTCCCGTCTTGACAAGGCAATTGAGTTTCTCCACTCCGCCACTTTCGGCTTGGTCAGGGGTCTGTCGTCCCGTCTCGTCGCGGTTCAGGCCCCACTAATGCGAGTTAACGGAGGCAGAGCTTATCCAGTGGTTACGAGGGGCTCGCAATATCGTCATGGCCGCAAAGTTAGTGAAACAACCGTCCTTGCCCCGGAGTAGACGAGCCGGGATGAGCGGTTGTGTCATTTGCTTGGGAGGGCGAGCCGCGCTCGGATCCTGTTAGGCAGAGTGATTTGTCCTCGACCCCCTTTGTGGGGTCGAGCGAGGCGTAGCGAGCCCTCGACCACTCAAGGGTCGAGCGGAACGCGACCAGCCCTCGACCCCAGAGGGGGGGGGGGGGTCGAGCGAGCCGGGGGAGCGGCGTGGCATTCATGGCCAAGCTTTGTCTGTCGCGGAGACGTCTTTTATGGGAGCCTACGCAGGTGACGCCTTGGGGGCTATCCAGCGGGTCCTTTGGACTGGATGCGTGTGCGATCCTAGGCGGCGCCATGTGGCACCCTGTTTCCTACCATCGACAAGTTCTGTACAACATGATAATATGTAGATTGAATTGAATTGTAAGTTTGTTCCGTGATCCAGTAGGAGCTGCATGCTGGGAAGAGCACCATTGTTCTGATGTTTAACATATTGATTCACATGCTTATTCTTGAAGTGTTCCTACACTTGTCAAGTACTACATATTTTAGCATAATTTGTACCGATTTCGTAACCAATTATGAATAGATTTATTGATTTTGTAATCATGCTTGTGAGTGGATGTATATTGATCTTGTCATCATGTTTTTTGGATAAAATAGAGAAAAAAACATTTTTTTGATTTTTTTTAATTTACCATTAGGGACAGGAACTTTAGGAAAAAAATACGTCTCTAGACCAGCAATAGTGACGGGGACATAGGTAGTCATCACTAAAAGGCAGTAGGGACGAGTCTGAGAAATCCGTCACTAAAAGGCAGTAGAGACGGGTTTAGAAATCTGTCGCTATAGGTTTAGATTTATTGACGTTAAATCTCTGTCGGTATAGACTGAGATTTGGCGACATAAAAATTAAGACGGCCAGAAAATACGTCACTATATGCGTTAGAACCCCATCACTAAATACCTGATCTACGGTAGCATTCAGATTCATCACATATGAAATGTAGCCCACACATATGCAGTTATGAGAAACTTTATCTTAAAAAAAACTGCTGATCTACACGTAACTTGGCTCATCCTAAACCTGATGGATCAATCAACTTCTACATATATGCGTACAAGGGAAATACACCAAAGGAAAAAATTTTAAAAATATATTGAAAAAAGAACATACAAATTTGGTGCCAAATTGACCTAAAACTAAAAGGCTGACAAGAAATAACGTTCATGAAAAAATGAAAAATGCTAAAACTTAGGAAAAGGCCAAACTAATATGAAAATAAATGGAAAAAGTGCTCGAAAAATTTAGGAAAAACTAAAATATACATGTTAATTTTGTAGCATAAAGTGCTGATAGCCAGAAAATGAACACTATCAACTCTTGAGTACACGCATCAAAATGCTGGTAACATAAACACTATCATCTCTTGAGTCCATGCATCAATTAGTATCTCACACGTGTTATGGTTCACCACAACAATTATTTGAAGTCAACCCTCACAACCATTATTTTTACAATCCAGTTATGGTTCACGCCACCTACAAAGTTCTATTGTAGCAGTCTTTGTCAAAAAAAAAAAGTTCTATTGTAGCAGCTAAATTGTAATGTGAAGTAGCCTGTTGTAGATGCAAGAGCCAATGGAAGTGAAGCCTCCTTGACAAATTTACTGATGCTTACCAGTACCTGAAATTACAGGAGACAATGAGTAGTGAGGCATGTACCTGTAAATCTGAGACACTGAAACAATAATAAAAGAATCTGAGATAACGGTTTATTCAGACACGCCACTGAAACTGGGCATATACCAACAATTAAAAGACACAAACTCAAAGAAAGTTTTCTAAAATAAGTATCTAGGCTAACAAAGAATAGGTACATGTTTTTATTCATTTTTCTATTTAGTACACCTTCATTGCACGAACAGGCCAGTGGCCTGGTGGAAGGCGCCCGAGTGGCTGCCCCTAGGTCGGGGGATCGATTTTCATATATATATATATATATATATGTATATATATATATATATATAATTCTTTTTTTTAATTGCAAGGTATGCACTAGAAGAAACTATTTATTCCATGACGGATTTCAGGTGACAGTTTAGAAATCCATCATGATTTGCAATAGTGGATATTAGGCCCATAATATAGTGACAGTTTAATAAAACTGTCATGAGCCGGATCATAATATAGCGACGGATTAATTGACACTCAAATTTATATTTTCTTGTGTGTATATATATTTTAGTTAAGTATAGAAATATTTTTAACATTTGCTTGCCTTTTATTTGGAGTCATCTGTCAACTTATGCACCAAAAACATTATTCAAAGAATAGTTGCCACAAACAAGAATTGAACACAAGACCTCAACATTAAAAGTAAACAACCATACCACCGCACCAGCCCTATTTTTGTGCAAACTTTGAACAACACGTGGAAGCTCGGGCCGAACCACCTCAAGACTAGATCGGTCGACCAAGGGGCTAGGTCGGCCGACCTGGCTCAAGGCCCGTTGGCCTTGTGCTTTTAATGGGTCACTGGTAGGTGGGTTCACTCCTGTTTAAGGTGGTGTTCTCCTAAGTTGCGCGAGGAAACCCTGTCCATCCACGTATGCAATCCTTGTGCTGGCTCCAGATCGGCCGAATCGGTATTTTCTTGGTTGATGATATGGAATTGTCCATAATTCATGGATAATTCACATGCACTCAAATATTCACTAACTCTTATGCAATTCATTAGTAATAAATCCCTACCACTATGTTGGTTTATTATTTTAGCTCTTTCATGTAGGTAATTGACGGTCAATTTCGGTATTTAAGGACTGTCAACATGTAGACATAGCAAGCTCGGGTTAATATACTCATTTTTAGAGTCCAAAACCTATAGTCCTATACGCGAGATTCAGATTCAAGTCCGGCCACACTTCGACAGGAAGATCGCCCCGCCGCCGCCGCCCGACGATGATTCGGGTCCAAGGTCGCGCCACCACCGCCCTATAGATCTCTTGTTGCTGTCACCGCCATTGCCCGGAACCATTGGTTTGCCATCCCTCCTCGCCTCCATGCGCCAGCTCCCGCTCATGGCACATCGCCGCTGTCCCTTCTCCGGCTACTCCCACGACGAGCTCAAAAAGTAATCTCCTTTCCTCACTTCAAGTCGCGAAGTTAGAAGTTGAAGCTTCTGATGTATCATCGCGACTTTTGATTTGCTTTGCTTTTAGATACAAGCCACTAAGGACACCGATGAACTATGGCATCAGCACAGTCCCGAAGAAGAGGGCGTTTGTGGTGGAGAGGTTTGGCAAGTATGTCAAGACCCTCCATTGATGTTCAAGCCATCCATTGACGCTGAAGGTATAAATCCGAAAATTATTGATAACAGAATTCTCTCTGTTCTAATAGTAAATTGAGAAACAGTAGGGAATAATTTATTGGAACATTGCATATTAGAACTCTTTCTTGAAGAAATTTTCTATTAAGCCTTAAGGATTTCAATGAATCATAAATTTTTTTTGTGCAGCCTGAATCAGAGCTTCGTTACAAATATAAACTTCTCATATATGTTTTTGTTTTCTTTGCATTTTTTGATGATTAGATGAATAGAAGTTGGATTCATGGCAGATTGTTTTCTCCTGAACACATTAATGGCGTCAAACAATTTATGAGCTTCATTCAAAAAAGATCACTGAGAATGTTGAGATTCTATGCCCATGTGGTAGATGTCTGAATCAAAAGTACTTGTGTCAGGATCTTGTAAAGAAGCACATTTTGATGCATGGCATGGACAACAGTTATACTTGGTGGATTCATCATGGGGTGAGCTTCAATATAGATATTATTGAGCAACAGGTGCATCACAAGAAAGACCTACACACTGCAGCTGAACAAGAAAGACTAGAAAGACACAACGTAGAAAATCAGGATGGAGATGAGATGCAGAACCTCATGACAAAGACTCATTTTCTAAAATAGTCATGAAAAGACCAAGTGCCAGCTTTATCCTGGTTGTACCAAATTTTCAAGATTCTCTTTTGTGGTAATGCTTCTTCATATGAAGTCATTATATAGGATAAGAAATTCTGCATTTTCAGCTATATTGAAGCTACTAGCTGAAGCGTTCTCGGATTGCAATACACTCCCTAAATCATATAACGAAGCAAAGAATCTTCTAAAGGAATTTAGTCTTGGATATGACTCATTACATGTGTGCTTCAATAATTGTGTGCTCTTTAGAAAGGATTATGCCAAGCATGACAATTGCCCTGTTTGTGGTCTATCAAGATGGAAAGGCTCAGAAAGAAAAAAGATTCCACAGAAAGTGTTGCGCCATTTTCCATTGGCAGCTAGGCTAATGAGGATGTTTGGGACTAAAGAAGCATGAAAAGATGCACAGTGGCAAGTTAAATCGACAGCCTGGGTCAAAGGAAATGAGCCACCCAGCTGATGGTGAGGCGTGGCAAGATTTCAACAAAGAATTTCCTGATTTTGCCAAAGATGCAAGAAACCTTAGGCTTGGCCTTGCTACAGATGGGTTCAATCCATTTTCTAAAAAAAAAAAACTCAAAATACAGCATGTGGCATGTGCTTGTTGTGCCATACAACCTTCCACCTTGGGCTTGTATGCAAGAGTCAAACTTCATGATGGCTTTGCTTACTCCAGGTCCTTCATCACCCGAGAAGGATTTTGATGTTTTCTTGGAACCTCTTGTAGAAGATTTGCTTAACCTTTGGACAGGTATGACCGCTTATGATGCTAATACTAGCAAAATGTTTAAACTTTGTATTGCAGTTTTGTGGTGCATCCATGATTACCCAGCTTTGAGCACTCCTTCAGGGCGAACCACAAAAGGCTATTATGCATGTACCCATTGTGACAAGAACCCTCTTTTGTACCACCTAAGAAGCAAAATTAGGTATTTTGGACACTACCATTTCCTTCCAAAGGGCCATCACTTGTGCAGAAACAATGAATATGTTGGCCTTCATCAAAGCAATGATCCACTTCGTCAATTCTCTATAGAAGAGCTACTTGCTGAATTGGAGAAAGTTAAAGATGTTAGACCTAGGAAACAGAAGCCAGAAGAAGGAAGTGGGAAAAGGAAGCGTTCTGACTTGGGAGCTGGTCATGTGAAAATTTGGAGCCGGATGGTTAGTTTATGGAAGTTGCCATATTGGCATAAATTGAAGCTAAGACATAATCCTGATGTGATGCACATTGAGAAAAATATATGTAAGAGCCTGATTGAGACACTACTCAATATAACTAAGAAGACAAAGGGCACAACTAAAGCTAGGCTTGATCTCAAAGATTTGGGAATTAAACTGGAGCTCAATTTAGAGAGAATGGAGATTTATTCTGATGCCTACCGCTCGATATACCTTGAACAAAGATCAAAAGAAGGAATTTTGTGATTTTTTTACCAAAGATGAAGTTTCCAGATGGATTTGCCTCCAACATCTCAAGGTGTTTAAATGCTGAGGGAACCAAGGTACAAGGTCTAAAAACACATGATTGTCACATTTTTTTGCAATGAATCTTACAAGTTGCAATGAGAGGATTTTTAGATAAGGATTGACCTCCAACATCTCAAGGTGTTTAAATGCTGAGGGAACCAAGGTACAAGGTCTAAAAACACATAATTGTCACATTCTTTTGCAAAGAATCTTACCAATTGCAAAGACGAGCTTATTTGGCAAAGCTACCATGACACTTCAGCAAAGCTACTAAGTTTCTAGCATTCTTGTAACTTCTGCTATCAAGTAGAGACTAACCCCACTTCTGTAAAGGAAAAGGAAAGGGTGAAAGATTTTCTTTCTGTCAAGTTGGTGCAGCAGTTTATTAACAAGGTCACGGGTAGGACTGGATGTAAATAGAATGTCCTTTTTTTCTGTAATCCAGACCCAAAATTTCCTGTAACTCCATCAAACTATCTTGCTTTCAATTTGAAGTGTGCTGAAATGACCTTTTGTTTGAGATGATTTATATGTCTTACTGTTATGAGATAATGTACATACTAAAGGAATTTAAGTATGCACATGACCTATACTAATTGTTGCAGTTACAAAATTGACTGACTTCATTTGTTTATGTTTTGTCTCATAATAATTTGTACTTTACTATTGTTCATGTTTTTCAAGATCTCTCTCATCTCAGAACCAACACTCCATCCATATGAACTTCAATGCCTCAAAAATTGCATGAGCAACAGTAAAAGGATGGAACAACTTGGAGTTACTTATGCAGCCAGTGAATTGAATAGATACATGGGTGCAGAGAAGAATAGGAGACCTCATAGAAATAGTGAAGACTCTGGATCTGAGTACGATCCTACACTTGATGATACTGGTGGAGATTTGATGGATGTCGACAGTGCTAAGATACCATTCCTCCATCTTGTGGTGGCTTCACTTGTTGTTTGCTTGCTGATGCAATATAAATTCTCTGCAATCTTTGTTAACTAATCCATGCTTTAATTTCTAGGAGACCTCTAATAGGGCAGCAACAAAGCTAGCACACAAACTTTAGATGTACTTTCTGGTGCAATCAAGTTTCAAAGCCGTAAGAGAGTTTTTGCACAGCCACCTACTGTCTGTACAAGGTCAAAGCAAAGCAAACCCCAACCAAATGCAAGCCTGACGGCAAGTGACCTCTGTGCTGCCATTCAAGGCTAGTTTACTACCATTTCTATTAGCTTTGATAACACATTGAATGTACACTTACTTGCTAACATTTTTTTAGATGCTGGTATTTCCTTGCACAATGAGAGCACCAACGTGACCACCAGGGCTGACATTTCCTTGCATGATGAGAACACCAACGTGGCCATTGGGACTAACATTTCCTTGCATGATGAGAACAACAACATGATCATGAGGTGATGCCATTGCCTGGCTTGATGGGCACAACCATATGGCCAATGTAGGTGATGTTTCTCTTACTACTCTTACTATCATTCTATTAGCTATGATTGCATGATGAATTCATTCATACTCGCTGCCTTTGAAAGGATCGAGTGACCGAGAGGGGGGGTGAATCAGAAACTCAAACTATGTACCTATTTTGCCAAATACTAAAACCGACCACTCAAACAACTTCTACACAATTCTAGTGGTGATCACACTAACAGGATAATTCTAGAAAGGAAAGACAACCTAAACATACTAGTGGATCACACACGAGGCACACAACTCCTATGCAAGCTAGTAATCAAAGAACACGCGGAAGCACACAACAAGCTAGCAAAAGAGCCTACTCATGTAAAGCTACAAGATAGAGAACTAGAGTAAACAAGCCTGAGTAGCACAACACATAAAAGGGTGAGTAATCAAGCCAATGCAACTCCTACACATGCTAGTGATCAAGTGAAAGCTAAGCACAACTAGCAAGTAGAGAAGCCTATTCATGCAAGTCTACAAGTAATCAACTAGAGCAAGGTAAGCACACAAGCATGAATAGCATGACATGTAAATACGGAAAGTAATGCATCAAAGTAACGGACAAGCAACAAGGAACCAAAGGAAAAAAAAGGAATGAAAGGATTACCTTGGTCCTTACCTTGTAAGTAGTCTCCCCCTAGGTGTTGAGGGAGAACTACCCTATCACATAGCGCACTTGATATCGATCTTGAGTTGATTTCTGCGCCCGTCTTGGTGTCGTGGTTGATAATCTTGTTGAAGTAGACACGCACCAAGGACGTAGATGTTCATGTCGGTGTAGATATTTATTGTTGTTATAGACATGCACCATCGTTGTTCTTCTCCATATCGGTGTAGATGTTCATCTTGACATGATCTTCATGTGTACTCCAAGTGAACATGTACCATTGTCTTGATTATCTTCATTTGATCTTCATGTTCTCCTCCATCTTTCCTTCTCCCCCTTTT
Source organism: Eleusine indica (assembly GCA_030378355.1). Classification (NCBI taxonomy): domain Eukaryota; kingdom Viridiplantae; phylum Streptophyta; class Magnoliopsida; order Poales; family Poaceae; genus Eleusine; species Eleusine indica. The sequence continues at coordinate 33,596,995 of CM059498.1, read as the reverse complement.
GTATTTTTCTTGATCTTTGATTTGGCTTTTTGGATCTTCATGTTCTTCTCCCCTTTGTGTTATCGATCTAGACTTGGCTTTTGAATCTTCATGTTCCTTCTCCCCCTTTGTCACCTATCACCAAAAACCAAAGACAAAACACAAGAGAACTAAGGAGCAAATAATAAATGGCAAGAGTTAGGAAACTCCCCTTTTCATGGTGCTCCTCCTTGGTTGCGATGGTGTTCCACCGTAGCTCCCCTTACACACATGACTCAACAAAATATTTCCTCAAGGATGCAGTGGTTAGTCATTAGTGTGTTGGGAATGTATGAGTTACTTGTCTTTGAGCCGTGCGAGTAGATTTAACCTCGGAGCTCGTTTGAACATGACTCAATAGGCATGAAGCACAAAGATCACTATGTGATCATCTAGAGGGTCATATACTTACATTGTAAATAAGGAAATCCCCCTAGAAACATGCTTGGAAGCATGTAAGGTATCACAATGCAAAATGCATGAATGCAAAATGCAAATGCAAATGCAACAAGTATACAAATGCATGACGCGATGCTAAAAGAAAGAGAGAGAAAGGCTACAAACCAAAGTGCCAACGACGAGTTGTTCCCTTCTCGAGCTTACTCACAATGGACCATTCTTCAAAGCCTTGGGCACACCATGAACCACCTTCCCAAGATTAACCCATGCCCATTGCTATCTCAAGGAGGTCCAAAGTTGACCTACAAGCAAAGAGAAACAAACAAAAAAACAAAGGCACAAACAACAAACAAAAAAAACAAGACAATACATATATACAAGAGACAAGCTTTAGGGTGACTCATGTGAAGTTTGAAAGGTCAAGAACATTGAGTTCTCCCCTTAGCTTGTTGAAGGTCTTCTCGTCGAGTGGCTTGGTGAAGATATCCACCAATTGTTCATGAGTCCGCACACTCACCAACTCAATATCCTACTTCTCAACATGGTCTCTTATGAAGTGATGCTTGACTTGAACACCAAGGAACACATGTAGCTCTCGAATCATGGACATTTGAAATTCCTTTGCCATCATCTCCCATAATTCTTCATTGAACTTGTCATTGATTTCTCCATTTAAGAAGGCGCTATTGACATCCATTTGATAGAGCTTGAAGCCAATGTGTGATGCATAGGTAAGAAAGATCTGAATAGCTTCAAGACAGGCCATGAGAGCAAAGGTTTCATCAAAGTCAATGTCCGACACTTAAGAATATCCATTAGCCACTAGAAGAGCCTTATTCTTGACAACTGCCCCTTTCTCATCTTGCTTGTTCGTGAAGACCCATTTGGTGCCAATCACATTATGATTCTTGGGCCTTTCAACCAATTTCCAAATATTGCATCTCTTGAAGTTGTTCAACTCCTCTTGCATAGCCATTACCCACTTGTGATCATCCATAGCTTCATCAATGGTTGTGGGCTCAATCATAGAGACAAAGGAGAAGTTCTCAATTGCAACATTTGCCTCATCAAGATTTTCTTCACTCACATAGTTGGGCTTGTATTGATTCCTCCTTGTCCTAACTCCTTGAGATGGACTCCCAATGATCAAGTCACGTGAATGATCCTTATTGGTAGCTTTGGGTCTAGGAAGAGGTTCTTCTTGAGTGGGAGAAGGTCTAGGTGAAATATCTTGTGCATCATGGATTGCTTGCTCTCTAGAGATATGTGTGTCTTGGATTCTTAGTGAGGTGAGGGAATCACTCATATGCTTTCTTCTCTTGGAACTAGAGCTTGGAGTGGATGAGGGGGTGTCATGTGAAGAGCTTGGAGTGGATGAGGGGGTGTCATGTGAAGAGCTTGGAGAAGTGGCTTGAGGGGAAGTATGTGAGGAGGCTTGCAGCTTACTTCTTACTCGTATTTCCTCTTGGGTAGGTGGATTTACTCTTAATGAATCTTAGGCGGAGCTAGTGGGTGTGTCAATGGCACTAGGCTCTGATACCACTAGAAAGGATCAAGTGACCGAGAGGGGGGGGTGAATCAGGAACTCAAACTATGTACCAATTTTGCCAAATACAAAAACCGACCACTCAAACAACTCCTACACAATTATAGTGGTGATCACACTAATAGGATAATCCTAGAAAGGAATGACAACCTAAGCATACTAGTGGATCACACACGAGGCACACAACTCCTATGCAAGCTAGTAATCAAAGAACACACGGAAGCACATAACAAGCTAGCAAAGGAGCCTACTCATGCAAAGCTACAAGATAGAGAACTAGAGCAAACAAGCATGAGTAGCACAACACATACAAGGGTGAGTAATCAAGCCAATGCTACTCCTACACATGCTAGTGATCAAGTGAAAGCTAAGCACAACTAGACAGTAGAGAATTCTATTCATGCAAGTCTACAAGTAATCAACTAGACCAAGGTAAGCACACAAGCATAAATAGCACAGTATGTAAATGCAGAAAGTAATGCATAAAAGTAAGGAGTAGAGTAAGAGATGGCTCATGATTTTTTCCCAATGTCTCGAAAGGATGGCACCTTCCCCTACTCCTCGTTGGACTACTCCCGCTGGAGTTTCAATACCAATGTGGAGTTCTCGCCCATGAGCCCGGAATCACTCCCGGAGTGAAGATACGGTGCATGTTACCACTGCCACCAAGGCACAAGCTCGCCTCCCTCAACAACTTGCCGGACTCCCAGAGCCGACACGGGGGCTCACTATTGATGTCCCTTTCACTGGAGGGCTCAAACCGTGTACAAACGTGTGACGGCCTTCACAACCGATCATGATAGGCTTGATCACCGATACCTAACCAGTTTAGGTCTCACCATAGACCAAGAGTAGCAACCTAGATCACACCCTCAAGCATACCCTAGTCTTAGATGTGCATCAATGCTCAAGTTACTCTCACTAGCACACTCAAGATATCCAATATCTTCTCCTAGTGCTCCTCTCTTGGCCCTTTGGCTTCCAATAGATGCTCCCAGCAATCCCAATGGCCAAAGGCAGTCTTCAAGACCCTAGCAACGAGTTTATATAGGCTTCCAACCTCAAACTAGCCATTGCTCCATGAAATAGCCTTCTAGACGTAGTGACCGGACGGTCCGGTCACTGTCCAGACCGGACAGTCCGGTCTCCACCAGATGGCTCCTCCAGAGCTGTTGCTCTCTATCCGCCGCTGTCTCCATACTGACCGTACAGTCCGGTCTTCATCGCTGAAACTCCAAACAGAGCCATTGCAACCACTTCCTCGTCTGTTCTAGAATTGTCTCTATAGACCACATAGTCCAGTCTATAGATCGTACGTCTGGTCTCTACAATTCTGCGCCATAGATTTCCTCACGGCCAACTTCTCCTCTATTCTTGATTTCCTCCTGATGACCGTACCGTCCGGTCTCTACGACCTTTCTGTCCAGTCTCTATCTCCAGAAGCTAAAACTCCTCGTCCTCGCTTGACTTCGTTTCCCGGCTTCTTCCAACAGCTCCTTGGCTTCTCCACTATCACCTAGTGCCTGTGATTTCACTGAGTATCCATGCACATCACCGACTAGACATGACCTAAGAGAAATGACCTAGACCCCCTTGATAGTCTGGTTTTTCCTATGGACTCAAAGCCCTAACAACTAGACAAGTGTTCCCAACACTTGCTCCATAGCTTGTCCTTAGCCTTGATCCATCTCCATCAACCCTTGGACTCCATCAAGCTCATCAAGCCTCCATGCTTGTGGTCATTGTCATCCATTGCCAAGGCCGCCATCAACAATCACCCAAAACATTCATACCTTGGGGTGACCTTAATGGTCATGATCCTTACAACCTTTCTTTAGATGGCTTTGTCCAGCAAGATGACCACACCGCCATGGCTGAAGGAGCTGATGGTATTACCCATCCTGATGGCAACCATGCGATGACCAATCAAGGTGATAGTTTGCCCATCTATTTTCCATATTCCATACTGCCTCACTAGTTTCATGATCAGCTTATATCAACGTTTGCTTCTCACTATTTGTGTTTTTGTTGTACATTTGTAACCAGAGGAGGTGGAATGGAACCAAGGAACCAATATGGGGCATCGTCTCCAAAGACTGAGCCGAGCTCGGCTTGGCAAGCTGCGAGTTGTCATCACTATAGAGCATCAAAGGCCTCTGGTACCACTTGTTGCTGCAAAATTTGCAACTGAATGCAATATTATTGTGAGGAACCACATTCCTGTGTTCATCCATTAGAAGACATACAAGAAAGATTCTCAGTGGTTCACTTCCTTTTGCAGCTTCCTTCAAGTAAGTTGATTCTCCTATTATTTCCCATTGCGTTTACAAACTGTTTTGTGCAGGAATTTAGGATGACCATTGCTTTCTTGGATACATATAAAGGCAGATATTCTGAATATGACTTATTATCTCCCCTGATATGGTGTAGCTGCTAGTCTGTCCCCCAATTCAAGTTGATCTTAAGCTCAGCTTGATTCAGGAGTTGACAGTATTCAAACTTGCCTTGAACTGTTTAGATTTACCATTAAAGTTATACACAATTAAATTGTCTGTCGTGTTTGATGAATTATCTTGATGGTGTTAATCTATTGAAAATTAGGCTGATATACTTTTTAATTCATATGACTTGGAATGTTTGTTTTTTAATGTTTGCCACAAGTAGATTATCGTTTCAGGAAACCTATATTATACTACTTATTTTTTCACATTGTTCATTTATTAAATATTAAATTTTATTATTAATGTTCTTCTATTTGAGTAGGCAAAGTTTGAAATTGACACAGATGATCCCATAGTCAAAAAGGCATGTTTTGACATGATGAAAGATGTGGTTCGCCAACAACGTCATAGGCTAAAGAAGAATTATTTTGATCCTTTTCTGTTACACTTGGTTAGCAAAATTTCTCCTGTCAAATCCATGGATGATAAAAAGCGGATTGCCCTAGTCGAATCATGGAAGAGTCCCAAAAAAATGGTGTGTTTCTTTTTCCAACTCTTTCTCTCGACATATTGCTATGGCATGTGCCTTACATATATTCTACTTTGTTGTAGCATGAGTGTGACATCAACAAAGACAAAAGATCCAAAATTTAGTTCCCTCAGGCTACAGGCTCCCGAAGCTATGAGGTATTCTTTGAAAACAACATTGTAAGTTAGTTTTCCTCATTTTAGGAAGCTTCCTTTCTGTTAATGCAACCATGTAACATTTAAATTGTTAGAAGAGACCAATTCCCTCCTGTTTTTGAATGCTGATTACTATGCCATGAATGGAGTCCTGGATATGATCTCTAGCTATCCTAGTTCATTTATTTATATCACCTAGTATAGCCAATGCTTTCAGCCTATAGAACATCAGTTCTTGCTGTAGAAACAAAATCGTCAAATTTGTTATACTATATATGTTGTTTGTCTATTGAAGTGCTTTGTGAACAAGCAAGTAATAAATTGCTGCATTAAATGTTTTTTTAGGTAGATAAGTACAAGGATGAGAAACTTACTACATTGGATTTATTCAAAGAATGCCATTTTAAAAAAAAAAGGGCTTTAAGCCTGTTGTACAATCAACAATTGTAAGACACCTTTCAGATAGAGTGGTCTTTTGAATTTATTTTTTTAATTGTATCTCATGATCATGACTATGCTTTTTGCTTTCTTGGTAGACTGAGATGGAACTGAGGGAGGTGAAGAAACTGAGGGAGGTGAAGGAACTGAAGGCAATGAACAACCCAAGTATGTGAATGAAGTTGTACACGGTGTGCTTTCTGAGAAGACAAAACTTCAGAATGTGGGCATCCAGATTGTGCAACCTTCATCCATGGAACATAACCCGCAAGCAGATTTGGCAGCAGGGAATGGTGAGCTTCTAGCCATTATCGCACCCAGCATGCCCAATTGGAAGAATTGTCAAAGGAAGTGCAGGAAACAAAGGATTTAAGAAACAGGGATAGAGAGTAGATGAAGAAGATATAGGCTGAGATAAATGCGAAACTGGAACTTGTGCTTTGTCAGGTTCAACCAAGTTAGCTACAAGCTTGTCATTTAGCTAGAACCTATTTTGTGTTGCTGCTTTTCACTCTTGCTACGGCAAAACTGGACTGGACTGCTGCTACAAATGCATGTGTCTTGCTGCTACAAACACAGGTGTCTTGTTGTTGCAAATGCATGCGTCTTGCAGTTGCAACTAAAGTTTGCATTTTGGAGTGGCTCATGTGCCATGGTGGCTTCGTGTTATTCTTACTCTAATAGAACTTGTGTTGTATGAACTTGTTGGTGGTATCGATATGTTAACTGTTATATGAATTGATATGTTATTTATGTATGAACTGATTGTATCAATATGTTATCTGTATGTTTTTTGGCTCAAAGCTGAATTATTGTGGGCTGTAATTTATATTGGATTGGGCTGATTTTTTTGGACCAATTATTGATATTGGGGTTGGTTAAAATTATAGTGGGTCTGTATTTAGTGTGCTTGAAATATGTGGCCCATAATTAAAATTGGGTTGGGCTGAAATTATAATGGGCCTAAAATTAGTGGGCTGCAAAATTGTGGCCCACGATGGTGACATCAGCATCCACATCATCATCCATGTCAGCGTCCATGTAAGCATCCATGCCATCATATAATGCCATGTCAGCATCAACGTCAGTTGTCCACGTCAGTAGCCATGTGTCTTGTGAAGATGTGGCAATCCAATCTGTGACAGTTCTAACCGTCATTAATATTGGGCTTCGGGCTGGACTGGACTGGGCGTAAACAAAATCTTGATGGTTTTAAACCATCATAGATTGAGTTAAACGTGATGGTTTGACGAAAATCGTCACGCAATTTAATCTGCCACGCTCAATCCATGATGGATTTAAAAACCATCACAGATTGCATTTTGTGACGGTTTTGGGGCCTTTTACGACAGAAAGTGACTGTCACGAAATAAATAGTTTCTTCTAGTGATGGTTTATAGTTGGATCATCCAATGGCTAGCTGATGCTTAAAGGTTCTGTGCATCTTATTAGATTTAGAAAGTGAACTAATTGCTTGCTAATCTTATTTTCTATCAAGTGTAAGGAGATGCTAGCTAGCAGCTGAAGTATTGCCACCAATCTGATTGACAGGAAGCTATAAGCAGTTATGCACGTATGTTTTTTTGTTTTGTTTTGTGAGTGGGTGACTTAATAGACAACCAGATGTGTATATGGCAGCTTCATTGTTGTACTACTGATAGAATCTAGCATTGAGCTATTATGAGATATACAATTATAAGAATTATGTATTTGGTGAACTAAATTAATAAATGATGTGTTAATTGTGGAGAGATATTGTGTGTATCTGACTCTCTTAATGATTGAAGGATGTGAAATGTGATTTCGTTAATTTTTTGTAATTATTTATGGATTAGTGTTAATGATATAATGTAAATGATATTATAAATCAAATTATTTCAATTATAGATTGATCGGTAATTATGTTAGTAATATTGAACTATGCTCGGTATTTCTTTAGTATTACCAACCTATCATTGGTGGGTAAAAGAGTGGCCGGTCGGTAAAACTTTTACCGACACCACCTACGCCGACCGTGGTTGTTAGTCGGTAAAGGTCTTTACCGATCGATAGTAAGATGCTAAAGGTGTTTTTACCGACCCATTGTGCATCGCTTATAGTGAATCATGGTATAGTAAAGCATGCCATCAGTGCAAATTTAAGTCTTGCATGCTCATATCTGGTAATTCAAAATGTTGCACGAGACATTCGAATGTATTTTTTTACCCCCATTGAAATGCACGGGTAGGGTTGGGTCATCAACCCACCCACCCCGTGAAGAATCAAGTCTTCCTCTGGTGGGTTACAGTGTCTACGAACATGCCCTATATAGATTTGTAGTGTCTAATTACAAACAAAAGGGAAAAAGTTGATCTCTATAGATTTTTGTTCCCCGTGTTACAACACATAGGCATTCACCTAGTTAGTACTTAGAGAATTTGTAAAGAGAAAATATTGCAGGATCACATTGCACTCGATCCCCTCCATCATGAAATCGACTTCCTTCTGATCCTTCGGTAATGTACCTCTTCTCAGATTTTGCTAACACTATGGATGCTTAAGTACACATGGAAGATAACCCTAATAATTCCCGCATATTATCTGTCCTAATCCAAATTAAGGACGCGCCATTTGCGAATTCCTCGTACTTACCCCTGATGAAGGACGTCATACATAGTTTGAACTGATTATAATGAAATTATTTGTACATGTATATAACAGCGTTGTAGTTAATTGGTGGTCCATTGAAGTTGATAGTACTATATCATCTGTGTGTGCTTGTCGGTTCACCGGACAGCGTTCGTTAAACAAATTAGGACAACCAGATCGGCCTCCCGTGCATGCGTGGTCAAAGAAAGAGCCACACATCTGTCAACAGGACGCGCGTGTTCGTATTTACGTAGGACACATCGATCGTAGGAAGAGGGAACTCCAAAACCTGGCTAATGCGCCATGAGCTACAGTTCGGAATAGTTGGGCAGGTTCCCGAGCCGAGCTTCATACAGTGCCTCACACACAGTGCCACACGCGGACGCATCGTCATCCCGTTGTATCTTAGGTGTCGGAACACACACCAAAACCCATCGAGATATGATCTATCCATCCATTGGCCTTGCATGCATGCAATTTTCCTTGCATTGGTACGCTCCCACCAACTACTACGACACATCCTCCTCGAGCCTTGAACAACACTATCACCTCACCTTTCACTTTTTTATAAAGCAGAGAGAGCTTTTAGGTGTAAACTATTTAGCTCCATTTGTCATGGCTTTATATATGTACGACATATCCGAGACGAGCTCACGTTACGGCTTTATTAGTTATTACTACTACTGACTTCACATGCATAATGTTGGCTCGATCACAGTTCGCTAAAACTAGTAAAGTTTTTGAGCCTGTGATTTCGCATCATTAGGTCCTACCACGAAAAATTAATTTATATCTCCGGAGCAACAACTCACGATTCGTGCTAGCTAGCAGCACTGCGCATGCACGTACTACGTACATATCAGTCAAAATGACAGAGACAGAAATAAAGATGAAACGGGAAGCATTTCTCGTCGGCTTGCAAGTGTTTGTTCCGGAGACCGTGCCGGGTGGAAGGGATGGGCGGAAAACACACAGAAAAAGAAGGGCAGCGAGGGCGGTAGGCATGCACGAGAAGGGCGGCGCTTTAGGGAGCAACCGAACCCCAACGCATACGCCGCTAGACAGTGCGTGCAGCCAGTGAATGGGCGATGCGATGGGCGGAGACACCATGCATTGAGGGGAAGGCTACGACGGAAATGCTCTGCAGGTGCACGCATGCCATCTGCGTCCACACGCGCCGCGACAACGCCGAATGTTGATGGAGCCGTCCATAAACAAATCTTCTTCTTCTTTTTTTACCACTATTAAAAGATTACTCGATCTCCGGCCCATCAATCGTCTTTAAATAATTACTTTCATCCACCTCTGATGCTACATTAAGCGTGTTTAAACTATTACCAGATGATGGCCTTCTCCCTTTATCTATTGTTAACCGTCCGCTTCTCCATGAGATAACACTGAGGCGCCATCAAGTTGAAGCCAGGAATAGAAGCGACACTTGAAGTTAAAATATTTGAGCATAGAAAGGTTAGGTACGTACGGTCAGGATCGTAGCAGGGAATTAACAGTACATGTTTGGAATTTTAGTACTTTCGATAACCAGGATAAAGTTTAATATGTAGCAAGTAGTATATTAATTACTCGCCCGGCAACAAACTAGAGGGAAGCGCCACAAGACTCCAAGCATATCTATCACTCGATATGAGCTCCACATGCCAGCAGTATACGGAATGGAGATCAGTTAGGTCCGTTTGCTTGGGATGAAGAAAGTTATGCCATATTGAACTTGTTATATCCCAAGTTTTCAACCTTCATTATTAGAGTATATACAAACGAGGGTGCATACACATAGTGTATTTATATATGAAAACCTCTTACTGGCCATGTCATAGCCACCTGGTGCTTGAGAGAGAGATGATGATGGTTACATTTGCTACAGTGTTTGTTGGCATGCTCAACGGGGGTAGTTAAGCCTCTTTAAGCTTCAAACTTGCGTTTGTATAAGATTATAGAGAGGCACCTCACTTATATTGTTTCGTTAGTAGGGAAAAGGTAAAAGATCGAGGAAAAATTCTAATATTATCTTCTTGCTCCTCTATGAAGTTTTTTCTTGTTCCAGCCGTTCAACTCTCTGTGTTTTCCTTTCCAACTATTCAGTTATCCACTGAGCACCCACCAATTCTCCAACCAAACAGTACAATCCACCCTAGATCACTCGTCAACACCGATGTTTAACTTTTCTTTAGTGGCACCAATATTTAGCTTTGACTACCATCCCATAAGACAGCACCGATGTTTAGCTTTTTTTTTAGTGCACTTGTACTGCTGCTTTCAATGGTACTCAGAGACTATGAACTAGGGTTTACATGACCGGTAGAAACCAATCGGTTTACTAGAAAACCTGTCTGAATCGATTTCAGCGATTGACCGTAAAACATAAACTGCATACTGTAATAAAACTGTTAACCATTGGTTTTTCTAATTAATTAACCGATCGGTTATCCACCCATTCAAAACCAGTCCAGTTACCGGTTATATAAACCCTGATTATGAACTGCTTGCAATTGCGAGAACAACTCACTCTCGGAGAGATCGACGCAGGGGCAAAAACCTAGAGAACTAGAGAAGCAAGTTCAACTGTGCATTGGCAGCTACAGAACAGTTGCTACGCCTACGCTACTGTGTTTATGAGTAGCACAGACAGGCTAAGTCCTGGAAACCAACCGAACCCCGACGACGGACGCGATTATAGAGAAGCTCGCAGCATTCGTTCTGCCCGTTTACACGATGGGTGCAGCGCTGGAGAAGTAAAGGAAAGAGAAGAGCAGCAGCAGCAGGTCATGGCATGCAGCCTTCTGAGTCTTCGCTGCAGCAACACCAGGGAAAGAGAGAGACACACGCAGGAGGAAAAGGTGACAGACAAACAGGGCGTAATCATGGCCACCAACACCACACAGGAAAGACGATTCCCACCTACAGAAACGAAACAAGCGCAAGCGTCCACGGCACCATTTCCTTGGACTCTCCCACGAGCTTATTCTCTCTCACACACACCTGCACGCCTCCCACTTCCTTTCTCGGGCGACGTGACATTCCCTCCTCCCAGATTCTCTCTCAGGCTAGCCGTGTTGCGTAGCGCGGAGTGGTGTTATTCAATAAGAAGCCCCCATAACATACTGGCATGGCATCACATAATGGAAGAAAGAAGAAAGAACCCAACTTCGCAACACGACCATTAGATGACAAGCAGCGCCCGGACAAAACTTTGTTGCTTATAAATACACACACATGCCCACGACAACCCCCTCAAAACACCAAACCCCACTCTCACCCAACACACCGAGTAGTAAAGCAGGCGCACAAACGGAAACAGCATCGAAGTTGTTCCTGAGCCTCTCGAGCTCTCGCAACCATCATCATCAGCAACAATGGGGCTGCAGAGCAACGAAGGCGGTGTGACCTTCTCCTCCATCGCGCTGCTGCAGCAGAGGTTCAGGGAGCTCGAGAGGATCAGGGAGAAGCGGGAGGAAAGGCTTCTCCAGATGCTCGTCCCCCGCCCTGCCGCAGCACCCAGGGAGACGCCGGTCAAGTGGTTCTTCCACCCGGAGCTGCTGTACCCATGCAGGCCGCTGCGTGACACGGCAGCTGCCTTGTTCCCTGCCGTGCCGTCATCCGCTACCAGCGACTGCAAAAGCTTTCAGCTCCGTGGCGACCCTCTTGCTGTCGAGCTGTGGCCTAGCAAGGCTTACATGCATGTCCCCAGTGACGTCGACGTCGACACCTCCCTGCACCTCTAGACTACTGCTACTAAAAATGTTGCAATGTCGTAAGCTAGTTAACCTTGCCAGTCTCATCGGTGTTTGCTCTAGCTGTTTTTTGGTAGCCTACTTCTAAGTTTTCTCCTCCTCTTTCCTTGTACAAGGGGTAGGAGGAGAGCCATGGTGAGATGTAATTATTACCACTAGTAAGATCATGGGTTGGGTTTCTTGTCATCTGGTCGTGCTAGACTCGCTTGCATCTTCCGATTGCTCATGCTTGTCATCCGAATATGAAAGTAGCTCCGCAGGGCATCCATTCTCTGTTACATCAGAACACTTGTCATCATCGCTATCATAATCATCACCAGAGTCCTTTTTCTTCCGTTTTATGATCTTCTTTGAAATCAGATGGTTCACACCCTTGCTGTCAACATCTACACATTCATTGCTTATTGGCTTGAATAGGACTTTACCCACCTTCCTTGCATTAGCTTCCACTATCTGCTAGTAACACACGGCCAGGGATGTAAAATGGCAAAAGATATAAATAACGGACCTTTCATTCTACAATATGAGTATATAATAGATCATCTTTTCACAATATATAAAGAAATATGGGTTCCCATGTCTTGAACAGTTTCACCCTAGACCGTAACAAAATCTTCAGGCAAATGGATATCGTGACAAGCCAACAACTAAGGTTGTGTACCATTCTGGCTGATTGCACGGAATTATGCATAATGTGTACTGAGTTCAGTAGTATTTTTTTTCGTCTGTTAATTCTTGTAATTGATTTCCTTATAAATTCGAATCACAAGACAGTACAAGTGATGGGCACGTTTTAGTAATCTGATGGGTATTTTTATTACTGTCTGGTGTTGGATACTTGGATCATAGGATCTAGCAGTAGATTCTTAATATGATAAAACCTAAAGCAAGATGAAAACTCCATGTCCACTAGAAAATTTCTGTTCTACAAAAATGCTTATGAAATATCTTAGAACCAATGACTATTTAAGTTATATGAATCGTCATTTTTAGTGGGACTGGGGGAGCTATTTTAACAAAAGAGAAAAAAGGCTTTGGGATACTGCAGTTGACATGAACAAGTTAAGCTATCCCTCATCTTAGCAGTAGCAGCGAGGAAAACACACATATATGGGTTATATTGATCATGGTTTTAGTTGGATATATCTAATAGTGTGAAAAGAACTCCTTAAGATACTAGCCAGATTAGAACATTGCACCACTAGAGACCGGGCGCTAAGAATCTCAGCAAGCAGGCACTAGACAGCAGATTGTGACAATTACCTCAAGTTCATAAGCTTGAGTTTTCTCTCTATCATCTTGGCGGTCAGATCCTTCGTCCTCATTTTCGTCCCTGTAATCCTTTTCAAGTATCACAAGCATTTTCCCACCTTCTTCGGGAATATAGCCGAAGGATTCACAGACAAAACCAGATACTGTCTCATATTGATGACCCTGCAAATAAATACTTTCCATGTATCTCAGACTATCAGGTAATTTAAAAGAAAGTCAACGAGGAACGAACTAAGCAGCCACCACATGATGACTGTCAAGGGCATATTTTACTAAAAATATAACATATTGACCCTGATATCTTGTCTGTACTTTCCTCGAAAAATACCTCTACAGTGCTATATTTGTACTGTGTTTTGGTGACCAAAGTCACATTTCAAATACCAAGCCAATGTCCAAATTATTCCTTAGTATGAGATAAGATGGGAACTGTAGAGAAAGCAAAAGATTTAACGAGAAATTATACCTCTGGTAATTTAATACCAAGCTCTTCAGATAAATGATCTATGGATGTATTTGCATCAACATCAAATGTTCCATCTTCTCGCATCACTATGTATCCTGTTTTCTTCTGGATTTCCTCCTAAACATGTACAGAATGTAGAAGTAATTGAGAGACAGCTGTGGCAAATAACAATTGTCACATGGAAAGTATTTGGCTCGACCTTTAATTAGGATTAAAAAAATGGAAAGAGGCAGCTGATTCCCGATAAAACATGCAGAAGCAGGATATTGAATTCCTTCAAGTTTAGTTCCATTTGGCCAAGTATGTCCAATTCAGGACATATCTTCAAGACTACAGTTAGTTTTCATCAGACCATATCATCCACTAGACATTCAAGACACCAAATCATCTGTATTTGAGATTTCATATAAATCAGTGGCAGCGGTTTTTTGTGAACCCTGGTTATGATCCGCTACAATTCTAGTTTCACAGAAAAAGGATACGAATACCAAGAGCTCAAAAGTTGAACAATGCCGTTTTCTACTAAATAACACCGATAATAGTCCTCGCTGCAATGAATTTTTTTCCAGTTTTTATTCTCCTTCAATGTACTCAGCATGCAGTAAATTTATTTTTAGCCTAAAAACTGATATTGTCACTTCAACCGTAAAATTGAAAATTAGTAGATCCAGTTATATAATCATATGGCTTTGGCATGGCTCAATTCGAAGTTCAAACCTAGGAGAACATTATTTGTTCCCAAAAGATAAAATATCACTTCTTTACTAAGAACTAAGAACAATAGTCTCAAAAAAAATGGAACATGAACTGATGAAAGTGGAAACACAATTGCAAAAATCAATGTTAATAATCATTTGAGAAAAAAATGTTGATAAAAGCATGTAGATAAACAGCGCCAAGGTCTCACTAGTAAAAGTACAAACCAAAAGGCTCCTGAGATACAAACCTTTGAATCATTCTCATCAAAAATTTCACCAACTATTTCTTCCACCACGTCTTCTAGTGTTACAATCTGCAATTTTTGACAAAAAATTTAGGAAATGGTTCCGAAGTAAGATGTGAAATAGTATAACATATGAAAAATGCAAAGCACATCAACAGTAACATTGGACTATAATTGCCGCAAGAGGTTGATAGCTATCACGAAATGAAAGGGAAATAACTCCATGACTGCATCTTCCCTGGGGCAAGCACCAAACATTTTCAAACACTTAATGACCATGCGTTATTGTTCCCTTTATCTTGTCAATTGCAAATGGAACTAATAAATATGTAATTCATTACCCATCAACTATCAAATGTACAAACAAATATCACGACAACTAAACTGCAAGATTCTTGTGATGGATCTGTGATCAAGGAACATGTTATGTACAGAAAACAAATTGGAAGACATTTGTATGTTTTTTCCTTCCTCCTAGTTTCTACAATTTTCTAGAGGGACAAGTTGGAGTTAAGAAACCAAGTAAAATAGTTTGATGCAACATTTCTCTGAGCCGTTTCAACTTAGTACTACAAGTTCTTTAAACCATTTCTAGAGGGACATGGCATGGCTTGAAGGGTATAGGGTACTGGACAAAAGAAATTACATCATTAATTTATTATATTTCAAAGAAGAACCCATGCTATCCCTTCTATAGGAATTGCCTTCATAGGACTCTTAATAAGAAAGATTTAATCTGGACAACATTGTTCCTGAAAAACAATCTGGGTAAAATTTGCTGGTGGCCACTCTTCAATTGCAGAATTTGCTGCTGGAAATCATTCAGGTTCATCTTTGCTAGAAGACACTAATCAATTGTGGTAATAAACTGTTGGATATCAAGTTCACTAAAATATTCATCTTCTTATATAGAGCAGGGAGACATATGAATGGACAAAATTACCCTAGCCCTTCCTAATGTGAACAGGTTTAAAGTCTATGTGAGCCATAGAGGTTCAACAGTATATTATTTCATGATAATTTTTTGTGACGTGCAAGTGGGACATGCTATAGCATGGCTTGCAGGGAAATAGAGTATTGGACAACAGAAAGATAGTATATTACTATATTTGAAAGAAGAGCCCATGCTAACCCTTCTATAGGAATTGATTTGACATGACTCTTAATAGGAAAGCTTTCATGTATGAATATTGAATATAGCTGAAACAGAAACAGACCACAGAACAGCAGGTACTGCTCGGCAACACATAAGCAGTAGACCCATCAGTAGATGGGCAAAATATTGCGCGGTGAGATCAATCAAGTTAGCATGGCACATGCTTGCATTACCATGGCCTTCCAAATTAGCCATTAAAGTATCATTACTGATTGGCTACAACTAAAAATTAACAAAGCTGGACTGTCACATCATATGAGTAGCAACAGTAAAATCTCTAGTAGCAAGGGAGGAGGCGAAAAATATTAAAGGCCCGTCAAGCAATTAATATTGTTGAAACGAATGCTAAATTAGAATAAGTAACAAATATTGAATTACATATCATTTGTAAGATCATAAAATATAAAGGATGGGGTATCATAGGAACATACACCAACAGTTCCACCATATTCATTGAGGACTACTGCCATATGAACCTGCCTGATCCGGAACTCTCTTAGAAGGTTCCAAACAGACATTAAATCTGCCAGATGAAAATAGATCAATAAATCATACCGTTTGTATTTTACATCTTAATTTGTTTTAGTGCCTCATGGGACCAGTTTCTGAAAATGTTGCTAATAATTACCTGGAACAAAGTATGTAGGCATATGTGCAATTTCCTTAACAGTGATGTCCTTCAACTTCTCAACCTTCAAAAGAAAATTGCATCTTTCATGATTCCACAGAAAAGTTTCATGCAGAGCAAGCGAGTTCCAGTGATAAAACTTTTATGTTAAGTAGTAACAAGAGACAGACCTGCTCAACGTATTCAAGCATGTCCATTGCATATGCAATTCCAACAATATTATCTATGCGCTCCTCAAATACAGGAACTCTAAAAGCAATAGCAAAAGAGGTTAATGACATGACTTGAGAATAAATGTCACAAGTTTTTATAAACAATACCTAGAGTATTGATGGGTTTCCCATAAGTTTTTGAAATCAATAAGTGTCGCGGTGGCATCAATTGCAACTACATCCACCAAAGGGGTCATTACTTCCCTGACATGTGTATCTTTAATTTCAAGAACATTCTCAATCATATCCTGTTACAAGATTCAGACATTTAGTTTAGCTGATAACGAAAAGATAGAAAAGGGAAGGAGGAATGACTGTGGAATTCATAATACATCAACATAATTATTGATTCTAAGGAGATAAATAACGTTGTGAATTTTCATCTCAAAACATCTCAACAACAGTGGTAGCAATGGAAATATTTATTATCATCTTATAGGCATGATTATCTCAATTCCTTTGATTGAGTACAAATGGACTGGAACAATGGTTGTAGAGGTCTGGATCAAATTAAATGGCCCTCCAGGATTAAAAGTATCTCAGTTCGGAATAATAGCTGTTAAGTGTGAATTGTGATCCACATATATGAAGAAATCTAGTGCGTAACAGTATGATCAGATGCCTTATAGAATTTTCTGGTGATGGATCAGATGTTATGAAAATTTAAATTTAGCAATTGAAAGAATCAAATAAAAAAAGATGAAATGAACAGAAATGTGAAGATTAAATAGGAAATATACAGCAAAATAGCAAAATATATGAGCAGTTCTATACATTACTGTCTAACCTGTTCATCTTCTGCAATTGCACCACTCAACTCTGCTCCTCTTAACATTAACTTCAGTTCATCTTCAGTAACATATGGCTCACTGAGGAAACAAGGGTATATATGAATATATGATACAAAGGATTCAGAACTGGTTCTCAAGAATCTATATTCACCTCAGTTAAATCTTAGATGTAAAATATATATAAACATATGAAAAAAATTCTTCAAATTTGTAAATCATATAGAATGATTATGTAAAAAACTTCCATTACGAACAATGCTAAAACCTTATTCATAAAAAAGCACTGATATATGTATTCAATTCAGATCTAACAAACTGATATACTAGTATAAATATGCTTATGAAAATTCAATTTTTAAATATAAATTATACAATGTTTTTGTAAACAGTAAACGCTAAACAGTCGGTGAGGCTTCGTATAGTGTTTAGACAGTTTACACGGCGTTTAAACGGATTTAAACAAAGTAAACAGTTTGGTACTGTAGCACCCTCCAGCAGCATAAAAGAAAAAAAAAACAGAGAAAATGAATAGGTACTGGGCTATACCGGCCTATTATGAAGCCAATTGCCCATGTATCTGTCAGCCCAGCACGGAGTCCACTTAACACAGCACCTTGTTCCATATATCAGCCTAGCAGGACAAGCATTGGTCCACTAGTCAATCGTTATCCCAATCACTCCTCGTCATTCCCTGCTCTTCCTCTGCTCCTCCATTTCAGATCAGCCCCGACTGGCCGCATGGAGTCTTGGTCCCAGCCACAAGCCTAGTGGAGGACAGTGGCGACGCTGCTGGACAGCCAGCGCAGCGCGCCGATGGAGGCGGGGACGGGTTCGGCACTGTGGCAGCACCTGGGTGAGCATGCGGCGGAGTCTGGGCACCGTTGGATACTTGCATGGGTGGACGAAAACGGCGGCGACGAGTGAGGAAAAATAGGTGCCCGCTCGATTCCCTGTCTGATCTCCCGCTCGTGTTTTTCAGCATGGTTCCATCACGTAAACGGCTCACGAATCGGGCTGAACGCCGTTTTGATGCACCTAGAAACCATCCCGTGTAGGCTGTCTACGGCAGTTTTTGACATGTTTGACCGATTAAAAGGGTCAACTGTTTAGAAGTCCTATTAGACCCTAAACTACACAGTAGGTCACCGTTTAAACTTGTCTAAACGGCCGTTTAATTCCGTTTAGGAAAACACAGAAATTATACCAAAAATGCTTATCAAATTTCTAGCAAAAGTAAGTGGCAACACAAACAGCATATATGATTTGGAATCTATATCTTTTGGTAAAGCATATCAGTTTAGATTTCAGAAATTATAACTATTACTCAATCATATTGAACTGAAATATAAATTTAATTCAACTCTAATTATACTGACTGACTCCATTTGTATATGAATTCTTGTAGTGCCCAAGTCAATCAAATAGGTTTGAAAAGCACAGAAGCATATTTTGTATCGGAAACGGAAACACAAGCTCCAAATATGTCCCTGGATCTATGTACCACAAGAGCAAGGGGGCACAAGTTGCAAAAGCACTTTGTAAGAGTTCACTTATGCAGTCAGAAAGAACTAAAAAGAAATGGTGTGTTAGGTTCGTAGTAGTTTGATTTAAATAACTTAGGCCAAATTTGCTAGTGGACATCATTCTTTTGTGGTCTTTGCTATTGGACACTACTCAAACATGTATTTGCTAGAAGACACTCTTTAGTTGTGTCAATTAGACAAAGGGGTTATTGTGATTTTACCCCTGTCCTGAAGGCCAATTGTGATTTTACCCCCGGTTTTCTAACTTTGTGATTTTACCCCTACGATTTGAAACTGAAGTGGCCGTTTACCCCTACTCTGTTATGGGGCACTTAACAGTGTTAAACAGGCTGGAAAAAGACAGAAATGCCCTTGTGATTATACCCCTCATTGCAGACATGGTATTGTGATTTTACTCCTGTTTAGTATTTCTAATGTACAACATTTTAGACACGATTTTGAAATAGAAAATTTACATGTTTTTGTCACCGAATTTCAAATGCGGGCCTCAAATGGAGTCCGAACTCCAACAGTAAAAACAAGCCCAAACCCACATTTTTTCTCCACGAATCGCCCGGACTTCTCCGGCGCCGCCGTGCCACCTGCCCTTCCCCGGCGCCGCCGGGCCGCCCACCTGACCACGATGCTGTAGATCCAGCCCCGCCGTGGCCCACCCGTGCCCTCTGCCCCGCCTCCCTCATCGTCGACCCTGGTGGCGCCATGTCGCGGTCCTCCATCCCGCCGGAGAAGCTGCCGCAGTCGCAGGAGACGCCGCCGGCTCGCCCGTCTTCGGCGTGGTGCAGAGGAGTAGGCGCGCGGCGTAGAGGAGCAGAAGCGCGGGGTTGTGCGGCGGGCGGCGGCCAGCGGGCTGCTCCCGTCGCACCTTCACCCGCAGCGGGCCGCCCGCACCGAGGCCAGCTCACGCCACACCTGCTCCCATCGCGCCTCGTCCTGCCTCGAGCCGCCCGCACCCGACTTCTCCCGCCGTGAGCGGCCAGCGCCCAGCGCCCAGCACCTCCCGCCGTGAGCCACCCGCGCAAGGCCCCGCGCGTTGCCCGCACGTATCGAGCTGTGTCCCCGTCGCCTTAGGCCCCGCCTCTAGCGCCGTCACTCGTCTCCATTAGGGTTAGGTTTAGACAAGGAAGAGAACGGAGAACGAGAGAGATGAGAACGAAAGCTCAATAGGCATCGTGAGAGGAAAAGATAAGGCAGGGGTATTCTTGTCCTTTCTTCTTTTTCTATTAGTTATTTTATTTTCTTTTAAAACGAAATCCTATCTGTTGTAACGGTGTGAAAATCCAGGGGCAAACGGCAGCTTCAATTTCAAATAGTAGGGGTAAAATCACAATTGACCTCCAGGACAGGGGTAAAATCACAATAACCCCTTAGCCAAAAAAACACTTTAATCATTAGAATAAGACTTTTCTTGTATAGTGGGAAGAGAAGAGTTTGCAAATAACCAAAGTACCCCTGACAAGAATTTTTTAATCACATAATTATATTTATATATGGCATAAGCATAATAAATATTTTTAAAAAGATGTATTAATTTTCATCTTGTTTTACAACATCCAACCACGTAAATATATTTCTTCGCTAATTACATTTCTCAAAAATATTAATGAATTAATTATTTTCACAAGCATTATTAATTATATTTAAAAAATATAACTTGATTTCCTTTTTTTTCTCGAATATGCAGGAGAGCTGCAT
Source organism: Eleusine indica (assembly GCA_030378355.1). NCBI lineage: Eukaryota > Viridiplantae > Streptophyta > Magnoliopsida > Poales > Poaceae > Eleusine > Eleusine indica. Next base: position 33,576,391 of record CM059498.1, on the reverse strand, counting down.
ATCTTTGTATTAAGAGAAGAGAAACCGGTCCCTTACAGGGTACACTACCTCGCTCCGGACCGAGCTGCGAGGAGTGTTAAATACATTAGGTTTGTAATTAATGGAAAAACTGGAAAGGAGAAGACCTTTAGAAAATGTTTTCCAAAATATTATTAATTATATATTTTTTAAAAAAATAATTATGAAAAATAAATAAGTTTTCTTATGAAAATATTACTAATTATTTGAATTATAATTTGCAAAAAATATAATTACATGATCAGATGTGCAAAAACTAACTGCAAGGGCAATATGGTCATTTTCAAATACCTCTCTCCTCTCTATGTAAGAAAAGTCATATTTTGTTGTCTTTAGTGTCCATTAGCAAATTTTCACAATTCAATAGTGTCTATTGGCAAAACCAAACTTGAAGAATGTCCACTAGCAAATGTCAACATTCTATAGTGTCCATGAGCAAATTATGCCAATAAGTTAAGATCATATGTATGTATGTCCTTCATAAGGCAGATGAGTTTGTATATCCTTCATAACAGAGGAACTTGTCGTTGCTATATCAACTTAACCCATTACAAAAAGAAAAAGAAAACAAAAAAAAACTACACAACGATATTAAAGTATGTAGACTTTTACCTTCTCCCTTTCAGGCCTAGAATCTTAAGCATTCCCATGGACAGAAAAGTAACAATACGCCCAACTGGATACAGGATCAATGAAAGCCATGCAACAGGTCTGATATATCCCAACAAATATACTATATTTAGTGCAATATTTCAAAATAATTTAATTTCATGTAAATTTGTACATAAGTCTTGCTCACCTCACCACGAACCTAGCAACCTCTGTGGCGTTATGGACTGCAACACTCTTGGGAGTGATTTCTGTAAGAAGTAAGATAGCAACCTGGAAATAATGGGGTTCTATTATTAGATAGATATAAAAGAGTACAGTAAACTAGAGCAGAAGACTAGTATGAGGCAGGTGACATACAGTCATGACACCTGTTGCTGCGCTGACACCAGCTTCACCAAACATTGCTGTTGCTGCCTCAGTAACAATTGCAGTTGCACCAATGTTGACCACACTACAGAAATTAAGTCCAATATGAAGATGAAAAATAGTAGATAGGATTCATAAAAATAAATAGCAATGACTAGTGCCAACAACATTGGGATGACATGGATTACGTGGTGCCAATGAGAATGGTTGTCAGAAAACGGGTCACATCACTTCGAAGCATTTTGAAAACACCATTTTCAGGTTCCTTTTCAGCAAGCTCACGAACCTGATGGCAAGGAAAATCACAGCCTCAGTGGCATGATATCACCTTTACATAATATCAAATGTCCAGCGATTGAGCAATCACTGCATAGTTGCCGAAGCAGTACTATTCCCAAAATTCATAAACCCAAAAACTATAGCCATATTACCAGTGAAATCTGCTACCGCGACCTTCAACCAGCTTGTTCCTAGCACATTAGCACCAGCTTGCTCAAGAACACATTAGCTAGCTTTACACTACCCCGAACTATCAGCCTGGCTACATAAGTTGATCACATAATCACTCAATCAAAATGAATATGGCAATTCTTACAAGAAGCTCCCACTATCTCCTCACAATGACATCAACCCAACCCGACCATCTAAGTATCCAGAATCTAAGTCCATGACATACCTCTTGTTCAATGAACTAAATAAATTGCAAATGTGAAACATGATTCATATAGGTTGACAATTAATCTGTGAATTCGTATCTCCCCACAAATAGCTATGCCGGGAACTAGAAAATTGGCCCCCGGAGACTAGCGGGACGAACCTTCCAAGGCCATAGTGTTGTAATGGAGGTCTCGGCCATGGAGAAGAACGCTGACAGGCTGAGCAGAGCAGCCAGTATAAGGCCCTGCTCCCTCATCAGCTGAAGAACTTGGAGAACCCTGGGCCAAGCCCCGCGCAGCGCCACCCCTCCAATCCCAACGGCGGCCTCCACTGCCCCCGGCGCCCCAGTCCCCGCGGCAGCTCCCGCAGCCAGAGCCCTTCGGCACCACGCCGTAGCAAGCATCCCGCACGCCACGCAAAAGGCGATTCTCCTCACGGCCGCCGCCGCTCTCACCCAGCCATCCTCCTCCGCCAGCGGTTGGGGAGTAGAGGCCGTGACCGGCAGGGGCAGTGCGGAGGCGGAGACGGGGGCGAGCGGGCGGGGCCTCGCCCCAGCTTGGAGGAGCGGGGATGCGGCGCGGCGGAAGGGGGGCTTGGTGGAGGCGCGGAGGGACTGGAGCCGGAGTCGCGGTAGCCTGCCGCCGGCCAGCAGCAGCGAGGCCGCGGAAGTGGTGGAAGTCGCGGGCATCGGCGGCGGCGGCGGGTGCTAGGCGGAGAGAGGGGTGGCGAGGGAAGGGGATGATGCCACCATGGGGATGGAAGGTGGGGCGGCCGGTGCGCACGAGAGGTGCAGCATCCAACGAAGTGGCTGCCCGCGTGGCCCCACAACAACCTGCTGTCACTTGAATCAACCAACGCCCGCTCTGACCAGCAACATCGCGTGCGCATCCAATTCCAAATTCGTGACGGAAAAAGGCTGGAGGTTGGGCTGGACTGGTACCGTCCATTGTCCTGAGCCCTGTTTGGATGCTAATGATTACCGCCAGATCATCCACCTCGACAGTTTCGTCGGCTGCTAATGACTTGATTTCTGCGCCGGTATCATCGAATTTGGGGGAGGGCTCTGCTTAATTCAATTTCATTTCTGCTGCCGGGGGAAAGGAAATGGTAGTCAATGTTGATGGAAGCTGTCGTGATTTCCCATATGTGAATTTTTCGATATCTTCTGATAACGAACATTTTTTCCCCTTCTGCTTTTAACTAGAGCAATTTCATAAGAATCCTTCGAAAGCGACAGGAGAGGATTTTTGGCTTCATCTATTAATGAACATTTGTTCCCTTCTGTTTTGTAACTACAGAAATTTCATATAAATACTTCGAAAACTACAGGAGGAGAGGATACTTTTGGTTTCATATGGTATAGGACATTTGCTCCCTTCTGTTTTCAACTACAGAAATTTCGAATTAATCTTTAGAAAAATTCGAAAACAACAGGAGGAGGAGAGGATTTTTTTTGTCTGATCTAGTAATTAACATCCCCCCTTCTATTAAAAATCTCGTATGAATACAATGTTAGCTCGCCATTGACCTCCAATGGAGCGTTTCACCGTTACCAAATTCCAATCAATCTGAGATCTTGAAGTCCAGGAATAGGTGCTATTTAATTTGAATCGTTTGATTTGTTATTAATTATCAGTGCAGCGGCCATAAACATCTCGGTTCCCCTTGCACTTGCAGTATACAAAGCTTCTTGGCATCAAACCACAAGGAAACAGAAATTTTGTCCTGGCCGTCACCCACCGCCTGCCCAATGCATCGCGCAAGCGGGATTCTTCGTCGGACGGAAGACATTGTCCGTCCACTCTGGCTCCTCCTCGCTGACAGCGGCCGCTACGTCCGTTGCTTATTTCTTCTCGTGTCTTCATCACGAGTCGTCGCTGACACGGAGATTCATTACATGTAGGTTTGTATCCCAAGATTCATTACCTCCTTCTCCAGACATAAAAAATCACCCGTGATTCGAAAGATGTAGCAGGGCGACGATCGAAGCCGGGTGGGAGGCGGCAGATGCAAAGACATCGTGGTACCAACGAGTTAGCGTGGCAACGGTTCAGGGTGGCGCGCGGAGGCAGCAACTGCAGAGACATCACGTGTCGACGAGTTAGCGTGGCGGCGATCGAGAGCGGTGATAAAGGTGTCGGGTTGCCGTTATAGCACTATTATAATATTGATCTTCAGTAATGAGACGTAAGCGGCATTGAACGTGTTGTATATCATAAATAATCGTTACTGATATTTATATTATTTAATAACATGTCACATATCTGTTATTAAAAATCTTGTTTACCAATATAAAAAAGGTGTGATAGTAATGACGGAGTTCATTACTATCGCACTATCAGCCGACCCAAAAAAAAAGCAATGCTTATATCAAAAGGTGTTGGACCCCGCTTTCAAACCCTAACCCGAGCCTAGATCACCATGGCATACGCCGCCGCCACCATCTTGGTGATGGCCACCATCCTCATCGTCCTTTCCATCGTCTCCGTCGCTACCACAAAGATCTCCGTGTCGGCACCCTTGGTGAGGAGGGGCGACCACCACCTACTCTGAGCCGTCTGGGAGCTTGTCTAAGGCCCCTGACGCGATGCGGACGGCGTCGAGGGCCACCATCCCGACGATGTCGGTGGTGGCCTTGGCGACCACGGCCGCCGTAATGGCAACCATCCTCTCTCTCAGATCTGCAGTGGCGGGGGTGGATCTGAGGAAGTAGAGGTGTAAGGATCGAATACGTACCGAGAGGGGGGTGAATGGGTAGGCCGACCACACTCAACAAATATTACTAATTTCTCCACTAGGTCCTAGCAATCGTTTCAACCTAATAATTCTAGAAGACCAAGACCCTACACATGTTAGTATTGATGATGAGTACAATGCGCAAGTTAAGTCACACTAGCCTATGCAAGCCACAATTCACCCTATCAGCTATACCACACGGTTGAATAGTAAAGATAGGATCAAAGAATGCTCATAATTTTTTCTGAGGTCTAGGAAGTATGACGCCTTCCTCTACTCCTCGTTGGACCACTCCTATCGGAGTGTTGGTCCCTCCCGCCACCAAGTAGAGTTCTCACACACGAGTCCCGGAGTGAACACACGGTTGCGTCACTGCTGCCATCAAGGCACAAGTTCGCCTCCCTTGAGAACTTGCCAGACTCACCGAGCCGATACGGACGCTCACTATCGATGCTCCTTTCACCGTCAGGCTCAAACCGTGTACAAACATGTGATGACTTTTACAATCAATCATGATAGGCTCGATCACCGACACCTAATCAGTCTAAATCTCATCATAGACTAAGAATAACAACCTAGATCACACCCTCAAGTACATCCTAGTCTTAGATGCATATAGATGCTCAAGTTACTCTTACTAACACTCTCATGATATCCCATATCTCCTCCTAGTGCTCCTCTCTTTTCATCTTAGCTTCCGATTGATGCTCCCAGCTATCCTATGGGCCAAGAGTGGTCTCCAAAACCCCAACAACGACTTTATATAGGCTTCCAATCTCAAACTATTCGTTGCTTCATGAAAACAGCTTTCTGGACGTACCGACCGTACAGTCCGGTCTTTACCAGACCGGACTATTCGGTCTCTTCTGGACGGCTCCTCCCGAGCCGTTGCGCTCTGTCCTTCAGCTGCTTCTGCACAGATCAGATTGTCCGGTCTCTCTGACTATTGTTCATTCCAGAGACGACACATTTTGCTTCCTCTCTTCCCGGCTCCCATCCATACAGACCAGATTGTCCGGTCTCTATGGATCTTCGTGCTGACAGATTTCTCACAATAAGTCTTCTTTGATATGCCTTCTCCTCTGATGATCGTACAATGCGGACATTCCAGAACCCTCTGTCCGGTCTCTATGTCCAGAAGTTGAAACTCCTCTTCCTCGCTTGATTTCATTTCCCGGCTTCTTTTAATAGCCCATCGGCTTCTCCACTGCCACCTAGTTCCTGTGATTTCATTGAGCATCCATGCACATCACCAACTAGTGTGACATAAGATACATGACCTAGACCCCCTTGATAGTCCGATTTTTTCTATAGACTCAAGCCCTAACAACTAGAGAAGTGTTCCAAACACTTCCTTCTAGCTTGTCCTTAGCCTTGATCGATCAACCCTTAGACTCCATCAAGCTCATCAAGCCTCTATGCTTGTGGTTATTGTCATCAATCGCCAAGGCAACCATCATCAATAAGATTTGTAGTTGGTTTAGAGATGATTCATGCGTATACAACGCTTATATAGATATTAGTACATAATTTCATAGTTGTCAATAATTACCAAAATATCCATACATCGAGGATCCAATCCTCAATGATCGTGAAGCTTACAATCTCTCTCTTTCTGGTGATTGATGACAACCACTACTTATTATAAACAACAAGGCTAAAGAGCTACACTATGATCGAGAGGAACTCAAAGGCATAAGAAGAAACAAACAAGATCCTACTCAAATCAAGCATCATCAAGAGCTAAAAAGTAAAGAGAGAAAAGAACACTATAGATAATATGTATGCATGTCATGATAGGTGATAAATTAAAGAAAGCATAAGAACATGTGATAAATTAAACAACGACGTCAAAAATGCTTGTTGACATTTCTTAACGTCACACTAGAAATATCACAGTCCCTGGCAACTGCGCTAGAAATGTTTGTTGACATTTCTTAGCGCCGCACTAGAAATATCAATATTCCTAGCAATGCTGAAGTGAAGGAACTCCAGCCTGTGGACTGGAGTGAAGGCATGTTGCTGCTAGACTGTGTCGTCATCATCATCGTGAAGGGGTCTCTCCGAGTCGGGAGCTGCTGACAATGCTGAAGTGAAGGAACTCCAGCCTGTGGACTAGCCTGTCCATGTGTCAGCTCTGTCATTTGACTCATCAGAAGAGTCATCATCCTCATCTGCTGCTGCTGCTCAGCGTGCATACTCAGTATGTCCATGATCTGTTGCCTCTCATTTGTGGTGCTCTGAATGAAATCACCCAGGCGTCATGCTAACGCTGCAACTGTGGAGGCGTGATCTGTCTCTGTAGTTGTCGGCTGCAGTGGTGCTCCTACACTGCCTGACTCAGGAACCATCATCTCTAGATGAGCTTCCTGCTCATGAGTGACTGACGATGACTCCTGCTCAATTGTCTACTGACTAGAGGCAGACTGCGTCCCCTGGGTACGCGTGGAGCGTAGCTGGTGGTAACCTCAGGGAAGGCCTCATACTGCTCCTCTGTCACTAGTCCAAGTCTCCTCAAGAGATAACAGATATACGGTGCATAGACCAAGTGACGTCCTCTAACCCTATCATATGACCTCCTCCATCTCAGCAATGATCAGGTCAGTCAAGTCAAAAACCTGTCTGCGTAGCATCGCTGCGATTGCTCGCTGGTGTAGTAATGTAAACTCCTCTCTATACCCTGACCTAGGAATGATAGTCCTCGTGACTACCTCTTTGATAACCTTCCCCTCAGGAGTGAGCCTCACTGGGTGTCTGTCAAACCCTGGGGTGTGAGGTGGCTGAAAGGCAATAGACACCATGTCGTCCAGAGGTAACATCCCTCCCTGTGGTTTGCTGGGTGGAGCCCAATCTCCGTAGGCACTCCTGTAGAGTTCTGTGTCAGATGTTATCAGACCAAGTGCAGCTATCAGGTCCTATCTGCTCAAGCGCTGGGTCTCTCCTCTGAACATAAACCAGATCTCTGAGCGATCTCTGGCTACCCAAAGTGAGGCATAGAACTCCAGCACTATGTCCTCTCTATACTTATAAGGGGTGATGACTAATTCTGCCAGTCCAGGCATATAGTCAAAGTACTACTCCATATCTATGCAATTTGCCTTCCTCCTCTGTAAGCTGGTCCAGAACCTCTCTCCTCCAGCTAGGTCCCTAGGGACAGAACCCACTCCTCGAACGGTACTACGCAACTAACCTTGAGATCCCGAGCGGGAACGTCAAGTATGTCCCTCTCTCTAGCTGTTTCTACCAGTCTCTACAGCCTCCTGGTGAACACTGCACACGTGCACTACGGGTCTAGTGCCCGGTGAGTTGTCCTCTACTGCTGAGGTGTCTGCTGTTGTGGCTGCTCCTCCTCTGACTCCTCTGTCTCAAACTCCTCAGAGTCAGACTCCTTTGTTGTCTCCTTCTCGGACTCCTCCTCCTGCTGCGTGGAGGAACCCTGGTCCACAGTTCTTGACAAACCTCTCTGGCGAGAGATCGGAGTACCCTGCACCCAAGCTGGGGCTAGAACCCCTGTGTACATCTCTAGGGCTGCTGTCCTCCTCCTACTACTCCTCAGGCCCTGACTGTTTGTCCCTGGCTGTCTCTATGATCAACATAGACCCGGGCATCCTATGAGATCGCTCCATAGCGTCTATGTGTTGTGCAACCCGTCTAGCTCTCTTTGTCTCAAGGTCCTGCCTAGTCCTCTTCTTGCCTCTGCTCTTCTCTGGCATCTTGCCCTTGCCCTTATCCTGATCACCAGATCCTACCATCTCTTCCTAACTGATCAACTTTCACTGCATGCACATAGGTGGGGATAGGATAAGTATGAAACCTAGTAAATGATCTACAAGAAAAACACCACTAGGTAAGAATGCGCAATAGAAATCCTAGCATTGAATGAAGGATATGATCACTAAGCAAAGTACAACAGTGATCATTGACTATATGTGGTTGGTGCGAATCATGTAGTGTACAGTCAAATAATGGGCAATGAATCTAACTATAGATTAAATGATAGACAGACCCTAGAATTGCGATTAATAAAAAGGCATGTGACTAATTGCAATCTAGGTTGAGCTAATTACCTAATTAATACAATTAAAGAATAGAAATTTAATCTAATTGCATCAATTAAGAGAATTGCTCACTAATTAGGGCATGTAACGATAAACGTAGGATTAGCACAATACCCTAGAAGAATCAACGACGAGTATCGCACGAACCGCAAAGCCGATCGCCAAAAAGGTGGGAACTTTGGTTTCCGACAATGGAGGAAGAGGCACTTGCCTTAGGTTTTGGTGAAGCTCGGTTGGTCTAGGCGTGCGCGCGTGGAGAGGTGGAGGCACCTGCTGCTGCGCATGACAGCAGGGGAGGCAGTGATGGCAGCACCCAAATAAACACTGCACTTGGAGCGTGAAGGGAACTCTCAACCACTCCTTTTCAAATAGTGGCCCTCAATGGCCTAATAGTTTTCGCAAATAGCAAATAAGAACCGAGCAAATAAGAACCAAGGCAATTAAGAACCAAATAAGTATGTATGAGCCTTAATCCTTGAACCGCATGAGTAGTTTTAACCTTGGAGTTCATAAGAGATTGCTCAATGGGCATGAAGCACAATCCTTTCCTTTGGTTGCACTTATGAAGATGTAATATCATATTGATCATGAGGCACGAATTTTCTCCAAGTGTGACAAGCCTCCTTTGTGTTTCCTATATGATGCATGCAACAAGCACATTACAAAATACAATAGAATTTTAACATGCCATGTGAATACAAGCAATATTAAACAAGACACAAAGGAAACCTAATAATGTCAAGTTTGAACCCCTCTCAAACTTAATCACTATAAGCCATATCCTTGCCTTGAGAGAAGTCAAACCACCATCTCAAGCACTCCCCCTTACTTATAGCTATCTTGAGTAGGTTAGACATTGACTAATATTTATGTGCTTTTTCTTTTATTTATTTACACATGCATCGATGCAAAACATACTAGTCACAAAGGAGTCCTAGTTACCATGCAATGCAAGAAAGAAAGAACACACTATAATTACCAAACAAACACGGATGCCTCCCTCATGAGTAGATATGTCATTGAGGTCCATGTCACTAGTGGTGGACTTCACTTGATCTTCAAGTAAGTTCCCGGTCCACCACCACCACCATCATCTAGGTCTTATTCTTGGATACCTACTTGTACTTAGTTGACCTCTCAAGATCAATAATGCACTTAGGCACCCACATGCTCCTGACCTTTCTCTTCTTGTTCGGTGGTCCCAAAGTCTTTGCTTTCACCTTGCCATCCTTGTCCCTAAAAAGCTTGAAACGGGTATTCTCATGGAACAAGTTAGCGTTAGGCAAAACAATGGAATTTCTCACCATGGGACATTTCTTGATGGTGTGGCCATCCTTGTAACATCTCTCGCAATAGTAGTCATTGGTGAGTAGGGGTTCGACCCATGTAGGAATGGAGTCACTCGTCCCAACGATGTCGATGGCAGCAGGATATGAGCCAAGACCACGGTGGGAGACGTTGTTCACTAGGTTCCTCCCCAGAATCTCCTTGTGGATGGCTCTACCACGTGTAAGCCTCTCAAAGTCGTCCATCACTATCTTCCTATCTTCCTTGAGCTTATGATATTCCTTCAAAACAGAGGGCTCAATAGAAGAAACCTCGACCGAGATGGTTAGTTCACCACACATAGTAGAAGCAAGACTCTTTGATGAACTAGAGGAGGGAGAGGCAAGGTTATCAACATGGATGGCCTCAAAAGTAAGTTCAAAGGCCTCATACTTCTCACGTAGCTCTACATGATCACCCTTGAGTTTATCATAACTCTTCTCTAGGGCCTTATGAGATGTGACAAGGTCATTGAGCTCACTCTCAAGATCACCAACACGATCCTTAGCCAACTTACACTCTTTTCATACCACTTCCAACATCTTGGACTTCTTGATGGTGATGTCACAAGCTTGTTCAAGCATGCTCTAAAGCTCAGTGCAGGAAAGCTCCTCATCATTGTTGAGTTGTTGCTCTCATCCTCACTCTCCCCAAGTTGGATCGTGGCCATGAGGCACATGGGAGGTGGAGGAAGAGCTCGAGGTAGAGTGCTCCTTATCATGGCTAGATCAGCCACTTCTTCATCTTCACTTGAAGAGGAGGATGCTTCACTTGAGTTGTCGCTTGTCCCCTCTCCAACAAGATCCTTGCGTGAGAACTTCTTCTTGAGCTCTTTGTCTTTGCTCTTTTCCTTGTTGAAGTACCTCTTCTTCTTGTGCTTGCCTTTGGGGTCTTCTTCTTCATCATCATCACTTGACTCTTGAGCTTTGAGTGCTTCTTTCTTTGGGTTGGGGCAATCTCGAACAAAGTGGTTCTTGGAGCTACAGTTGAAGCACTTTCCCTTGGACTTTGAGACAAACTTTGTTCTTGAACGTTCTCATTTTTCTCATGAAAAGTGCCAAGTCCTCACTCAAGTCATCATCATCATCATCATCATCATCTTCGATCATCACTTTCTTCTTGCTCTTCTTACTCTTGACAGGTTCTTGCTTCTCAGCTTGAAGAGCTAGGTTGGATGGTTGTGGATCATCCAATCATAACTGATAACTCTCTAAAGCAGTGATCTTTCCAAGCATTTCTTGGATGGTCTTTATCTTGAGATCACCTTGCAAGGTGAAGGTGATGATGGACTCATACTTGGGGTCTTTGAATAGCCTCACGAATCTTCTTATCACCTCAACAAGCTTGAGCTTGAAGTCATCCCCAAGAGCATTGATCTCCTCCACTAGTACATGAAAACGAGAATCCACGGTGTTAGCTCTCTTATGTGGCATTCTAGCAAAGTTATCATACTTGTTCTTTAGCACATAGTACTTTTCTTCTTTCACATCATGAGTGCCCTCATGAATGCTCTTAATCTCATTCCAAATACATGTGCTATCGAACTAGCATCAATTCTTGCAAAGAAATCTTTAGTTGTGCATGCAAATAGAGCATTTTTGGCCTTAGCATTATGCTTAATGAAATCAAGATCTATCGGATTCACATTCACATCCGAATCATGGGTCACATTCCATATCTCCGGATGAAGAGACTCAAGGTAGGCTTGCATATGAGTCTTTTAAAAGTTATAGTCCTCACCACTAAATATGGGAACACTCCCCATCTCTTCCGGTATCCTTACTCAAGACGGTGAAGCCTCTAGATTGAGCACTTGGCTCTGATACCAATTGTAAGGATCGAAGACGTACCGAGAGGAGGGTGAATCGGTAAGCCGACCACACTCAACAAATACTACTAATTTCTCCACTAGGTCCTAGCAATTGTTGCAACCTAACAATTCTAGGAGGCCAAGATCCTACACATGCTAGTGTTCATGATGAGTACAATGCGGAAGCTAAGTCACACTAGCCTATGCAAACCACAAGTCAACCTATCAACTATAGCATACTACTATGAAATAGTAAAGATAGGATCAAGGAATGCTCATGATTTTTCCCCGAGGTCTAACAAGGATGGCGCCTTCCCTTACTCCTTGTTGGACCACTCCTACCGGAGTGTCGGGCCCTCCCGCCACCAAGTGGAGTTCTCGAACACGAGCCCGCAATCACTCCTGGAGTGAAGACACGGTTGCATCACCGTTGCCACCAAAGCACGGACTCCCTTGAGAACTTGTCGGACTCCCTGAGCCGACACGGGTGCTCACTATTGTTGCCCGTTTCACTGGCGGGCTCAAACCGTGTACAAACGTGTGACGGCCTTCACAACAAATCAAGATAGGCTCAATCACCGACATCTAACTGGTCTAGGTCTCACCATAGACCAAGAGTAACAACTGTTGGTGGTTTCTAGATGCCTATTTTATCTACCAAAAAGGGATGTTTTGCGTCTTAATTTGGTGGTTTGGACTAACAATTAACCCCATATTTGCATATATTTGTAGTTGTTCTATTTTGGATGTAATCGCAGGAAACAGGTGTAAAACAGGGTAATTATGGATAAAGAGCTGAAGAGTAACGAAGATGGGCCAGATTCGGAGCCGCGCCGATCGGCGCGACCCATGCGCCGATCGGCGCAGGAGGAAAAGTTAACTAAAACATGATCCGGTCCAGGAAAGACGAAGGCCCAGCCTAGTATGAGTCAGAGTCGGTGGAAGTTGGTCTAATCCCGTCGAGTATAAAAGGAAGATAATTATTAAGAGCCAAGACGACCAAGGGGAGACGGCAATCGCGAGAACCAGTTATTAAAACAAGGGTTCTAGGATATTGGTGGCGGAGGTTCGTCAACACCGACGAGATCCACCAGAAGGGAGGTCACGCCGATCGGCGCGACACCTGCGCCGATCGGCTCATGCGCGTTCCAGCGCTATTTCTCACCCCTCTGCTATGTCTAGCGGAAGGATGAGTGAGTAGGCCCATATTCTCTTATCTGGTGCGGGGATCTGGTCATGTAACTCTCATGCTTGTTGATACTCTCTCGATGAATTTAATCTATGTGATGAACTTTATTGCACATCTATCTATCCTTTTCATTAGTGTATCGGTCAATACACTTTTGCCCATTACATAGTGCAAGAAACCAGTGGGGAGCTAATAGCCTCTGTAGTGACAGCTGGGGTGAACGGAACCACCATGTCTTGTATAATATTAGAGTCATCACTTGAGTTGATAAGAATAAGGTTTCATGCTAGTGAACGATTCCGAACGAGAGAATCCTTCATTATTCTGTTGCCTCTTCAATAACATTCACTTTCCTCTTTTTCACTGTCATCATTCATACCAACCAACTCATTGCAATCTGTTAGTAACCCTTTAATAGTATTAGTTCCGCTTGTTCCCTGTGGATTTGATAACCATGGAACACTCTGAGGGAAAAAGAGCTACAACTGTACACCGTCCTCTTGCGGTATATAAGTGGGTGCATAGATACGACCAACAAGCCCTTTTTCTGGCGCCGTTGCCGGGGAACAAGCCAGTTCTTTTACTATTAATATTTTACTAACGTCTAATCCTCTCTTTTCTAGTTGTTTTTGTTTTTGTGTTTTGTGTGAATTTTTAGGATGAGTACGACAGGACCTTCTCGGACGCTCAGGGAACTTTCTCTACCATCTCCAAACATGCTCGTGCCTCAACCCTCAGATGAGAAGGCCATGGCCTCCTCGTATGTGTTGAACCCCATTATCATTAGCATGGCTGAAGCAAACAAATTCTTTGGAGTGAAAGAGGAGAACCCGTATACTCACTCACAAGATATGGAGGCACTTTGCCAAACATTCCATCATGAAGGAGTGCCTCGGGATCTTTATAGGTGGCTGCTTTTCCCATTCTCTTTGGGAGGAAAAGCCAAAGAGTGGCACAAGGCAGCATCTCGAGAAGCAAAAGGTAAGTGGAGTGAGTTAGTTGGAAATTTTTGTCTCCACTATTTTCCTTTGCCAAAGGTGCAGAAGTTGAGAAGGAAAGTGGTGAACTTCTTACAAGAAGATGAAGAATCTCTCACGGAAGCCTGGACGCGTTTTCAAACGTTGTTGAAACAAGGACCTGACCTTGGCATTGATGAGAACATGTGCTCTCAGACCTTCTACATGGCCATAAACAAGGAATCGAGGATGCATTTGGACCGATCGGCCGGAGGAAGTTTTCTGAGATTAACAGTCAAGGTAAGGATCGAATTGTTAGGCAAAATTGCCGAGAATGAAGCTTTGCACAAGCATTGGGAAGAATATTTAGAACCAAATCAGCAATGCCTAGAAGTTATGAAGAAGGAAGAGTCGCCAGCTCAACAGATCTTGATGTCCGAGAGCAGATCAATGATTACTTCGGAGCAATTCGAAGAAATAGAGCCCGTCGGACTCACCTCTGTGGGTCTGACGTGTGCGCCGATCGGCGCAGTCTCTGAGCCGATCGGCGCAGATGCAACAACATGAGAACCGATCACCCTGACGACTCCGCCAAGTAGCAAGGAATTTACCAAGATAGAAGCTGCGATTCTGGACAATCAACTGAAGGAATTTAAAGAGAATTTTGCTAAACCGAAGGGGGATAGAACATTGGCGAATGCTAAACCACTTGACGAATTTGAGCCGATGGACTAGATTCCCATTGATTTTTTGCAAGAATTGCTTAATATGAGAAGATCCTTCCGTCCGCAAGACGCCTCCGAAGCCGGAATTGAGTATAATTTCCCAAATAATCGTCTCAAGTCGGAAGTTTTCGATCAAGAGATTATTGGGAGAGTTTTAGGGAAGCTTTACAAGGACGATATAGAGCTTCATGGAACAGAGGTGAAACAAGCGAAGAGATTGCTAGACAGTTGCTTTGAGCCATCCCCCTACGAAGGATTATATGGTATGTATGCTGTAGGAGTCACTGAAGAGGAAAAAGAAGAACCATACATACCCTGTGAGATATCGGGAAAGAAATTTCCGAAAGCCTTGTGTGACTTTGGCTCCCGTGTCAACTTGATGACTTATGATGCATTCATGAGCATGCCTTATAGAACTCAACAACGGCTGATGGGGACTGAACTTGAGCTGATCATGGCGGATGGTAGGAAAACCAAGCCACTGAGAGTGATCAAGAATGTTGAAATTGAGATCAGCTCAAAAACAATGCCGATAGATTAGTACAAGCTGTTCTGGATGCTGGGAAAGGTCAAATCATGCTACACCAGGGAGAGAAAGAAGTGCAATTTCAATTTAATGATCCGTCTCATCAAGAATCTTCTTGCTATCAGGAATTCTGCCCAGAGGAAGACAAGAGGATAGGGATGGATATGGGAGACCCACTAGACCACATCATGCGTGAAACTGACAAGTGTACTGCCAGCGCCGATCGGCGCGACCCTTGCGCCGATCGGTTCAATCATACTGGCAGCGCCAATCGGCGCGACCCTTGCGCCGATCGGTTCAACCATGAAAATCCTGATTTTAAACCTCTCGGGGAGCTGGATTCAGACGAAGCGCCAGAAGTGGAACAGAAGGAACTTCCGAAGGAGCTACACTATGAATATCTAGGAAAGAATAGAACATATCCAGTTATTGTCAACAATGCCCTAACGAAAGAAGAAACAGAGAGGTTTCTTGTTGTGCTCAGAAGGTATAAGAAGGCCATTGGTTACACATTGGACGACATCAAGGGAATCAGCCCCGCATTTTGCACCCACAAGATTAACTTAGAGGAGAATACTAAACCAGTGGTTGAAGGGATGCGAAGGTTGAAGGAATCAATGAAGCCGGTGGTTAAAAAGGAGATTTTGAAGCTGCTTAATGCAGGTATGATCTACCCTATTGCTGATAGTGAATGGGTTAGTCCAGTGCATTATGTACCCAAGAAAGGAGGGTTGACAGTAGTGCCTAACGAGAACAATGAGTTGATCCCTCGAAGGACTGTAACTGTATGGAGAATGTGCATAGATTATAGAAGCTTGAATAAAGTGACGAAGAAAGATCAAAATCCTCTTCCGTTCATTGATGAGATGCTTGAAAGATTAGCAAGAAATTCATACTTCTGTTATTTGGATGGATATAGTGGTTTCTTTCAAATACCGGTAAGACCAGAAGATCAGCAGAAAACTACTTTTACTTGCCCTTTTGGGACATATGCATATAGAAGGATGCCATTTGGTCTTTGCAACGCGCCTGCAACATTTCAAAGATGCATGAATGCAATATTCACTGAATTCATAGAAGATATTATGAAGGTATTTATGGATGACTTCTCCATACATGGTGCTGATTTTGATAGCTGTTTGGAGAATTTGGAGAAGGTTTTGAAAAGGTGTGTTGAATGCGACTCAGTTCTTAATTGGGAGAAGTGTCACTTCATGGTAACAGAAGGAATAGTACTTGGTCATGTCATATCTAAAAGAGGGATAGAGGTTGATAAGGCAAAGGTATCTACAGTTGAGAAATTACCTCCCCCTACTGATCTTACAACTTTGAGGAGTTTTCTTGGACATGCCAACTTCTATCGTAGATTTGTTAAGGATTATTCGAAGATTGCTAAACCCCTGATAGAATTGTTAAAGCAAGATACAGAATTTATTATGGATGAGGAAAGACTCTTGGCTTTCAGGAGATTAAAGAAAGCTCTATGCTCTGCACCCGTTATGCGGCCACCTTCTTGGAATCTACCTTTTGAAATTATGTGTGATGCAAGTGACTATGCAGTTGGAGCTGTTCTTAGACAATGGAAGGAAGGTAAAGTGCATGCTATTTATTATACTAGCAAAACTTTGAATGAGGTGCAAATAAATTATACAACAACTGAGAAGGAGATGCTAGCTGTTATATTTGCTTTTGAGAAGTTTAGATCCTACATTCTAAATTCTAAGGTGATTGTATATACTGATTATGCTGCTATAAGATACTTGGTTTCAAAGAAGAAGTCTAAGACTCAGTTAATGCGATGGATATTGATGCTGCAAGAATTTAATTTGGAGATAAGAGATAAGAAAGGAGTAGAAAATTATGTAGCAGATCATTTATCTCGTCTTGAATCACCATCAACTGAGCCAATAAGAGATGAAATGCGACAAGAGCAGTTATTTGCCGCATTTGATCGTAGAGAGAACTGGATGATGAATATTATCAAACGTTTCAAGGGACAAACTAATCTGATGAACAAGAACGCAAGGAAAAGAGTTAAGAGTGAAATGAGAAAATTTATATGGGCTGATCCATACTTGTATAGGTATTGTGAGGACGGAGCAGTACGGAGATGTGTACCCAGAGAGGAAAGAGCAAGCATTTTAGCAAAATGTCATTCTTTGGATTATGGGGGACATTATGGCTACTTCAGAACACAGGCAAAGGTATGGGCGAGTGGATTCTATTGGCCTACTATGCATGAAGATGCAAAAAGGTATGTTGCAACGTGTGCTCAATGCCAACGAATAGGGACTATTAACAGTAGAAATGCAATGCCTCTTAAGTACAATCTTCAAGTCGATATCTTTGATGTTTGGGGTATGGATTTTATGGGACCCTTTGTGAATTCTCATGGTTTCGAGTATATATTGGTCGTCGTTGATTATGTCTCCAAGTGGGTCGAAGCAATGGCATGCAAGGCTAACACTACAAGAGAATCAAGTAATATACTTCAGGAGCAGATATTTCCTAGGTACGGCGTACCGAGGATAATAATTACAGATGGAGGATCCCATTTTACAGGAGGAGAATTTTCTAGGTTTTTAACCAAATCTGGAGTTGAAGACAAATGGACAAGTAGAAACTTCAAATAAGCAATTAAAGAGAATTCTGCAGAAGATTGTTACAAAGGAAGGAAAAGATTGGGCCATGAAGCTTAATGGAGCGTTATGGGCATATAGGACGGCATTCAAGACACCAATTGGTATGACACCGTATCAGTTCGTCTATGGGAAATCGTGTCACCTACAGGTGGAATTGGAACACAAGGCTTATTGGGCTATAAAAGAGATGAATCTGGATCTTGATGCCACCGGCATGAAAAGGAAGATACAAATAAGTGAACTGGAAGAGATGAGATTGCGTGCATATGAGAATGCAGCTATATACAAGGAGAAAACAAAGAAGTGGTACGATAAGAAGCTTTTGAAGAAGGAGTTCAAGGAAGGAGATCGGGTGCTCCTATTTAATTCGCGATTCAGATTATTTGGTAAAGGCAAACTGCAAAGCAAATGGGAGGGATCTTATCTTGTGAATACGGTGTTACCTTCGGGAGCGGTAATCATAATGGATGGCAAGAGAAACAAGTACACGGTGAACAGACAACGTCTAAAGGTATACCTAGAACCCGACACATTTGAATTAAAATCTTTTGATGTCTATTTCACTACTTAGTCCCCCGTGTGGTCGAGCTTAACGACGTAAAACAAAATCTTGTATGTATTTTAATTTCCATAGTTTTTCTTTTTTGGCAATTTAGTGTACTGTGCCGATCGGCGCAGCCCTGCACCGATCGGCGCAGTAGAGTCCTTTTTGTTTTGAGTCAGTTTTAGACCTTGCCTTTTTAAGACTTGTTAAATTCCACGAATAAGAGAAAGAGTCCTAGTTCAATTGGAAATCAAGGAATATAAATATGAGGTGACAGCAAACCCATGGATCAACTCGTATTACATTGTCACCAGAACAAACCCTAAGAGCAGAAGCGATGGAAGGCGGCGCATCAGGCAGAAACCAAGGCGGTGCCGATCACCTCTGCGCCGATCGGCACATCTCTGGAGCCGATCGGCTCGGTGGCGGATTTCCTCAGCCCTCTGCAAATGGACCCTGGAAAGAAGTCGACAAAGTGTTGACACCAACACGAGATGATCCCCTCGTCTGGTCAGATCTGCAGAAGAAATTCATGAAGAAAAGCGAAGCTGACGCGTTGTCTTCGGCAGATGATGAAAAGAGTATTGGTGCGCAGAGGAAAATCTGTAGCACCTATTGAAAGTGAAGTAGTTTCTCAAAGGTATACCTTGGAAAGTCTTCTTGATCTTGCTACGCCCTTGTCGTATGAGGATTTCTTATCTTTCGAAAGATCATTAACTGAGCAAGAGAAGGAAGAGCTAGATGAAGAGAGCGCCCTCACAATTCATAGGTGCCGACTTTATGGTGAACATGACATTGCCGCCAAGTATGAACTCAAGTTATGAGAGGAAGTCGAAGAAGCTATGTACCAGCAGGATGCGGAGACGGATCTTAAGGGTAGAAGGGATGAATCCTTTCCCAAGGTTCTTACCGATTGGGAAAGTTTTCAAGAAAATAAGATTCATAGGAACAGTTGTATTGAGGGTTGCAAGTGTTTCTTTTGTGCTAAAGATCTTCAACGCAAGGTGGAACTCCAATTGGCAGAAGATCCAGCTTTCATACCTAGAGATTTAATATATGATGATGGCTGTCGCGCAGTTCCTGGAGGAAGGACACCTAAGGAGATTAACGATGAGATTTTACGAAGGCAGCAGAATAAGGTGATTCGTGAGCATAATCTAGAGCAGTTAGATGAGTATATGAAGGAAGTTACTGGCTGCGCCGATCGGCGCGACACTGGAGCCGATCGGCACGATCTGAAGATGGTTGAATTTATTGATCTGACGGCTCTGCCAAATGAAGACGAAGAAACTGCTGCAAGGAAGTGTAAGACTACACCAGAGGTTCGCAGATCCGCTAGACTATCAGGTAAGCCAATTCAGAATTATTTCGAATGGGATAGCGACTATACGTCATACTATTTGGAAACTTTGGAAAGCGGTGATCCTAGTGTGCCTGGAGATTTTACTGATGATTTTGATATGCAAGGAAGTTTTGGTAGTCCTAAGTTCGAAAATCGGGAAACACTTGTAGAATGCAGTAATGACAGGGCAGCAGGAACTTCAACAAGAGTTAATGGTAATGCAGAGGGATCTGGAGGAGGTCGCAACGGTGGAAGAACACCACTGTGTCGATCGGCTCAGCCTGTGCGCCGATCGGCTCGGAGGAATTTGAACAGTGCCTCTCCTTACAGCGTTAAAAATCATAACCTGCAACCGCCTGCTTGCTGTCCTGTCTGCCGAAGAAACATTGAGAGACTGTATCTAAACAGAGATCGTGCTTACAGGAATCAAAGAGATGTGGACCGCAGAATCCAGGATACAATCGAGATGAACAAAGCGAACAACACTTTTCTCATAAGAAATATAAGACGAATTTTCCGAGTCTTGAACAGGCATGGTCTGCATTATTAGTATGTTGAGTTTCTTCTCTTGCAATAAGGACATTGCAAATTTTGAGTGTGGGGGAAGGGCTTTGCCATTGGTCATAGTTTTTAAGTGTTTTTGAGTCCAGTTTCTCAGTTTTTAAGTGTTTTTGAGTCTAGTTTCTCAGTTTTTAAGTGTTTTTGATGAGTGTTTATTTAAGTTTGTCTGTGTGCTTAAGAGAGTCATGAGTCATGTTGAGAGTTGCTTCTAAGTCTTTTATGTAGTTTAAATTCTTGCATTGTCTTTAATAAAGTTAGTATCGATTATCAAATTGAAAGTGCCCCATGCTATTTATCTTGTCTTTCTGATGATCGATTGGTTGATTACTTGAATTTGTTGGTTACCACTTAACTTTTGAGCTTTATATTTGTGAAAATTTCTTTTGACTCATCATAAGCTAAAGCAAAATCAAGGTCTAAATATGCCTACATAGCCGAGTGAATGAGAGCAAGCTACACATTTGAACTAAGTGGATTGTAAGTAACTTTGTCAACTTTTTCCTCATGATTTCGACCAAGTTAGGAAAGGATGATCTATTTTGTTTATCTCTGTATTTCTAGCCATTCTTATCTAATTAAATTCCTTGCTATCATGAAAACCATACATCTTTGTTTCTCCCTCATCCTTGATACAACCTATATTCTCAATAAAAGGGAATTCAGAAAGTTTCCGCTGCTGATACAAGACAGAAATTGTTGATCATATCAGGGAATATAAAAAAAAGAGGTGAAAGAAAAGAAAAAAAAAGAAAAAAAGAAAAAAAATATAGGTCGTGCCGATCGGTGCGACGCTTGCGCCGATCGGCGCTGTTGCAAAAGGAGAAAAAAAAGAGGTTATTATAAAAAAGGGGTAAAGAAAAAAATATATATTCCCTAAAAAGCAGTAAGGTCATCAAAGAAAGCAGATTTCTGATTATTCCTCATTCTTTGCCAATTATTCTCATTGAATTTTCTTTTAGATCTTCTACACTCCTCTTCTTCATTAAAAGTTCCTTTCCAAGAAAATCCTTTCTTAATAGGCATGATTGAGCACATTGTTGACATGGTTAATCTTATGGTTTAATTTAGTTATATAGCCCTCCAAGATCCACATACAATCCTTGATTAGATAGGAGAGGGAAGGAAATACACTTGAGAGACTTAGAGAAGACCAAAAGCTTGACGTTTGATGCTAAAAGATGAGTTGAGGAGAACTAAAATTGTTCTTGAAAAAACTTTTATGGTAATTTGATTAAGTTCAAGTAAGATATGTCGATTGATTAAAAAGAGATGAGAGAAAATCTTTGTGGAGGGATAATGAGTAAAAATGATGATTGAAGATTGACTGCATGAGAGATGGTGTGAAAATTCTTATTACATATTTGATTTTGTATTGCTCGAGGACTAGCAATGATTTGAGTGTGGGGGAACTGTTGGTGGTTTCTAGATGCCCATTTTATCTACCAAAAAGGGATGTTTTGCGTCTTAATTTGGTGGTTTGGACTAACAATTAATCCCATATTTGCATATATTTGTAGTTGTTCTGTTTTGGATGTAATCGTTGGAAACAGGTATAAAACAGGGTAATTATGGATAAAGAGCTGAAGAGTAACGAAGATGGGCCAGATTCGGAGCCGCGCCGATCGGCGCGACCCATGCGCTGATCGCAGAAGGAAAAGTTGACTAAAACATGATCCGGTCCAGGAAAGACGAAGGCCCAACCTAGTATGAGTCAGAGTCGGTGGAAGTTGACCTAATCCCGTCGAGTATAAAAGGAAGATAATTATCAAGAGCCAAGATGACCAAGGGGAGACGGCAATCGCGAGAACCAGTTATTAAAACTAGGGTTCCAGGATATTGGCGGCGGAGGTTCGTCAACACCGACGAGATCCACCAGAAGGGAGGTCGCGCCGATCGGCGCAACGCCTGCGCCGATCGGCTCGTGCGCGTTCCAGCGCTATTTCTCACCTCTCCGCTATGTCTAGCGGAAGGATGAGTGAGTAGGCCCATATTCTCTTCTCTGGTGCGGGGATCTGGTCATGTAATTCTCATGGTTGTTGATACTCTCTCGATGAATTTAATCTATGTGATGAACTTTATTGCACATCTATCTATCCTTTTCATTAGTATATCGCCCAATACACTTTTGCCCATTACATAGTGCAAGAAACCAGTGGGGAGCTAATAGCCTCTGTAGTGACAGCCGGGGTGAACGAAACCACCATGTCTTGTAGAATATTAGAGTCATCACTTGAGTTGATAAGAATAAGGTTGCATGCTAGTGAACCAATCCGAAGGAGAGAATCCTTTATTATTCTGTTGCCTCTTCAATAACATTCACTTTCTTCTTTCTCACTGTCATCATTCATACCAACCAACTCATTGCAATCTGTTAGTAACCCTTTAATAGTATTAGTTCCGCTCGTTTCCTGTGGATTCGATAACCTTGGAATACTCTGAGGGAAAAAGAGCTACAACTGTACACCGTCCTCTTGCGGTATATAAGTGGGTGCGTAGATACGACCAACAACAACCTAGACCACACCCTTAAGGACACTCTAGCCTTAGATGTATATAGATGCTCAAGTTACTCTCACTAGCACTCTCAAGATATCCAATATCTCCTCCTAGTGCTTATCTCTTTTCCTCTTGGCTCCCTACTAATGCTCCCAACTATCATATGGGCCAATAGTGGTCTCCAAGACCCCAACAACGATTTTATATAGGCTTCCAACCTCAAACTAGTCGTTGCTTCACAAAAACAGCTTTCTCAGACCAGACCGTCCGATCTATTCTGGACGGCTCCTTCCGAGCCATTGCGCTCTATCCCTCAGCTGCTTCTGCACTGATCGAACTGTCCACTCTCTGACCACTATTCATTCCAGAGATGACACATTTTGCTTCCTCTATGCCCTGCTCCCATCCGTATAGACTGGACCGCCTGGTCTATAGACTGGATCATGCGGTCTCTATGGATCTTCATGCTGACATATTCCTCACAACAACTCTTCTCCGATCTACCTTCTCCTCTGATGACCGTAGAGTCTAGTCTCTATCTCTAGAAACTGAAACTCCTTATCCTCGCTTGACTTTGTTTCTCGACTTCTTTCAATAGCTCATCGGCTTCCCCACTACCACCTAGTGCCTGTGATTTCATTGAGCATCCATGCACATCACCAGCTAGTGTGACCTAAGAGACATGATCTAGACCCCCTTGATAGTTTGGTTTTTCCTATGGACTCAAGCCTTAACAACTAGAGAAGTGTTCCAAACACTTCATCCTAGCTTGTCCTTAGCCTTGATCCATCTCCATCAATCCTTAGACTCCATCAAGCTCATCAAGCCTCCATGCTTGTGGTCATTATCATCAATCACCAAGGCAACCATCATCAATAAGATTTGTAATAGGTTTAGAGATGATTCTTACGTACACAACACTCATGTAGATATTAGCCCATAATTTCATAGTTGTCATTAATCATCAAAACATCCATACCTCGGGTATCCAATCATCAATGGTCATGAAGCTTACAAGAGGCGACAAGGATGTCAACACCTCCGTTGTCGTCGTTGTCATGGTGGCCGTTGTGGCCCCTCAACAGCCAACACCCGATGCATGGCGACGAAGGCCAGACCTTTCACTTCTTCGCGCGGGTGTCCATCGGCGGCGGCATGTGCCGTGCCTCGGTCCAGTTGAGGCAGCAACAACGCTGCGCCTAGATGTGACGCAGCCGGCCCACGATGTGGCGCGGGTGGGCCATGAGCGACAGAACGGGTGGCTGAAGAGGAGGAGGGGCGGAAGGGGTGATGGAAGAGGAGGGGTGGAAGGGATGAGATGGAAGTATGGTGGCGAAAGAAGAGGGCCGGAGGGGGAGAGAATAGGATTTGCGCTCCCCCCCACACCCCTCCTTTTATAGGAGGTGGCGCAAGTTAGTTGTGGACCATATTTTTTGCCCGTCACTAACCTATACAACACCAATTAGTGGTGGACGGTGAAGAAGCTGTTGTTACTGATTCGCTAAATGAAGCACCACTAAACCATCGCTAAAAATCTTTTTAGAGATGGTTCAAAATGTAAACCATTGCTAAAAATCTTTTTAGATGCGGTTGAGAAGGTGGAATGTCACTAATGGACTGATTGTGATCCAGTTTAGCCCAACTAGCTAGCAGTCTTATATAAGGACTGGTTAGGGTTTACTACTCTCTGACCTCACCCTAACCAGCTCGCACTACTCACGCCGTCACCTCCACTCCCTCAACTCTCCATCTCCACACCGGCTCCCCCTCCTCACCTGCCCCTCCTCTCCCATCCTCCTCCCTCTCCTCCGTCGGCGTCCCTCCTCCTCCCTCTCCTTTGCCCCCTCCCCTCCCTCCTCATGGTCATTTTAGCGACGCCCATGGATTCGTGGTAATTCCGTCGAAGCTCACCCGTTTCGTGGTCAAGATAGCAAATATCTCAGCCATGGAGGCACTGTGTTATGGACCAAACCGACGAGCTCAAACCCGAACCCGGAGTAGTGGTACAGCGATGTCCATTATAAATTAAGAGTTGTAATCTGATAGAAGAAAAAAGAAAAAAGAATTTATTCTGAAATTAGCCTCAAGACTTGAACGTACCTGCCAGCTATTGCATAGGTTCGTGCCATCGGCATGCATGCCATTGCATCAAAGAATTGAAAAATATGTTTCATTCCATCAAGCTCTGCTTCTATTCTTAATCACATGATCCCCATATATCCTTCGTTCCATCAACGTGGATTTTGTTAAGCAATCACATGATAATCCATGCAGCATCTTTATCAGATCAGGACTTCGGGAGCAGGAAGCAGAGCACTCTGTGCGCACAACTTTGAAGTTACAGAGACCAAAGGTTCATACACATCGAGATTCGAGAGTTAGCCATTACGAGGGAGTCTTAACGTCGGTACTGTCTATGCCATGGAGGCAAGAAGCAGATGAACATTTGCACGTTATATTTTCCAACAAAAGGAAAGGAAAAAAAAATGTATGCGTGATAAATCGAATTTATTCAAGGTTCGAACTTGCTCGTATCAGATGATACTCGAGAGTGTCTGGTGCTCGCTATTGAATAAATTCAATGCGGACATTCTGGTGGTAGAGCAGTTTTCACATTGTTCTGAAATTAGCTTTATGACTTCAGCGTATCTGTCAGCTACTGCATAAGGTTCGTGCCATCGGCACATGTATACTATTGCATCAAAGAATTGAAAAATATGTTTCATGCCATCAAGCTCTCTGACTCTATTTATTAATCACATGATCTACATACACCCTAAATTCCATCTCACATGATTAATCCATGCTGCATCTTTGTTACACGATGACTTTATTATAAGCAATGCACGGAACCAACAATACCTGGAAATTTTTACACCGCACATTAATTCGAGAGCAGGAAGCTTCCACGAGATAAAACAATTCTTATCAGTCCAGCGCACATACTTCCTCTTTTTTTTTTTTTTTACCTCCAGGCGCACGTACTTGGTTGCACATATATAAAGGAAGGTTAGCTAGAGGGATCTGTTCCAGCTCAAACATTTTGCTGGAAACTTCACATATCAGTGACTACCGAATGGAGTTCACATTTCCGTTGCTAGCCTTTTTCCTCATCCTCTCCTGCATCTTTGTCAAGCTTATCAGTCCCTACATCTCGCAGTTGCGCCCCAAGCGAGCGGCTCTCCGCCTCCCACCGGGGCCATGGCAGCTTCCCGTCGTTGGAAGCTTGCATCACCTTCTTCTATCACGCTTCAGGGATACGACTCACCTGGCAATAACTGAGCTCTCCAGGAACTATGGCCCACTCATGTTTCTTCGTCTTGGCGCTGTGCCAACGCTGGTTGTTTCCTCTGCTGAGGCTGCCAGGGAAGTCATGAAGACCCATGACAACCTCTTCTGCGACCGCTACCCAAAGGCCACAACTAACATAGTAACCAGCAGTGGTGGTCTGGGTATTGTTTTCTCGCCCTACAATGAACGTTGGCGCGAATCCCGCAAGATCTGTGTGCTTGAACTTTTCAGCCAGCGTCGTGTGCTCTCCTTCCGGACCATCAGAGAGGAAGAGGTGGCGCGCCTCATCCACTCAATCTCCAACGAGAGCAGCGGTGGCTTACCGATCAATGTCACCGAGAAGATTAGCCGCGTGGTCAGTGATACCATTGTGCGCGCCGTCATTGGTGAGCAGTGCAAGCAACAGGATGAGTTAATGTACTATATAAAGAAGTCACTTGAGCTGAGCGTTGGGTTGAACCTGGCTGATCTATACCCATCATCACGGCTCATGCGCCTGCTCAGCACAACCATTCGTGACCTGGTTAAATATCATAGGAACATCACGAACATTATCAAGAGCATCATCTATGAACGAGGTGTAGTGTCGTCCATAAAGGAAGGCGATGACCTGGTTAGCGTCCTACTATGGGTTCAAAAGAATGGTGGACTAAAATTTCCTCTCACCATGGAGCATATCACCACAACTATTTTTGTAAGATCACTGCACACTACATTCATTTTTTAAAAGAAATAGTTTAATCCGAGCTAATGTTTTCAAGCATGGTATATGTAGGACATATTTGTTGCCGGGACTGACACATCATCAACAACTCTGGAGTGGGCCATGTCTGAGCTCATGAAGAACCCACGAGTCTTACATAAAGCCCAGTCAGAGGTGAGGAACACGTTTATGGGGAAAGACAAGCTAGACGAGGAAGACATCACCAAGTTAAATTACCTACCATTAGTTATAAAGGAGACTTTGAGATTACACCCTCCAGTTCCGGTCTTGATCCCACGGATGTGTCGTGAGGCATGTCAGGTCATGGGCTATGACATACCCAAGGGTTGCATGGTGATGGTGAATGTGTGGGCAATAGGAAGGGATAACAAGTATTGGGATGATCCATCCGTGTTCAAGCCAGAGAGATTTGAGAGTAACAATATTGATTTTAAAGGTACCAACTTTGAGTATATTCCATTTGGGGCGGGTCGGAGGATGTGCCCTGGTATAATGCTTGGTCTAGCAAACATGGAGCTGGCACTTGCTAGCCTTCTATATCACTTTGACTGGGAGCTCTCTGGTGGAATCAGGCCTGAAGATCTAGACATGACTGAGGCCTCTGGAATTACAGTGAAAAGGAAAGTCAATCTCATGTTGCATGCCAAGTCTTACATACCTAGTAAATGTTGATTATTATGCAATATAGTTGATGTAATATACCTCTCTTACTACAAATTTGGTATGACAACAATAATTGTTCCTGCAGTTGTTCTCATAGTTTCATGGAAATATTGAAGTGTGAATCGTTTCAACACTCTGGTAGGATTTTAACTTGAAATGTGAAGAGTTAACACAGGATGTCATGTGTCTCCCCACTTTAACAGTTCATGACTTACAATGTGAAAAGTTAACACATGACAGTTTTGCCGTGCATTGCTATTCTTCTAAAGTATAGAACAGAAGATATCTCCAGGCACTTAAATGAATGTATATTTAATTCCATTTTCTCATTTCTAGTTAATTTGTTTGTATGAAACCACGAAATAGGACTAAATTCTGGTTATTTATGAGACAAAGTTTGGTTTGGTTCTTCTAATTTTTTTTTAATACATCAAGCATGGCTATTGTGTAAGGATGGCAAAAAGGAGGTTCGGAGACTTCCTTGATCCTTGTAAGAAATCATCTGTATCAAGCAATACCCGGGAGGATCTTTGTAACACCCTAGAATCCACAAACACTCGGGATGTTACTAAAACCACACAATCAAACAGCCGAACAAATAAAATAGGAAAATTCGACAGCACCACCTTTGTAATTGAACCATTGCGGAAGCATAGCCACAAAGATAGATGATATTAAGAAGCATCACACCAAAATTATGAAGGACAACCTAGCAAAATATATAAGTAAACCCAAAGCAAAGTTTATCAACCAACAAACTTTAAGCATTAATCTAAGACTATATTAACTAAACTTTCATTATTAAGACTAAATCCAAGAGTCTAATAAGTGATGAAGTGTGTAGCGTGCAACTAATCCCTCTTTCCTTCCTAGCAATCATCAAACACCTGGAGAGAGTAAAGCAAGGGTGAGATAAAAATCTCAGCAAGCAAATTTGTTTTGTCAAGCTATTGAAACCACGAGTTATATTAAACAACGATTTAAAGATATTAATATGGCCAAGTCAATACTTCATTATAAACCATAATAATCATGATTGAATAATAAAAGGCCTTCAAAAGCATATAAGATCACTTCACTTCTATCATAACATATATATGTTAATAACCTCAATGAATGCATATGAATACAATGCTATGACTTTTATATCGCACCCCTCCTTGGACAACGTACGATGTGTACCGGTACAATTACAACAATAGGATTGTAATAAACTCTAATACAAATGAGATGATATGCTCATGATATACCTCACATGTCTCATAAATGAGAAATAAAACCTCCACAACTTCAACTTCAGTTATAATGGAATATGAAAATAAACCTCAAGTGAATAAATAAGCCACATGACATAAATAACCTTCATTTAGCATAAATATTCAGATTATAATAAAAGTAGTATGGTTTTGAATATTAAGTGTAGGTGATAAAAATAACAAGACAAAATGGTAGCAAACCACTGCTACATTCACTTGCCTCCGACGACGAAGAAAATGCACTAGGCACGTTCTGAAGCACTCCCACCTATTTTAGAACAAATACCTCAGTATAAACACTCCATGGATAATTTACAAATAATATACACAGCGTTCCTATGCTCAAACCCCACAATTATCAAAATCAAACGAATTGATCACTAGCAGCAGTGCTGTTTATCTTTTTTGTAGCATTAAAATTATAACAGCAATGATAGCAAATAAATATTCCACGAGCATCTACATTAAACAATCTACGACTTTGTTATTCATTACCAAATTTAATTTTGACGTTTACTAATTCTAATTGCCTTTATAATGTGACCGCCAGAAACTGTCAAACAGCAGAACAGCACTGATTTTGGAGACCCATAACTCCATGATTAGTGAGCCAAATCAAGCATATAAGAACTCTATGGAAAGACGATAAAAGGGACTATAAAATATTCCATACAATCCTGAATTAATTTGGCCTCTAAAGTATTTTAAATAGACACTCAAAACAGAACATTGTAACTCAAACAGATTCAGTTCTGAACTGAAACTGGAATCGACAGTCAGATTCAAACATCCGTAACTCCTTCAATTCTCAATAAACCACAGTGTATAAATACTCGTCGGAAAGGTTTTGCAATAATCAATAACTTACCTTAGACACCACTAGTCAGATTCGGCTTCTAAAACATTGAAAATTCAATCACAAACAGGTACAGTCCAACTGACACGATAACACAGCGACAGTCAACTTCAGAAGGCCATAACTCCTAAAATACTTAATGAAAAATAGCATATAAATATGCGTTGGAAATTCCATCCAATCCTCTACAACTTTTGTGTTAACACGATTTCCAGATTCTGCATCTAAAGGCCTCAAACGCGTCCCAAAAAGCTACTGCACTCTGCAGATATTCGAGAACACCATGGATGACTAATGGTTAATTGATCCTAAGCAGCATTGAAAAGAAAGAAGAACAGATTAATTCATCCATTAGCTAAGGATACACCTGCCCTTTGTTGCAAGGCGTAGCATGGGTAATGAGCACCAACAAGAACTCATTTTTCCTTGCTAGAGGGATGAATTCAACATCAAGGGAGAAGATCCATGGGTTCAAACCTGTAGAGACAATGCAACCACAGCAGCGCCGCCTTCTTCTTCCTTCGATGGCAGAACAAAGATCGTAGAAGAGGAAAACAACGTGGAAAAGGGTATAGGGTTCGGATTGGGCTTTAGTTGGGCTATGAATTGGCTACTCAGCCCAATAGGAACAGATCTTTCTTTCTTTTTAATTTTGGGATGTCACATTCTACCCCCTTACAAAACAATTCGTTCTCGAATTCTACCTCTTCTAGAACAACTATAAAACATGAAGGAAAGACAACAACCGCATAAAACTCACTGGTCTCAAAAAGATAGGAATACTTGTTGCGCATTTGCTCCTCAAGCTCCCATGTAGCCTCACGCTCAGACTGATTGGTCCATAGTACTCTCACATATTTGATAGTCCTTCTCATAACACGCTCTGATGATTCTAGGATATGCACAGGGCGACACTCTAGAGTCCAATCCTGCTGCACAGTGATCGGCTCTAATTCGAATTTCTGCTCTGGATCCCGCAAATACTTCCTCAACATCGACACATGGAAGGCATTATGTACCCCATTCATGGACTCAGCAACTTCAAGCGATAAGCCAAACTGCCAACTCGGGCTATAATATCAAAGGGTCCAATATACCTCGGACTAAGCTTTCTTGCAACACCAAAATGCACAACTCCTTTAGTAGGTGATACTTTGAGAAGCACTTGATCACCCACTGCAAACTCGAGGTCTCGCCTCCTCTTATCAGCATAACTCTTCTGGCGGCTCTGAGCGGTCAACATATTCTGCTGTATCTCCTCTACCTTCCCAGCAATCTCCTGAATCCAATCTGGACCAACCAATGATCTCTCTGAAGATTCCCAACACAATAGAGACACACATCGTCTACCATACAAAGCCTCATATGGTGCCATCTGTATACTAGCATGATAGCTGTTATTATAAGCAAACTCAATCAATGGTAAATTATCCTTCCAACGGCCCTTCCAAGAAAGGACACAAGCTCGAAGTATGTCCTCTAAAGTTTGAATGGTACGCTCTGATTAACCATCAGTTTGTGGGTGGAAAGCAACACTGAGAAAAAGTGTTGTTCCTAAAGCAGTGTGAAGACTCTCCCAAAATTTAGAAACAAACTTGGAGTCCCTATATGAAACAATAGACATAGGTACACCATGAAGTCGTATCACTTCCTTCATATATAAAGGAACCAATTCATGAGCTGCATTAGTTGTCTTCATTGGAATAAAGTGCGCCGACTTAGTGAGTCGATCAACTACAACCCATATAGCATCCCTACCTCGAGGAGAACGAGGTAGACCAATCACAAAATCTATAGTGATATGCTCCCATTTCCATTTTGGAATCTCCAAAGGCTTCAATAAACTTGCAGGCCTCTTGTGCTCAGCCTTCACACGCTGTGCATGGCATACATCACAAGCTACAACATACTTAGCAACATCAACCTTCATCCTCTTCCACCAGAAATTTTTCTTCAGGTCTTTGTACATCTTGGTCTCACCAAGATGAATGGTGTAAGGAGTTCTATGAGCCTCTCTCAAAATATCCATCTTCACTTCTGATTTCTGGGACACACAAAGACGTCCCCTAAAGAGGACCACATCACTCTCATCTATACTGAATTCCCGAGGCTTACCATCACCTATCCTCTTACAAGCCTCCTGAATCAAGCGATCATGCTGTTGTGCCTCACGCACTCTCTCAACAAGGGAAGATTGAATCAACATCTGACTCTCCTCCTTAGCAGTGCCTGCATAGCACAAAGTGATACCCATACGTTCCAAATCTGCAATCAATGGCATTGCCACTTTAGGAATACCAGTCCTGCTAAGAGCATCTGCAACCATATTTGTCTTCCCTGGGTGATACTGAATTGTAAGATCATAATCACTAATTAACTCAAGCCATCTTCGTTGCCTCAAGTTCAACTCTTTCTGAGTGAAAATGTATTTGAGACTCTTGTGATCAGTAAACATATCACAAGACTCACCATAAAGATAATGCCTCCAAGACTTCAAGGCAAACACACAGCTGCTAACTCCAGATCATGAGTAGGATAAAGCCTCTCATGCTTTTTCACCTGCCTAGAGCCATAAGCAATGACTTTGCCCTCCTGCATCAACACACAACCAAGGCTAATACGAGAAGCATCCGTATACACCGTGTATTGCTTCCCACTCTCGGGTAGGATCAAAATAGGAGCATTCACCAGTTTATCCTTCAATGTCTGGAAGTTGACCTCACAGTCATTTGTCCATTTGAAGGTTACACCTTTCTCTATCAATTTAGTCAATGGCTTTGCAATGCTAGAGAAATTCTACACAAAACGCCGATAATAACCAGCAAGACCCAAGAAACTATGAATCTCAGTCACACTAGTAGGTCTTTTCCACTCAACAACAGA
This sequence comes from Eleusine indica, assembly GCA_030378355.1. Classification (NCBI taxonomy): domain Eukaryota; kingdom Viridiplantae; phylum Streptophyta; class Magnoliopsida; order Poales; family Poaceae; genus Eleusine; species Eleusine indica. Next base: position 33,544,154 of record CM059498.1, on the reverse strand, counting down.
AGCAACATTCTTGGGATGCACTGAAATGCCATGCTTATTAATAACATGTCCAAGAAAAGCCACTTTAGAAAGCCAAAATGCACACTTCTTCAATTTGCCATAGAACTGATTCTTCCTAAGATCATCCAGAACAAGAGCAAGATGTCTCTCATGCTTTTTCTCGATCTTGGAATAGATCAAGATATCATCAAGGAAGACAACAACAAAGTCATCCAAGTACTCATGCAACATCCTATTCATTGCTTCCACAAAAGCAGCAGGGGCATTTGTTAGTCCAAAAGACATAACGATATATTCATAATGCCCATACCTTGTACTAAAAGCCATCTTCTCAATATCCTCTTTTCGTATCCTTAATTGATGATAGCCAAAATTCAAATCAACCTTTGAGAATACCTTAGCACCTTTCAATTGCTCAAAGAGCACATCAATACGAGGCAAAGGGTACTTATTCTTGTTAGTAACCTCATTAAGGGCATGATAGTCCACACATAGCCTCTTAGTTTTATCCTTCTTCTCCATAAATAACACCGGGAATGCCCAAGGTGACTTGCTAGGTGTAATGAATCCCTTAGCAAGAAGATCATCCAATTGTCGCTTCAATTCCACTTGCTCATTAGGAGCCATCCGGTATGGAGACTTTTGGATAGGTTGTGTACCAGGAATTAATTTTATCTCAAAAACCGCATCACGCTCAGGCGGAATACCTGGAAGCTCAATAAGGAACACATCTGGATAATTGCATACCACTCGGATGTTCTCCACTTGCAAGGTAGCCTCACTACCATCCATCATAGCAAAAATAATTCCAGATTTCCTCGTCCAATGATTGGGAAACAACTGATACAACAATGCAAGAGAGTACTTCATCACACCCCCAATAAATATGACCTCTCTCCTTGACGATGCCTACAAAGACACTATCCTCCAGAAACAAGATATAACAACCCGATATCTATAAAACCAATCCATGCCCCAAATAACATCAAAAGACTCAAGAGGAATCACCACAAGGTTACCAACAAAGGTCTCCTCAGCAAGAAAGATAGAGCAACCCGGACAAACTGAACGACTAGATAAAAGACCCTTAGCAGAACTGACCACAATAGACTGAGTAATTCTCTGCACAGAGAGTCTAGCACAAGCCACAAAAACTTCCGAGACAAACGAGAAACTAGCGCCAGAGTCAAAAAGAGCATATGCATCAAATGAATCAACTAAGATAGTACCTGTCACCACACCTCCGTGGTCTCTGCCATCTGTAGAAGGCAAAGAGTAAGCTCTAGGAACACCAGCAGAAGTAGAAACACCAGACATATGGCCACTAGAAGTAGTAGAAGTCCAAGGAAGCGAAGGCACTGAAGGAACAATAGCTTGGGGTAGCCGAGGGGCCCCAAACTACGATGGCGAAGGGATGGTCCGTGTAGAAGGCGCTGTCAAGTACTGAGGGTAGAACGGCGCAGACAAGTACTGCTGAGTAGGTGGTGCTAGAAACTGCTGCTGAGTAGGTGGCACTAAAAACTGCCGCTGTATAGAGGCCAACACATTAGCGGTGCCACTAAGAGCTGAAGAAGATACTAGCTCCCAACGCAACTTCCCATTAGGATTCTTCCTGCATACAATGTCCTTATGATCCTGGCCGCAAATAGAACAAGTACCACTCCACTGACACTCCGCTCAACGGTGCACATCACCACACCTGAAGCACACCATACCCATATCAGGCTTAGAGGTAGCCCAATACTGTGCTGAACCTCCTCCTCCTAAAGAACTAGACTGAGCGGGTTTCCCGTGATAGACACTGAAACTTCCCCTTCTTATGACTAGGGCCACCTGACTAACCCTTCTTATCATCCTGACTGCGAGGCTGATCACTGCCTGAAGGTTTCATCTCATGAATGTACTGATGCTGCATCTCCACACCTAAAGCTTGCTCCGCGGTAGTGCAAAAATCCAGCAATGGAAAGGCACCCAAAGTGTGCCTGATCGAAGGTCTCAAGCCCTGATGAAACTGAGCCGCCTTCTCCAACTCATTATTAGCTTTGCAGGTCTTGTTAAACCCCACCTCATATTCACCCACTGTCTTCTTCTCTTACTTATAGCTTTGTAGGTCTATCTTCATCTTCTCAAGGAATGTGGTAGGGTAGAACCTCCTTTCAAATTGCATGACAAAGACATGCCAAATCAATGTGCCAGGTGCATGAGAATTAGCCCTCTGCACACCTCTCCACTAAGTCTAGGCCTCTCCCTTCAGCAATTGTGTTCCATAGCGAACAGGATCACCATAGACCACCTCAAATACCTCCATCTTATCCTCCACATAAGTCAGCCAATCTGCAGCATCAACTAGAGAGCCACTACCATCAAATAAATCCAGTTTCATACCCATCCACTGCATCAAAGAAATCCCATTGACCGGGACTACCTCCGGACGAGCACCAGCAGGGACACTACCCGTAGCGGTAGTAGTAGCAGCAGCACTAGCAGAGGCATTGGGAATACCCTGCCTCAAAGTTGTCATCTCTCGCTGCATTGCCTGAATTGCAGCAACAATCGCCGCTGAACTAAGATCTTGATTACTAGCAGTTTCATTATTAGCCGCATCATTATTAGCCACATCATTAGTATGACGGGCTGGACAACCACGTTATCCTCTCTTAGGCAGCATCACTACAGCCACCACAACACACAAACAATACTATATTAATCTCAAGAAGCAATATACGAACTTCAAAGAACAAGCAAAACAAACATTAAGTAATAATTAACAACTACCCATCCTACAAGTGCATGTGTATCAATTTAAGATTCATTATAAATAGATCCTATAACCTAGGCTCTGATTACCAGCTATAACATCACGGAATCCACAAACACTTGGGATATCACTAAAACCACACAATCAAACAACTCAACAAATAAAATAGGAAAATTCGGCAGCACCTCCTTTGTAATTCAAGCATCGCAGAAGCATAACCACAAAGATAGATGATATTAACAAGCATCACACCAAAATTATGAAGGACAACCTAGCAAAATATATAAGTGAACCCAAAGCAAAGGTTTATCAACCAACAAACTTTAAGCATTAATCTCAAGACTATATTAACTAAACTTTCATTATTAAGACTAAAGCCAAGAGTCTAATAAGCGATAAAGTGTGTGGCTTGCAGCTAATCCCTCTTCCCCTCCTAGCAATCATCAAACACCTGGAGCTCCAGAGTAAAGCAAGAGTGAGATAAAAATCTCAGCGAGCAAATTTGTTTTGTCAAGCTATTGAAACCACGAGTTCAATTAAGCAACGATTTAAAGATATTATATGGCCACGTCAATACTTCATTATAAACCACAATAATCATGATTGAATAATAAAAGGCCTCCAAAAGCATATAAGATCACTTCACTTCTACCATAACATATATATGTTAATAACCTCAATGAATATATATGAATGCAATGTCATGATCACTTTTACATCGCACCCCTCCTCAGGCAACGTACGATGTGTGCCAGTACAATTGCAACCATAGGATTGTAATAAACTTCAATGCAAATGAGATGATATGCTCATGATATGCCTCATATGTCTCATAAGACAAAACGGTAGCAAACCACCGCTACATTCACTTGCCTCCGACGACGAAAAAAATACACTAGGCACGTTTCGGAGCACTACCACCTGTTTTGGAACAAATACCTCAGTACAAACACTCCATGGATAATTTACAAACAATATACATAGCGCTCCTACGCCCAAACCCCACAATTATCAAAATCAAACGAATTGATCACTAGCAGCAGTGCTGCTTGTCTTTTTTGTAGCATTAAAACTATAACAGCAATGATAGCAAATAAATATTCCACGAGCATATATATTAAAAATCTACAATTTTCTATTCATTACCAAATTTAATTTCGATGTTTACTAATTCTAATTGCCTTTATAATGTGACCGACAGAAACTGTCAAATAGCAGAACAGCAGTAATTTTGGAGACCCATAACTCCATGATTAGTGAGCCAAATCAAGCATATAAGCACTCTATGGAAAGAGGATAAAAGGGACTACAAAATATTTCATACAATCCTGAACTAATTTGGCCTCTAAAGTATTTTAAATAGCCACTCAAAACAGAACATTGTAACTCAAACAGATTCAGTTCTGAACTGAAACTGGAATCAACAGTCAGATTCAAACATCTGTAACTCCTTCAATTCTCGATGAAACACAGTGTATGAATACTCGTCAGAAAGGTTTTGCAATAATCAATAACTTCCCTTATACACCACTAGTCAGATTAGGCTTCTAAAACATTGAAAAATCAATCACAAACAGGTACAGTCCAGTCCAACTCAGAAGGCCATAACTCCTAAAATACTTAATGAAAAATAGCGTATAAATATGCGTTAGAAAGTCCATCCAATCCTCTACAACTTTCGTGTTAACATGTTTTCTAGATTCTGCACCTAAAGGCCTCAAACGCGTCCCGAAAGGCTACTGCACTCTGCAGATTCGAGAACACCATGGATGACTAATGGTTAATTGATCCTAAGCAGCATTGGAAAGAAAGAGGAACAGATTAATTCGTCCATTAGCTAAGGATACACCTGCCCTTTGTTGTAAGATGTAGCATGGGTAATAAGCACCAACAGGAACTCGGTTTTCCTTGCTAGAGGGATGAATTCAACATCAAGGGAGAAGATCCATGGTTTTAAACCAGTAGAGACGATGCAACCACAGCAGCGCCGCCTTCTTCTTCCTTCGATGGCAGAACAAAGATAGTAGAAGAGGAAAACATCGTGGAAAAGGATATAGGGTTCGGATTGGGCTCTAGTTGGGCTATGAATTGGCTACTCGGCCCAATAGGAACAGATCTTTCTTTTTTTTTTTAAATTTTAGGACGTCACAATCTTGCTCATTGTAGATCAAGTTTTTTGGATACATGAAACCACTACCTTTGTTCTACAATATAAGCATTTTTTTACTATGAGACATGACGTTTGAACACTCGTCTTATTCAAAACAACATGTAAAAAATATTTTTTTATTTTGTTATGATATGTTTTATAATTAGATATACTTTAAACATTCTTTTTATATAGAAACAGAATAATAAGAAGAATTATCAAATGTCATGCCTCACAACCAAGAAATGCTTATATTTTAGAACAGATGGTAGTGCTCCAGACTTGAATCAAAACGACTTTACATTTGTATAAGTAATAAGACTTGTTGCCAGAATCCTATGTGTTGGAGCTAGTTCGTACACTACATTGAGATTACTATATCCATTTTTGATTTGTATGAACAATATGTATCTGAGTTATATCTATAGCAACGCACAGGCCTTTGCTATTTAGGATTAATGACTGAATATAATAATTTGAGTCAGGGCTAGAAAAGAAGTGAGGATTAGTCATATCTTCTTTCATAATCATTACCTTTCAAAATCAAGAATTGTAGCTTAATCAAGATGGAACCTTATTATCATGGACCTGGACCAAACGTTTAGTCTGAAGGTCCCTTTATGGACACGTGTGCCCAGATCGATTATCTTCCAAATTCCCGAGCATGAGAAAATAACCACAAGGGTTTAATAGCACCTGATTTGTACAAAAAACTTATGTAGACAGCTAGGAATAACTTTAACCTTTTTTTGCAAGGGAACTTTACTATAACCTGATAATTAAAGTTCATGAGCATGAGCTCTAGTCATTGGTCCTGGATGTTCTTATTGTGCAATACGCGTGGTTGCATCAATGGAATCTAGGGATGTTCCTTGTCATTTCACTATCCATATATCATAGTAATATGTTTTGCCAAAGTTGTACAAATGATAACTCACGCTTCGATATTTTGTTCAGGTTGAACATCATATCTAGCAAGACACAGGGACCGTACAACCGACGAGAAAGGTTGAGATCCTTAAAAGGGAATATAACATGATCAACCAAAATGCCTATGGCTGCATAATCAAATAAAGTGCCTTTTCCAAGCTTAATCAAGGATGACGAATTAATAAAATTGAGAAAGGATTTTTCTTGTCCCCAAATTTTCGAAAGGCAAACTTACAATTGGATATCAAAACAGGGGCGCACTGAAACAAATATCTCAAGTTATATCTGCTAGACACTATTCAGGCCTCATCCTGTAGCGCGCCCGACAAATAAACTTCCTCATAGCTCCTCCTCTGAAATCACCAGTGCTATCTCAACCACACCCTACCCCCCACAAATTGGTATGGTGGCTCCAGCCAACAATCTAACTACCAAATCACATGTTTGGGCCCAAATAGGAATCACTCAACTTCATCTCAAAAATTTTGATGCGTGAAACGCACCATGTTAACTGATGGTTTACCTGAACCAGCATTCCGCTTTGCATTGTTAATAGGTCATTTGTATATGCAGGAATGTTAGCTTCCATACTTTATGAGCTAAAAGAGCCCATGTTCTAACTGTTAGAGCACTAGCTCCGTCAATACTGTTGTAGCTGCTTATTCGTGCAAGGGAGATACCAGAATTTGGGACTTCAGCACCAGCTGAAGAATCTACTTGCCGTGCGAAGAATAAAAAATTTCATACACATGGAGAGTTGGAAACGACCCGCTGAAGAATTTAAAAAAAAAAAAAGGCGATCGATCGAGTGGTAGCGTGGTACAGCATCGTTGATCCATTCATGATCAGGCACCTGTGCTTAATTTACATCACATACAGCCAGCTTCTGACGAGCACAGAGCATATACACGCGCGTGCAACTAATACACGCCTACCTCCATGGATTGGATGGATGGCTGGGTTCTCACTTGCCGGGGACGAAGTTGGTGGCGTAGGCCCAGGCGTTGTTGGCGACGGGGTCGTTGACGTGGTCGAAGAGGTTCTCGATGGGTCCCTTGCCCGTGACGATGGCCTGCACGAAGAAGCCGAACATGGAGAACATGGCGAGGCGGCCGTTCTTGATCTCCTTGACCTTGAGCTCGGCGGCGGTGTCGGGGTCGTCGGCGAGGCCGAGCGGGTCGAAGGCGCCGCCGGGGTAGATCTTGTCGAGGCCCTCGCCGAGCGGGCCGCCGCCGACGCGGTATCCCTCGACGAAGCCCATGAGCACGACCTGGCAGGCCCAGATGGCGAGGATGCTCTGCGCGTGCACCAGGTTCGGGTTGCCCAGGTAGTCCAGCCCGCCCTCGCTGAAGATCTGCGCGCCGGCCTTGAACCACACGGCCTCGCCGAACTTGACGCCGTTCTTGGCAAGGATCTCCGGGAACACGCAGCCCAGCGCGCCGAGCATGGCCCAGCGGCAGTGGATCACCTCCAGCTCGCGGTTACGGGCGAAGGTCTCCGGGTCGGCGGAGAGGCCGGCGGTGTCCCACCCGTAGTCGCCGGGGAACTCACCGGTAAGGTATGACGGGGTCTGCTCGGAGAACGGGCCAAGGTACTTGGGACGGTCAGGGCCGTACCTGTTTTTGTTATATATGCATATATGTATATATATGTGTCAGTAAGAGAAATGCGGAGCAGAGTAAGAACACACACACAAGAAGAATGCGTTACGAACCAGATGCTCTGGGGCGCGCTCTTGACGGTGCGGCGCATGGTGATGCGGCCGCCGGCATCGACGCCGGCGCGGCTGACGAGAGCCTGGCCGAGGAAGCTGGTGGTCTGCTGCAGCGCCGACGCGGCCATTTTCAGTGACTTGTCTTGTGAGCGCGAGGATGCAACTGATGAGATTGTTCTTCGGTTGATGAGTGGAAATGGCCAGAACAGATCTTTATACGACGACTGAGTGGTGCTCGGCCGCGACTGGTGGCCGCGCGGCACGCCACGTCCGCCGGACCCCATTGGCTGCCGATGCTACCCTGGATATCGCACGCCCCAGCATCCAATGTCGGGATGCCAAGTGGTAGCAAGGATCGCGTCGACCAAATCCAAAGCTATCTGGACCGTACAGGTAAGCAGAGCGGCTCATACGTCGCGGTCGTTCTATCACATGTCTTGCGACTAGCCCTTGTATTTTTCTCTACTTGCCTGTGGTGAAACTGCAGTGAAAAGGAAGTTCTCTGTGAAATATCTTCATCACTTGTCTCGGATCAGATAATAATTATCTTAAGTTTTTTTTTCCTGAAATTCTACTACTTTCCAATAAATGAACAGGACGCTCAAGAATCAACTCGTCTCTACCACAATGTATTTCTTGATTCTGAGAAAGTTTACATGTGCACCCGATACCTTCATGAACTACGTTCTGGTAGACGAGTCGATTCTTAGAGCCATTCAGATTCCAGATGCATCAGTTAACTTCCTTAGCAAGATGCTCATCAATGGTCGCCAAACTTCGCCAAAAAAATAGCAAAATGATCCATTTTGCCCAACATAAAAAAATGCAATACTTCTCTGCAAATGACATTTGCCTGCATCTCGGATTCAGAGGCCATAATAAATTTATTTATTCCTCCGTTAAATTCCATTCAAGAGACATTTTTTCGTACCTGGATTTTGTAGTATATTTCCACTACAAAAAGAAAGATTTTGTATTGTTGCAAGCTGAAGCTGAACCAAACTTGGTCCTAGCCCCAAGGTTCACATATCCGGTGAACCAACCAGTTGCGAGTCGTCAAAAAAAAAAAAAACCATCCAGTTAACCGTGATAACTGACCAGTTAACCGTTTTGCTATATTGCTAATTTTGGTTTTTCTTGAATAACCGGCCGGTCGGTGCAACTGGACCGGACCAGTTTTCCAGTTAACCGCGATTATTAAAACCCTTTATTAGCCCTTCTGCTCTTCAATATGGCCCAGCTGTGCGTACAACACAGTTCGTACCACTGCCTTTGCAACTGCACGTCTGCATCTGTTCTCTTTTTTAAGAAAAATAAATAAATAAATCAAACTGCACCTGATCTACTAACAAATGAATCGGTAATGCGATTGGCCTACATACAGCAGCATTGCAAATTGATACCGCAATGTGAATATTGTCATGGTTAACATATTCCATTATAAATAAATGGAGAAATTGTCTAGAACACACTAACAAACTGTGATTTCGTGCTGAGCCCACTAACAAAATCGAATTTAGCTGTAACACACTACGATTGTGAAAAAATTTATTTGTGACATATTATAAATATTTAATAATTATTTTTAACTTTTCTATCTCAATATATAAAATATATTAGAATTTAAAACTTGGCACAAATATACATTGTTGCATTCTTTATAATCGGAAAATAGAGCTAGATTTTTTTAAATTTATTATGTTGTTTGCTAATTATTTTAATATTGAATTTATGGAGCAAAGCATACAAACAATCGAAAAAATATAGCTCTAACTTTTTATGATAGAGAATGTAGCAATGTATATTTGTGCCAAGTTTCAAATTCTAACTTATTTTATATATTAAGATAGAAAACTTGAAAATAATTGTAATTGTGTGTCACAGACGATTTTTTTTTTCCATAATCGTAGTGTGTTACAACTAAATTCAATTTTGTTGTTGTGCTCAGGATGAAGCCGCAGTTTGTTAGTGTGTTCTAGATAATTTCTCCTAAACAAATCTGTAGATTGCTGAATAACCCGAATACAAGTGAATATCAATCAATTTGCATTAGAGATCAATCTAAGCACCGTTGCAAATATAGATTGATAAATAACTCAAACACAGGTCAATATGTTCCACCACAAATAACCTAACCAAGTGAGTTGAACTCATTTTGTTAATTATCTTGTAACTTGACCATCAAGGTCTAAATGAAGGATCCGGGGAGGCAGTCGGAGGAACAGTGGAGTTATTTTTTCATTTTTGTTTTGTACCTTCATTCAGTATATATAAAATTCAACTTTCTTTTTTGTGAAAAATCAACTATGGGCCTGAGCCGTCTCTTTTTTTTTTGTTTTTTTTGAGACAGTCTCATTTTTCAGTGTTTGGTATCGTGAGGAGAAGCCCAGCTAAAGGTGGCCTCAATACGTAAATGGGGCCCTGGGCTTCACAGTATGGCCCGATCTCAAGTTCACATGGGCCGTCAAGCCCAGGACTTGGACACCTCGTCTCCTCTAGTCCTCTTCCCCTTCCTAACGCCGTAACCATCCCCCAGCCGCCAGCCCCAGCAGTGCATCCTCTGCGGACGTCCTGCACCGCCGCCGCAGCTTCCAACAGCTACTGCGGCAAGAGGAAGATGGTGAAGAAGAGCAAGAAGAGCAAGAGCAAACGGGTCACGCTGCGGCAGAAACACAAGGTGCTCCGTAAGGTGAAGGAGCACCACCGCAAGAAGCGCAAGGAGGCCAAGAAGGAGGGCAGGGCGGGCGGCCGGAAGAAGGTCGAGAAGGACCCCGGCATTCCCAACGAGTGGCCCTTCAAGGAGCAGGAACTCAAGGCGCTCGAGATTCGCCGAGCGCAGGCGCTCCAGGAGCTCGAGGCCAAGAAGGAGGCGCGCAAGGAGAGGGTGAGTGCCCTACCCGAGGCTCTCTCTCTGTCTCTTGTTTTTGTGTATGGTGTTACGCTGTTAGTGTACGGTGCAGAACCAACCAGCTAAATACGGCCCTTGTTCATCTAATTTCGTCACCGAACATTACTAGTACATGTGTGCTTAACAAGATTGCTACGAAATCATCAGATATTGAGATACTGGCTGTGCATACTGCTTAGGATGGTGACCTTATGTGTCGTTGGCTTGCTGGTACCTTGCTTTGTAGTTTTGGCAGCACCAACCTAAGTGTGCATACTACATGACCTTAGCTGTGTAAGTTTGGGTGTAATTGTTAACGTGGGACAGCCCCTGATCTGAGGCTGCTAAGTATTACCCCTCTTTGGTAGGCTAGGCAGCTGGACTATTCCCTGGGGGATGGCAATTTCGTGGGAGTGGGATAGTTAAATAATAGAAGATTGCATCCACACTATTCATTCTAACTCAGATCTAAATTCCCCTCTCATGAGCCCATGAAATGAACGGTGGAATAAAATTCTCTATTGTAACGTATCTGTCTGTCCCCCGTGAGGCCGTGACTGGCCAATAGAGGTATTGGGAGTAAACTTCCAACTCCCACCTCCTAATCTCTCTCGTGTCCGCCTTCCTATGTTTTGCCATAACCCACCATATGTGCAATTACTCTGTGAAGGTTTGTTAGTGTTTCTTTTGTTTAGTTCATATATTCATCTGTTTCCTTTTTTCTTCTATTAATTGAACAATAATTTCTGAAGAAATTGACTATTGGCCAGTTCTCTGAAAACAATAGTGTTGACACTTCACAAGTTGGATCCAGTTGATTTGTTTTGAATCGTCATGTTGTTTGTTCTTGACTTACAACTGGCCTTGTAGCAATTCAATGGCAGCAAGCACCCATCAAGCAATTTTCAATCAACAATGCGATAGAAAAAACTACTCTGTTGACATGGATTATTTTTCCAGGCTAGGAAGAGGAAGCTTGGATTGCTTGAAGATGAGGACATTGCCAATCTAGCCTCAGCCGCTTCTGCGCAAGGCACTCAGTTTGCAGAAAAAGATGCAGCAAAAGAGAATGTTCCTTTACCAGTGGCTAAGATCCATGGTAAATCTCCTCTCTTTTTTGGTGATATACCTACCCTAGTGAGTGTAGCTTCTTTACTGAGTAAGTATACCAAAATGTTTCCCAGATCATTCAGAGAGATCGTTCTACAAGGAGCTTGTTAAAGTAATCGAAGCTTCGGATGTGATCCTCGAGGTTCTTGATGCAAGAGACCCTTTGGGCACCCGTTGCATTGACATGGAAGAGATGGTTAGGAAGGCTGATCCAAGTAAACGGATTGTCCTGCTTCTCAACAAAATAGGTATAGTGCTACTATCATGTTTAGAGTTACTCTTGTAATCTTCCATGTCTTTCTACATCTTGGTTTTAATTTCCAAATTCTAGATCTTGTTCCCAAGGAGGCAGTGGAGAAGTGGCTTACTTATCTAAGGGAAGAAATGCCAACTGTTGCATTTAAGTGCAATACCCAAGAGCAGAGGTCCAAGCTGGGTTGGAAATCATCAAAACTTGATAAAACAAACAATATCCCACAAAGCAGTGATTGTCTTGGTGCTGAGAATCTGATCAAATTGCTCAAGAACTATTCCAGAAGCCATGAGGTAATTGATCCTAATGTTGTAAGATTTTTTTTTTTGTTGTTGTTGTAAATCTAGCTTTGGTGTTATGCTAGTTAATTTCATTAGCACATAATCATTAAAGTACCATATATTTAATCTGCACTCCTTTGTGCTTGATAACCTAACATCAATCTAATCTTATCTTTCCGTTTTCTTGCTTAAATAACTATTACCATTTTTGTAAAAAGATTAATATAATCATTTTTATTTTCATGGGAGCATCCTACATTTTCTTTTGCTGGACCTAATGACCATCTATGTAATTATTTTACTTATGTTATCATGGCAGCAAGCTATTCATGTTTGTATATAGTTTGTTTTCTATTTTCCCTTGTGGGGCGTTTTAAGTGAAATTTTTAATGGTGTATTGCAGCTCAAACTGGCAATTACAGTGGGAATTGTTGGCCTTCCTAATGTTGGCAAGAGCAGTCTGATCAATAGCTTGAAGAGATCACGAGTGGTTAATGTTGGTTCCACTCCAGGGGTAACTAGATCTATGCAAGAAGTTCATTTAGACAAGAAAGTGAAGTTGTTGGACTGTCCTGGTGTTGTTATGCTCAAATCTTCTGACAGTGGTGTGTCTGTAGCCCTTCGCAACTGCAAACGAGTTGAGAAAATGGATGATCTAGTTAGTCCTGGTAAGCAATATTTTTATGATTTTTCTGGGTTATTTCTACTATCTCTGTTAAAGTTTTTTCTTTATTGTTATTCATAATGTGACTTGAAAAACAGCATGACATGTTCCATTTCTCTTTCTCTTTCTTAATGCTAATAGTTAAGGAGATCCTCAGTCTTTGCCCGCATGAGAAATTGCTGTCTCTGTACAAGGTGCCAAGCTTTAGTACAGTTGATGATTTCCTCCAGAAAGTTGCCACTCTTCGTGGGAAATTGAAAAAGGGTGGTATAGTGGATGTTGAAGCTGCTGCAAGAATTGTTCTTCATGACTGGAATGAAGGTAGAATTGATAATTTCTGTTATGAATTTTGTCAACTAATTTCGTTTTCAGTGACTTGACCCTTTTGTTCTTAGGTAAAATACCATATTATACACTGCCACCAAAAAGAGATGCTGTTGAGGAGTCAGATGCAGTAATTATTTCAGATGCTGGGAAAGAATTTAATATTGATGAAATTTACAAAGCTGAATCTTCATATATTGGTGGTCTAAAGTCTATCCAAGATTTCCATCATATAGAGATTCCACCTAATGCCCCACCGGGTATTGATGAAAAGATGTTAGAGGTAATATTTCTTGGTTTTCCCTGAGTCCAGATGATAATTTGAACTATTCTAGTCACTGTAGATTTCTGTTGTCATATTTCAGTTCCCAACTCTGTACAGTTCTGTTTGGCCAGATGCACTGCATCATTGATTGGTGTTTGTATGGCTTCTAGCGTTGTCGTAACTCTGTAAGCTTTTGTTAGAAAATATTTTAATCAATCTGTTCGATAAGGAGCTTCTTTTATTAAGATTTGTATCAGCTCTTGATTTGATGGATGATTCTTGTAAAGGTGAATTGTTATGAACTCCCGTTATGCAAACAGTAGTCCTCCAAAAAAATTGTTCTACTACATAATTTGCATGCAAATATTCCATTGTAACATGTTCTGCTGCGAATAAACATTTTACTTGTACCAAGTTCAGTGCTCACCCTTTTTATATTGCATATAATCAGGATAACGAGAAGCTAAGTGAACCTATTGAGGAAAGCCGTGAGGAGTCGATGTCCGACGTAAATGACCGTGAAGGAGGAAAGGCAACCAGTTCAAGCACACAAAATGACAAGCTGTACACTGCTGAGGGTATACTAGACCCTCGCAAGAGAAAAACAGAGAAGAAGCGGCACAAAGCAAACAAGTTCAGCGTGCTGAACGACATGGACGAAGACTATGATTTCAAGGTGGATTATCAGATGAAGGATGCCCCAGCGGATGACGAAGATGAAAACAATGATATACCAGCCAGCGACAATGATGATAGCAAAGCGGGAGATGCACCTGAGGATAACGACCCTATGACTGGTGTTGATGATGCCTAAAATAAATTTTGCCTGTTTTGAGTGGACACGGAAGATATATCATTCTGTTATGGTGTGTGGCTACCTGGTGGCGTTGTATCATCAGCCCACAAAAATTTTGTTCTCTGTTTCTTTCAGTAGAAGACAATGAATGGTACTTGTTTGAGTTGAATGCGCACTTTAGTGCTTTGGGATAATATTCCCCACGCTTATGTTCGCAGCTTCTCTGATTTGGCCTGGTGTTCCTATGTCAGACGAAATTAGAGGCACTTCTGATGTGCAATAAGTTCTTGTCCTTACAATAAAAGGTACCATGACAACTAAACTAGAGTGCACTGCAAAACCTGTCCAATAAATCAATCCAGTAATATTATCGCTGACTACTCCGTAAGCATTCAGGCAAACATTAAACCGTTTAGAGTAGGGTCAGGTACTAACTTAAAGTTGATAGTCAATAAAGCGTGGAAGTTATTAATCAGGTTTGAGTAACATCAAGGTAAACTGTACATAACAAATGCAGAGTAGCAATCTAGGGGGTAGTTGGAAGTAGGTCGAGTATAAAAAAGATACACAACCAATCTGCGCTTAACTCTATTTTTGGGGATTAGTAGTTCCTCGACAAGTCCTACACTGGTTTCAATGGTGGAATATTGGCAGCGCAAGGCTCAGAACGACCATATGGACCCAAATTTTGAGTTAGTCTTGCACGCTCTGCAAATGGCACTCCTCGAATTCCTGAATATGAATATGAAGAGAATCTCGGACGTTTGTTAAATTGCTGCTGCTGTTGTTCCTCTTGGGGATTGTTCCATTTTTGCCTTCGCTGTTTTCTCTTCTGATTCTTATTTGGCCTTCTACCAGTTGAGTTCTGCCACCTCCAACCTTGTTCTTGCTGATTCTGAAGCTGCTTTTGCTGTGACGAATTACGTGTCTTGTGCTGCTGGCGCTGGCACTTCTTTCTTGGTTTTTGCTGAAACTCTCGCTGCTTTCGCTGCTGATGCTCCTCCTCTTGACACTGCTCTTCAAGACTCTGGTGATGATGTGAAGTTGAAACAAAGGCAGAAACACCAGCTAGACTTTGCTGCTTGTCTGCATATTTATGTAACAACTGGCTAATTTCTTCCTTAACGCTATTGCGATGGACAGAATCAAAATCACATTCATCCACTGCCGTCCATAACAATATGAGAGCATTGACATTCTTCTCCACGGCTTGAGTCTGCACAAGGGATGACAACAGCATTAGAACAACTCAAAGTATAACATCTTATTGTTAGCACATGGAAGCCAGAAAAATATTCAGGAAGAGTATATTTCTTATTTCCAAAGTCACAGATTTGAAACGTAATAATAAGAAGTGCCCATGTTTATATAAGTCGAATCATCCTAACAAGACATTCTTTTCCAAGAAAAGGAACAAACCAGAGATTCCGCTGAATCGTTTTCCTTGCTTAGTAGCTCTTCAGCAGCCATTTTGGCCCTTTTGACATAATCGTCCATGAGCGAAAGTGGAGGACATTTGTCTGTCAAATTCAATGCAGATGCCAATCTCATAGCATCAAATGGTTGCCCATTTCCAATCAAATGATGGATCAAATCTGCAGAAGAGTGGTATTTAATCAGTTAAACATAAGTGATATAACTCCATGCAACATGCAATTATTGCACATGTAGCGCTGGAAAATATCAAAGCAGTAAGTGATCTCGCTATTGCCACACTTATAAAACTGCATTTTGTATGGTACAAAATACTTGACTTCCAACTTGAAACAATGTAGTAGCTTCACAGAAATTAGACATCAATCTCAGGTGATAGTGAACAGCATGAGACGTAGTAACGAACAAGCACAAATATCTAGTCACTGACATGCCAACATGACCAAAGAACCCATGAATGTTTGACGGAGTACAACATCCATAAACTAATGCTTGAAGAGAAGAACTGAAAAAAACACAGTGTATGTATTACTGCAGCGAAGGAACTGAATGAAAGTACTCTGTAGTTCGCTTGTCAATACCATAACAATCCAATTCTCGGTTCTGAAAGCTACTGATTGTTGACACTTAAATATCAGATATCCTAGTCTCTGATTTCCGGTAATTTCCTTCTTTGACTTATTTATATCCCCCAGCTAGTTTATATTGATTATTGACCAAGTTTTTTCAGAGAGACAATTTGTGCAGATTTGTGTCAAACACTCGGTTGTTTGTCCTCAATGTAAAAAAGGATGGATACTAAGGTTCATGCTTGATCTTTGAAGACTAATGATCTGTTCGCTGGGAGACAATGATGTCAAACATTGATTGACATCCAACTGAAGAGCAAGCTCACTCTGCTCTGAAAGGAATATGTAGCTCAGATTTTACTAGAACAAATTAGCACTCATCTGCTCACATTGCATCATTAGCATGGGTAAGTTACAACATATGAAACAAGGGATGATCAAACAGTGTGAATCTTTGAACCATACCAGTCATCTTCTCAATCAGGCCAAGCTGCTTGCAGAGGTCGATGCAATTCTCCTTCAGCTGAGGCAGGAGATTGTCGAAGAGCCGGATGATCTCATCAGCTTCAAACTCCAGTAAAATGTTGTACGAAGCAAGGAAGGTGAATAGGCCCCATCCCGCCAGCCGGCTCATGTCCCTGCAACTCCCCCCACTCTTCCCAACCAACATCTCCTTCCACTCCCACGCGAGCCGCTCGGCCTGCTCCATCGTGTCCGCCGACGGCCCGGCGACAGTGCCCGTGAGGCGGGGCACGCATTCGAGCAGCGCGACGCAGTTCCCCCAGCTCCGGTAGGTCATGGACCCCGGCCTGGCCAGGAAACCCCCGACGGCGCGGACCACGAGCGCGTGCGGGTCCGCGGCGCCGAGCAGCGCCGGGAGGAATGCGCACCGCGCGGGGAGGGAGCTCCTGCAACTCTGGCATAGCGCGTCCACCAGCGCCGCGGCGTCCATGGTCGCGCACGCCGCCGCGATGTTCCGCGCCAGAGCCTTCTCTCTGCCGCCGCTGTCGGCCGCGGCGCGCGGGTGCGGCGGCCACTTAGCCTCCCCCTCCTCTTCCGACAACGATTCGTCCTCTTGATCCGCGCTCGCGTTCACGGCCTCATCGTCGTCCATGGCCTCAATTGAAACCTTGATCGCCCCTTCCTCGTCGTCTTGCTCGGGGGACGGCTCGATTGCCCCTTCCTCTGTCTCGTTCCCGGCCTCGTCACCACCTTCTTCGACGCGGCGCCCGTCGGATGCCCCACTGACAACCCCATTTCCGCCATGCTGTTCCTGGACAAAATACGCGTTCCTCGCCTCCTCCCCATCAACAGCATTGCTTTCCTGCGCATCCTGAATCGTGCCGCCCTCGACGCCAGGTTCGCGGTTCTCATCCGCCAGGTGTTCAACGAGCTCGGCGACGGTGGTTGGGCCTCCCGCGGCGAATTCGGGGTCAAAGGAAGAGGGATCGAGCTGGACGAAGTGGGCGGCGACGGCCGACTGGACGGAGGAGAGGTGCGCGTCGAGGTCCTCCCAGCGGAAGGGGATCGGGACTGGGGAGGAGGCGGCGAGGCGGTCAAAGGACTCCCGGAGGCGCTTCTTCTTGGCGGCGAGCGCGGCGATGG
The DNA here is from genome assembly GCA_030378355.1 of Eleusine indica. NCBI lineage: Eukaryota > Viridiplantae > Streptophyta > Magnoliopsida > Poales > Poaceae > Eleusine > Eleusine indica. The sequence goes on along the minus strand of CM059498.1, from coordinate 33,526,415 downwards.
CCGGCCCCAGCTCCGCTGGCGTCATGGCCGTCGTCGTCGGAGGGGAAAGCGAGAGTGGAGCGGCGGTTGGTTGGGGTTTTCTCGGGGGCTCGGACGCCATTTCTCCAGATGGCTTCGCTTTGCGTGTCCCCGACCTCCACAAGCGTGGAGTGCGTGCTTTCATGGATCATGGGCCTCTGCCTATTGCAGGTGGTGGCAGGCTTACGATCTCAATTGGGCCCAATCAATCTCGAGCAGTAAAAAATATCTCTAATGCAATGCGCCCGAAATTTTACAGTAGTCAACTCTATTGGAGCAACTCCAGCCCAACTACTAAATTCGGGCCCCTATATTTTATTTGGAGGTCAGTTCTTAATTTTTAGAGGCTTAAAATCATTTTGCATTCCAGCCTAACTAAGTAAAATTGACTTCCTATCCCTCTGACAATAGGCCCTACCGCCATCTATCTCTCCTACCCAACACTTTTCTCTCTCCCCCGTGCCGCCTCCCTCTTTTCACGCCGCTGCCACCTCCCTCTCTCCCTCTGCTCTTTGTTGCCGCCTCCCTCTCTTCCCTCGCCAGTCGTCGCCGCCGGATCCTCTCCCTCCCCCCGCTCCACTCGGCACCACCGTTTCCCTCTCTCCCCACTCTCGGCGTCGCCGCTTCCCTCTCTCCGTAGCTCGTCGTCGCCGCCTCCCTCTCTGCAGCTCGCTGTCGCCTCCTCCCTCTCTCCCCATCTCGTCGCTGCCGCGTCCTCCAGAGGGGCAGATCTGACCATGCTACGACCGGATTTACCAGCGGCAGGAGGTGCTCCATCAGCGGGCGACGGCATGGCGTCGGCGGCGGCACGCGTTGGTTTTGGGCGAGGGCAGAGGAGAGAAAGAGAGATGGTGGCCTGCTAAATTTGGTGCTCCAGATAGAAAGTGGGTTGAAGCAGATTTTTATTGCTCAAAGTAACTAAAAAGACAGATAGAGACTTATTTAATCACTGGATTAGAGTTACTCTTATAATTGTGATTGGTTTATATCTCAGAGAGTCTAGTTCGCATTTGAGAGCCAGACCGAGTTTAGCCAGTCTGAGGCATGCAAGCACCGCCATGATTAGTTGGCTGTATCATAGGGGGCAAGCTGACTCAAGCCGGTGATTGGTTTGTGAACGTCTGACTCGTTTCCATATGTGGAGATAGAAAAAGGCCCACGAGTAATGTTTCGTGTTTCAACAGAGCCAGGCTGAGCAGCGCTTTTTTTATCCGGCTGGACAGTCCCAAGGGACTGTACACGCAACTAGTCTGGCCGGGCCATCTGCGGCCAACCAATCATGCTCTACTATGGTCAAATTCTCCTTGCCAATTGTCATTGACTGTACGCACACGACACGCTATTTCCTCCAAGACTCCCATTTGGTGAAGTCTTGCTCTATGAACCATATATGGTTCGAAGTTCGCTGGTTTAAACTTGGATCAAATGATAATAGGTTGGCTCAGCCAACCCTTGTTATATATCCACATCTTACGACAATTTCATGATTAAATATAATTATATGGATGCATTTTATCGAAGGTGCCGGCGGTGCTCCTCTTGGCCTACCTGCGCTGATATGATTTTTTAAGAATTGAGTTCCGTCTAGGTTTTATATATTGACCTTCAAAAATGAGTAAGTGTCAGTGACAACAGTGTAGATACAATGCTACAGAAGACAATTTTATAGACGTCTTATACAATGCTACATATGATTTTTGACGATGTAAAATAGAAAGAGAATGTTGAGAGAAAATATAATTGTTTCATAAAACAACCATCTCATGTGCTAAGATGTATGGGTATGAGAGACAACTTTCACACCATTGTACAAGTTGTAGTTATCATATGATTCATAAATATTTATTTTCACATCTACAAATTAAGAAGTTTTATAGCTAATAAGAGACAATTAAAAAAAGGCAAAATTTACTATGGAGCACTCTTAAAGTGTGTCATTTGCTAAAAAGCACTGCTTTTTGTTAACTTTGCTAGTGAGCACTACAACTTTGTGGATATTTGCTGTGGAGCACTTTGGTAATATTAAGTAATTTTTTAACAATTTTATCTCCTTAATTAAAATATGTTACAATTTGAAACTTAGCACAATGATAAAACGTTACATTGGCTATCCATGTGTATTTTTTAAAACTATTTTCTCTAATACTTAAATATATTTTCATTCAAAAAATACTTGTTTTATAAATCAAACTATTTGAATAATAAAAATAACTCTTTTAAAAATACACATGGATAGCCAATACAACATTTTATCAGTTTGTTAAGTTTCAAATTATAACATATTTTGAGTTAGGAGATAAAATTATTGAAAGAATTACTTAATATTGCCAAAGTGCTCCGTAGCAAATATCCACAAAGTTGTAGTGCTTATTAGCAAAATTAAAAAAAACAGTGTTTTTTTAGTAAATGTCACACTTTAAGAGTGCTCCATAGCAAATTTTACTTTAAAAAAATTATCTATTATATAGATGATATGATAAAGATCTTAAAATAATATGTCATACATAAGGCGATCCAACCCACGAGACAATACATATACTTCCCATATCCCAGCGTGCAATATATTTGTTTTTTTAGAAAACATACCATGCATGCGCATGGATGGCAATGCCAAAAATAGACCAAGATCGCATCCCAAACACGAAGCCTGTCAACTATAAATAATGGGCAGAAAGGAATATAATCCAAAAGGAGGGTAAATGAAGAAGCCGAGAAATGTTGGTTAGAGCAATCTCTACAACTTTTTAAATATGGTGGGGTCGTCCGCCCCCTGTTCTGCCTTATTCAGCCCGTACGTTAAAACAAAAGAAAACATAGTTGACTTACATAAAAAGAAAACAGATTCAAGTCAAGCAACGTTTCTGCAGATGTTATGTAAGAAAAACAAAAGAAAACAGAGTTGAGTTAGACAAAAGAAATCAGAGTCCGATAAAAAAAAATCAGAATAATGTTTTAACACGTCACTAACCACTCACTACGAGCGCGACCAGAAAAAAGAAGAAACAACTTCAGTCAGTCCAATCACCTTTGCGAGGAAAAGAGCACTTTCTTGCCTGCTCGGACGAAAGACCTCACCTTTGCTCGTGTGATGCCCTTTTCCGGTGAATCGAGGTCCTAACGGTACTGATAACGCAGACACTTGATAATACACCATTTGTTCAATTTAAGTTAAGTTATTATATCAATAGAGTACTAAAGTGTAGCGGAATATTATAAATTTAAGATAGTATAAAAATACAGCGGAAGTAAATACGAATACTAATACAATCACTCGATGATATAGCGATGGTAATGACTCATGTCCGAGAATCATTACCCTAGCAACACACAATTTAGTAGCACACAATTTACTGCAGCGGTGGCTCAGACTCCCAATGGGCAGTCCAGCCTTCTGGGACTTGCATGTCCTAAGGAAGCACGTCAACAGGCAGTTCTATCTCTGGATTACCTGAAAACAACAGTGACACAAAGCCTGAGTACTAATTACTTAGCAATGCTTACCCGTCAAAAGATCTAGACATGCATTGGCTCGAATAGGATGACTGTTTAAAAAGACTTGCACTAACCATCCTATTAGTTCTATCAATTTTATTTAGCCAAATTTAATTGGGTGGAGCAGAAATATAACTTTAGTGAAAACAGTGCAACAATAATACAACATAAGGTAAATACAATATAACAACAACAACAATAATAATCATCAGTAATCAACATAAGTCATGATCCAATTCTTAATTTCATGCGAGCTGCGTGATGACTCAGTGAACAAGCGTACTCATTTCTGCGAGCGATAACAATTACAATTGATTTACACCAGCTGAGAAAAATCCGAATTACACGACATATACACACCACTTAAGGTCGTATACGACAACCTTTCGCAGTTAAAACTTACACCTTCCACCGGATCCAGTGACGTCGAGTGGGCATGCCGTTCTGCCAGCAGTACTTTACGGTAGAACCGCCCACTCCAGCACCAGAAGGGTCATAGGCCAACGTACCATAGCCGTTTTTCAATGTAAGATTTTAATGCTATGTCGGTGTACTAGTGCCCATAAAACTAGCATGTATTTGGTATTGTTCAATGTTTGATCAAGGGGCCAACGATGGACGGGTCCTAGGTTTGACAAGGCAGTACTACTGCAGTCAACACCCATGTGTTGCTGCAAATCTACACATGTATTATCCCTGCCCGGTCATAACATCAAAAGTAAATTTATTCCATTAAGTTCAACTTTAGTGACCAATTCATTCTCCTAGTTGAGTAGCAACTACCGATACTACTCTATTACTAAGCATAACAGTAAGGTATCGAATCCTATCATGACTTATACAACAGTAACATAGGTCATTTGGTGATATGCAAGTGGGTTTCTAACCAATTCCTAACAACCTAATGCATCAATAAAAAATAGACACTAGCAGTGATATTTGAAATTAGTAAAACTTTATAAAATGGCATATGCAAACCGGGGCTTGTCTTGATCAACACAAGTGTTAGCTACAACAACTTCTTGCTCCTCAGTATTATGATCTTGCTGAAAATACGGTTCTGGCTCCTGATTCTCGTTAACTAAGTATGAACAAGGTGTCGACGGTACCAAAATAATATCGTACATGCATAATATGACAAATGTAAAATTCATTGGTATTATGGTGACAACATTGTTATTAATATGTTATCGAAGCTATCATTTTAGTGCAAAAGTCATTTTAAAAAGATTAATATAGTTTTAAGAACAATTAACTTATTTAATATAGTAAAAATATGTTTCTAGATATGAGTGATTTATTATATGTAGGGGCATGTATAAGAATCATTTTCACCGAGTGATAACTCCTGGATTTTATTATTTTATTTACTAGCATTTTTATAAGAAAAAGTACTAAATAAATCCTAAGGCATAAAATAATGTATATTATGACTAACCAAAAATCAAGGTGGTGTATTGTTATAAAATAACAGTTCATGTCAAAAATCAGATTTAAATTGTTAACGTGGAGTTTCTGGTGATTTATGTAGTGCTATAACAAGAAAAAAATATTATAAAATACTCATGCACATACTGGTCTCAAACTCATTCTTACAAAATAGATAATTACTCAATGAGACTAAAAAACTTTATTTGGACTCTATTGGGTTTGTAGTTCGTTTGCTATGATTTTTAAAATATTTTGTCATTTTCTAAAAAAAACATGGGAAAAAAGGGGAAAATAGGGGCCAATCAGATCTTTGGTCACACCAGAGCTCGGCCATGGTTGCCTGTGCACTCCCGAGAGAGAAAACGCCCTCATCAGAGCGGCCAATCGGCCATAACAAATTCTAAAAAAAAATACCTATGCGTAGAGGAGTTCAATGCGCATCCGTCTTAGCAGTTTGGGGTCGATGGGGATCAGTGAAACGTGACCAAATTGCGAAGCACGCGATCTCAGTCTCAGGTAGCAATGACGGCAATAGAGCTCCAAAATCCGACGTTTCTGGGCATGGAATCATCAAGTAAAGTGATCAAACATGTGCGCCATAACAATTGGAAGATACCTCTGCAAGGAATCGACGGATGGCTCACCGAGGAAGAAGCATTCGGCGGAGGAGTAGCTGCAGTTCAGTTCGTCTCACTTGGGCAAAAACGTCTCGATTTGATGGGCTCAGCCAGGGAGACGTCGACTGAAGACCATGGAGAGTTGGAGAAGAAGCGTACGCGGGTTCTGGTGGTCTCGGATCAGCTGGGGATGTAGCAGAGCGGCGGCACGATGAGCTTTAATCTCGGCTGTCAATGGCGGCAATGGTGGACATAGAAAATAGAAGAGGGCAGGGAATTAAAGAGCGGAGAAGCTCGGGCAGGTGCTCACGAGTTCACGGACGTTGCCAGGGGGGGGGGTCGCGCGCTTGGTTTTGACCAATTTCGGGAGCTGGGCACGAGGGCGGCAGCGTGCTCGTGCTTCGGCAATGGCGCAGCGAGGGGGGTGGGGGGGGGGGGGGGCAGAGCGCGCGTGGGAGCGGCAGACGACGGCAGCAGTGGCGGTGATTCAGCGGGGCAGCGAGGCGATGCATGCGCGGCGAAGCCGAGAAGCAGGGAAGCGAGGCATCGACGGGAAAAACGCGCACGCGCGTGGTCGGTTTGGCCTGGCGCGGCGGGAGGAAGAAGACAAGAAAATTTTGCACTGAGGCCCTTCACGTTTTCAATTTCTTACAAAAAGGTTCCTGGTTCCTGTTTTAAATCATTTAAAATACTTATTGAGGTCCAATTGATTTGAGATTTTTACACATGGATCCTGGAGATATTGGTGAGGATCTGGTGGGGTCCACTTGACCCAAAAGCCATAAAATTATTTTAGAAAAATATTTGAATTAGAAAAGGTTTCTAAGCCTTAAATAATTAATTGTGGTAATTTCAAATGTGATAAAGTTCTCATTCTTGGCCTAAAATTCTATTTTACCATTTTCAGTTGGTGTAATTATTTGGCAGGATGTTCATTGAAAAATTAAAAGTTATTTCACAACCATGCTTTGGCAGGATTTTTATTTGACCTTAATAATTTAAATGGGATTGAACTTCTATTATTTCATGTGTTGCTTTAGTTGTAACTCTTTTGTGATTAATGCACTTGCTGATTAAATATTAATGCTTGTTAATTAGGAATTAGACATGGGGTGTCACAACTCGAAAAGCTCCCAGGGAGCTCAAAGGTACGAGCCGCAGGAGCTCGAGAAGATGGAAGGTGGCGGGGAAAAGGGCCGTAGTGGATTACCAGTGTTTTACTAAGGGAGGCGGAGCGGAAAGAGGTAGGTTGAGGGGTGTGTTGGTGTCACTGAGCGCGAGCTTCGATGACACTAATAGAAAGAGTGAACATAAAAAGAAATTGCGAAGGGTACGAAACGGAACAAAAGGGCTCTTCTCATGTATTCCCAAAAAGATTCGTCCCGTTACAAGTAAGTAGGGGTGTTCTTTTTATAGGCCTGTACTTAGGCCATATGCAAATGACCATTTTGTCCCTAATTACCTACTATATTCTTCGAATATTCTGTACAAAATGGTCATAAAGGATAAATCAGTCATTTGAGCACTCCTGGTACCCTTCCTTGCTCCGCACGCCACAACACGTGCTGATGCCACGTTTTGCCCTCTTCGCACCAAATAGGCTCTTGATCTTGCCCCGTGCGCTGTCCTTCGAAGGATGATGGCTTCATCCTCCGAGGGCCCGGAGGTACCGCTCGAAGGGTCTTGGTTTTACCGTGGCCTCCGATGAACACCTGTACCTTGAAGTTACGGTTAATAATGAATAATAAATAAAAAGGATAATAATGTGTTGATTTTGACTTTTATTCACAGTCCGACTTTGATGAACCCTCGAAGGATGACTTGCGAAGTGATCCCCCCAACAGTAGCCCCTCGAGGGGTGGGTCCAACTTTGATGGGCCAAAACCCTCGCTTCGCCGGAATCTCTTACCAAAACACCACCCTTCGAGCATCAAAGTTGGGCTTTTCGAACGAAGCTACCAGGGCTTCTGCCTATAAAAGAAGAATAACTGCGGTGAAAAATTATTATTTTTACTAGTTACTTGTCTGTTGAGCTTCCACTATGCTGTTGGTGGTTTTTAGACGCTCATTTTATCTACCAAAAAGGGATGTTTTGCGTCTTAAGTGGTTTGGACTAACAATTAACCCTATATTTGTATATATTTGTAGTTATTCTGTTTTGGATGTAATTACAGGAAATAAGTGTAAAACAGGGCAATTATGAATAAAGAACTAAAGAGTAACGAAGATGGGCCAGATACGGAGCCGCGCCAATCGGCACGGACCTGTGCCGATCGGCGCAGTAGGAGAAGATGACGAAACACGATCCAGTCCAGGAAAGACGAAGGCCCAGCCCAGTATGAGTTAGAGTCGGTGGAAGTTGACCTAATCCCGTCGAGTATAAAAGGAAGATAATTATCAAGAGCCAAGGAGAGAACCAGAGAGAGACGGCGATCGCGAGAATCAATTAAAGAAACTAGGGTTCCAGGATATTGGCGACGGAGGTTGGTCAACACCGACGAGATCCACCAGAAGGGAGGTCGCGCCGATCGGCGTGATGCTTGCGCCGATCGGCACGTGCGCGTTCCAGCGCTATTTCTCACCCCTCTACTATGTCTAGCGGAAGGATCAGTGAGTAGTCTCATATTCTCTTCTCTGGTGCGGGGATCTGGTCATGTAACTCTCATACTTGTTGATACTCTCTCGATGAATTTAATCTATGTGATGAACTTTATTGCACTACCTATCTATCCCTTTCATTAGTGTATCGGCCAATACACTTTTGCCCATTACATAGTGCAAGAAACCAGTGGGGAGCTAATAGCCTCTATAGTGACAGCCGGGGTGAATGAAACCACCATGTCTTGTAGAATATTAGAGTCATCACTCGAGTTGATAAGAATAAGGTTACATGCTAGTGAACCAATCCTAAGGAGAGAATCCCTCATCATCCTGGTACCTCTTCAATAACATTCACCTTCCACTTTCTCACCGTCATCATTCACATGAATCAAACCATTGCAATTTGTTAGTAACCCTTTAATAGTATTAGTTCCGCTCGTTCCCTGTGGATTCGATAATCTTGGAATACTCTGAGGGAAAAAGAGCTACAACTGTACACCGTCCTCTTGCGGTATATAAGTGGGTGCGTAATTACGACCAACAATCCCTTTTTCTGGCACCGTTTTCGGGGAACAAGCTAGTTCTTTTACGATTAATATTTTACTAACGTCTAATCCTCTCTTTCCTAGTTGTTTTCTTTTTTGTGTTTTGTGTGAATTTTCAGGATCAGTATGACAGGACCTTCTCTGACGCTCAGGGAACTTTCTCTACCATCTCCAGACGTGCTGGCATATTTGCTTTTGATCTACCCTCAGCGTCAGAGAAGGTCCTCTGACACATAGCTGCTTAATGCAGGTATGATCTACCCTGTTGCTGATAGTGAATGGGTTAGTCCAGTGCATTGTGTACCCAAGAAAGGAGGGTTGACAGTAGTGCCTAACGAGAACAATGAGTTGATCCCTCAAAGGACTGTAACTGGATGGAGAATGTGCATAGATTATAGAAGTTTGAACAAAGTGACGAAGAAAGATCACTATCCTCTTCCGTTCATTGATGAGATGCTTGAAAGGTTAGCAAAGAATTCATACTTTTGTTATTTGGATGGATATAGTGGTTTCTTTTAAATACCGGTAAGACCAGAAGATCAGCAGAAAACTACTTTTACTTGCCCTTTTGGAACATATGCATATAGAAGGATGCCATTTGGTCTTTGCAACGCGCCCGTAACATTTCAAAGATGTATGAATGCAATATTCGCTGAATTCATAGAAGATATTATGGAGGTATTTATGGATGACTTCTCCGTGCATGGTGCTGATTTTGATAGCTGTTTGGAGAATTTGGAGAAGGTTTTAAAAATGTGTGTTGAATGCGACTTAGTTCTTAATTGGGAGAAGTGTCACTTCATGGTAACAGAAGGGATAGTACTTGGTCATGTCATATCTAAAAGAGGGATAGAGGTTGATGAGGCAAAGGTATCTACAGTTGAGGAATTACCTCCCCCTATTGATCTTACAACTTTGAGGAGTTTTCTTGGACATGCCAACTTCTATCGCAGATTTGTTAAGGATTATTCGAAGATTGCTAAACCCCTGACAGAATTGTTAAAGCAAGATACAGAATTTGTCATGGACGAGGAAAGACTCTTGGCCTTCAGAAGATTAAAGGAAGCTCTATGCTCTGCACCCATTATGCAGCCACCTGATTGGAGTTTACCTTTTGAAATTATGTGTGATGCAAGTGACTATGCAGTTGGAGCTGTTCTTGAACAACGGAAGGAAGGTAAAGTGCATGCTATTTATTATGCTAGCAAAACTTTGAATGAGGTGCAGATCAATTATACAACAACTGAGAAAGAGATGTTAGCTGTTATATTTGCTTTTGAGAAGTTTAGATCCTACATTCTAAATTCTAAGGTGATTGTATATACTGATCATGCTGCTATAAGATACTTGGTTTCAAAGAAGGAGTCTAAGCCTCGGCTAATGCGATGGGTATTGATGCTGCAAAATTTGATTTGGAGATAAGAGATAAGAAAGGAGTAGAAAATTCTGTAGCAGATCATTTATCTCGTCTTGAATCATCATCAACTGAGCCAATAAGAGATGAAATGCGACAAGAGCAGTTGTTTGCCACATTTGATCGTAGAGAGAACTGGATGATGGATATTATTAAAGGTTTCAAGGGACAAACTGATCTAATGAACAAGAACACAAGGAAAAGAGTTAAGAGTGAAATGAGAAAATTTATATGGGCCGACTCATTCAACTGAGCCAATAAGAGATGAAATGCGATTTGCTTTTTAGTACTCTAGCTTCCCCTAGCTTCGTGCGCTCATACTGCTGTTTGGTGGTTTTTGCTTTTGAGGCCGTTTCGAGCTAACTCGGTATGCATGGATCCTTACTTCGAAATGTTCCTTGCAATAGTTGGGACTTGTTTCCAGGTTCCTACAGAGCTCACCTTTTGTGTTTAATTGCAGGATCTAAAGGTATGACTTGAGTTATGCAGACTGCGCGCCCTGATGAGGCTGTTGTTGAGGAAAACCTGCCTTCGACGCCTGTCGACACCGCTGCAAGTGAGGGCGACTCTGAGGCAGATTTTGTTAGGAGCTTGGAGGATAACCTTACTGCTGCTCCCGAAGGGCTGAGTCATGATCATGGTCGGGACCCATCAAAAGAAGTTGAAGATAATGAAGAGGAGGACGATGGAGATGAGGAGGAGGAGGAGGATGAGGAGGACGATGAGGAAGGGGGTGGTGACAAGGATTTCACTCCTCGAGGTGTTGGTAGGGTCACCATCGACACCCAAGGGCAAGGTTCAAGCCGTAGGGTTTGGAGCTCTGGTCCGGTGGACAAGGACCTAGAGAACGTGGATGCCGATATCAGCGATCTACTGCCCGTTGATGATTTTGGCCTGCCAAAGGGCCGAAAGGAGAAGGGGAAAGACCACGAGGGATCCAGACCTCGGACCTCCGTTTTTGGGCGATCTCGCCTTGATGCCCCCAAATTACGTAGGCTTACCGAGTTAGGGTGTTTTCCCTCTGGAGGAGCCCGGCTGGCTGGTCAGGAGGTTACCCCGTGCCCTGCTCAAGGTGAGGCCGTGGTTTTTGAAGACCACTTCACTGCTGGCCTTCGGTTTCCTTTATCAACCTTCATGAAGGACGTGCTGAGCAGGTTCAATGTGCAGCTCCATCATATCAGCCCCAGCGGGATGGCTATGCTAAGCAAGTTCGCCTGGGGCGTACTGAGTTATCTAGGCCAGCCTGATATTGAAGTGTTCTATAAATACTACTACACTCACTATCAACCGAAGACTATCAAGATTGATGGCGTGGTGCACGAGGCTGACTTTGGCTGCGTGACCTTCGTGCCTCGCTTCAAGCGCGACAATCAGTTTGTTAAGTGCAGCCGAAACCGCTGGAGAAACAAGTGGCATGAGTGCTGGCTGTATGTGAAGGTCGCCGCGGAAACTAATCCTACGAATGAGGAAGGGGCAACTACTTTTCCCTTAGCTTCGAATCTAACTCCCTGTGAGCTTCGATCCACGGAAGGCAGAGTGCCCAAGGGCTATAAGAACGAGGCTGCCTTCCGCATCGCTACCTTCAGCTCAAGCGGCCGGGACCTTGTCAAAGAGTTCATGGCTGCGAATATATGACCACTACGCGAGGGGTGTTTAATTCCCGGGTTTATTCAGAAGAAGATCCCCTCGAGGCCTGACATCACCATACCGTTCCCAGAGGTGCCCGTGGATAAACGGTGTTTTGGTGATGAAGAGTTTTTGGTTTTCCTGCAGTGCGCCAACGAGGCTATGGTGGGGCCTTACACTCACGATGAGCACAAACACACCTGCGAGCGGACATCGCACAGTGGCCGACTTAACCATGTCCTGACATTGGCCGGTGTGAAGTACCCTGCTCGTGTCGCGCCAGGACCTCGGATGAAGCGAAACCGGCCCCCTGGTAATGTTGGTTCAGATGTTGGCAAGGCAACGGGGGCCAAAAAGGCCAGAAAGGAGAAGTGTCCGACAAAGCCTCCCCTGTAAATTGGGAAGAGGAAAAGGGAGGAGGAAACTTCGAGCTCGTCTGCCCTCGGCCTCCGCGCCGTTGGGACTTTGGTGCGCACCGGCGCGATGGCGAATGCTTTCGACGGCGAAGACGACGAGGAGGATGACATGGTGGTGGTGTCTCCCCCTGCTGCGGGCGGTGCTGCTGATGTGCCAGCTTCGAGTCCCTTCGTTATTCCCGCGAGGAGTCGGGCTGTGGATACGGAGGCCGCGGACACCCTTGCTGGTCTTAAAGAAAATTTTTTTGCTCGTTCTGGACCTTTGGGTCCAAGTCAACTTTTGATTGGGGTTGAAACCTCTGGAGGGTCTGCGGGTAGAGGCTTGGGGCTGCCCGAGGGGTATGAGGATTTTGCTGATCCCAAGGCTTGGGCTAATCTATGCTCGGCTCCTGATGCTTTTATAGCCGAGGGGGCTCAGCTGTTTGGAGCCGGGGACTTGCGGCGTAATCTCTGCCATGTTTTGAGACATGTAAGTATGCTTGGCTTTGATAGTGTATGAAAAAATGTTGTACTGTTTTTGTTGAGTTTTGTGACAGTGTTATCTTGACTATTGTTTTGTTTCATGCCCACACCCTCGCGCGGATTTCTTCTGAGAAGACTTGCACGAAGCTAGCTTTGTTGGAGAAGGAGAAGAATTCGCTTGCAATAGAGAATATGTTGCTAAAGGAGAAGCTTAACAACCTTCGGTCCACGAAGGATGAGGCTGCGCTTGAAGCTATGCGCATGCAAAGGGAGCTTGATGCTTCGCGGGCGGAGGTTGCTGAATTAAAGATCGGCTTAAGTTGCCTAGAAGCTGCTGAGGCTAAGATCGCAACTTTGGAAAATGAGAACACGACTTTGAAGCATGACTGATCGACTCGCAATGATGGTTTTGCTGCCCAGGCTGTATCCGCACACCATCAATATTGCAAGGCTTTAGGTTATGTTGGTGCTGAGCCAATGTCATTGACCGATGGGGCTGTAATCACCGAAGCTATTTTCTTTGGCTGGCTAAAGTCTGAGTTCCAAGCTCTCCCGGGGGTGATGGACAAGCGCAGCAATTTTGGCGCGCTACATACTGCGGAGGTTTAGGATTATTTGTAGTTGTTGTCCTTCGTGTCGCCTGCGCGGGAGTCCAAAGAGGATGCTTCTAGTGGATCTTCCGTGTTGCGCATGTTGGGCCTGATGAGCGAAGGGTCCTCGTCTTTAATGGATGACGCTTCTGTGCCGGCGCCCACTTCGAGTAGTTCTGAGGCTAGCTTGAGCGGTTTTGAGGCGTTAGATGTTGCGGTGGATACTGAAAGACTTGAGTACCCTGAGCGCGCATCTTCGTCCAAGGCGCGCTTGGTGACTTTGGACACCGGTGTGGTTTGTGTGGGGGGATTATTCCTACTTATTTAATCGTGGCACTTCATCTAGTGCGTCGTCCACACTTGGTCGTCGAGGTAGGGGTAGGTCCTGTGGTAGGGGAGTCTTCGTAGGCAGACTACACAGGGAGCGGGGACCGGGGTCTACGCATCCGAAGCAAAGTGAGAAACCCTTAAGCATCAAAGGTTCCGACGCCTTGATTCTGCGACCGTCTCGTCCACGGCTTGTTGTGGCGAAGCGATCAGTTAGCTCCGTGTTGAATTCACCGACGAAGATTACTAAATCCTTTTCGCAAGCGTCGGTTCCAACTAGTGGAAATGCCCAAGATTCGGGTGTCCTTGGTGCCAGGGGTTCGAGACCTAATCCTTGCCCCTCTCCGCCTGGTTACACTGCCGATGAATGATCGGTTTTGCTTCTCCAGTTGTTAGCCTCTAGGGTTGTTGTAAAAGAAGAACCCATTGATTTGATTTCTAATATAGACATTCGTTATCTGCAATTGTAATAAATTATGTCTTGCCAGGTTTGTGTTGCTATGATTTGCTTAGCGTTGACGTCAAATTTTGAAAAACGCCACCCTCTCCCTCGAATTGCTAAGTGCGAGGTATTTTAGGACGAACCCTTCGACGGGATTTGGGTTGCAACGAGCCCCTTAGTATTTTTTTGCTAAGTTTTTTTGAAAAACGCCACCCACTCCCTTGAAGTGCTAGGGGCGAGGTGTTTTGGGGTGAACCCTTCGATGGGTTTTGGCTGCAATGAGCCCCTTAGCATTTTTTCGTTAAGTTTTTTTGAAAAACGCCACCCTCCCTCTCGAAGTGCTAGGGGCAAGGTGTTTTAGGGCGAACCCTTCGACGGGATTGGGCTCCAACGAGCCTCGAAGCATTTTTTCGCTAAGTTTTTTAAAAAACGCCACCCACCCCCTCGAAGTGCTAGGGGCGAGGTGTTTTAGGGGGAACCTTTTATTGGTTGTATCTACGCACCCACTTATATACCGCAAGAGGACGGTGTACGATTGTAGCACTTTTTCCCTTGAATTGAGTATTCCAAGGTTTATCGAATCCACTAGGACCTTAGGGATTTATTAAACAAAGTTAACAGTAAAAAATCTAGTCAAGGCTACTGTCAAAGTCAGGTTGCATGAGGGGAAGACTGGCCAGCACAAAGGTGCGCCAGACAGTAAATCTGTCGTTGCGCCGATCGGCGCAGGAGTCGAGCCAATCGGCACACTGGTGAAACTGAGCCAAAGTGCGCAAGATCTAGTAAATCTGTGGTTGCGCCGATCGGTGCAGGAGTTGAGCCGATCGGCACACTGGTGAATCTAAGCTAAAGTTGTTGCGCCGATCGACGCAGGAGCTGAGCCGATCGGCACACCAGTGAATCTGAGCCAAAGTGTGCCAGATCTTGTAAACCGATGCTATTAAGTGAGTAGCCAGATATCTACTAGTGAGATCGTAACCAGAAAGTCTAATTGAATAGCATCATAATGGGTAATTATATAGATCAATGAAAACCTATAATGAGTAAGACCACCCTGCTTTTCGAGCGGCTTCCGATTTATCGCTGCTGAGAGGAAACCCTTAATCGCGCGAGTATCTTACCCTACTCAACTATCATCAATATATTCAATCATCCTTGAGATACACATGCATGATTATAGAATCAAGATAGACAAATCACCAAAACCATCATCAACATATTCAATCATCCTTGAGATACATAGAGTAAGATTCATCCCTGTCGAGATGGCCTACCTTGACGGATCAACTCTTAACTCCAATGGTTCTTGAAACTCATCTAGAGATCTATTCTAACGGGGCAAGCCCCGGTGGCTCTAACTCACGGATTTGGTGTCCCGCTGTCGCCTCATTCTCTTTGCGGTCAGGGTTTACAAGTATTTATAGGGGTTTACAAATATTCACAGGCACATCGGTACTCAAAATTGCTCCACATAAGACATATTTGCCGAATAATCATTAAGAGTAAGTTCAAAATTTTATTCAATGCTCAACATTATTTGATCTTCATCAACACTTTTCAAGAAAAAATAAATAATTCAATTCTCCTAAAAGAGCATAACCGCCACCATTATATTAAGATCGAAACTCGAATACATGGTGATGATTTTTGCACACACTTGCATGAAAATAAAACTACTACTAACACACTTGCATGAAAATAAAACTACTACTAACACACTTGCATGAAAGTAAACACACCCGATACATGGTTTCCCAACCCGCTCACACACACATAAGCAAATAAAGAAAAAGACTGTAAAAGATAAAAGAAAACACAAACCGGGAAACTGATACACGTGCCAACTCCTAGGCACTCTAGTCATCCGAAAGTGGAGTCGGTGGCCGATCGAAGCCATAGCACCGCGCCTTGAGTCGCTTGAACTCCACCTTCGCATCGTGGCTGTACCTCCATTGGGACGTGGCTTCCTCCACGTGCTCAATGTAGTGCATGTTATTATCGAGGTACCCCTGCATGGGCACGAAAAAGTCTGCACCGGGGACAGGAGGCACCACTGGTACACGCCCTTGGTACCTGTAGTCGATATTCGCGCTGCAGTAGGGTGCACCGACCGGCGCGGGCCCACGCCGGTCGACGCGCCGTCTCTTTTTCAGCTTTTGGTCAATTCCGTGTCTCCTCTGCACTGCACACCTGCATAATAATCATACTTGTTCCTCAAAATCAATGCCTGCCGCCGTTGTCGCCCATTTGAGAACCGCATGGGTACCTGCGCCGATCGGCGCAGAAGGGCGCCGAACGGCGCAAGTCCTTGCACCTCATCTTTAGGTCCGGCGCTGATCCTGATGCCTCGTGTTCATATCTTTTACCTAATTTTCCACTTTTCCCAAAGTTCCTATAGTATTGACACTCATAACAGGGGCTCATCTGGTGACTGCGCCGATCGGCGCTGACCCGCACCGATCGGCGTGACGTCCACTTTTGCTCCTGGCCCCTCGCTTCTTTGCTAGATGTTGCTCTTCATCCTTTCTTGCGTCATTTAGCAACCATTTTGCACACAAAAAATTAATTCAAAAAGATTTTTGATTACCTTGAAAATAGCTCCGTTTCTGAAAATTACTGTGCTGGTTGATTTTTAGCACTCCTTCAATTCTAGGCGTCGTCGGCCTTCTGTCCTGACTTGGGCAATACTGCGCCAATCGGCGCAGAAGTGCGCCGATCGGCGCAAGCTATGTTCCTTCCTATTTTTGGTCTTTTTTTTTTATATTCCTGCATTGTTAGTCTACAGTATGTATATACATAGTTTTGCACGAATAAACAGACATCACAAGAGCACACAAGAATTAAGCACACACTTTTCTAAATTTTTTTTATTCGGGAGATTGTTTTTATCACAAGCAAGCTAATTTAAAAACACCGGGTTGTCCTTACCGGTTGCCCTCCCATAAGCACTAAATAACTTCTAAATCCCCCGATCATTGGGTTGCCTCCAAGAGCGCTCTATTTATTTAGAGGTCAAAGAGCTTGACCTCCCCGCAAACAATCAATCCTTAGTGTTGCGGTGCGGGATATGAGGCCGCGACACTACAAGGTTATCTTATCTCCATGGTTCATATAGCTTGGACGACCTATCCATACATCCCCTCCAATTACTTTCGACGCCACGATGCCACGGTGTCTTGTATCTCTCCACTTCATCAATAGCACGACACTCTTCTTTCTTTGGGCGAAACTTGAAAGAGTAGGGAGTCCCACTTATATCGAAGCTTATCTCACCACTCCCAACATCAATACTTGCCTTGGCTGTCCTCAAGAAGGGACAGCCTAAGATCAACGGGGTCCTCATCCTCTTATCCATATCAAGCGTAATAAAATCAACAAGGATGATATGATCTCCAATTTGAACAGGCACATCCTCAGCAATTCCATCAGGGAAGCGTACCGATTGATCGGGCTAACTCCAAACACATACCCGTAGGCTCTAATTCAGGAAAATTGAGATTTGTGAATATATGATGGGGCATAACACTTACGCTTGCTCCAAGATCGCACAAGCACCTATCAAATATCCTTGTTCCAATCATGCATTTGATGCTTGGTGATCTAGGGTCGGGTTTTCTTCTCCAGTGCAACATCATTGATTACCGCCGTTAATTCCTTAGTGACCTTCACAACCTCCTCAGAAACTAGAGACTTCTTGTTTTGCATCATGTCCTTAATGTACTTGGCATAGGTGGAAACTTGGATAGCGTCAATAAAAGGGACATTGATGTAAAGCTTCTTTATAATATCGACGAACCTTGCAAATTGCTCATCGTGTTGTCGCTCTCTTTCTGTCTTTGTAGTATCCAGAAACATGGCAGGGCCATGCTCTTCTGTCTCCACGCCCATTTTCAGACCAAAGAGGTCATCATCCTCCTTGCGCCGATCGGCGCTTTCAGGGAGCCGATCGGCTCCGACGGGATCATCGCGCCGATCGGCGCCAGGTGTGAGGCGCCGATCGGCGCGGGGCTTCTTTTCTCCCGCAGAGTGCTCTGGATCTTCTGTTTGCTTTTCTGACTGCGTAGCTATTGCTTTCAACTGCTCTGCAGACATCGTATTTCCAGGAATAGCCCCCTTGTTGCCTTGAATGGCTTACGATAGCTGTCCCATCTGTTGCTCCATAATCTTGGTATGCTTCAAAATCTGCTCGTTGGAGCTCCCAATTTCTATTACCTTGTCATTAATTCTCTCAAGGACATGATCAATCTCCTTGAATTTAGCTTGATTGTCCTTGTTGATCTTCTCTTGAGCTTGGAAGAACTCGTGACATTAGAGACGAAGTGGGATAGAATTTTGCATGGACGAACTAGGAGAGAAAGAACTCCTTTCTTGCTGATATTGGGGCTTCCATCCACTATTCTTCATATATTCTAGCATCTTCATCTCTTCAGGACAATCTTTCTGCACATGACCAAATTCTCCACACTCACTACATGTGGAGCGTGATTCCGCCAGCTTGAGTGTCTCTTCCTTAGGGATATGAAGATTATTGTCTAACCTCCTTTGAATAGCATCGAGGCGATCTATAATCAAGTCTTCGTGAGTCTTCTCAATCACACTCTTCGCTACTCCTTTTGAAGGTTGCAAATCCCTTGAGCTTCTCTCACCATCCCACGATTGATTTTCAACTAGCAACTTGATCAAATTCTTAGCTTCGGTGGGGGTTTTTGACATGAATGATCCTGCAGCTGGGGCGATCAAATGTTGATGTGATAAAAGATTCAATCCTGTGTAGAACTTCTCAACAACTTCTCCAACCGTCAGACCATGATGAGGGCATGCATCCATATATTCATTGTATCTTTCCCATGCTTCTCCAATGCTCTCATCAATATTCTATGTAAATCCAAGAATCTTATTTTTTAAAGCTTGAGTCTTACTAGGGGGGAAGTATTTGGCCAAGAATTCAGCTGCTAACGTGTTCCACACCATTTTTACTGTGTTTTCCAATCCATTGTACCATTGCTTGGGGCGTCCAACTAGAGAGAAAGGGAACAGTCGCACACGTGCTTGATCTCCTGTCAATCCCGCTATCTTGAATGTACTGCAAACCTCAAGGAAGTGTTGCAAGTGATGATTGGGATCTTCTGAACCTGTGAACGGTTGTTGCGCCACTATTCCAACATATCTCTCCAATTGATACGGAAGTTGATCTTGAGCTTCTTGGAAATCTGTCTTGACAATACTAGTCAATTGTGGCTTGAGACGATTAACCATAGGTACCTCTGCCATCTCCTCTTCTTCTTGCTCTTGAACTGAGTCTTCTACTGTGAATAATACTCGAGGTGTTGCGCGGACTGCTTCTAAATCTCCACTGTTCTCTTCTTGTGAAAGAGTCTTTCTGGATCATCGGTGTAATTAGAGGGTTTGTTTGACTTAGGACCGTCCATACCTGTTAGTTTCACTTAACAGAATATATGTACTAGAGAGACAAGTAAAGCACAATGACTAAACACTAATACATCAAACAATATTTAAAAACCTGCTATGGTCCCCGGCAACGGCGCCAGAAAATAGGGCTTGTTGGTCGCACCCACATATATACCGCAAGAGGATGATATACGATTGTAGCACTTTTTCCCTTGAATTGAGTATTCCAAGGTTTATCGAATCCACTGGGACCTTAGGGATTTATTCAATAAAGTTAACAGTAAAAGATCAAGTCAAGGTTACTGTCAAAGTCAGGTTGCATGAGGGGGAGACTGGCCAACGCAAAGGTGCGCCAGACAGTAAATCTGTCATTGCGCCGATCAGCGCAGGAGTCGAGCCGATCGGCACACTGGTAAAACTGAGCCAAAGTGCGCAAGATCTAGTAAATCTGTGGTTGCGCCGATCGGCGCAGGAGTTGAGCTGATCGGCACACTGGTGAATCTAAGCCAAAGTTATTGCGCCGACCGGCGCAGGAGTTAAGCCAATCGGCACACCAATGAATCTGAGCCAAAGTGTGCCAGATCTTGTAAACCTATGCTGTTAAGTGAGTAGCCAGATATCTACTAGTGAGATCGTAACCAGAAAGTCTAATTGAATAGCATCATAATGGGTAATTACATAGATCAATGAAAACCTATAACGAGTAAGACCACCCTGCTTTCCAAGCGGCTCCCGATTTATCGCTGCCGAGAGGAAACCCTTTATCACGCGAGTATCTTACCCTACTCAACTATCGAATAGTGCTGCGCAGGCTTAGTGCTGGCACCGCTAAACCACACTACTAGCATCATCAAGCAACCATAATCAATACAATGTCCGAATACTATCCTAATCACCACGATTATGATAATATCTACTTACTTAGCCTAGAACTAAGCAATTGGAATAAGCACATGCATGATTATAGAATCAAGATAGACAAATCACCAAAACCATCATCAACATATTCAATCATCCTTGAGATACATATAGTAAGATTCATCCCCGTCGAGATGGCCTACCTTGACGGATCAACTCTCAACTCCAGTGGTTCTTGAAACTCATCTAGAGATCGATTCTAACGGGACAAGCCTCGGTGGCTCTAACTCACGGATCTAGTGTCCCTCTGTCGCCTCCTTCTCTCTGCGGCTAGGGTTTACAAGTATTTATAGGAGTTCTACTCATAAAGGACTCGGTTTCTATCAAATAAGGCGGTTGCGCTGATCGGCGTAGGATTGCGCCGATCGGTGCAAGCCGTGTCTTCTCTGATTTCTTCCCTGAGTCAGTTCCTCTGCCTTCCACAGCTGCCATGTGGGCATTTTCCTTCGAGATAAAGTCTTGTACTGCATGTTGAGATCTTGAAGTTTCATAAATCTTCTTGAAGTTTCATAAATCTTCTAGACAAATATCTTCAAGTGTCTTGCGCAGATAAACTTCCATAAACATGTGGAATGGGCCTCGGTCACTTCTGTGGGCCAAAACACCCTTGCGCCGATCGGCTCATGGACTATGCCGATCGGCGCACTAGGCTTCTTCAGTGCTTTTCGTCGGTTTTGGACTCCTATCCTCTCCATCATCATATTAATCACCAATTTTACCTGTTTCTGCAATAAAGCTCCAAAACAACCATATACAAATATATAGACAATATCACAGGTAAATGGCCTAAATTAGTATCAATTATGCTCTAATTGGGGTAATATTCACATATAAAAGGGGCAGTTGGGAAGTGCCAACACCCTTCGATGGGTTTGGGCTACAACGAGCCCCTTAGCATTTTTTTCACTAAGTTTTTTGAAAAACGCCACCCTCCCCCTCGAAGTGCTAGGGGCGAGGTGTTTTAGGGCGAACCCTTCGATGGGTTCGGGCTGCAACGAGCCCCTTAGCATTTTTTCGCTAAGTTTTTTGAAAAACGCCACCCTCCCCCTCGAAGTGCTAGGGGCGAGGTGTTTTAGGGCGAACCCTTCGCGGGTTTGGGCTGCAATGAGCCCCTTAGCATTTTTTCGCTAAGTTTTTTGAAAAACGCCACCCTCCCCCTCGAAGTGCTAGGGGCGAGGTGTTTTAGGGCGAACCCTTCGCGGGTTTGGGCTGCAATGAGCTCCTTAGCATTTTTTCGCTAAGTTTTTTTAAAAACACCACCCTCCCCCTCGAAGTGCTAGGGGCGAGGTGTTTTAGGGCGAACCCTTCGAAGGGTTTGGGCTGCAACGAGCCCCTTAACATTTTTTTCGCTAAGTTAGCTGGCTGCACGGGTTTTAGCTCTTTGGGCTTGGCCAGTGTGGCAGCTATGGCTTGAGAGCTTTTTGCTCGTCGTCGAATGTTTCAATCTCCGTGGTGGGAGTTGTTTCGACGTGTTCTACTGAGCGAGGCTTTCTGCTTTGGGGAAGATAGCTTTATATATTTAGCTAGGGTTTACATAGGATCCGCCTCGTTAAAAACCTCACCCCTGCGAAGGGTTCCCCTTGTGAGGAAAAGAGTACGGTCCTTTACATAATTGCCTAGAAAAGAAAAGCCTGAAAAAGAAAATCTACCAACTAAACTCAAGGTAGCACTTATAGTTTCGTGCTATGCTTGGCTTTTTATATGCTTGGAGTGGTGCTTTTTCTTATACGTAAAACCTTCGAAGGTTGTCCATGTTCCAAGAATGCGGCAACTCTTCTCCTTGCAAAGTCTAGAGCCTGTACGCTCCGGGCCTGTTTAATTTTGCCACAATGTATGGACCCTCCCATTTGGGTTCTAACTTGCCTTTGCTTTCTGTTTTAGGGCTTCGGAGTAGAACTAGGTCTCCTACTGCATAGGCTCAGGGTGTGACTTTTCGATCCCTCCAGTGGCGTGTTTCTGATTGATACTTTTCAAGGTTGACAACTGCATTCAGTCTGTCGACTTCCATCAGATCCTTTGATTTCGCCTCTGTAGGCTGTGTTGATTTTGCATTGAAGGTTCTGGGACTTTGGTGCAAAATCTCCTCGGGCGTGACTGCCTCTTCCCCATAAAGTAACCTGAAGGGCGAGTATTTGGTTACCCTAGTTTCGGTCGTATTGTGTGACCATATGACCCTTGGCAGTTATTCTGCCCATTTTCCTTTCTTGTCATCGAGGAGTATCTTTTTGATTGCCTTGAATATAAGGCTGTTTGATCTTTCGACGGCTCTGTTCGACTGGGGGTGATATACTGACGGGAAGTCAACTTTGGTTCCGATGGAGTGACAGAATTCTTTGAACATATTGTTCTCGAATTGTTTTCCGTTGTCGACTGTTATGTCCCTTGGCACTCCGAAGCGGCAGATGACATTTTGCCAGAATAACTTTCTGATTGTTGCTACCGAGATGTTTGTGATTGGTTTTGCTTCGATCCACTTGGTGAAATATTCTAGCGCTACAACTGCCCACCTGTAATTCCCCGGTGCTGTGGGTAGGGGTCCGACGATGTCGATTCCCCAGCGTTGGAGAGGCCATGATGGGGCTATGAGTTGTGTTGGCTGCGAGGGTGCTGACTGCCTATTTGAGATTTTTTTGACAGGCTTTGCATCTGGTTACTATTTCTACGGCGTCCTTGACCATAGATGGCCAAAAGAAACCCTGCCTAACTGCCTTTGTAGCTAATGACCGAGGTCCAATATGCGCTCCGTAGATTCCCTCGTGTATCTCGCTGAGTAGCTGGGTGCCCTCCGTTTTGCTTACACACTTGAGTAGTGGAGCGCAAATTCCTAACTTGTACATCTGACCCTTGATGATTCTATAGTTCCTGGCCCTTTGCTGCATTCTTTTGGCCTCTGACTCGGTTTCTGGCTCGTAAAAACCCTTGAGGTACGCAATGATTTGAGTTCTCTAGTCTTCACTGATTACTGCGGGTATTTGCTTGGGGTCCTGGAGGACTGTTTTGATCGAAGGTTCTGTGATTGTTTGAAAGAACACAACTTGTGGTATTGCTTCTTGTCTTGCTGCCAACTTGGCGAGCTCGTTTGCCTCTGTGTTGAACTTTCTCTCGATATACTATATATCAAAGCCTTTGAAATACTTTTCCATACTTCGGATGGTGCTGTGGTATTTCTCAAGCAATGGGTCCCTGGTTGTGAATTCTTTGTCGTATTGACTGGCAACGATCTTGGAATCTATGCTAATTCTGCACCTTTGGACTCGGAGTGCTCTTAGTTTCTTGAGTCCCAGCAGTACTGCCTCATACTCTGCTATATTATTGGTGCACTTGTCTGTTTCTTTACTGAACTCGAGCCTTGCAACATATTTCATTTTCACGCCCGTGAGTGAGGTGACTACTGCTGCTATTCCTGCCCCGGCCAGTCCTAGGCTCCATCGCAGTGCACTGTCCACTCTGGCTTAGACCATGCTTGATTTTTTACGTGCTGCGGAGCTGTCCAATCTACTATGAAGTCAGCAAGTACCTGAGACTTGATGGCACTACGTTTCTTGAAGTCTACTACATGCTCTGAGAGTTCCATGGCCCATTTACCGATTGTTTCTGAAGCTTCTCGGTTGCCAAAGATTTCATTAAGTGGTTGGCTGGTGAGCACTTTGATGTGGTGAGCCTCAAAATAATGTCGCAGCTTTTTGGAGGCCATGACTACCGCGTATGCGATTTTTTCCATCTCGGAATATAGCCTCTTGGAGGCGGATAGTGCCTCGCAGACATAGTATACGGTAGTTGCGCCAAGAATTCCTTCGGCTCCCCTTTAACCGTTTTGACTATTTTCTTTTCCTGTACAAGGACTGCACTGACCGCCGAATGGGACGCAGTGACATATAACAACAGCACAGCCCCGAGCTCTGTGTTGGTGAGCTTTGATTGCTTCTCGAGGTAGTTTTTTAACTCTGTGAAGGCTCTTTGCTGCTCTGGACCCCATTCGAAGGTTGAGCCTCTCAGAGTGTTTGGAAGAAGGGCAAGCTTCTATCGGCTGATCTGGATATGAACCGGTTTAGTGCCGCCATTCTGCCTGTGAGTTTCTACACATCCTTTCGGCACTGGGGTTCTTGCATTTGGATGATTGCTTTGATTTTGTCTGGGTTGGCTTTGATGCCTTTGGCTGTCACCAGACAACCGAGTACTCTTCCTTTTTGGATGCCAAAAACACACTTCTCCGGATTCAGTTTTAACCTTGCTGCTCGAAGGTTTGCAAATGTTTCCATGAGGTCTGAGATATGGTTGCCTTTTACTTTACATGCTACTATGATATCGTCCACATAAGCGTGTACGCTTTTTACAAACTGCGACTCGAAGGCTTTCTGAGTCATGCGGCAAAATGTAGGGCCGACATTTTTCAATCCCTCAGGCATTCTTACGAAACAGTAAGTACCAAAGGGTGTGATGAAACTTGTTTTTTTCCTCATCCTCCCTCCTTAGCCATATCTGATGATAGCCGGAGAAGCAATCGAGTAGTGACAACAGCTCGCTCCCAGCTGCTGCGTCCACGATTTTGTCAATTCAGGGCAATGGGAAATCATCTTTGGGGCAAGCTTTGTTGAGATCTGTGAAGTCTATACACATTCTCCACTTCCCATTCTTTTTCTTCACCATTACGCAGTTTGGCAGCCAAGCTGGATATTTGACTTCGCGGATAACAGAAGCATCGAGGAGCCGTTGGACTTCCGCTCTGATAGCTTCTGTTTTTTCATCGGACATCTTTCGAAGCCTTTGTTTCTTTGGCTTGATCTTTCTGTCGACTTCTAGCTTGTGCTCTATGATGCTTCTGTCCACGCCTTCGAGGTTTGCTGAAGACCAGGCGAATACATCTTTGTTCTTATTGAGGAATGCTAGCAGTTTTTCTCTTCCTCGAAGTCTAAACCAGAGCCTACAGTGACGAACTGGCCAAGGACTTGTTCGTCAAGGAGTACTTTTTTGGTTTCTTCGTCTGGCTGCACTATGACCTTCTCCCGATCGAGACATCGTGTCTCTTCTCTTGCATTCGCTTTATGCTGCTCACGAGCTTTTCGAGCTCTCTCTTCATCCTCTAGCTGCTCTTGGCTGAAAACGTGTATGTTGTTGCAGTTCCTTTCCCCTGGTGCATAACCTTTTTCTATGTCTCTTGCCATTTGCTGATCTCCTTTGACTGTGATAACCCCTCCGGCTGCTGGGATCTTCATACATAGATATGCACTGCGGATGACGGCTTCGAAGGTGTTAATTGTGCCCCAGCCAAATATAACATTAAATGAGTGGCAAAGATCCACCACATCGAATGTTACATACTCTGTTCGAGGGTTTTGAGTGTTGCCGAACGATACCGGTAGGGAGATTATGCCCATGAGAGTGATTCTTTTTCCACCGAAGCCAATGAGTGGTATATTTGACGGCTGCTAAGAACCTTTGCTGAGGCCTATTTGCTCGAAGGTGTTTATGAACAGAATGTCTATCTAGCTACCATTGTCTACAAGGACTTTGCTGACCATCCAGGTGTGGATGTGGGCTTCGATTACGAATGCATCGACATGCGGGTAAGCTTTGAGGCTGAAATCTGACTCGGTGAATGTGATGGGAATATGAGACCACTTTGACTTGATAACATGTCATTATGTGAAAATGTTGTTTACCATTCAAAAGTGATCTCTTCTTCTTCTTTTGTTTTCGAAGTCTGAAGATGACCCTCCGCATATCATTCCAATGTAACCTTATACTGGGAAGGTTATGGCTTGCTTGGGGTGGGCTCTGGTTTAGGCTGTGGTAGGTGTTGAGGCTCTTGCTTTTGCCTTTGCTAGTCTTGGCTGGGTGATGGTTGCTGAATTTGTTGTCTGGGTTGGGTGTATTGGCTGGGCGGTTGTGTGGGGTGAGTTGGATGGAAATATGGGGACGGTGCATAAAGTTGATGATGGTGGGTGCTTGGGTAGTGATAGTTGGGCTGAGCAGGCTGTGGATATGGTTGCTGGGGCCATGGGTTGGGCGATGTATAATTGATGGCTTTGGGTAAGGAAGAAGCCTTCTTTTCTGCTTCGATCCTTTCTTGGATTTCTTTTGCTTTGAGGCATGTGGAAGTTTTGTGCCCCTTGTCCTCTCCGCAGTAGAAACAGTACGACTTTCTGGCCGGCCGAGTCTGGACTTGAGAGCCTCGACCTCTGCCACGCCCTCGTTGACCGTTTTCTCTGAAATCATTGCTCTGGTTGCCTCTGCCCATAGTGTCTT
Organism: Eleusine indica; assembly: GCA_030378355.1. NCBI lineage: Eukaryota > Viridiplantae > Streptophyta > Magnoliopsida > Poales > Poaceae > Eleusine > Eleusine indica. The sequence goes on along the minus strand of CM059498.1, from coordinate 33,499,861 downwards.
CTTTTTCTTCCTCGATGTGACCAATGAACAAAGGGGAGGGTTCGGTGGGTTGCTTGGTTTTTCTGTACTGCCTTTCTTGATAGCCACATTCGCTGTGTGACTGGTTGCGGCTCTTACTTTGACTTTGCTTGCATCTCTTGTAATCCACATCCGATCTACTGTACTCTTCGAACTTCGTGCATAACATTTGCATGGTGTGCGGGGGTATCCGCGCGCAGTATAAAGACATCTGGCATGCTCGCATGCCTCTGAGTATAGAGTTTATTGCCGCCTCATCCGTGATGCTCGGGGCCTAGGCTCGAAGCATGAGGAATCTTCTGTAGTACTCATGTAATTGCTCATTCTCCTGCTTGGCGATATTCAACAGCTCATGCGATGGTTCCATAATGGTGCGGAACCCTCAAAAACTTGCAACCACCTTATCCCTGATGTTTTCCCAGCTGTACAGATACCCGGGAGGCAGGTTGAAGTACCAATTGAGGGCGGACTCTTCGAGGGCGCAAACGAATGCTTTTGCCAGTGTTACCTCGTCTCCTCCTGCTGATATGATTGCTGCTTCGTAGCTCATGAGGAATTGCCTTGGGTCAGAATTTCCCCTGAATTTGTCTAGCGGTATCATTCAGAACTACGGCGGGTATGGGGCTCTTTGCAACCCTTTGGAAAGAGGTGAGTCTTTATCAATTATGCTCGTTGTGCTTGATCTTCGAATTGACAGCACTTCTGCGACTATTGGCTGATGGCTTGGTGTGAGTGGTACTTCTTGCTCGAGGTACGGGTGGGCTTCGGGCATTGGGTTTAATTCATGGCGACTTGCCCAGCTAATAGTTCTCTGGAGTTCTTCGACTTCTTTTGCCAGTTACAGATTTTTGAGTCTGAGCTGGCTATGTACTCTTTCTCTTGTAGTGCTTTCTCTCTCTCTGACAGCGCTTTGCTTCTTAGCTCTTGTTCTTGCAACAGCTGTTGCTTGAGTTGCTCAAGGTGCTCGGCTCTTTGGGCTAATAGTTCCATCTCTTGTGCTGCTGTCATCGAGGTTGGGGTGCTGCTTCCCGGAGAGTTTGAGCTTGATGGTTGTTCAGGACACTGTACTGGGTCTTTTAGGCCGCCCGCTGCTTCTGCCTGAAGCGATGGTTGCACTTCGAGGGTGTTCTCTTTTGTTACTTGCGATGTAGACTGGTCGTTAGCCGATTGGGGGCCTTCTAGAACGCTGCTTCGTGAGGGCGGTGTGCCGCTCGAAGACAGCGGTCCATGGAGTTGAGTCATCGTGAGCTTGTATACGAGCTCACAACACGGTGAGCGCCACTGTTGGTGTCACTAAGCGTGAGCTTCGATGACACTAACAGAAAGAGTGAACATAAAAAGAAATTGCGAAGAGTACGAAACAGAACAAAAGGGCTGTTCTCACGTATTCCCAAAAAGATTCATCCTGTTACAAGTAAGTAGGGGTGTTCCTTTTATAGGCCTGTACTTAGGCCATATGCAAATGATCATTTTATCCCTAATTACCTACTATATTCTTCGAATATTCTATACAAAATGGTCATAAAGGATAAATCAGTCATTTGAGCAATCCTGGTACCCTTCCTTGCTCCGCACGCCACAACACGTGTTGATGCCACGTGTTGCCCTCTTCGCGCCAAACAGCCTCTTGATCTTGCCCCGCGCGCTGTCCTTCGAAGGATGACAGCTTCATCCTCCGAGGGCGTGGAGGTACCACTCGAAGGGTCTTGGTTTTACCATGGCCTCCGATGAACACATGTACCTTAAAGTTACGGTTAATAATGAATGATAAATAAAAAAGATAACAATGTGTTGAATTTGACTTTTATTCACAGCCCAACTTTGATGAACCCTCGAAGGGTGGCTTGCGAAGTGATCGCCCCAACAGGGTGTACCAGGAGACCATAGGGCCAGCGACCTGGGGAGGCACGATGGTCAAGCGATGGCGCACAACAGCGAGCGGCGGTGGGAGCCCTCGTGGTGCTCAAAGGCATGTTCGCACCCTGCAGCAATAGGGCACGGGGTGCACCAGGCGAGCTCACGGGGTGGGCAGGCAAGCAGCGTGCTCACAGCGGCGAGCAGACTCGTGGAGTTAAGCAGGCACGCGTGCAGGTGGGCGGAGGCGTGGCATGACAGGGTGTGCGCCTGCTGGTGATTGACGGCCATGACGCCTGTGCAAGGATTTTTTTTGGCACCTTCTCGATTTCATCTGCGTCTACCTAGAGGCTGGAGCTCAAAGTGGATCCGCCTCGACAGTCGACACCATCCATTCGCTAGAAAAATCACAAAATGGGTAATTCCGAAAAAAAACTTCTCGATCATGGAAAATAATATCTTCTACACGAGAAAATAGAATTTATAGTATTTTATTTCAAGACAAGAAAAAGTATTGATTTAAGATTTTAAGAAAAATGATACCTGTATTATACGGAAGAGTAACACTATATTTTAAAAATTACTTAAAATATTTATATTTTACACTTACCATATTATACTAAACGTGTTCGTGTAATTGTCGCTGACGATTTGTCAGTGTTTACGTGATGAAAGGGTTACCCATCTAAAAAAAACTATAAATAATGGAAGTTCGGAATGTGGGCTGGGGAGTAGCTATAGCAGTGTTCATGAACGTTTACTGCAGTTCAAGGCCGTCCCTAGGCACGTGCGGCCTGTGCGGTCGCACAACCCCCAATTTCCAGGGGCCCTAAATAATGCAGTTTATATGCATATCCTCCTAATTTCTAGCTGATCTGATCCAATATAAATTTTTTTTTTTTGTGTTGTGGCCGAGGCCAGGCCTGATAGCGTCGGACGATTGGTTTCCTTTCTTGATCAGTTCCTTTTCCGATCCAATAGGCAGTGTTCCGATCAGAATTAGATCGATCGAGCGCTCTTTCCTGGCAGCTGCTGCCTATCGTGTTCGACACCCATCAACGCGGAAGCCATCTCTCTGGTGTCGTGGTGTCAAATATCGGCCATCAAAAACCAATCTCAGAATGATGAAACTTGCAGAACGACCGTCTCAACTACCGACTCGTAGAGTGTAGCTGAAGCTGGCACATCTGTTACTCGTTAGTTCTCTTTTCTATTTTTTTTCAAATTTTAGTTATAGAATGAATGAGAACAAATGCTGATTAGTGATTTTTTTGATACTGCTGATTAGTGAATTAGCTAGCTATATTTCTTGTTCTTGTACACTGCTAGGCCAGTAGGCCTCATTTTAGATTTTTGCACAGGGCCTCCGATTTTGCCGGGACGGCCCTTGCAGTTGTCGTATTATTCAAAACATAAATTACGCAAATTATGTAGGATGTGTACTATAGCTCTACATACTATGAATCGTCGAAGGTAAAAACAAGTTGCTCTGGGTTACAACCTTAAACTCGTGCAGAGTACTATGGGCTAGTTTGGATGGTGCCCTCGCTCAGAGAGCCTGACTCAGGCACGCGTGAGAGCCGCAAGCGTCCGAAATCGAATGGCTGACGCTGCTGCCTGACTCAGGCGTAAATCTTAAGTCTCCAACCAAACTAGCCCTATATACGTATAGAATAGTACAGTAGTAGGAAACACGTTAATCGACCTCTTGCTTATGTCACACTAATGCCACAGTGGGCCTTTCGCTGTAAGCTAAGGTGTAGTCAATTATGATTTTTACAAACCCGCCACCGGTCTTCACATAAGGCATACCAGCTCCGTTATTTGTTTCCATATAATGGTCTTTGAAGTGGCTTTTGGAGTGAGATGCCTTGGGAAGACATCTTGTAGTATCAGCTCGGTGCACTGTTCTTCTGACCACATGGGTGCCTCTCATCTGATAACTGTTGCTCAAGGCTACGATGGATGCTTCTCTTGGATGGCAGCTGTAGACGAATCATCTGATATGGGCATCGAGATCCTGTGCCACTCCGGTTACACTTCTGCCTTACCGTGGCTTAGATCAACTATGCTTTTCTTTTGCCTGCAGTACAACGAACGACCATCATGGTTGGGGGTCAAACGACAATCTTGTCAGCATGGGGCGACATAGTTGTACGCTAGGAAAAGAACACTGAAAATTCTAAGCTGCGTCTAGTCTAGGCTTCAATTACAATCAACATATGTGCTCTTCAAAGGCACATAGGAAGGCATTAAGATGCTACAACAATCCATCCTTCGCTGAACAAGGTTGCAACCGATAAGTTAACTGGGACAGACCCATGAATCTAACGCTTCCAACATCCTTAACATCTCCAAATAAAAGCTGCTTTGCTAACAAGATTACTGCAAGCAGTTGATAAGTGATCCAGTGAACAAAACCATATGTACATATTACCAGAGAAACGTGTTTGCAAGGTATATGAAGGTCAGAAGAAACAAAATCCAGTAACAATAATGGAACTTCCATCACATTATTTTTCTGGATTTCCAAATCTGTGACTCAGCAATTGAGCAGCCCAAGGACGCAACTGCTACCTGGGATAGAACTGTAGATGAGGGTAGAAAGGATTAATTGGCCGTATGTTCTGAGCTGCACCAGTTGGCAGAGCAAATATTGGCGCACCTCTGACTCCAGGCATAGCAGAGTATGGTGGGCGCCCAAAATGGCCAATCTGGGCAACGTTCAAAATCACGGGCACAGCAGGTGTTGGCAGCTTAGGTGTACATGGTCTTTGCCGATTGATGTGTTGCTGTTGCACCTCTTGCGGCCTATTTTTTGCCTGCTGCTGTTCATTCTCTCGCGTCTGACTTTCAATTTTCTGCTGCAGCGCCTTGCTTTGTTGTCCCTGCTGCAGCCTGTCTTGCCCCTTATGCAGCTCTTCTTTCTTGCACTTTTTTTGCTGTGTCTGTAAATGTGAAGTGCACTCCTTGGCTAGACGTTTCTTCTTCCTTGCATATCCATCTAACAATGCTTTAATCTCTGCCATGATAGCACCGCGTTGGCTAGAATCAGTGATCTTGTGCTCAGCTAGATGATATGCAACCCAAAGATTTGCGACCTCCTTTGGTATAGCTGATATCTGTACCAAATACATGCAAAGTCATTAAACTAACAAGAGAGCGAATTAGGGGGAATACAAATCTACCAACAAGTTTGAAATCCTAGTGTTAAACCCCATGCCTGCAGAGAGAATCTGACTTGCCAGTTCTACTGTCAGCACAAAGAAACTGCAGATTACATTAGGTCTACAACAAGAAAATCTGGGTTGCTGCTCTAGGCTATGTTAGCATCCAGATACCTGCTCCAGTTTTGATCAATCTTTCATGGATTGATAATTGTCCTCTAGAAAAGTCATAACTGCAAAAACAAGGAAAGCTTTTGACTCTATCATCCTTCTTTGAGTTCTACATTTCTGATGGTTTCAGTGGTGTGCTTCGTTTATGTTACTAGCACATTCTATGGTCAATTTAATGAAATGACAATGCACCTCTAAGGGGTGGATGTAGACCCGATTTAATTTAGAAATGTGGATCACATCTCTAGCATTCAGTCACTGTGACTTTGTCCATTTGCGTACACCATGATCTAAATCATAATGGTGGACAAATACCAGCTATACCTACACCAATCAGAAGTTTAATGTTTTTGACCTCACTACCGTACAACTAGGCAAAGGTTTTTTTCCAAGCTCATACCAACACCCTGGCATTCAACTAGATAAAATAAGAAAACATTTCCCTGCAAAGGTATATAATCATTAAGAGCAACAACTATGCTTCATACCGAACTCGGTAGTAAAGGTATGCATGTGTGTCAGACGGTTATAGTTGTTTCAGTTTTCACAATGTGAATGCATTAATGTAGGACCCACGTTTTCACTAGTAAAATGACTTCCCAATGATCGTGTGGTGGAGCAGGAGTCTAAAAGCAAAGTCATGCAAAGCAAGGACGAAGGGAGAGAAAACAATTTTTTTACTCGCTATTGCTGGCAGTAGCGTTGTGACCTGGTTTTAACTCTTACCTGCTTGCACAATGGTTACAACCGGGTAACAAGCAACATTTATTGCTTACTACCTGGTTTATCATCACATTGTGGATGCCCTAATTGATAGAGTAGTGCATACCAGGGATTTGCTTTGTATCTCCATAGCGGTTTGCTTTGTTGTTTCAATATATCCCTTCAGAAGAGAAGGCAGAGGATATTTGTCCAAGAAATTAAAAACATGTGCCAAATGGAAAGCCTCAAGCTGCTGCCCTTTTCCAATCAGATAGTCAATCAAGTCTGCAGTAAAGATGGAGGCAAAGAAACGTCAACAAGCAGAACTTGCATTGCAAATGTGGTAGAGTTATGGAGACAAATGCCCACAATTCAGTCACAACAATAACAACAAACCTTTTAGTCCCAAGCAAGTTGGGGTAGGCTAAAATACCCACAATTCAATCAATAGAAAAATGACCTGTATACAAGATAAAGCTGGCACATTTCGTAGTCTAGAAGCACATTCAAAGTGTAAACAAAGTTCAAATGCTAGCACAAAAAATTCATTCTGATCTTTTAACATACAAAAATGCTTAGAGACTAAATAGACCAAATCATCGACTGATATAGTTATTAAGGAGCCTATAGTTTGAACCAAATGTAAGCATATCCACACAAATCAAGCTGTTTGGACTACGACCATGTGACATACTGACATTCGATAAATGAAGTGAACAAATTGAGCTGTTTGGACTGCAACCATGTGAAATACTGACATTCAATAAATGAAATGAACAAAAGAGCATTAATGCTGACAGCACTCATAAAGTTTGCCCATGATTTGACAATTACATTATTATATGACACTGAAATGAATGTTATAGGCATCGCATATACTGTAGACTACTCTAGTGACATTTGATACTTGTATCGAATATGCAACATGGTAAAAGATCCATGAATTTTCGAAAATCTCCTTAAGCAGTCACACATAAAATAACCCTAAGGTGTTTTAATTAGTAATGCAAGAAAAAATTGGGATCATTATCTACTTTAGATTTCAACTAAATTCTTCACTTAGATGCAAAAACTCAAACCTTCACCTTCTGATCTATAAGTTGCTGTTGTCTCTGGTGTGCTAATGGTGTTGCATAAAAACACCTATGTGTGGACTGGTGATCATTACATTCATTAATAGCTTATAGTGCACTACTAAATTTTCTTGTGAACAGTTCTACAGTATCAAACAATCACAGACAGGCGTCAATGACTAGCACAATCAAAAAGGCATTGTTAAGAAATACAGGTAAATTTATCATCCACAGCAGTGAAATATAGTACTAGGTGAAACAGGCAGATATGAGCCGTGAAAAACTGTGATTGCATCAACACTCCTCTTTGTGCATTTTTCAATAGTTCATGTAAAAGATTTGCACAAATTCCAGATCATGAGATTAGTACTGAATGAATCGATATATCAGAATGGTTCCTTGTCTCCAAAAAGAACCTCGTGCCTTTTTGCAGTACTAGATGGAAAAACTAATACAATGGAACACTAAATGGTGGGGAAATATAATGTAGTCTTTTCAACTGGTCTTTTGTCAGTCATGTGAAAGTTTAAAATTAGCATAAGAATTTGCTCACTGTTCTTTCTATATATAACAATCTGCTTGAAGGAAGTATTCCTGAACCTTTGCAATAATGTAGTAGTCTTTATATCTATTCAAACTTAAACTGTGAAGGTGCTATAAGGTGGTGAAAAGGAATTTATAGGCTCATATTCAACCAACCTAATATGCCAATTAGTAATAACTGCAATCGGATGACAATGATGTACAGTGTAGCATGCCAAATACCAGAAACGAATTCATTATCTTTTTCCATGTGTGACTCACTATTTGTTCAATCTAGAGACAGAAAGAGATGTGAGATTAAATCTTACATGGAGAGGTTCACTACTGATTAATGATTATATATAGGCCAAATGCATTGCATTATATAGGAAATGTTACTGTAAGCGGTGTATATGAGAATTAAAACTTCGCCATATACTGTATATTTGAAATTACCTAGCACTGATTCAAGAGAATTTCAGAAGTACAAGGCAAAATAAAACTACGAATTGGGAATTCACACCTGTGATCCTATCAACAATCCCAAGACCCTTGCAAAGCTCCATGGTGTTCTTCTTTTGCTTGTGACGCGGGACCATACTGAAGAGACGGATGATCTCACTGGTATCAAATTCTGATACAATGTTATAAGACATGAGAAAATAGAGGAGACCCCACGCACCCAGCAGTTCAAGATCTCCAGGGCACTCCAGCTTGTAAATCATCTCCTTCCAGTCCTTTGCCACCTGCTTGGCCTGCTCAATTGTGGCTGCTGAAGGCTTAGGGGTAGCCACAGGCACGTATCGAATCAGGCTGATGCATTTATTCCAGACCTTTGTGCCCTTGAACTTTTTGCTTGACAGGAACAACTTAACCACTTGGACTGCAAGAGCCGCAGCGTCTGAGGCATGGCGCATCGCAATTGGTAGCACCTTACCGAGGGCAGTGCGGTTACAACATACGAACTTAAGCAGCATGTTTGCATCCATGCTTGCACATGCGGCCATAAGATCCTTGTGCCAACTAGCTGGAGCCCGTTGAACCTTTTTTTGAGTTTTCTCCTTCGGCAATATTGCAGCATTTTTGGCACATGGTTCTACGTTGGGGGGCTCTTCTTCTTCCTCAGCCTCCTGCTCCTCTTTGTCCTCTTCATGCACGACCTTGCCGGTCTCTTCTTCGGCTTCATCGTCCTTCTTAGGCATCATCTCTTCATCTGCATTCTGCTCCTCCACCTTCCCACTTACCATGGGCTCCTCCTTGACATTCCGATCCTCCTTACTGGTCAGCTGCATCTCCTTGTCAGCTTCCTTCTTTTCCTCATCGATTGTGTCATCTTCAGCCTCCTCCAGCACTTTCTCTTCGATCTCCTTCTCTTCTATCTCTTCCTCATCGACCTCTTCCTCTATCTCTTCCTCTTCTACTACTTCCTCTTCGACCTCTTCCTCCTCCCCGTCCTCCTCTTCCTCTTCCTTTTCCTCTCCCTCATCGTCTTCCCCATCATCATTCTCCTCCTCTTCCTCTCCCACTTCCACTTCAACCTCCTCCTCCTCCTCTTCCTCCTGCTGCTGGTTCTCGCCACTTGTGATTTCTGCCGGCACGGATCCGGTGCGCGGCGGTCGGACCGCCTCGAGTACCTGGAGCTGACGGTAGCAGCGCGAGATGGAGGACTGAATCGCGGAGATGTGGGCGTCAAGGCCTTCCCAGGTGAAAGGGAGCGGGTAGGGCGAGCAGGCGGCGAGGCGGTCGAAGGCCTCGCGCACAGCCTCCTTCTTGGCAGGAAGCGCGGCGATGGCGGCCTTCATATCCGTCGGCGGCGGCCTCTCAGGGCCGGGCTCCGCCATCGGAGGGGATTGGGATTTTGGAGTCGAGCAATCTCGGGACACGGAAAAATTCTACCGAGTCTTATGCTGTCTCTAACGGGTCACCTATGCGAGCCAAACCGAAAATAGGGTGTAAAACGCCTAAAACAGGCCCTATCACAAGACTCATATCTTTACTATTTAAAAATCTCAAATGTATTCTATCTTTTACCTACGATTTTCGTTCGACCTATTATTTTTTCACCCTTCGTGCGATCAGTTATCTTGCCTGCGATCTAATTGCACCCCTAGCTGCAAAACGGTACCTGAACTGCAACATCCCACCCACGTTCTCCGCTTCCTCCCACCTCTCGCGACCTTGCCTCCGGCTGCTCGGCTCCGTACCTCTGACCCCGCGATCCAATTGCACCTTTAGGTTTCATGCTTTCTTTAGTTTGTTAATCGAGGGCAGTAGTACTAGCTGAACCAGGATTAGTGTGAAATCGTTGAGTACTGTTAGTCCCTTGTCTTAGAATCTTAACACTATCATACTTTCCTCCCTCTTTTATTTTGATAAAATCTCACTTATTAAGTTGTTTGATCATCAATTGTCTAGGATTTGTTTACTCTGATTTAATTAGCACATGTCGAGATATTGGCAGTTGTTAGGTTAGCTTGAACAGTCATTAGAGAATGATTTTTTTTTTCTGATATGCTCTATTGGTGGATTCTAATAGGCCCTGATTCAGTCAGACACTTGAACCTATATGTGAGGATCTGAAAAATAGTCATTAAGGAATTTTTATTCCACTCCATATAAAGCTCCACAGCCACCAGATCTGGAATCCAGATGTAGCAAGATCAAAGACTGTTGAAGCAGAATTTGTATGCCCAACCCTTTGTTCTGTGGTAGAGGTTGTTGAAGCACTGCAACGCCTCCTCCTCCTCCTACTGTGGGATTAAATACTACAAGATCAGTTCATCCACCACAGTTATCTAATCAATCAGTTTTATTATCTAATTTTGCCTTGGTCTGCATTATTTACCCCTATGATTCTTTTTGATTTTGTAATTTGTAACAGGGGAAAATGATTGAGTTATCATCATCATTCTGCATTTTGTAACAGGGGAAAATGATTGAATATTTCAGCCCACCTATAAAAAGTTTCTATGCCTGAATATATATCCATGATAATGATTCATTATTTTCCAAATTTGATACTAGTGGCTCAAGAGTCAAGAAGGTTGGCTCAGTTGCTTATCCTCTGTTCAGATCCTCTTGCCCACCTGAACACAACCCACAAACATCTAACTCTCTGCTTTTTCCAGTTTCAACAAAAATATCAGGAAGGAGACCCATCTTAGTGTCACGGACCCGTCTTACCACGGAGACGGCTCCGTTCCAGGATCTCCCTCGGGTGGCGACACGCGCTGTGGCGCCCAATAGTACAATACATGACAGAGAAAAATAATTGCAACAAGAACATAGGTGGAGAAACAGAGTTATATAAATCCGAAGTTATATTACAAACCGGAGTTTTGACAGAAATAAAATACGGAAGCGAAATGTTCGACCTTGGTTCATAAATTCGACGGAGTAGCAAGATATAATCGCTCTCTCACGACGACACAACAGGGATCATCCGGTCATAATAGGTGCCTTGCCCAAACACCGTACCGGTAAACAAAGATCTAATCCTCATCTTCCTTTGTGTACAGCTTCCACTCGATGTTCCAACAGTCGGGACGCTGGCCCTCCCAATGGAACCTCCCTCCACAGTGGCATTCTCCGACCTGGTCATCTGAAAACCACATAGAGCTACGCCCTGAGTAACTAATTTACTCAGCAAGACTGACCCGTCAAAATGGCCAACTACAGCCGACACCTAGACATGCAAAGGCTGGGAATAGGGTTTTTATTGCCAGAAACCCGCCTAAGAGTGGATCCTTATTTTTTAAGTTTTAGCATCAAGTTGAGTTGTCATGCAGAATAATAAATTTAGTTTGCACTAGAGCTATAATAATCATGGTTGCAATAAAATATTAATAATTTCAAACAGCAATATTAAACCCACACAACATCTTAATGGCTTCCGGCACTGTTCCGTAGCAGCGATCAAGTGGTACTCGTTACTGTGAGGGGCAGCGACTCAAATCGATTTACATCCTACAGGAGAAACCTGCTTGCACGACCCATACGCGCTTCCGGGAAGCCGCACGGAGCAATCTTTCGCTCACAGTACCGCAGTGTCTTCCGGGTCCAGACTCCCCCGAGAAGGGTCCCCCAACGCGATGCGCCCCGTGCCGCCATCCGTGGGTGGATTGCTCCCTCCTCTCAGCCCCAGTTCCACCAAAGAAGGGAGAAGGCTATCTTCAGACCAAACGGTAGTCATAGCTACGTCAGTTTACTGGGTCCATATTTCCAGCATGCAAACAGTACGTTCAAACTTGATCCCATGGGCCGGACACGAGGCGTAGCCTTAGGTGACTCGGACGGGGCTACCACCTTGAAGACAAACTGTCCTTGCCTCTCCGCCTAGTTGCTCGTCCGGTCTTCATTGTGATCCCATCCACCCTTTTCTTCATCCGATATCATTACCCAGTGATAATATTTTCTATCTACGAGTGGTCTCCATACCACTCGATGAGTAGTCGTCCTAATTTAAGCAAAGCGACTACCGTCCTGAGGCTAATAATTGGGAAGGGGGACCTACTGCACGCTAGGGTTTCAATCAACTCCTATCACTTAATGCACAGGCAAACTTACATCCTTAGCTAGTGATAGAATAAAAATTTAAAACGGGAATTATGCACTGGGGCTTGCCTTGGTTATGCTCTTGGTCAGCTACGGCACCTCCGGTTCCTTCTGGATCCTGCTCCGGCCCTGCCTCCACGTGGTTCACGGCGTGATCTATATGATGCAAAAGGGAATGCTATGAGAGAAGATTCATGGCACTTCCTCAATAAATACGTTAATGCACACTGTTATCGGTGGAGTTAAACGGGGTGCGAAGAAGCGTTCAAGGGTATCACTCATTGAGTGGGGCACAGGGTGAGGGTGTTTCGTGTATTTCCTTCATGGACTCCAGTACTTGACCGCGACGACATCGCACCCAAGTACGGTGTGTCTGTGTGTGCCGGGGCAAAGCTGTGCAAGTGCTGTCCAGGATTAGTAGGTGCTAACTAATTAGCATTTTAGTGTGAGCAAAATCCTCGCAGGGTGAACAGCCCTAAAGCAGAACCATTTTTATCGACGGGTAAAAATTGCACTCGGGGCAATTATTAAGTCGACAAGATTCCGATCTTCAAAAGGGCAGGGGTGATTTATTATAGTTAGGTCACACCAGGAGTGATTTAATTGTTAAGTTTCACTTTCAAGCACCAAGCCAATAATTCCTATTAATTATTATAAGGAAAAAGGGCATTAAATTAGTTTCAGCTAATATACAGAGAATTTCCCTATAAAATTACTCCAGGGAGAGTAGAACTGAAAATCCTACTTAGTGACCAAATTGCAATATTTTACAAGCTCTCTGCAATTAATTATAATTTTATTAGTGTTTTTCCTATTTATTTTAATCCTGGTATAAAAATTACCATGCATGTGGCATTAGCATTTTTCTATAACAGTACATGCCCACACAAGGCTGACAAAATTTATCTTGCTATGAAAATCCTATTATTCAATTTACTATGCATTTTATCAGTTTAACCTATTTCTGGAAATGAATAAATCAAGAAAAACCGATTTTTACTTCGCGGGCCGAAATCCCGGCAGCCCACGGCTGCCTCGCCCGCGGGAGAGGTGCTCCTGGGTCAGATTTGGCCCAGGCGGGCACGGCCCAGCGCTCGGCTGGCCCACTAGCCAGCTCGCCCGAGTACCCCGCGCGCGCGCGCTCGTCGGAGCACGGCGGCGCTGGCCGGGGACTCGCCGCAGCTCGCTGCGGCCCTTGGCTCGAGCTGGTCTAGAAGGGGAACACGGTCTACTCAACGCCGCGCACCCATCTAGGCTGTCGGGAACCGTCGACGATGGCCGGGCATGGCCCCGCGATGACGGCGGAAACAGGGCAGGGTTCGGCGACGGCTAGCACGAAAAGGGAAGAGCGGAAGGGCTCCGGATCTTGCCGGCGAGCTTCACCGGAGCACGAAGAAGGGTGTCACCGAGCTTCCCCTGCGAGAGGGAGGCCGGGGATGCGGTCTCACCGGCGGGGTGGGGGTTGCGGTGGTCGGAGGCGGCCTCGAGCTAAGAACTAGGGAAAACAGTGGAAGGATTTGCCCAACCAAAGCTCAAACGCGTGTGCGAACAAGAGGGAGAGTTCCTCGTGCGAGGAATCGAGGGTTGGCTCACCTCGGGGTGAATGCGGCGCGGGGGAACAGCTCGGGGTCGATTATCGGCGCCGGGGAAGAACCGGGCCGATCTCCCAATACCGGCCGCGCGACGCAGAGGGAACCGGTGCAGGTTCGTCGGGTCATCTCGGCGCTGCTTCCAGAAGCTTGGCTCGGGCTCCGGCGGGCGGTGGCGGCCAGGCGACGTGGGGTAGAGGCGACGGGAGAGAGAGCGAGAGCGAAGAAGTGAATGAGGAGGGTGAGCGTTCGGACAGGTGTCAGAGGGATGTCCGAACGTGCGCGTGGGGCCGTCGATCCGCGGCAACGGCCGTTGGCCGTACACCGGCGACCACGCGGCGCGCGACAGGCCGGGCAGCGCGGTTTCGGCCGGGTGTGTTTCTTCGGGGTCGCTGACAGGCGGGTCCCACGGGGAGTTTTTCTTTTTCAAATCTTTTTCCAATCCTATCAGCCGACTGCCTTTGCAAAATTTGTTAGAATTAATCCAGGTCTGCTAAAATCAGACCAAAAATAGGGTAGGCTCCCCATAATGTGCTGGTTTTATAAAAATACTAACTACCAACAGTTCCCACCACAAAATGCTTGGGAATTTTATGAACAGAGCTGGTTTTTAACCCTTCTAGCATTTATTTGAGGCCTTTATTGATGGATTAAAATTCTGACAAAATTCCCAAAATTCTAATTGACCAAGACCATCAACATATAATTTTTGCAGAGGTGAGTTTTACTGAAAATTTGGGACTTGCAGTACAAGGGTCATTCACTTGGGTTTGAATCCAATTGAATTGCAATTTGAATTTAAATTCAAATTCTGGGTGTTATGACTTTATGCTGTCTAAGTGATACCCTTGGGACCCTAATGACACTAGGAGTTTCAGATCCTTAGGAACCACCAGTCGATTCTTGAACCACAACACACCCTCGGCGTCTTCTCGAAAGCACTGTACTTTAGCATCGCCCTCTTTTAGTCCCCTTTTTAGATGTGCTATGCCTCTATCATTTTTCTGGGCTGCCACTATTTCTTCCCGTAAGGTAGGAATTAATGCTAGGTTATAGAGGGCTCCATGGGGTGTTACTTGCACATAATGACCATCTTGGACTTGTGGGCTGACTAGGATGTGGTGGTAGTGAGCCTTGCGGCTTAGGGCGTCAGCCACGACATTCGCCTTTCCCGGATAGTAATGGACTTCCAACTCGTAATCCTTAATTAATTTCAACCAACGACGCTGTCTCATGTTCTGGTGGTCTTGAGTGAAAATATACTTCAAGCTTTTGTGGTCAGTGTATATGCGAACTAAATTCCCAAGGAGGTAATGTCTCCATATCTTTAAGGTCAATACCACTGCTGCTAATTCCAGATCATGCACGGGGTAATTCTGCTCGTGCTTCTTTAATTGCCTTGATCCATAAGCAATAACTCTTCTGTCTTGCATAAGCACACATCCCAATCCAATACCCGAAGCGTCACAATAGACATCGAACGGCTTCCCCAGGTCCGGTTGAGCTAATACTAGGGCCGTGGTCACGTGCTTCTTCAGGGTTTGAAAAGCATCTTCGCAGCTTTCATCCCATATGAATTTCTTATCCTTCTTAAGCAACTCTATCATGGGCTTCGCGATTTTGGAGAAATTGGAAATAAAACGGCGGTAGTAGCCAGCTAATCCCAGAAAACTACGTATATGGAATACGGTCTTTGGTGTCTTCCAGTTTAGCACATCTCTTACCTTGCCAGGATCTACCGCGATGCCTTCTTCTAAAAAAATATGGCCTAAAAACGGTACTTGCTTCAACCAAAACTCGCACTTGCTAAACTTAGCATATAGTTGGTGTTCCCTTAATCTCTGTAAGACAACACGGAGATGCTTTGCGTGTTCTTCCTCTGACTTCGAGTAGACTAGGATGTCGTCAATGAACACCACCACAAACTTGTCCAACTCGGCATGAATACCGAGTTCATGAGATACATGAAGTGTGCTGGTGCATTTGTCAATCCGAACGACATCACTAAATACTCATATAGGCCGTACCGGGTAGAAAAGGCTGTTTTAGGAACGTCTTTGGCACGGATTTTAATCTGATGGTAACCCAACCGGAGATCAATCTTGGAGCACACCTTAGCTCCTATTAACTGGTCGAAGAGGATGTCAATACGGGGCAGTGGGTATTTGTTCTTGACAGTCACCGCATTGAGGGGTCGGTAGTCTACACACAGCCTCAGGGTCTCATCTTTCTTCTTCACGAACAATGCCGGACAACCCCAAGGCGAGGAGCTTGGTCGAATGAATCCCTTATCCAGCAGCTCCTTAAGTTGCTCCTTCAACTCAGCTAGTTCTTTAGGCGCCATTTTATACGGCCTTTTGGATATCGGTGCCGTCCCTGGTTGAAGCTCGATCTGGAACTCAACCTCCCGATCCGGTGGGAGTCCTGGGAGATCGTCAGGGAATACGTCCGGAAATTCTCTAACCACTGGAATATCCTTTAATTGTTCGGCGGTGGTGTGGTGAACGCTCGGTGCGACCAGCTGAGGTGGCCGCACTCGGAAGCTTACGCTACCATGGGTGGGAGAGTTTAAGTGCACCGTGTAGGTGTCTATGTCGAGCATAGCTTTATGTTGCCTCATCCAAGGCATGCCCAAGATAATGTCAATGCTGCACCCATCTAAGACTATGCACTTAGTAGGGTCGACTTTCGATCCTAGGGTTATTGGAAGTTTGTCTACTTCATACAGAGCAGGAGTTTGTCCACCGGCTGATCTAATGGTGTACCGTGCTCTCTTAAGGGTACGAGGCAGCCGGTACTTATCAACGAAGAACCCACTGACAAAGCTATGAGATGCTCCTGAGTCAAACAGTACTAGTGCAGGGTGGTCTCGAACAGAGAACATACCAGCAAGGATGGGGCTGTTCTCCAGAATCTCCTCCAGGGTAGTGTTGTTCACTCGCCCAGCACGAACTGGTCCTCGGTTGTTGCGGTTGTTGTTGTTGTTTTTCCTTGGCGGGTTTTGACCAGTGCTCTTCTTGGGGTGCGGGCACTCCCTCGAGAAATGCCCAGGACGACCGCAGTTGTAGCAGGGGAAAGATCCGGGTTGAGGGTTTGGCCGCTGGGGTGGGCGAAATCCACCTTGACTCTGCTGCGGACGCGGTACCGAGGGTCGCTGCTGTGCTGGCTGAGGCGGGCGCACAACAGGTGCCGGCACGGGGGCGGAACGGTACCTCTGTCCCGACGGGGTGGTGTACACCATGCGGAACTTCTGCGGGGGTCCATTGGATGGCCCCATAGCACTTGCGGAGCGCTTCCGTTCTGCCATCACCCTGCGATATCCGTCTTCCGCGACGATCGCATTGTTGACAAATTCAGCGAATGAGCCTCCCATATTAAGGTTGAGGCGGTCTTGTAGCTCAGCACTTAGCCCCTCCAAGAAACGGTCCTTGCGCTTGGCGGGGGTGTCCACTTGCTCCGGGGCGTACAGCGCCAACCGGTTGAACTCTTCACAGTATTCCTCGACACTGCGATTGCCCTGCTTTAGAGCGGCGAATTCACGCGCCTTCCTGCGGACGAACCCCGCAGGGATGTAGTGAGCGCGGAACGCATCCTTGAACTCGTCCCACGTAATCTGTCGGTCGGTACCCATAGAAGCGACATGGTTGGCCCACCATGCCCCAGCCGCACCATGCAGTTGCTGCACGGCGAACAGTGTCTTCTGCACCGACGTGCAGTTAAGGAGTCCAAATTTGGACACGACCAAGCGAAGGAAGTTCTCCGCCTCCATGGGCTCGATGGTTGAGCTGAACGTGGGCGGCCTGGTGGCGAGGAAATCGGAGTAGGAGCTGTTCTGCGGTGCTCCGTCGTTGTGGCCCCTAGCATTACGAGCTGCTAGGTTCTGTTGTGCCACCTCCCACATGAACTCCGCTTGCTGTTGCTGGCTCTCCATCATCGTAGCGAAAAACTGCGCCATCATCTGCATGGGGTTGGATGGTGGCGGCGGTGGTGGGGTCCCTAGCGGAGAGTCGTTCCCCCTAGCCCTGGAACCTTTGGGCTGCTCGCCATGCAGCTCATTGGTGTTACGGGTGCGCACCATTCTGAAATGCAAGAATAAGGGTCCAATTAGTATCTTATCCAACATGAGCATTAAAGGTTACCAAAGCAAATAACACAGCACACGGGACAGCAATTTGGTAAACAATATAATCTCGTTAAAGCTAAAATTTTCTAAGTTAACATAGTTCTAGAACAAGTCAACAGTCTTCCCTCTACATATACTCGGAATATGAGGCCATCGAGTTTGCAAAAGCTAACCACACGGGTGATCCCCAAAATACAACAACCACGCGTGGAGCGTCCCAAACGCTATCCATCTACCATGCCCTACAAGCACGACCTAGTCGCGTCTACTACTACTGCCAAGGTTTGGACACCGGTGGTGCCAGAGGGCCCTGGTCGGTCCACGCCGGTCGGAGCGGGTGGCTCGTAGTCCACATCGGACTCCTCGCCCGCGTCCTCCTCGGGCTCCTCCTCCACGGGTGCTGCGGGTGGTGCAGCAACCGCGTCCAACTGAGCCTGGAGGTCCTGGTTCTCATGAACCAGCGTCTCCAGGTCCTCCGCCATAAGGTCCATCTCCTGCTGGGCACTTGCCAGCTGCTGCTGCAGGTGCTCGCTATGGTTTGCCCGCTACTGCATAATTATACC
This sequence comes from Eleusine indica, assembly GCA_030378355.1. Taxonomy (NCBI): domain Eukaryota; kingdom Viridiplantae; phylum Streptophyta; class Magnoliopsida; order Poales; family Poaceae; genus Eleusine; species Eleusine indica. The sequence goes on along the minus strand of CM059498.1, from coordinate 33,481,525 downwards.
TCGTCTGTCCACCTCCTGCGCGAGTGTGTCCCGCTGCTCAGTGATCTCTGTCACGCGAGTCTCACTCGCCTCAAGAGCAGCGGTCAACCGCTGAATCTCTCTCTGCTACGCATCGACCTGTTTCTGCAGGTCGTTCCTCTGTATCCACACCTGCTCAGCATCCGCCAGCAAGACTCTGCTGCGGCTGCTAGACTCCTCATCCAAGTTGAGGAGGTACTCGGAGTAGTGAGCTACGCGGTGGTACCCCGCGTGGTACTTCGGGTAGTCGTCACGAGAGACGCGTCTCACGCGCCTCTGCCACACCGGGTCAGCCCGGTGCCAAATGGGGATCATCTCGAACGGAGTCCCCGAGAGCGCTGCTACGCTGCGCCCATAGAAGTGAGTGAGAGCCCAGTGAGCGACTCTCTCCAGGCCCTCTCGGAGGCTCCTAGTCGTGACGGTGCTCTCCATACCCGCCAAGTCGGGGTTGCGCGGGTGTGGGGAGACACTGAGATGCACCTCTGCAAAAGGCACACCGTGGCGGCGGGTCTCACGCCCATGGTACGACGGCTGCTCCTCGTAGCCCAAGGCGCGTAGCATTTCCCACAGAAGGGTGGGAAAGCCATGGTGGTGTAGACCGGTGGTATAACGCCACCCGTCGTGCTGGAACAGCTCAAACCCGTGCTCGTCCATCTGGAACACAAACCCCAAATAGTGAGTACTCGTTCCCAACGCAGAGGGTGCAGGCCAAAATAAAACAATTTGAAGCAGTAAGTAAAATACAGACTCTAATCTAAAACTAACGTGGTAGAATCCTTCACCACTTCCTCGAAAACGCAGCTACAGCCCTAGGGGGAGCGGAACAAGGAATCACGGATTTTGCACCATAGGTTAAAATCTGAAATTTATATTAACCCGATTTCGACGTGCTGACTCGGACGGCCAAGATGGTGTTGTCCGGTAATTCTTAAACCAACTTGCTGGCTGGATGGTCAGAGAGCTCGCTTAAGACTTCAACAGCCACGAGTGAGGAGGTATCGATTTGTGTGTGGAAGACATTCCTGCTAAAATTTCAGTTTCTTGTTAATGTCGCGATGCTTTTTAACATTTTTCAATTATGCATATGATTTCGGCCTACCCGTCCTCACCAAATAAAATTCGGTCACGAATAGGACCATTCGAATAGTCGGTGGCAATCGATCTCTCAAGTCAGTCGTATACTACCCGTTTCTTACGAGAATCGTGGTTAGCGTACCTGCAGAAGATTTATTCCAGAAACATTACATCAAATCAAAAGAAACGAGCCGAAAATAATCCCTTATTATTGTCCTAGGGCAGGACACTGATGTTTTACATAATCAGCCCGCATTCACACCATTGTGCTAGCTTCCCATGTTACAGTCCACTGGGCGGGACACATACCTGCGTTGACGATGCCGTAGATACAGTATTTAAACAAACAACCTCCTACAGTTAGCTTTGCCACCTAGATCATAACTACTAATAACCTATTGGGCACGTCCTCACACGTTCGTTACGGGGTTTTCAAAAATATGTCTTTGAATATTGCACTATTCCCGAGATAGCTCTGATACCACGCTGTCACGGACCCGCCTTACCACGGAGGCGGCTCCGTTCCAGGATCTCCCTCGGGTGGCGACATGCGCTGTGGCGCCCAATAGTATAATACATGACAGAGAAAAATAATTGCAACAAGAACATAGGTGGAGAAACAGAGTTACATAAATCCGAAGTTATATTACAAACCAGAGTTTTGACAGAAATAAAATGCGGAAGCGAAATGTTCGACCTTGGTTCACAAATTCGACAGAGTAGCAAGATACAATCGCCCTCTCACGGCGACACAACAGGGATCATCCGGCCATAATAGGTGCCTTGCCCAAGCACCGTACCGGCAAACAAAGATCTAATCCTCATCTTCCTTTGTGCATAGCTCCCACTCGATGTTCCAACAGTCGGGACGCTGGCCCTCCCAATGGAACCTCCCTCCACAGTGGCATTCTCCGACCTGGTCATCTGAAAACCACATAGAGCTACGCCCTGAGTAACTAATTTACTCAGCAAGACTGACCCGTCAAAATGGCCAACTACAACCGACACCTAGACATGCAAAGGCTAGGAATAGGGTTTTTATTTCCAGAAACCCGCCTAAGAGTGAATCCTTATTTTTCAAGTTTTAGCATCAAGTTAAGTTGTCATGCAGAATAATAAATTTAGTTTGCACTAGAGCTATAACAATCATGGTTGCAATAAAATATTAATAATTTCAAACAGCAGTATTAAACCCACACAACATCTTAATGGCTTCCAGCACTGTTCCGTAGCAGCGATCAAGTGGTACTCGTTACTGTGAGGGGCAGCGACTCGAATCGATTTACATCCTGCAGGAAAAACCTTCTTGCACGACCCATACACGCTTCCGGGAAGCCGCACGGAGCAACCTTTCGCTCACGGTACCGCAGGGTCTTCCGGGTCCAGACTCCCCCGAGAAGGGTCCCCTAACGCGATGCGCCCCGTGCCGCCATCCGTGGGAGGATTGCTCCCTCCTCTCAGCCCCAGTTCCACCCAAGAAAGGAGAAGGCTATCTTCAGACCAAACGGTAGTCGTAGCTACGTCGGTTTACTGGGCCCATATTTCCAGCATGCAAACAGTACGTTCAAACTTGATCCCATGGGCCGGACACGAGGCGTAGCCTTAGGTGACTCGGACGGGGCTACCACCTTGAAGACAAACTGTCCTTCCCTCTCCGCCTAGTTGCCCGTCCGGTCTTCATTGTGATCCCATCCACCCTTTTCTTCATCCGATATCATTACCCAGTGACAATATTTCCTATCTACGAGTGGTCTCCATACCACTCGATGAGTAGTCGTCCTAATTTAAGCAAAGCGACTACCGTCCTGAGGCTAATAATTGGGAAGGGGGACCTACTGCACGCTAGGGTTTCAATCAACTCCTATCACTTAATGCACAGGCAAACTTACATCCCTAGCTAGTGATAGAATAAAAATTTAAAACGGGAATTATGCACTGGGGCTTGCCTTGGTTATGCTCTTGGTCAGCTACGGCACCTCCGGTTCCTTCTGGATCCTGCTCCGGCCCTGCCTCCACGTGGTTCACGGCGTGATCTATATGATGCAAAAGGGAATGCTATGAGAGAAGATTCATGGCACTTCCTCAATAAATACGTTAATGCACACTGTTATCGGTGGAGTTAAACGGGGTGCGAAGAAGCGTTCAAGGGTATCACTCATTGAGTGGGGCACAGGGTGAGGGTGTTTCGTGTATTTCCTTCATGGACTCCAGTACTTGACCGCGACGACATCGCACCCAAGTACGGTGTGTCTGTGTGTGCCGGGGCAAAGCTGTGCAAGTGCTGTCCAGGATTAGTAGGTGCTAACTAATTAGCATTTTAGTGTGAGCAAAATCCTCGCAGGGTGAACAGCCCTAAAGCAGAACCATTTTTATCGACGGGTAAAAATTGCACTCAGGGCAACTATTAAGTCGACAAGATTTCGATCCTCAAAAGGGCAGGGGTGATTTATTATAGTTAGGTCACACCAGGAGTGATTTAATTGTTAAGTTTCACTTTCAAGCACCAAGCCAATAATTCCTATTAATTATTATAACAAAAAAGGGCATTAAATTAATTTCAGCTAATATACAGAGAATTTCGCTATGAAATTACTCCAGGGAGACTAGAACTAAAAATCCTACTTGGTGACCCAATTGCAACATTTTACTAGCTCTGTGCAATTAATTATAATTTTATTAGTGTTTTTCCTATTTATTTTAATCCTGGTATAAAAATTACCATGCATGTGGCATTAGCATTTTTCTATAACAGTACATGCCCACACAAGGCTGACAAAATTTATCTTGCTATAAAATTCCTATTATTCAATTTACTATGTATTTTACCAGTTTAACCTATTTCTGGAAATGAATAAATCAAGAAAAACCGATTTTTACTTCGCGGGCAGAAATCCCGGCAGCCCACGGCTGCCTCGCCCGCGGGAGAGGTGCTCCTGGGCCAGATTCGGCCCAGGCGGGCACGGCCCAGCGCTCGGCTGGCCCACTAGCCAGCTCGCCCGAGTACCCCGCGCGCGCGCGCTCTTCCCAGCACGGCGGCGCTAGCCGGGGACTCGCCGCAGCTCGCTGCGGCCCTTGGCTCGAGCTGGTCTAGAAGGGGAACACGGTCTACTCAACGCCGCGCACCCATCTAGGCTGTCGGGAACCGTCGACGATGGCCGGGCATGGCCCCGCGACGACGGCGGAAACAGGGCAGGGTTCGGCGACGGCTAGCACGAAAAGGGAAGAGCGGAAGGGCTCCGGATCTTGCCGGCGAGCTTCATCGGAGCACGAAGAAGGGTGTCACCGAGCTTCCTCTGCGAGAGGGAGGCCGGGGATGCGGTCTCACCGGCAGGGTGGGGGTTGCGGTGGTCGGAGGCGGCCTCGAGCTAAGAACTAGGGAAAACAGTGGAAGGATTTGCCCAACCAAAGCTCAAACGCGTGCGCGAACAAGAGGGAGAGCTCCTCGTGCGAGGAATCGAGGGTTGGCTCACCTCGGGGTGAATGCGGCGCGGGGGAACAGGTCGGGGTCGATTATCGGCGCCGGGGAAGAACCGGGCTGATCTCCCAATGCCGGCCGCGCGACGCAGAGGGAACCGGTGCCGGTTCGTCGGGTCGTCTCAGCGCTTCTTCCAGAAGCTTGGCTCGGGCTCCGGCGGGCGGCGGCCAGGCGACACGGGGCAGAGGCGACGGGAGAGAGAGCGAGAGCGAAGAAGTGAATGGGGAGGGTGAGCGTTCGGACAGGCGCCAGAGGGATGTCCGAACGTGCGCGTGGGGCCGTCGATCCGCGGCAACGGCCGTTGGCCGTACACCGGCGACCACGCGGCGCGCGACGGGCCGGGCAGCGCGGCTTCGGCCGGGTGTGTTTCTTCTGGGTCGCTCACAGGCGGGTCCCACGGGGAGTTTTTCTTTTTCAAATCTTTTTCCAATCCTATCAGCCGGCTGGCTTTGCAAAATTTGTTAGAATTAATCCAGGTCTGCTAAAATCAGACCAAAAATAGGGTAGGCTCCCCATAATGTGCTGGTTTTTTTAAAAATACTAACTACCAACAGTTCCCACCACAAAATTCTTAGGAATTTTATGAACAGAGCTGGTTTTTAACCCTTCCAGCATTTATTTGAGGCCTTTATTGATGGATTAAAATTCTGAGAAACTTTCCAAAATTCTAATTGACCAAGACCATCAACATATAATTTTTGCAGAGGTGAGTTTTACTGAAAATTTGGGACTTGCAGTACAAGGGTCATTCACTTGGGTTTGAATCCAATTGAATTGTAATTTGAATTTAAATTCAAATTCTTGGTGTTATGACTTTATGCTGTCTAAGTGATACCCTTGGGACCCTAATAACACTAGGAGTGTCACACTTAGTTGGTTTATGAGGTCGGAGGACAAAAAGGTTCCACCTTGACATGCTACTGACAAAAAAAAAAGGAGAGCTATTTATCCTCAAAAAGATATTCTGTCCATGACAGGATTGCAACCTGGTGAAATATTTTATGACTGCCAAGCTAGCTAACTTCAAGGGAAAAGTGTATTCACGTATATTTAATAATCACTGTGAAATGTTACTTTTGCCCATGTTCTACATACAGGAAAATGGTTTAGTACTACCAGTATTCATGCATGGCACTGAGGGCAGGCAGTTATTTTTTGGAACGTCATGTTTGTTTTAGTTTCTTTTGGCAGTAGGACATGAATCTTCAGAGGTTAGATGCATACCAGTTTTAGCGAAATATCCGTTGTGTAAAGTATATTTTGATCAATGTTGTACAAAGAAGATTATGTGGCCCTCTCATTCTAATGGTCAAGCAATAGAATTACATATGTAGGAAATAGTTTTCCCGTTTAGTCATCAGGCGTGGGTTCCCTTGATTTTAGTTTCCTCTCATCCGTTGATTTTCCACTTGCTTCTACACAACTGCAGGAGGAAGATTGATGAGGAACTGCTGATGCAAGATTTCAGGCGTGCTATCTTTCTACGCGACTGCTGGTGCAAGATTGATGAGGAACTGCTGATGAGCTCGTTCATGTGCTGGCCCTGGTCCTGCTTCGTGATATTTTCTTTTTCTCTTGCCTTTTTTATTCCGTATTTCTTCCTCAATCTAGATCAAGGTGTTGATTTTGTACCTTATCTCCTTTCATTTTTTTTGTGAGAAATAGATTTGTTGGTGCTGGATTTCTCCACTTTCTGTGAGCTGTGATGTTAATCAATGTGGTCCAATAATTGGTCAATGCTTTTTTTAAGCATTGCTGTGCGAGGTGATCGAGTTATATGACATGTGTCTGCTTATTGATTTTCACCATTTTCATACTGATAGTGTAATGGCACACCCTGTCTATACTATCAGACCATAAAATATGTTGCATGGGTATTTTACTCAAGCAGTTTTAGGATAATTGTATGGTTCCCATCTCATCTAAAATTTGCTTTGGTGCTATGTTGGCTTGGTATGGTTTTTACCTATGTGCAGTTCAACTGCTGCCTCTATAGCAATGGTTCCGCATTGTATTTTCTGTTAAGAAAAAAAAATTCTTCAGGAAAGTACTTATTCAGTAATTATTTTCTCATGAGTCAACCATTCTACGATTTCATGGACCTGTGAGACTCAAAGATCAGCACTTTGTTGCAAGGGCTTACAATGCAAGCATTGTGAAACTTCAAGGGATGGAGAAACTTTCACGTGAAATGAAGAAGAATATCAAGAACATGGGCATATGCTTAGTGAATCCATATATGATGCTGATATTCTTGAGCTGTAAGTTTGTATTGCAGCGTTACTTTCTTCAGTTTAGTTTTTATTATAGCATACCTTTGTAATCCAATCAATAATTTTTAAGATATCAGAAGTTTGCCCAAATAGAATTGTTGGAATTCATCTTTTGACGTCATATTAGTAGCAGATTGTGCATTAGCCGGGTATCATTCAAAGCTTTTATCTAAATCTATAGGAGTTAGGGGGAAAACAGTACATTCATTTTGAGTGGCAGTAGACAACCCACTGGCAGGGGGCAGAATCCTTTTCTTAATTATAGAGGACCATAAGGATTAGGGATTAATCCGCAAATGATTTTCAATGTATGCGCTCCTGTGATATAAATGACAACTCTCCCTTCTTGTTCATTGAAAACAAGTTGACTGTTACATGGTGCTCTAATTATATCATTGCTTCAGTGATTAACAAAACTTTGATGGCACATCATTTTTCTGCACAACTTATTATCTGTTCAAAGTTGACTAGCACTTAATTATCTTAAGCTGAGTGTGTGGTGTTGTTTTTCTTGAAACTATGAAAATCAGCTGTACACTGAATAACTATTTTTGGAACAACTTTGTTGTTATATATAATGTTGATATTTCTCTGCAGGTTTTCTTTTATGTCACTGATATTAGAGGGGCTCCTTCGAACTTCCGAGATTGTATTTCCTTATAGCCAAGCTCTTGAGATGTATGACATTGTCCATGGTGAGTTAGTTCAACATTGCTATCCTAGATTTTTTAAGATACCAGTCAGTCCGTGTCAGTGCACCGCCCCGACTCCAGACCTAGCGCCGCCGCCAGGAGCACCCAGCCGCCGCCGCTTGGTCCTCCTCCTCCTTCTCCTCCGGTGCCCACACCGGCAGCGAGGAAGAGCGGGGATCTACCCTTCCTTTTAGTCCAGTTATCCTTTTCCTTAGATCAAGTCCTAGGTTAGGTTGAGGTCTTCTCCATGTCGAGTTATTCGGCATTGGGAATTTGTTTCCTCCTTTTTCTCGCCGGTCATGTCGAGAATAAAGGGTGGATTTGGTCTCTTCATGGCAGCATCAATGAAGATGATGGCAGCGACGACGCCGTTAACAACTTTCGTGTCTTGACGACATGGAGTTTTAGGTTTCTGGACGGCGACATCAAGTCGGAGATGATGTTATTGGCATGGAATAAAATTCTCCGGTACCTTCTTCGTTTTATTGTGGTTTGTTCTAACTACGATGAAGTGCTTGCGAGATCAGATTCAATGCTTTTTCTTCTTCAGTGGCAGAAGGAAGAAGAAGGAAAACACGAAAAAGAAGAGTATTATGCTCAATTCTACCTACAGAAATGTTGACCGCCGTTCCTTGGGCACCTATTCTCAGTCTGTTTGCTGAGTGTTTGCCTGTGTGGTCATCTATGTGAATCTTCATACAGGTTTAGGATTGAATTTTGGAGCTACATACTGAGTGCACTTAGTTGTAATATCTTTGTATTTGAGAGTGCTTATAACATTAAGATGTACTTAGTCATTATTTAAATAATCCTTCTTCTATCTCAAAGAAAAAAAAGATTTTTTAAGATACCATCTACTTTAGATGGCAAGTAAACTATTTTTAATAGACAAAGGTGCCACACTAATATAAATTAAGAATGGACAATCTTTTCAATGCTCAGATTCTTGAAGCCCCCAAGGAAGAAGATGTTTCTCTTCTTTTCGAAATTTTTGGGTGAGCTTCTGCCTACATGCCCATTCATTATGTATATTATGGTTAGGATTTCTATGATTCCTAAAGCAATTTTCATCTATCATCTGCAAGGTTTCTGTCTGTATTCTTTTCACTATTTTATAATCAATTCTCAGAAAAAGATTTATTTTTTCCAGTATGTGCCATAACAAGCAAAAAAAAAACTGATTTTGTTGCGCTCTGAACACATGCATGCTCTATTGCGACCTCTGAAATGACTTTCAGATATTTTTGCTTCATTTTTCATCTCCAAGGTTTTACTGAATGTGTATAAGTTGAGACATTTTGCTATAGTGCAATTAATAAGATTCATGTCCTTATCACTTTTGTGATTCATTTTTCTTGGATTAGTCTCGCAAGGTCCACAAAACTTAGTGATTTTTTAGGAGTTCAACTTTTGTTTCGAATTACTTTTCAGAAAATAGCATAGTGCTTGCTTTTATTTGAAGCAATTCAGTTTTACATCTAGTCATTATGGGCTTACCAGATTACAAATGATCTCACATCACTCCAAAGACACAGGTAAAATAAAAAATGAAATCTAAGCCCACTTGTAAGGTTCATGACCATTGAGGTCACCCCAAGGTATGATGTTTTGGTGATGGATGACAAACATGAAATATGACTAATGTCTACCCGAGTGTTGTGCGTGTAGGAAAACTTATCTACCTTATGATAATCATTGATGGTTGCCTTGGCGGTTGATGACAACGACCACAAGCATGGAGGCTTGATAAGCTTGATGGAGTCCAAGGGTTGATGGAGATGGATCAAGGCTAAGGACAAGCTATGGAGCAAGTGTTTGGAACACTTGTCTAGTTGTTAGGGCTTTGAGTCCATAGGAAAAACCGGACTATCAAGAGGGTCTAGGTCATGTCTCTTAGGTCACACTAGTTGGTGATGTGCATGGATACTCAGGAAAATCATAGACATTAGGTGATAGTGGAGAAGCCAAGGAGCTATTGGAAGAAGCCGGGAAACGAAGTCGAGTGGAGATGAGGAGTTTCAGCTTCTGTAGGTAAAGACCAGATAGAGAGGTCTTGGAGACTGGACGGTCCGATGATCAGAGGGAAATTCTCTACAAAGAAGATGTTGGACGCGAGGAATTCTATTGGCAGAGGAAACTTAGAGACCGGGCAGTTTGGTGTGCAGACCGGACGGTCCGGTCTTTATGGAGATGGTTCGGACAGAAGAGGAAGCATCGACAACGTCTCTGTTTGGTGAAAGGAGAGAAGAACCGGACAGTACGGTGTGTAGACCGGACTGTACGGTCATCAATGTTTTCCTAGACAGTAAACGGTAGACAGTCGGTCGACCATTGTTTAACGTTTAATCGGTCTACACATGTTTAGACGGAGTTTAAACGGGCTAAACGTTTTTCCACTGTAGCACACTAGAAGGGGAAAATAGAAGACAACCGTAGGAAAGAATAAGAAAATAGTAAAGAGAAAAGATGAGAAAAAAGAAAAAGAAGGCTCTGGCCCAGCCAATAACCACCCAGCCCAGTCCACAAGCCAGCCCACAAGTGGATTAGGTCATCGTGTCTTCAGGTGGCCACGGAGCGCTCTCAACAGAATCGAAGCCCCCGCAGCTACGAGCGCTCCAGAATCAATGCCGCCGCCCCCATCTCTCGCCTCCCCTCCTTCCTCCCACTCCACAGCGCTGCCTAGCTCTCTTCCCTATCAATGGCACCGTCTAGCTCTCTTCCCTCGCTCTCCCCTCTCTGTGCAGTCCATCCACGCTCCTGCACAGCTGGACGGTGATGGCACCTGCGCTCCTACCCAGCGGCGGCGCCTGCACTGCTGGTGCAAGGCATTCGATCTCCGACTCACCTCATGTCCTAGACGTCGCTCTAATCAGCCTAAACGATGTCTAAATTCATCCAAAAATCATCCTGTGTACTCCGTTTTTCTTGTTTTTCTCCATTTTGACCGTATAAACGGGTCAACCGTCTAGGAGTCCAATTAGGAGCTAAACTACGCAGTTGGGTGTCGTCTACGGTTTAAACCGGTCTAGACGGCCGTCTAGAACCGTTTAGGATAACACTGACGGTCATTAGAGGAGGCGACAGAACACAGAGAAGAAGTTTTTGTTGGGACCCAGAATTATGTAGACAAGACGGTCTGGTCTGTAGACCGGCCTATCCAGTCTGTATGGAGGAAACAACGGACAGAGAGCATGGCTGTGGAGGAGCCGTCCGGTGGAGACTGGACTGTCCGGTCTGGATAGTGACTGGACTGTTCGGTCAGTACATCTAGAAGGCTGTTTCATGGAGCAACGACTAGTTTGATGTTGGAAGCCAATATAAACTCATTGCTGGGGTCTTGGAGACTGCCTTTAGCCATTGGGATTGCTGGGAGCATCCATTGGGAGCCAAAGGGCGAAGAGAGAAGCACTAGGAGGAGATATTGGATATCTTTAGAGTGCTAGTGAGAGTAACCTGAGCATCTTCCACATCTAAGGCTTGGGTGTCCTTGAGGGTGTGATCTAGGTTGTTACTCTTGGTCTATGGTGAGACCTAGATTGGTTAGGTGTCGGTGATCGAGCCTATCATGATCGGTTGTGAAGGCCATCACACATTTGTACACGGTTTGAGCCCGCCGGTATGGGGCATCAATAGTGAGTGCCTATGTCGGCTCGGGGAGTCCGGCAAGTTGTCGAGGAGGTGAGCTTGTGCCTTGGTGGTAGCGGTGACGCGACCGTGTTTTCACTATGAGAGTGATTGCGGGCTCGTGTGCGAGAACTCCACTTGGTGGTGGGAGAGACCAGTACTCCGATGGGAGTGGTCCAACAAGGAGTAGGGGAAGGCGCCATCCTTTCGAGACCTCAGGAAAAAAAATCACGAGCCATCTCTTACTCTACTCCTAACTATGATGGTTTACTTTCCGCATTTACATACTGTGCTATTCATGCTTGTGTGTTTGCCTTGCTCTAGTTGACTACCTTATAGACTTACATGAATAGGCTTCTTTACTTGCTAGTAGTGCTTAGTTTTCATACTTGATCACTAGCATGTATAGGAGTTGCTTTGGTTTGATTGCTCATCCTAATATGTATTGTGCTACTCATGCTTATGTGCTCTAGTTCTCTATCTTGTAGCATTGCATGAGTATACTCCTTTGCTAGCTTGTTGTTTGCTTTTGTGTGTCTTTATTACGAGCTTGCATAGGAGTTGTATTGCCTTGTGTGTTCCACTAGTATCCTTAGGTTATTGTTCCTTTCATAGGACTATTATCTTGCTAGTGTGTTCACCACTAGAATTGTGAGAGGAGTTGTTTAAGTATTCAGTTTTAGATTTTGGCGAATTTGGTACATAGTGCGAGTTCCCAATTCACCCCCCCCCCCTCTCGGTCACTCGGTCCTTTCAAGTGATATCAGAGCCAAGTGCTCATCATAGGGCTTAACCGCCTTGAGTAGTGACCGTATTGAGTTGGGATGTCATCTCATTCGGGGCCGGGTCCTGGCTCATGCAAGGATTGCTTTAAAAGCTACCTAAATGCCATGATTTCGGATGAGTTGATGGATACTCTTGTGGACTTTGCCAATAACTTCACCCATAATCATGTGTATGATGATAGTGATGTTTGTGTGGATGTGCCTAGTTCGAATGAGTGCCTAGATTCTTCTAGTGTTGACTCGATAGGTTGCTCTACTAGTGTGCCTAATATGATGATTGATGATGTGTCTCTTGATCTTGCTTGCTCCACTAGCATGACTAGGATTGTTGATAATTGTGAGCTTTTTATTGATCATGCTAGTGATTCACTTGTTGAGGAGTTCTTTGCTTTTCGTGCGAAAGATAATGAGGACTTACTTGACTCTCTCATTCGTTTGCGAGGTATTGTGAACCAAATTGAGGCAATTAAAGAACCTTCCAAGCTTCCCAAGATATTGATAGTTGAGAAGATCCTCACCTTGCTCCCTAGAAGCAAGCTCCTCTACATCACCCTTGATCTCATCATGGACAAGAATCTTTCTGTTGATGATGTGATTGAGCTACTCTTCAATGATGAGGAGATCACAACAAGCTTGATGGGAAAGAAGTCATTCAAGGCAAACAATGAAGCATCTTCAAGTAAAAGGAAAGAAGTAGCTTCGAGATCAAACTTCTTTGATCCCTCCATAAGATTGTTGCAACAACTTCTACAACTCCTTCGGATCAAGACCTACACCAAGCTCTTCACCAAGCGCATCATCAAGCTCTACCTCAAGTGCCATTCCAAGTTCTACTCCAAGCACTTTGAGTGGACCATGCATTGGTGTAGGGGGAGCGCCAAGAACAATGCTCACACCATAATTTAAAATGATCAATTTCACCACTACGGCTCCGACGCCTCCACCTCCTCCACCACAAGATCAATATTGGCATCTTCATCGAGATCACCAACATGATTACTTCTTCCCATTTGATGAATTTGTGAGAAATCCAAATGATGACCTTTTTCAGACTCTCTTATGCATTTATGATCTTGTGTGTAGGATAAACACTTTCAGTGGCCTACGGAGGATAGCACCACATGAAGTGATTGACAAGTGTCTCATGCAAATCACAAATCCTGAGAGGGGACTCTTGGTTGAGGAGGTAATCAATAGAAGGCATGAGCTCTCAATTGAGAGAGCAATAGAGATGATACTTGGGCTTCACACACAAGTGGGACACATGCTTGAGCACATCACTGGTCTCTATGATCCTCCCCACTGCTACATTGACCTCGACAATGTGCACATGGGAGGTGGTCATGGACAATGGAGGTATCATGCTCCTCACCATCCTATACAGAGGAGACTTCAGGAAGGGATTGCAAGAATCCCTAATTATGATGATGGTCTCATGGTTCGTCATGATGAGGTTAGTACAAGTCAATTGAGCAATGCTTTGGATAGTAACCCTTCTTCCTCTAGTGCTTGTCTTATGGCTACCACCAGAGTCAACTATAAGAGTGGAGGTACCTATTGGATATTCGATAGTGGGTGTACCCAACATATGACTGGGAAGCCAACCATGTTCACCAACATTGATGAAGACGAAGATAGTGAGAAGGTGACTTTTAGGGATAACTCAAAAGGGAGAGTTAGAGGATTAGGCAAGGTGGCCATTACTGAGGACCTCCATCTCTCCAAGGTCTTTCTTGTGGAAACCCTCAACGTCAACCTCCTGTCTATTGGTCAACTTTGCGACATGGGATTCAAGTGTACATTTGATGAGGATGGAGCTTTGATTAAGAATGCAAAGAAAGGTTTCATGGAGTGAGACATGGGAACTTGTACGTCACAGACTTCAAATCAAGCAACATGCCACCAAGTACTTGCCTATTCACTAAGGCAACCAAGAAATGGTTGTGGCATAGAAGATTGGCACATGTTATGATGAGTTAGGTCAGGAAAGTGATTGAAGAAGAAGAAGATGATGATGAAGATGACTTGAGTGAGGACTTGGCACTTCTCATGAAGAAGATGAGGACCTTCAAGAACAAGTTTGCTTCCAAGTCCAAGGGCAAGTGCTTCAACTATGGCTCAATAGTTCTCATGAAGAATCACTTTGTTCGAGATTGCCCCAAGCCAAAGAAAGAAGCATTCAATGCTCAATAGTCAAGTGATGAACAACAAGAAGAAGACCCCAAAGCCAAGTACAAGAAGAAGAGGTACTTCAACAAAGACAAGGGCAAAGGCAAAGAGCTCAAGAAGAAGTTCTCATGCAAGGCTCTTGTCGGGGAGTGGACAAGTGACAACTCAAGTGAAGCATCCTCCTCTTCAAGTGAAGATGATGAAGTAGCCGGCCTAGCCATGATCAAGTCCACACTTCCATGAGCTCTTCCTCCACCTCCCACGTGCCTCATGGACATGAGTCAACTTGGGGAGAGTGAGGATGAGAGCAGTGATGACAGCAATGATGAGGAGCCCTTCTGCGCCGAGCTTTGGAGTATGCGTGAGCAAGCCCGCGACATCACCGTCAAGAAATCCAAAATGTTGGAAGTGGTAAGAAAAGAATGTAAGTTAGCTAAGGACCATGTTGGTGATCTTGAGAGTGAGCTCAAGGACCTTGTCACATCTCATGAGGCCCTAAACAAGAGTTATGACAAACTCAAGGGTGATCATGTAGAGCTACGTGAGAAGTATGAGGCCCTTTAACTTACTTTTGAGGCCATCAATATTGATAACCTTGCCTCTCCCTCCTCTAGTTCATCTGAGAGTGATGCTTCTACTATGTGTGATGAACTAACCACCTCGGTCGAGGTTTCTTCCATTGAGCCATTTGTTTTGAAGGAATATCATAAGCTCAAGGAAGAGAGGAAGATGGTGATGGATGGCTTCGAGATGCTCACACATGGTAGAGCCATCCACAAGGAGACCCTTGGGAGAAACCTTGTGAACAATGTCTCCCACTGGGGACTTGGCTCAGATCCCGCCGCCATCGACATCATTGGGACGAGTGACTCCATCCCCCCATGGATCAAACCCCTACTCGCCAATGACTTCGATTGCGAGAGGTGTTGCAAGGATGGTCACATCATCAAGAATTGTGCTATGGTGAGAAGTTCCATTGCTTGGCCTAACGCTAACTTGTTCCATGAGAACACCCATTTCAAGCTTTTTAGGGACAACGATGGCATGGTGAAAGCAAAGGCTTTGGGACCACCAAACAAGAGGATAAAGGTTAAGAGAATATGGGTGCCTAAGTGCATTGTTGATCTTGAGAGGTCAATGAAGTACAAGTAGGTGCCCAGGAACAAGCACTACTATGTTTCCCCCCTAATACCACGTTACCTTTAGGCTACACCACACATTTGAATGCAATAGGGGGGGGGGTACTATGGCACCGATTTGGTTGTAATAGGCCTGCCTATTATGACACATAAATTGTGTTGCAATATTTTTGCTTTGTGTTGCAACAGAATGACGTTAATGCACCTATTTGTAGGAATTATGTTGCAATTGGTTGGCGAAGTTGCTACACCAAATCTGAGTTGCATTAGCATTTCTTGTGTCGTAATAGAAAGGTGATATGGCAACATAGTATTGATGGTTGCTTCTGAACGGATATATTGCAACCATTGCTTTGGGTTGCATATTACTTGGTGCGTTGTGGTAATAGATAGGTGGCTATGGCATCCATTCTTGACGCGAGATGCAAAAGCATGTATGAATTGCCACGAATGTGCGTGGTTGCCCTACTGATCGTAGTCGTTGCAACTGTAACAGACTTATTGCAATGAAGTCTGCCTTGGTTGCACTTAAAATTGTCTATGGCAATGATTGTTTTTCCTACAGGTGGGCCTGCAATAATCGGTACAGGAGTTGATCTCTTGGCTTGCCTTGTACCCACCGCTGGCCCAATTGAGGAACTCGTGGCCCGTTCGGAGTCAACACTATCGATCGAAGTGTCCTGGTGGCCGGCGCTCGTCAAACTGATCTCTTTCTTCCTCTACGATCAAGGAATCACCGCCGAGCAAGGTGCGACTCCATATTGCCCGCGCCTAGAGTCTGCCGTCCCCCTGTCGAGTCCAATTGTGTATATACATGCTAGATCATGATCTCTCTCTTGTTGCAAACATGCATGCAGATTAATTGATGGCATCACACGAAGATAGGAGTTGGATGTGGCTGCCTCGACATCCAGAGGAGTGGAAGACGAATTTTAGGAATTTTATTGCAAACTTTGGCACATCATCATTGGAAAGAGCTGGTGGATCTGTTGCGTGCCCATGTGCTACATGTCAATGCATGATAAGATATCATGACGTGTTTCAGATTCAGGTTCATTTAGTTACCAGAGGGTTTGCTGATTGTTTCATGAGTAATGAATTATTGGAAGGCCCAACTTGTTCGTCATCAGCTGAGGGTCATGTGAATCATGGTGTCGGTGCTGATCTCAATACTGGTATAAGAGAAGAACATGAAGATGACTCAGCACCGTATTTTGGAGAAGACGATGAAGAAGTTGATGATGACCCTGCTGCCACTAATACTCTAATTAGAAACATTATCAGTGGCTCCATACATGGACAAATCATAGATGATGGTGAGGAGCCAAATAAGGACGCAGAGATTTTTTTGAAATTATTAGAGGAGGCAAAGAAGGAATTGTATCCAGGATGCAAAGATGCAACTAAGGTATCTTTCATAGTGCAACTTTTTCAGATAAAGTGCTTGTACGGAATTAGTAACTCAGCATTGGAGGCCATACAAAAACTGTTCTCAAAGGTTCTCCCTGAAGGCCATTATATCCCTGACTCGTTGGATAAAGTGAAAAGGGTGGTACGAGACCTAGGCTTGGATTATATCAAGATACATGCATGTAAAAATGATTGTGTCTTGTTTTTGAAGGAAAATGCAAAGTTGGAGGAATGTCCTGTTTGTGGGGAGTCTAGGTGGAGACTTGCAGAGAAATCCTCTGATAATGATGTTGCGGATGGTACTATAAAGACAAAGAGGTTACCAGTTAAGATCCTACGCTACTTTCCTCTTATTCCTCGACTTCAAAGAATGTATATGTCCAAGCAGTTATTAGAGGAAATGCAATGGCATAAGAAAAAATTGGTCAACAATAGAAAAATGCGTCACCCTGCTGACTCACCTGCATGGAAGCATGTGGATAAAGAATATGAATGGTTTGAAGGAGAAGGTTGTAATATTAGGCTGGGTCTTGCTTCTGATGGCTTCAATCCCTTTGGGATGCAAAATGTTACATACTCCATTTGGCCTGTTATGCTAATACCTTACAATTTGCCTCCATGGTTGTGTCAGAAACAATGTAACTGGTTGTTGTCAATGTTGATACCTGGTCCAAAATCTCCTGGAATGGATATTGATGTGTATTTGAGGCCCCTTATATTGAAGCTCAAGGAGCTTTGGGAGAAGGGTGTTCCAACATGGGATGCACGGACAAGGAAGAATTTTAAATTACATGCTCTTCTACTTTGGACAATTAATGACTTCCTAGCTTATGCTATGCTATCTGGATGGAGCATGAAAGGAAAGTTTGCATGTCCTTACTGCCACAAAGATACGGAGTATTTGTGGTTGAAACATGGATCAAAGCACTGCTATATGGGACATCGACGTTTCTTGCCCTCGGACCATCAATGGCGCAAGAACAAGGTCCGCTTCAACAACAAGGTCGAAACCAGGGATGCACCAGTACCTCTGTCAGGCGCACAAGTACTTGAGCAGTTTGAAAGTTTTGAACAAGTGAGATTTGGGAAGAATAATGCATCAAAAAAAAGGAAGCGTGATGAAGACCAAAGATGGCACAACTGGAGGAAGAAGAGTATTTTTTTGAGCTCCCTTACTGATCTACTTTGCTCATCAGGCATAATTTGGACGTCATGCACATTGAGAAAAATATATGCGAGAGCATATTAGGCACTCTGCTTGAATTGGCTGGTAAATGTAAGGACGGGGAGAAGGCCCGGCTTGACATGGAGCTTATGCAGATACGCCCAGATCAGCATTCTGTGATTAAGAATGATAAGTATATCTTGCCACCAACCTTGTATAAGTTAGATAAGAAGGATAAGGAAATGTTATGCCAATTTCTATATGGAGTGAAGATGCCTGATGGGGTTGCCTCTAATATATCTTGCCACCAACCTTGTATAAGTTAGATAAGAAGGATAACGAAATGTTATGCCAATTTCTATATGGAGTGAAGATGCCTGATGGGGTTGCCTCTAATATAAGAAGATGTGTTGACCTAAACTCGTGTAAGGTGTCTGGCTTGAAAACTCATGATTACCATCTAATTCTACAGAAATTGTTACCCTTAGTGGTGCGTAGGATTTTGCCAGAACAAGTTGTCATCGTATTGATTCAGCTTAGTAATTTCTTCGATGCACTATGTTCCAAGGAGCTGGTGGCAGCAGAGTTGGGCAAACTTAGCATTTCAATTAGGGAGACTGTTTGTCGACTTGAGATGGTATTCCCACCATCATTTTTTGATATCATGATGCATTTGCCTGTTCATTTAGCTGAAGAAGCTAAACTTGGTGGGCCTGTGTGTTATAGATAGATGTATCCAGTGGAGCGGTACCTACGTACTGCGAAAGGATATGTGAGGAACAAGGCATACCCTGAAGGTTCAATAGCCGAGAGATACATACTCGAGGAGTGCCTTACATTTTGCTCAAGATTCTTGGACATGGACACCAAACCGAATCGTTTTGATCGACATGAAAGTGTTGCTATGAATGAGCCACCATCTGGTCTGAGCACCTTTGCTGACATGGATTACAAGAGGAGAGGACAGACGATCAAAAGAATTGAAGGAGATGAGATGCAGAAGATGAGGCACTACATAATTTCAAATTGTGATGAAGCTACACAATGGATCGAGTAAGTTATGCTACTAAACAACAATATTTTAAAATTGTATTTTTTTTGGACTAACAGGAATGTACATTTCTTTGCAGTGCACATATGGAAGAACTTAAAAATTATGGTTCAAGAAATATTAAAAGGAGACACGAGGAACAATTTGTAAGATGGTTCGAGGCCAAGATCAGGGATCTACATGTGAAAGGGGAAGTAAGTTCAGAGATGTTTGCACTTGCTCAAGGACCGAACGATCGAGCTCGTACATTGCATAGATGTCATATCAATAATTGGTTGTTTCGAACAGTTGACATTGAGGAAAGCCTCGTAACGTAAAACAGTGGTGTGCTTGTCAAGGGCGACGGTACTACTGGCAACATGAATTGGTATGGGGTGATTAAAAGAATGATCTCACTAGAATTTCCTGGACAAAAAGAAGTTATTTTGTTCGAGTGTGACTGGTATGATGTGCCTGCTGCCACTAGCAACAGAGGCAGAGGATATAATAAGGATCAATTTGGGGTTATTGATATCGACACTACCAGATACAGGTATACGAATGAACCCTATATTCTGGCAACACAGGCAGAACAGGTGTTTTATGTGAATCTAGTAAACAAACCTGGTTGGAGCAGTGTCATTGCGTTGAAACCAAGGGACTTGTTCGCCATGCCTGAATTAGAACTTGAGGACTCGATTGATGTGGGTATCGAAGATAGTAATTTATTCGGTGGACACCAGGATTTGACAAATTGGACAAGATCTGACAAGGAAGGTACAACTGGGGATGTCTCTGTTATTTCTCCGATGCAGACCCAAGCAGTTGATGAACCAGACGATGTGGTCTTTGATTGTGACGATGAAGATGACGAAGATGACACATACATTGATGATGGAGTTGTAGCACCAGTTGCTTCTATGATACACGGCGAAGATAATGACTTTTTTATTTGATACTTGTACGATGCTGGCTATGCTTGTCATGGAACTTGCATTTTCATTACATGGAACTTGCATTTGCTGCGTACAGAACTTATATATTGGCCACATGGAACTTGCCTTTCCATGATATACTTGTACGATTTGTTTGCCTTTCCATCATATACTTGTATGATTTGTTTGCCTTTTCATCACATCAATACAAACATAGCTAGAGAATAAGAATCCCAATACAAACATAGAGAATAAGAACACAAATATAACATAAAGTTTATATATTTAGGAAGTCCACACCACCACCAGCATTCGATACTACATAAAGTACCTTGTGCAACCAACCACAACGTGCATATATTACATACATATCCATGACTGGCAAGGCAAGCAACCACTACGTAAACTATGATAGCAGAGGCAAGCAAAGCAGCAGCTCCATCAGATCCCATGGTCGTCCATGATCCTCCTCTTCAGCAGGTACCTGAACCTTCTTCCGTCTCTCCTAAGCTGGTCCCATGACAGCAGAGGCGCGCCTCCAGCTTCGGTGATGTTCCCGGGAGTGTAATCCAGCTCAATGTACAGGTCCTTGAGCCTCAAGCATAAAGTGCCGAGCTTCCTCCTGTGCCCCTATTTTAATAGATGCATGCATCAACTTATCAATCATAAACAAATAGGACACTATCACCTAATTAACCATAAGGACTACTTCGATAAAATCAGGATGATAAGATGTGAACTACAAGTACTAAAAACCATCAACCTACATGTGAACTTCAATTAAAACTGGATATACAACATGCATGGGATCCCAAAATAAGGAATAATTTAAGGCATGTGAACTAAAACCTACATGTGAACGACAGTAATAAACAATATTGAAGTATCACATTTCAATAAGATTGACTGAATATGACAAAACTGGACTGTAATAAACAAACAAGATTGAAATAAACCAACATTTATAACTAATTTGCGTCTCATTGGAATCCACATTCAATCTAACTTTGAAATAAACCCTATTTCCTGGTGATGCGATTGAATGAAGTTACTCACCCCTTCCACAATGGTCGGGTCGATCTCGAACTAGGGCTTCACGTCCTCAATCTCATCCATAGCCGCTGGCGTCACAGAGGAGGAGTGCCGCGCTGATTTGCCTCGAAGGGAGGCTGCACCCACGGAGGTGGACGCGCGGGGGAAGGGTCCACCTCCCAGAAGTGATCGCGACACGTTTAGAGGGAGTCCACTTGATCTTGGGCGTGACGGGGCGCGTGGACGTGGTCTCCGAGGCCCTCGCGGCGATGACGGAGGTCTTCGAGGCGTGGTGGGAGGTCCTCTTCCCCGGGGTCGTCGCAGCCACGACGAAGGTCTTCGAGGTGCGGCGGGAGGTCCCCTTCCGTGGGGTCTTCACAGCGACGCAATTCGACGTCCTCCCGGACGCCATCGATGTGCGGCAGATGGCCGGTGACGCCAAGGTGGTCGACCGCATGTGATGTGAACAAGGGTTCCCGATCTTCCGAAAGGTTCTTGGTAAGTTGATTTGGTCGGAGGCGACACACAAATCGATCCGGCTTCAGAACAGCACGTTCTAAACCCCGCAATCGCAGCACGACGTCTCCTCTGGTTATCAACCGTCCAAAAGATGATTGACCTCGCCGAGAAGGCTAATCCCTGCCTGCGAATCAAGAACACAAGCAAGAACAATGAAGAATGCAACACAATTGCAGATGTATGATTAAACTCTCGAAGTTGGGGTCTCACAAACCGATGAACGGCGAAACTGTTTATGAACAGAATTGATCTAAGCAAAACCCGAACCCTAATGGTACGGCGGCGCCTGTATATAAAGACCCTAGGGTCGTGCAAGACCCTCTGGACGCGCCCCTAATTGGGCTCAACTAGATACAAAGCCCAAAGGCCAAAAATAGGCGACGCAGCACCGACACAGATTCTGGACTCTGTCTTGTTTTGACGATTCCCGATGACTCCGGATGAATTTTGACATGAGGCCAGCGGCATTGGAAAGGTCTTCTCCTTATCTTTCCGTGCATATGTAGAACATCCAAATCCGGATCCGTATGCGTCCTGGGTGACTGTTTTAGTACAAACTGGTCCTGGGCCCCGAAACAGACTCGAAGTCGGTTTTGATTGGGCCTCCACTTTGGCTTCCAAGCCCTTGCTGGTCCTCCACGTTCCCAACTCCTTCTCCCATCATCTCCTGGTCTTCTCCATGGTTTCTAATCATAAAATAATCATTAGGTAGCAAACCATTCTCAAAAGTAACATATAGCGAAGAACGTAGGAACGAGCTCACCTCTAAATTTAGTCGTCGTGCACGAGCTCTAGTCATTAGACCTTGCAAGTCCAGATTTAGAGGAGTGTTGTGTGTATCCATAGGAGTGATGTCCTCATCAGCGTGAATGACCGCGAGCCTGCCAATGAGACTGGTGCGTGCGGGGAGGCAGAGCCATGGATCGTCGTTGAGGGAGGTGGAGAAACCAGAGATTGGATTGGGGATTTCTTGGGGGAGATGAGCAGTTGCCGTGAAACTGAGGCTTTTGGGCGAGGTTTGGAAGGGGAGGAGTCGTTTCGGGGAGAGGGGGCCTTTATACATTCCTGGACCAGGAGTTTTGGTGGCCCATTCACATTTGCGTCCATGACATGCAGGTCCCACACATCGGCGCCTGTTGTCGTTGACTCACTTACATACGGGACCCAGCCCACATGTGCGCATTTCTCCCAGGTCGGTACGGGTTTTCTCTCTCGCTTACATGCGGGTCCCACACATCAGCGCGGGGATTGTCGCCAATTCATCCTCAGTTAGTCTTGTTTTTCATGTTTTTCACTCTAGATCTTGGGTGGAATCAATAAAAATGTTTTGATTTCGCATACGATGTCCAAATGAGATGTTTTTTTTCTTTATTCTTAAAATCATTTACTCTATCCCATAGAGTCACTTGATTCATAACAATACAACAATATTTTTAAGTTATCAGACGCACCCATGTTTGCCACTATTTTTCATTTTATTGAACATTTTCTAACACTCAAATTAAGATGTCAGTGTCAGCAAGATTCGAAACCCAGGTCACCTTAACATCTCTCTAGCTATAGGAATTTTTATGGAATTGTTTAAACAACCTAAACTTGGTTGTGTTCATTCCACCTTGAACTCAGTTGAATGAACATGTGTCATGAGACCTTGTGTTGTTCCAATACACATACATTTAATTTTTAAACAACAAAAATGTACATTTAATTTTTAAATTGGTTCGTCGTGATCTTCATGTTTTTCACTCTCGATCTTAGGTGGAATCTTGGAAAATGTTTAGATCTCGCATACGAAGTCCAAATGAGATGATTTATTTTTCTTAATTTGTATAATATTGTGATCTTTCACTTATTTTCTTCGACATTCTCTAACTCTTCCAATTAAGAGGTCAGTGGTAGCAAGATTCGATAGCAGATTCATTAACAAAGTTCATTCATTTCACATATAAACATGTTCATTTCTTCCACATAAACAAGAACCTAGCTACTTGCACGTGGTTGGGCGAAATCACAATGGCCTCTGGAGTGCATCACCAACAACAGGGACAGCGATACAATTCATCGTCTTCTCACGCTGCTCGCGAATGTTGAAAGCAGCACAATGGCTGCCCCCCACATCAACGATGTACACACGATCTCCCTTGAGGTCCCTATTGGGGGTCTGCACTTCGATGAAGAAATGATAAGCCAGCCCCAAAAGAGAGACCTTCCATTGCCAAAGTCCTCAACAATCCCCCATGAACCAGCAGCGGCGTCTCTCTGCCAAACCTTTATGGCCTTAGGGTAGAAGTTTGAAATCTCATTTCTGGCCACCCCCCTGAAGCTACTGTATCCATCACCTTTCAAAACTACCAACACAAGATCACCATCCCTGGACGATGCCAAGAAGTATGTCTCCTTCCTGCACCATCCATCCATTGGTGGCGGCAACAAGCGACATGATGTGGACAGATCTCCATTGAGGTCCCAAGAGAACAATTCACCCCTTGTTGTAACTACCACCAAGCTGTTGGTGACTAGAACTGCATCACAAAGTCCATTCCATCCTACAGGTGGACAACGCACATCCACCCAAGAATCCTCCCCAGGCCGTGTGAGAAAAATCAAGTCACATGCCACGATGGCAATCACAAGATATCCGGAGGGATGCCTTGGAGTCCTAGCCAACACAACCCTCTTCGAAAAAGGTCTATTTGTATCATAGCCGACATTGTTTCTCAGATTGCTAATTCGCGGGACTGCTGCTAGAGAAGGAAGCGAGATGAAACCTGTGTTTATCAAATTGACAAGTGCCAAATTTAGATTTGGATCCAATGTCACCAGCCAATCATCCTTTCCCCCAACCTATGACTGACCTCTCAGCAAATCCGACTGACATTGGAATGATGAACCCTCTGTAATGTCATGCATTCCAAACTCACCAGCCATGACATCCCTCTCAGCCGACCAAGTATCCTGGCCGAAGTGTGAAGTGATGAGGATGGGAGCGCCGGATCGGAGCAGATCAGGTTGACCAGAATACTTGACCATGTTCCTAAACGGACCACAACTGACACATAACCGCAACAGTCCAATAGCATCGGTAGCAGATCTCTCCAAAATCATCATGGCTAGGTCGGAGGTAAGATGGCCGAGAGAACCATAACTAAAAAAGACAATGACAGCCACTATAAAGCAACACACAGACAACTCTAGATGCAGATAATAAATTAAACACCAAAGACAACAGAATCACGATCATAGAATGAGAAAACTATAATGCTATTGTTTGGTTTTGAGTTGGGGAAACTATAATCACAACTGCCCAAATTCAGTTGGGGAAACTATAATGATCTTATCAAATATGGTATATTTATCAAGATCAGACTGAACATTAATTAATACATAATTATTAAGGGGCATACAGACACTATGATGTTGCAGTTTAACTAGGTGTTGCAGTTTCAT
This sequence comes from Eleusine indica, assembly GCA_030378355.1. Classification (NCBI taxonomy): domain Eukaryota; kingdom Viridiplantae; phylum Streptophyta; class Magnoliopsida; order Poales; family Poaceae; genus Eleusine; species Eleusine indica. The sequence goes on along the minus strand of CM059498.1, from coordinate 33,456,738 downwards.
TTGCTTCTATCAATGCATTCTCTATACCAAAACCATACTAGAATGCTTCCTAACACCTACTCTGCATCTACTAATTTCTGAACATAGAGCATGTACTTTGTCTTTGCGGCACAAATGAAAATTCAATCTAACACAACAATATTATGATTTTTGCAGAGAAGAGGCATATCATACTATTGAAGCGGAGCTTCCTCTTCGACTTCCTATACTCTATGGCCCCTCTCGTCACCTTCATCCGCCCCTCGCTGGAAAGAAGAAGAGGACCCCACAGCGGAGTCATCGCCGACGTTGAGTGGTGTCGCACGTGTCGCAGTGGTGCTCCGGCAATGTGAATCCGGCAAAGGCTCTTCCGAGGTCCCTTCATCGCGAGCCCTCTTGGTCGCCATGTCTACAGTAACTATCCCCCGATCCCTCCCGCGGTGAGCGAAATGCGAAATGAAAGCGGGGGAAAATCTCCAATGTAGAAAGCGAAATACTCATCGGTCCTAATCCGCGCGTCGCTGGCTTGAAACCACCCTGCGATTGCTCGGCGTCGGGAAGGTGGTGGCAACTCCTTCGAGGGTTTGTGCGGGAGGGAGCGACGCGAGCGCGTTAATGACGATGAAAAGGAAACAACGCCGATCGAAGTGAAGGGACGTCCCTAACGCTTAGCGATGACATTGGCCTGTTTCCAAATAGGCCACGCCAACTGACACAGGGGACAACAAAGGGGAACTGGGAAAGGAAACCGACGCATGAATGGAACTTGCCAAATGACAAGTGGGACCCACCAAATCCAGGCGCCCTAGACGCACCAAATGACATGTGGGACCGGCCAAATCCAGGCACATGAGATGCACCAAATGACATGTGGGACCCACCAAATCCAGGCGCATGAGACGCATGAACACAAATGGAAGAACAATTTTTCTTTTCAATCTCTGCATACAATGTGTAACTAGTCTTTGTCCCTCATACGAACTTCAAAATATGTCATTTTTTCCCTACACCTTCATAAAATTATGCTATATTCTTTTATGCAACTTATTAATGCTACTATATTAAAATATATTCTCGTGTGAGTCTGTTTCCACAATCCAATTTTTGAATTTAAATAAATGACAACTACAAGCAATATGTTCACACACTAAATGATGTCAAATGGATAGTTGATGAATACCGAAGTTTCGTATCTCATCATGATCTACAATATTTATTTAGTTCATTTGGTCATTTTCAAAAGTGGTAGTAACATGTAGTGCAAACTTGACAAGTATCCAACATAGTTTCTTAAACCTTGTGAGTGAATCTAGGATTAATGAGCAATGTACACTACCACTTTGTCAAATGAAAAAAAGTCCTAAATAAATATTGTACATCTCGATGAGTTATGAAAGTGTGGTATTCATGACTTTTTTGGATGAAATCATTTACGGCTAACAAAAACTGGCTTTTGTTTAACAACTTTGAAAATTCTATATTTGTAGGATTAAAACTTTGTGACTTACATAAAGTTTGTAGAACTTGATGAGTTCTACAACTTTGTTATTGATGACTTTTTATTTTAAAAACATTTAGTACCCAAAAAAACTATGTGAATTTGTTACCGTTTGAAATTTTAAATTTAAAGAGTTCAATCTAACTAAGAAGGGGAATGACAGAAAATTTTAACAATTTCACTCAGATGGGGCATAGTACTGGCGTGGTAGTTTAGCTCTCTAACGCGTGGGTCTAGTGATGCTGGGGCCCACGAGTCAGTGATTGATCACTAAACTTGTCCCTAATTTTTTGGTTCCAAAAATAAGTGGCGCCGATTTTTCCATCCGAAACTTTTGTTCCAAGCCATACTACCACGCACCACACCATCCCTGGGCCCACATTGAAGCCTAAAAGCAGCATTATCAACTTGACTGCATCTTAGCCTCCCTAATCCCATCGCATCAGTTAGGGTTATACAGGCGCCGCTGGCGGCAAGGTGGTTTTCGCGTTCGCCTTCCACCACGCAGGCGAAGAGGATGCCGGCGTCGAGCTAGGCGGCGAGGGGAACCAATTCGTTGTCGACATCATTGCACACGCCTTTGATGGCGTCGGCGATGCTACCTCCAATGTTCACACCACCGTCTCGTAGGCCTAGGGTGGCGGCTTCGCTCTTTGTGTCGCCGTCGTCCCAAGGACCATCACGCAGATCATACGACGAAGTTGCTGGCCGAGACGACTCTCAAGATCTAGAAGATTTCCTGCCTTCAACTCAGTTTGAATCTGAGAGCGGGTACGTGATGAACCCATGGCTCATCGAGTCATTAAAACTATGTATTCTGAAAACAAGCATGATTTTACACATATTGCAGAACATGATGAGTCAAAATATTCCAACATTCAGTTTGGATCTTTGACAAATATTATGAATAATAAAGAGCAAAGTGAGGATTTGCGAGCAAGTTATTCTATGACATGCAATGTTTTCATTGAGACCAATCTGAAGGTTGAGGAAAAGAAAGGAGAAACGAAGGAATATGTTATGATTGGATCAATGGTTGTGCCACTTGTGAAAAGTAAGGAACATATATTGGTGTTACAGGCCTTCCCAAAGGTATGCAATATTTTACTTTCAAAGTCTACATGGTCTCAAGTCCACCCAGTCACGAAATCAGAAGATATGGAAACTCAAAATCAGTTCGGACTCGGTTTAGGATCAGCCAGACAGGTGTGGAGTAAAAGTAGCATAACTGGGCCATACGGAGTCGGATTGGGCTGAGTAAATACTCGTTGGAAAGATAATTTGATACAATTTCCAACGGATCTGGCCCCATAGTAAAATAAATTCCCTAACCGTCGCAATAATCAAAATAGTGCTGAGTTGTGTTGAGCCCGAGTCTGTTTTTAGATGTGTTCGAGTCGAACCGGGTTTTTGGCTGGCTTGCATGCCATATAGCCTTGGGCCAGCGCCCCTGTAATGGAATACGTCATTGTATTGTGTTTTTGTTCATGGTGTCATCCAAGAAACCCTAGAGGTGTTGCCCTCCTCTACCGGTTGCTGCCATCGATCTCTGCCGGTTGCTGAAGTGCGTGATCAAGTGATTCTTCCCTTGGGTGCGTGCTGGAACTTGTGGTTCCCCATCTTCAGATCGTGCTTGTCTAAGTAATAGGTTGGAGAGTTTATCTCTACTGGTTTGCATCTACATCAAGTTCTTGTCAGCCGGTATTTTCCTATCATGTTCTAGCTGGTTTATGATTGCTATTGGACAACAAGTGGTGTCTATTTTATTGTGATTGCTGGATCATTGAGCTTGAGATTGTTGTTCTATCTATTCATAGCTGAGATAACAAGTTTCAATACCTATATATACTTGCTAGTACTTGCTGTACCGTGAAAGATTGGGACAAAATCCAGACACCGTCGCCGGGTCCTTATCATTTGGTATCAGTTTTGTCGGGTTGCTCACGGTACTTGCTGCTGATTTGTGGTGATCGATTCCTATGATTTTGACCTATACTTGAAGTTTGTGCTGACACTATATGCAACAAGTTCTCGATCTGAGTATTATGAGTGGGAGGATGATATAGAGGCTTTCTATAGGATTAGTGAATTGCCACTAAACCAATTAGTAAATTTGGCAAAGCAAACATTCTCCTTTGCTGTTTTGCTATGGTGGAGGCAATTGCAACAAGATCTTGGATACCAAGGTGATGACTATTGCACATCTTGGGCAGCGATGAAGTTGGAATTACGACACCGATTTGATCCCCCACTTGAGTTGAAGAAGAAGATTGTTGAACTTGAGTCCTTCGATGTTCTAAAGCTAGATTATGATACAATTCATCATTATGTCAAGGAGGCTGTTAGTGCTGTTTTGTCCAAACCCAAGCAAGCTGAGGTGTGTTCGAATGTGCACAAATCAAATATAGAGTTGGAAGTTTTTGAGTCTTCTTGTGCTAATCAGGTCGAACCATTAATTGAAGCTGCAGATGATCATATGGGTTTATTTTTGATGTCGCAGGAAGTAAATTCAGATGGCGTCATTGCAGATGTCATGGGGTAGCGCTGTAATATTTTTCATTCAGAGTGCAAGATTAAAAAGAAGGTATGCAAATTAATTGTTGATGGTGGAAGTTTCAATAATATGATTAGTTCAGATTTGGTACATGCATTATCTTTATCTACATGGCGGCTTCCTACACCTCGTTACATGCAATGGATGAATAAAAGTGGCACGCTGAAAATTACCCATAAGGCTAGAGTAAAATTTTCAGTAGGAGATTATGTTGACACTACGGATTGGCACCGATGAGTGCGTACAATTTGTTGTTAGGAAGACCATGGCAGTTTGATCTTGATACAACACATGGTGGTCGTTCAAACAATTATTCTTTCATGCATAAAGGTGTTCGTCACGTTCTAAAGCCAATGAAGGAATGTGATATTAAGGCTGAGGGTTTTGTTGCTGCATCAAAGAAGAAACATGGTGGCGATATTACCTCAAAGCCGAGCACGACTTTGTTTCAAGGGGGAGAGAATGATGTGGTAGTTCCTGCTGTAACAAGTACACCTAGTATTTCTGAAATTCTTTCAGTTGTTTCTCCTGAACATTGTACCATTCATTGTGATTTGGTCAAAGATGAATTACATGAAGGGAAAAATAATAGTGATGCAAAGAATTGTCTAACAGTGCTATTGGTGTTGATTTGAATAGGTGTTGGCACTTCCCAAGTGCCCCTTTTATATGCGAATATTACCCAATTAGAGCATAATTGATACTAATTGGGCCATTTACCTATGATATTATCTATATATTTGTATATGCGTTGTTTTGGAGCCTTATTGCAGAAACAGGTAAAATTGGCAATTAAAGTGATGCTGGAGAGGACAGGAGTCCAGAACCGACGAAAAGCACTGAAGAAGCCCAGTGCGCCGATTGGCGCAGTCCATGAGCCGATCGGCGCAAGGGTGTTTTGGCCCACAGAAGTGATCGAGGCCCATTCCACATGTTTATGGAAGTTTATCTGCGCAAAACACTTGAAGATATTTGCCTAGAAGATTTATGGAACTTCAAGATCTCAACGAGCAGTACAAGACTTTATCTCGAAGGAAAAGGCCCACATGACAGCTGTGGAAGACAAAGGAACCGACTCGGAAAAGAAACAAGAGAAGACACGGCTTGCGCTGATCGGCGCGGCCCATGCACCGATCGGCGCAGGAGGGAAAGATGACTAAAATATGATCCGGTCCAGGAAAGCCGAAGGCCCAGCCCAGTATGAGTTAGAGTCGGTTGAAGTTGACCTAATCCCATCGAGTATAAAAGGAAGATAACTATCAAAGAGCCAATGCGCACCCAAGGAGAGACGGCAATCGCGAAAACCAGTTATTAAAACTAGGTTTCCAGGATATTGGCGGCGGAGGTTCGTCAACACCGACGAGATCCACCAGAAGGGAGGTCGTGCCGATCGGCGCGACGCTTGCGCCGATCGGCTCGTGCGCATTCCAGCGCTATTTCTCACCCCTCTGCTATGTCTAGTAGAAGGATGAGTGAGTAGTCTCATATTCTCTTCTCTGGTGCGGGGATCTGGTCATGTAACTCTCATACTTGTTGATACTCTCTCGATGAATTTAATCTATGTGATGAACTTTATTGCACATCTATCTATCTCTTTCATTAGTGTATCAGCCAATACACTTTTGTCCATTACATAGTGCGAGAAACCAGTGGGGAACTAATAGCCTCTGTAGTGACAGCCAGGGTGAACGAAACCACCATGTCTTGTAGAATATTAGAGTCATCACTTGAGTTGATAAGAATGAGGTTGCATGCTAGTGAACCAATCCTAAGGAGAGAATCCTTCATTATTCTATTGCCTCTTCAATAACATTCACCTTCCACTTTCTCACCGTAATCATTCACACCAATCCAACCAACTCATTGCAATCTGTTAGTAACCCTTTAATAGTATTAGTTCCGCTCGTTCCCTGTGGATTCGATAACCTTGGAATACTCTAAGGAAAAAAGAGCTACAACTGTACACCGTCCTCTTGCGGTATATAAGTGGGTGCGTAGATACGACCAACAAGCCCTTTTTCTGGCGCCATTGCCGGGGAACAAGACAGTTCTTTTACTATTAATATTTTACTAACGTCTAATCCTCTCTTTTCTAGTTATTTTCATTTTTTTGTGTTTTGTGTGAATTTTTAGGATGAGTACAACAGGACCTTCTCGGACGCTCAGGGAACTTTCTCTACCATCTCCAGATGTGCTGGTGCCTCAACCCTCAGATGTGAAGGCCATGGCCTCCTCATATGTGTTGAACCCCATTATCATTAGCATGGCTGAAGCAAACAAATTCTTTGGAGCGAAAGAGGAGAACCCATATACTCAATTACAAGATTTGGAGGCACTTTGCCAAACATTCCATCATGAAGGAGTGCCTCGGGATCTTTATAGGTGGCTGCTTTTCCAATGCTCTTTGGGAGGAAAAGCCAAAGAGTGGCACAAGGCAGCATCTCGAGAAGCAAAAGGTAAGTGGAGTGAGTTAGTTGGAAATTTTTGCCTCCACTATTTTCCTTTGCCAAAGGTGCAGAAGTTGAGAAGGGAAGTGGTGAACTTCTTATAAGAAGATGAAGAATCTCTCGCGGAAGCCTGGACGTGTTTTCAAATGTTGTTGAAACAAGGACCTGACCTTGGCATTGATGAGAACATGTGCGCTCAGACCTTCTACATGGCCATAAACAAGGAATCAAGGATGCATTTGGACGGATCGGTCGGAGGAAGTTTTTTGAGATTGACAACCAAGGTAGGGATCAAATTGTTAGGAAAAATTGCCGAGAATGAAGCTTTGCACAAGCATTAGAAAGAATATCTAGAACCAAATCGGCAATGCCCAGAAGTTATGAAGAAGGAAGAGTCGCCAGCTGAACAGATCTTGATGTCCGAGAGCAGATCAATTCGAAGAAATAGAGCCCGTCAAACTCACCTGTGTGGGTCTGACGTGTGCGCCGATCGGCGCAGTCTCTGAGCCAATCGGTGCAGCCGCGACAACAGGAGAACCGATCACCCTGACGACTCCGCCAAGTAGCAAGGAATATAGCAAGATAGAAGCTACGATTCTGGACAATCAACTAAAGGAATTTGAAGGAAATTTTGCTAAACCGAAGGGGGATAGAACATTGGCGAATGCTAAACCACTTGACGAATTTGAGCCGATGGACTGGATTCCCATTGATTTTTCGCAAGGATTGCTTAATATGAGAAGATCCTTCAGTCCGCAAGACGCCTCCGAAGCCGGAATTGAGTATAATTTCCCAAGTAATCGCCTCAAGTCAGAAGTCTTCGATCAAGAGATTATTGGGAGAGTTTTAGGGAAGCTTTACAAGGATGATATAGATGGAACAGAGGTGAAACAAGCGAAGAGATTGCTAGATAGTTGCTTTGAGCCATCCCCCTATGAAGGATTATGTGGTGTGTATGCTGTAGGAGTCACTGAAGTGGAAAAAGAAGAACCATACATACCAAGTGAGATATCAAGGAAGAAATTTTCGAAAGCCTTGTGTGACTTTGGCTCCCGTGTCAGCTTGATGACTTACGATGCATTCATGAGCATGCCTTATGGAACTCAACAGCGGCTGATGGGGACTGAACTTGAGCTGATCATGGCAGATGGTAGGAAAACCAAGCCACTGGGAGTGATCAAGAATGTCGAAATTGAGATCAGCTCGAAAACAATGCCGGTAGATTTCTTCGTTCAAGACAATAAAGAAACAATGCCGGGAGTGATCAAGAATATCATTCTGAGAAGGCCATTCTTAAGATTTGTACAAGCTGTTCTAGACGCTGGGAAGGGTCAAATCACGCTACACCTAGGAGAGGAAAAGTGCAATTTCAATTTAATGATCCATCTCATCAAGACTCTTCTTGCTATCAGGAATTCTACCCAGAGGAAGACGAGAGGATAGGGATGGATATGGGAGACCCACTGGACCACATCATGCGTGAAACTGACAAGTGTACTGCCAGCGCCGATCGGCTCAATCATACTGGCAGCGCCGATCGGCGTGACCCTTGCGCCGATCAGCTCAACCAGGAAAATCCTGAATTTGAACCTCTCGGGGAGCTGGATCTAGACGAAGCGCCAGAGGTGGAACAGAAGAAACTTCCGAGGGAGCTACGCTACGAATATCTAGGAAAGAATAGAACATATCCAGTTATTGTGAACAACGCCCTAACGAAAGAAGAAACAGAGAGGCTTCTTGTTGTGCTGAAAAGGTATAAGAAGGCCATTGGTTACACATTGGATGACATCAAGGGAATCAGCCCCGCATTTTGCACCCACAAGATTAACTTGGAGGAGAATACTAAACCAGTGGTTGAAGGGATGCGAAGGTTGAGGGAATCAATGAAGCCAGTGGTTAAAAAGGAGATTTTGAAGCTGCTTAATGCATGTATGATCTACCCTGTTGCTGATAGTGAATGGGTTAGCCCAGTCCATTGTGTACCCAAGAAAGGAGGGTTGACAGTAGTGCCTAACGAAAACAATGAGTTGATCCCTCAGAGGACTGTAACCGAATGGAGAGTGTGCATAGATTATAGAAGTTTGAACAAAGTGACGAAGAAAGATCACTATCCTCTTCCGTTCATTGATGAGATGCTTGAAAGATTAGCAAGGAATTCATACTTTTGTTATTTGGATGGATACTGTGGTTTCTTTCAAATGCCGGTAAGACCAGAAGATCAGCAGAAAACTACTTTTACTTGCCCTTTTGGGACATATGCATATAGAAGGATGCCATTTGGTCTTTGCAACGTGCCTGCAACATTTCAAAGATGCATGAATGCAATATTCTCTGAATTCATAGAAGATATTATGGAGGTATTTATGGATGACTTCTCCGTACATGGTGCTGATTTTGATAGCTGTTTGGAGAATTTGGAGAAGGTTTTGAAAAGGTGTGTTGAATGCGATTTAGTTCTTAATTGGGAGAAGTGTCACTTCATGGTAACAGAAGGGATAGTACTTGGTCATGTCATATCTAAAAGAGGGATAGAGGTTGATAAGGCAAAGGTATCTACAGTTGAGAAATTACCTCCCCCCACTGATCTTACAACTTTGAGAAGTTTTCTTGGACATGCCAACTTCTATCGCAGATTTGTTAAGGATTATTCGAAGATTGCTAAACCCCTGACAGAATTGTTAAAGCAAGATACAGAATTTGTTATGGATGAGGAAAGACTCTTGGTCTTCAGGAGATTAAAGGAAGCTCTATGCTCTGCACCCGTTATGAAGCCACCTGATTGGAGTCTACCTTTTGAAATTATGTGTGATGCAAGTGACTATGCAGTTGGAGCTGTTCTTCGACAACGGAAGGAAGGTAAAGTGCATGCTATTTACTATGCTAGCAAAACTTTGAATGAAGCGCAAATAAATTATACAACAACTGAGAAGGAGATGCTAGCTGTTATATTTGCTTTTGAGAAGTTTAGATCCTACATTCTAAATTGTAAGGTGATTGTATATACTGATCATGCTGCTATAAGATACTTGGTTTCAAAGAAGGAGTCTAAACCTCGGCTAATGCGATGGGTATTGATGCTGCAAGAATTTGATTTGGAGATAAGAGATAAGAAAGGAGTAGAAAATTCTGTAGCAGATCATTTATCTCATCTTGATTCACCATCAACTGAGCCAATAAGAGATGAAATGCGACAAGAGTAGTTGTTTGCCGCATTTGATCGTAGAGAGAACTGGATGATGGATATTATCAAAGGTTTTAAGGGACAAACTGATCTGGTGAACAAGAACACAAGGAAAAGAGTTAAGAGTGAAATGAGAAAATTTATATGGGCCGACCCATACTTGTATAGGTATTGCAAGGACGGAGCAGTACGGAGATGTGTACCCAGAGAAGAAAGAGCAAGCATTTTAGCAAAATGTCATTCTTCGGATTATGGGGGACATTATGGCTATTTCAGAACACAGGCAAAGGTATGGGCAAGTGGATTCTATTGGCCTACTATGCATGAAGATGCAAAAAGGTATGTTGCAACATGTGCTCAATGCCAACGAATAGGGAATGTTAACAGTAGGAATGCAATGCCTCTTAAGTACAATCTTCAAGTCGATATCTTTGATGTTTAGGGTATGGATTTTATGGGACCCTTTGTGAATTCTCATGGTTTCGAATATATATTGGTCGCCGTTGATTATGTCTCCAAGTGGGTCGAAGCAATGGCAAGCAAGGCTAACACTACAAGAGAATCAAGGAGTATACTTCAGGAGCAGATCTTTCCTAGGTACGGGGTACCAAGGATAATAATTACAGATGGAGGATCCTATTTTACAGGAGGAGAATTTGGTAGGTTTTTAACCAAATCTGGAGTTAAACATAGAGTTGGAACAGCCTACCATCCCCAGACAAATGGACAAGCAGAAACTTCAAATAAGCAATTAAAGGGAATTCTGCAGAAGATTGTTACAAAGAAAGGAAAAGATTGGGGCACGAAACTTAATGGAGCATTATGGGCATATAGGACGGCATTCAAGACACCAATTGGTATGACACCGTATCAATTCGTCTATGGGAAATTGTGTCACCTACCGGTGGAATTGGAACATAAAGCTTATTGGGCTATAAAGGAGATGAATCTGGATCTTGATGCCGTCGACATGAAAAGGAAGATACAAATAAGTGAATTGGAAGAGATGAGATTGCGTGCATATGAAAATGCAGCCATATACAAGGAGAAAACAAAGAAGTGGTACGATAAGAAACTTTTGAAGAAGGAATTCAAGGAAGGAGATCGGGTGCTCCTATTTTACTCGCGATTCAGATTATTTGGTAAAGGCAAACTGCGAAGCGAATAGGAGGGACCTTATCTCGTGAATACGGTGTTACCTTTGGGAGCGGTAACTATAATGGATGGCAAGAGAAACAAGTACACGATGAACGGACAGCGTCTAAAGGTATACCTAGAACCCGACACATTTGAATTAAAATCTTTTGATGTGTATTTCACTGCTTAGTACCCCTGTGGTCGAGCTTAACGATGTAAAACAAAAGCTTGTATGTATTTTATTTTCCGTAGTTTTTTTTGGTGATTTAGTGTACCGTGCCGATCGGCGCGATGCTGCGCCGATCGGCACAGCCCTGCACCTAAGGAGAATAATGATGAGATTTTATGAAGGCAGCAGAATAAGGTGATCTGTGAGCGTAATCTAGAGCAGTTAGATGAGTATATGAAGGAAGCTGCTGGCTGCGCTGATCGGCGCGACACTGGAGCCGATCGGCACGATCTGAAGATGGTTCAATTTATTGATCTGACGGCTCTATCAAGTGAAGACGAAGAAACTGCAGCAAGGAAGTGCAAGATTATACCAGAGGTTCACAGATCCGCTAGATTATCGGGTAAGCCAATTCAGAATTTTTTCGAATGGGATAGTGACTATACATCATACTATTTGGAAACTTTGGAAAGCAGTAATCCTAGTGTGCCTGGAGATTTTAGTGATGATTTTGATAAGCAAGGAAGATTTGGTAGTCCTAAGTTCGAAAATCAGGAAAAACTTGCAGAATGCAGTAATGACAGGGCAGTAGGAACTTCAACAAGAATTAATGGTAATGCAGAGGGAAGTGGAGGAAGTCGCAATGGTGGAAGAACACCACTGCGCCGATCGGCTCAGCCTGTGCGCCGATCAGCTCGGAGGAATTTGAACAGTGCCTCTCCTTACAGCGTTGAAAATCATAACCTGCAACCGCCTGCTTGCTGTCCTGTCTGTCGAAGAAACATTGAGAGACTGTATCTAGACAGAGATCATGCTTACAGGAATAAAAGAGATGTGGACCGCAGAATCCAGAATACAATCGAGATGAACGAAGCGGACTACACTTTTCTCATAAGGAATATAAGACGAATTTTTTGAGTCTTAAACAGGCATGGTCTACATGATTAGTATGTTGAGTTTCTTCTCTTGCAATGAGGACATTGCAAATTTTGGGTGTGGGGGAAGGGCTTTGCCATTAGTCATAGTTTTTAAGTGTTTTTTAGTCCAGTTTTAAATGTTTTTGAGTCTAGTTTCTCAGTTTTTAAGTGTTTTTGATGAGTGTTTATTTAAGTTTGTGTGTGTGCTTAAGAGAGTCACGAGTCATGTTGAGAGTTGCTTCTAGGTCTTTTATGTAGTTTGAATTCTTGCATTATCTTTAATAAAGTTAGTGTCGATTGTCAAATTGAAAGTGCCCCATGCTATTTATCTTGTATTTCTGATGATCGATTGGTTGATTACTTGAATTTGTTTATTACCACTTAACTTTTGAGCTTTATATTTGTGAAAATTTCTTTTGACTCATCATAAGCTAAAGCAAAAGCAAGGTCTAAATATGCCTACATAGCCGAGTGAATGAGAGCAAGCTACAGATTTGAACTAAGTGGATTGTAAGTAACTTTATCAACTTTTTGCTCATGATTTCGACCAAGTTTGGAAAGGATGATCTATTTTGTTTATCTTTGTATTTCTAGCCACTCTTATCCAATTAAATTCCTTGCTATCATAAAAACCATACATCTTTGTTTCTCCCTCATCCTTGATACAACCTATATTCTTAATAAAAGGGAATTCAGAAAGTTTCTGCTGCTGATACAAGACAAAAATTACTGATCATATCAGGGAATATTAAAAAAGAGGTGAAAGAAAAGAAGAAAAAAAAGGGGAAAGGAAAAAAAATATATGTCGCGCCGATCGGCGCGACGCTTGCGCCGATCGGCGCTGTTGCAAAAAGAAAAGAAAAAAAAGAGGTTATTATAAAAAAGGGGTAAAGAAAAAAAAATATTCCTTGAGAGGCAGTAAGGTCATCAAAGAAAGCAGATTTCTGATTATTCCTTATTCTTTGCCAATTGTTCTCATTGAATTTTCTTTTAGATCTTCTACATTCATCTTCTCCATTAAAAGTTCTGTTCCAAGAAAATCCTTTCTTAATAGGCATGATTGAGCACATTGTTGACATGGTTCATCTTATGATTTAATTTAGTTATATAGCCCTCCAAGATCCATATACAATCCTTGATTAGATAGGAGAGGGAAGGAAATACACTTGAGAGACCTAGAGAAGACCAAATGCTTGATGTTTGATGCTAAAAGATGAGTTGAGGAGAACTAAAATTGTTTTTGAAAATGTTCTGTGGAAATTTGATTAAGTTAAAGTAAGATATGCCGATTGGTTAAAAGGAGATGAGAGAAAATCTTTGTGGCAGGATAACGAGTAAAAATGATGATTGAGATTGACTACATGAGGGATGGTGTGAAAATTCTTATTACATATTTGATTTTGTATTGCTCAAGGACTAGCAAGTTATTCTATGACATGCAATGTTTTCATTGAGACCAATCTGAAGGTTGAGGAAAAGAACGGAGAAATGAAGGAATATGTTATGATTGGATCAATGGTTGTGCCACTTGTGAAAAGTAAGGAACATATATTGGTGTTACAAGCCTTCCCAAAGGTATGCAATACTTTACTTTCAAAGTCTACACGGTCTCAAGTCCACCCAGTCACGAAATCAGAAGATATGGAAACTCAAAATCACTTCGGACTCGGTTTAGGATCACCCAGACAGGACGGAGTAAAAGTAGCATAACTGGGCCATACGGAGTCGGATTGGGATGAGTAAATACTCATTGGAAAGATAATTTGATAAACTTTCCAACGGATCTGGCCCCATAGTCAAATAAATTCCCTAGCCATTGCAATAATCAAAACAGTGCTGGGTTGTGTGGAGTCCGAGTCTGTTTTTAAATGTGGTCGAGTCGAACCGGGTTTTTGGCTGGCTTGCATGCCATATAGCCTAGGGCCAGTGCCCCTGTAAGGGAGGACATCATTGTATTGTGTTTTTGGTCATGGTGTCCTCCATGAAACCCAAGAGGTGTTGCCCTCCTCTACCGGTTGCTGCCGTCGATCTCTGCCGGTTGCTGAAGTGCGTGATCAAGTGATTCTTCCCTTGGGTGCATGCTGGAACTTGTGGTTCCCCATCTGCAGGTCGTGCTTGTCTAAGTAACAGGTTGGAGAGTTTATCTCTACTGGTTTGCATCTACATCAAGTTCTTGTCAGCCGGTATTTTCCTACCATGTTCTAGCTGGTTTATGATTGCTATTGGACAACAAGTGGTGTCTATTTTATTGTGATTGCTGGATCATTGAGCTTGAGATTGTTGTTCTATCTATTCATAGCTGAGATAACAAGTTTCAATACCTATATATACTTGCTAGTACTTGTTGTACCGTGAAATATTGGGACAAAATCCGGACATCGTCGCCGGGTCCTTATCAGTACGTGCCTTGGATCATCTCCTAGTACTAAGGCCCGTAGCTTGCATGCATTTGTCCCCGCGATCGATTCCCTGCACAAAATTGAAATGCTTCACTAAATATGTAGAACGGACGATACATGGCTTGTGTATGTCGTTTGCAAGGGGAGTAAGGAGGGAGAACAATTTGTTAAGGCATATAGAGTTGACAAGAGTCAAATCATGTTGGGTAACTTGACAACAATGAAAGCAAAGTTGGGGTATGGGTCCAGGGACTACATGTACTACAAGAAGAGAAATCCTAATAATCCTACGGCAGCAACACTAAATGATATCGACTATGATGTTGATGCATTAAGAATGGTAGATAGTAATGAGGAAGAGAGGGAGCTCAGATTAGTATTGTTGAAGAATCCATTGGCAGAGCGATGTGTGGCCATTACACCAATTAAATACAGAGCAATTTGCTCAGATCCTATTGAAGAAGAAGAAGTGGACGAATCAGAATTACATGCATACAAAGATTGGCTACATTATCTACATACAAGGGACCAAGCCATGGGTGAGTTATATATGATGCAGCCCAATACATACATGGTTTTTTCAATGCACTTATGACTGATGTTATCATTCCTTTTCAGAATTTGAAGATATGTACAGGGAGGACACAATCAAGACATACCAAGAATGGTTCGGTGTTCAAGGAAAACTTGATGACATCAGTAATATCCCTCTCCTAATTGTCAATTTAATTACCATTCTTCACTGTCAAACTTCACAGCATTATGCTAGCTAATCATGTGACAATATTGTCTACAGATTCTTTTTTGCATTCTAGCAGTGAGGTACATTCCAGTCAAGACAGCAACCCAACACCTCCAGTGCAGGCACCATCTCATGCACGCCGTTCAACACAGGGGCAAGGAAATGGTAAGTTGTGTTCATTAGGAATTAATCTTGTTTCTGTTTCTTGTGTCCATATATATATACATACAGAGTATTACAGTTTGTTCATCTAGGAATATGTTCAGAAAATGGGAAGAAAAGAGGACGTGGTCCTGTAAAAGGCTTGAAGGCAATCTCCAAGAGAATCAAGGCGGGCAATCAGAAGATGAAAGTTGAATTCTCCAGACTTGTAGGACCAGTAGGTGAGAACTACTGCTCGTTCACTGATGAAGTAGTACTGTTTATGAGGAAAAGGGCGCTACTCATTGGAGTGAGATCGTGGAAACAGATCCATGAAAAAGTTAAAGAATCAATAGCAACTGATATATTGGTAATAATCATGTTTGCTTGTGTATACATTTTAATAATACACTACCATAAGAACTGACCTAGTATTTGCATGTTCTTGTAATTTTATAACATGCTAGGTGGGACATTGAGAATAATTACAAGTCAAGGACAATCATATGGGGCATTTCTAGGGAGCGTTACAAAGGATGGCATTCAACTTTCAGTGCTACAGCAAAGGCATACAACAGCTACCGCGAGATAATGTTAAATAAACCTGCAGAATTAGATATTGTTGAATGGCACTATCTGTTGCAGTATTTTAGGACTGCCAAATTCAAGATTTGTTTCCACTTAATTACTATTATTGACAATAACACTTTCATATAAATGGATATGTCTGGGTCATTAAGATTATTGTTCGAATCTATGCACTCTGTAGGCAAGGAGCATACAAAATTCTGGGATTCGGGGCCAAAAAAAGACCACACATTTGTCAGGCGCTAAGCCTTATGCTCAGTGTAGCTATGAGAAGGTAATAACTGGAGGTGCACATCTATAGGCTTTCTTGCATGATGATTTACTAATTTGTTATGTTCTTGGCATCTCAGAGAGACCTAGAAAGTGGTGAGGAGCCCAATGATATGGAACTTTGGTTCATAACTCACAGCAAGGATGGGCAATGGAAAGACCAAGAATCTAGGGAGTTCTCATTGAATTTGTACATGACTTACTATATTCCATGCAAATAGCAAATGCATGCAATTTCTTCTGCAACTAACTCCTTCATCTGTGACTTGTAAATGTTAGGAGAAAGCAAGCAGCCTTATCTCTGAGGCGGAATCAAACTCAGAGGGAAACTTCATCACCTTACAGGAAAAGAATGAGATTTTCCAGAAGGCATACCAGGCAGTCACAGAGTGCAAATCAACTAGGTTGCATGGTAATAGGTACCTGGCAAAGAACCCAACTAGAAGGGAGCTGCTGAATGCTGATCGCCTGGAAAAAATTCGTGTGGAGGAGGAACTACATCAGGAACACCTGGAGCTCATGGAATCATTTGGTCAGCTACATGAACAAATGACCACATATGAAGCTGAGAGGGAAGCAGAAAGGATAGAACATGCACGACAGATTGATGAGCTGAAAAAGGCAAGGGAGGCTGATTTACAAGCGCTTAGGCAAGAGTTCCTATCCATGATGCAAGCAGCACATGGACAGACAACATTTGAGCAGGTACTAGTCAAGCCAGTTTCTGAATGCCTATTTTTCCTTAGGTACTATATCTACTTGTCTGCATGTTTCATAGATTCTCCAACCAACATCTGTCCAGGCAAACAACAATGTCACTGAAGTGGCAGAGGTGGTGACAGCTGCAATAAACACGAATACTCAAGTAGTTGAGCCAACCACACAACATGAGGTCCCTTCAGATCAGGTTGTTTGTGAATTAACAAGCTTTTAGTGCTATCATCAGATACTAAACAAAATGGCGCCTAATTATTTCCTTCAAACTTTTTTGTTCCCAGGAAAACACTCCAACCAACCGAGTGCACTATGAAGTCGATGATATATCAAGGGCAACCGACGCTCGGACTACAAGAAGTATAGCTACAAATACGACAGCTGCAAATACGACACGGGCAACATTCAAAACAGCTAAGGGATAATGCTTTAAAGAAACGAAAGGGCGGCAAAAAGACATGTGGAATTTTGGTTTACTGCCTGCTGTTGTTTCCTCCTACTCATAAATTCAGATTACTTTCATGATAAAAATGTTATTCTTTCTTTTCAGGTAACTAAGGCAGTTCAAATGGAGGGAACAAGTGATGGGACCATCTTGAAGTCACCCTTTGCTGATCAAGTGATGTGATCATCTGCCTTGCGTTTCTTTGCTCATGATTAACTTATTATCCAGTTCTTGTCAAATTAGCCTATTATATGTGTGTGTTCAAATAATCTGGTGTCGCAAACTCGTAACTATTTCAGTACTACGTGTGTCATGTAATTGTACAATGAATGGTTAAATTAATCTTGTTTTCATGAATGATGAATGCATAATTATGATTGATCCTATATTATATTGTTTTGAAAATTGGTGATACAAATAATTGAACGTGGCATAATAGACAGGTGGCAATAGCTACCAAAATCATATGTGGCAAATGAGAATTCATCCTATCGCAACCTAGTTTTTTTGGTGTCACAAGTGTCGTGGCAATACGAAGTTCCACATGTAGCAACACACTATTACGGTGGTAATAGAGAGAACTTTTGCCTACGCAAACATTTACGAAGCAATATAGATGATCACATCTAACAACCACTCAAGTTTGGTGACAATATAGTGCTCCACCTATAGCCTCCACACATGTTTGGTGGTAATAGAATATCGACCTCTAGCAACTAAGAAAATATGGTGGCAATATAGTGCTCCACCTATAGCCTCCACACACGTTTGGTGGTAAAAGAGTGTCGACCTCTAGCAACTAAGCAAATCTGGTGGCAATAGCGGACACCATCTATGGCACCAAAATCAACTTTGTGGTAACAGAGATGACCACTTATCGCAACCGAAACACTAAAGTGGCAATAGAGGTGCTTGCTCTATAACAACCGAAACCAGAGTGTAGCAATAAAATCATTTGCAACGCACAAATTTACACATTGCAACGCGATGGGTACGATGCAATTGAATCTCTGGCAACATCTTGTGCATTGCAAAAGAATAATTTGCAACCAACACGAACGCGCCTTTAGATGCTAGTTGCAACGCTGCATTGTGTTGTAATAGAAAAATAGTTGCAACCAACAAAAGACATTCGTGGTTGAAGGCTAATACCACTTGACCTATTGCAGCAATGTTTTACGAAACTGTTTGGGAGTAATTGCGGCTATTGCACCCTAAAAGGGCATATTGCAACATATTTCCTGCGTTGTATTAGGGGGAAAATCTAGTAGTGAAGACCTAGATGGTGGTGGTGGTGGTCGACCAGGAGTTTACTTGAAGATCAAGTGAAGTCCACCACAAGTGACATGGACCTCAACGACATATCTACTCATGAGGGAGGTATCCGTGTTTGTTCTTGGTAGTGGTAGTGTGTTCTTTCTTTTCTTGCATTGCATGGTAATTAGGACTCCTTTGTGCCTAGAATGTTTTGCATCCATGCATGTGTAAAAGAAAAAAATACATAAAAAAATTAGTCAATGTCTAACCCACTCAAGATAGCTATAAGCAAGGGGGAGTGCTTGCGATGGTGGTTTCCCTTATCTCAAGGCAAGGGTATGGCTTATAGTGAGTAAGCTTGGGAGGGGTTCAAACTTGACATTGTTAGGTTTCCTTTGTGTCTTGTTTAATATTGCTTGCATTCACATGGCACGTTTACTTTCATTGCATATGTAAAATGCTTATTGCATGCATCATATAGGAAATTCAAAGGAGGCTTGTCACATTTGGAGAAACTTATGCCTCATGATCTATATGAGATCACATCTCCACAAGTGTGACCAAAGGAAAGGATTGTGCTTCAAGCCCATTGAGTCATGTTCAAACGAGCTCTAAGGTTAAATCTACTTGCGCGGCTCAAAGACGAGTTACTCATACATTCCCTTCACACAAATGACTAACCATTGCATTCTTGAGGAAATATTTTGTTAAGTCATGTGTGTAGGGGGAGCTATGGTGGAACACCATCATGACCAAGGAGGAGCATCATGAAAGGGGGAGTTTTCCTAACTCTTGTCATTTATTATTTGCTCCTTGGTTGTCTTGTTTTTCGCTTTTGGTTTTTTGGTTTTTGGTGATAGGTGACAAAGGGGGAGAAGAACATGAAGATCCAAAAGCCAAGTCAAGATTAAGGATAACAAAAAGGGGACAAGAACATGAAAATATAAGGGAAGAAATGAGGTGACAAAGAAGAACATGAAGATCAAAAGAAGATAGATGTGGAGAACATGAAGATCACATAAAGGAGAGATGACCAAATGAAGATGATCAAGACAATGGTGTGCATGCTCACTTGAAGTACGTATGAAGATGAACATCTACACCAACATGGAGAAGAACAACGATGGTGCATGTCTACAACAATAATGAACATCTTCACCGATATGAATATCTACATCTATGGTGCGTGTCTACGTCAACAAGATCAACTACCACAACACCATGACGGGCGCAAAATTCAACTCAAGCTTAACATCTAGTGCACTACGTATTTGGGTAGTTCTCTCTCAGCACCTAGCACATTCCAAGTGGGAGACTACTTCCAAGGTAAGGACCAAGGTAATCCTTTCAAACCTATCTTTTTCTCCTGGTTCCTTGTTTTTGTTTGAGTCTTTTGTCCCTTCTTTCTTATTCTTTCAAGACTCGTTCATTTTGGATCATCATAAGTAGTGGTTGTCATCCATCACTAAAAAGGGGGAGATTGTAAGGTTCATGACCATTGAGGTCACCCCAAGGTATGATGTTTTGGTGATGGATGACAAACATGAAATATGACTAATGTCTACATGAGTGTTGTGCATGTAGGAAAACTTATCTACCTTATGATGATCATTGATGGTTACCTTGGCGGTTGATGACAATGACCACAAGCATGGAGGCTTGATGAGCTTGATGTAGTCCAAGGATTGATGGAGATGGATCAAAGCTAAGGACAAGCTATGGAGCAAGTGTTTAAACACTTGTCTAGTTGTTAGAGCTTTGAGTCCATAGGAAAAACCGGACTATCAAGAGGGTCTAGGTCATGTCTCTTAGGTCACACTGGTTGTTGATGTGCATGGATGCTCAGGAAAATCACAAGCATTAGGTGACAGTGGAGAAACCAAGGAGCCATTGGAAGAAGCCGGGAAACGAAGTCAAGAGGAGACAAGGAGTTTCAACTTCTGTAGGTAAAGACCGGACAAAGAGGTCTTGGAGACCGGACGGTCCGGTAATCAGAGGGAAATTCTCTATAGAGAAGATGTTGGACGCGAGGAATTCTATTGGCAGAGGAACCTTAGAGACCGGACAGTCTGGTGTGCAGATCGGACGGTCCGGTCTGTATGGAGATGGTTCAGATAGAAGAGGAAGCATTGACAACATCTCTGTTTGGAGAAAGGAGAGAAGAGACCGGACAGTCCGATGTGAAGACCGGACTCTACGGTCATGAGGGGAAGCGACAGAACACAAAGAAGAAGTTTTTGTTGGGACCCAGAATTATGAAGACAAGATGGTCCAGTCTATAGACCAGACTGTAAGGTTAGTATGGAAGAAACAACGGACAGAGAGCAACGGTTATGGAGGAGTCGTCTGGTGGAGACCGGACTGTCCGGTCTGGACAGTGACCGGACTGTCCGGTCAGTACATCCAGAAGGCTGTTTCATGGAGCAACGACTAGTTTGAGGTTGGAAGCCTATATAAACTCATTGCTAGGGTCTTGAGACTACCTTTGGCCATTGGGATTGCTAGGAGCATCTATTGGCAGCCAAAGGGCCAATAGAGAAGCACTAGGAGGAGATATTGGATATCTTGAGAGTGCTAGTGAGAGTAACTTGAGCATCTTGCACATCTAAGGCTTTGTAGTCCTTGAGGGTGTGATCTAGGTTGTTACTCTTGGTCTATGGTAAGACCTAGATTGGTTAGGTGTCGGTGATCAAGCCTATCGTGATCGGTTCTGAAGGCCGTCACACGTTTGTACACGGTTTGAGCCTGCCGGTGAAAGGGGCATCAATAGTGAGCGCCTGTGTCGGCTCAAGGAGTCCGGCAAGTTCTCGAGGGAGGCGAGCTTGTGCCTTGTTGGCAGCGGTGACGCAACCATGTCTTCACTCCGGGAGTGATTGCGGGCTCATGTGCGAGAACCCCACTTGGTGGCGGGAGGGACCGGTACTCCGGTGGTAGTGGTCCAACAAGGAATAGGGAAAGGCGCCATCTTTCTGAGACCTTGGGAAAAAATCATGAGCCATCTCTTACTCTACTCCTTACTATGATGCTTTACTTTCCGCATTTACATACCGTGCTATTCATGCTTGTGTATTTGCCTTGCTCTAGTTGACTATCTTATAGACTTGCATGAATAGGCTTCTTTACTTGCTAGTAGTGCTTAACTTTCATATTTGATCACTAGCATGTATAAGAGTTGCTTTGGCTTGATTGCTCATCCTTTTATGTATTGTGCTACTCATGCTTGTGTGCTCTAGTTCTCTATGTTATAGCATTGCATGAGTAGGCTCCTTTGCTAGCTTGTTGTTTGCTTCCGTGTGTCTTTATTACGAGCTTGCATAGGAGTTGTATTGCCTTGTGTGTTTCATTAGTATGCTTAGGTTGTTGTTCCTTTCATAGGACTATTACCTTGCTAGTGTGTTCACCACTAGAATTGTGATAGGATTTGTTTGAGTATTCGGTTTTAGGTTTTGGCAAATTTGGTACATAGTGTGAGTTCCCGATTCACTCCCCCCCCCCCCTCTCGGTCACTCGGTCCTTTCACCACTACTACCATAAGACACAAACAAAGAGAGACTACATGAAGTCCTCCTTTCTACTATTTTTGTTTAGGCTTTTGTAGGTGCCAAACCAGGCTTAAAAAAAACTTAACCCGCAAGGGGTATGATGGCCCCTGGGCATTGCCTTTGAGGAGAAGATCTCTCACGCAGATCAAGAAAACCCTCAAATCTCCTTTCAAACAGGCTCACTACGCACTCTTTGACCTCCAATTGGAGAAGATGATGTGGCAAAGGACACACTGGAAGAAATCCGTTTGCAGGCCATTGCCAATTTGCACAAGTACATAGACTCCTTTGAGAAAACTTACAACCGCAAGGTTCATCCAAGGGAATTTTTGCCAGGTGATCTGGTCTTTCGGCGCAATCCCAATCCAGTGAGTGTGGGCAAGCTGTGCAGCAAATGGTTGGGCCCTTTCATTGTGGATCGGTCCATTCGGCCAGGGGATTATCATTTTCTTGAGTTGAATGGCTCTCCAATGACCACACCTACAATGCAAATGATCAACCGAGTGATGTGCCATAGGGATGGTCTTCTTTTTTGGTATGATGAAAATGGTTGCCTTGGCCTATATCCTTTTGGGGTGTAATACCTATTTTAGGTAGAGTCATCCGGGTTGCATCCTGAAGAGTTATCCGGGCTGCGTCCGGATGAGTCGTTCGGGCTACATCTCGAAAAATCATCCGGGCATGTCCTGAGGAGTCATTTGGGTCGCATCCCGAAGGGGTGTTTGGATTGTGCCTCGGGAAGTCGTTTGGGACAGTGTCCTGAGAAGTGTCCAAACTAGGGTTACCAGCAAATCACTTAGGCTATGTGTCAAGGGGGTTCATCACAATAGTATAGTGATGAAATGGTTCGGCAATGGTAATAGTGCCAAGGGGTTGTGCCTCTAATCTTGTTAGATGCCACATGTTGTATCTCGTGGCATATGATCGTCCGGAGAAGGCTAGCGCACCCCCCGGTGGGCACAATGCGTCATAAGAAGGTAATCGAGATGAACAATGATGCTTCGAGTTATACCTCTTTCTCTTTCCTGCAATGCATTCGAAATCAAGGGAACTACGACCTTATGCTAGGCAACTATGACCTAAGGGTCCTAAAGGGACATGTTGTTAACTTTTCTTGCAAAGGCAACTACAGCCTTAGTCCAGACAACTACGGTTTGATGTCGGGCAACTACGGCCTGATGCTCCAAAAGTTCATGCCTGGAGAGCCGGGCGCAACACTACCCGATGCCGATCAACTACGGTTCAAATCATGCTAAGGCCTGACGAGGCGCTCAACACGTAAAATAAGGAAGTGTTGGTATTTTAATGACCATAGAATAATCCTCAAGCATACGGATACTGAAGTAGCTTTCACCCAGGAGTATTCCAAGGTATCAAATCCATAAGGAACGTGTCTGCCTAATCTTCAGTTCTAGTTCAACCAAGGACACCAAGATAAATGTGGCTTTGGGTAGAGAGGATTCCTATTGGTTATAAGGACTTAACCAATGTAAGAGTACTACTAGGTTGCTTGCATTAGGCATCCGGTTTTCTCGTGTATCCACAGTGCGATTTCGGCCAAGAACCTACTGCGTAGCCAAATGTGGAGGATTTCGAAGGACAGATAGGGCTGTCAGCACCTACTGCCTACCTCAAGCAATCCATGGACTACGCGATAAAAAAAGGTAACCTACGGCCTAGGCATCATGTCTATGCTTTCAATTACTCCCTTAGTCTCTAGCTACGATGATATAATAC
Source organism: Eleusine indica (assembly GCA_030378355.1). Classification (NCBI taxonomy): domain Eukaryota; kingdom Viridiplantae; phylum Streptophyta; class Magnoliopsida; order Poales; family Poaceae; genus Eleusine; species Eleusine indica. The sequence goes on along the minus strand of CM059498.1, from coordinate 33,433,021 downwards.
TAAGGTCTCTAACTAAATAGAGCGCTGAGCAAGAAAAGCAACTAAGTAGAAATCTTACTTAAAAAGGAAACTTATATATCAAGAAAGGAATCATGAAGACTTACTAAATATGGCAATCATCCGTCGAGGTACAAGCGTGGAAAATAGGTGGACAGGCCCACTCGTCCTCCGGACTTCCCCTTACTCTCTCCCGAATTTCTAAGCACTTTGGCAGTGCTAAAGCCTTTCAGAAATGAAGCACTAAACTAATCTTGAAGTGTGTAGAGAGTTCAGGCACTCCCCTCCTTATATGGCTCTAAAGGCGGTTCTAAGGTTGGTAATTTCCGCTCTAAAGGGGGTAACCGACATTGGAAAGGTGGTGGGGAACCACCAGGGCTGGATGGGCCCATTGGGCCCACCTCACCTTTGGCTGAACAAGGGCTTTCGACCGAACATGGGTGCGACCCAAAGGCCCCCACCTGGCTCTGGGTCACTGATTTTTGCCCCCCCCCCGTCCCTGGACCCAGTGAGGTGGTTGGTTATGTTGGTTTCTGAGTGTAGATGAGCCATTTGATCCTTGTACTTGGCTGTGATTGGCCAGAGTTGTGCTTTCTCCCTTGACGAAGTGGATTTTCCATTAATTTTATAGAATAATCTTCTGCATCAAATATTTACCAACACTTATGGAATTCGTTAGTAATACACTCCTACCACAATGTTGGTTCTTTACTTTTATTGTTTTTTGCAGGTATTTGACGGTCGGATTTGGTACTTAGTGACCGTCAACAAACTCCGCCACACTTAGCCTTTGCTCGTGCTCGAGTAAAGGAAAAGGACTAAGGAGGATCATAATTTCCAAATGGTATGATGCTAGCATGCAAATTATTCCAAGTCATACCTATACCAATGGACTTTGAAGTGTCTACCATGTCACATGTAGCGGTTGAAGAGTGAAATGGTATAGATTCTAGTCATCTCTGCTCCTTGTGCTAAGTAACTTGGGTTTTTGAAGAATTTACAAAAGTAAAACAAAGTTGTACTCCTCAAATGATACTCTCAAGTCACTCATATATGTGTGTGCATCCTCACCAAGGCTTTTATTGGCGCCTCTTTTTGTTCCTACTTCTAACGATAGGCTTATGTGAAGCTCAGAGCAGGGAATAAAAAGAAGACATACCTGTGCTTTTGTAAGGATCGAAGGTGTACCGAGAGGGGGGGAGGGTGAATCGGTAAGCCGACCACGATTATCGAATACTTTGATTTCACTCCCCTACGTCCCAACAATTGTTGCAACCTAACTATTCTAGTAGGCCAAGACCCTAGACATGCTAGTGTTCATGATGAGTGCAAATGCGGAAGCTGAACACACTAGCATATGTAGGCCACAAGTTAGACTATCCACTAGAGCACACAATTGCGAAATAGTAAAAAGGGGTCAAGGAATGCTCATGATTTTTCTCGAGGTCTCAGAAGGATGGCGCCTTCCCCTAATCCTCGTTGGACCACTCCCACCACCAAGTGGAGTTCTCACACACGAGCCCGAAATCAGTCCTAGAGTGAAGACACGGTTGTGTCACCGCTGCTACCAAGGCACAAGCTCGCCTCCCTCGATAACTTGCTGGACCCTTCGAGCCGACACGGGCGCTCACTGTCGATGCCCCTTTTAATGGCGGGCTCAAACCGTGTACAAACTTGTGATGACCTTCACAACCAATCATGATAGGCTCGGTCATCGACACCTAACCGGTCTTGGTGTCACCGTAGACTAAGAGTAACAACCTAGATCATACTCTCAAGGACACCCTAGCCTTAGATGTGGATAGATGCTCAAGTTACTCTCAGTAGCACTCTCAAGATATCCAATATCCTCTCCTAGTGCTTCTCTCTTTTCCTCTTGGCTCCCTACAAATGCTCCTAGCAATTTCACTGGCCAAGAGAGGTCTCCAAGACCCTAGCAATGAGTTTATATAGCCTTCAAACCTCAAACTAGCCGTTGCTCCACGAAATCTGCTTTCTGAGCCTACTAAACGTACAATCCGATCATTGCCTGACCATACCGTCTGGTCACCACCTGGACGGTGGCTTTTGTACTGCAACTGATTTCCTACTGACTGGACCGTCCGGTCAGTAGTTCGGACCGTTTGGTCTCTCTGCCTTCAATGATTCTAGGGAGCGTCCAAAACTGCTCCTCTTTGTTCTGCTTCCCAACCATACAGACTGTACTGTCCAGTCTGTAGACCGTACTGTCCGGTCTCTATGGGCCTTCACACTGACAGATTGCTCGCAATACTCCTCTCTAATCTTCTAGTGACCATATAGTCTGGTCTCTCCAGACCTTCTGTCCAGTCACTCTGTCCAAAAGCTGAAACTCCTCATCCTCGCCTGACTTCGTTTCCTGACTTCTTCCAACAGCTCCTTGGCTTCTCCACTGTCACCTAGTGTCTGTGATTTCCCTGAGCATCCATGCACATCACCAACTAGAGTGACCTAAGAGACATGACCTAGACCCCCTTGATAGTTCAGTTTTTCCTATGGACTCAAAGCCCTAATATCTAGACAAGTGTTCCAAACACTTGCTCCTAGCTTGTCCTTAGACTTGACCCATCTCCATCAACCCCCGGACTCCATCAAGCTCATCAAGCTCCATGCTTGAGATCATTATCATCATCCACCAAGGCAACCATCATCAATAAGATTTATAATAGAGTTTAGAGATGATTCCAGCATAGACAACACTCGTGTAGATATTAGCCCACAATTTCATAGTTGTCATTAATCACCAAAACATCCATACCTCAGGGATCCAATCATCAATGGTCATGAAGCTTATAGATTCATATATTACCAAGTCAAAAAACCGGATCCAAGGAGAAAACAAATCATGAATCATGAATCAAGTATGTGCACATATATGGATGGGATGGATGTGGTGGTGAAATATGCGTACTCCGTTTGATATCCTCTCTCTCTTCTATCTGAGAACATGGGCTATCTCTCTTCTTTTTTTTGAATACTTGACAGCCCACAAGGATAATTGGAAAGGGAGTTTCCCAAAGCATGGTAGAGCACTTTATTTTGTCGATGGATGATGGATATGTGTGATGCTATCTTCCGGAGTGGAAGAGTAGCATATGGAAGGAGATGGATGATGGAGGTGGATGAATACTCTTTTATGTGTAGACTTTCTCTTTCCTTGAAATGTTATTGGGCATGGCTATTTATTTTCTTGCTCTTTTTTTCATGCTCAAGGACTGACATCAATTTTTTTGATACGCATGCCTTCTATGAGAACAATTGAGAGAGAGAGAGAGTCATAACAAGATAATCATGGAGTAATTCTTTTGGTGGATGAATGGATGATGATGATGATGATGGTTATGCTAACTTCCAATGTAAAAGACTAACATATAAGGGGAATGTGCATATGAACTTGATCAACAATACATAACAAGCATCTCACTAGGGTCACAACAATTTGACAAGGTTCAATGAAGGCACAAGTAGCATATGCATCAGGTTTATCAAATGAAACTGTCATATGGCTATGGTGGGATATTTCTAATCATTGAGGAGTAATTTTATAGATTTTTATTTTCAAAAAGAATTCCCAAGTACTTTATACAACAGAGAGCAAGAATCACTTCATCAAACCATATCACACTAGTCAACAATGTAGGTAACATGCATCCCTATGAGTATAGTCCACTAGTATTGGCATAAGAGCAAGGAATAAAGAGCATGCGGGCCAACCATGGAAAGATTTGAATAATTGGGAGGTCATCAAGATTGATTTTAATTTTCTAGTTTAGATTTTGTCAGTTTGTTCTAGGAAAAAAAAATCAATGCACGAAACAAGGAGATAGAGGGATGAGACATGCAAGCTGTCGGACTAATCGAAGACGATGCCGAGCAGTGTCAAGGTGGGTTCAGTCAACCTAGAGGGATCAAGTGAATCATCCTAACATCTAGCTTGGTCACCGTATGACATGATGCTCTGTGCGGTGTTGTTTATTATATGTTGGTCGATGAGGTCTTTTGTTGCGCGTCGGGAATCCTAAGGATCTCCCCCACACTTGTTCGCTTGCCTGCACTTTTATTTGATAGAATAAAAAAACAAAAGGGTTAAAAGCAAGACGTACTCTACCAACTTTATGGGCCCTGTAGAGTCACACTTTTATTATTAAGTTATTTATTGTATTTTTTATTTTTTTTGGTGCACTACAAGATTGAATTGAAAGAAACAAAAAAAACAAAATAAACTAAAGTGCCTTTCATTTTTTTAAGCAAGGCATGAATGCAACAACTAACAAAAACTCTAAACCAAGAGGTAAGTTGACATGAAGAGACCTTAATACGCGATGCTTACAGACCCCCCCCCCCCCCCACACACACACTTTGATTTTTGTATCACTCAAACACAATAAATCAAGTGTGCAGTGTTGCAACCTTCTCATAATAGGTTCCACTGCCAAAAGTTCCAAGGTGTCAAGTTGATGAAGCTCCCATGTTTTTAGGCATAGTGTGACCATCGTTCTTTTCGATCCTCACCTAAAAGGGTTAGTGACCAAAAATACCCGAAGGCAAATATATCCTAAAAACAAGTGCTTGCAATTATTTATTAAGGGAAAAAGAGAAATGATAATCCGGGCATCTCACGGCAGTGCTTTGTTTATAGTCAGAAGCTCGACTATGGCGATTTTATGACGTAACTATCATTGGTGATGTACTTCCCATCTTACTACCAATTATTGATATATCATTGGAGTCTTAGCTGCAAGGTCAGTGCCAAGAAGCAAACACGAGATCTGCAATATTTTTGATAAACAAAAGCATCTACAACCATCCTTCCAAACATTTTACTAATGAGGCCCTTAAGGTGGTTGTAGTTCTTGTAGTAGTAATCTTGATTGACTCTAGAGATTTTTTATATGAGCATGCATTCTGTGGTTGTTCAAGGAAGAAGCTCTCATGCTCATCAATTGAATTATTTCCTTCTATCTCTAGAGTCAATGTCTCTAATAACCAATGGCCCAATGGTTCTCGTTCTCAAGAATTTCATCAATAAAGCTCATGGTTGATTTATCATCATCGTTGAGAATGGAGTATTGAGGACAAAAGGGAAAAGGTTTATGCATGAAGGAATACAGTTTGATTTCAAAAGAATTAGAAGTTTTTCTCGAATCGTCTCCTCCTTGGAACCAATTGTTAGTGTCCTCATAAAGAACAAACCTCAGTGATGTGTGTTAGGAAACAAATATCACCTCCTCAAGCGGGGAGTGCTTGAGATGAGGCCTCACCATAGGATTTTCGAAGCAATGAGCCTTGGTGGCAAAAGCGGTTTTCCTAAGCTTTTCATTTCGGCTACCAAGGAATGCTCCTTCATGGTGGAGGCTTTGTAATGGGAAGCGTATGAGAAGTTCAAAGTCGAGAATAGAAAAGACGTGGAGGTCTAGGCAAACTTTGACTTTGTCCATCTCAACTGGCACAACCCTTACGATCCCTTGACATGGAATGGTTACTCTCAAGCCATCCTTGACAAGTGTGTCATTCGGCTCAAGAGGTATATCATCCAAAAGGTGCTAAGCTATATACTCGAGGAAGATATTGGCTCCTACGGTGGATCGAGAAGGGCCTCTATGACATTTCCCTTTATATAACAGGGAATGGTAGAGGAAGGAGAAAGGATTTGGGTTTCCCTTGAGGAGCGTCCTTCTTCTTTCATCCACTCCATGTTCATGGCCTCCTGTAGGGTTTCTTCTTGGAAAGGCTTGGGAGGTAAAAGGGGTGTCATAGGCTTCTTTCGCCAGAAGTAATTTGAGGCGCTCCCATGATCACTGGGTAGCCCTTCCTCGAATTCCAGTGGCAACCCTAAAGGTAGGATTTCTCCTTCCTTCCAAGTGGTCTCAACAGTAGCTCTGGGTTCAAATCTAGCTGTTGAGGGACCCTTATGGGTTGGCTTGCCTTCCGCCTAGATAAATTGTTGGTCTTGTTCCTTGAGGATAGATCTAGGGGGATCAAATGGGAATGTTGCCACTACTTCATTGAATAGCTCATGCTGGTCGTAATTACGCACCCACTTATATACTGCAAGAGGACGGTGTACAGTTGTAGCTCTTTTTCCCTCAGAGTATTCCAAGGTTATCGAATCCATAGGTAACGAATGGAACTAATACTATTAAAAGTTTACTAACAAATTGAAATGGGTTGGTTGGTGTGAATGATAACAGTGAGAAAGTGGAAGGTGAATGTTATTGAAGAGGTAATAGGATGATGAAGGATTCTCTCCTTAGGATTGGTTCACTAGCATGCAACCTTATTCTTATCAACTCGAGTGATGACTCTAATATTCTACAAGACATGGTGGTTTCGTTCACCCCGGCTGTCACTACAGAGGCTATTAGCTCCCCACTGGTTTCGTGCACTATGTAATGGGCAAAAGTGTATTGGCCGATACACTAATGGAAGGGATAGATAGATGTGCAATAAAGTTCATCACATAGATTAAATTCATCGAGAGAGTATCAACAAGTATGAGAGTTACATGACCAGATCCCCGCACCAGAGAAGAGAATATGAGACTACTGACTCATCCTTCCGCTAGACATAGCAGAGGGGTGAGAAATAGTGCTGGAATGCGCACGAGCCAATCGGCGCAGGCATCGCGCCGATCGGCGCGACCTCCCTTCCGGTGGATCTCGTCAGTGTTGATGAACCTCTACCGCCAATATCCTGGAACCCTAGTTTTAATAACTGATTCTCGCGATCGCCGTCTCTCCTTGGTCGTCCTTGGCTCTTGATAATTATCTTCCTTTTATACTCGACGGGATTAGGTCAACTTCCACCGACTCAAACTCATATTGAGCTGGGCCTTCGTCTTTCCTGGACCGGATCATGTTTTAGTCATCTTTTCCTCCTGCGCCGATCGGCGCATGGGTCACGGCGATCGACGCGGCTCCGCATCTGGCCCATCTTCGTTATTCTTCAGCTCTTTATCCATAATTGCCCTGTTTTACACCTGTTTCCTGTGATTACATCCAAAACGGAACAACTACAAATATATGCAAATATGGGGTTAATTGTTAGTCCAAACCACCAAATTAAGACGCAAAACATCCCTTTTTGGTAGATAAAATGGGCATCTAGAAACCACCAACAACTCACCCCTTGGGAGAGATTCTATCAAAAGATTTTCTGATTGATAGATTCAGACAGAAGAGATGTCTCTCCCAACTCTTGTGTTGAAACTTCCTAGCTTTGGTTTATCCAGGAATAGCTCGTCCAACGAATGCCCGATCAAGATTTAGAAGTCATAGATCTCAACTATATGGAAGTCTAGGATAGTCTCAACATTCTTCGTGCTTCATGGGCACGTTTTGCAAGGTCCCAAATCCTTCTAAATGCTGGCTTAAAGGGCTCAGGAAGGATTTGCTAATCGGTGCAAGGGCTCACCGCCTATGAAGGCAGTTGCAATGGATTTGGATATGATATTTGCACTGATTATGGGATTGAAAAGAACATTCACCTTCATCTCTCTTATGTGGCATTGAATGGTTGAATAAGGATGCCTAATCCAAATTATATCGGGTAAATGTTCTCCCTCATTCAACCATTCGTTGCTCGGCATCACAAAGCACTCCCTCTCATTCTCTTGGAGGAAATTGTCCTCTAGAGGATCAGAAGGAGAGATGAGAATTCATGGATTCTTCTTGCAAAAATAATTCGAGGTGTCCTGACAGTTTTTCAAAAGACCTTCCTCAAAATTAATAGAGAACTCAGGAGAATTTTCTAATTGAGACATAGGGATAGAAAAATGTATTCCCCTAAGTTCAAAGTCTAGCGTCTTCTTTGTCGGTGCATGACAGAAAAGTCTCTCTATGGGATGCCTGATTAAAATGTCAGAGTCATGAACTTCAAACACATGAAAGTCAAGGAGAGTTTCGACATCTTTGTGCCCTAAAGACACATTTTGCAAAATCCCATATCCCTCTGAAATAGGTCTGGAGGGACATTGAAGAAATTTGCAAGTCTGTGCCAAGGGTTCTTCACCCAAAATGGCAAAATCATAAGCATCAGAAATGATATTGGCACCGACGGTGGGATTATGAAGAATATCAACATTAACTCCACTTATGAGGCATTGAATGGAAGAGCAAGGATAGCTAATCCAAATTAGGTTCAGAGAAAACTCAGCCTCTCTCAATCGCTCATTGCTCATGCTTGAAGTTGTCTCCTTCATCACCTCTTGGAGGAAAGGCTCCTTAAGAGGATTGGGAGAAGATACAAGAGTTGGTAATTTCTGTTGATAGTGACAACTCGACGATTTCCCTTGATCTTTTACAAGATTTTCTTCGAATTGGTAAGGGAGCATTGAAGGTTGAATTTCTTCTTCCTCCATTGCTCGTGGTTCGGTTGGGGTCTCACTAGATGAATTAATGGATATGCAAGGATTTGGCTTAGGTTCAACTGGTGGGGTGGCCTCAACGCTCGATGAAGCTTCCTCCTGGGGGGCTCTCTACAGTCGGCTAGGAAAGAAGAGTTTTCTTGAATAAGGTCTAGGATAGTTCTTCCTTCTGTAGGAGTCTTGTGGACGAACGAAGCTCTAGCGGTGACATCGAGATATGGGGCAGACTCCTTGGTTAAAGCCAGACAAAAATGTTGCAACAACACGTGGTCGGGAAAAGATAAGTCAGGGCCAGAAGTTGTTAACAAGGAAAACCTAGTCGAGGCTGCACCTATGGATTCCTTCTTGCTTTGATGAAAATCGAGGATCTAACTTCGTAGAAAGACGATACGTATTGTAGGATAGAACATGAGACAAAATTTGTCTCGGAGTACTTTCCAATCACCATTCATACTCCCAACGTAATGAGTGTACCATTGTTTTGCATTCTCCATGAGAGAAAAGGGAAACAATTTCCACTTGAGAGTGTCTTAAGTCATGCCTTTGATCAATACACATGAACACAAATGCTCAAATGCTAACAAATTATGGAACGAGTTTTGGGTATTTAAGCCCGAGAAGGATTGTTCCTAAACCATGGCTATAAAGCTAGGGCGGAGTTCAAAGCTAGATGAATGAATTGGGTCAGCTGAACGAGGCGGCTCCAAGAACTCTCCCTTTGGAGCAGAAAGGTTTTGAATTATAGGTTGCTCCATTTGAGAAAAGAGATGAGAAATAAATAAAGTGAAATAAAAAGACATGAGGCCGAACTAGGTCGAAGATCAAACAGCAATCGTTCCCCAGCAACGGTGCCAGAAAGCTTGTTGGGTAGTTTAATGACAACAGAATAAATCCGCAAGCGTACGAATACCGAAGTAGCTATCAGCCAGGAGTATTCCTCGGTATCGAATCCATTGGGAACGTGTGTGCCTAATCTTTAGTTCTAGTTCGACCAAAGACACCAAAATAAATATGGCTTTGGGTAGAGAGGATTCCTTATTTTTATAAGGTCCTAATCAAGGTAAGAGTACTGCTAGGTTGCTTGCATTAGGCATCCAGTTATCTCCTGCATCCACAGTGCGATTCCGGCCAAGAGCCTATTACGTAGCCGAACGTGGAGGATTTTGAAGGACATATAGGGTTGTCACCACCTACTACCTACCTCAAGCAATCCATGGACTATGCGATAAACAAAGGTAACCTACGGCCTAGACACCACGTCTATGCTTTCAATTACTCCCTTAGTCTCTAGCTATGATGATATAAGACTAAGGTCTTTAACTAAATAGAGGGTTGAGAGAGCAAAGCAACTAAGTATAAAACTTACTTAAAAAGGAAACTTATATATCAAGAAAGGAATCATGAAGACTTAGTAAATATGACAAGCATTCGTCATGGTACAAGCATGGACAAGAGATGGACAGGTCCACTCCTCCTCCAGACTTCCCCTCACTCTCTCCCTATTTTCTAAGCACTTTGGCAGTGCTAAAGCCTTCTGGAAATGAAGCACTAAACTAATCTTCAAGTGTGTGGAGAGTTTAGACACTCTCCTCCTTATATAGCACTCCAAAGGCAGTTCTAAGGTCGGTAACTCCCACCCTAAAGGGGTAACCGACATAATAAAGGCGGTGGGGAACCGCCAGGGCTAGATGGGCCCCATTGGCCCACCTCACCTCCGAACAAGGGCTTTCGACCGAACATGGGTGCGGCCCAAAGGCCCCCACCTGGCTCTGGGTCACTTGATTGGTGGCCCCCCTTGTCCCTGGACCCCGTGAGACGGTTGGTTATGTCGGTTTCCGACTGTAGGTGGGCCATTTGATCCTTGTACTCTGCTGTGATTGGCCAGAGTTGTGCTTTCTCCCTTGGTGATGTGGGTTTTCTATTAATTTTTTAGAATAATCACCTGCATCAAATATTTACCAACACTTATGAAATTCGTTAGTAATACACTCCTACCACTATGTTGGTTCTTTACTTATATTGTTTTATGTAGGTATTTGATAGTTGGATTTTGTACTTAGTGACCATCAACAGGAAGGCAGGAATTAGCTTTACTTTCTATACATGCACGAGAAATGGCATGCATTATTTCAATAAGAGGCAAAAATTCCTAGCCCGTAGGCTGCTTTACACAAATATAGCCCAAAAGCTGCTTTACACAAATATATCTCGAAGGCTGCCTTACACAAATATAGCTCGAAAGAAGGCTTCTTTACAAATATGGCCTGAAGGCGTCCTAGCTAGACATTTGTGATGTGGTGTATATAGCTCAGGGTAGGCACTTGAGTTCCCGCAACATCTCCAATACTTGCCGGTGTTGCTTGGCTAGTTCTTGCAAGGTGGCCTCGGAGGCTCGAGGTCGTCATGTCATCTAGGTGATACTTTGCCGACGTTGATCCAAGTCCACCATAATCTGTTCTTGCCCGCTGGGCGTCTGAGCAGTCTGTTGGAGGCCCTCGCAAGTCGATGCTCAATAAACTATTCGAAGATGGGCTATCAGTGGCTTCACCAGAACTGCCGCTAGAAATCATAATGGGTTCGGGCTTCGGACCTGGGGCAGCACCAGGGGCTCGCTAGATAATAGACCTTGCACCCTTCGGGCATCGCGGGTCATACGGCATCGAAGCAGCTCCTCTGATGTAACATGTTGGTAGTTTAGTTTGATGAAGTGGTTGTGGTCACTCACCGTGGCTAAAAACTCGTCGAAGGTGCCTTCGGGGTGGTCTCGGCGCCAGCGCCTCCATTGTGTTCTAGACACTTGGATGTCGCCAGGGGCTGTGACACTTCCTGCCACCCCCATGTTCAGTGGCACCACGTCCACCACGATGGCGTCTGGCTGTATCCCCGGACCGCTAGCGGTTGAAGGACCCTATGATGTGCAAAAATAATAAGTAGATGCAAAGGGCGGCACTGTGAATCTCGATGAACTTTTTATTTAGAACCAGACCTAGATTAAAAGATAAATGCCTATAGAGCGCTAGACGCTTACGATGGCTCTTCTGATAAGTTTAAATTTCTTTAAAATTTCAGCGGAAGGTTTGAGCTTCCAAGATAGGACAGGCTCACACCTGGCGTTTGGGAGCGGTGGTCGGCGGCGCCTCCGGGTCTTGCGCGACTGAGTTGTTCTAGGGCCCGCGGGTTGTTTGTCATTTTCTGCTTGGACGGTGGTTCCCGGAGCCGCCTCGGTTGTAGGTGCACTGGGCTCGGTTGTCTACGCAGATCGAGTCTGAGGTGCGATGTTCTCCCGGTCACTAGAGGCACTAGTTCCGCCCACTTGCGTCGTAGCCATAGCCAGCTGAGTGGCTGCTTCATGGGCAAGGGTTCTAGCGAGCTCGTTGCCGAAGGGTTGCCAGAACTTGTGCCCTATGATGTTGCCAATGACGCTAGTCCTCTCTTGCACCCGTCTATACTCTGCCACATTGTCGCGACATCTGGAGAGAAGTTGGCGCGCGACTCACGGATCTCGTGATGGTTCGGCACGGCAAGGGACTCCATAGTAGCATAGGCTGCTGTCCAGCCTATTTGGGCGCTAATAGTTCCGTAAGTGCACAAACCTCCTTTGGCTTTCTCCAGACCTTGTGCGAGCTAGCTTAAGCTTTTCATGCCTTCTCATTCGGGCGTGCTCCGGTGTGAAAGGACTGAGTGACCGAGAGGGGGGGGGGGGGTGAATCGGAAACTTGCTATATGTACTGTAACATCCCACCCATTGAGATTAGGCCCATAGTGACCCATGAGCACTTATGTGCATGAGGAGGTAAGAATTTAGTACCACCTTGCTAATCTAGTGGGAGGAGGACCAACATATAAGGTAAGGTTGTCCACTACCACCAACCTTGGGTTAGCCCTTTTACATGAAGCGAGGACGAAAACGTAAATAGGTTGGTGGGTGTGTGGGGTCCACTCAAAATGTGAGTCGGGCCCAGCCGGGTGTGGACCTTGGGTCCTTACAAGTGGTATCAGAGCCGACCCTCATGGGCATGGTGCGCGTGGTGGCCAGGAGGTCCGGACATATGGTGCATGACGCGTGTAGGCCCATGCATGGGACACGGCATGACATGTGATCCGGCACTGGACACGGACGTGCCCAAGGGGGGAACATTCCTCGTAGCTTGCCCATTGGTGGGTATGTTGTCTCTGTGTTCCAACGAGGACGTCGTTCCTTTGAGGGGGGGGGGGGTCTGTAACATCCCACCCATTGAGATTAGGCCCATAGTGGCTCATGAGCACTTGTGTGCATGAGGAGGTGGGAATTTAGTACCACCTTGCTAGTCTAATAGTAGGAGGACCAACATATAAGCCTAGGTTGTCCACTAACACTAATCTTAGGTTAGCCCTTTTACGCGAAGCGAGGATGAAAGCGTAAATAGGTTGGTGGGTATGTGGGGTCCACTCAAAATGTGAGTCGGACTCGGTCGGGTGTGGACCCTGGGTCCTTACATGTACCAAATTTGCCAATTGCTAAAACCGAACACTCAAACAACTCCTATCACAATTCAACTAGTGATCACATTAGCAAGATAATAGTCCTATGAAAGGAACAACAAACTAAGCATACTAGAGGATCACACAAGGCAATACAACTCCTATGCAAGCTAGTAATCAAAGACACATGAAAACAATCAAGCTAGCAAAGGAGCCTACTCATGCAAAGATACAAGATAGAAAACTAGAGCACACAAACATGAGTAGCGTAAAACATACGAGGATGATCAATCAAGCCAAAGTAAGTCCTATACATGCTAGTGAACAAATACGGAAGCTAAACACTACTAGCAGGTAAAGAAGCCTATTCATGCAAGTCTACAAGGTAATCAACTAGAGCAAGGCAAGCACACAAGCACGAATAGCACGGTAGCAGGTATGTCTAATTGCAATCCTGTGCACTCTCCAATGGAGGAGAGGCTCAAACTGAGCCGCAACAGCAATGCAGTGGAGGTCGACGCGACTCTGTATCGGCGGATCATCGGCTTCCTGTGTTATCTCGTTCACACCCGGCCGGACATTTCGTTTTTGGTCGGGTATGTGAGCAGGTTCGTGCAACGTCCTTCGGAGGAGCACATGGTTGCCGTCAAGTGCATCCTCCGTTACTTACATTGCAGGAACACCGGACTATGGCTGTTTCTATGCACATGGTAGCGTAGCAAGGGTGAAGTTGAATGGCTACACCGACTCTGATCTTGCTGGCGACATTGACACAAGTTGGAGTACATCAGGTGGCATCTTCTCCTCGAGAGCGGGCCAGTGAGCTGGCACTCCCTGAAGCAGCGGGTGGTTGCTCTGTCCTCGTGTGAGGCAGAGTATGTTGCTGCAGCATCGGCGGCAACACAGGCTATTTGGCTGGCCCGGCTGCTTAGCAATTTCACTGGAGATCAAGCTAAGACAGACGGGCTAAACATCGACAACATGTCCGCGTTGGTGCTGATCAAGAACCCATCTTTCATGACAGGAGTAAGCACATCAGGATCAAGTATCATTTTGTGCGAGAGGCGTTTGAAGACAGCAGCATCAGTGCCAATTTTGTCGAAACACAGGACCAACTCGCTGACATCTTCACGAAGGCACTTGGGCGAGTCAGATTCCATGAGCTTAGAGCTAGGATTGGAATGGTCCAAATTAGTCAAGTGCGCAAGGATAAGGGGGAGATTTGTTGCTATATCCCTGTGCATGTGTATCTTAATTAGATAGAGTTTGCTAGTAGATAGAGTCTTTAGGTGGTTTGCTAATAGATTAGACAAGTTTAAATTTTCTATCTTTAGTTTGATTGACGGCCAAGTAAGGGCCTCTCTAGTTTGTATTGGGACTAGATATATATATTTGGCCATAGAGCCACAAAAGCTGCAGACCGTTTGATTGGTTGGAAAGAAGACTTGATAGTTTTTCAAGAATATAAAGTTTCCAATCCTCCAACACCTCTGTACTCATACGCACACACCTTCATAGATATGATGAATAGAATTGCACGCAACTAAACCCGAACTACTGCACCAGATCCTCTTAAATTGTGGTACATGTTTTAGGATAGTTAAATAATGTCAAAATAAGAAAATTTGGGGAGTAGACAGAGGAGTCGAAACTACTTGACTTCCAATTTTCGTGCACTATAGAACTACTATAGTTTGTGAGTTATAAATTGGTTACAAAAGAGGAAGGAATCTGCAGTCTCTATTTAGCTGTTGTTGTGGCTCCACAAGTTGTTGCAAAGTTGGCAATTCAATGAGGTTGTTGTTTTGTTTGATGACAACTCACCATCTTTTACCCATCCATGCATGTTTTAACAATCTGTCGCTAGAAGCCAACTGTACACAATGTACAGTGTTGATACAAACATAAATCTGCCATATCAATGTAAGAATTTTGATTTAAGTAATGACAGATTATGATTTTGAATCCAAACCTAAAAATGCAACACAGTCCCTCAAAGGGGAACAGGACGAAATAAAGAAAAATCAATTTCTGATCTCTGTATGCATTCTCAGCCATAATTTCTGGGTCAATTTATTTGTACCAACCTTTAATGACCCCAGTACTCTTTTTTCTGAAGCATGCGGAAATTCCTTGTGTGAAATGATATTAGCTAGACTTAGCACGAAATGATGCCTTCCTTTCCGCAGCACGATGGTTCTGGTAGAGATCGACGAGGTGTTTTGGCGTGCGACATTTGCTAGCCATATGGCCCCTCGTTCCACATCTGAAGCATACCCGATTGGCTTGTTTTTCCTTTTTGTGCTTGAGATATAGCTCCACCAGGTGCTTCGCTGTCCGACACTTGTGAGCCACATGGCCCTTGCTGCCGCACTTGTAGCAAAATATGTTAGAGTTTTTGCTATCCCCACTTGACTCAATTACCATAGGCTTTCCTTTGCCGTCTGGCAGTGAGGAGGGTCTGGTGGCTGCAGGTCTATTATCCTGCCCAGGGCCGCCTTTCCCCAGAGGAGGCTCCTTGGTGAGCCGCTGAACAGCGTGTGCCTTACACACAACATTGAATCCCGTTGTTGGACGGCCGGCATGATTTCTCGAGAACAGGCTGCTCTGTTTCTGTTCTCGCGAAATCGGCTTAGAGCGCACCTGGGACATGTGCTGCTGCTGGAGCACATGCTTGGCGTTTGCGCCTACCTTTAACGGCATATCGAGGGAATTATCTGGCAAATGTGCAGGGTCTACCGAGTTGCGCCCAGCTTCTGCAAGCATTATGGTGCCCACATCCGCACCGGCCACTTCAAAGCCATCACCGGAGCTTAGAGGAGAAAGCGGACTCACCTCGTGAGCATACCGGCCATTGACTTTCAAAGGCGACGCGTTATCCGCCAGCTTGTCAGCTTCGGTGACCTCATGGATGACCGTCTCCTCAGCCACCACAACATGCACGTTCACATCGGAATCCTCTTGTTTCGGTGCCAAAGACACCAAACGACTAGTAGAGTCCAGAGTAAGGGCTGGCGTGATGTGTATGCCAGCCCGCGAGGGACTACGCGTAGTCGTGGGAACCTCATGTTCGGCGGCCTTGATCTTGATCTTGCAGAGGGGACGATCCATCTGCAAGTCCGCCTTAGCGCCCGCCGACATATTGCCAGCGTCATTGGCCGGAAGAGACGGACTCACCTTGGCCTCCCTTGCTGGCTTCTGAGACACAAACATCTTTTCAAATGTCCTCCCCACGCCCAATTTGTTGGCATTCTCAGCGTCTCCACCAGAGATGGCCAGCGTGGGCACAGCTGGAGCAGGGGCAGGGTGCAGTGGACGACACTGCTGGCTAACCTGGTTTGGGGCGTCCGGCACAAGGCTAGCGGTGTTGGAGGCGCGGCGACTCGGAGCAGGGTCCTCCGGCCGAACGACGGCGATCTTGGCGACGTGGTCCAACGGCATCCTTGTGTCCGTGCTCCCACACGCCTCGGCGAAGCCACTGGCACCGCCGAGTGGAGCCGCACACAACAACCTCGTGCCGTTGCCATCCACGTCCTTCAACGGACACGCCTTTTTGTTCGCCTCCGCTTCGTCCTTTTCGACGACCCCACGCATCCCCTCGTGGGCCCCCTCGCTCGCCTCGGCCGCCTCGCTGGACGCCTTCCTCTTCTTTGCCTTCTCCACGACGCCATCTTCCGTGGTGGCCAGGATTGGCACCTGGGACTGGGACTCCTGCACCTGGCGTAACCGGAGGGTAGTAGAGTACTGGAAGGAGGAGAGGTACTTGTCGAGGTCCTCCCATGTGAATGGGAGGGGATCGGGGGAGCTGGCGGCCAGGCGCTCGAATGTTTCCCGGAGCCGTCGCTTCTTGCCGGGGAGCGCGGCGGTGACGGCCTCAAGCTCCGGCATCGTTAGCAGCGCCGGCGGCCGGTCCATCTGGGGAAGCGCGAGCAGAGGAGGACCGTATTGAGGCACTACAGCCGCCGCAGCGGTGGCGCCGCCTTGATGCGAGCCCATCGCGATCCCTTTTTTTTTTTTTTTTTTTTTTTGCGAGGCAGCCGAAACGGAGGGAGACCCTGAGTTTTATAGACCCCAGATGATACGGGCTGGAGATATTTCTGGAAACAAGTCCTCCGGCGTATTTTTCGGATGCAGTTAAGCGCTTTAAACAAGGCATTAGCAATTTAATATCTACCGCATGATCCCGTGTCATATTGGCATGATATGACACAGCAGTTTGTATTCACTTGTGGTATCGTACACAGTGCTCTCACAGCGCTGCCACCTTGTCATATCTATCTATCTTCTTCCTCTCCTGAAACACATGTGAGAAGTCTTCTGTCAGCCTTGACATCTACGATTTTTTTTTTTTGGTAGTATCACGTGGTGTCCATTATGGTGTTACGTGCGTCCACGCACTCCACTGATAGTGTTTCAGCCCTCAAATTTGCATTGTCCCATCCTAGCATAGGATTTGTCAAGTGAGTCTCTCTTTATCCGCAGCCTTGACGTCCACGGACTTGTTTTGCTGGTGTCGCATGGTGTCTATCCATTATGGTGTCACGCGACATCCACATACTTCATTGGTAGTGTCGCTAGCGCTCACGTTTGCATTGACCCTTCATTGTACAAGATTTGTCAAGTGGGTCTCTCTCTCCCTCTAATAAAATAGGTGACAAACTTTCCATCAGCCGTGACCTCCACCGACTTTTTTTTTTGATGATGTCACGTGGTTGTGGTGTCGCGTGACATCCACACACTCTATTGATAGTGTCCCTAGCACTTACATTTGCATTGACCCTTTTGAGCATAGGATTTCTCAAGTGGGCCCCTCTTTCACCCTCTAATAAAACGGGTGAGAAATATTTCGTCAGCCTTCACATCCACAGACTTTTTTTCCTAGTGTCATATGGTTTCTATTGTGGTGTCGCGTGATGTCCACGCACTTAATTGGTAGTATCCTCAGCGCTCATGTTTGTATTGACCCCTCCCAACACAGGGCCTCTCTTTGAGGCCAGAAGCGACCCCGTGATTTCAAAACATCTATATAATCCTGATTGTCCCTCGGGTCGCTGTGATGTCTATGGCATATGGGAGCCGCTGCAATCCTTCAACGAGAAGCTGAAGAGAAGCCAACACCCATATGCAGGATACCGCATCGAGAACGGGAATTAGGGCGAGCTGAGGAGTGTCATTGAATTGCCAAGGGGTGGACGGTAACCTTCTTCATGAAATCCGCATTGAGAAGTCAACGTCGGTGCGTTCCTAGTTTTGTGCAGTGTCGATCTCATCTGGTAACGTGTGAGGTTTCGAGGTAAACGATGATGCTATCTACATATTGGAAGGTTGTGAGTATGGAGGCTCTTTTTAGGTATGAAATCCTATCGGAATTCATGTGTCGTTCCTGCCAGCGTTTCGTTGGCAGTTGACAGTGACACTCCTTCCTTATCTCTATTGCTCACCCTCCTTGCACCTAACCCTTATTCCACCACAAGAACGAGATCGTTGTGCCACTCGATCTGCGACACCCTAACATGGCCATCGATCATCTGGAACCCAACGGACGTCCTCGCCAATGCAGCGAGGGCCTTCACATCTGAGCTTCGTCTCACAGCCGCCACGATCACTGATCTGTGACACGGCCTTTCAGCATCTGTAGAGACTATCACGGATGAAGGAATCGACTGTGATAGCACACATATCGATTAAAGGTTAGTCTACATCACACACAAATCAATCTTAACATTTGTGTCGTCTATGTTAGAATAATCCTTGCGTGCGTGTATTGTTTAGCTGTTAGCTTTGGATGCCGTTTAGTTTAGGCAGTTAGGCGCATGGCTATTTGTGCGGCTGTGCGCTGGTGGAGCTCCGACGTGCGCGTCGTTCGCACGGGAGCGTGTCGCGCGGCATGCAGGCAGTTGCTGCATGTCGCGCATATCAGGCCCAAAAACGAGGCCACGATCTAGTGTAAATTTTCTTTTTAAGCAAAGAATAGAGGTCAGAAAACACTGCCAGTTTGCAGCACAATTCTTGCGTGTGTTCGTGTTCTTGAGTTCTCTCTCTCGTGTTCTTGCGTTCGATCTGATCGTTGCCGATTCCAACAAGTGGTATCAGAGCTTGTGTGATCCGATCCTAGGCGGCAATGTCGGCTGCTGGGCGTCTGCAAGGCAATCGCTCTCCTGTGCGTCAGCCGCGCCGCGTTTCGCCGTCCCCTGCGCCTCGTCGACCCCGGCGCCGTGATGGCACGCGTGAGATCGTCGTCGAGCGCGTGGTTGAAAGGAGTTCCGCCGCTGTCGTATACCCCACTCTCACGCGCACCAACTACGTTGAGTGATCTACGGTGATGATGGTGAACCTTCAGGCGCAAGGTCTCTGGGATGTAATGACCACAGGCGTCGGCGAGTACCGCGACGACAGGCTCGCCCTGGCCGCACTGCTGCGCGCGGTGCCAGTGGAGATGCAGGCCGGGCTCGCCCGGAAGCCGTCGGCGCTGGCGGCATGGCTGGCGATCAAGGAGATGCACGTGGGCAGTGATCGCGTGCGGGAGGCGAACATCAAGAAGCTACGAAAGGACTTCATCGCCATCACTTTCAAGCCCGGCGAGCTGGTGGAGGATTTCTCGCTGAGGGTGATGACGCTGGTGAATCAATTGCGCGTCCTCGGCATACGACAAAGAGGTAATCGAGAAAATCCTCCACTCGGTGCCTGAGTATCTGGAACAGGTTGCAATCTCCATGAAAACGCTCCTTGACCTGAGGGAGATCTCGGTCGAGAAGGTGACTGGACACTTGCGTGTTGTCGAGAACCGGAAGAAGCTGAGCACGTAGAAGGATGAAAGCGGACGTCTGGTCCTTATGGAGGAGGAGTGGATGGCACGGCTGAAGATCAAGGACAAGGAGGAATCCAGAGGCGGGTCCAGCAGCGGCGGCCGCAACAAGAAGCGCGGCAAAGGCAAAGGGCGCGGCGGCAGCAACACCGGCGCTTGCGACGGGCGTGACGACTCCGTGGGCCGTGATGGGCCAGGCAAAGTGTGCCACAACTACGGTAAGTCCGGCCATTGGGCCAAAGACTGCAGATCCAAGTCTAAGAAGAGCGGCCAGGCCCATGTGGCCCAAGATGATGAGCCGTCCCTGATGCTGCTTGAGGCGGACTCGATCCAGATCGTGCTGCCGCCACCAACACCTCTGGTCACCGCTCCACCGCCACCGCTGGTCGACGCCGGTGAGAGCTGCAGACGAGCAGGATGATAGTTCATGCCATCGAAGGACAGAGCTACAGACGCCATCAAGAAGTACCAGCAACAGGCCGAGGCGGAGACGAGGCGCAAGCTTCGAGCGTTCCGCTCATACCGTGGTGGCGAGTTCAACTCCATCGAGTTCACCGAACATTGCGTGGAGCAAGGAGTGTGGCGGCAGCTCACCGCGCCATACACGCTGCAACAGAATGGTGTGGTGGAGCGCCGCAACCAAACCGTTGTGGGCACGACGAGGAGCATGATGAAGGCGAAGGGTTTGCCAGGCTGGTTTTGGGGAGAGGCCGTAACGACGGCCTTTCGAAGGGAAGACGCCTTTCGAAGCCTGGTTCGGAAAGAAGCCGGCAGTACACCATCTTCGCACGTTCGGGTGTGTGATCCATGTCAAGGTCACCATGCCGAATCAGAAGAAGCTCGATGATAGGAGCAATCCTATGATCTTCATCGGCTACGAGAAGGGATCCAAGGCCTACCGCGCCTACGATCCGACCACAAGGCACGTGCATGTAACGCGGGATGTGGTGTTCGACGAACAAGCCCAGTGGAACTGGGGAGCTGGTGCCACGCCAGAAGAACACAAGGACGACGACGACACGTTCACGATGGAGGAGTACATCACCGTGACCCAGGCAACTCCGGTGGCCGAGGGCGCCGGCAAGGAACCTGGGAACGCTGCGCCAGCTGGATCGCCATCGCCGCCGCTAGCTAGATCGCCGCCGCAGGCGGGAACGCCGCCGCTTCCTCTGTCTCCACATTCTGCTCCAGGGGCGGTCGATGGCGTTGCTCAACCAGTGGAGTTCGCCACACCTCCGAGCGATGTCGAGGAGGAGCTGGACGCCGACCACGACGATGACGCGCCGCTCCGCTTCCGCAAGATGGACAACATCATCGGCGCATCCTCCTCATGCGGGCTTGCACCAGGGGTGCTTGCAGAGGAGCTCCATGTGGTGAGTTCTGACGAGCCTGTGTCTTTTGCTGATGCTGAAAAGGATCCTTGTTGGCGCAAGGCGATGCTTGAAGAAATAAAGGCCATCGAGGAGAAAAATACTTGGTGTCTCGCCGATTTGCCGCATGGGCGTCGTACGATTGGGCTCAAGTGGGTGTTTAAAGTGAAACGTGACAAACATGGAGCCGTGGCGAAACACAAGACCAGGCTCGTGGTGAAGGGCTACGTGCAGCGTCCAGGGCTGGACTACGACGAGGTCTTCGCTCCCGTCACCAGGTTGGACTGGGTGCGCCTCCTCCTCGCTCTCGCGGCACACAAGGGGTGGCAGGTGCCACATGAACGTAAAGTCTGCGTTCCTCAACGGTGATCTCTAAGAGGAAGTGTTCGTGGAGCAACCGGCCGGCTTCATCAGCGCCGGCAACGAGCACAAAGTGCTCAGGCTACGGAAGGCTCTGTATGGCCTCCACCAGGCGCCAAGGGCCTGGTACTCGAAGCTCGACGACACGCTGCTGGCTCTTGGTCTCAGGAGGAGTCCGTCGGAGCCGGCCATCTACACAAGGCAGAACGACGACGAGCAGCTGGTCATCAGCATCTACATCGATGATCTGGTGATTACCGGCACCAGCTGCGGCGACATCACACGATTCAAGATGGAGATGGCGCGCACGTTCAAGATGAGTGACCTTGGGTTGCTCCACTACTACCTCGGGCTTGAAGTGAAGCAGAGCTCGGAGAGAATTGCGCTCAGCCAGAGCGCGTACGCTGTGAAGATCCTGGAGCGCAGCGGCATGACGGGCTGCAATCCCTGCCACGCGCCCATGGAGCCGCGGCTGAAATTGAGCAAGACAAGCACAGAGTCGCTGGTGGATCTAACCTCATACAGAAGCCTAGTCGGCAGTCTCAGGTACTTGGTCAATACCTGTCCAGACCTTGCTTTCTCAGTTGGTTATGTGAGTCATTTTCTAGCGGAGCCCCATGAAGACCATCTGGCCGCGGTGAAACACATTCTCCGCTATGTAGCGGGTACTTGCAGCTGGGGGCTGTGGTATGGCAGAGAAAAGAAGAAGCAGGTCAGTCTACTGGGTTACAGTGACAGTGACTTTGCAGGTGATGTTGATGCTCGCAAGAGCACTACAGGAGTGATCTTCTTTCTTGCCGGCAGTCCGATTACCTGACAGTAAATGAAGCAGAAGGTTATGGCATAATCCAGTTGTGAGGCTGAGTATATAGCTGCTACCAATGCTACCTGTCAGGCCTTATGGCTTGCTCGTGTGCTAGCTGAAGTTCAAGGAACTGCACCGAGCACGCCCATGTTGATGATTGACAACAAGTCAGCCATAGCGCTGACAAAGAATCCAGTACTCAGCGGACAGAGCAAACACATAGAAGTGAAGTATCATCTTGTCCGTGAGAGTGCTGAGCAGAGGCTGATTGATATGGAGTTCATCAAGACTGAAGATCAGCTAGGTGACATTCTGACAAAACCACTTGGCAGGGTCAAGTTTCAGGAGCTTCGCGGTAAGATTGGCCTGATCAATGTAAATAGCTCGCACAGCAAGGCTTAGGAGGAGAAATGTTAGAATAATCCTTGCATGCGTGTATTGTTTAGCTGTTAGCTTTGGATGCCGTTTAGTTTAGGCAGTTAGGCGCATGGCTATTTGTGCGGCTGTGCGCTGGTGGAGCTCCGACGTGCGCGTCGTTCGCACGGGAGCGCGTCGCGCGGCATGCAGGCAGTTGCTGCATGTCGCGCATATCGGGCCCAAAAATGAGGCCACGATCTAGTTAAGTTTTCCTTTTAAGCAAAGAATAGAGGTCAGAAAACGCTGATAGTTTGCAGCACAATTCTCGCGTGTGTTCGTGTTCTTGAGTTCTCTCTCTCGTGTTCTTGCGTTCGATCCGATCGTTGCCGATTCCAACAGTCTACACACGGAATTAAGGCGTCATTGGTTTACGCAGGTCAGGTGGTCGACAATTCGGTGCATGATCGTAACATTCTGAAAGGCCGACAAGTTTCCGATTCAGTTCATTCCTTTGTGCTATAGTGCAAAACACATTGCTGTGTGATTTGCATGTCGTCTCATATACTACTTCTGGTGCCTTCTTAATTTGTTACATGATTGGAGCATGCAGCCTTGTTCGCATTGTACCAGCCAGCTAGGTGAGGCTTCTTTCGTGTTCAACAACATATCAACTAATCATTATTTAGTACTATGATTATTTCTGCTCATGATTTTCCTACTTTTACAATTAGGTATTGCAATTGAACCAATATGCATTGTGGTTTCCTTAATTTCCTGGTAATAATAAAAGTAACATCAGCTGTTTTTCTCGCATAAGTATTGGATCATTTGCGAGCTACCCCGCCAGATGTTTTCCACCGTAGTAGTTTATATAGTCGGATTTTCTACAAATAAAAACTTTATCTAACTATTATTCCATTAATCTGTTTTTTGCACCGACCCATTTTTACATCCACAAGGCTGGGTTTTGAACATTGTGAAAATTTATATGCGGTATGCTGAAACAGTGACCAGTCCGTTCTATGTAACACATCCTAACTGATCTTTTGTTTAATACACCATGTAACACTAACTTCAATTTTTTTAGACTGTTTCCTCATTGTTACATCATTTAGAGTTTTGCAAAATGCATCTCCCAAATGAGTTCTATTAGATGAGCCAGTTGACTAGATTATTTGGAGGAATTGATTGTTCTAAAGAAAAACCCAGATGCACGGATGATTATTAGTAGATGATCTAATTCATGTGAGGAACCATCATAACATTGCTATATAATGGCCTCTGTGGCGCACCTGTGCATGGTTATGTGCATTCTACACCTTGGGATCATCTTATTCATTTAATCTCTGTCCTTGATTTTTTGTCTCGTTCAAACTTGATCACCGGATGAACGCTGAACCCACCTCTGGGACATGACATAGGACAATGACATGCAGTTTATGCCTAATACATGTTCATCTAGCCCTGCACCCCGATCTTTTTTCACCGATCGACTGTTGGAGATCACCGTGACTCACGTCGCCGGTGAACTCGGGAACGCATGCGAACACGAAGTGGAGATTGGTGTTTTGTGCTGCGGTAAAACTGAGCAGCGTTTTCTATATATTGCTTAAGGTCCTGTTTGGATCCAGTTCAGATTTTTAAAATCTGATTTTTATCTTAAGATTTTTAAAATATGGATTCTAAATAAAATCTAAACGATGGCGTTTGGATATCGATCAGATTCTTAAAATCCAAAGAGATTTGAGTCTTTGAACATATAAAATCTGGCTCTAGCTAGGTATAACCAGATTATGAGATTCTTAAAATCTGGAAATCTAGATTTTAAAATACAGAAAAAATCTGTCATGTTTGGAGATCTCTCAAATTCTAAAATCTGGATTTTTAAAATCTTAATGGATCCAAACAGGGCCTAAGTATGAAAAACAAGCAAAGGAAAAGCTAAACAAGACAGTTAGCTGCCTTGCATGCGTGGCATGCATGCCTGTCGATCAGGCTGCACACTACCACAAAACTAGCCTGTAGCGGCGGTTGGAGATGCACTGTAGCGGCAGCTACGCAAACGTAGCTAAAAAAAGAGGTTTATAGCGGCGGATTTCCTTGGAAGGAAAAAGACAGGTGCTACCTCACGAATAGTAGCGGCGGGTGACAATGTCACCCGCTGCTGCCTCCAACCAAAAAAAAACAAAAAAAGCCTGCGTCCGAGCCCATCTAGGCCTGGATGGAGCCCATCTAGGCCCGTCCGCCTTCGTTTGTGCCGCCATGCCCACGGGCCCCGTCCTAGCCCGCGCCACCGCGGGAGCCGCCACCGGATCCGATCCTGCCCGTGCGCGAGCCGCCGCTGACGGAATCGCCGCCGCCAAGATCCGCACTCGCCCGCGCGCGAGTGAGGAGCCGCGGCCGCCGCTCGCGTGCTGTATCCATCGCCGTCGCTCGCGAGCGATTGGATCCGCGCCACGCGCGAGCAAGGAGCCACCGCCGCCGCCCGCGTGCTGGAGCCATCGCCCGTGCGCTGGATCCGACGCCGTCGCCCGTGAGTGACTGGATCCGCGCCGTGCACGAGCAAAGAGCCGCCGCCGCCGCCCGCCAGCGACTGGATCCACGTGAGCGCGAGCAAGGAGCCACCGCCGCCCGCTCGAGCCTCAAGGTCGTCGACATATCCGCCACCTCCTGCCCGTACGCGTCGTCGGAGAGAGAGATGGGGGAGGGGAGTCGGAGAGTGAGATGGAGTCGTGGAGACTGTAGAGAAAGAGAGGAAGAGCGGCGACGGCTGGAAGGGATGACCGAGGGAGGAGGTGGTGGTGGAGAAAGAGAGTTAGGGTTTTGAGGTAGGTGGTCGTGGAGTCTTTTTATTTCTATAATTGGGCCAAGACAAAGAGATGGGCCTCAGTTTCTTTAGCGGCGGGTCAAGATATGACCCGCCTCTAAAAATTAATTTTTAACGGCGGATCATATTTTGGACCGTCGTTAAAAATGGGCTTAATTTTTAGCCGCTAAAAATCAACTTTTAGAGGTGAGTCACATCTTAACCCGCCGCTAAAAATCTGAGGAGCACAGTAGCGGAGAGGTTTCCTTATAAAATGCCGCTATAAAACCGTTTTGTGGTAGTGACACCACGACTACGCACTTGCCGTGCAGGACCAGACGCCTCCCGCATGAACTTGCATGCGGCGAGTTCTATATTACGCGCACAGCCGTTTGACATGGGCTGTGCGGATTACATTATCCAAAGCAAAAAGAACAACAGAAATAAATCTAAGTAACATGGTGACGCGGAGGAGTATATCACAACATCGACGGCATACACGGCCGTGAATCACGTCAGCTTTCATCTCTGGGACATAGGACAATGACATGCATTCTCCCCTTCTGTTCTCTCCGCCTGTTCTGCAAAATTAAAGCTGCGGGAAGCCAAGAAGTGGATTGTTTCTTTGATTCTCGTGGAGACGTATTAGCCCTGTTGGTTCTTGGTGGCAGGGGCGCACGTCGAGCCGTGAATGTGAGGGATGCGCGCGGTTTGCGGTCTCGCGCCTCTTCATTCGGCGTCGACGAAAGCGCGTCCTGACCCGTGGCCTCCTCGTTCGACGCGCGATGAGCAGAGCAGCTGGCGCTGTCGTCGTCTCCACTCCGCCCACGGTAACAGCTCTTCAACGATCGGGCCTGCGGGGAGAGGTCGTGCTCGGCGTCTGAGGACTACCACGTCTTGCTCGATGATTTCCTTGAAAGGAAACCTTTTTCTTCGCCTCATCTGAACTCATCCTCGATCCCAAGTTCTCCATGACACTGGTCTCAAACGATGCATTTTTTTTTAGACAAAAGGTTTAAAGACAATGCTTTTTTGGCCTCACGGTCGTTTTTATAGAGGTCAGCCAAGTGTTTGGGCACCTACCAAGAGACAAATGGCACCAGGTTTCACTTCTACATATGCGTCCAGCAGTATACATTGGACATGACCAAGGCACGGATGCTAATATAAGAACACCAAAGTATTATTACAATCAAGAACTAAAATTTGCGGTATGATAATGTCCATTATTTGACCAAGTAAAATGACACCCTGTCACGAACCCATCAAATTATGTGGTCATTTGCATTACAACTGGTGCCAAAAAACCTTGAGCAGGCATCAATCACTATGGGAAAATTGATGTTTATCAAGTGTCCTTTTCTTTGCTGAGTATTTTTTTCAGGCACTCCACAAAGAATATCTTTGCCGAGTGTCGTACAAAAACACTCGCTAAAATAAATATACTCGACAGAGAATGTTTTGCTGAGTGTAAAAAAAAACACTCGACAGAGAAGAGTGTTTGCTGAGTGTTTTTTTTGGCACTTGGTAAAGCATTATTTGCCAAGTGTATTATTTTTGACACTCAGCAAAGATAAGGGTTTGCTGAGTGTTTTTTCTCGACACTCGACAAACAAATAAAATAAAATAACATTTCAAGCAATTTAAATTACAAGTGACTCAAATTAAAAATATCAATTAGTATAAAAATTAAATTCATGTTATTGAGCCCAATTTGAGACCTTACCCAAGAAATAAAAAGAAATTTGACGTTTTATTTAGGAAATATGATCAGAGTAATGTGTGTCCGGATGATTTTTTAATTTTTAAAAAATAAATAGTCTGAAAATCATAAGATTTGTCATCATGTGGTGGTATTACAAGTGGAGGATACGATAAAAAGTAACAAAGGTTTCGCACAAGTTGTCACTCGGCAAAAAACACTCAGCAAATAGGTATAATAAGAAGATTGAAAACAAAGACTAGACTCAAGTGACAGTGTGGTTGAAGGACCGAGAAGGCGACCAGAGGGGGGGAGGCTTTGAAAGGGAGCCAATTAAAATTCTTCTCAAGAACTTGGCCTATGTCCCAATTTTAACCAAACCCAGCCCTAAAGTAAGTCACCAAGATCACACACTAACTTGTGATGTGCAAACCCTAGGAATGACTAGTAGGAGCGGAAGAGAATAGGAGAAGCACAAGAAAACAGCTATGACAAAAGACTCTCAAAGAAACGTACACAAAACAAGCTCACTGAACTATCATCGGCAGTGCCGATCATAGGCATCAGCAGTGCCGATAAGCACCATCGGCAGTGCTGGTCATGTCCATCGGCAGTGCCGAAGCGGGGTTGGGACCCAAGCCATCGGCAGGGCCGGTCGTGGCATCGGCAGTGCCGATTTGGGTTCTGACCCACCAGCAGTGCCGGTCCAGATGATCAGCAGTGGCGATCGACCCCCGACAGAACAGAAAACTATCGCGATTTTTCCCCAAATCTCTCCAAAACTCAACCAAATGATCTCCAAAACATACGATATTTGGACCAAGGAATCCTCAGGTCATTGTGACCTTCCTCCAACAAGATCCACTCAGTTTCCTTAAGGAATCATCATGAATTTCAGATCTTGTACCAAGAACACCAAAAAGGGGAAACTTGAAAAATTCTTCAAATCAAAGGTGCTAGAACTCTTGATTCGGTCAAGGACCCATATAGAATTGTTCTAGCTCATCATAGCACTAAGATCCCCATAAAATCCGCCCCAAAAACTCACTCAAAAATAAGATAAAAAATTCCCATTGAAATAGCTCCGAAAATAGAGAAAAAGGGAAATTCAGGATTTAGGGAGAAATGAAGATCTTGAGCACGAAATTGAATCTCATATCATTGATCCAAGCATACAAGATTTAGAGATACAAAGCTAGGAAGCCACCCTCTTCCTCCCACTATTTGGAAGAGCAAGAGATGCCTCTCACACACCCACTACTCTCCACTAATATATGAAGACCTCTCCTAACACCTTGAATGAAGACCTAAGGCAAGGCTAAGGGAAAGAGAGACACCTGTTCCACCAGCCCTACCTCTCCTTATATAGGTCTAGGGGTTGTCCTAAAAACCATCCTACCCCTCACCAACAATACACTGCTACCAATCACCAGGGGCACAACCGTTGATCCTTTTCCTTGTCGTCCGAACGCTATCGAGCCCTTCACGACTTTGCTTCGCCTCGACGCAAGCTCCGCGATGATGCCACGTGCACCCTCAATCACTGCCATCGATTTTGAGGCCCAAACCGGGATACCGCCTTGCACATTTCTCGAAGCGTGACTCTTGATCTTGACGTGTGTCACCTTGTCCCATGATCCTCCTTGTCGGCAAGTTTCTCCCGCCTCCGGTTTATTGGAAGCCTCTACTTGCACCGATGCCCGATCACCTTTGACTTGGTCAACCCCGCCATCTTGATCAATACCCATGGTTTTGAGACTCAACAGCGAAACCGTCCATGCATCTTGCCTCTCCACGTGTACGGTATGGATCACCCTTGACTTCACCCGGCCTCTCGATCGTCCGGCCTCGAGTCTCCTATTTGTGCCCGATCCTCTCGCCGTTGACCGCCAAGTTGACTCCAGTGACCTACACATCATGATACAAGCAAACACATTTTCCATCTCCGACAAACTCTCCAACCTCTTTACCAACTTCGGTTAGTCATAACCATGATATGCACAAACTCATGCAATCCCCAAATTCCCGCATTTCAACTTAAACATCGAACTCAACCAATGTCAATTACTCATGATATATTGCAAACAATAACACATATCCACATGGTTTCTCAATCTCCCCCTTGATGAGTACATTGATAACATCAAATGCACAAAGCTTAGAGATTTGAAATGCAAAACCGAATAAGCACATCCAAAGGGCCAAACCCAAAGAAAAGGTGAAAAGTAGCCATCTAGCAAAAGAGGGATCACACAACCAAGAGTTGAGAAAGAAAGCCACTCGAGAACGCAAAGATTATGAAAAGCGAACAAAAAAAGCTCAAGGACATGATATGCTCCCCCTCAACTTGTGGTAGGTCTCATGTAATGCAAAATGGATCATTTTAAGTTTCTTAGCATTATTTGTGCATGATCCAATATTTTCTCCCCCTTTGGCAATGAACTCATCAAAGAAGCAAAAGAACAAGTATGCAGTGCATGAAAATGCAAACCTATGGAGCTTTAACAATTATGCAAACAAGCATTTAACCTTGCTAATCATAAACATAGAGCTATGAAGTGTAAAAGCAATAGCTCACAATCATACAAAGACCAAAAATAGATAGCAAGGCATAAACACCAAGAGCTATACAAACTAAGCAAAAAGCTTGACTAGCTTAGATAGAATCAAATTTACTCCTCATGATAAAAGCTGCCACCACATGTGTAAGTACTCTAATCCAAGGAAAAACAAGTATCAAGTAAATCATAAGAATCTAGTCAGTCTCAATCTCAACCAGGGCAACAAGCATTCACAGAAAATAAGCTCTACAAACGCTCACATATGCAATAGAGACTCATAAGAAAAGAGAAAAGCATTATTCTTATGTGATCCATATGTAGCTTCTAATCCGTGCGGAGGGTCGCACGACTGGGTACGGCAAAACCCCGAGGCTTCGAAGCACAATTTTTGGATTTACAATTTTTATGTTACTTCTAATCCATGCGGAGGATCGCACGACTGGGTACGGCAAACACCCCGAGGCTTCGAAGCACAATCAACTTATTTTGCAAATTAAAAGCATGAGGATGAGCATGCCTTTGAGGCAAAAGGAACAAACGTTCTCACAATGTTCCATCATGAGCTAAACATTTGTAAAGCCACATTTCGTAAACACAAAGTGCCAAAGCCAAGATATCCTCTAGACTAGACCTAATGCAAGTTTTGACAAGGATAAAAGCAATTATTCACATGGTGACCAAGTTTTGTCAAGATTAGTTCATAAGGTTCACAAAAAGCCAAGTTCACCTTTAAAATTAGCAAGTTGCTCAAATGAGTCTATAACAGTCCATCTAGAAAATCTAAGCATGAGAGATTGCTATCACATCCTCACAAGTTAGCTCAAGCTCAATCACAGCAATGAGAAATGCAAGAAGACATAAGAATCAAAGCTCATCAACCAATGCATATATTATATATGAGATGCAATGCGAAAAAGTAAGATACATATATACAAAAAGAGCAACTCCCCCTCAAATGATGCCATAAGGATGACAAACACCAAGTTCCCCCTGAAGAAAAGCAAATCTTGACGCATCTAGGGGCTTGGTGACAATATAAGCCAATTGGTGTTTAGTGTCAATGTATTTTAGCTAAACATCTCCCTTCTCAATATTGTCTCTCAGGAAGTGGAATCTCACATTTATGTATTTGACCTTACCATGTTGGACTGGGTTTTTGGCTAGGAAAATGGCACTTGAGTTATCACACATGAGTGGAACACTCTTAAAGGTTAACCCATAGTCTCTCATGGTGGAAACTATCCATAGGATTTGTGAATAGCAGCTAGCGACAGCAACATACTCAGCCTCTATGGTGGATTGGGCTACACTCGACTACTTACGAGAATACTAGCAAATCAAAGAAGTACTCAAGAAATGACAAGTCTCTGAAGTGCTCTTCCTATCAATTCTACACCCAGCAAAGTCCGCATCCGAATACCCAATGAGATGAAGAGATGAAGATGCAGAGTACCAAAGAACGAACTCAAGGGTGTATGTGAGATACCTAAAGATGTGCTTGATAGCTTTGCGATGAGTCACCCTTGGGGAAGCTTGAAAGCGAGCACAAAGACACACCGCAAAGTGGATGTCGGGTCTTGTCACTATGAGGTACAAGAGGGATCCGATTATGCTCTTGTACTCCCATTGGTCCACCGCTTCATAGTCTTCGTCTGGTTCAAGTGTCGTTGTAGTGGACATTGGAGTTGACAATGGCTTCACATTGACCATCTCGAACTTCTTCTAGAGATCTTTCATGTACTTGGCTTGATGTACGAAGGTACCTTGCTTACATTGCTTGATTTGAAGTCCAAGAAAGAAGCTGAGCTCGCCCATCATCGACATCTAAAATTCACTTTCCATGGCTTCCTAAAATCTAGACATAAGAGCATGAGAGGAACCACCAAAGATGATATCATCCGCGTATATCTGAACCATTAGAAAGTCGTTGCCATGCTTTAGAGTGAACAAGGTTTTGTCAACACACCACATGACATACCCGCGCTCTAGAAAGGTCTTAAGCCTAACATACCAAGCCCTAGGTGCTTGCTTTAGCCCGTACAAAGCCTTCTGAAGTTATACACTCGGTTTGGGTACTTGTGGTGCTCAAAGCCAGGTGGTTGTTTCACATAAACCTCTTCCTCTATGCAGCCATTTAGGAAATCACTCTTGACATCCATTTGGTATAGCTTGATGCCCTTAGAAGCAACAAAGGCAAGCAAAATCCTAATGGCTTCGCGAGCAACAGGAGCAAAGGTTTCCCCATAGTCTAAGCCCTCAACTTGGCTAAAACCCTGAGCAACAAGCCTAGCCTTGTTTCTCATAACCTCACCATCTTCCCCATGCTTGTTTTTTGAACACCCATTTGGTTCCTATGACATTGACACCAATAGGAGGCTCTACTAGGGTCCACACTTTGTTTCTCTCAAACTTTTCCAACTCCTCATACATGGCATTAACCAAATGTTCATCCGATAGTGCATGTCCAACATCCGAGGTTATAAGGTTGCAACAAAGAGAGAATTGGTAGAGCAAGCGAGATGTGCAGACCTTGACCTTGTTGTCCTCTCATAGAGATTACTGATCATTTGTTGAGGTGGATGTTGATGCTAAATGTAACTAGGGGCCTCTCTCTCAAAGTGTACCTCCCCCTCAACCATAGCTGGAGTTGGCTCGACTGTGATAGAAGTTGATGTAGAAGCTTCTGGACCCTCTGCTGGAGTAGTAGATGCAGCAGGAACAAGCTCGAATGTAGGATGTGTTGACTCATCATCATCCTCATCATCCAAGCCCTGTAGGCCCTCTTCTACAAAGATGCTTTCCTCCATTTCCCTATCACCTGCAGTCTCAACCACATTGCTTGCACAAGAGTTTGACTCATCAAAGGTTACATCACAGAACTCTACGATGGTGTTAGTTTCCAAGTTCAAAACTCTATAGGAATTGCCATGAAGAGAGTAACCAAGAAAGATGCCATCGGAAGATCTCGACTCAAACTTATCAAGATTGCCATGCTTGAGAATAAAGCACTTGCAACCAAAGGCACGCAAATGAGAGATAGATGGCTTCCTCCCAAAACATAGCTCATAGAAAGTTACATTAAGAATTGAGCGCAAGAAAACCCAAGTGGACACATAGCAAGCAGTGCTGATGGCCTCAGCCCAGAACCGCCTCGAAGTCCTATGCTCATCGAGCATCGTCCGAGCCATTTCCACCAAGGTTTTGTTCTTTCTTTCAACAACACCATTCTGCTGGGGAACACGAGGTGCTGAAAACTGATCCTCAATACCATGCTCAAGACAAAAAGCATCAAAGGAGGAGTTCTTGAACTCAGTGCCATTATCACCACGGATTGCTCATAATGCACCAGGAAGTTCCTTGAACAACCTCAAAGCTAAGCTTCGAAAGTGATGAAACACTTCATCCTTGCTCTCAAGAAAGTAAACCCAAGAATAGCGAGAAAAGTCGTCAACAATCACAAGAACATACCACTTCCCACCTGCCGAACGAACCCGAGAAGGACCAATAGTGTCCATGTGAAGTAACTCTCCAGGGCGTTCAGTCATCACCAAATTAATTGGTGGATGTGAAGCGGCAACCATTTTGCCATGACGACAAGGAGCACAAACTAAATTCTTGTCAAATTTGAGCTTAGGCAATCCTCGGATCAACCCTAGGCCACTCAAGCGACAAAGCAAGTCAAAGCTCATGTGACCTAGTCTCCTATGCCATGTCCAGAGCTCAGAAGAAGATTGAGCAAACAAGCACTTGTGCGAACCAAGAGAAACAACAAAATCAGCCTGAAAAACTCTCCCAATGCTAGAAATCCCACAAACCAAAGAACCATTCGAATCAAGAACACAAGAGGCATTTTTCTTAAAGCACACTTTCAAACCAACATCAAGCAAATGAGAGACAGAGAGGAGATTGTACTTGAGATGCTCAACCAAACCAACATCCTTGAGAGTGAACTTTTCATTTACCTTTACCACGCCTCTTGCCTTCACTCTCCCTCTCTTGTCATCTCCAAAGGTCACATACTCCCGACGCTTCAAGGGAGTGAGGATGGAGAACCACTTTGCATCTCCGGTCATGTGGCGCGAACACCTAGAGTCCATCAACCATTTGTTCTCCAAGCCTCCACCTACTGCCTACAAAGAACGAGAAGGAAAGATTGACGACTCAGTGCTGGGGTTAGAAAGAAAGCTTTTGGGAAGCCAGCACTGAACCACACGACCTGCAGGAGTTATCACAGTTCTTTGCACATTACCACACGAACGCATGGGACGAGAACAACGATGGGGAAAGCATGGCTTGTCAAAGCGTCTTGATTCAAATCTGGGGTTGTAAGGATAGAAATCATCTATGTGAAAGCCAAAGTCACGCGAGCGACACTCACCACGATGAGGAAAACATGGGGCGCCAAAGCCCTGCTGCGCAAAGCCTCTATTTCTTTAATCAGAGCCATATGAGGAATGACCCTGTCCACGATAGCCACGAGAAAAAGAGCGAGGCTGAAAATCAACAAAATCATCATGATGCACATTTCTAGTTAACTTAGCTTGCATCCTCTCAATCGTCTTACGCCTATAACAATACTCATCCAAGTGACCCTTATGACCACAGAACATGCAAATGTAGACTCTCTCGGGTTTAGGCTTTGATTGCATAGGAGGTTTAGGTTTTGGTTTCTCAGCTTTCTTAGGGTTGAATGAGAGATTTGGGTTTGGTGGATAGTATGTGTCAGTGGGCTTCGTGGACTGTTTCTCCTCCTTGTAGCTAGAGCTTGGCACAAACTTAACCACATTAGCACTCTCTTTGTCACACCTCTCATATCCCAACCCCAAGTTGTAGGTTGACCTACTAGCACTCTCCTTAACTCTTGACAAGTCACTCTCAATCTTTTCTTCGCTCACTAGGGTTCTTTTGAGATGGAAGATGAGATAGTCATTTTCTTGAGTTAGGACCTTGTTTTCCTCTCTAGTGATTGCAAGCTTATCCTTGAGAGAGCCACACACTACACATGGTGGTGGAAGAACTTTCGAGCGAGTCTCATTTGGCAGCTTGGACTTGAGCTCTTTGACTTTGAGGGTTTGAGCTTCCAACTAACTTGTGAGCTTGGGGCACTTCTGACATGCACCCAAAAGAGCTGGCCTAGATTTGAATTCATCAAGCTCTTTGAGAGCACTCTCAAGCTGACTGGCAACTTGAGCATGCACACTTTCACTGTGACTGTGATCATTCATCACAACTTGACAAGACTCACACTCAACAACAATGTCATTTCTAGCAAGCTTAGACCTAAGCGAAGTGATCTCATACTCAGCACTCTCTAACTTAGACTTAAATTCTCTACTTTCACGAATAGCACTGGAAGCTTATTATCTTGCATGAGCAAAACATCGTGCAAATGAACAAGTTCAGAAGAGAGCTCGTCAAGAGTGGGAGGTACCTCGCTTGTGTCGGAGTCGGAGCCAGAGTCGGTGTCGTGATCATTCTTTGACATGAAGCAAAGCCCGGTGAAGTCGTCCTTCCTCTTGACTCGTGGCTTTTCAACCTCCTCCTCTGAGCTTGTAAGGCCATCGCTTGATGTGAAGTCGACGTCGCTTAGAGCAGCAACGTAGGCACGTGTGACCACCTTCATGGATTTCTTGGAGTTCTTGCCTTTCTTGTAGAAGTGGTTCTTCTTTTTCTTGAAGTCTTTAGAGTTGTTGTCGTCGTACCTGGTCTTCTTCTTCTTCTTGGGGCAATCAGCGATGAAGTGTCCAGGATCACCACACTCGAAGCAGGTTCTTGAGCCACCGCCTCTTCTCTCCTTGTGGTTGTTGTAGAACTTCCTGAACTTCCTTGTGAGCAAGGAAAGCTCCTCGTCAGGAATGCACTCCATCTGTTTATCAGAAGCTGCAACAAGAGAAGACAAAGCAAATTCTAAGGAAGACTTGTCAAGAGAGGGGTTAGTTCCATAAGAGGCACCTCCATGATTACCCTTTTGAGAACTAGAAAGCAGAGCCATACTAGAAATAGGATTAGCATGATTAGGACGAGATTTCCTAGACAGTTCACGAGATTTTAGCTTGTTGTATAGTTGCTCACAATTCTGGGTATTGAAATCAGCAGTTTCCTCTAGAGCAGCAATTTTAACCCCCAAACATTTTCATTAAGAGAATACAACAATTGTTTGGCTCTATCATTATCATTGTACACAAGGTTACCACAAGCCCTCAAGTTGCACACAATAGCCTCAAACCTACGAAAGGTATCATCTAGTAATTCGCTAGGTTTTTGTGCAAAGGTTTGGTACTGTCTATTGTAAGAGTCCTTACGCGTAGACTTGACTTGGTTGGTACCCTCATGGTACGTGCAGAGTTTTTTCCAAATTGCATGAGCAGCGTCAAGATGTGAAACACGATCAAATTCATTCCTACCAAGTGTAGAGAGAAGAATGTTAACAACTTTAGAGTTGTTTTCATACTTTACCATCTCACCAACGGTTGCAGTGTCAAGGTTCTCGAGAATCTTGAAGTCCTGCTCAACGATGTCCCATATTGTCCGTTCTTGACTTAGAAGGTAAGCCTTGGTCCGTGATTTCCAATAGGGATAATCTTCCCAATCGAACATCACAAGATTGACTGCACGCTTCTCCATATCGCCTTTGGATCACAAAGCCGGTGAAGGTCAACTAGTGATCAAACCGGCTCTGATACCAATTGAAGAACCGAGAAGGCAACTAGAGGGGGGGGGTGAATGGGAGCCAATTAAAATTCTTCTTAAGAACATGGCCTATGTCCCAATTTCAACCAAACTCAATCCTAAAGTAAGTCACCAAGGTCACACACACCAACTTCTGATGTGCTAACCTTAGGAATGACTAGTAGCAGTGGAAGAGAATAGAAGAAACACAAGAAAACAGCTACAACAAAGGACTCTCAAAAAAATTCACACAAAACAAGCTCACCGGACTATCATCGGCAGTGCCGATCATAGGCATCGGCAGTGCCGGTCATGTCCATCGGCAGTGTCGATGTGGGGTTCAGACCCAAGCCATCGGTAGTGCTGGTCATGGCATCGGGAGTGCCGATTCGGGTTCTGACCCACCGACAGTGCCGATCGACCCCTAACAGAACAGAAAACTGTTGCAATTTTCCTCCAAATCTCTCCAAAACTCAACCAAATGATCCTCAAAACGTGCGATATTTGGACCAGGGAATCCTCAGGTCATTGTGACCTTCCTCCAACAAGATCCACTAAATTGGATCAAGGAATCATCACGAATTTCAGATCTTGTGCCAAGAACACCAAAAAGGGGAAACTTGAAAAATCCTTCAAATCAAAGGTGCTAGAGCTCTTGATTCGATCAAGGACCCATATAGAATTGTTCTAGCTCATTATAGCACTAAGATCCCCAAGAAATCCGCCCCAAAAACTCACTCAAAAATGAGATAAAAATTTTCCATGAAAATAGCTCTGAAAATAGAGAAAAAAAAGAAATTCAGGATTTAGGAAGAAAGGAAGATCTTGAGCACGAAATTGAATCTCATATCATTGATCCAAGTATACAAGATTTAGGGATATAAGGCTAGGAAGCCACCCTCTTCCTCTAACTATTTGGAAGAGCAATAGATGTCTCTCACACACCCACTTCTCTCCACTAATACATGAAGACCTATCTCAGCACTTTGAATGAAGACCTAAGGCAAGGCTAAGGGAAAGAAAGGCACCTCTTCCACCAGCCTTACCTCTCCTTATATAGGTCTAGGGGTTATCCAAAAGACCATCCTACCGCTCACCTACAATACACTACCACCTACCACCAGGGGCACAACCGTCCATCTTTTTCCTTGTCGCCCGAATGCCATCGAGCCCTTCACGACTTTACTTCACCTTGATGCAAGCTCTGCGATGGTGCCACGTGCATCCCCAATTGCTGCCACCGGTTTTGAGGCCCAAACCGGGAAACCGCCTTGCACACTTCTCAAAGCGCGACTTCTTGATCTTGACGCATGTTACCTTGTTCCGTGATCCTCCTCGTCAGCAAGTTTCTCCCACCTCCGGTCCATTGGAAGCCTCTACTTGCACCGATGCCCAATCACCTTTGACTTGGTCAACCCCGCCGTCTAGATCACCACCCATGGTTTTGAGGCTCAACCGCGAAACCATCCGTCCTTCTTTCCTCCCGACGTGTATGGTATAGATCACCCTTGACTTTACCTAGCCTCCTGATCGACCGACCCCAAGTCTCCTACTTGTGCCCGATCCTCTCGCCGTTGATCACCAAGTTGACTCCAGTGACCTACACATCATAAGACAAGCAAATACATTTCCTATCTCCTGCAAACTCTCCAACCTCTTTACCAACTCCGGTTAGTCACAACCATGATATGCATAAACTTATTCAATGCACAAATTCCTGTATTTTAACTCAAACATCAAACTCAACCAATGTCAATTACTCATCATATATTGCAAACCATGGCACATATCTACATGGTTTCTCAGTGGAGCAGTGATAGGGGGCTACAGGCGTGATGGGGAGGTCACCGGTTCGAATCTCACTGGCTGCCCTAAGCACGTAGCATGGGAAAAAATGTCGTGACTTGCGATTCAAGTCAGGAACAGGTTGGTGGGGTTCATGGGTGCAATTTTTTTTGCAACTTTTTGGGTTTTTTTGCAATTTACCATTTGCCAAATGTAAGACTTTATGTGACAACCAAAGGCATACCAAGAGGCGGCGGGGGGGGGGGGGGGGGGGGGTGAATCGGTAAGCCAACCACAATTACGAATACTTGAATTTCACTTCACTAAATCCCGACAATGGTTGCAACCTAACAATTGTAGTAGGCCAAGACCCTACACATGGTAGTGTTCATGATGAATGCAAATGCGGAAGCTAAACACACTAGCCTATGCAAGCCACAATTTAACCTAATCACTAGAGCACACAAATGCGGAATAGTAAAGAGGAGGTCAAGGAATGCTCATGATTTTTTCTCGAGGTCTCTAAAGGATGGCGCCTTCTCCTAATCCTCGTTGGACCACTTCCGCCGGAGTGCTGGTCCCTCCCGCCACCAAGTGGAGTTCTCGCACACGAGCCCGCAATCACTCTCGGAGTGAAGACACAGTTGCGTCACCGCTGCCACCAAGGCACAAGCTCACCTCCCTTGAGAATATGTCGGACTCCTCGAGCCAACATGGTCTCTTACTAGCGATGCCCCTTTCAACGACGGACTCAAACCATGTACAAACGTGTGACGTCCTTCACAACCAATTATGAGAGGCTCGATCACCGATACCTAGTCTAGGTCTCACCATAGACCAAGAGTAAGAACCTAGATCACACCCTCAAGTACGTCATAGCCTTAGATGTGGATAAATGCTCAAGTTACTCTCATTAGCACTATCAAGATATCCAATATCCTCTCCTAGTGCTCCTCTCTTTTCCTCTTGGCTCCCTACAAATGCTCCAAGCAATTTCATTGGTCAAGAGAGGTCTCCAAGACCCCAGCAACAAAGTTATATAGGCTTCAAACCTCAAACTAGTCGTTGCTCCATGAAATCACCTTCCTGGACGCACTCACCGGACTGTCCGGTCACTGCCTGACCGGACTGTCCGGTCACTCCTCAAACGGCTCCAAGAGCTATTGGCTTCACTGTCCGCTGCTGACTTCGTACTGACCGGACCGTCTTGTCTGTTCTTCTGCTGCTGATTCCAGAGAGTGACACTTTGCTTCCTCTCTGTCCTACGCTCCTCCCATACGATCGGACTGTCCGGTTTGTAAACTGGACCATCCGGTCTCTGTTGGTCTTTGCGCAGACCATTTCCGCGCAATCGACTCTCTGATCCTCTGACGACCGTACAGTCCGGTCTCTCTAGACCCCTCTGTCCGGTCACTCTGTCTAGAAGCTAAAACTCCTCGTCCTCGCTTGACTTCATTTCTTGGCTTCTTCCAACAGCTTCTTGGCTTCTCCACTGTCACCTAGTGCCTGTGATTTCACTAAGCATCCACACACATTACCGACTAGCATGACCTAAAGAGACATGACCTAGAACCTCCTTGATAGTCCCGTTTTTTTATGTACTCAAAGCCCTAACAACTAGACAAGTGTTTCAAACACTTGCTCCATAGCTTGTCCTTAGCATTGATCCATCTTTATCAATCCTTGGACTCCATCAAGCTCATGAAGCTCCACGCTTATGGTCATTGTCATCAACCGCTAAGGCAACCATCATCAATAATATTTCTAGTACGAGAGCCCAATGACTTGGTGTGTCAAGACCAGTGACAACGGACATCCGAATGATTTAATTGATTACTCTGCATAGCTTAGTACGCTGTACCCATAGGCTATTCACTCTTTGCAAGTAAGTGCATAAAGCTCTCACTTCACCCAGGCACACCC
This sequence comes from Eleusine indica, assembly GCA_030378355.1. NCBI lineage: Eukaryota > Viridiplantae > Streptophyta > Magnoliopsida > Poales > Poaceae > Eleusine > Eleusine indica. Next base: position 33,393,037 of record CM059498.1, on the reverse strand, counting down.
ACAAGTCCACCATGGATCTCACGGGTTCCACATCTATGACACTTAGTCATATCACCGCACTTATGACACTTAGTCATATAATCTTGCCAAGTACTGGACTTATCACCACTTGCATCACAACCAACCCCTGAGTCCGTTCCTACTTCACCGAGTGATACTTCCTTGCTGCGTAACCTAGGTTCCGTGATAGTCCTTCCCATACAGGTTTCATGGTCATACTAAAAATATCACCAAGTTGAGGTCTCGCTATCGGTTCCTATGCGGCCGGGCAAGCACTCATCCACGACAGGTGGATCTACATCGAAGACACCATCACCAAGTACTCTGCACCAGTACTAAGGAGTCTCGCCCTCGACCAGGTACATCCCACCTACTTCACCTTCACACAATTGGTTTAGCACCCATCCACATCGTACTATACGCACAACACCAAACATGTTTTCACCCATTTTTGAAATAGCAGTGTATAATATGGTGTTGCGATGAACTTCATCGCGGGGTTCCTAAGTGCTTGCCTGGCGGGGTATGATTTGGGTAGGTTGGTGGATAAGGTCCGGGTTTACAGGGTTTGATTTGGTTAGGTTGGGTTATAGGTTCTGGAATTCCTCAACTCGGGCATACGGTTCAAAAGTTATGGGTTCTGGAAGTTGTAGGGGCTCTTCTGTAACTTTAGAAAGTTTTAGGGACCTTTCTACAGTTACTGAAAAGTTTAGGGGCTTGGTTGTAAGATGGCAGGGGCTAAAATATAATTTCTAGAAACTATAGGCGTGCTTCTGTGAAAATTTGGGACTAAAATAGACTTCAAATAAAGATCAGGGGCTTTTCTACAAAAAGACAAGGGCATGGGATTTTCTGGAATTATTGGATTTATTTTTCTGTAGGAAATTTTGTGGACCAGGTCCACGTCTCTATGGACTAGGCTTATGGGCTGGCTCATGGTTTGTGGTGGACCAAGGGGCTAAATGCAATTGTCATAATTAAACAGAAGGAGGGTTGATTTAGAAAGAGGATAGAGGCTAGATTGCAAAATAACCAGAGGGTGAGGCTTGGGGCCGCAGAGGAGAAGAGGGGAAAGAGGCCCAGCGAGTTGGGGGGAAAGGGAGCTGGTGCTCTTGCGTGTCAGTCTGAGGCGGAAGCTCGGGGAGAGGATGCCTGGTCGTGGTATAATTGGCGGGGAGACGGCCATGGCAGGGAGCTCGAGGTAGGCAAGAAAAGCTCAATCGCCAAGGGCTTGGTGGGGGAACGGAGGTGAGGACGGCATCGGTGTGGAGAGAGGAGTGTCGCGCATTCGTTTTATAGTCGGAGGAGAGAGGAAAAGGGCGATGAGCCACCAGGCGGTGCTCGGAGTTGTGAGCTCGCCATTAATGGTGACTCTGTGACTGCCGTCACACGCGTCGCGGAGCGGGTGATGGGATTCAACACAGCAGTGCGGAGTTCTGGCGCGGCACCAGCATCCCGCTCGCCTTGACTTGGTCAACACGTCATCTTCGTTACCACCATGGTTTTGAGGCTCAACCGTGAAATCGTCCGTGCTTCTTGCCTCTCCACGTGTACGGTATGGATCACCCTTGACTTCACCCGGCCTCCTGATCGTCTGGCCCCAAGTCTCCTACTTGTGCCTGATCCTCTCGCCATTGACCGCCAAGTCGACTCCAGTGATCTACATATCATGAGACAAGCAAACATTTTTCCCATCTCCTGTAAACTCTCCAACATCCTTACCAACTCTGATTAGTCAAAACCATGACATGCACAACTCCTGCAATCCCCAGATTCCCGCATTTCAACTCAAACACAGACTCAACCAATGTCAATTACTCATCACATATTGCAAACCATGACACATATCCACATGGTTTCTCATACACCCAATACTCCTGCAAGTAAAATACAAGTTCATATGTAACTAAATTTATAGGTGAGTTTGTTCCTAATAGTTTCTTTTTATGATTATGGGAATAGATTGCTACCTAATGAATTAATTATTGTTAGAAACCATAGAGATGATGATGAGATAGCTGGATTGGTTATTGTAGACATGATGGGCCAGCAAGGACGTCCAAGCCAAGATGGAGGCCCAAATATTATCAACTTCTAGTCCGACTCGGAGTCCAGGAGCAGATCGCACTAAAACGGATGCCTAGAACATATACGGACTTAGATTGGAACGTTCTATATATGCCTAGAAAGATAACGAGACGCCCTTTCCAATGCCACCAACCTCATGTTAAAATTTATTGGAGTCGTCGGGAATCATCAAAACAAGTCGACATCCAGAATCTGTCGCAATGTTGCGATATTGTATTCGGCTTTTGGGCCATGTATCAAGTTGAGCTCATTTAGGGTTTTGTCCATGGTGTCATGCACGACCCTAGGGTCCTCATATATAGCCTCTGTCTCTTCCATACGGTTTGGGTTTTGTTTAGATTAATTCTGTTCATAAACAGTGTCATCATTTATTGGTTTATGAGACCCCAACTTTGTGGGTTTAATCATACATCTATAAATTGGTTGCATTGTTCTTTGTTGTTGGTTGTGTTCTTGATTCACAGACAGGGATTAGCCTTCTTGGCAAGGTCAACCGTGCACCACTGGTTGATAACCAGAGGAGACATCATGCTATGATTGCGGGGTTTAGAACATGTTGTTCTGAAGCCGGATCGATTTATGTGTCGCCTCCGACCAAATCAACTTACCAGAACCTTTTGGAAAATCAAAAACCTTTGTCCACATCACTACCCCCACAGTGACGTCAGTGACACACGGGGCTGGATGTGCTATCCCCTGTGCCCACACATATTTGCCTTAGGAGAAACGAACATGGAACCACAGATATGCATGCAACCCAGCCAAAGTTGTAATTTGGCTTTCTCAGGGGTGAGAATGAGGATGCAAAAATATTTTTCGTTAAATCTGCTTGAACCCGGAGGAACGTGTGTGTTGTGCTCCCAATACCTGCCATCCCCATACTAATTAATTAATGATCTTTTTTATTCACCTTGGTTAATTGTATGGAAGTCCACATTTGTCTGATGGATGTAGTAGCTATGCAGAAACCTAATCGTGCCTAAGGCACGTTAGCTTCCATGCGTTTTCATTCCTTGTTGTCCTATTTATAGTGTTGGTCTTAAAAAACCGCTATATTCATCCATCTTTTGGATGGAGAGGAGATGAAAGACTGTCCGCGCATCCGTCGTCTCACGCTGGCTCCGGCGGCTCGGCCGGTAACCTACGACGAGGGGCCGAGTCTCCTCGTAGAGGCGGAGTGCTTCCTCGACTCTTAGCGGCTTGCGTGAGAGACGGAGCTTGCGATTGCAAGAATGTCCTGTCTGGGCCCCCACATCCATGGGGTTGAGCGGCCGTTGGGATCGTGTTTCTGGACGCTGGAGTCCAGTAGCGAAGATGAAGACGACGGCTCTGTTTCTGAGATTGGGAGTCCGCTGAGCCCGTGTCGACGGACTCTGCCAACCACCTCAATTGCAAATGTGGAAGTGGTGGAGGGCGGGGGGCCAAGGTTCACTAATGCTCCGCTCAGGGAACGTGTGCTAGGAAAGGAGATCTGAGAAGCAATTTCTCAGCGATGACCTGCTCTCCAGCCATGGAAGGGCCCTCTGCCGAAGCCAAGGAGATCGCCGCCAATGACGTTCGGAGCGGCACTAGACAAGGCAAAGGTAACTACTAGCGATCGGTTTCATTCTTCGAGGTTTGCTCAGTTAGGTGCTTCCTCTAGGGTTTCTTCCTTGCTGGTCGGGTCTCGGCCATCACCGGCAATGGGGAACGTTCCTCGATCCGAGATGAGCAGTTATCGGGCGAACAATCCGGAGTGCACATTAATTTCGAATTTTGAAACTCATTCTGCATCGGAGAGGAGATGGCTAGAATCACAAAAGCCCACACAATTAAGCTACGGCCCGGTATTCCCTACATGCCTACGGAAGGTCTCGTTGTACTATTTGCCAGGACCAGTACGAGAAAGAAATACCCTAGAGCTCCTAGGGTTTCTTCTTCACGTATTTTCAGTTCATCGTACGCCGACGTTGCAAAACTGGCTCTGGAGGGCGGCGGCACAAACAATGGGCGTGGGGCTGCGGCAAACCGGGGCTTTGGTCGTGGATCCGTGCAGGGTGGTCGTGGAAACGGCCAGGGTGCCATGCTCGGTCGTGGAGGGTTTCAACACCAGCAGTTCCACCAAGGCTATGGCGGCGGCAATGGTCGCGGCTTTGGTGCCGGGGGTGGTGGTCGTTTCAATCACCAACGCGGTGGTCGGGGCTGCAACGCTGATGGCTTCAACGGTGGATATCGTGGAGGTCGTGGTGGCAATCTAGGTCGCGGTAACCAGTCTAAGGCCGGAGGGGCTAATGGTGGCGCCCCAACTCTGTTCGGGGTCGCATCGTCGAGTATGATCGGTGGCCTTCCCAACAACCAAGCTGGTGCAGCGCAGGTGGCGATATGCCGAACTTTGGGGCAGCGGGGTTGCTGCAACAGCTAGCGGCGATGGCTCCCACGGCTGTACCCTCCAACGCCTGGGCTCCAGAGGTGGCGGCCTATGTGACGTCGCTGCTTCAGCAAGCTTTTGCAGCGGTACAGGGAGCCAATCTGGCTTCCAACGAGGAGGCTCAGAAGGTTCAGACTGCAAGAAAAGGGAAGATGCAGCAGATTGAAACACTTTCAAAGGCGACATCATGCTCTGATATGCCAGAATCCTTGGCACAAGGTGCTAGCAAAGATGGCGGTGGAGGCAAACAACCATACTGCTATCGATGCCTGACCAAAGGACATCGCATGGACGTATGTCACTCCGAGCTGCATTGCTCCATTTGTGATAACAATGCTCATAACAAAGATAGATGCCCAACTTAAAGGGCTGTCAAATCCTTTGCGGTACCATGTGGGTATGCAGTGGATTGCCTCGGCTTCTACTACATACCTCACACAATATCACAGAAGCAGAAGAGCGATGCAAAGACAACAATCATCGTAGTCACAGAAGGTACTCTAACAGCAGAACAGATTGCTTCAGAACTAGAGAGGCTGGTGCCGAATAAGTGGAAATGGAATGTTTATGCCACTGGGAATAATGCTTTTAAAGTTGTTTTTCCTTGCAAGGAGCAGCTTCTGCGTATGGTTGAGTGGGGTGTGGTCCACACTAAGTTCAACGCAAATATGCGGATTCAGGAACGTACTGTGGGGAATGAGATCAAATATGTCATGCCAAAAGTGTGGGTTCAGTTCACCGGTCTTCCTGTTGAGTTGAGGGAGTTCTTAGTCATTTGGGCGGTTGGTTCAATTCCGGGAGTGACTAAAGACATGGACATGGATTTTACTACGAAGCATGATAGGTGCAGGCTTCAGGTGATGGTCCTAGACCCAAAATTAATCCCTCAATTTGTTGATGTGGTCATAGGTGATTATCTATATGAGCTACAGTTTCGTGTGGAGGAAAAATATGGATGAGAATAATCCAGTGCTAATGGTTATGGATGACAATGAAAATGGTTATAGGGATGATAAAAATCTTGGAGGGAATGACAATAATGAGAAGTGTCAGGATCAGCAGAATGGAGATAAAGGCCCAGCTAACGATACAGTGTTGGGAAAGTTATCTGGAGGAAGCGGTTCAGGGAAGGGAGCTGGGGGTGCTAAGGCATCGCCGCCAGGTGGTGCACCTCACCATCCCTGGTGGTGTACCGGCGGGGGGGGGGGGGGGGGGGCGGCGCGGTCTAGTCGCCCACCAAGCCAAGCTTGGAGCACTCCCTGAGGCAGAAGCTAATCCGGGTAGCCCAGAAGGAGTACCGGGGCTGGAGCTCATGATGGAGTCACAGACACCGGATACGATGGCCCAGCCAACTCTGGAGGAGGCGCTGGTTACTCCAGATGCGGCCACCTTGGCTGCTATCCCGGAGGCCAGAGCGGGCTCGGTCCGCCGCAGCAAACGACGGGCTATGTCCACGGACGAGGAATCCGTTGGCCGGGCTGGAAAGATGAAGGCTGGGAGAAATCTGGAACGTTCTTTTGATGAAGGTAAAGTGTCAGACTTCTCTTTTTTACAGTTTTCTGATGATTCAATTACTTCTAGCTTCAATTCAGTTGGGATTTCTATAGGAAATAATACTGATTGTGTCAGGAGTTCATTTTGTCATATTAGAAAGGTTGAATTAGATAGGTTGCTTTCTCAACACTCAGCATGACTTAAAAACGATGGTGTTAGATAATGAACAAAAACAATTGGCTGAGGAGGAGGAACTGGACAAGTTCATTCTCACCTTTTTAAATAGTGAGATTATGGACGAATTAATGGAGCCAAACAGTGAGCATTTTGTGACTCGTACTGCTTTGGCAAATAATAAGTCAAAGGGCAAAAAGCGGAAAGGAACGACAATTTCTTCTAACAGGTTGACATGAAGGGATTTTTTTTTTTGGAATAGTGATGGGTTCAGAGACCCAAAAAAGCATAGATTCATTCCGGATTTAACCAAAGAACGAAACCTAAATTTTATTGCAATTTCTGAAACTGTTAGGAAAAAGTTCTCTAATTCTTTTTTTAGAAATCTATGCGGGGGTCCATATTTCATATGGCATTGCAAGGAACCTAGAGAAAGATCTAGAGGAATTCTCTTAGGCGTTGACCTTGATACTTATGACATTGGGGCAATTGATGAGGGCAATTTTTATGTTAAATTTCTTCTACGTAATAAGAGTGATGGATTTAAATGGGCTCTAGTGGTGGTCTATGGACCAGCACAACCGGAATTTAAAGAACAATTTTTAACTGAACTAGTGCATACGTGTACTAATGAGAACCACCCAATTCTAATAGGTGGGGACTTCAATATCTTAAGAAGACCGACAGAAAAAAAAATAAAGATAATTTTGATCATCGTTGGTCTTTTCTTTTTAATGCTATAATTGATGGTCTAAATCTGAGAGAAATAGAGATGTCAGGGAGATGGTACACATGGGCAAATGTAAGCTTCATAACCATTGACGATTGGATCCCCAAGGTATGAATGTTTTGGTGATAGATGATAAGTATAAAATTGTGAGCTAATATCTACATAAATGTTGTCTATGCAAATATTATCTCTAAACTCTACTACAAATCTTATTGATGATGACGGTTACCTTGGCTTAATGAGCTTGATGGAGTCCAAGTGTTGATGGAGATGGATCAAGGCTAAAGACAAGCTATGAAGAAAGTGTTGGGAACACTTGTCTAGTTGTTAGGACGTTGAGTCCATAGGAAAAACCGGACTATCAAGGAGGTATAGGTTATTTCTCTTAAGTTAAAAGATAATCATAAAACTAACTACAACTAGGTTGAGCCAATTAACTAATTAATGCAACTAAAAGCTAGACATTTACTCCTAATTGCATCAATTAAGCTAATTGCTCAAATTTAGGGCATGCATTGATGAATTGGAGAATGGCACAATACCCTAAGGAAGTCCGAAACCGAAGTCGGGAAGAACGCACGACCGATTGCCTAAAAGATGAAGTTTTTGGCTTGCCGGCTATAGAAGTGGAGGGGGAGGAGGCAAGCCTGCCCTTTGCTTCGGCTTAGTGAAGCTTGGCTGGCAGTCGAGGTGTGCGTGTGCAGGAGGGGGTGCAGGATTGTCGGCAGCAAGGCACCGCGATGATGCAAGGCGGCGGCGAAGCTAGTGGCGGCTCAGTGAGATGGCGTCGGCGATGCAAGGGCTTGCGCGCGGGCGAGCGAGGGGTGAGTGAATCGGCTAGGAGTGGGAGCTCACGGGCGTGGTGATAGCTTGGCCGAAGACAAGGTGGCGACGGCGGGCGCGGCGATGGAGAGGCGGGGGAGAGCCCTCGACGTCGGGAGCAAACGGGAAAAGAGACAAATGTCCTTCTGATTGACCTAGGTTAACAAGCAACGGATGACGGAGATCACACATGGACGCGATCAACGGTCAAGATCTGAAATGCATCGCATGATCAAATGAGGTGACCGGACGGTCCACTCATATCACCGTAATATCCGGTCACTTCAGAGATTTTGGAAACCTAGGTTCTAGGTGAACAGAACGACGTGCAGACCGGACCGTACGATCTTCACAAGTCATTTCGTCCGGTCTCTATTTCCAATCCCTCGAAGCAATTGTGCATTGCTGCACAGATCGGACCGTATGGTCTAATGACGGAACTGTACGGTCACTTCCAATATTTTGCTGAAACAAGGAACTTCTCCATTTTCCAAGTGCCCTCACTTAACACGCAAATAAACACTGCACTTGGAGCATGAAGAGAACTCTCAAACACTCCTTTTCAAATAGTGGCTCACTATGGCGTTATAATTTTCGCAGATGCCAAATGAAGAATCGAGCAATAAGAGCCAAGGCAAATAAGAACCAAATGGGTATGTATGAGTCTTAGTCCATGAACCACGCGAGTGGATTTAACCTTGGAATTCATAAGACCTTGCTCAATGGGCATGAAGCACAATCCTTTCCTTTGGTCACACTTGTGAAGATGTAATCTCATATTGATCATGAGACACAAATAACTCCAAATGTGACAAGCCTCCTTTGTGTTTCTTATATGATGCATGCAACAAGCATTTTACATATGCAATGAAAGTAAACATGCCATATGAATGCAAGCAATATTAAACAAGACACAAAGGAAACCTAACAATGTCAAGTTTGAACCCCTCTCAAGCTTACTCACTATAAGCCATACCCTTGCCTTGAGAGAAACCAAACCACCAATGTGGAATTCTCGCCCACGAGCCTGCAATAACTCCCAGAGTGAAGACACGGTACGCGTCACTGCTGCCACCAAGGCACAAGCTCGCCTCCCTCGAGAACTTGCCGGACTCTCCGAGCCGACACGGGCGCTCACTAGCGATGCCCCATTCACCGATAGGCACAAACCATGTACAAACGTGTGATCACCTTCACAACCGACCACCGACACCTAACCGGTCTAGGTCTCACCATAGACCAAGAGTAACAACCTAGATCACACCCTTAAGGACACCCTAGCCTTAGATGTGCACAATGCTCTTGTTACTCTCACTAGCACTCTCAAGATATCCAATATCCTCTCCTAGTGCTCCTCTCTTCATTCACTGCCTTCTTCTTGCTCTTCTTGCTCTTGATAGACTCTTGCTTCTCGACTTGAAGAGCTAGGTTGGATGGTTGAGGATCATCTATACCCAACTGATAGCTCTCAAAAGCAGTGATCTTGCCAAGTACATCCTTCATGGTCTTGGTCTTGAGGTCACCTTGCAAGGTGAAGGTGATGATGGACTCATATTTAGGGTCTTTGAATAGCCTCAAGAATCTTCTTATCACCTCAACAGGCTTGAGCTTGAAGTCATCCCCAAGAGCATTGATCTCTTCCACTAAGTATATAAAAGCCATAATAAACAATGTTAGCTCTCTCATGTGGCAATCTAGTGAAGTTATCATACTTGTTCTTCAACACATAGTATCTTTCCTCTTTGACATCACTAGTACCCTCATGGAGACCTTGAATCTCAGTCTAGATACCATGTGCTGTCGAACTAGCATCTAATCTAGCAAAGACATCCTTAGTTATGCATGCAAACAGAGCATCCTTGGCCTTAGCGTTGTTCTTAATGAAATCAGGTTCAATCAGGTTCATATCCGCATCAGACTCACGGGTCACCATCCATATCTCTAGATCAAGGGACTCCATGTAGGCTTGCATACGAGCCTTCCAATACCCGTAGTCCTCCACATTGAATATGGGAACACTCTCCACCTGCCTCGGCATCCTTACTTAAGGCGGTGAAGCCTCAAAGACGAGCACTTGGCTCTGATACCACTTACAACAAATAATTTACCAAACCCCACTTATGAAAAACTTGACAGAGTGTTAGCTAGTACAGAATGGGAACAAAAGTTCCCTTTATCAATAGTTACTACTCTGTCACGAGACATATCCGACCATACACCCTTATTACTAAATGCGGGTGAGTCATCTACGTGTAACCATCAACCATTGTTCAAGTTCGAACTAGGATGGTTACTTCGAGACGGCTTTTCCGAAATGGTTAAGAATGTATGGAACAATGAAAATTCGGGTAATACCCCTATGGAGAGATGGCAAGCAAAAATTAGGAGGGTACGGCATCACCTACGGGGCTGGGCAAAAAACACGAGCGGGGCATATAAGAAAGAAAAAAGGTGATTCTAGATAAACTAGATATCCTAGAAAAAAAAAAGGTAGAATGAGATTTACTCTCTCAACAAAGGTTAGATCTCAAACACTGCCTACAAAATCGGCTTGCTGAACTATTGAGGGAAGAGGAAATAAAATGGTACCAAAGGGCAAAAGTGAAAGAGTTACTATATGGTGATCCTAATACAAAGTATTTTCAGTTGGTTGCCAATGGTAAATATAGAAAATCTAGGATTTACCAGCTGAAAGGCGGAAGTCAAATAATAAGTGGGGATGAGGAACTAAAAAAATACATTACCAAGTATTATAAAGGATTGTTCGGCCGTCCAGAAGACAATGATCTTAGTTTGGATGAAACTCGAACAGAAGATATCCCGCAAGTAATACAGCGTGAAAACAAGGATCTCATGAAAGAATTCACAGAACAAGAGGTTAAGGCAGCTATTTTCCAAATGGAACATAATAAAGCACCAGGTTCGGATGACTTCCCAGTGGAATTTTATCAAGCCTTCTGGGAAATAATAAAAAATGACCTTATGGCTCTGTTTGTAGAGTTCCATTCGGGTACTTTGCCGCTTTTTAGCTTGAATTTTGGAACCACAATCCTATTGCCTAAGAGCATTGAGGCAAACACTATACAACAATATAAACCTATATGCCTTCTAAATGTGAGTTTCAAAATCTTCACAAAAGTGGCCATGAATAGAATATCATTGTTATCGCAAAAGGTTATTAGCCCTACTCAAACGGCTTTTATCCCGGGGAGAAATATCATGGAAGGTATAGTGATCCTACATGAAACTATTCACGAACTTCATCAGAAAAAAGCAGAGCGGGATGATTCTTAAAATAGAATTCGAGAAGGCGTATGATAAGATAAAATGGTCTTTTGTTCAACAAAATTTAAGGATGAAAGGGTTTTGTGAACGGTGGAGGAATTGGATCTCTCTTGCCGCTCCTTTTTAACATTGTAGTAGATATGCTAGCAGTTCTAATTAATAGGGCAAAAGCTGAGGGTCAAATCTCAGGCTTGGTTCCCAATTTAATTTATGATGGCTTATCTATTCTACATTATGCCAACAATACCATTCTTTTTATGGAGCATGATTTCGTAAAGGCAGCACATATGAAACTACTGTTGAGTGCTTTTGAGCAAATTTTAGGTCTTAAGATCAACTTCCATAAGAGCGAATTATTTTGTTTTGGAGAAGCGAGAGAGCATGAAAATTATTACTTGCAGCTTTTTAGATGTCATTTGGGATCATATCCTTTTAGATACCTCAGTATTCCAATGCACTTTAGAAAGCTTAGTAATAGTGATTGGCATAATATAGAGAAATTTGAGAAGAAGTTGAGTAGTTGGAAAGGAAAACAGCGCCTGGTTCTTATTAATTCAGTTTTAACAAGCTTGGTTATGTTGATGTTATCGTTTTTCGAGCTCCCAAAGGGTGTTCTTGAAAAAATTGATTACTTTAGATCATGATTCTTTTGGCAAGGCGAGGACCATAAAAAGAAATACCGCCTAGCTAGATGGGATATCCTATGTCAACCCAAAGATATGGGAGGGTTAGGAATCGAAAACATAGATATACAGAACCAATACTTGTTGAGTAAATGGTTATTTAAGCTCATCAATAAGGATGGTATGTGGCACAATTTGCTTCGAAGGAAATATCTAAGAACTCAGACAATCACACAAGTAGAAAGAAGGCCAGGAGATTCACATTTCTGGTCTAGTTTGATGAAAGTCAAGGATATCTTTTTATGTCTTGGTTCCTTCCAACTAAATAATGGTAAAATGCTAAGATTTTGTGAGGACAAATGGCTAGGCAACTTTACATTCAGAGACCAATACCCAACGCTATATAATATTGTTCAAAGAAAAAATACTACAGTTGCTTATGTTTTTAGTAGAATACCACTTAACATTTCCTTCCATTTGAAGTTGGTTGGTCACAACTTAGCTCTATGACATAATTTAGTAGCGAGAGTAATACATATTCATCTCAATAACAGTAAAGGCACTTTTAGATGTGACATCACCAATTTAGGTTCTTTTACTATTCAATCAATGTATAATACTCTTATGAATAATGGTAATATAGTGCAAAACAAACCCTTACGGAGCCTAAAATTGCCCTTAAAGATTAAAATTTATATGTGGTACATGCTACAAGGAGTTGTACTAACTAAAGATAACTTAACTCGTCGCAATTAGGGTGGAAGTAAGCGTTGTTGCTTTTGTCATAAATATGAAACAATACAACACTTGTTTTCTCATTGTCATTATGCTAAATTTATTTGGCGAATGGTTTTTATTTGCTTTGGGCTTCAAACACCGCATAATGTGAGACACATGTTTCATGAGTGGGCTCAGGGAACTCCAAAAAACATAAAAAAGGATCCTGTTAGTAGGTGCATCAGGTTTATGTTGGGCTATCTGGTTAACTAGGAATGATGTTATTTTTGACAAAACATATATCAAAACTTTTTTGCAGGTACTACACAGAGGGACTTACTGGTTTCGTTTTTGGGCGCAACTGCAAAAGAATGAGGAGGACCGTGATGAAGCATGCTTCTCAACGTCTAGAGGAGTTAGGCATTCATATCTTCGCGCATCATGGTTGGCGATTTAGCAACAGGATTTGCTATTAATAATGCTCCTCTTCAAACTTTGTGGTGTGGCGTTCTTTGGTTCTGTTTTAGTAGTCTCCACATGATGGTGTTGCAACCTTGTAATAATCAGTCGCTAGCTATAACCTCGTCTCGAGGCTAAAGCTGGGTACTTTGTTTTCCAGTATCTAAAAAATTTATAGTGTTGGATGCATGCAACGCTGAGTATATATCTGTGATATGACACTCTAACATGTGACACACGTAGTCCTATGTACGTTGTCATTTTTTCTAGAACTGTTATTAGGCACTAGCACGTAATAATCATCAATCGTTATGGGCCCAAACATCACATATTATTAAGGAAACCTATTTGTGCCAGGCAAATATATATGTGTGAGTTGGTACACAAGCATATTAAGGCAACCCGGCCCTTTTGATACCTACTCCTCTATGCGGTGGTATTTGAGTTAAATTTTCCAAAGCCTCCAACCCAGAACATCACATTATAATGGTAACCCTTTTGCACCAGGTAATAAATTTATATATGTGTGATGAATTGGTACACACATGCGTATTCATTAAGATAATAACCCCTTTTGATACCTACTCTGACGCACTGATTACATCTATCGTGTGATAAATCCAGATGTATCCTACGGTTTATTTGTGTTATGATTTATGAATCCATATATTCCACAAAATAGGTAGCTTATTATTTAATTTTTGTATATTGTTTTGAGAAATTCGAAGTTCAATTTATCTTTGCAAAGACCCCAACGGAGAACCACGTGCGATGAGATAACTTCCAAGTCGGACGCGCGGCCAGTCGGGCCACGCCCATAAAACGCAGGCATAGGTTCGGTTCCCTGGACGCCTTGGTCTCCATCGAATCATCGATACGGGGATATAATTTGCGATGGAGTCCCAGTGCGCCGCCGCCCCGACGGTGCCCCATCACGCCGCTGCGCTTCTGTCGCTTCCCGACCTGAACCGCCCGCCGGCGATCTTGACGGAGTGGGAGCTGGATGCCATCGCCGCCGCGCTCCCGGCGAAGAAGAAGCGCCTCCGTGAGACGTTCGACCGGCTGGCCGCCTGCTCCCCGGGCCCCCTCCCCTTCCGATGGGAGGATCTCGATTTGTACGTCTCCTCTCTGCAGTTCTCCGTTACCCTGCGCTTCCGCCAGCTCCGGGACATGGAAAAGGCCCGATCCGCTTGTGATCCTGCTCCGGTAAACGCCACCGTTGGAGACGTCATGGGGAAGGCCGGCATGAAAAGGCAATTTCAGGAGGCCCAAGAGGAGATGCCGATGGATGACACGAGGAGGAAGTTGAGCCCCGCTCACCGTGCGGGCGGTGGCAATGATTCCGTGGAGGCCAACGTGGATCCCATCTGCAACAAGGGCCAGTCGTCATCGAACACCACTTGCCAACGTCAGCGGCGACATTGTCCGCCACATTACGTCCCCGTGTCCACGCAGGTACACGCTGCGGCCCACACGAGCACGTATACCCTACAGAGGGTAGATGCACCGAGCAAGAAATCTGACGACGGCATTGTCCGTCTAACTGGCCAACGACGGAATTGTCCCACTCACTACGTCCCCGGGTCCACCCAAGCACCTGCCGCCCCTGCCGTCACAGGCGGCGCAAATGAGACGCAGAAGCCTGAAGAGAACGTGTCATTGGTGTCAATGCAGGTAGATCATGTACGCAACACCGCACAAGTTCCCCACAAACTCCCAGCAACTACTAGTCCTGATCGCACTACTAGTGTTTTGGTGGCATATGTCCTAAAACTGGAGGAGTACTGCTCCAAGAAGGCCGCCGATGTGGAGATGCAGGTGTTGGATACCGAGGAGCAGACCAAGGAAGTCATTGAAGAGGACGAGCCGAATACAACAGCCAAGAAGGCTCATGATCAGGAACCAGACAAGGTGAGTCCCGTTCGTGTATCCTGGAGCAATGCTGGCTTTGTTGAGCCTGATGCTAGCACGGTGACGACAATGCACACGGAAACTTCGCTGGCTAAGGCCTCCAGCAACTATGTGCTCCAGAAGCAGCACATGGTCCAAGTGCCCTCTGAGCCAGTTGCTCTAACGGAGGAAAAGAATGAATTGTCCTCGACAAATCCTGGAACCTGCCGAACAGCCCCCCATCATGTCCTTGAAGCACATGGTGTTGCTGCTCATCAGATGTTGGACAACAAGCCCGGATGTGCCTGGGGTAATGTCCAGCAGCTGCAAAATAACAGCAGACACGATGCCAATGGTAAAGGAAAACCCCAGTGCTCTGGACAGAGCAAGAAAAGCAAAAAGCCATTTTGCAAGACATGTGGATCCGTGGGTCATTTGACACACATGTGCCGCACCGCAAAGCATCTTGTCGAGCTCTATCAGAAAGACAAGAAGGAGAGACAAACAAATCAAATATGCTACAGGTGTGGAAGCTGGGGCCATTGGTCTCGCACGTGTCGGGTGCCCAAACACTTGGCTGACCTCTATAAAAAGGATCGCGAGGCAAAAATGGCATTGGTCGACACTGGTGCCATGAAGAACTAGGGATCGAGGATGAGTACAGAAGAGGCCAAGAAAAAAGTTTTCTTTCAAGGAAATCATCATGGAATTGCCTTTATTCTTGAATCACCTTTCATGGGAATCGTTAAACTGATATGTATTCGTCATGGAAGCACCAGTGCGGATGAAGCCAAGAATGCTAAAACTTTATTCATGGAGTTCTTCGTCATTGGTTCTTGGCAAATATAGGAACAAAGAAACAGTTTTACCTTTGAGTGAAAAGTCAGCCTAGCTTTGAATCATGGAAGCAAATATTTCTAAATTAATCTCATCTACAAGCCTGTTATGCAATAAGAGAAGACAATCGCAGTTAGTTTCTTATCTGAATCAATATACACCAGTAAAAATGTGGCCATATACGACGAATTTTTTATGACGTTTCCAGTTTTATTATGTTGTTTTTTTTTTGTATTTCGTCATTGCATTCATGACAGACTACATTACTATAACAAACCGCTAAAACAGATCTACGTCGAGAGTGTTAGCGGAGATAGTCACGCAACGTCTATTGAATGATGTGAGACACATAAAAGGTACACATATATAGCCACGGACGTCGGTTAATGTGGGTGCGTGATCACGCTCGCAGGCATGGCGGCACAACCCTAAAGGTTTGCTGGGCGCACGGGCCAAGGTGGCCGGCGCACATAGTAGGCCCAGTAGAGGATTAATCTAACCCCCCCCCCCCCCCCCCCCCGCAGTCGATATGTCAGCACGAACGTTGAGGCTGGATCGAAAATCCGAGAATACTGAAGTAGGCAAGCCCTTGGTGAAAACATCGGCAAACTGAGAGGTGGTCGAAACATGTAGAACCCGGACGTCACCAAGAGCCACACATTCACGAATGAATGCTTGGTTCGTTGATGCTGAACGGGGTTGGTGGAGAGGTAGACGGCACTAACGTTGTCGTAGTAGACAACCGTGGCACAAGTCAGGGGCTGGTGAAGTTCCAGAAGTAGTTGCCAGATCCAACAAGCTTCAGCAACGCCGTTGGCCACAGCGCGGTATTCGGCCTCCGCACTAGATCGGGAGACTGTGTGTTGATGCTTGGACGACCAAGAGACGAGGCTGGCACCGAGGAAGACCGCGTAACCGGAGGTGGAGCATCGAGTGTCGCGGCAGCCCACCCAGTCCGCATCAGTGTAAACCACGAGCTCAGACGGTGTGGTGCGGGGGATAACCAGACCATGCTCAAGTGTTCCCTGAAGGTAGCGTAGAATCCTCTTGGCGGCGACAAGGTGAAGTTCTCGGGGGTCGTGCATATGTAGGCACACCTGCTGGACGGCGTATGAGATGTCAGGCCGTGTGAAGGTCAAGTACTGGAGGGCCCCGACTAAACTGCAATAGGCAGTAGCGTCGGCGACAGGAGAACCAGCACCGGTGCCAACCTTGGCATAAGTGTCCACGGGTGTAGTGCATGGTTTGCAGTCCATCATCCCACTGTGCTCCAAGACGTCCAGAATGTACTGACGCTGAGAAAGAAACATCCCGGTGGGGGTGCGCTGAACAGACACGCCCAGAAAATGATGGAGCTCGCCAAGATCCTTCATAGAGAACTCCTGCTATAGGGCATCAATGACACGACATAGGAGGGGCATGGAGGATGCCGTGAGCACAATGTCATCCACATAGAGAAGCAAATAAACAGTGTTGGTGCCGCGATGATAGATGAACAATGAAGTGTCAGATTTGGCTTCAACAAATCCCAAGGAGAGCAAGTGAGTGGCAAACCGGTTGTACCAGGCACGAGGAGCTTGCTTGAGTCCGTAAAGTGATTTGTTGAGGTGACAAACATGATCCGGGAATTTGCTGTCAACAAAGCTGGTGGGCTGTATAACAGAACATTGTCTCAGATAACGTCCCGTAGAGGAACACATTCTTCACATCTAGCTGGTGAATGGGCCAATCCTATGAGAGAGCGAGAGTGAGCACTGTGCGAACAGTGGTGGGCTTGGTGACGGTACTAAATGTCTCGTCGTAATCAATACCAAGCCGCTGAGTGAAGCCGCGGAGGACCCAGCGTGCCTTATAGCAATCAAGCGAGCCATTCGAGTGAAACTTGTGCTTGAAGATCCACTTCCCGGTGATAATGTTGGCATTGCACGGACGAGGGACAAGCTCCTAAGTGTTGTTGCACTGTAAGGCGGTGAACTCTTCCTCCATAGAGCGACACCAATTAGGGTCGGCAAGCGCGCTACGGTAGGTCTTCGGGATCGGTGAAAAGGGCGTGGCGTGGAGAGCAAGACGGGGTTGCCGGTACCCGAGCTTGCCATGCGTCACCATTGTGTGGGCATTAGCCACAGGTGCAACGGGCATAGCGCCAGGCGGAAGGGGTCGTGGTGCAGGGGCAGCCGACGATGCCAAGGCGAGCACGGGAGAGCGGGTCGGCGATGGGCCGACTGAAGTTGGGGAGCTTGGTGGAGGGGCCCGAGACCATCGTGTGTACACATGGACGATTGGAGGCCACGTCAAGAGTACCACGACAGGGGCCGTTGGTGGCGTCGCAGCACCTGGTGATGCGCGTGGCACGACGTTGATCGGTGCCGCGCTAGGCGTAGAATGGACCGTGGGCGCGAGTGGCGCGGTGACTGCGCGTGGGACCGTGGCCGCGCGTGTCGCGACGACCACGCGTGGCGCAGTTGTGGGAAGTGGTGCGAGGACCGGGGCAGGCACCAGCGGACACTCGTCCAAACCGGGAGCGCAAAGGGGCAGAACCACGGAGGGGGAGTTGGCAGGCGCGACCGAGATGGTCATCGGCAGCGGGGTACCTACAGGAGAAACAAGAGCTTCCAGAAGCTCAATGTTAGTTAGAAAGTCAAGCTCATCATGGGGGGATGAGGGCCAAAGGCCGGAGAAAGGGAAGGATGATTCGTGAAAGGTGACATGTCGAGATATTATGATTCTGTGGGAGGAGAGATCGAGACACCGGTAGCCCTTGTGATCCAAAGAGGGACCCAAGAAGGCGCAGTGAGAGGATTGGGGAGCAAGCTTATGCGGCGCTGTGGCAGAGAGGTTGGGGTAGCATGTGCACCTGAAGACGCGCAAGTCATTGTAGGACGGATGAGTGTCGTGCAAGGAAAAATAGGGAGCGGACATGCGCAGGGTCTTGGTGGGTTGATGATGTGCATGGTGGCAAGGAGACCGTCGGCCCAATAAACAGGTGGCATGGATGCTTGAAAGAGCAGTGTGCGCACAACATTGTTGATGGTCCGGATGATCCGCTCAGACTTGTCATTTTGCGGCGACGTGTAGGGACAAGAAATGCGAATAGCGACGCCCTGAGTGAGGAAGAAGGAGCGCGAGGATGAGTTGTCAAACTCGTGTTTGTTGTCACATTGGACAACCTTGATGTTGCACCCGAACTGCGTGATCACATAAGCAAAAAAGTTAGCTAGCATGGGAAAAGTCTCTGACTTAAGCTGAAGGGGGAACGTCTAGAGGAAGTGAGAGAAATCATCAAGAATGACCAAATAATATTTAAACCCGGACACACTGACGATTGGTGATGTCCAAACATCATAATGTATTAAGTCGAAAATCTTGAGAGCTCTAGAGGTGGAGCTAGCAAATAGTAAACACGAATGGCAGCCAAGTTGGCATGCATGACAGAGAGCATCACTAGGATGTTTATTACAGGCTATGACGGAACTACGAGTGAGCTTGGTGAGAACTTCCATCCCAGGATGGCCGAGACGGCGGTGCCAGGTGGTCGTCGACGTGGCAAGGAGGGCGCATGGCTGGGAGGAGGGCTTCGACAGCTGCAAAGTGTAAAGAGGCCCGGGACTGTCACTGCGGAGGAGCGCCTTGGTGCGAATGTCCTTCACGGAGAGGCTGAAAGGGTCAAACTCAATGGAAACAAAGTTGTCAGTGGTAAATTGGCGAATAGAAAGCAGGTTCTTGATAATAGAAGGGGCAATGAGAACATTTTTAAGATCAAAGGAACCTAGAAGTGAAGTGGAGCCAATACCAGTGACAGGAAGAGTTGCTCCATTATCGACAACGATAGATGAAGGAAAGGGGGAATAGGGCGCCAAGGCGACGTTACCGTGGTTGAGGTAATGTGGGAGGAGGCGCCGGAGTCGACTGCCCATTGATCGTTGGTCGGCCACGTGAGGGAGACGGTGTTGAAGGCGTTGGCCAAGCTAGAGGTGTCCCACGGTGACTAGGTGGCGGGCGGGGCATGCGGTGTGGATGGCACGCCAAGGGACTGGAGGGCCGCTTGTGGGACGAGGACCAGCCCGGGCACCTGGAATGGCGATGATGGCGCCGGACTGGGGAAGTAAGGCGCCAGAACATGCTGAGGCGGCGGTCCGTAGGGCGCCGGCGTGGTGAGATGTGGCGGGCCGATGAGGAAGGCCTGCTGCGGCATGGCAGGGTGGGGCGCGCGTGGGTGTTGGCCACCTGGCCACATCTGGATGGTGCCCATCCATGGGTCATAGAATTATGGCCATGGGGTGGTGTTGGTACTGTTACGGCCCCCGCGATGACAGCGGCGACCCCCGCCACCATTGCTGCTGCTACCATTGCCACCGGATCTAGCACCACTAGGGCCGCCAGAGGGGACTGCGGCGGGGGGTTGGTGTGCTCCGAAGGTCGGTGTAGGGGGCACGACACAGAGCTAGGGGTAGCGGGAGGTCCCGCCCTCGACGGGTTGGTGGTGGTGGCAAGGGCCATCGGGGGGGGGGCAGCAATGGGCATGCTTCGTGCGTGTGATGATGGCGGCCATGAATTGGAACTGCTCATTGAGACCACGGAGAATGTTTAGAACTAAAGTGCGGTAATGTATGGGCTCACCGAGATCACCAAGAGCGTCGGCCATAGCTTTCATCTTCTGGCAATAGTCATTGGTGGAGAGGGTGCCTTGCACATAGTTGCAGAACTCGGCATCGAGATGAAGTGCACGGGTCTCACGGTTGCCGAGGAACTGTTGCTTGAGGCCGAGCCATGCGGCCCGCGCGGTGATGCCGCCACGCTCGTGCACCGTCTCCATGAGCTCGGGGGAGATGCAGTTGTACAGCCAGGAGAGGACCATGCACTCCATGCAGACCCATGCAGGATCGGCTGGATAGGAAGCGTTGCGAATGACGTGATCGGTGAGGGAGTAGCGGCCGATGGTGAGGAGGACATAGTCTCGCCACTTGGAGTAGTTGGCAAACCACATGTCGAGGGAGACGGGCACGAGATCCCTGATGTTATAGATGTCGGCAGCTTGTGCATGGAGGTGGGCGATCATGGCGGCCTCGTAGTCGTTGGAGGCCGCGTCGATGTCATCGACAGCGCGTGGTAGAGGTTGAAGCCGGGCGCGCGCAAGAGCGGCCTCGCGCTCGAGGGCGGCAGCAGTTTTGTGTTCCTTCTAGAGGGCTTCGGCGGTGGCACGAATGCGATCCTGCGCCACGGCAGCCTTCTTGAGGATGTCAGCGTCCTTCTAAGGATCGACACTGCGGGCATCGTTGGCGGCCTTGGCATTAGTGGCAGCATCCTCCAACAGCCTGGTTGCAGCTTCATCTTCCTCGTGTCGCTTGGCGGCGGCTGAGGCAGCAGCCACGGCATCAAGGACAGCCGAAGGGATGGAGCCAGTGCTGGTGGAGGGAGCGGTTGTGGCCTTGGCGACCTTGGCTGTGGTGGCGGAGCCGTCATCGGCCATGGGTGGCGGCTAAGGTTTGGGAGGTTTAGCGGAAGCGAGGGGTACCAGGACCGAAGAAGTCTCATGATACCATGTTAGCGGAGATAATCACGCAACGTATATTGAATGATGTGAGACACACAAAGGGTACACATATATAGCCACGGACGTAGGTCAACGTGGGTGCGTGATCACGCTCGCAGGCGTGGTGGCACAACCCTAAAGGTTTGCCGAGCGGATGGGCCAAGGTGGCCAGCGCACATAGTAGGACTAGTAGATGATTAATATAACAGAGAGGCGCCCTCAAGTCTTGAGTGAACGAACCGAGCGCTCTCGCCCAACTGCAACTCGCACTAGATCCTAGCCGGCCCCCTCCCTCCCTGCCTCCGGCGACCTCGCCGATGGCTGGCGAGTGGAGAGGAGCCACCCCGCTTGTAGCTTTTAGAGTCTTAGTTTGAAGCTTTTCAAGTGTCTCTCAGTAGTTGGGCTATGTTCCACTTTTTTCATTGTTTTCCTAGGCTCTCCTCGTCGTCGTTGTTGACGGTCATTAACTATCATTTCCAACCATCAATATTACTCAAAATAAAGGAGGATTCAACATTCTCACCATGCATGTTAGTTATAATTAATAAAGTTCCACTTATACTTGGAGAAATGCCCACATGCAGGAGATACAACCAATGACAGGAGAAAATACAACTATGTGGCGAAGAAACACAACTTCCACCAATCAGGTTTGCTAACTGGGATTCCCACGGATCAAATAACCCACCTGCAGCACCAAACTGACATACAGAAGGGCTAAGCCATGGAGGAGACAAAGGGGTCCACCTACCGGTGTGCTAGAAAAATTAGGGGGGCATTGGGCCCACCCCTATTCAGCTGAACAAGGAGGGGGCCTAGTGGGGCCCAACTTCCTCTGGCGGTTTTGCAGTGACTCACTAAAGGCGGCTGTACCTCTTAGCGCGGGAGTTACCGACCTCAAAACCGCCTTTGGACCCCTCCTATAAATAGAAGGGTGTGCCTTTACTCCTCAACACACACTTAGAAGTATCACTCTCTTTGTATTTTGAGTTCCTCTCTAGTTTTAGTGGAGTTAGAATAGAGTCTTCTTCAGTTCCTAAGTCTTCCATAGAGTTGTGGTATGGCCCTTGTATCGTTCTTCTTTTGTAAGACTTTGCTCTATTTAATATATTTAGTCTTTCTATATAGTTATGCTTGGGTCTTCTTCTTTTGTTTGATTATATGATCCATTCATGTATGTAGTTGTTATGCTTGCATTTTAGTAGTGTAGTTATGCTACACTATCATGTTAGACATAGACTCTTACTATAGTCTTTATTTATATCGTTATACCAATGCATGACTAATGTTTGACTTAGATTATTTCCATATGCTTAGTGTTCACTTTAATGTGATTACTCCTTTTCCGATGCATCATTAGGAGATTTAGGGGTATTATTCTAGACATGTAAGCATGATGCTTAGATCAATAGAATGTATTATTTGTCGCATAGCCCACGGATTGGTTGGGGTAGGCAATAGGTGGTGATAGCCTATTTGTCCTTTGAAATCTCCCACATTTGGCTATACAATAGGCTCTTGGCCGGAATCGTATTATGGATGCAAGCAAAAACTAGATGCCCAGGATGTGATGATCTGATTATCTTACATTGCTTATGTATCTGTATAATAGTATATAAATATAAACTATGTAACTATATGAAAGCAACATAGGAACTTAGTTCTTTCTTTATTCTTTTGCACTAGACTAGCCTTTATTTATCTAGAGTATGCTATCCATATGTCCACTACCCATATTTATCTTTATCCTTACCCCTATGAGGACTTTGTCCTATAATCTATTACGCAACACTAGAACATGATAATTGTCTTGATCCTCCCGCCTTCCTTTAGGATAAAATAAATACGATACCCTAAATACTTCCGGGTTAAATGCTACAATGACATTCTCCGTTCCCTTGCAGATTACTTGCATTCATTAAAAATAGCAACAGTCGTCCTTATGCTCTTCAGAGTGGCAGGGAGCAAATAGTGCCCCTCCAATAAGGTAGTCATAGGTCCCCTTTCTCCGCCCCCACATTCCACACCCGCCTTCCTTGCATTCAACGTCGGCGAGCAGGTCTTCTAAGAGAGCTCTCTCAAAGCTCTGGTCTCCAAATCTGAGCCAAGAGGAGGCACATCCACCACCTCTGGTCTCGAATCTGCACGCCGACTATCACTATCTTTGACATTGGGTCGGCTTCAATCGCCATGCCACCTCCACCATAGGAGTCGCACCCCTTCACCGAGTATCAAGCCACCACCCCGTTGTTGTGTTCAGGCGTCAGCTTCCTCAACCACCTCGACAGACATTGCTGCCCACGTGTCCCCCGTCGATCTCTACAGAGAAGACAAAGCCGATCCTATACCTATTGGCACTAATTGGTCCAACTTCATCTATAGTGCCAGTGACAATCTTACCTAGGGATTCCTATCATCTCCACTTCAACCTCTTCTCCAGGGGGAGCAAGGGAGGCCCTCTTGTCGATGGTTTGGACTCGGGCTGCCTTCACGGTGCGACTCGGTCATATACCGGTGGATGCCATAGCCCCATGGGTGCCACAACACGTGAAGCGCTTTATCACCACCTGCGGCAGTGGTCACGGCCACCCCATCCCTCGTCGCCATGCCTCTCCATCGTGTTGGAGTGGCCAATCTTCTGTTCATTGGTGTTGCTTCTACAAAATCAATCATGCCGGTGACTTCATCCAACGAAGGCCTCTTCATCTGCAACCTCTAAGCAACGGAGGCCCTTTCGGTTTGCCAACGACGAGAACTCTGGAGCGGCGATGCCCTCGGGTCAAAGATAATCTTCCACGTGTGAGGCTTTGATGCATTCCCCCGATGCGTGTGCGTCGTCATGTCCTCAATGTCTGCTGCTTTGAGTACCACGTGTCTCTCTATGGATCCCTCTTATGGTCCCACTTGTATTGTGCTTTAATCACCTAATATATTTCCTTTATAAAAAAACCCCGCTAAAACCGTCACAAGAAGCATCACTGGACTACAAGTGTCTTCATCACAGATGACATTTGCCGCGCACATCACCATCCTGTGACACTCAGTTTGTATCAATGATAAGTAACAATGATATATATCTTTGTGCTTACTCGCTCTTGTTGGCTTTTATTGGCTCTAGCCTATAGCCATATATAATGGTGGATCCTAAAACAATAAGGCCAGGACACTGACGCTTTGAAAGTGTGCAGATTTGATATTGATGCTGTGAATATTGATGTGGGAAATCTTATTTATCATTATACTGAGTGCTTTTAAGAATCCATATCTACAATGGTGGGTCGAAGGAGGACAACATTTCACAATCCTGTGCCCCACCCTTGTCTCATTTTAAATCTACCGTATGTGTATGAAATATTTGGGAGACACATTGTAGAAAAACCAAAAAATAGTTTAAGACACTAAATAAATGATAATGCATTAATTGACCCATATCATAATATATTAATATCTGAATATGCAGTCTTCTTTGGGATAATCATGCACAAAGATATGACAACTTCAGGAGTATATTGATGAACTATGCTATGCCAATCTCCATGATTTCAGACAGTCCAAGGTCCATAATTTAGCTCTCAGTTGTATGTTGGTTTCCCCATTTTTGACATCATAAAGATCTATGTCGAAACTATTTATCTTTGGTATAAGAATGATATCAATTTTTATGGGTCGTAGTTATCCATGCAAGTACTTTCACCGCTATGCAATATTATGCCCCTACTATTAAAATTAAGAGATCTAAACATGTTCACAGTTGCCCTTTTACGTTTGAGTATCTGTAGATGTGGGCCAAACACATACTTTGGTTGAGAGATTGTTACAGGACTTGTTTCCATCATATTCTCATGTTCTTTGGTGTCTGATAAGGTGTGCAGAACAGAATAACAAACTTAACATTCTCAGAATCACAAGAAGTGAAGAGAAGGGTTGGACTTGTTAATTATATGCGCCTAATGGCCTTCTGGAGACCTGGTTCCTATTTGATACAGGGACTGACAATCGACGTCTCCAATGTTCTGGAGAAGCAGATACACAACAAGAATCTTGGATGACCGGTCCTGTTGTCGGAGATGAGATTTTTTGATAGACGGATATGCGTTTTGTTGATAGACGGATATGCAATGGTTGTATAACTTCTCGCTGTATAACTGCCATCCAACCATCGGAACTTTCATCGCACCGGAGGCATTGGCTATAGACGGATATGCAATACAATAACATCGTCTCAGATATTACGTGAAAAAATATTTGGTTCAAATAAGAAATTTTGTCATGATCCGATTGATGGTTTCAATATGCAAAATGTGGAGAGTATTCTTATGTTTTGCCGCCTTGTAGGGCATCAACCACAACTAATTCAATGCGAGAGAAAAATATGTCGCTACAAGACCTAGATCAGACTGCTTTTCTAATTTTTTCTTACACACGAGACGTACGGTCGTTGCTTGCCTTTAAGACTAAACAAGTTCGTGATCAACAACGTCAACCAAGAAGGGTTGAATTGGATTTGGCTGAGAAATATGCTTTGATTAGGGTAGAGGAATGCAAAGCGGGGAGAATGAAGAAGGCAAGTTATACCGTTGCGTTAACTACAAAATGACCCAAGATTAGGAGACAGCCCATTATACGGCCAACCGTTTAGAGCGTGACGCCGTACATGGGTGTGGATGGGGTTCGTATCGTCTGCCATCGCAAAAGCTGTGCTCTATGCGGTCCATCTAATAATCTATGGCTCTTGATAAGTACAGTCTAATAGCCAAGCAATTAAGTTAATGAGCCTCTATTTTTGGCAACAGTCCCAGCGGGAAGTAGATGGGAAACGTAATTTCTGACAGTATTGCAGACAACACTTTCACATTTCTTTTACTTTATATGACCATTTATGAAACTTTGATGACTTATTGTTTTTCCTTTGCTATAAAATTGGGTCACTCTGATGGTAGCGAACTCACTACCGGAATCCGGCTCTTTGCCGAGTGTCAAGGAAACTCGACAAAGGCCTAAATACACTCGGCAAAGAACACACGGCAAAAAAAGTGTCTTTTATCGTGCATTCGGTAAAGCCTTTGCTGAGTGTCGAAATACACTTGGCAAAGTGTAAGCTTTATGACCATAGATGATTGGATCCCCGAGGTATAGATGTTTTGGTGATTAATGATAACTATGAAATTGTGAGCTAATATCTATATGAGTGTTGTCTATGCAAAAATCATTTCTAAACTCTTGATTAGCCAATCTCCTTGATGTGTAAGTGGGTGATGTGATACCCATGTTTTGGAAGTGCGTGGTTTGGACCATGGAGATCCATTCCTTTTAAAATCTACTGGAACTGGTGGGAATGGTTTGTACTCCCTCTAGGGCCAACCTCCTAAAAATTGACAGGTCCCCTTTTTCCTTGAAATCTATTCTGAGTAAACCCCGCGTGCTTAGCCGCTAGCACAAATGATAAATCCCCTGGCCTACGTCCTTGCTACAACCTAAATGCATGATTTTACCCTTGAGTAGTGTTAGTGCTTGCTCAGTACCTCATCTACTCACGGTTTGTTAATCATAGTTTTTAGTGATCAACTCCCGAAGAGGAAAAGCAATAGGGTTTCGTCGTATGCGCAATTTGCCTATGGATGTGATGTAATGTGACGGATTGAAGTGAACTAGTCTTCTGCACCCAATTTCCGCTGCATCGTCTGATTGTAACTTAGCCATGTTTTGTAAGTTATTCATATATCATCGTATTTTAGTATTATATGGATTTGAGATAATCTATATCTGTGTACCAACTACTTATCCAGGGATTGGTACAGGATGCATAGGGACGCCCCCGGAGAGTGAGGTGTCACAGATTGGTATCAGAGCCATACTTGGCCGTATGACGAAACCAAAGGATGCCTAGAGCCGGACGCATACCGTATATAGAGACCCTTGCCCCGTATTTGCTCTACCACTCAAAACCAAAACTGAATTGCGATCCAAAAGCCTTACCCGTGTTACCTAGAAGCCCTTTGTAAGGATCATGACCATTGAGATCATCCCAAGGTATGAATGTTTTGGTGATGAATGACAAACATGAAATATGACTAATGCCTACACGAGTGTTGTTCGTGTAGAAAACCTTTTCTACTCTATGATGCTTGTTGACGGCGGCCTTGGCGATGGATGATAACGACCGCAATCATGGAGGCTTGTGAGCTTGATGGAGTCTAAGGGTTGATGGAGATGGATCAAAGCTAAGTACAAGCTATGGAGCAAGTGTTGTGGAACACTTGTCTAGTTGTTAGGGCTTTGAGTCCATAGGAAAAGCCGGACTATCAAGGGGGTCTAGATCATTTCTCTTAGGTCATGTCTAGTCGCTGATGTGCAAGGTTGCTCGGTGAAATCACAGGCACTAGGTGACAGTGGAGAAGCCAAGGAGCTGTTCAGAGAAGTCGGGAAACGAAGTCAAGCGAGGACGAGGAGTTTCAGCTTCTGGAGATAGAGACCCGATAGAGGGTCATAGAGACCGGATGGTACGGTCAGCAGGAGGATTTTCAAAATAGAGGAGAAGTTGGCCACAAGGAAATCTAAGAAGTTGGTCAAGGCCATTGCACGTGCCTGCGTTGCCGCCTTGAGCGACGTCGACCTCACATCAAGCGAAGGCCTTACAAGCTCGGAGGAGGAGGCTGAGAAGCCACGAGTCAAGAGGAAGGATGACTTCACCGGGCTCTGCTTCATGGCAAAGAACGACCACGACACCGACTCTGGCTCTGACTCCGACACAAGCAAGGTACCTCCCACTCTTGATGAGCTCTCTTCTGAACTTGATCATTTGCGCGATGTTTTCCTCATGCAAGATTATAAGCTTTGCAGCGCTGTACATGAGAGTAGAGAGCTTAAGTCTAAGTTGGAGAGTGCTGAGTATGAAATCACTTCGCTTAGGTCTAAGCTGGCAAAAGATGACATTATTGTTGAGTGTGAGTCCTGTCAAGTTGTGATGAATGATCTTGCACAGAGGGAAAGTGTGCATGCTCAAGTTGCCAGTCGGCTTGAGAGTGCTCTTAAAGAGCTTGATGAATTCAAAGCTAGACCAACCCTTTTGGGTGCATGTCAGAAGTGCTCCAAGCTCACTAATGAGTTGGAAGCTCAAACCCTCAAAGTCAAAGAGCTCGAGTCCAAGCTGCTAGATGAGACTCGCTCAAAAGTTCTTCCACCACCATATGTAGTGTGTAGCTCTCTTAAGGATAAGCTTGCAATCACTAGAGAGGAAAACAAAATCCTAACCCAAGAAAATGACTATCTCATCTCTCGTCTCCAAAGAACCCTAGTGAGTGAGGAGAAGATTGAGAGTGACTTGGCAAGAGTCAAAGAATGTGCCAGTAGGTCAACCTACAACTTGGGCTTGGGATTTGAGAGGTGTGACAAGAAGAGTGAGAATGTGGGTAAGTTTGTGCCTAGCTCTAGCTACAAGGATGAGGAACAGTCCATCAAACCCACTGACACATATACCCACCTAACCCCAATCCTTCCTTCAACCCAAAGCAAGACGAGAAGCCAAAACCCAAACCCACTGTGCAAGCTAAGCCTAAACATGAGAGTGTCTACATTTGCATTATCTGTGGTCGTAAGGGTCACTTGGATGAGTACTGTTATAGGCGTAAGAGAATTGAGAGGATGCAAGCTGAGTTAACTAGGAATGTGCATCATGATGACTTTGTTGGTTTTCAGCCTCGCTCTTTTTCTCGTGCCTATTGTGGACAGGGTCATTCCTCATATGGCTTTGACTCATGAAACAGAGGCTTTGCTCAGCAGCGCTTTGGCACCTCATGTTTTCCCCATCGTGGTGAGCGTTGCTTGCGTGGATTTGGCTTTCACACAGATGTTTTCCATCCTGACAACCACAGGTTTGAGTCGAGACGCTTTGACAGGCCACGCTTTCCCCATCGTGGTTCTCGTCCCACGCGTTCGACTGGTAATCTGCAAAGAACTGTGATAACCGCTGCAGGTCGTGTGATTCAGTGCTGGCTTCCTATGAGTTTTCTTTCTAACCCCATCACTGAGTCATCGATCTTTCCTTCTCATTCTTTGTAGGCAGCAGGTGGAGGCTTGGAGAACAAATGGTTGATGGACTCCAGGTGTTCGTGCCACATGACCAGAGATGCAAAGTGATTCTCCAGCCTCACTCCCTTGAAACGCCAGGAGTATGTGATCTTTGGAGATGACAAGAGAGGGACAGTGAAGGCAAGAGGCGCGGTAAAGGTAAATGAAAAATTCATTCTCAAGGATGTTGGTTTGGTTGAGCATCTCAAGTACAATCTCCTCTTTGTCTCTCAGTTGTTTGATGTTGGTTTGGAAGTGCGCTTTAAGAAAAATGCTTCTTGTGTTCTTGATTCAAATGGCTCTTTGGTTTGTGGGGTTTCTAGCATTGGGAAAGTTTTTCAGGCTGATTTTGCTAGTTCTCCTGGCTCTCACAAGTGCTTGTTTGCTCAATCTTCTTCTGAGCTCTGGAAATGGCATAGGGGACTAGGTCACATGAGCTTTGACTTGCTTTGTCTCTTGAGTGGACTAGGTTTGATCCGAGGATTGCCTAAGCTCAAATTTGATAAGGATTTGGTTTGTGCTCCTTGTCATCATGGGAAAATGATTGTCGCTTCTCATCCACCAATCAATTTGGTGATGACTGAACACCCTGGAGAGCTGCTTCATACGGACACTGTTGGTCCTTCTCGGGTTCGTTCGGCGGGTGGGAAGTGGTATGTTCTTGTGATTGTTAATGACTACTCTCGCTACTCTTGGTTTTACTTTCTTGAGAGCAAGGATGAAGTGTTTCATCGCTTTCGGAGCTTAGCTTTGAGGTTGTTCAAGGAACTTCCTGGTGCATTACGAGCAATTCACAGTGATAATGACACCGAGTTCAAGAACTCCTCCTTTGATGCTTTCTGTCTTGAGCATGGTATTGAGCATCAGTTTTTAGCTCCTCGTGTCCCTCAGCAGAATGGTGTGATCAAAAGAAAGAACAGAACCTTGGTGGAAATGGCCCGGACGATGCTCGATGAGCATAGGACTCCGAGGTGGTTCTGGGCTGACGCCATTAACACTGCTTGCTATGTTTCCAATCGGATTTTCTTGCGCTCAATTCTTAATGTGACTTCCTATGAGCTACGCTTTGGGGGGAAGCCATCAGTTTCTCATTTGCGTGCCTTTGGTTGCAAGTGCTTTATTCTCAAGCATGGCAATCTTGATAAGTTTGAGTCGAGATCTTCCGATGGCATCTTTCTTGGCTACACCCCTCATGGCCATTCTTACAGAGTTTTGAATTTGGAAACTAACACCATCGTAGAGTCCTGTGATGTAACCTTTGATGAATCAAACTCTTGTGCAAGCAATGTGGTTGAGACTACAGGTAACATGGAGATGGAGGAGAGTATCTTTGTAGAAGAGGACTTACAGGGCTTGGATGATGACGATGATGAGTCTTTCCATCCCACATCCGAGCTTGTTCCTGCTGCTTCCACCACTCCAGCAGAGGGTCCAGAAGCTTCTACATCGACCTCAGCAGCTATTGAGCCAGCTCCAGCTATGGTTGAGGGGGAGGTACGCTCTAAGAGAGAGGCTCCTCACCACATTCAGTGTCAACATCCACCTCAATAGATGATCGGTAATCTCTATGAGAGGACAACAAGGTCAAGGTCTGCACATCTCGCCTGCTTTACTAATTCTCTCTTTGTTGCCACCTTTGAACCTCGGGATGTTGGACACGCATTATCTGATGAACATTGGGTTAATGCCATACATGAGGAGTTGGTGTTTGCCATCCTTATGGCATCATTTGAGGGGGAGTTGGTGTTCTCTTGTATATATGTATTTTACCTTTTTATGCATCACATCTCATATGTAATATATGCATTGATAGATGAGCTTTGATTCTTATACTTTTTTGCATTTCTCTTTGCTATGATTGAGCTTGAGCTAAGTTGTGTGGATGTGATAGTAATCTCTCATGCTTAGATTTTCTAGATGGCTTGTTATAGATTCTTTTGAGCAACTTGCTAATCTTAAAGGTAAACTGAGCTTCTTATGAATGTTATGAACTAATCTTGTTAAGTCTTGCTCACCATGTGTATAATCGCTCTTATCCCTATCAAAACTTGTGTTGAGGCTAGTGTTGACTTTTGCTAAGCCATACTAATAAATCATCACTGACAAGGTGCCATAAATGCTTCATTAATATGTCCTAGAGCCAATTAGGTAAAATCCGCAAGCGCACGGAAAATACCGTTGTAACATTTCACCCGGAAGTATTCAGGGTATCGTATTTGTTTATCCCAAAGAAAGGCAATGAATAAGAAGGCTTACTTATGAACATATTTACATTGTGAATTGATAAGGATCATCTAACCAAGGCAGACAAGCAATGGATAATGACGAGGTAGTGTGACACACAGAAGATTCTATCTCAAATATAAATAAATAAATAAAGCCAAGTAGAGAAAGAACTAAGATGAGCTACTCCTACAATACTTTTATATACAGTTGTATAGCCTAAGTTCTATACACATACACGCTTATACTCAGGTTCAACAGTTATTAACATAACACTTCAGGCACGGACCTACCCCTGCATCCACAGGCGACTTCCGCCAAGAGCCTACACACTAGCCTAGCGTGGAGGAGTTCAAAGGACAGACAACATTGTCACCAACTGCCACCTACCTCAGCTAACCGGTATACTAATGAATAATTGATGCAAATCAATTATCCAAGTACCATACTTGCATAATCAAAGAGCACTCTACTCCTCCATGGTTATATTAACAAAGCAGAGCTATCATATAAATATGATCACCAAACCCATGTCATGTCATAACAATGAATCCTAAGCATAAAGACTATGTCATATAAATTAGACTATAGTGACGGTATATAACAAGCATGACAATACTAGTATAATAAATATAAACTACTATCACACAAGTGGGCTATACTATCACATATATGGATCACAATATCAAACAAGAAACTCATGACCCAAACACAACTATATGAAAAGATGACATTTATTAAATAGAGCAAAGTCTTACAAAAGGGAAATGATACAAGAGCCATACCAATTTCTCCAAGAGAAGACTTGAAGAACTAGAGAGCTCTAGACTCAGCCTAACTCCACTAAAACTTGAGAACAACTAAGTAGCAAGAGAAGGAATTCTTCTTGTGGTGTGTGTGTGAGTGTAAAGCCACACCCCCCCTATTTATAGCCTCTATAGGTCGGCAATGGGGAGTAACCGCCAAGAATATCCCTGCCCACCGCCTTCAGGGAGCAACCAGGAGCCTCCACGTGCAAGCCCAGGAGGAAAGGCCGCATGCCTGGGTCGGCCGACCTAGGGGGGTCGGCCGACCTGTGGCTCGGCCCTCCTGGGTTATGCTTCCTCAGGGTGGCTGCCAGGTGGGTCCTCATCCTAGATGTTGGGGTAGTTTTGTGTGTTTCTTCGGTGTGGTACTGAAAATGGGCCCTTCAATCCATGGGATGTCCAGTTCGCGCTCTCTCATTGGTCAAAAGTGTGTTTCTTTGCCTTTTAGGTGTGTTTGCTTCATATTTCCTCCTGCATGTAAATAATTCCCAAGTACAAGTGGAACTATATTATTGTAAACAAATATGCATGTATGAAATGCCAAGTTCTCCTTTATTTGAGCATAGTTGACGGATGAAAATGGTACTTAACAGCTGTCAACAGGTTGTCTAGAGGATGTCTTGGCTTTGGCACCTTGTGTTTGGGAAATGGAAGGCTTTGAAAATGTTTAGCTCATGATGGAATATTGTGGGAATGTGTGTTCCTTTTGCTGCAAAGGCATGCTCTTTTGTCTTGTGAATACATCATGAAAAATCTGCTTAGTGCTTTGAGCAAAATAATTCTAAATTGCTAAATCCAAACACTGTAACTTGAGGCCTCGGGGTGTTTGCCATACCTAGTCGTGCGACCCTCCGCATGGATAAGAGAACACATGAGGATAAACAATAAACACTTGATCAAATGAGTCTCTGTTGCATATGTGAGCGTTTGTAAAGCTCATTTTCTGTGAATGCTTGTTGCCCTAGTTGAGATTGAGACTGGCTAGTATCTTTTGATTCACTTGATGCCCGTTTTGCCTTGGATGGGAGTACTTACACATGTGGTGACAGTTTTTCTCATGATAAGCAAATTTGATTCTATCTAAGCTAGTCAATCTTTTTGCTTAGCTTGTATAGCACTTGCTGTTTATGCCTTGCTATCTATTTTTGGTCTCTGTATGATTGTGAGTTATTGCTTTTACACTTCATGGCTCTATGGATATGATTAGCAAGGTTAAATGCATGTTTGCATAATTGTTGAAACTCCTTAGGTTTGCATTTTCATTCATTGCATGTTTGTTCTTTTGCTACTTTGATGAGTTCATTGCCAAAGGGGGAGAAAGTTGTGGGTCATGCACAAATAATGCTAAGAAACCTAAAATGATTCATTTTGCATTACATGAGACCTACCACAACTTGAGGGGGAGCATTTCATGTCCTTGAGCGTTTTCTTGTGCTTTTCACACTCTTTGCGTCTCAAGTCGCTGTCTTTGCCAACTCTTGGTTTTGTGATCCCTATTTTGCTAGATGGCCTACTTGTCACCTTTTCTTTGGATTTAGCCATTTGGATGTGCTTATTCGGCTTCGCATTTCAATCTCTAATCTTTGTGCATTTAGTGTTGTCAATGTACTCATCAAGGGGGAGATTGAGAAACCATGTGGATATGTGTCATAGTTTGCAATATGTGATGAGTAATTGACATTGGTTGAGTCTATGTTTGAGTTGAAATGCGGGAATCTGGGGATTGCAGGAGTTGTGCATATCATGGTTTTGAATAACTGGAGTTGGTAAGGATGTTGGAGAGTTTGCAGGAGATGGGAAATGTGTTTGCTTGTCTCATGATGTGTAGGTCACTGGAGTTGACTTGGCGGTCAACGGCGAGAGGATCGGGCACAAGTAGGAGACTTGGGGCCAGACGATCAGAAGGCCGGGTGGAGTCAAGGGTGATCCATACCATACACGCGGAGAGGCAGGAAGCACGGACGGTTTCACGGTTGAGCCTCAAAACCGTGGTGGTGATAAAGACGACATGTTGACCAAGTCAAGGCGAGCAGGATGCCGGTGCAAGTGACAAGGGGGCTCGATGGACAGGGACCGAGAGAGACTTGCCGATGGTCAGGATCACAAGACAAGGTGACACATGTTGACATCGAGAAGTCGTGCTTTGACAAGCGTGCAAGGCGGTTTCCCGTTTTGGGCCTAAAACCCGGTGGTGGTGGTTGGTGGCACCATCACGAAGCTTGCTTCAAGGCGAAGCAAAGTCGTGAAGGGCCCGAGGGCGTTCGGACGATGAGGAGAGAGATGGACAAGTTTGCCCCTGGTGGTAGGTGGTAGTGTTATGTAGGTCAAGGGTAGAGTGGTCATATGGACAACTCCTAGGCCTATATAAGGAGAGGTAGGGCTGGTGGAAGAGGAGCCTCTCTTGTCATTAGCCTTGCTAGGTTTTTCTTCTCATGTGCTAGGAGAGTGCTTTATCTGTTAAGAGGAGAGTAGTGGGTGTGTGGCAGACATCTCTTACCCTTCTCAAATAGTGGGAGGATGAGGATGGCTTCCTAGCCATGTAATCATGTATCTTGAATTCTTGAATCAATGATATGAGGTTCATTTTCGTGGTCAAGATCTTCCTCTCTCCCTAAATCCCGAATCTCTCTTTTTCTTTATTTTTGGAGCTATTTTTGTAGGAATTTTCGGTCTCCTTTTTAGATGAGTTTTTGGGTCGGATTTCTTGAGAAACTTGTTGCTATGATGAGCTAGAACAATCCTATATGGATCCTTGACCGAAT
This sequence comes from Eleusine indica, assembly GCA_030378355.1. Lineage (NCBI taxonomy): Eukaryota > Viridiplantae > Streptophyta > Magnoliopsida > Poales > Poaceae > Eleusine > Eleusine indica. The sequence continues at coordinate 33,358,123 of CM059498.1, read as the reverse complement.
CAATAGCTCTAGCACCTTTGATTGGAAGGATTTCTCAAGTTTTCTCTTTTTGGTGTTCTTGGCACAAGATCTGAAATTCGTGATGATTCCTTGAGCCAATCGATTTGATCTTCTAGGATTAGGGTTGTGATGTATTGAGGATTCACTGTTCAAAAATCGCATGATTTGGAGTTCGTTTGATTAGGTTTTGACCAAGTTTTTGCCTAATCCCGAAACCTTTTCTTGTTCTGTCGGGGTCGATCGACACTGCCGACGACCGGGACCGGCACTGCCGGTAGGTCATCCGAACCCCTCACCAGCACTGCCGATGTGCTCTGTTTGCTGCTTCTGAGAATCCCTCACCGGCACTGCCGATGGGCTTTACCGGCACTGCCGATGGTGCCAACCGGCACTGCCAATGGTTGTGATCGGCACTACTAATGGTAGTCCAGTTTCGCATTGTTTTGAGTGGTTTGAGTTCCCTTTTGTTTCCGCTGTGTTCCGTTGCTGTAGTTGATCATTCCTAGGGTTGGCACATCACAAGTTGGTGTGTAGCCTTAGTGATCGGTTTAGAGGTTGGCTCGGGTTGTAATCGGGACATAGGCCAAGTTCTCTTGGAGAATTTTAATTGGCTTCTATTCAACCCCCCCCCCTCTGGTTGCCTTCTCGGTCCTTCAGTGTATCCATAGGGGTGATGACTCATCATTCTCTCCCTTTTAAATTAGAGTCATCCTCGACTCAAGCTCATCTCTTTCTCCTAAGTGTGGTCTCAAATCTGAAATACTAAATATAGAACTATTCCCAAACTTTGGATGCACCTCATGTTTATGTGTTATGAAATTTATCATCACAATGTGAAACTACAGGAGAAGGCATGTCACACAAATAAACAACCTCTTTGAAAAGATGGCTAGCAGTATGAACATCATCGTAACTCTTTTGACAAGTTAGAAAATGTATGATCTTAAAAACATTAGAAACACTTGACATGGAATGATAATTATTAGTGCAGTTTTCTAGTTGATCATTGAGTTGTACAACTCAAGGAGGTTTCAATTTTGAACAAATATAAACTCTATGCACCATAAACAAACCTCTGTGATCATAGTTTCCAGCAGCATGAAAAATATTTCTTGTCAATAAAGACAATTCAGATTGATAAAAGAATTGCTTCTTCACAATATTTAGATCACAGAGAACATCAAATTTAATATAACCCAAAGTATTTAGAGAAGACAATAATTTCTGCTCATCCCTTTCACATGCAACTAAAATCAAATGTTTAATTTCAGCACTAGTAGGTGAATCATAAGCAAAAGCATCAAGCTCATTTATTTGTTGTGGCAAAGTTATAAGTGAAGCTTCTCTTTATCACAAGGACTAGCAGATAAATCAACTTGTGACAAAAGAATATTATCATAAGGTTCCAATACAGCAGGATTGTTGGAGCAATTCATCATATCAAGAAAGCTTTTACCTGAAACATCAATCTGTTCTTTATCTTTCTCACTATCCTCTTCTTTGTGTAGAAGCTGAAATGTATTGGCTGCAACAAGAGGCAAGGAAATATGTTCATCCTCTAGTAATTCAGATTTTGATGGAAGTGTTACAACATATGAAATAGCTCATTCTATCCTAAACGGTTCATTCTTTCTTCTCTCAAATCTTTGTTGATCTTCTTCTAAGATTTAGCGGTCATAGGTTTAAGAGTAACCCTTCTACCATTGTATGTAAATGAGTAGCTATTAGCAATGGTATCGTGTAAAATATTATTAGTAGAAATCCAAGGTATATCCAATAACAAGTGATATGCTTGCATAGGTATTATATCAAATTCTGCACTATCCTTGTAAGAACCAATAAAAAAACTTAATGCGTGCAATTTAATCTACCTTTATCTTACTACAAGAATTTACCCACTGGATGATGTAGTATGGACATGGGTGTGGTTGTGTGGTCAAACCAAGCTTCTCGACTAACTCTAAATTTGCGATGTTCCGGCTACTCTCTCCATCAATGATCACACGACAATGACGATCCTTCATAACAAAGTGAGTCTGGAACAAGTTATTCAATCGATTTTGCTCTACCTTATCTATTTGAGAACTAAACAGTCATTGTGCTATGACACTCATGTATTCCTCATTAGATGACACCGACTCATCACCATGAGTGTTACAACCTGCCATCATTAGTAGCAAATAAGAAAACACAAAAGAGTATATTTTCTTGCCACTACAATTTAATCACATGATGCTCTCAACATGCAAATTAAAGCATCTTACCAAGTTCTTATAAAGTTCTTAATAGCAAGGCAAAGGATACCAAGGAGAGTGTGATGCAATGATTACAAGGGTCCAAAAATCTGTGCCTATTTAGAAGGATATATATAGAGCGAGGAAAGGCAATATTTGATAGTAAGGATTAGCAAAATTTCAATTCAGAAGTTACATAAAATGAAAATAGTCCCAAGCCAATCTATGTCACCGGCCTAAACTTGTCTTGGACCTAGTTCAAGCAAGCAAGCAAATGACTCAACAGATGACATAAAGGATGCAAGCAATGCGGATTTTTTTCTTTTCTATTTTCTAGCTGTTCTTTTGTCTTTTTTGTGTGGATTTTCTTCTTCTTTTTTTCAGCACCTTTTTCCCTTTTGCTTGTTTTTTTAATCAAGAATTGCAGCAAGAATTTCCAGATTTATAACTCATAGAAACACCTAAATTGTTTTCTTACAACAAATGCTGCAAAGCAAATGATTTTTTATCCTTTCCCTGTACTAGGTGCAGAAAGGAAAAATTGAAATAGTGAGAGGAGAAACTGATATCAGATCTCACCATGTAAACAAATGTTCTAGCACACAATTTCAAAGATGGAGTCCATCTACTTATGGAGATGCTGGAAATTACCAAAAAATCTATTCTTTATGATATTCCATGAAATGTGATGGAGGAGTTGCGCCCTTCCATGACGCACCTCTGGTTCAAATTTCATGACTTTTGGAGCTCGTTTGCTAGGGTTTTGGTGTTTTCCCCTTCGTTTCATCGTTGCTGATTTGACCCAGTCGGAACTTCCGATCGCACATCAAAACTTCCGATAAGCTCTGACTTGTTCTATTCTTGTCTCAGCCGGAACTTCCGATACGCTACCGGAACTTCAAGTGCGGGTTGCAAAACTTCTCGTACGGGGTTGCAAAACTTCTGATACGCTACCGGAGCTTCCAGTGCGCTGCTTCCCAGTCAGAACTTCTGGTATGGCGTCAGAACTTCCGATATGCCTCCTCGGTTTTGAGTTTGTTTAAGTTATTTCTTGGATCTCATTTGTCCTTCTTGACATCGTTGAGCCTCCGCTGTGTGGACCGTCACATTGAGTCATTTCTCGGATTAGCACATCATGAGTTGGTGTGCGTAATCTTGGTGATTCATGTAACATCCCAAATTTTAAAGCAAAATTGATTAGAGAAAATTAGTACAAAATTTAATTTTCCAAAGTTAATACGATTTCATGATTTGTTTTTTCAAAAATAAAAACCTCACCAACTAATTAAATTAGAATCATAGGAATTTTAATTTTACAAATAATTAAAAATAAACGTGTCAAAGTGATTGTTTTGTTTGGCATCTGTTTTTATTTATTGGGCTCTCGCTCCAATTTAAAGCTCTAAGCCATTTAGAATGATCCTAAATTTCCTCACCTTTTTTTGAGTGGATTATACTCTTTATTCATTAGGGTTCAGAGTATTACAAACGCCCATAGGCAGATCTAACAGCCAGACCATTCGCGAAAGGGTCTGTAGCCTAGTGGTTACAAGAGTCTTAGTAGCACCTCAAGTCCTAGCTTCGACTCCTCGTGGGAGCGAATTTTCTAGGATTTAACGGCTTTGTGCTTTCAGTGGTAGGCAACGCTCCCGTCGACAGCGAGGCGCCAATGGTGACTTCGTCAATCTTACGGATTTGCCGACTCAGTCTTCGAAGATGCTCATAGGGGTAGGATTTACGTACGTGTGTTCATAGGAGTGAGTGTGCATACAATATGAATATCTGAGTTATACCGTGTAATCTCAAAAAAAAAAAACAGGCAGGCCATTCTGCATGGACCTGAGTTTACATAGCTTGTCGCTACAGAGTGAGCATCAGTATTTGCCAATCGACTTTCATGAACAAACTGTACCACCCTGAAGTCCTTCACTCTGGCAGTGTGGCTTTGATTTCCTGCACGACGTGCCCATATTCACCCATGTTCTCCTCAGATAAGCTCTCAATAACATTCGCGCAATCAGACGCCAGTCGAAAATTATGCAGGCTGAGATCGCTCGCTAGTGCCAAGGCCTCTCTGCAGGCAATGGCCTCCACTGTTTCAGGATCTGTTACTCCCTTCTCTGCACGCAATGGCCTCCACTGTTTTAGGACCTGTTACTCCTTGCATAAGTACCGAGGCTCCCAAAAAATTCCCCACAGAATCTCAAACTACAGCCGCAGCTGAAGCTCTTTTTGGAGTTCTTTGACACCGCCGCGTCCACATTGATCTTTGCTAACCCCTCAGGCGGTGGAATCCAGCGGCGTACCCTGACTGCCTTCGGCTTCTGCACTTTCTCCTGTTTCGAGTTTCCCAGGTCAACCAGGAATCGCGACACAAATAGATGTGTTGACAAAGGGCTCTGATAGATGTCTTCATGAGTAATCTTCCTTCTAGCATACCAGATAGCCCAAAGAGTGACTGCAACTCTAGTGAAATCTTCATACGGCAATGATTGAATCAGTGCCATCAGCCATCCCCTCGCACTGGTCTCTGAAGTTTCCGCTAGATGCTCAATGATCTCATCTTGTTCCAGAGCCCACACACACATTGCCATGTTGCACTCCACTAGGGAGTGTTTCCATGAGTCCGGAGCTCCACAAATCATGCAGTTACTCTGTTCCGCCATATTTTGGTGTTGGAGAACGTCTGCAGTTGGTAGGGAGTGCCTGGCCAGTCTCCATAAGAAGACGCGGATCTTTGATGGTACCTGGACTCGCCACAAAGAACACCACTCCTTTTCCTCCTCCCTCCTGTCTGATCTGCCTGCATAGGTGGCCAGCGCCTTCCTTGAAATCAACATTCTGTAGGTAGAGCGTACACTAAGTATGCCGTTTTTCTCAAAGTGCCAAGCCCAAAAATTATCTTGGGGTCTCGTACAGAGGGGAATATTCAGTATAACTTCCTTGTCTGCTGGTGAGAAGAAGAGCTCGATTTTCTGCCTGTCTCATGAGGTTGTCGTATGGTCAATCAATTCACTTACAAACTGTGGCTTGTTCGCTAGACCACACGGGATAGGTCTACGCATTCCCTCTATTGGCAGCCAGTCCATGTCCCAAATATTTGTTGATGCACCTGTGCCAATTCTTCTGATCAACCCTTCTTGCAAAACCTTCCTCCCATCCATGATGGCACCACCTAGAAATCCCAGAGAAGATTAAATCTTTCCTTCTCCGGTCGAGACCCACTCCCCCCTCCTTTTCCTGGCCCAGCCCGAGACCCACTCCCCCTTCCTCCTCCTGCCCTCCCCTTCTGGGCCGCGCAGCACACCCCGGCCCAGCCGCCACCTCCTTTTTCCTTTGAGCCGGCCCAGCCGCCACCTCCTTTCCCCCCTTGCTGGACCACACCAGCCGTCGGACCTCCCTGGGCTGCGCTTCGCCTTCCCGGCCCAATCGTGTGCCCCTTCTCTTTTTTCGCCTGGGCCGCACGGCAGCGCGCCTCCCGGCCCACCTACACATCAGAACCTCCCTATCGTCTCCTTCCTCCAGGACGGACGTCTCCGCTGCTCCTGTTCGAACCTGTACACCCCAGCACCGAGCGGCAGCCCTGCGCGTTATGCATCGCATCACCGACGCTCCCCTTCCCCCTCCTCTCCACGCGATTCACGTACCCTATTTTTTCCCTGCTCAGCGACACTAGCTCCACAACGAGCCATTGAGAATCTACCCGCCATGAATGGCAAAATGCCATTTCACAGGGCCGTCGGGTCGCACCACCCGACCGCCGACCCCGCTTGCCCCGCTCCACGACGCCGCGCCATAACTCCGCACTGCTGTTTTGAATCCCATCACCCGCTCTGCGACGCGCGTGACGGCAGTCATAGAGTCGCCATTAATGGCGAGCTCACAACTCCGAGCACCGCCTGGTGGCTCATCGCCCTTTTCCTCTCTCCTCTGCCTACAAAACAAATGCGCGACACTCCTCTCTCCACACCGACGTCGTCCTCGCCTCCGTTCCCCCACCGAGCCCCTGGCGATCGAGCTTTTCCTGCCTACCTCGAGTTCCCTGCCATGGCCGTCTCCCCGCCAATTATACGACGACCAGGCATCCTCTCCCCGAGCTACCGCCTCAGACGGATGCGCAAGAGCACCAGCTCCCTTTCCCCCCAACTCGCCGGGCCTCTTTCCCCTCTTCTCCTCTGCGGCCCCAAGCCTCACCCTCTGGTTATTTTGCAATCTAGCCTCTATCCTCTTTCTAAATCAACCCTCCTTCTGTTTAATTATGACAATTGCATTTAGCCCCTTGGTCCACCACAAACCATGAGCCAGCCCATAAGCCTAGTCCATAGAGACGTGGAACTGGTCCACAAAATTTCCTACAGAAAAATAAATCCAATAATTCTAGAAAATCCCATGCCCTTGTCTTTTTTGTAGAAAAGCCCCTGATCTTTATTTTAAGTCTATTTTAGTCCCAAATTTTCACAAAAGCACGCTTATAGTTTCTAGAACTTATATTTTAGCCTCTGCCATCTTACAACCAAGCCCCTAAACTTTTCAATAGGTGTAGAAAGGTCCCTAAAACTTTCTAAAGTTATAAAAGAGCCCCTACAACTTCTAGAACCCATAACTTTTGAACCGTATGCCCGAGTTGAGGAATTCCAGAACCTATAACCCAACCTAACCAAATCATACCCTGTAAACCCGGACCTTATCCACCAACCTACCCAAATCATACCCCGCCGGGCAAGCACTTAGGAACCCCGCGATGAAGTTCATCGCAACACCATATTATACACTGCTATTTCAAAAATGGGTGAAAACATGTTTGGTGTTGTGCGTATAGTACGATGTGGATGGGTGCTAAACCAATTGTGTGAAGGTGAATTAGGTGGGATGTACCTAGTCGAGGGCGAGACTCCTTAGTACTGGTGCAGAGTACTTGGTGATGGTGTCTTCGATGTAGATCCACCTGTCGTGGATGAGTGCTTGCCCGGCCGCATAGGAACCGATAGCGAGACCTCAACTTGGTGATATTTTTAGTATGACCATGAAACCTGTATGGGCAGGACTATCGCGGAACCTAGGTTACGCAACAAGGAAGTATCACTCGGTGAAGTAGAAACGGACTCAGGGGTTGGTTGTGATGCAAGTGGTGATAAATCCAGTACTTGGCAAGATTATATGACTAAGTGTCATAAGTGCGGTGATATGACTAAGTGTCATAGATGTGGAACCCCTGAGATCCATGGTGGACTTGTGGGCGTGCCTGGGTGAAGTGAGAGCGTTATGCACTTACTTGCAAAGAATGAATAGCCTATGGGTACAGCGTACTAAGCTATGCAGAGTAATCAATTAAATCATTCGGATGTCCGTTGTCACTGGTCTTGAGACACCAAATCATTGGGCTCTCGTTGATTAGCCAATCTCCTTGATGTGTGAGTGGGTGATGTGATACCCGTGTTTTGGAAGTGCGTGGTTTGGATCATGGAGATCCATTCCTTTTAAAATCTACTGGAACTGGTGGGAATGGTTTGTACTCCCTCTAGGGCCAACCTCCTAAAAATTGACAGGTCCCCTTCTTCCTTGAAATCTATTTTGAGTAAACACCGCGTGCTTAGCCGCTAGCACAAATGATAAATCCCCTGGCCTACGTCCTTGCTACAACCTAAATGCATGATTTTACCCTTGACTAGTGTTAGTGCTTGCTGAGTACCTCATCTACTCACGGTTTGTTAATCATGGTTATTAGTGATCAACTCCCGAAGAGGAAAAGCAATAGGGTTTCGTCTTATGTGCAATTTGCCTGTGGATGTGATGTAATGTGAGGGATTGAAGTGGACTAGTCTTCTGGGCCCAATTTCCGCTGCATCGTCTGATTGTAACTTAGCCATGTTTGGTAAGTTATTCATATGTCATCATATTTTAGTATTATATGGATTTGAGATAATCTATATCTATGTACCAACAACTTGTCTAGGGAATGGTACAGGATGCATAGGGACGCCCCCGGAGAGTGAGGTGTCATAGATTGGTATCAGAGCCATACTTGGCCATATGACGAAACCAAAGGATGCCTAGAGCCGGACCCATACCGTATATAGAGACCCTTGCCCCGTATTTGCTCTACCACTCAAAACCAAAACTAAATTGCGATCCAAAAGCCTTACCCGTGTTACCTAGAAGCCCATTGTAAGGATCATGACCATTGAGCTCACCCCAAGGTATGAATGGTTTGGTGATGAATGACAAACATGAAATGTGACTAATGTCTACACGAGTGTTGTTCGTGTAGGAAACCTTTTCTACTCTATGATGATTGCTGACGGCAGCCTTGGCGATGGATGACAATGACCACAAGCATGGAGGCTTGTGAGCTTGATGGAGTCTAAGGGTTGATGGAGATGGATCAAAGCTAAGTACAAACTATAGAGCAAGTGTTGAGTAACACTTGTCTAGTTGTTAGGGCTTTGAGTCCATAGGAAAAACTGGACTATCAAGGGGGTCTAGATTATTTCTCTTAGGTCATGTCTAGTCGGTGATGTGCAAGGTTGCTCGGTGAAATCACAGGCACTAGATGACAGTGGAGAAGCCAAGGAGCTGTTCGGAGAAGTCGGGAAACGAAGTCAAGCGAGGACGAGGAGTTTCAGCTTCTGGAGATAGAGACCCGATAGAGGGTCATAGAGATCGGATGGTACGGTCAGCAGGAGGAATTCCAAAATAGAGGAGAAGTTGGCCACAAGGAAATCTATTGGAGCAGAATTTGTACGGACCAGACTGTACGGTCTGTAGACCGGACTATATGGTCTCTGGGAGGAAATTCTAGACAGACGAGGAAGTGCTTGCAATGGCTCTGTTTAGAGATTTAGTGATGAAGACCGGACTATACGGTCTGTATGAAGATACGCCGAGACAGAGAGGACGCAAATTGGGAGCTCTCTGGAATGGAGAGAGAAAGTTTGACCGAACGGTCCGGTCAGTAGGTGTCAGCAGAGGGGTAGAGCTGTTGGAGCTGAAGACTGCAGTGACCGGACGGTCCGGTCAGGTAGTGACCGGACTGTCCAGTCAGTATGCCCAGGAAGCTGATCTCATGGAGCAACGGCTAGTTTGAGGTTGGAAGCCTATATAACTTCGTTGCTGGGGTCTTGGTAACTACTTTTGGCTAGTTGAATTGCTTGGAGCATTTGGTGAGAGCCAAGAGGCAAAGAGGAGAGCACTAGGAGAAGATATTGCATATCTTGAGAATGCTAGTGAGAGTAACAAGGAGTGATCTTGCACATCTAAGGCTAGGTGTCATTGAGGATGTGATCTAGGTTGTTACTCTTGGTCTATGGCGAGACCTAGACCGGTTAGGTGTCAGTGATCGAGCTTACCATGATCGGTTGTGAAGGTGGTCATACCTTTGTACACGGTTTGAGCCCGCCAGTGAAAGGGGCGTCGCTAGTGAGCGCCCGTGTCGGCTCGGGGAGTCTGGCAAGTTTTAGAGGGAGGTGACTTTGTGCCTTGGTGGCAGCGGTGTCGTGCACCATGTCTTCACTCCGGGAGTGATTCCGGGTTTGTGGGCGAGAACTCCACATTGGTGGCGGGAGGGACCGGGACTCCGACGGGAGTGGTCCAACGAGGAGTAGGGGAAGGCGCCATCCTTCCGAGACCTCGGGAAAAAATCATGAGCCATCTCTTACTGTACTCCTTACTTTGATGCATTACTTTCCGCATTTACATACCGTGCTATTCATGCTTGTATGCTTACCATGCTCTAGTTGATTACTTGTAGACTTGCATGAATAGGCTTCTCTACTTGCTAGTTGTGCTTAGCTTTCACTTGATCACTAGCATGTATAGGAGTTGCTTTGACTTGATCGATCACCCTAGTATGTATAATACTACTCATGCTTGTGTGCTTATCTTGTTCTTGATGATTTAGTAGCTTTGCATGAGTAGGCTCCTTTGCTAGCTTGTTGTGTACTTCCGTGTGTCTTTGATTACTAGCTTGGATAGGAGTTGTATTACCTTGTGTGATCCACTAGTATGCTTAGTTTGTTGTTCCTTTCATAGGTTCATTATCTTATTAGTGTGATCATCACTAGAATTGTGTAGGAGTTGTTTTGAGTGGTAGGTTTTAGGAATTGGCGATTTCAGTACATAGTGAGGGTTCCCGATTCACCCCCCCCCCCCTCTCGGTCACTCGGTCTTTTCAAGTGGTATTAGAGCCGAGTGCTCATCATAGGGCTTAACCGCCTTGAGTAGTGACCGTATTGAGTTGAGATGTCATCCCATTTAGGGCCGGGTCATGGCTCATGGAAGGATCACTTGAAAAGCTACCTAAATGCCATGATTCTGAATGAGTTAATGGACACACTTATGGACTTTGCCAATACCTTTACCGATGATCATGTATATGATGATGATTGTGTGGATGTGCCTAGTTCTAGTGAGTGCCTAGATTCTACTAGTGATAATTTGATAGGTTGCTCTACTAGTCTGCCTAATGTGATGATTGATGATGTTGACTCTCTTGATCTTGCTTGCTCTTCTAGTGTGACTAGTACTAATGATACTTGCGAGTCTTTTATTGATCATGCTAGTGATTCACTCATTGGGGAGTTCTTTACTTTTCATGCTAATGAGAATGAGTGCTTACTTTACTCTCTTATTCGCTTGTAAGGTATGTGGACAGGATTGGAGCAACTACTTTCGAGCTTCCCAAGATTGTGATAGTCGAGAAGATCCTCACCTTGCTCCTTAGCAGCAAGCTCCTCTACGTCACCCTTGATCTCATTATGGAGAAGGGTCTCTCCGTCGAGGATGTGATTGGGTTGCTCTTTGATGATGAGAAGATCACCGCAAGCTGGACTGGGGAGAAGACCTCCAAGGCAAATGGAGCATCCTCAAGAAAAGGGAAAGAAGTAGCCTCGAGCTCAAACTTCTTTGATCCCTCCACGAGATTGCCGTGTAATAGCTTCTACAACCCCTTCGGATCAAGACCTACACCAAGCTCTTCATCAGGTGCTTCATCAAGCTCTACCCCAAGTGTCATTCCAAGTTCTACTCCAAGCACTTCGGATGGACCATGCATTGGTGTAGGGGGAGCACTGACCACAATGCTCACACGATCATTGGAGATGATCAATCTCACCACTACGGCTCTAGCGCCTCCGCCGCCTCTGCCACAAGATTGACTTTAGCATCTTCGAGCTCACCAACAGGATCTCATCTTTCAACTTGGTGAATTTGTGAGAAATCCGAATGATGATCTTTGTGATACTCTCTTAAGTATTTATGATCTTGTGTGTAGGATAAACTCATTCAGAGGTCTTCGGAGGATCCCATCATATGAAGTGATTGATAGACTCCTCTTGCAAATCACAACTCTTGAGAGGGGTTTCTTACTTGAGGAGGTAAACAGAAGGCATGAGTTCTCAATTGAGAGGGCAATGGAGATAATACTTGTGCTCCACTCACAAGTGGGACACATGCTTGAGCATGTCACTGGCCTCTATGATCCTCTTCACTACTACATCACCCTCGAGAATGTGCACATAGGGGATGGTTATTGGAGGTATCATGCTCCTCACTATCCCATCAGAAGGAGACTTTAGGAAGGGATTGCAAGAATCCCTATCTATGAGGATGGGCTTATCGCTCGATGTGATGAGGTTAGTGCTAGTCAATCAAGTAATGCTTTGGATACTAACCCTTCTTCCTCTAGTGCTTGCCTCATGGCTACTACCAGGGTCAACTACAAGAGTGGAGGTACTCATTGGATTCTTGACAGTGGGTGCACGTAACATATGACTAGGAAGCCAACCATGTTCACCAACATTGATGAAGACGAAGATAGTGAGAAGGTGACTTTTGGGAATAACTCAAAAGGGAGAGTTAGAGGATCAGGCAAGGAGGCCATTACTGAGGACCTCCATCTCTCTAAGGTCTTTCTTGTGAAAACCCTCAACTTCAATCTCTTGTCTATTGGTCAACTCTGCGACATAGGTTTCAAGTGCACATTTGATGAGGATGGTGCAGTGATTGAAAATGCAAAGAAAGGGATAGTATTCCATGGTGTAAGGCATGGAAACCTGTATGTCATGGACTTCAAATCAAGCAATATTCCACCAAGCACTTGCCTCTTCAATAAGGCAACTAAAGGATGGTTGTGGCATAGAAGACTGGCACATGTTGGAATGAATAAGCTCAGAAAAGTGGTCAAGAGGAATCTAGTTGAAGGAATCAAGGATGTGACCTTTGAGAAGGATAAACTATGTAGTGCTTGTCAGGCTGGAAAGCAAGTTGCATCTTCACATCCCACCAAGTCTTTCATGTCTACATCTCATCCCCTGGAGCTCTTGCATATGGACTTGTTTGGGTCAACACATTACATGAGTCTGGGAGGGAACCTATATTGCTTGGTGATTGTGGATGACTTCACGAGATACACTTGGACCTTATTTCTTGTGGACAATTCTCAAGCAAGTGACATCTTCAAAAAGTTTGCAAGGAGAGCAAAGAATGAATTCAAGGCCAACATTGTGAAGATAAGGAGTGACAATAGGACTGAGTTCAAGAACACAACAGTGGAGGAATATTGTGACAAGAAGGGGATCAGGCATGAATTCTCCGCTACATATACTCCCGAGCAGAATGGAGTAGTGGAGAGGAAGAACAAGACACTCATCACTCTTGCTCATGCCATGTTGATGAGTATGGAACTCATGAGAGGTTTTGGGCTGAAGCAATCAACATAGCTTGCTACACCTCAAACCATGTCTATCTCCATCAGCTATTGAAGAAGACACCCTATGAGCTATTGGTGGGACGAAAAGTGAATGTTTCCTATTTTTGGGTTTTTGGCTCCACTTGCTACATTCTCAATAAGAGGAGGAAGCCTAGGAAGTTTGAGAGCAGAACTGATGAAGGCATTCTTGTTGGGTACTCAGGGACTTCAAAGGCATATAGGATCTACAACTCAGCCACAGGTTGTGTGGAAGCATCCTATGATGTGCAATTTGATGAGTCAAATGGTTCTCAGACGGGAGATGAATTTCATGAAGTGAACATTGGAGATGAGCCTATGAGGGAAGCTTTAAGGAACATGCCCGTGGGCGAGGTTTTACCCCACGAGGCCAGTGATGATGATATTGGTGAACCCTCTACTCCACCACCTCAACCAACCTCCTCCTCTGAGGTGCAAGAACCAACTCAAGATGTCATTGACGCACCAACTAGCTCCTCCCAAGATTCATTGAGACTGCATCGACCTACCCAAGAGGAAACACAAGTGAGAAGTAAGCCGCAAGCCTCCTCACACACTTCCCCTCAAGCCACTTCTCCAAGCTCTTCACATAACACTCCCTCATCCACTCCAAGCTCTAGTTCCAAAAGGAGAAAGCATATGAGTGATTCCCCCACCTCACTAAGAATCCAAGACACTCATACCTCAAGAGAGCGAGCAATCCATGATGCACAAGATACTTCACCTAGAGCTCCTCCCACTCAAGAAGAACACCATCCTAGACCCAAGGCCATCAACAAAGATCACTCACGTGACTTGATCATTGGGAGTCCATCTCAAGGAGTTAGGACAAGGAGAAATGAATACAAGCCCAACTATGTGAGTGAAGAGGAGGCAAATGTTGCAATTGAGAACTTCTCTTTCGTCTCCATGATTGAGCCTACAACAATTGATGAAGCTATGAATGACCACAAATGGGTTATGGCCATGCAAGAAGAACTGAACAACTTCAAGAGAGGCAAAGTACAGAAATTGGTTGAGGGGCCCAAGAATCATAATATGGTTGGCACCAAATGGGTCTTCAAGAACAAGCAAGATGAGAAAGGGGCAATTGTCAAAAACAAGGCTCGCCTAGTGGCTACGGGATATTCTCAAGTGGTGGGCTTTCACTTTGAAGAAACCTTTGCTCCCTTGGCTCGTCTTGAAGCTATTCGGATGTTACTTGCCTATGCATCACATAATGGCTTCAAGCTCATTCAAATGGATATCAAAAGTGCCTTCTGGAATGGAGAGATCAATCTAAAAGTCTATGTGGAACAACCTCCGGGATTTGGGGACCCTAAACATCCAAGACATGTGTACAAACTGAAGAAAGCTCTCTACAGCCTCAAGTAAGCACCAAGGGCATGGTATGATTATTTGAGGAACTTCCTACTCAAGAATGGATTCATCATTGGAAGCATTGATAGCACCTTGTTCACAAGGCATGTTGGGAAGGACCTCTTTGTGTGCCAAATCTATATGGATGATATCATCTATGGGTCAACCAATGAGAAGTTCAACGAAGAGTTCCGAGGAAATTATGGCTAGGGAATTTCAAATGTCAATGATTGGGGAGTTGCATGTGTTCCTTGGTTTTCAAGTGAAACAATTGAGAGAAGGGAAAAATTTCATCTACCAAGAGAAGTACACCAAGGACCTACTCAAGAGACTCAACATGGAAAATTGCAAGCCCTTGCATACACCTATGGCAACTAGAAAACCCTTGGATGATGATGCAAAGGGTAAACCGGTGAACCCCAAGCTCTATAGATCAATGATTGGGTCCTTGCTCTATCTCACCGCCTCAAGACCGGACATCATGTTTAGTGTGTGCTTGTGTGCAGAGTATCAAGCAAAACCAAAGGAGTCTCACTTAAAGGGAGTGAAGAGGACTCTTAGATACCTCAAGTACACACCTACCATGGGACTATGGTATCCTAGAGAGACAAGCTTTGAGTTACTTGGGTATTCGGACTCGGACTTCACGGGATGCAAAGTGAATAGGAAGAGTACATCGAGAGGTTGCCAATTTCTTGGAAGGTCTCTAGTATCTTGGAGCTCAAAGAAGCAAAACTCGATGGCTCTATCTACAACCGAAGCGGAGTATATGGCAGCGGGGGCTTGTTGTGCACAACTTCTCTACATGAGGCAAACTCTCTCAGATTATGGCCTCAACTTCACTCAAATGCCATTATATTGTGATAGTGAAGCGGCAATCAAAATGGCTCTCAAAACTAGAGATCAGGGTCATGCAAAGCATATTCAAGTCAAGCATCATTTCATAAGAGACCATGTTGAGAAGAAGGATATTGAGCTGGTGAGTGTGCGGACTCATGAACAATTGGCGGATATCTTCACCATGCCACTTGACGAGAAGAGCTTCAACAAGCTAAGGGGAGAACTCAATGTTCTCGACCTTTCAAACTTCACATGAGTAACCCTAAAGCTTTTCTCTTGTAAATATGTATAGCCTTGTTTGTTTTGTTTGTTGTTTGTGTCTTTGTTTTGTGCTTGTTTCTCTTTGCTTGTTGGTCAACTTCGGACCTCCTTGAGATAGGAATGGACATGGGTTAAGCTTGGGAAGGTGGTTCATTGTGTGCCCAAGGCTTTGAACAATGGTCCATTGTGAGTAAGCTTGAGAAGGGAACAACTCTTCGTTGGCACTTGGTTTGTAGCCTTTCTCTCTCTTTCCTTTACCATCGCATCATGCATTTGTATATTTGTTGCATTTGCATTTGCATTCTTTGCATTCATGCATTTTGCATTGTGATATCTTACATGCTTTCAAGGATGTTTCTAGGGGGAGTTGTGTATTTACATTGTAAGTATATGACCCTCTAGATGATCATATAGTGATCTTTGTGCTTCATGCCCATTGAGTCATGTTAAAACAAGCTCCGAGGTTAAATCTACTCGTGTGGTCCAAAGACAAATGACTCATACATTCCCAACACACTAATGACTAACCATTGCATCCTTGAGGAAATATTTTGTTGAGTCTTGTGTGTTGGGGAAGCTATGGTGGAACACTATCATGATCAAGAAGGAGCACCATGAAAGGGGGAGTTTTCCTAACTCTTGCCATTTATTATTTGCTTATTGGTTGTCTTGTGTTTTTGCCTTTGGTTTTTGGTGATAGGTGACAAAGGGGGAGAAGGAACATGAAAATCCAAAAGCCAAGTTTAGATCGATAGCACAAAAGGGGGAGAGGAACATGAAGAGAAGATCCAAAAGCCAAGTCAAGAGGACAAGGAAAGATGGAGAAGAACAAGAAGATCAAATGAAGATGATCAAAGAAAATGGTGCATGTTCACTTGGAGTACACTTGAAGATGATGTCAAGATGAACATCTACACCGACATGGAGAAGAACAACGATGGTGCATTTCTACAACAATAATGAACATCTACACCAACATGAATATCTACGTCTTTGGTGCGTGTCTACTTCAAAAAGATCATCAACCATGACACCAAGACGGGCGCAAAAATTAACTCATGATCGATATCAAGTGCGCTACGTGATTGGGTAGTTCTCCCTCAACGCCTAGCTACGTGATTGGGTAGTTCTCTACGTGATTGGGTAGTTCTCCCTCAACACCTAGCACATTCCAAGGGGGGACTACTTCCTTTCATTCCTTTCTTGTCCTTGGGTTCTTTGTTGCTCGTCCATTTTGAATCATCATAAGTAGTGGTTGTCATCCATCACCAAAAAGGGGGAGATTGTAAGGATCATGATCATTGAGGTCACCCAAGGTACGAATGTTTTGGTGATGAATGACAAACATGAAATATGACTGATGTCTACATGAGTATTATTCGTGTAGGAAAACTTTCCTACTCTATGATGATTGTTGACGGCAGCCTTGGTGATGGATGACAATGACCGCAAGCATGGAGGCTTGTGAGCTTGATGGAGTCCAAGGGTTGATGGAGATGGATCAAAGCTAAGGACAAGCTATGGAGAAAGTGTTGAGGAACACTTGTCTAGTTCTTAGGGCTTTGAGTCTATAGGAAAAACTGGACTATCAAGGGGGTCTAGGTCATTTCTTTTAGGTCATGTCTAGTCGGTGATGTGCAAGGTTGCTCGGTGAAATCACAGGCACTAGGTGACAGTGGAGAAGCCAAGGAGCTGTTCGAAGAAGCCGGGAAATGAAGTCAAGCGAGGACGAGGAGTTTTAGCTTCTAGAGATAGAGAACGGACAGAGGGTCGTAGAGACCGGATGGTACGATCATTAGAAGGAATTCCAGAACAGAGGAGAAATTGGCCACGAGGAAATCTGTTGGAGCAGAATTTGTATCGACCGTACTGTACGGTCGGTCTGTAGACCAGACTGTACGGTCGGTGGGAGGAAATCTGGACAGACGAGGAAGTGGTTGGAACGGCTCTTTTTGGAGATTCAATGATGAATACCGAACTGTATGGTTTGTATGAAGATGCGCCAAGATAGAGAGGATGCAAATTGGGAGCTCTCTGGAATGGAGAGAGAAAATCTGATCAGACGGTCCGGTCAGTAGGAGTCAGTAGAGGGGCGGAGCCGTTGGAGCTGAAGACTACAGTGACCGGACGGTCCGGTCAGGCAATGACCGGACTGTCTGGTCAGTATGCCTAGGAAGCTGATCTCGGTGGAGCAATGGCATATTTGAGGTTGGAAGCCTATATAACTTCATTTATGGGGTCTTGGTGACCACTCTTGGCCAGTGGGATTGCTTGGAGCATTTGGTGAGAGCCAAGAGTCAAAGAGAAGAGCACTAGGAGGAGATATTGCATATCTTGAGAGTGCTAGTGAGAGTAACAAGGAGTGATCTTGCACATCTAAGGCTAGGTGTCCTTGAGGGTGTGATCTAGGTTGTTACTCTTAGTCTATGGTGAGACCTAGACTGGTTAGGTGTCGGTGATCGAGCCTATCGTGATCGGTTGTGAAGGCCATCACACGTTTGTACACGCTTTGAGCCCGTCGGTGAAAGGGGCATTGCTAGTGAGCGCCCGTGTCGGCTCGGGGAGTCCGACAAGTTCTCGTGGGAGGTGAGCTTGTGCCTTGATGGCAGCGGTGACGCGCACTGTGTCTTCACTCATGGAGTGATTACGGGCTCGTGGGTGAGAACTCCACATTGGTGGCGGGAGGGACTGTGACTCTGGCGGGAGTGGTCCAACGAGGAGTATGGGAAGGTGCCAACCTTCCGAGACCTCGGTAAAAATCATGAGCCATCTCTTACTTTGCTCCTTACTTTGATGCATTACTTTTTGCGTTTACATATCATGCTAGTCATGCTTGTATGCTTACCATGCTCTAGTTGATTACTTGTAGACTTGCATGAATAAGCTTCTCTACTTGGTAGTAGTGCTTAGCTTTCACTTGATCACTAGCATGTATAGGAGTTGCTTTGGCTTGATCTATCACCCTAGTATGTATAATACTACTCATGCTTGTGTGCTTATCTTGTTCTTGATGATCTAGTAGCTTTGCATGAGTAGGCTCCTTTGCTAGCTTGTTGTGTGCTTCTGCGTGTCTTTAATTACTAGCTTGCATAGGAGTTGTATTACCTTGTGTGATCCTCTAGTATGCTTAGGTTGTTGTTTCTTTCATAGGTTCATTATCTTATTAGTGTGATTATCACTAGAATTGTGTAGAAGTTGTTTTGAGTGGTAGGTTTTAGGAATTGGTAATTTTGGTACATAGTGAGAGTTCCCGATTCACCCCCCCCCCTCTCGGTCACTCGATCCTTTCACCCTTCTAGCCTTGTCGGCCTTACGTTAAAGCACGCTTGTCTGTATCTCGGGAACATTTTCCTAAAGCGTACTCCACGAAGCACGCAAGCAGTACTAGAGACCTGGACATCATCATGGCCTAGAATCTTTTGACTCATTCAAAGGACCTCTAGCGCCTTGATCATGTTGCCCGTGTGTTGCCCCTAGTACACACATTGCCTGTCGCGTGTCGGCTGTCGCACGTCGATGATTGTCTCTTTGACCGATCAAAGCGCGCAAAAGCCACCGACACCATCATCGCACCGCCCTCTATTTGCTGCCTATATCTATGCATGTCACTGCATCTCTGACCTGCCAGATTGGGCATATGACCCGCGTCAGAGCATAGTTAAGGCAAAACAGTGTACCCAGAAGGTTACCCGAGAAGATAACTTGTGCAATACAGCCTATCACGGGCCCTCATGACAAGTCTGGGTCAACCCAATTATAGTCTATAAAAGGAGCCTAGCATCGCCCAACCATTCTTCTCAACCATCCCTCTTTCAACAATATCTTGTGATGTGAACAAGGGTTCCCGATCTTCTGAAAGGTTCTTGGTAAGTTGATTTGGTCGGACGCGACACACAAATCGATCCGGCTTCAGAACAGCACGTTCTAAACCCTGCAATCGCAGCACGACGTCTCCTCTGGTTATCAACCGTCCAAGGACAATTGACCTCGCCGAGAAGGCTAATCCCTGCCTACGAATCAAGAACACAAGCAAGAACAACGAAGAATGCAACACAATTGCAGATGTATGATTAAACTCACGTAGTTGGGTCTCACAAACCGATGAACGGCGACACTGTTTATGAACAGAATTGATCTAAGCAAAACCTAAACCCTAATGATGCGGCGGCGTCTGTATATGAAGACCCTAGGATCGTTCAAGACCCTCTGGATGCACCCCTAATTGGGCTCAAGTAGATACAAAGCCCAAAGGCCAAAAATAGGCGACGTAGCACCGACACAGATTCTGGACCCTCTATTGTTTTGACTATTCCTTATGACTCCGGATGAATTTTGACATGATGCTAGAGGCATTAGAAAGGTCTTCTCCTCATCTTTCCGTGCATATGTAGAACGTCCAAATCCGAGTCCGTATGCATCCTAGGCAACCGTTTTATTGCAGCCTGGTTCTGGGCCCCGAAATAGACTCAAAGTCGGTTTTGATTGGGCCTCCACTTTGGCTTCCAAGCCCTTGCTGGTTCTCCACGTTCCCAACTCCTTCTCCCATCATCTCCTGGTCCTCTCCAAGGTTCCTAATCATAAAATAATCATTAGGTAGCAAACCATTCTCAAAAGTAACATATAGCGAAGAACGTAGGAACGAGCTCACCTCTAAATTTAGTCGTCGTGCACGAGCTCTAGTCATTGGACCTTGCAAGTCCAGAATTGGAGGAGTGTTGTGTGTATCCATAGGAGTGATATCCTCATCATCTTGTCAACAAAACCATAATCCCATTCCATTGGCCAAACTAAATCAATCCCCATCCCATCCATGGAAGACATCACCTGGACCACTAGCTACTGCCTAGAAGAGCCTGGTTTTCCCAAAATCCTACTCGTCACCACAGCCAAGCTTGGCATCCTAGAGCGCCCTGAGTATGTAGGATGAGAGTATAAAGAATCCGGCACAGAGCGTTGCACCATCACAGTCCAGATTGCCGCCAGCATAGAAGCTCCCAGCATGAAATCATGGAGAGTGATGACTATTGGGTTCTGTTTTTCGGACACCTACTAGTTAGTCGCTCATAAGGCTCTGTGATATCTATGCCAGTTGCTCGAGAAGCCCATCAGTCGCACCAGCATGCAATACTTCCCGCCTTCAGATAGAGACCGGCTTACATAGAAAGCCCGCATCGATAGCTTGGAAAGACAGGATGGAGACCCTACTGTTGTCGCCATGACGCAGTACCTGCTCGCTCTTGACGAGCTATTCGACCGGCAAGCAGAACAACTGCAAGCCTGTATCCAGCGAGTCGAAGAAGCCGAAGAGCAGTATGGAAGACAACAAGTCAACCTTGCAGAAGTAGAAGCTCACCCTCGCTACCACAGCTGAAGCAGCCCTGAGAAGCATGGAGAATCGCCACACCCATGCCCTCAACCATGCCTACCTCACCGGCCATGCAGCCTGCAGGACTCAACATATCACCAGAGAAGAGAAAGACACGATCCTCGAAGGAATCCCCGTCAGCTCCTCCCTCACCATGAAGTGAATATTCCCAGTCAGCCCCTAGTCGATTGAAGCCAAGAGAGAGAAACTTTTTCAGGCCCCCTTCAATGAAGAAACTCTCGATTCGATTTCCTTGACTAAGCCAGTCCCCAAGGAAGAAGGAACTTCCACTCCGTACCATTCACCGACCGAGAAGCTCGAGGACACCATCGAGTGAGTCTCGACAGGAACCGACGGCACTATCATGGGAACGAAGCCGTCTTGATCCGAACTGCAATAGTACTAGCACCATGAGCCATGCACCTCTAGTCACACCAATAGTATTCAAACCACTTAGTGTAAACTCGTGTACACTCCGCGCTCATCACCAATAAGTACTCCACTTAGTACGCCTAAGTGTGTAATTCAACTATGATTGTGTGAACCCTTGTTTGCTCATTTGGATTTTGATTGAGTGATGTTGTGTGCTTAGGCCAACAAAGAACACGAACGCAACTAGAAGTCGCCAAATAGTTGCGAATTACAAATGAATAAATAATATACAAGCATAAAGAAAAACAGATCTACAGAACTACTTTTAGTCTTGTATCTCGTATCTCCCCCGGCTTCTGGCAAACCTTGGATACCCCTCCTTTCACTAGAAGCACCAAAGTCACGCACCCTTACTTTTCCTAGCCGTCATCTGATAACATGCCGCCAAACCCCATGACATGCTTTATCATAACCTCGATCCCTTTATGCACCCAAAAACACCAAAAAAAGTTATCCCCCTTTTTCCAACCTACCGTTGACCCAATGCCGCCACATTTCATGGCAAGCATTACTTAAAATGGGAAAACAACTGAAGTAATGGCCTCATACCCTGTGCATCAAGTCAACAACACTGGCCAAAGCCATAATGATGGCACCACAACATGTTACCACGCATTTATGATTGCATGGTATCTGATGCACAACACCTACTCCACCCTTACTTTAAAACTGAGCCCTAACCCACAGAACCCAGAATTCTCCCGCAAGTCACAAGCTACCTATTCTCCCCGCCTACAAATAAAGCCTGCAAATGCCATCCCTATCCATCAACTCTATCATCAATGGCCCTTCCTATGAATACCACATTCCACATCCCCGGATACTCATGGATCCCCACCAAGTTAACACCACCAACTCCTCCAACCCAAATACACCGACACCAGTCCCATCCACCAAAGATCAACCTTGGATTATCACTGACTGCCAACATGAGCCTAGGTTTCCGTAGCTCTTTTATGCCACTATGGTTGCTCTAGGCTTCAAGCTCCATCCCTGATTTGTTGGTAGAGAATACAACAAATCCGACACCCTGAGTTGTGTCCTCTTCGCTCACATCGACACCAGCCCACACTACCCCACTATACAGCCTTTCAGTGTGACCGCTGTTGGATCATGTATCCCAGACACCTACCAACTTGTTGCCTGTAAAGCCTTGAAACTCTTGTGTCAGCTCTACAAGCCCCCTCTCGCGTACTCAAGCATGAGGTACCTCCCTGTTGGCGTCACCGAGCGTGAGCCTCGATGACACCGATAGAAAGAACGAACATAAAGAGAAATTGCGAAGGGTATGAAACGAGACAAAAAGGGCTCTTCTCACGTATTCCCAAAAAGATTCATCTTTATAGGTCCGTACTTAGGCCACGTGCAAATGACCATTTTGTCCCTAATTACCTACTATATTCTTCGAATATTCTGTATGAAATGGTCATAAAGGATAAATCAGTCATTTTAGCACTCCTGGTACCCTTCCTTGCTCCGCACGCCACAACACGTGCTGGTGCCATGTGTCGCCCTCTTCGCTCCGACCTGTCTCTTGATCTTGCCCCACGCGCTGTCCTTCGAAGGATGACGACTTCATCCTCCGAGGACGCGGAGGTACCGCTCGAAGGGTCTTGGTTTCGTTGTGGCCTTCGATGAACGCCTGTACCTCAAAATTACGGTTAATAATAAATAATAAATAAAAAGGATAACAACGTGTTGACTTTGATGAACCCTCGACGGGTGGCTTGCGAAGTGATCCCCCCAACAGTAGCCCCTCGAGGGGTGGGTCCAACTTTGATGGGCCGAAACCCTTGCTTCGCCGGGATCTCTTACCCAAACGCCACCCTTCGAGCATCAAAGTTGGACTTTTCGAACGAAGCTACCAGGGCTTCTGCCTATAAAAGGAGAATAACTGCGGTGGAAAATTATTATTTTTACTGGTTACTTGTCCGTTGATCTTCCACCATGCCTGCAATTATGAGTAGGTTTCGAACAGCAATTGTTTTGGAAAGCGAGTCATCTTCAGGGAGCTCACCCGGCTCTGTCGAAGGTAACACTTGGCTATGTTGGGCGTCATGGCTCTTTGTCTTCCGCTTTAAATTTTGTGTTACTGTTGCTTCGACTCCCGAGGCTCCGCAGTAAATGCTAGTCCATTTTACCCGACTATATAAGCGGGGGGTGGGGGGGGGTTAAAGGTCTACGAATCTTCTGTTGCGATTTGCTTTTTAGTATTCTAGCTTCCACTCGCTTCGTGCGCTCATGCTGCTGTTTGGTTGCTATTGCTTTTGAAGCTGCGTTTGAGCTAACTTGGTATGCTTGGATCCTTGCTTCGAAGTGTTCCTAATAATAGTTGGGGCTAGTTTCTAGTTCCTACGGAGCTTACCTTTTGTGTTTAATTGCAGGATCTGAAGACATGGCTCAGGTTATGCAAATTGCTCGCCCTGATGACGCTGCCACTGAAGAAAACCTTCCTTCGACGGCTATCGACGCCGCTGCAAGTGAAGGCGACTCTAAGGCGGAATTTGCTAAGAGTTTGGAGGACAACCTTACTGCTGCTCCCGAAGGGCTAAGTCTTGCCCATGGTCAGGAACCATCGAGAGAGGTTGAAGATAATGAAGAAGAGGACGATGAGGAGGAGGAGAATGATGAGGAGGACGATGAGGAATAGGGTGGTGACCGGGATTTTGCTCCTCGAGGTGTTGGAAGGGTAGCCATCGACACCCAAGGTCAAGGTTTGACCCGCAGGGTTCGGAGCTCTGGTCCAGTGGATGAGCACCTGGAGGACGTGGATGCAGATATCAGTGATCTACTGCCCGCTGATGACTCTGACCTGCCGAAGGGCCGAAAGGGGAAGGGGAAAGACCACGAGCGATCCTGACCTCAGACCTTCGTTTTCAGGCGCTCTCACCTCGATGCCCCCAAACTACACAGGCTTGCTGAGTTGGGATGTTTTCGCTCCGGAGGAGCCCGACTGGCTGGTCAGGAGGTTACCCCGTGCCCTGCTGAAGAAGAGGCCGTGGTCTTTGAAGACCACTTCACTACTGGCCTTCATTTGCCCTGCTCAGCCTTCATGAAGGACGTGTTGAGCAGGTTCAATGTGCAGCTGCATCACATCAGCCCCAGTGGGATGGCTATGCTAAGCAAATTTGCCTAGGGCGTGCTAAGTTATCAGGGTCAGCCAAACATCGAAGTATTCTGCAAATACTGCTGCGCTCACTATCAGCCAAAGACTATCAAGATTGACGGCGTGGTGCACGAGGCTGACTTTGGCTGCGTAACCTTCATGCCTCGCTTCAAGCGCGATAATCAATTTGTTAAGTGCAGCCGAAACCGCTGGAGTGACAAGTGGCATGAGTGCTGGCTGTACGTGAAGGTTGCTGCGGAAACTGCTCCTGCAGAAGAGGGAGGGGCAACTACTTTTCCGTTAGCTTCAAAGCTAACTCATTGCAACCTCGGTCCAAGAAGCCAGGGTGCCCAAGGGTTGTAAGAACGAGGCTACCTTCCGCGTTGCTACCTTCAACTCGAGCGGCCGGGACCTCGTCGAAGAGTTTGTGGCTGCGAATATGTGGCCACTACATGAAGGGTGTCTAATTCCTGGGTTTATTCAGAAGAAGATCCCCTCACGGCCCGATATTACCATACCTTTCCCAGAGGTGCCCGTGGACAAACGGGGCTTTGGTGATGAAGAATTTTTGGTTTTCCTGTAGTGCGTCAGCGAGGCTGTGGTGGGACCTTACACTCGCGATGAGCACAAGCACACCTGCGAGCGGACTTTGCACAGCGGCCGGCTTAACCGCGTCCTGACATTTGCCAGTGTGAAGTACCCCGCTCGCGTCACACCAGGCCCTCGGATGAAGCGGAATCGGCCTCGCGGAAATGTTGGTTCAGACGTTGGGAAGGCAACGGGGGCCAAAAAGGCCAGAAAGGAGAAGTGTCCACCGAAGCCTCCCCTGCAGATTGGGAAAAGGAAAAGGGATGAGGAAGCTTCGAAGGTCCCCCCGAGGCATGCACCGGCTAAAGAACCCCGTTGGGACACTTTGAGGTCGTCTGCCCTTGGCCTCCATGCCGTTGGGACATTGGTGCGTGCCGACGCGATGGCGGATGCCTTCGACAGCGACGACGAGGAGGAGGATGACGTGGTGGTGGTGTCTCCCCCTACTGCGGGTGGTGCTGCTAATGTGCCAGCCTCGAGTCCCTCCGTTATTCCCGCGAGGAGTCGGGCTGTGGATACGGAGGCCGTGGACACCCTTGCAGGTCTCAAGGAAAAATTTTCTGCTCGCCCTGGACCTTTTGATTGGGGCTGGAGCTTCTGGAGGGTCTGCTGGTAGAGGCTTGGGGGTACCCGTGGGTACGAGGATTTTGCTGATCCCTAGGCTTGGGCTAACCTATGCTCGGCTCCTGACGCTTTCATAGCCGAGGGGGCGCAGCTGTTTGGAGCCGAGGACTTGCGGCGCAATCTCTGCCATGTTTCAAGACATGTACGTACGCTTCGTTTTGATAGTGTATGAAAAATGTTGTATTGTTTTTTATTGAGTTATTTGACAGGGTTATCTTGACTACTGTTTTGTTTCAGGCCCACACCCTCGCGCGGATTTCTTCCGAGAAGACTTGCATGGAGCTGGCTTCGTTAGAGAAGGAGAAGAATTCGCTTGCAACAGAGAACATGTTGCTGAAGGAGAAGCTTAACAGCCTTCGGTATGCGAAGGATGAAGCTACGCTCGAAGCTAAGCGCATGCAAAAGGAGCTTAATGCTTCGCAGGCGGATGTTGCTGAACTAAAGACCGGCTTAAGTTGCCTGGAAGCTGCTGAGGCTAAGATCACGGCTCTGGAGAATGAGAACACAGCCTTGAAACATGACCGATCGAGTCGCAATTATGGTTTTGCTGCCCAAGCTATATCCGCACACCAGCAGTATTGCGAGGCTTTAGGTTATGTTGGTGCTGAGCCCATGTCATTGACCGATGGGGCTGCTATCACCGAGGCTGTTTTATTTCGCTGGCTAAAGTCTGAGTTCGAAGCTCTCCCGGGGGTGATAGGTTATGTTGGTGCTGAGCCCATGTCATTGACCGATGGGGCTGCTATCACCGAGACTGTTTTCTTTCACTGGCAAAAGTCTAAGTTCAAAGCTCTCCCGGGGGTGATGGACAAGCGCAGCAACTTCAGTGCGCTGCACACTACGGAGGCCACTTTTGGGCTGCTAGAACGCGAAGGCTGCGATCACTTCCATGCTCTGTAAAGGCGCAACTTTCCGATTGGGGCAGACGCTCAGGATGGCTTGTCACTGGAGGCCATCGCCGCGGCTAAGCACGTCGCGATGAAATTCTGGCGCGATCACGGCCGCGAAGCCGCTCGACAAGCTGCCATTGAGAAACTGGCTCAAGTTATACTTTTGATTGTGTATTGTATTTTCATTTGTTCGCGTGATGTTCGAAGTTGAAAATGATTATGCTTGTGCAGATGCGTGGCTCTTCAAGGAGTGGTGACGGCCAGGCTAAAGATCCTTCAGGGGGGGGGGGGCAAGGCACTTCGAGGAGCGCCGCCGAGAAGGCTAGAACTTTGAAGGGTGGATCAAAGGCCGCGCCGAGCGAGGTTTAGGATTTTTTGTAGTTGTAGTGTTGATGTAACGTATTTTTGGGAGGTCCTGAAGGAAATTTTGTAACTATAATTTTGACATGCCTACTTCACCCTACGTAGGTGTCCTTCGTGTCGCCTGCGTGGGAGTCCGAAGAGGATGCTTCTAGTGGATCTTCCGCGCATGTTGGACTTGATGAGCGAAGGGTCCCAATCTTTGATGGATGATGCTTCTGTGCCGATGCCTACTTCGAGTAGTCTTAGGCTAGTTTGAGCGGCTTTGAAGCGTTAGATGTTGTGGTGGAGGTTGAAAGATTTGAGTACCCCGAACGCGCATCTTTGTCCAGAGCGCGCTTGGTGACTTTGGACGCCGGTGTGGTTTGTGTGGGGGATTATTCCCACTTATTCACTCGTAGCGCTTCATCTAGCACGTTATCCACACTTGGCCGTTGGGGTAGGGTTAGGTCCCGTGGTGGGGGAGTCTTCGTAGAAAGACGTTGCAGGGAGCGAGGACCAGGGTCTCCGCGTCTGAAGCAAAGCGAGAAATCCTTGAGCACTGAAGGTTCCGGTGCCTCGATTCCGCGGCCGTCCCATCCGCGGCTTGCTGTCGCAAAGTGGTCAATTAGCTCCATGCTGAATTCACCGATGAAGATTGGTAGATTCGTTTCTCAAGCGCTAGTTCCAACTAGTGGAAATGCCCAAGATTCGGGTGTCCTTGGTTCTGGGGGCTCGAGACCTAATCCTTGCCCCCCCTCCGCCTGGTTACACTGCTGATGAATGGTCGGTTTTGCTTTCCCAGTTGTTAGCTTCTGAGGTTGTTATAAAGGAAGAACCCGTTGATTATGATTTCTGATGTAAACATTTATTAGCTACAATTATAATAAATTATGTCTTGCCAGATTTGTGTTGCTATGATTTACTTAGCGTTGTCGTCTAATTTCTAAAACACTACCCTCTCCCTCGAATTACTAAGGGCGAGGTGTTCTAGGCCGAACCCTTCGACGGGATTCGGGCTGCAACAAGCCCCTTAGCATTTTTTCGCTAGGTTTTTTGAAAAACACCACCCTCCCCCTCGAAGTGCTAGGGGCGAGGTGTCTTAGGGCGAACCCTTTGACGGGTTTGGGCTGCAATGAGCCCCTTAGCATTTTTTTCGCTAAGTTTTTGAAAGACGCCACCCTCCCCCTCGAAGTGCTAGGGGCAAGGTGTCTTAGGGCGAACCCTTTGACGGGTTTGGGCTGCAACAAGCCCCTTAGCATTTTTTTTGCTAAGTTCTTGAAAAACACTACCCTCCCCCTCGAAGTGCTAGGGGTGAGGTGTCTTAGGGCGAACCCTTTGATGGGTTTGGGCTGCAACGAGCCCCTTAGCATTTTTTCGCTAAGTTTTTGAAAAACGCCACCCTCCCCCTCGAAGTGCTAGGGGCAAGGTGTCTTAGGGCGAACCCTTTGACGGGTTTGGGCTACAACGAGCCCCTTAGCATTTTTTCGCTAAGTTTTTGAAAAACACCACCCTCCTCCTTGAAGTGCTAGGGGCGAGGTGTCTTAGGGCGAACCCTTTGACGGATTTCGGCTGCAACGAGCCCCTTAGTATTTTTTTGCTAAGTTGTTGAAAAACGCCACCCTCCCCCTCGAAGTGCTAGGGGCGAGAACCCTTCGACGGGTTTAGGCTGTAACGAGCCCCTTAGCATTTTGTCGCAAAGTTTTTGAAAAACACCACCCTCCCCCTCGAAGTGCTAGCCGCGAGTTGTCTTAGGGCGAACACTTTGACGGGATTGGGCTGCAACGAGCCTCTTAGCATTTTTTTGGCTAAGTTTTTGAAAAATGCCACCCTCCCCCTCGAAGTGCTTGGGGCGAGGTGTCTTAGGGTGAACCCTTTGACGGGTTTTGACTGCAACGAGCCCCTTAGCATTTTTTCGCTTAGTTTTTGAAAAACGCCACCCTCCCCCTCGAAGTGCTAGGCGCAACGTGTCTTAGGGCGAACCCTTTGACGGGTTTGGGCTGCAACGAGCCCCTTAGCATTTTTTTCGCTAAGTTTTTGAAAAAAACCACCCTCCCTCTCAAAGTGCTAGGGGCGAGGTGTCTTAGGGCGAACCCTTTGACGGGTTTCAGCTGCAACGAGCCCCTTAGTATTTTTTCGCTAAGTTGTTGAAAAACGCCACCCTCCCCCTCGAAGTGCTAGGGGCGAGAACCCTTTGACGGGTTTAGGCTGTAACGAGCCCCTTAGCATTTTTTTTCGCTAAGTTTTTGAAAAACGCCACCCTCCCCCTCGAAGTGCTAGCCGTGAATTGTCTTAGGGCAAACACTTTGACGGGTTTGGGCTGCAACGAGCCTCTTAGCATTTTTTTGGCTAAGTTTTCGAAAAATGCCACCCTCCCCCTCGAAGTGCTTGGGGCGAGGTGTCTTAGGGCGAACCTTTGACGGGTTTTGACTGCAACGAGCCCCTTAGCATTTTTTCGCTAAGTTTTTGAAAAACGCCACCCTCCCCCTCAAAGTGCTAGGCGCGAGGTGTCTTAGGGCGAACCATTTGATGGGTTTGGGCTGGAACGAGCCCCTTAGCATTTTTTCGCTAAGTTTTTGAAAAACACCACCCTCCCCCTCGAAGTGCTAGGGGCGAGGTGTCTTAGGGCGAACCCTTTGATGGGTTTCGGCTGCAACGAGCCCCTTAGCCTTTTTTTGCTAAGTTGTTGAAAAACGCCACCCTCCCCCTCGAAGTGCTAGGGGCGAGAACCCTTTCGTGGGTTTAGGCTGTAACGAGCCCCTTAGCATTTTTTCGCTAAGTTTTTGAAAAACGCCACCCTCCCCCTCGAACTGCTAGCCGCGAGGTCTCTTAGGGCGAACACTTTGACGGGTTTGGGCTGCAACGAGCCTCTTAGCATTTTTTTGGCTAAGTTTTTGAAAAACGCCACCCTCCCCCTCAAAGTGCTTGGGGCGAGGTGTCTTAGGGCGAACCCTTTGACGGGTTTTGACTGCAACGAGCCCCTTAGCATTTTTTCGCTAAGTTTTTGAAAAACGCCACCCTCCCCCTCGAAGTGCTAGGCGCGAGGTGTCTTAGGGCGAACCCTTTGACGGATTTGGGCTGCAACGAGCCCTTAGCATTTTTTCGCTAAGTTAGCTGGCTGTACTAGTCTTAGCTCTTCGGGCTTGACCAGTGCAGCTGCTATGGCTTGAGAGCTTTTTGCTCTTCGTCGAATGTTTCAATCTCCGTGATAGGAGTTGTTTCGACGTGCTCTACTGAGCGAGGCTTTCCGCTTTGGGGAAGGCAGCTCTATAGATTTAGCTGGGGTTTACATAGGATCCGCCTCATTAAAAACCTCACCCCTGCGAATGGTTCCTAATGTAGACAAGGGTTCCCAATCTTCCGATAGGTTCTGGTAAACTTGATTATGGCGGAGGCGATACACAAATCGATCCGACTTCCGAACGACACGTTCTAAACCTCACAATCGCAGCACGACATCTCCTATGGTTATCAACCATCCAAGAACGATTGACCTCACCAAGAAGGCTTATCCTTGCCTGCAAATCAAGAATACAAGCAAAAACAAAGAAGAATGCAACCAAATTTGCAAGTATACGATGAATCTCACAAGTTGGGATCTCACAAACCGATCAAACGGCAAAACTGTTATCAACAGAATAATCTAAGTAAAACCCAAACCCTAATAAAGAGGCAGAGGCTATATATGAGGACTCTAGGGTAGTGCAAGACCCCCTGGATGCAGCCCTAAGTGGGCTGAACTCAATACATGGCCCAAAGACCGATTACGGTGTCGCAGCACTAGGACAGATTCTGGAAGTCGATTTCTTTTGGCGATTGCTGATGTGTCGGGACGAATTTTGATATGGCACTGGTTCGGTTGGAAAGGCCTTTTCGTTATCTTTCCAGGCATATATAGAACGTCCAAATCCGAGTCCGTATGCGTCCTGGGCGTCCGTTTTAGTGCAGACTGGTCCTAGGCTCCGAAACAGACTCAAAGTCGGTTTTGATTGGGCCTCCACCTTGGCTTGGACGTCCTTGCTGGCCCATCACGTCTCCAATCACCTCCCCAGCTATCTCATCATCATATCCATGGTTTCTAACAACAATTAATTCATTAGGTAGCAATTTATTCTCAAAACCACATAATAAAAACATTAGAAACGATCTCACCTGTAAATTCAGGTGATGCACATGAACTTTCATCTTGGTTAGAGAAGTGTTGTGTGTATCCATGAGTGTGATGTACTCATCATTCTCCCCTTTTGAATTAAAGTCGTCCTCGACTCGATCCCATCTCTTTCTCCCAATAGTGGACTTAAATCTGAAATATAAAATATAGAACTATTCCCAAACTTGGGTTGCACCTCATGTTTATATGTGTTATGAAAATTATCATCACAATGCGAAACCACAAAAGAAGACATGCCATACAAATCAATGACCTCTTTGAAAACTTGCTCAGCAATATGAACGTCATTCTCACTGTTATGACAAGATGGAAAATGTGTGATCTTAAAAACACCAGGAAAGCATGACATGACATGGTAATTGTTCTTGCAGTTTTCTAGTTCATTATTTGGTTCTATAACACAAGGAGGATTCATGTTTGAGCAAATATAGACTTTGTTCACCATAAATACACCTCTATGATCATAGTTTCCTATAGCATAAAAATTGTTTCTTGTTACTAAAGGCAATTCAGTTTGAGAAAAGATTTACTTCTCCAAAGTACTTAGATTACAAAGAACATCAAATTCAATATAACCTAAAGTATTTAGAGAAGACAATAATTTCTGCTCATCCTTTTGACATGTAACTAAAATCAAACATTTAATTTCAGCACTAGTGGGTGAATCATAAGCAAAAGCATCAAGCTTATTCATTTGTTGTGGCAAAGGTATAAATGAAGCATTCACACACAACTCCTCTTTATCACATGGACCACTAGGTAAATCAACTTGTGACAAAGGAACATGATCATAAGGTTTCGATATAGCAAGACTATTGGAATAATCCATCACATCAAGAAAGCTCTTACCTGAAGCACCAACTTGTTCTTTATCGTTCCCACTATCATCTTCTTTGTGTATATGCTGAAAAGTATTAGTTGTAACAAGAGGCAAAGAAATATGTTCATCCTCTAGCAATTCAGATTTTGATGAAAGTGTTGCGACATTTGAAACAGCCCATTCTATCCTAAACGGTTCATTCTTTCTTCTCTCAAATCGTTGTTGATCCTCTTCTAAATTTTTAGCAGCGGTCATTGGTGTAAGAGTAACCCTTCTACCATTGTATTTAAATGAGTAACTATTAGTAATGGTATTGTGCAAAACATTATTTGTATAAATCCAAGGTTTACCCAATAACAAATAACATGCTTGCATAGGTACTATATCAAATTCTGCACTATCCTTATAAGAACCAATAAAAAATTCAATGCGTGCAATTTTATCTACCTTTATCTTACCACAAGAATTTACCCATTAGATGTAGTATGGACATGGGTGTGGTTGCGTGGTCAAGCCGAGCTTCTCGACCAATTCCAAGCTTGCGATGTTGTGGCTACTCCCTCCATCAATGATGACACGATAACGTCGATTCTTCACAATAAAGTGAGTCTGAAACAAGTTGTTCATTTGATTTTGCTCTACCTTCTCCATTTGAGAACTAAGCACTTGTTGTGCTACAACACTTGTATCAACCTCATTTGACACCATCGACTCATCACCATCAGTGTTGTAACCTGTCATTGTTAATAGAAAACAAGAAAACACACAAGAGTATATTTTCCTATCACTACTGTTTGATCACAGTGGAAACTCTCAACAAGCAAATGGCAGCACCTAACTGAGTTCTTACAAGATTCTTAATAGCAAAACAGAGGATACCCTGGAGAGTGTGATCCGACGATTGCGAGGGTCCAAAGTTCTATACCTATTTAGAAGGATATATATGGAGCTTGGAAGGCAAATTGTAGTAGCAAGGACTAGCAAAATTTCGATTTAGAAATTGCAAAACTAAATAATAGTCCCAAGCTAGTCTATGTCACTAGCCTAAACTTGTCTCGGACCTAGTTCAAGCAAGCAAGCAAATGACTCAACAAAGGACACAAAGGATGCAAGCAATTTTGAATTTGTATCTTTTCTTTTTTCTACTTCCTGTTTTTTTGTGCGGCTTTTTCTCTTGTGCACTTTTGCCTTTTTCTTTTCTTTTCTTTTCTTAAGAATCAGAACTGCAGCAAGGTATTAGAAGTGTTACAACCAATGGAGCCCCAGAATATTTTTTTTCTTACTATAAGTGCAACAAAAGGATTCTTGTAACAGCACAACTAAAACAAACTTCTATAACAAGATCAAGCACTAATTGGTTGGCTTTTGATCACAATGAAACAGCAGCAGAGCACTCTAATTTTCTTTTGCACACGAAAGTAGAAGGCTAGATGTTAAAGAAATATTTAGTGCACATAATTCTAGTAGTACTATTATCTCAACATGTGCAACACTGATTTTTTCCATTGTTTGTCTATGACAAGGATATGCACGACTCAAACAAGACCAAAGAACAAGCACTAGACCAGCAACACAATGACTTTATAGGGACTAAAATTTAGAGAAGCAATCTGAAATAAAAACTTGCAGTCACAATAGGGTATAGGACAGCGGAAACACGACGAACCGATATTTTTGTGGGGCAATTTTCTGGACTATAGGATATAACAAATAAACAAGGATAAAGGTGAACCTAATGGTATACCTGAACCTCTGATACCACTTTATGTGTACAAGGGTTCCCGATCTTCTGATAGGTTCTGGTAAACTTGATTAAGGCGGAGGCGATACACAAATCGATCCGGCTTCCAAACGACACGTTCTAAACCCCGCAATCGCAGCACAACGTCTCCTATGGTTATCAACCGTACAAGAACGATTGACCTCATCGATAAGGCTTATCCTTGCCTGCAAATCAAGAACACAGAAGAATGCAACCAAATTTGCAAGTATACGATGAATCTCACAAGTTGGAGTCTCACAAACCGATCAAACGGTAAAACTATTATCAACAGAATAATCTAAGCAAAATCCAAACCCTAATGAAGAGGCAGCGGCTATATATAAGAACTCTAGGATAGTGCAAGACCCTCTGGACGCAGCCCTAAGTGGGCTCAACTCGATACATGGCCCAAAGACCGATTATGGTGTCGCAGCACCAGGACAGATTCTGGAAGTCGATTTCTTTTGGTGATTGCTGACGGCTCGGGATGCATTTTAACATGGCACTAGTTCGGTTGGAAAGGCCTTTTCGTTATCTTTCCGGGCATATATAGAACGTCCAAATCCAAGTCCGTATGCGTCCTGGGCGTCCGTTTTAGTGCAGACTGGTCCTGGGCTCCGAAACAGACTCAAAGTCGGTTTTGATTGGGCCTCCACCTTGGCTTGGACATCCTTGCTGGCCCATCACGTCTCCAATCACCTCCCCAGCTATCTCATCATCATATCCATGGTTTCTAACAACAATTAATTCATTAGGTAGCAATTTATTCTCAAAACCACATAATAAAAACATTAGAAACGATCTCACCTGTAAATTCAGGTGATGCACATGAACTTTCATCTTAGTTAGAGGAGTGTTGTGTGTATCCATGAGTGTGATGTACTCATCAGTTCCCCTTGCGAGGGAAAGAGTAAGGTCCTCTATATAATTCCCTAGAAAAGAAAAGTCTGAAAAAAAAATCTACCAAGTAAGCTCAAGGTAGCACTTATAGCTTCGTGCTATGCTTGGATTTTTACATGCTTCGAGTGATGCTTTTTCTTATACGTAGAATCTTTGAAGGTTGTCCGTGTTCCAAGAATGCGGCAACTCTTCTCCTTGCGAAGTCTGGAGCCTGTACGCTCCGGGCCTGTTTGATTTTGCCACAATGTATGGACCCTCCCACTTTGGCTCTAGCTTGCCTTTGCTTTATGTTCTAGGGCTTCGGTGTAGGACTAGGTCTCCTACTACGTAGGCTCGGGGTGCAACTTCTTGATCCCTATAGTGACGTGTTTTTGATTGATACTTTTCTAGGTTGATAACTGCATCCAGTCTGTCGACTTCCATCAGATCCTTGGATTAGTCCTCTACCGCTGTGTTGATTTTGCCTTGAAGGTTCTAGGACTTTGGTGCAAAATCTCCTCGGGCGTGACTGCCTCTTCCCCGTAAAGTAACCTGAAGGGCGAGTATTTGGTTGCCCTGGTTTCGGTCGTGTTGTGCGACCAAATGACCCTTGGCAGTTCTTCTACACATTTTCCTTTCTTGTCATCGAGGAGTATCTTTTTTATTGCCTTGAATATGAGGCTGTTTGCTCTTTCGATAGCTCCATTCGACTGGGGGTGATATACTAACGCGAAGTCAACTTTGGTTTCGATGGAGTGACAAAACTCTTTGAACATATCGTTCTCGAATTGTTTTCCGTTGTCGACTGTTATGTCTCTTGGCACTCCGAAGTGGCAGACGACATTTTGCCAAAAGAACTTTCTGATTGTTGCTGCGAGATGTTTGTGATTGGTTTTGCTTCGATCCACTTGGTGAAATATTCTAGGGCTACAACTGCCCACCTGTAATTCCCCGATGCTATGGGTAGGGGTCCAACGATGTCAATTCCCCAGCGTTGGAGAGGCCATGATGGGGCTATGAGTTACGTTGGCTGCGAAGGTGCTGACTGCCTATTCGAGATTTTTTAACAGGCTTCGCATCTGGTTACTTTTTTTGCGGCATCCTTGACCACCAATGGCCAAAAGAAGCCTTGCCTAACTGCTTTTGCAGCTAATGGCCGAGGTCCAATATGCGCTCCGTAGATTCCCTTGTGTATCTCGCTGAGTAGCTGGGTACCCTCCGTTCTGCTTACACACTTGAGTAGCGGAGCGCAAATTCCTGACTTGTACAGCTGACCCTTGATGATTCTGTAGTTCCTGGCCCTTTGCTGCATTCTTTTGGCTTCTGACTCGGTGTTTGGCTCATACAAACCCTTAAGGTATGCGATGATTTGATTTCTCCAGTCTTCGCTGATTACTGCATGTATTTGCTTGGGGTCCTGGAGGACTGTTTTGATCGAAGGTTCTGTGATTGTTTGAAAGAACACATCCTGTGGTATTGCCTCTTGCCTTGCTGCCAACTTGGCGAGTTCGTCTGCCTCCGTGTTGAACTTTCTCTCGATATACTGTATATCGAAGCCTTTGAAGTACTTTTCCGTACTTCGGATGGTGCTGTGGTATTTTTCAAGCAATGGGTCCCGGGCTATGAATTCTTTGTCATATTGGCTGGCCACGATCTTGGAATCTGTTCTGATTTTGCACCTTTGTACTCGGAGTGCTCTCAATTTCTTGAGTCCCAGTAGTACTGCCTCATACTCTGCTATGTTATTGGTGCACTTGTCCGTTTCTTTGCTGAACTCGAGCCTTACAGCGTATTTCATTTTCGCACCCGTGGGCGAGGTGACTACTGCTGCTATTCCTGCCCCGGCCAATCCCCAGGCTCCGTCGCAGTGCACGGTCCACTCTGGCTCAGACCATGCTTGATTTTTTACTTCTTGTGGAGCTGTCCAATCTGCTATGAAGTCAACAAGTACCTGGGACTTGATTGCATTGCGTTTCTCCAAGTCTATTACATGCTCCGAGAGTTCCATGGCCCATTTGCCGATTGTTCCCGAGGCCTCTCGGTTGCCGAATATTTCATTAAGTGGTTAGCTGGTGAGTACTTTGATGTGGTGGGCCTCAAAATAATGTTGCAGCTTTCTGGAAGCCATGACTACCGCGTACGCGATTTTTTCCATTTCGGAATACAGCTTCTTGGAGACAGACAGTGCCTCGCTAACATAGTATACCGGTAGTTGCAACAAGAATTCCTTCAGCTCCCCTTCAACCGTCTTGATTATTTTCTTTTCCTGTACGAGGACTGCACTGACCGCCGAGTGGGACCCAGCCACATATAACAATAGAACAGCCCCGGGCTATGGGTTGGTGAGCTTTAATTTCTTTTCGAGGTAGTTTTTTAACTCTACGAAGGCTCTTTGCTGCTCTGGACCCCATTCGAAGGGTTGAGCCCCTCAGAGTGTTTGGAAGAAGGGCAAACTTCTCTCGGCTGATCTGGATATAAACCGATTTAGTGCGGCTATTCTGCCTATGAGTTTCTACACATCTTTTCGGCACTGGGGCTCTTGCATTTGGATGATTGCTTTGATTTTGTTTGGGTTGGCTTCGATGCCTTTGCTTCTCCGGATTCAGCTTTCACCTTGCTGCTTGGAGGTTTGCGAATGTTTCCGTGAGGTCTGAGATATGGCAGCCTTTTGCTTTACTTGCTACTATGATATCGTCCACATAAGTGCGTACGCTTTTTCCAAACTGCGACTCGAAGGCTTTTTGAGTCATGCGGCAAAATGTAGGGCCGGCATTTTTCAGTCCCTCGGGCATTCTTACAAAACAGTAGGTGCCAAAGGGTGTGATGAAACTTATTTTTTCCTCATCCTCCATCCTTAGCCATATCTGATGGTAGCCGGAGAAGCAATCGAGCAGTGACAACAGCTCACTCCCAGCTGCTGCGTCCATGATTTTGTCAATTCGGGGCAATGGGAAATCATCTTTAGGGCAAGCTTTGTTGAGATCTGTGAAGTCTATGCATATTCTCCACTTCCCATTCTTTTTCTTCACCATTACGCAGTTTGCCAGCCAAGACGGATATTTGACTTCGCGGATAATGGAAGCATCGAGGAGCCGTTGGACTTCCGCTCTGATAGCTTCTGTTTTTTCATCTGACATCTTTTGAAGCCTTTGTTTCTTTGGCTTGATCTTTGTGTCGACTTGTAGTTTGTGCTCTATGATGCTTTTGTCCACGCCTTCGAGGTTTGCTAAAGACCAGGCGAATACATCTTTATTCTTACTGAGGAATGCTAACAGCTTTTTCTCTTCTTTGGAGTCTAAACCAGAGCCCACTATGATGAATTGGCCAAGGACTTGCTCGTCAAGGAGTACTTTTTTGGTTTCTTCGTCTGGCTGCACTGCGGCCTTCTCTCTATCGAGGCATCGTGTCTCTTCTCTTGCGTTCGCTTTATGCTGCTTACGAGCTTTTCGAGCTTGCTCTTCATCCTCTAGTTGCTCTTGGCTGAAAATGTGTATGTTGTTGCAATTCCTTTCCCCTCGTGCATAACCTTTTTCTATGTCTCTTGCCATTTGTTGATCTCCTTTGACTGTGATAATCCCTCCGGCTGCTGGGATCTTCATACATAGATATGCACTGTGGATGACGGCTTCGAAGGTGTTAATTGTGCCCCGGCCAAATATAGCGTTAAATGGGTGGCAAAGATCCACCACATCGAATGTTACATACTCTGTTCGAGGGTTTTGAGTATTGCCAAACGATACCGGTCGGGAGATTGTGCCCATGGGGGTGATTCTTTTTCCATCGAAGCCAATGAGTGGTATATTTGATGGCTGCAGATAACCTTTGCTGAGGCCCATTTGCTCGAAGGTGTTTATGAACAGGATGTCTGCCTAGCTGCCGTTGTCTACAAGGACTTTGCTGACCATCCAGGTATGGATGTGGGCTTCGATTACGAATGCATCGACATGCGGGTAAGCTTTGAGGCTGAGATCTGACTCGGTGAATGTGATGGGAATATGAGTCCACTTTGACTTGATAACAGGTCCTTCTGTGAAAACGTTGTTTACCATTCGAAAGTGATCTCTTCTTCTTCTTTTGTTTTCGAAATCTGAAGATGACCTTCCGTATATCATTCCAATGTAACCTTGTACTGGGAAGGTTGTGGCTTGGCTTGGGGTAGGTTCTGGTTTAGGCTGTGGTAGGTGTTGAGGCTCTTGCTTTTACCTTTGCTGGTCTTGGTTGGGTGATGGTTGCTGGATTTGTTGTCTGGGTTGGGTGTACTGGCTGGGTGGTTGTGTAGGATGAGTTGGATGAAAGTACGGGGACGGTGCATAAAGTTGGTGATGGTGGGTGCTTGGGTAATGATAGCTGGGTTGAGCGGGCTGTGGATATGGTTGCTGGGGCCATGGGTTTGGCGATGTATAATTGAT
Organism: Eleusine indica; assembly: GCA_030378355.1. Lineage (NCBI taxonomy): Eukaryota > Viridiplantae > Streptophyta > Magnoliopsida > Poales > Poaceae > Eleusine > Eleusine indica. The sequence continues at coordinate 33,319,321 of CM059498.1, read as the reverse complement.
GGCTTTGGGTAAGGACGAAGCCTTCTTTTCTGCTATGATCCTTTCTTGGATTTCTTTTGCTTTGAGGCATGTGGAAGTTTTGTGCCCCTTGTCCTCTCTGTAGTAGAAATAGTACGGCTTTCTAGCCGGCCGAGTCTGGGTTTAAGAGCCTCGGCCTCTGCCACGCCCTCGTTGGCCACTTCCTCTGAAATTATTGCTCTGGTTGCCTCTGCCGATAGTATCTTCTTTTTCTTCCTCAATGTGACCAATGAACGAAGGGGAGGGCTCGATGGGTTGTTTGGTTTTTCTGTACTGTCTTTCTTGATAGCCACCTTCGCTGTGTGACTGGTTGCGGCTCTTACTTTGACTTTGCTTGCGTCTCTTGTAATCCACATCCAATCTACTGTACTCTTCGAACTTTGTGCATAACATTTGCATGGTATGCGGGGGTATTCGCGCGCAGTATGAAGACATCTGGCATGCTCGCATGCCTCTAAGTACAGAGTTTATTGCCGCCTCATCCGTGACGCTCGAGGCCTGGGCTCGAAGCATGAGGAATCTTCTGTAGTACTCATGTAATTGCTCATTCTCCTACTGGGCGATATTCAATAGCTCGTGCGATAGTTCCATAATGGTGCGGAACCCTCGAAAACTTGCGACCACCTTATCCTTGATGTTTTCCCAGCTGTACAGAGACCCGGGAGGCAGGTTAAAGTACCAATTGAGGGCGGACTCTTCGAGAGCGCAGACGAATACCTTTGCTAATGTTACCTCATCTCCTCCTGCTGATATGATTGCTACTTCATAGCTCATGAGAAATTGCCTTGGGTCAGAATTTCCCTTGAATTTAGCTAGCGGTATCATTCTAGACTGCGACGGGTATGGGGCTCTTTGCAACCCCTCGAAAAGAGGTGAGTCTTTATCAATTATGCTTGTTGTGCTTGATCTTCGAATTGGCAGCACTTCTGAGGCTATTGGCTGGTGGCTTGGTGTGAGTGGTACTTCTTGCTCGAGGTACGGGTGGGCTTCGGGCACTAGGTTTGATTCCTGGTGACTCGCCCTGCCAATGGTTCTCTGGAGTTCTTTGACTTCTTTTGCCAGTTGCAGATTCTTGAGTCTGAGCTGGGCTATGTACTCTTTCTCTTGTAGTGCTTTCTCTCTCTCTGACAGCGCTTTGCTTCTTAGCTCTTGTTCTTGCAACAGCTATTGCTTGAGTTGCTCAAGGTGCTCGGCTCTTTGGGCTAACAGTTCCATCTCTTGCGCTGCTGTCATCGAGGTTGGGGTGCTGCTTCCCGGAGGGTTTGAGCTGGACGGTTGTTCAGGGCGCTGTACTGGGTCTTTTTGGCCGCCCGCTGCTTCTGCCTTAAGCGATGGTTGCGTTTCGGGGGTGTTCTCTTTTATTACCTGGATGAAGACTGGTCGTCAGCCGATTGGGGGTCTCCCAGAATGTTGCTTCGTAAGGGCGGTGTGCCGCTCGAAGACAGCAATCCATGGAGTTGAGTCATCGTGAGCTTGTGTACGAGCTCACAACACGGTGGGCGCCACTGTTGGCGTCATCGAGCGTAAGCCTCGATGACACCGACAGAAAGAACGAACATAAAGAGAAATTGCGAAGGGTATTCCCATTCTTAGGCAAAAAGGGCTCTTCTCACATATTCCCAAAAAGATTCATCCCGTTACAAATAAGTAGGGGTGTTCCTTTTATAGGCCCGTACTTAGGCCACGTGCAAATAACCATTTTGTGCCTAATTACCTACTATATTCTTTGAATATTTTGTACAAAATGGTCATAAAGGATAAATCAGTTATTTTAGCACTCTTGGTAGCCTTCCTTGCTCCGCATGCCACAACACGTGCTGGTGCCACGTGTCGCCCTCTTCGCTCCGACCAAGCTCTTGATCTTGCCCCACGCGCTGTCCTTCGAAGGATGACGACTTCATCCTTCGAGGGTGCGGAGGTACGGCTCGAAGGGTCTTAGTTTCCCTGTGGCCTCTGATGAACGCCTGTACCTCGAAATTACGGTTAATAATAAATAAAAAGGATAACAATGTGTTGACTTTGACTTTTATTCACAGCCCGACTTTGATGAACCCTCGACGGGTGGCTTGCGAAGTGATCCCCCCAACACTCCCCATCATCAATAAGGACCTACCCCAGTGGAAATCCCATGTAGAATCTCTGATAGTCAAACTCTATTGGGCATGACCCTACCCTCGTTACCACCAGCAAATATCTCCACATGTTGGACGACCTTTGCAACCATCAAACCCAACACCTTGAAATGTGTATCCAACATGAAAGAGAAATCGATGCACATTGCCTAGCCCTGCGTCTCCCACTTGAAGAAGCTGTAGCCCGTGCCGCTAAGGCAGAAAGTAACTTAGCCGCCGCAGTCACAACCTTGACGAGATTGGGAAATCTCACCACCGGCAAATCCCTATACCAGTCAACGAAGCTCACCGAGCATATTCTCCACAACCTGGCCAACAGCCTTGACTCCTACCAGACCCTATACCAAATATTCGACCAAGAAGATAGCCATACAGATATAGTCGAACCTAGCGAGTACCAACCGTAAATGCCAGAGATTCATCAACATATCACCCTAGCCAAGATTTTTAAGTAGGGTAGTACCCTACTAAATTCCTTGACCTCGGCAAAACTCTTTTATGTATGGTAGACCCCTCCCTACTCACCAAAGGTTTCATCCAAGCCAAATACCTATACAAACAAAAACCAATCACAACCAGGCCCAGAGCTCTCCCCTCTGTTTGAACAGGGCCCATTTTCATTCGCCAACCCACCTACTGTCGAGCCCATGGTGCTCCCCAGCCCAATCTCTAAGGCCGCTCACTTGTCTTCCCCGCGTCCTGTGGACCCTACCTTTCCCAGCACCAAGCACCTTCCCCATTGGTGCCACCTCCACTGCAGGTAGCCTGCCAAACCACCAGCTAGATTCCCTGCCATCCACCACCGTCAGTAACCCTGTCGCATCCATCGTCTCGCCGAGAAACGGATTCCCCAATCTCGCACAGCCTCAATAGTTTGCCCCACTCCCTTGTGTGCCCGCACACATGCCCATCCTTGTCAGAATCACCATTGCCCCTGCAACCACACCGCACATCGTGAGCGACCATAAAAGAGCATCACCATTGTCGGACCTCACCACCAGCCAGAAAATACCCAACACTCTCCCTTCATTCAGGCCTAGATCAGCCATTCCAAGCCGCCAATAGATTGTCGCTTGTGTCAAGTTGCAACCACCATGTACCTCAGCCTAGATGTGCTAGTTTGGGTGGTCATCGCCTACCTGCTTTTGATGGCCTACCTCGTACGGAAACTCGAGCAGGCTTGTGTGCACTAGCACGGTGTCAAGGGCATGACACCGATCAAGCTCAGCTACGACTGCTGTGTACCGTTGTGAAAGTGCGATTGTATCTTACTTATTCCGTCGAATCATTTTCATTAATGTTAAATTAATTCACTTTTGCACTTTTAAACTTTGATTTGTAACTTAATAAATTTGGATTTATGTAAAACTCTATACTCTATCTATGTTTTTATTACAACTATATTATTCTATAATGTGTTGTACTATTAGATATCACAGCGCGTGTCATCACTCGAGAAAGATCTTGGAATGGAATCGTCTCTGTGGTAAGGCGGTTCTGTTACATATCGGTAATCTTGTTTTAGTCCCATGTTTTAATTCCTCGTCTGCCGAACAGAATTTTGGAAACTGTGATCCAAATCTTGGGAAGGAGTGGAAGTTGACCAGGTTTGAGTGAAACATGTGGATCAACTTGATCTTGACAGGAACTAAAACAGGTTTGGTGTCAACTCTGTGCTGCTGAACGAGCCCTTAGACTGGATGTGGCGGGGGTGGGGAGGGGAATTTTCATATCTTAACTCTTCCTGGACTCGAAAGCGGCAGGCAGCGACACCGTGCCGAGCGACCTGGGGGGGCGGGGGGGGGGGGGGGGGTCTCTGTAGAGGGGTGAATGTCCGGCCGGCTGTGGTACCTAGCCCTGTTTGTCGATCCGCCTCTTATTGACTTTGATGATAGGCGAACTAATCATGCCTATGAATCACTTCATGTGAGGCTCTTTATAAATCTTCTTTGCTTCCTGAAATTCACCTGATTGCTTATAACGGAGAACTGTATTCAATGCTTATAATGCTACCTTTTTCAAAATGCAACCGACTTTTGCTTTGTAATTCTAAACCTTTGCGTGAATATATCTCAATGGTTTAATCTGCCTGTGCCTTACCAAGTTAATCCTTTGTGGGAAAATTTGCATGATTGAGTTTTACCTGGACAAGTTTTGGAGATATGTGGTGATCAGAGAGCTCTATGGGCTATGCTGTTGCAATTCTTTGTGCAGTCGAGGCTGATGGTCTTTACATGATGGTGTTAGCCTTTTTAAGCTTGATGGGATCGTTTTATTTGTTTAATTCTTACTAACCCTATCATCAAATCTCTATTTGTCAGTTCGTTTCATTTTATGGTCATCACTAAAAGAAAATTGTGTTGTTTAAGCTTTAGACATAGAAAGGTGATCTATGTCTGTTTCCTTTCCTGTTGTTTCTGTTACCATATCTCAGACCATTATGTATTTACAGGCATCATAAATTTCATACCTTTCTCAACAGTAAGGCTAGTTTGAAAATTGATTCAGATTTTTTACTCCTGTGGTTCTGCCTATTGCTGCATGGTTTAGTGATATAACTAATTTTGTGATCTCCAGGTGTCTATACAGTGACAAAAGTTCCGCATTGTTGTGGAGTCATGGCTGCCAAGATACACATAGTGATGAAATCTTTCGTGAGCCAAAGCAACCGAGTTTCAGAGCTCATGCCAAATGCGAAGAAGATTGCATTGCATGAATCGCGAGCAATGTTTACTGTTTTCCGATCTCCTCATATTGATAAGAAGTCCAGGGAACAATTTTCAATGCACGTCAAGAAACAGTTTCTGGAACAGAAGGTTGAAGCACATGAACTAAGCAAAAAGTACTTCTGGTTAAAGCGCCTGCGTGTGCCTGGGGCTCAGTGTGAAATCCAGATTTCTTACAAGACGCGTCTGGATAAGAGGAATCTTGAGTCCAAGCTACTTGATAGTTCCTAGATCTTTCTTACTATCCCATAGGTTTAACGAGTACTGCAATTTTACCTCTTGATACAGAGATTGTCATGCAGAACTAGCACCTATTAGCATATGAATAACTGATTTGTTTTCAAGAGTTTTTAGAATGTAGCACATATTTATTCAAAGCATCTGAATGTTATGGAATAAGATGTTACATGATGAGATGCTATATACATGCTTTTGATACCTTTTTCTCGGTGCTGCTTCAATGAAGATTCAAGCAATCATAGTGTTTCAGTCCTATTCGTTCATATGTCTTTAGATTCCTGTGATGCAATGTGAAGCGATTGTCGCTTATCCTTGTTTGACCATTCCTTCAAATAAATACTCAAAAGCTGCCTTGCAAAAAAAAAAAAAAAAAAACCTTTGGTCATTTGTGCTCAAAAGAACTTCGATTCACAAGAGCCACGACAAAATTCTTTTACATGCTGGTTTGCGATGGATTGAAATGAAGCTACCGTTGTAATCCGACTCTCCGAGTACATGCGCAATGTTGTTTAGTCGAAACATGCAAACAGAACTTCAAATGATTAACAATGGTTGAGTGCACATGCTCGGAAATCACCCTCAGTCGCTCCAGCCAACTCAGCCCAGACCGTCGTCGCCGCCGCCATCTCGCTTCACTTCCCCTCTTTTTTTTCTTTTTTTTTTTTTTTTTTTTCTCATGGCAGCGGGAGAGAATCAGATTCTGCGCGGCTGCTCGCCTTTGCCTTTTCGGCTAATGTTGCCATGACGCTCACCTACATTGTGCGTCCCAGCTGGGAAAATGTTTAGCTTCTTAACCAACTCGAAAAGGCAAGAAAAACAACTATGCTGAGGCACGGCTAGCTAAATATACAAAGCATAGGAATGCACAAATGTTCAACAGAATCCTCGCGCTAAACCAGGACGGGAAACTGCTCAGTTGGTTCGAATACTGGAACCTGTACCAGATCAATCGATCGCTGTGCCTAAAACTGGTAAAATGGCATACCTTCATGCCAGACTGTCATCAGACAGTTTTTATTCTCAGACATGAGGATTACCAGAATGCTGACATGCAACAGAAATAAGAAATCGGATAGAAACATCAATGCTACCCATATTCACGTAGCTATCAGGTGCCTCGCTGATTAAACTACACAAAATCGGAGGCAGCCATTTCATGGTTGGCCTTGTCCATTACCATCTTTCTGTTTCAGTTACAAATTCATGAAACAGGTATGATGCTACTACCTATATATGCAAAAAAAATACATCAGTGTAGTTGGTCAGAGTCAGATAGATTCAGGCCGATAGGTTATAGTCAGGACAAGTCCAAAGTGGTCACTAGGAAAGACCGGTAGTTGCAACTGGTGGATTTCATTGCGTACTTTCTTCTCCTTTGTGTATGTGACACCTGGAATCGGCTCTTTCCCAATCATCTCAATGCTGTCAACCTTGAAATCTGACAGCTTACACACAAACCGGTCCAGTCTCTTCTGCAGCTTGCGATAGCCTGTAAGCATCACATTTGCTTTTGTATCAAAAGTCCAGCCGTTTTCACCAGGCTTTAATTCAGCCCAAGCATCAATCCACCCATCTGGTAAGGGAAAGGGACCATCTCCCTTATCATCCCAGTTCATGTCCCCACAAAATATTACGTTCTGGAAGCCTCCCAGGTGACTCAATGATTCATTTGCCTGAGCTACTCGTTCCTTGCTGAACATCTGATCCCACGTTGGAGGTGAAGGGCATGGACTCTCAAGGTGACTTGTAGCCAACACCAACTTGATAGTATCTCCAACATTCACATCAGCAATACAGAGCTCCCTTCTCATATGTGAGTTAGTGAAAGGGATGCGGTCAAATGACTTCACAGGCAGTTTACTCATCTGAATTGGTTTGCAATCAAGTAACATTAGGAAAAGGTTAATAAACAATAAAAAACAGGATAGACAGGAGAGGAAAAAATGTATGAATGGTACCATTTCTGAATATGCAAAGTTGAGGCACCAAAACTAAATATAGAAAGAACGCTGAGGCAGAAAATATATAGTCCAATTGCGTTGATATCAAGACAACATTCGAATGGTGTTTCTGTTAGGCATGCAGAGCAGCTAACTGGTCAGTTTCTGTTGATGCATGCATTTCTTTGCTGTGACCAAAAAGTAGTAAGGCATATGCATCTTGAGTACAGATGGGAATGACTACAATATAGTTTAGCTAACACCTAATGCTTTCTAACATAATGAATTAAGGGGAGTGACCTACTTTTCTTTTGTGAAAATCAGGATTGTTAATACCTAATGCTTTCTACTAGCTTGATGAGATCGAGCTATATTTTTATTCATTTGGGAGAGTTTTAGGCCAGACAGGATTGAAATGCATCCAACAAAACACCACCCTACTACCCATGTTATAAAATGAGTGCAGTGACGCAAAATGTGCGCTTTCAGACTTGACAGCATATAAGCATAAATACATTAACATTGACCACATCAGAAATTTCGAATAGAACCCCTATTTTCAAGACATCACCTAAACGACAAGGCAAGCTAGAATACTGTGGTGTCCTGGTTGTGTTATCATAAAACAGTGGAAGAAAGGGGAGGGAGGGAGCAGGAAGGAGGAGAGGTCATTCTACAAGTGGGCTACGGCAGCGGTGAATTTGAGGGTAAAGCAAGGAGCAGGGGAGCAGCAAAGACATGAGCAACATAGCGAGGTGGAGAGAGCAAATGAGAAGGGGGAGGGGGAGGGAGAAAGAGATGCTTCTAGGGTGTTGGACTCAGGCCATAATTGAAGATTGAGAAACACTTATACCTGCATGCAGTAATATGATCCTGACATAGCCTTCTCATGTGACAATGAGCATTTGTAACCTTCCCACCAATCAGATTTTTTAAAAAGCAGATATATGTTTGGAGTAACCTCCTGCAGTTTCACATATAAGTATCAAAAGCCCACATAGAGGGGGAAGATAAATGATGTGTAGTTCCAATATTGAACCTGGAAGCATATAAGATCTGGGCTATGATGCTGAATAAGATTTCCAAGAGCATTCATCCTTCTTTTCAGTTGCACTTCCTCACGGAACCAGACATTGTATGTCATTATTTTCACAGTTTTCTTACCCAAGTGAGTGTTAGAATCTCCTATAATTTTGACAGCCTTCTTATCCATGTGAATGTCAGAATTTCCTATGATTTTGACACTCTTCTTACCATCATGAGAGTTAGAGCTTCCTGTGCAAAAGTCATCAGTTAGAAATGTGACCACCAGCAAATAGATGATTTAAAAGTTTATGTAATCTTTTGTTCCTTTGGTCTAACTAGGCTGTGAGCAGAAAGGCCTATGCTGGAATCTTTTTCATTTTCTAAACCAATAGCAAAAATGTAGGGACATTTATACACTTGAAAATTGATTGTAACCAACTCCTATCATGAACTTGTTTACTGTTTGTTTATTGTAAGATCAGTTTCACATAAACAGCAAAAGCATCAAACAGTACCACGGTAAGAAAAAACATATTAGCATCAGAATTATTATAGCCATGAATAACAATGGGTCCTCATGCATCTAAATGCATTACTGCAATTAGGTGCTCTGTTCTGCCTTATGCAGAGAAACTACCCATTTGAAGGTAGTTTTTCTGGCCATTGTCAATAATTCTACAAAACATCGTCAAATAATTCGACCTAATTTGAAGTAATAATCGTGTATCGTCTTGACATTCCCCCATCAAATCGAATCATGATAACAACAAAATCTAATCCTACAGAAATAATTCGACCTAATCTGCAGTAATAGTCGTGCATTGTTTTGACATCCCCCCATCAAATCCAATCATGATAACAACAAAATCTAATCCTACAGAAATAACATAACCTCCTACAACCCAATATATTTGGCCAGGTAAAGAACAAAACAAAGCCCCCAGAAGAAAACAAAGAAGTAATTATCAGAAAATAGAGAGAAAGCCATAGATAAACCTTTCTTGGCAGGGCGCGTGATCACCTCCGCCTCCTCTTCCACGCTGCCACCCCCGTCCGAGCGCACCTCCACGATCTCCGGCGGCGCCGCGCACACCTCCACGACCTCCAGTGTCGCTGCGCGCTTTCTCTTCTCAGCGCATCGCCGGAGCGGGAGGAACGCGGCGCCGGCGGTCGCGCCGAAATCTAGCGGGTCGTCGGCATCGTCCAAGATCAAGAAGCGGAGAGCGGATGTCATGGCTCCGGAGGCAAAGGGGAAGGTTCTTCGTCTCTGGACGGGTAGATGGAGAAGAGGGGAATCCCGGTTGAGGCGGCGAGGGAGGACGGAGGCGGCGGCGAGGGACAACGGAGGAGGTGGGCGAGGGGAGGCGGCGGAGGAAAAGAAAAGCGTGGGCGCAGCCATCTGAAATTTGAACTGGGAGGATCTGCTGCTCGTCGAGGCGACTCGGCCGTGCAGGAGCCAGCTACAGTAACCTGTCATTTTGGTGTAAATCGTTAGATTTTAATGCGACATCTCACGTATAAGACGTCTCAACGTAAAAAATGACGCCGATAGGTGAGACCTACGACGCTCGCATGCCCGTGGTCCGCCCGCCCGCCTCCCCTCCCCGCTCCCTTCCCATAACCTCCATCTCCTCTCCCCTCACTGCTCCTCCTCCCCCGAGCCCCGAGCAGCAGCAACATCCGCCGCGTGCTCTCCTCCCCCTCCTCGATGTGCTGCGCTCTCCGTCCCCCTCCTCACCCTTCACCTTCAGATCCGGCCACTCCCCCCTCGGGTTCGAGCTTCCTAATCCATCTCCACTCCTTGCTCCTCCTCCTCCCTTCGGCCCTGACCCCGAGCCGCCACCGTCATGTCGTGTCCTCCTCCTCCTCGAGCATCAGTCGTCGTGATGCTGCGCCCCACTTCTCCTCCCCTCCTTAATCCTCACAGAGGCAACGACCTCTTCACTGCACGGATGGAGACGATAGCCTCGTCACCGCACGGATCCAGACGGCGGCGGTGCGTGAGGACGACTTTGATCTAGGCTTCAGGCTCTACAGGACCCATGTTCGTCGCATTGATTTGGCTCGAGTGGCGTTGTGAGGTCGGCGGCAAGTAGGCAGCCATGGTGGGTCTCCTCTCGACGGCCTGCTCTTGCTCTGGCTAAAGGAGACGGATCAAGTGCGGAGGAGGACGGATCCAGCGACGGCGAAGCTCGAGCACCACGTTCCCTCACCTTCCGTCGCCATTCCCCAATCTCATTTGCAGGTAAGCTTCTCTCTCTCTCTCTCTCCATCTATTATTTTATTGGAATCATACCCATACACGATTCCTTCAGAGTTCTATTCGATTTAGTTGAAATCACTTGATATAATTTGTTTACCTCATATGTCTTACGGATGCCATTTGTGTGTCCATCGTTGCTTTAGGAACAAATCCATCAAACAACCGGTCCACTAGCAGGGTCAAGAACTCAAGGTATGATACCATCTTTTACTATCGACCATATTCTGCAATGACCTGCTTCTTTTTGTTGAAGGAAAAATGGTCTCGCAAATCAGATAATCACCTGAGTGGATCATAGATTCTTGGGTTTTTGGTGACCAAAACGTACTATTAACATGTCTACATATCTTGTGAAAGTCTAAAGGGGGGAAATTGATTGCTAAAGCTCTACTATGGCCTTCCGAAAATTAATGTGTATTTATGCTTCTGCAATGCCTTTATTTTGCACATATGGACTTCAGTTATCGATTTACCTTTCTGACACAGATAGCTTTGTCATGAACTCATGATGAATACTTAACGTATTGTTCTTGCACCTTGGTGTTGTTAATAATATTATGCTCCTTTTCTTTTAATTTTTTTAGGCTTGCTAAGTACTTTTTGGCTTGATACAGTGTGTCTTATCCTTAAAAGAGATCAACTTCCCCTACCTGAATGATGGAGATTTGTAGCATGCTGGAACAGAATGGAGTAGGGATTGGGAAATTATTAAATCAGAGAAACAAAGAGGAAAATGGCAGACAATAAAGTGAGGAAGGCTCTTCCATGTCTTAGTATATTGATTATGCTTTTGTTCTATAAACTGCCCCATTTTGCATGTGAGAAACATATGAACTCAAAAGGAATTCGTGCAATTTTGTAGCTTATTGCTGTCTAACTCGATTAAAAGATTTGGGTTAACTCATTGATCTTTGTAAGATTTTTCAAGCAGTTGGAGGTGCTGTCATGGATTTATCTCCGTGCTTTTTGGAAGCTACTAATAGCCTTGTTTCTTCCTTACATGCACTTGAACTGGAATACACGCTTTCTCACTTTTCCTACATTCTTAGAAATTGATACCTGCATTTGGTTTTCAGATTTTTTTTAACTGATATAATCATATTTATGCACGTGGTTCTAAAGTTTTATTGCTTCTAGGTTCTTTTGATTGCAGTAAGTACTGCAAGGTGATTCTTTTTTTTTCTTGGAATCAGATTCCTGTACAGTAAAATGTTGATTGTTAGCAACTAATAGCCTTGTGGGAATTGTTCATTTTTATAGATCCCTTTTCTGTTAGGCATTCTGGATAGAAAATGTTGATTGAGGCAGTCGCTTATTCTATAAATAAATTATGAGCAGTTATCGTGGTAATATGGCATCAGAATTATAATGGGCTTGTGTCATTTGTGGAATTGGTAAAAATGAATGAAGTTATGAGAAACCACATGTCAATGTGTCTTACCCAAAGCATTTAGCTCTTTCATCAGCCAAGCATTCCCTAAGTACCTAGAGGAGCTTCTCCATTACAACTATGTTCAAATATTATTTTTTGTTAGTTATTACTTGAATTGGGTAGGACATTTAAAGTGCCATACAAGTAGCTTTTAATAGAATATCAGTCACTAGGAACATGATACATCCATTATATTTATGGACAAAATAGATTCCATTGGATCTGCTAGGATGTAGTCAGGAGGTGGTGGTGGTGGTGATAGTGAGGTTCAATGCACCATGCTTGAGCTTTTAAACCAACTTGAGGGTTTCGAAGCATCAAACAAGATTAAGGTTCTCATGGCGACAAACAGGATGGACATTTTGGATCAAGCTCTCCTGAGGCCTGGGCGCATTGATAGGAAGATTGAAAATTTCCAAACCCTAATGAATATGTAAGTGTTGCAGTCTTCAACACATTGCTAATTTTAGTTAACTAATCTAATTAGTGCTAATTTTGATTTGCCTTTAATCTTTTCTTCTTTCAGTTCCGCTGTAATATACTGAGGATTTATTCAAGAAGAATGAACTTGACGCGTGGCATTGATCCGAAGAAGATTGCTGAGAAGATGAATGATGCATTAGGAGCTAGCTGAAGAAGGTATGTATTGGTGCTATCTACTAGGCAACAGCTCAGTTTCTACCACTTAGCTGAAAAAAAAATCTTTTGCATTGAAAATCATGTAGTAAACAATTGCAAACGCTTTTGCAAGCATCTAGAAAAAAATATTTTTGGTATGCATAGATTACATTTTGCTGGGACATTCAAGTTAGTTAAATGTCCATCTAGTTAACCAGGCTGATCACTATGAATGTAGCCAGGCCCGTCGATTGGCAGGGACGGGTGGCCGACGGCACAGGGCCCCCAAATATTTGAGGCCCCGATTCCTAACTTTGCTTAGGGAATATTGTCCTTATCTTCAGCTGGAGCCGGAAGCCATAAGCTTGTTCGTCTTCATCTAAAATTCTAAATCAGGAACACAGCAGCAGCGCCGGAAGCATGAACTCCCAACTAGGATTGTCTGCTCAACGCCTTGATGAATTTTGCTCCCTCACGTACGAGTAACGGCCCTGCCAGTAGGCTTGTGTTCCATCTTCTTTTCTTTTTTTCCTTTTATCTTGCTGTGCCAAGAGGCCCCAAACCAATCAAATGTTATGTCTTCTAGAGAAAAATAGGAAGTATGATTATGGTTTTGAAAATCATAAGGAGAAGACTAAAAGAAGTAGCTCAGTCTCAAAAGCGTGCTATTGACAAATTTTTTGAAAAAGAAACCCAATTTAATTCTAAAACAAACTCTCAGAGTCTGAAACAAATCCAATTTTTCCTTTAATTCTTAAAGTGGCACTATTTTGAATTTTCTAGTTACACTATTTTTTAAATTTTTGGGCCCCGTTTTGATTTCGCACCGGGGCCTCAAATTCTTGGAGAAAGGCATTGAAGGGAGTGACAAAGTCAAATGCTCTAACACCTTTTAAGAAATTCTCCATTTTCTTTAGATTCCTTGATTACTTGAAAGAATTGGAAGTGATGCATCAATCAGACTTGATGCACATTGGGAAGGGGGTATTTGAGAGCACAAGCGGACTTTTCCTTGACCTGCCCGGTAAGACGAAGGATGGACTAAGCGCATGTGGAGATGTTGTAGAACTGGGAATAAGCCCAGAGCTTCATCCTCAAGAAAGACCAAATGGGAAGTACTATCTCCCCCTCCCCCCCCCCCCTCGCCGGCTGCACTTACCCATGAGGAGAAAACGACATTTTGCAAGTGCCTACACGGGATCAAAGCCCCAACAGGTTTCTCATCTAATGTTAGGAACCTCGTGAACATGGATGAATTAAAGATAAGTGGATACAACACTCATGACTGCCACATAATGCTTTCAGTGTTTCTCGTTATCACCACCAGAGTTGTAAAATCGGACTGCATCAAGCTAGCTATAACTCATTTGTGCTACTTCTTTAACGTAGTCTCGAAGAAGGCGATCAGTAAAGATGACTTAGATGATTTGCGTTTGCACATAGCAGAGACATTGTGCATTCTTGAGATGTGCTTTCCTCCATTGTATTTTGATATGTTGGAACACTTTATGATTCATATTGTTGATCAAATATCTGCCTTAAGCCCCGTCTACCTGCATCATATGTTTCCATTTGAGAGGTTTATGTACATTATTAAACGATATGTACAAACTCGTTCTCATCCAGAAGGTTCTATGATTGGGGGCTACACAACCGATGAGATCATCGAGTGTTGCACAAATTACGTCAAAGATGGTAGATCCAATTGTCTTCCCATGTCTCATTATGAGGGGAGGTTATCTAGAAAAGGTACGCAAGGACAAAATAAATTTACCGATCGTAACTACCAATGTGTGGATAGAGCATATTTTAGTGTCTTGCAACAAATAGAGATTGTGGGCCCGTACTTGGAGAAACATCTACCAGAACTTCGTTATAAGAACCTGGGTTGCTCAAAACAATAACTCCTAGATGAGCACAAGTGCACCTTCATTAAATGGTTTGCGAACCTAGACCTTCCAGATGGTGACTTCCTAGAGGAGAAAATGTTGAGAAGGCTAGCTACACGCCCAAGAAGGAATGTGGTTACTTTTTAGGTGTATGAAATAAATGGTTATACCTTTGACACAAAAAGTGGAAAACAAAAGCAAATGTCAAAACAGCGGCATTCGAGCAAAATCCTACGATGAAGAGGACGAATTGAGATCGTATTATGAATACATTGAGGAAATATGGGAACCTGACTATGGAGAAAACTTGCAAGTCCCTGTATTCTACTGCAAATGGGTGAAGCATCCTAATGGGGTGGAAGTGGACGAATATGGGTTCACAATCATCAATTTCAACAAAGTGGGTCACAAAGATGATCCTTGGATACTCGCTAAGGCCGTAAAATAGGTGTTCTATGTGCTGGACTCAAAGGATGAAAGGAAGTATATCGTTTCCTGGTAAACAAAGAATCATTGGAGTTGAGAATGTGGGTGATCATGACGAATACAATCAGTACCACAAGGTGCCACTATTCTTAGATCCTACAAAAATTGAACACTTGTAAGCAAAACTCTCCAATTCGAAGGGAATGCCCTACATGCGTACCGACAACGAAGAAAAACAGTTCAAGGGTAATCATGTAACTTTATTTTATTGTGTACAATGTACTATGCGAATGAAATGTTCTTTGGAATATAATGTTATGTATGTTAAGTAATTTCCTCTAGTACATGTTTAGTATCTTTAATATATTTTAATTAATACTTTTCTCTGGTATATTATGTAAACTACATTATCTAAAATACAATATAATTAAGTAAAATTAAAAAAAGAAAAGAGGAGTAGCGGCGGGTGGAAAAGCCATCTGCCGCTATATGCTATTTAGCGGCGGATGGAAAAGTCACCTGCTGCTAAAGAGTTTTTAGCGGCGGGTGGCACCCGCCGCTACTCGGCTCCCACCTATATAAGCTTAGGCCCGGGGAGTTAGCCCTATTCCTTGGAGCTCTAGTGCCAACGACACCGATAGGCTGCCAAAGTTCCCTGCCTCCGTAGGAGTCGTCTCCGAGCCCGAGCTCGAGCATCATCGCCCCCGAGCGCCGCCTCCTCCCTCCTCTCAAGTGCGGCCTCCCCGAGCGCCGTTGCCCCTCCCTGGCACTGTCATCCTTGAGCCCGAGTGCCGCCGCCTGCCTCCCCGACGCCGTCATCCTCAAGCCTGAGCGCCGCTGCCTTCCCACCCCGAGCCCGAAGCGACACCGCTCATGGAGCACGGTCTCCCTAAGCGTTGCTGCCTCCCCTCCCCTCCCCGAGCCCGAGCACCGCTCCGTCCCCGAGCTCGAGCGCCGCCGCCTCCCTTCCTTGAGCACTACCCCCCCCCCCCTCTTTGTGCTCTCCGACGAGCGTTGTGTATATCCTCTCTTTATGTCGCCTCTCATTGCTTAATTTTAGTGTTCATTAATATTAATTAGTTTTAATTTTAGTGTTAATTAGTATTGTAGCTTAGTTTTAGTGTTAATTAATTATAGCTTAATTTTAGTATTAGATAAATATAGCTTAATTTTAGTGTTCATCTTTAGTTTAGCTTAGTTTTAGTGTTAATTAATTCTAGCATAATTTTAGTGTTAGTTAATTGTAGCTTAATTTTAGTGTTAATTTATTGTAGCTTAATTTTAGTGTTAATTAGTAGTTTAGCTTAGTTTTTGTGTTAATTAATTAGTGTTAATTAGTTGTAGCTTAATTTATTTTCCTAGTCTTATGATATTTTCATCTCCAAATGCTGGACAATGACGCCAAACATTTTCTATTCCTTGGTGTTAGCATCTTAATTTATCTCTCACTCTCTGACCATATCCTCTCATATCTTGTCTCTTTATCACTCTCTCTCTCTCTCTCTCTCTCACTCAAACCCAAACCCATTTTCCATTTGCTTAGTGTTAGTATCTGATTTTTATTCCAATCAGAAATGGAGAGCAAGATGCCATCAGAGAATCCGGAACACGCCCTCATCCGTTACCCACATACATCTGGATCTGGAGGATCCTCTTATGATGATTCCAAATCAAGCGGGTATTGGGAAGAACCGGAGGATCCGTTTCCCCAGCCACGTCCGGAACGTCGAGTGGGAGCCCAGACCCTGATTACATGCCTCAAGAGCAGATATAATGTTAGACATGCATTTCCAAAATTTTGGGAGAATTGTCTCTTCCATTTATTTAACTAAATTCTATTTCTTATAACTTAGGCTCCTCGATGAAGTGTGCGGCAATTGTTCGCAACTGAGGAGGAAATCTGTGCGGTCCCTTAGGAGCCATCAAAAGAGGCGCAAGCGCAATGAGCGCTCTGCTAATAAGGCAGAGGTAATCTATGAGGTACTTTCACTTGACCCCAAAGACGGCGCGCCGGTGGAACCTCCTGGTGTCCATGCAAAATGGTAGAACCGTTGCGGCAAAGTACTGAGGGACCTATGCAAGATCACTTGGACGGATTGGAGTTCAGTGCCATCAGAACGGAAACTGAGATATGGTCAGAGGTCAGGAAAACAATCCGGTTTCAACTAGCAAACATTGAGAGAGTCAAGAAGGCAACATTTAATACTCTCAGCCACATCTTGCAAGATCACAAGTCTCATCTCAACTGCAACTATGTCAAGAAATATCAAACCCATTTCGATAAGCATGGACATATTAGTCAAGAGGATTGGGACCTCTTCGTTGCATAGAAGACCTCTAGTGAGGCCAAGAATCTTAGTGAAAAGATGTTGCTGCTCAATAAGAAGTATAAGTACAAGCCACGATTAGGGCCAGACGGTTACAGGAAGAAAATTCCGATCTGGAGGGAGATGGAAGAAAAGAACCGCACGGCTGGGAAATCTAGGGAAGTGGCGCGCCTCAGGAGCGTGCAAGGAATTGGATATATGCTCGCTCAGAGATCACTAATGAAGGCAAGATTATTGTGAAAGACCCAGAAACAGAAGAAGTGATGCAAGCCTTGACTGGTACCATTATGGCTCAAACAGAGAAGGGACTATTTTCATCTATGTACCACAATGACCAGCTCACAAAGGCTATCGATACGAAAGAACATGGAGGGCGGGTTCGAGGAGTGTCTTTGTTGGCCACTATTTGTGCTTTCTAGATACATGTAACTTAAGGTGTTTTGCACTTTATTTTATTGGTTTACTAACAATTAACCCCTAAATATTGCCTATATCTGTAGTTTTCTGCCTTTTTGTGTTTTATGAAGGAATTAGGTGAAAGAAGAGAAATTATGGGCCAAGAGCCACATATTTGGGCCAAGATGTAGAAGTTGGAAGATCGTGTCGATCGGCACGACCCAAGTGCCGATCGACACTCATGAAGTAGGCCAGAATTGAAGATGAATTCTACATGTGATGGCGGGAAAACGGTCGAGGCAACGCGCACCCCCATCATGTGAGACAAGTTAGAATTTTAATTTAATTTAAATGCATAAAAGAAAATAATTTAGGTATTGTGAGTTCATACTTCCATAATTCTTATATTTATATAAAAATTATATTAATTACATCTCCAAGGAAAAAACCCCTGATTAAGAATTCCAACATAAAAGAGAAAATTACATGATGGTTGCAACATATGGTTTCCTATTACAAACTATAAAAGGAAACAAGAAAGTCTTCAGTCTTGACGTCTTGGATGAATGCTTGCCGAAGAGTTTGACATGCTTCTCATCTTTTTGGTGTATTCACAGATAATGATGCACACAATAGTTTTGATATTTTGATATAGTAAGTTTTCTTAATTTTGTATGCAGACATGGGGAATGCATAGTCTTTTAGAGATTGACATATATGGCTAAGTGGTTTAAACGTTTGTACACCCAACAAGTATTTAGTATGTGCATATAGCATAGTATTTGACTGAACAGTTCATGCATATGGACAGAACCGCGCCATTTCATTTCATTTATCTTGACTGCATGTTTCATATGTATATGCAGTGGGAATTTATATGATTTTATAGTTTTATGCCGGCATTTAGCTTTAGAACATAACGAAGCTCTATGGCCAAATATGCTGCTCTTGCAGATAAAGCCTACGGGTTAGCCATAGGCTAACGTCATTGAATTGGTAGCCTAATATCCATATATGTAGACTAGCAAAGTGTCCGTACGTTGCTACGGGTTTAAAAAAAAGAAAAAGAAAAAGAAACTTGTTTCTTAAGCACTGAGACGTGAATTGATGGATTTTTTACGACTAACGACGAGATGACCGGAGTCAGGGAAACGAAATCGTCCGATTATGTAGTGTCAAGCGAGAGAGTCCTACAGTCACGACGACGTCGAAGTTGGTTGCCGTCACTAGGCGATGTGGCATTGCCGCTCGCTACAAGCGGTTGTGGACAAAAAGCAGCCATTCCTATGGGCAGTTGGTGGTAGAGACGGTGATTGTATGGCTACCGGGAGTAGAGTTGAATCATATACGTAGTCATGGTCTGCTTGTGTTGCTTTTGGCCATATTCAATGTTGACCTATGATGTCTCGAGGAAGTATCCGATTTTCTGTTTTTTCTTTTATTTTTGATACTTGATATATATGTATTTGTGTCTGTATTGTATCCATGTCCCTTGACACTTTGTTTTTGTATCGCTGTAATCTAGGACGTAACATATGTATATGAATCGGATATGTGTCATATACGAGCATGTTAGACATGACACAACAATATAAATAGACTCCAATGATCTCGCATAAAACTAATCCAATACGTAAAGTTAACATAGAAGCCAATACCAAAACACAATCACTTTCAGAGATTTGTATGAGCTTTCAGAGAATAGACTTTGATCAGTATGTTTGTGAGGTCTATCAATTCCACTTCATATATAATATCAGTAACAAAAAATTCGTGTGTTGCTACGGACTTTTTTATGCAAATATTAGTAAGCTTTTTTGACTCTTTTACCAGCAGCATGCATTGCCATGGACACGCTGATAGAGTTGGACACGGCATGGAGGGTACAAGCGTTGGGTGCGAAGCAGGAAAGGCCATTGGTAACGTGCGCGGCTACGGGCGAGCCGTGACGTTGCATGTAGAGCAAGACAGGTGCTGCTGTTGACATGTAGTGCAAGACACACTGGAAAACTATGCAGCCGCGGGGTGAGGTAGCGGCATTGACGTGCATTGCACGACAGCCAATCGGTGAGGTGTGTGGCCGCGAGGCAGACTGGCCGCGACGCGTGCAGAGCAAGGAAGGCGCCGAAGCCGATAGACAAAGAAGGACAGGTAGACGGCAACGTGCGCAATCATAAAGTGGATTGGTAGTGTCACCACTATAGTAGGATAAATGGTGAGCTTTGCCAAACAGCGTTGCGCTTGACCGAGGTTTAAGTTTGAATTTTGTTTTTTTAGAGGACTTCATGTGAACATACAGAAGTACACAAATGGGACTTGCGCGAGCCAATATCAAACAAAGA
This sequence comes from Eleusine indica, assembly GCA_030378355.1. Taxonomy (NCBI): domain Eukaryota; kingdom Viridiplantae; phylum Streptophyta; class Magnoliopsida; order Poales; family Poaceae; genus Eleusine; species Eleusine indica. The sequence goes on along the minus strand of CM059498.1, from coordinate 33,299,546 downwards.
TAAAATCAAACTAAACCAACACCAATGATGACTTCATCTAAATTATTAAGGAGTAGAGAAGAGAAGAAAATACATATACCTTGATGATGTAGATGTATCATCATGGCTCCACTATCAATGAAAGGGTGTACATCCAATGACGACTCTTGATCTTAAAAAAAAAACAAATTGCATACGGGAGGTCGACACCGGGACATCTTCTTCATATCATGGAGACTGCATCTTCAGTTTAATTATGAGACATGGGACGCCTGGTTTCTACATGAAATAGAAAAAATGAAAAAATCATGACGGGAGAGTACATGTATCTGTAACTCAATCTTTTTCACGAATGTGGGACGCATATGGAACTCGACTCAGTGCAGAATATGGGCAAATTTTTTTTGATTGGATTAGAATTGGACTCAGTGCAGAATACACTTGTTGGAAATTTAGAAACTTACTGACGGTTCTTTTTCTTTGGTTTTCTTAATTTTGATTGGATCAGAATCGGATACTGATGTAACAGAATAACCAATGTAACCGATTTTAAAACAGAGTAGAATATGGGTGCAGAATATACTTGTTGGAAATTTAGAAACTTACTAACGGTTCTTTTTCTTTGGTTTTCTTAATTTTGAATGGATCAGAATCGGATACTGATGTAACAGAATAACTAATATAACCGATTTTTACATTAACATAGACAGAATAAGAGGTGGAGCTAATGTAACCGATTTTTACATTAACATAGGCAGAATAAGAGGTGGAGCGGACGACTCCACCTCATTTAATAAAGGGTAGAGATGTAAGATTGACAAGGTTGAATCATTCTTTACAGACTCATGCGTTTGCCACCAGAATATATGATAATCTCGATAATGCTAATGCAGTATATATTCCTATACGAGGCCTACGACTATCATATAGAATTTTGTTGTTCAAAATATGAGACTGCCTAAATTTCGTATAGGCGGCTTGTTAAGATCAATTCTGATGACATAGTATCAAAGGACCTATGCGCGGAGAGTAAAATATAGCATTTGAGATAAATTTACCCTTATTTGATAAGGGATGCGTATATTTGATTTTCTGTTTATGACGTAGCAAGTAGACTACACAAGTTTTAGTAATTTACTGATTTCGACTAAACTCGCAGAGTAGCAGAGACACATTGACACATGTTTATTATTAAGTTAACGTATGCAAGACTTACAAAGTCATGATTATCTTACATGATGCTAACGTTGTGTGCTAAGCATGATGAAATGATAATCATCGAAGCAGCTAGCTTGTGTGCTAAGCATGATGAAATGATGATGTCACGCATGCTAATTGGCCGGAGAATACATTTTAGTTTCAGATCAAATGACATATGTGAGTATTCAGGATGAATCATTGTTTTAATCGGAATAACTAACTGCCCTATATGCGTACAGAGTATAACGAAAACTACAAATTGTTTATCACAGTTCTGGAGGTGCAATGTTTGCGCAAAGGGCCATGCGCATGATGCAGGGGATTTATTAGCATATATTTGACAACGCTCAAGGCATGGATGAAGGCAAGGATGATTGTGGAAACCACTCTATCCAAGAGCGAACAGAACATGATGCATTCAGACATGCAATGTTGGCCGCTGCAGCTCATGGCAGGTGTCGGTGACAATCACACAACCAGTGCGCGGAGTGAAGAGACATTTTAATCATGATTTGGACAGTACTTGCTCTTGATTTGTATCAAGGACCAAAACGAAGAAGCAAGCACTCTTCCTATCCTGATTTGTATCAAAAGACCAAGTGGAAGATCAGAGTGTTCATCATCTCCCTGTGATTTGTATCCAAAGACCAAAGCAACGAGTGAGGTCTTGTGCCTGCTCGTCTGCCGTCTTAGTACTAACGGCACAGCCATGCCGCTCACCACGACAGGACGAAATCCTTCGACTCGCCATGAATTTTGCTGCCGAAGGCTGGTTTTTGTTTGCTAAAGCTGAGTGCAAAGCGATTGGTGTTGATTACCATCAATTTCTTCCTCTAATTTTGTTACCCTGAACACCTTGAAGGAGGAAGTGCAAAGCAATTGGGCTTGATTAATTAAGGGCCGTCAAGGCTTTGGCCTATTTACCATTTTAGAGTCCACGTCCACCCTGTAGTATAAACGGCACGTTTGTGCCTTTTCTATAAAAACGGCAGATGATTTCGTTCCCCTTGATATATGTCCAAGGAAAAGAGATGCCGGCGCAGATTATGATGCGAATTAAGTGCCTCTCATCGTGATCTCGTATCAAAGGACCGAACCGACGATGAGAGGTCGTTTCCTCTTAGTTTTGGTCTGTGTTCATGGTAAAGGCCAGGGCAAACACATGGATGGCCTGAATCCACTAGCAAGACCAGAACAGAATGAATGCTTGATTTCAGAGGCAGGGAAGAACGAGATGAACTGCCGGCGACTGTACCGTGAGATTCTCACCTTGCAGGTCTCCACGAACGCAGCGACTGTCCTTTCCTCTTCCTCAACTCTCTTTTCTCTCTCGATGCTTTGTGGTGGATGGAGAAACGATGGGTTTCTCCAACAGCCTGACGGTGCTATGAGATTTTTGCCGGCAGCCTGGCGATGGTTATGATCTGGGAGTGTGTGAATGAGGCAGGGTGCCGGGTCAGAGAGCAGGAGCGGGAGCGGGAGAGGTCTCACCGAGACCCCTGCCTTGTATTTATAGAGCAGGACCAGCAGCGGTTCGTACTGAGCGAGTGGGAAAATGCTTTCTGCATCGTGCGCACATTGAACGGCCTGTGCAGGAACGTGTGCAACAGTTTCCTTGACTCCGAAGCTTTGCTTCTCCTGAGTCTGGTTGTGGACCCGATTGTAGAGGTTTGCATATTTCCCTGGCTGCCAATGGGCCAGCTTTCCTTCTAATTACCCTTTTTTATTTATTTCTTTATTTGTTAATCACAACTTTGGGCGGCAACAGTTTTGCAAATCCCGCGAGCTGAGCGGTTCGTGGGGATTCTTGGGCCGGTCGTCTGGACTTGGTCATTGCTTATTCTTTCGCACCAAGGAACTTACAAACTCTCAGTCTGAGCTATGGGTCCAAGGGTTTAGAGTTAGTCACTTGATCGACTATAGCCAATTTAGGACTCTGACTATGGGCCATATCAAGTATATTGCCATGCAATCCATGGGTATGAAATGGCTACGAGCCGGTACGCCACGTGATTAGTTTATTTTCAACATAGTCATTAAGGAAATAATTGATTGATTAGTTTTGGCTGCACGCAACAAGTCTATTGCATGGACTCTTTTCTTTTGGCCAATCGTACATATTAGCTCGTACATGCATTAGCTGGCCATATGTGACTATATAAGGGTGTGCTTGTTTCCAAGACAAGGTTGGATGGCATATGGTCATCTATATTTTTCTGTATGGGATGATCCAAGTTATATGTTTGATTGGGTGGATGGGATAATCCAGTTTCGTGTTTGGTTGGATGGATAAGAATAGATAGGACAAGGTGAAATAATGAAATTAATTAATTAATTAATTAATTAATTAATTATACACTAATTAATATGATCTAATATTTATTGGTCTTAATCATATCTTAATAATTTTTTATTAGTAATAAAAACATTAATTATTAATAATTCTAGTATAATTGAGCTCTCATCATGTACTAATCAATATCTTATTACTTATTAATAATAATATTATAGTAAAATCATACTTATAATGTCTAATTATGTTAGTAATCATCATTGTTACATAATTGGATAGGCTCATCGGGCCATTTTTACCGGACAGACTCATCCAACATCTTAAAGAAATATTCTCATTCCAGTCCATCCCTGTCCACCTTGACGGTGAATCAAACACAGAACTGGATGATCCTATCCAAGCCTATCTAATCCTATCCAAGCCTATCTAATCCAATCCAGCGAAACAAACACACCCTAAGTGAATTTAAATTGTATGTATTTCAGACCAATGAGACATGCGTTTTATTATTTTCTCACACTCATATCCTTTTTTTTATAGCACGTGAGGACTTTAATAAAAATCGAATTATTATTAATATTATTTACTTCTTTTAAAGGAATATATATTTTTATATTATTTGTCATATTTTCAAACATGCCAAAATTCATGTCAACAACAGGACCGAGGCCTAGCATTGAGTTGGAGTCGGTATTGGTGCAACTGGACCCAGAGCATGATGATATAAAGAGAAGGAATCATCTCCAGAAGGGGGATCGATCAAGAAACTCTCAACCTAGGATTTTGAAGAGTTGCGGTGGTGACAGAGGGCATCAACAACCATCACCGCCGGGAATGAAGAACGTGCTGACCGGCACCCTGCCGTGCCGATCGTCACTTGTGGATCCCACGTTGTATTCTCTCACCTACCAAACCATGTCCATGGGTCGTGGTAGAATGAGTGAGTATTCTTCATATTCTCTTCCGTGGGGAAGGAAACCTAACTATGTAAACTCTCAACTCTTATGAATTCATTTGGCATGATTAGTCTATGTTTGATGTACTTATTCCATATGAGATTGTCCATAATCCCACATATGAATCTTTTGGCACTGCTAGGCGTCTGGCTTTGCTGTGAAGATCACATAGTGCAAGAAACCAGTGGGGAACGATTAGCTTCCCCCGTGACAGGGCCACAGTGAGCGGAACCACCATGTCTTGTAGAATACTAAATTTATCGAATGAGTCTATAAGTGCGAGTTGCATGCTAGCTACCTGAACCATAGGAGGGAATGCTTCCAAACCTTGATTAAACCTTTAAGTTCTTTGTGCTCAATTAGTTCTCATTGTTTTTTGTATTCACTCTCTTATACATTTTAGTTAGTAAATTAGATAATAGTGAAAGTTCCGCCTGCTCTCTGTGGATTCGATTAAATCTTGGAATTCTCTAAGGGAAAACAAGCTACAACTGTACATCGTCCTCTTGCGGTATATAAGTGGGTGCGTAACTATGAACAACAAGCCTGTTTTCTGGTGCGGTTACCGGGTAGCAAGCCAGTTCTTTCACTATCTGTTTATGTTGCTAACTTCTAATCCTCTCTTTTCTAGTTTGTGTTCTTTTTGTTTTCTTTTTCAATTAGTGTTTTCAGAATGGGAAACGCCAGGACTGCCTCTGACAGTCAGGGACCATTCATTGCCATCTTTGTTGATCCCGCAGGTCTCAGATGAAGAGGTCACAACTTCCTAATATGTGCTAAATTCAATCATCATCGGTATGACCAAAGAAAAGAAGTTTTCTGGGATAGAGGACGAGAACCCCTACATGCATCTCCAAGATCTTGAGGTTCTCTGTGAAACATTCAAGCACGAGGGAGTGCCCCAAATTGGTATACATGGTTGTTATTCCCGTTCTCTATCGGTGGAAAGGCAAAAAAGTGGTATAAGTCAGCAACCCAAGAAGCGAAAGGAAATTCGGAGAAATTGGTAGGAGCTTTCTGCCTACATTTTTTCTATTACCAAAGATGCAAAGGCTGAGAAGAGAGTAGTCAACTTTGAGCAAAGAATAGAAGAAAGCCACGAACAAGCATGGTCACGTTTTCAATCCTTTTTGAAGGAAGGACCTGATTTGGGAATGGATGATAATCTAGTAGTGCAAACAATTTATATTGTCTCTCAAAGGACAATCAATAATGCACTTAGACAGCTTAGGTAGAGGAAGTTTTCTGGATCGAACAATAAAGGCAGGGATGGACCTTTTAGTCAATATAGCCAACATGGAGGCATTGCACAAACACTAGGATGAGTTTGAAGAAGATTTGGGGTCTTTGCAGAAACAACTCCCAATTGATGCACCCAAGGTGGAAGAAATATCTCTGTTGCAGGCCACTAAGAAGATTGACTCAGAAAGGAACATTCATGAAACATGGTTGGAGTTAAAAACTAAAGATGTGCCGATCGACATATCTCAGATAACGACCGGCATGACCGATATGCCGATGGGCACCACAGCTGTGTCGACCGACTGTTGGGTATTTTAACGACAATAGAATAAGTCTGCAAGCATACGGATATCGAAGTAGCTTTCACCCATGACTATTCCAAGGTATTGTATCTATAGGGAACGTGTATGCATAATCTAATATTCTAGTTCGACCAAGGACACCAAGATAAATGTGGCTTTGGGTAGAGAGGATTCCTAATAGTACTACTAGGTTGCTTGCATTGGACATCTAGTTTTACCTTGCATCCACAGTGCGATTCTAGCCAAGAGCCTACTGCATAGCCGAACATGGAGGATTTCAAAGGACAGATAGGGCTGTTACCACCTACAGCCTACCTCTAGCAATCTGTGGACTACGCGATAAACAAAGGTAACTTACGGCCTGGACACCACATCAACGCTTTCAATTACTCCCTTAATCTCAAATTTTGATGATATAAGACTAAGGTGTAAGCTTCATGTCCATTGATGATTGGATCACCAAGGTATGAATGTTTTGGTGATAGATGACAACTATAAAATTATGGGCTAATATCTACACGAGTGTTGTGTTTGTAGGAATCATCTCTAACCTCTAGTACAAATCATATGGATGATGGTTGCTTTGGTGATGGATGACAATGACCACGAGCATGGAGGCTTGTAAGCTTGATGGAGTCTAAGGGTTGATGGAGATGGATCAAGACTAAGGACAAGCTATGGAGCAAGTATTGGGAACACTTGTCTAGTTGTTAGGGCTTTGAGTCCATAGGAGAAACCGAACTATCAGGAGGGTCTAGATCATTTGTCTTAGGTCATGTCTAGTCGGTGATGTGCATGGATGCTTAGTGAAATCACAGGCACTAGATGATAGTGGAGAAGCCAAGGAGCTATTCGGAGAAGCCGAGAAATGAAGTCAAGTGAGTACGAGGAGTTTCAACTTCTAGACAGAGAGACCGTACAGTCGGTCAAGGAGTGACCGGACTGTACGGTCATCAGTAGAGAAGATAGTTCAAAGAAGACTCAGCGAGGAATCTGTCTATGCCAGGGACCATAGAGACCGAATGGTCCGGTTTGTATGGGTGCATGTAAGGACCGAAGGTGTACCAAGAGAGGAGGGGGGGGGGTGAATTGGTAAGCCAACCACAAATCCAAATACTTCAATTTACACTACTAGAGCCTAGCAATCGTTGCAACCTAACAAGTCTAGTAGGCCAAGACCCTACACAGTGTTCATGATGATAGCAAGCGTGGAAGCCAAACACACTAGCCTATGCAACTCACAATTCAACCTAGTTACTAGAGCACACAAATGCGGAATAGTAAAGAGGGGGTCAAGAAATGCTCATGATTTTTTCCCGAGGTCTCAAAATGATGGCACCTTCCCCTACACCTCGTTGGACCACTCCCGCCGGAGTTCTGGTCCCTCCTGCCACCAATGTGGAGTTCTCGCCCATGAGCCCGCAATCACTCCCGGAGTGGAGACACGGTGCACGTCATCGCTTCCACCAAGGCACAGGCTCGCCTCCATCGAGAACTTGCCGGACTCTCCGAGCCGACACGGGCGCTCACTAGCGATGCCCCTTTCACCGGCGGGCTCAAATCATGTACAAACGTGTGACGGCCTTCACAATCGATCATGATAGGCTCGATCACTGACACCTAACTGGTCTAGGTCTCACCATAGACCAAGAGTAACAACCTAGATCACACCCTCAAGGACACCTAGCCTTAGATGTGCAAGATCACTCCTTGTTACTCTCACTAGCACTCTCAAGATATGCAATATCTCCTCCTAGTGCTCTCCTCTTTGCCTCTTGGCTCTCATTGAATGCTCCAAGCAATTCTACTAACCAAGAGTGGTATCCAAGACCCTAGCAACGAAGTTATACATGCTTCCAACCTCAAACTAGTTGTTGCTCCACGAGATCAGCTTCCTAGGCATACTGACCGGACAGTTCGGTCACTGCCTGACCAGACCATCCGGTCACTATAGTCTTTAGCTCTAATGGCTCTGCCCCTCTGCTGACTCCTACTGACCGGACCATCCGGTTAGACTTTCTCTCTCCATTCCAGAGAGCTCCCAATTTGTGTCCTCTCTGTCTCGACGCATTTTCATACAGACCGGACCGTCCGGTCTACTAACCAGACCGTCCGGTCACTATTGATCCTTGCGAAGACGAATTCCTTGCAAACTGCTCTCTGTCCACTTAGTGACCGTACAGTCCGGTCTCCACTGACCCCTCTGTCTGGTCACTTCGTCTAGAAGCTGAAACTCCTCGTCCTCACTTGACTTCGTTTCCTGGCTTCTCTAAACAACTCCTTGACTTCTCCACTGTCACCTAGTGCCTGTGATTTCACCAAGCAACCTTGCACATAAGAGAAATGCTAGACCCCTTTGATAGTCCAGTTTTCCCTATGGACTAAAAGCCCTAACAACTAGACAAGTGTTCCCAACACTTGCTCCATAGCTTGTCCTTAGCTTCGATCCATCTCCATCAACCCTTGGACTCCATCAAGCTCACAAACCTCCATGCTTGCGATCATTGTCATCCATCACCAAGGCAACCAAATCATCCATATGATTTGTGGTAGAGTTTAGAGATGATTCCTGTGTAGACAACACTCATGTAGATATTAGACCGCAATTTCATAGTTGTCATCTATCACCAAAATATTCATACCTTGGGGATCCAATTATCAATGGTCATGAATCTTACAATCTCCCCCTTTTTGGTGATTGATGACAACCACTACTTATCATAATCTTATCATAAAACAACAGGGCTAAAAGGCTACACAACGATCCAGAGGAACCGCAAAAGCATAAGCAATGAATAAACAAGGTCCTACTCAATCAGGCATCATCAAGAGCTAAGAGGAAAAAGAAAGAAGAGAACACTCTAGATGACATGCATGCATGTCATGTGAAGATATTAATAAGAGCATAAAGACATGCAATGCAAGACATGAATGATGAGATGCAACAGGATAGGCATGAACATGCAAGGAATTGAAGAGCAAGCACTCATCATCGTGGCATCATACACAGGCAAACAGGATAAATAAAGAAGAACAAGCACTGCGTATGAAAATAAACCAAGTGAGATCAAGATGAGTCAAACACAAGCGAATGAAAAACCATGACCCATCAAAATCCATGAACATCGAATAACTCCATCAAAATAAGATCCAAATATATCTAACCCCCAAAACCAATGTACACGTATGCTTCCCCTAGATACATGCTACTAACTCTCAATCGCACAGGATCACACTCCACTCCTCTTAGACCTATGACTAGTTCTCCCCCTTTGGCAACAAGCACCAAAAAGCGGAAAAAGTGAACATCTAAGTGCTCATGGTCGAAGGAAGTGGTGCAGCAACATCCTCGGAAGGCTCTGCTCCTGGCTGCTCCTGTGCTGGATCTGATGAGGACATCACCATGCTGGATACGCACACGTCATGGTCTTCTCCAAGTTGCCGCGTTCGTCTCGGATTCAGCTGACACCCCTGCACGGTTTTGATGATATCTCCCACATCTGACGTCCAGACGAGGCGTTCTTTGATGCGTTGGAAAGAGGATGACGACACCATCGTTTTGTTTCTGATCCTAGCTCTAGAAGGGTCATGAGTCATGCTGTGTGACCATGACAAGGTGCTGCGCCACCTATTTTGGGCCAACTTGGCCTTGTATCGTGTTGGGCCTTAAGCCCATGTTGTGGGTGCCCCCCCTGGTCGCTCCCAACCCTAGGACACCCATGGCTCCCTCATAAACTCAGTAGCCACCACCGTTCAGACTTGGGTTTTGTTTAGTTCAGTTTTCTAGAGAGAAACTTGATCGATTTATTATAACTGTGGCGACAAGTCCTTCTACAGTAATCCAGGGCCCCTGTTCTTGTTCTACACCACTGTGGCGATTAGTCCTTTTGTGTTTAGAGCTTGAACCTTTCTTTGTGATTCGCTTCATCCATATTTGCAATTTCAGATTGCGTGTTTATCCTTTCTTGCTTGTGTTCTCGATTCGCTGTGCTTGGTGTAACGGTTGCGGGGTTGGATCGAGTCTGATTCAAGCCGGATTGTCGATGCTGAGTCTCCATAGTCAAGTTTATTCCCTACCCCTCGGAAGATCGGGCCTCATCTACATCAAGTGGTATCAGATTCCTAGGTTCCCTGTGAGGTATTATCGTGTTCTTCCATTTAGATTCGTTTGTGTTCATCACCTATTGTCCATGAAAAAGCCAACAAAAAAAATTCCCCCACCATCCTAGACATTGTTTAGCCTTTGCATAATTTAATTTCAGAGTCCGTGGTGTTGAGTTTGTGTCCTAGTCGAGTTCAGTTGCTGGTTTGAATTTGTGTTTCGATTTAGTTTGTGTTTTGATCTCTGCTGCACACCACCGCTTTTCCCTATCCGTTTTGACCACCATCACCATCGTGTTTTTCCCTTGGATTCACCATCATGTTACCCACCCACCACACCCACAACTCGTTGCCAAAGAAAAATCCCACCCGATTCCGTTTCTGTTCCCCACTCACGCCCCCCCCCTAAACCCTATCTTGACCTACCTTCGGTAAAACAGGAATAACTTTTCGCTCGTTGATCCGATTGGGCTGAAAATTTTATAGCAGATTCTTGACAAAAAGTTGAGATGACCCGCACTTGACAAAAATAGAAAAAAAAATTGTGAAGGTGAAATAGCGTTTTCGGTAAACTTTGAGATTTTTCCTATGCTTTGTTTTTCCTTTGTTTGAGTTGAAACTTCTTTTTGTTCCTCTCTTTGTGTTCTTCTATCACAGAAAAATAGTGGAAAAATCATATAAAAAAACAATATTTTGATTTGCAACCCCCCTCCCCCCCTCCCTGAAAATTCTAAGTCTGTTGGAGTCTAACTGCCACTACTTTTCTCCTTGTTGCCTTTGCCATTGTTCTTGCTGTCACAACTGTTTTTGAACACGATTCTTTTGCCAGCAATTAGGACACTGCTTTGGACATTTATTTAGTGCTACTCTCTGTTATTGAATTGTGTTCCACTGACATACATATTAGCCTTCCAAGCTACACATACTTGCAGCATAGGTTTTCTTCCTTGCAACTGTTACACCCAAGCTCGACAACAGATTGTGCCGCCCTGTTGGCTTTGGTAAGAACACTTGCAGGACTGTGATACATCGCTTCTGATATTGCTTCCCACTTTCCACAACCTTTGATAGCTGCTAGTTGATAGGGCTAATCCTTTTGTGTAGTTTTTTCTTTTGCTTCTAGCCATGTCAGGGACACGGACAGCTGGCCAGTTGGAGTCCCCTATAGACTTCAATGATTGCGTGTCCAAGGTCAAGCTTACGAAGCTTCTTGTGGACCAGCGTACATTCATGGAAATGAAGTTTGGCGAGTTGATGGGCCACATCAACACTGTTACCACCCGAATTGAAGATGTTGAACGACGACCCCCACCTCAGCATGAGAGATGAGCTGCTGCTGATGATGATTTTGACCATGATGCCGAACGTCTTTGCTGTAATTGACACGGTATGGGAGGAAATAACAATCGTGGTAATACCAATCCTTTTGTTAAGCCCAAATTTACCATGCTTCCTTTTGCTGGTAGTGCTGATCCTGACGGATACTTCGATTGGGAACTTGCTGTTGAATAGAAATTTAATTCTCATTTAGTTCCTACTGAGCATAGAGTTAGACTTGCTACTAGTGAGTTTACAGGTTTTGCTCTCTTTTGGTGGAATGATCTTTGCAATGCTAATGCTGCTTTGAAATTACAATCTTTAACACAAGGTGATAAAACAGTAGAGGAATATTATCAGGAATTGCTTATTGGTTTAACACGTTGTAATATACATGAAGATGATGATGAAACTAGTGCTAGATTCTTTGGTGCATTGAACCGTGCTATCCAGGATATTGTTGACTATAAAGAGTGGAATAGGTTCAACCAATTGTATCATCTTGCTCTTAAGGCTGAACGAGAAGTACAGGGACGCCATCCACAACAATCTTGCAGGTCCAACACTGAGCAATCTATCCACCCGTGTTCTAGACTAGAGAACTCGAAGGGTCATGTTGCTAAGCCACCAGCAACACCTTCTACACTTGCGTCTGCTTCTGAAGCGACCTCGTCTAGTGTGCAGCCTCAACACCAAAAGAAGGCTGCTACTTCTGGTGCTAGGAGTGGATCCTTCACCACCATTATTTGCCACCGTTGCAAGGGCATGGGACATGTGAAGGATTGCCCTAGTCGTCGTGTTTTCATCACTACCACTGATGGGTATGAAAGTTCTAGTGATGTTGAAGATGAATTTGCTCGTGTGGCTAACCTTGTTGTAGATTCGGCAGAGGATCAGGAGACTATCACCATTGAATCCATTGCTGCCACCACGAGCTTTCCTAGCCTCCTTGTACAGCATGTGTTGACCTCTCAGGTGGGACAAGAGGAAGAACAGCAACGCAACAATTTGTTCTACATGTTCCTCATTGTCGCGGACCGCCGTGTTCTCACCATCATTGATACTAGGAGCTGTAACAACTTGGTGAGTTCTGATTTGGTCAGCAAGCTTAGCTTGACCACTCATGCACTACTTCAGCCGTACCACTTCAACTGGTTCAATAATAGTGGTACGACATAGGTAACTCGATCAACACGCATACACTTTTCAGTCGGTTCTTATCAAGACTATGCTGATTTTTATGTTGTACCTATGCAAGCATGCTCGCTTTTATTAGGCCGCCATGGGAATATGATACGGATGCTGCACACCATGGTAGAACTAATACATATACTTTCATGCATAAGGACAGGAATATTACTTTGCGTCCATTATTGCCTGCTGATATTAGGAATCATTTTAAAACGCTTGCTGAGAATACTGAGCATAAACCTGATAACAATAAACTTTCTGATGTTAAACATAAGGCTATTCAGTCAAAGGGAGGTGCTTTTATTGGTACGACATCTACTGTTGCTGAACTTTGTGATAATCATGATGCACCTTGCTATACTATGCTTTGTCATGATATATCTTTTATCAATGATCATGTGTCTTGTACTTTGCATTCTACTGGTCCTAACCTTTTGCAGGAGATTGATGATGAGATGGAGTCAAGGACGACTCTAATTCAAGAAGGGGAGGATGATGAGGACATTACCATGCTGGATACGCACAAGTCATGGTCTTCTCCAAGTTACAAGTCGTCACTAACTCGGTCACCGCGTTCGTCTCGGATTCAGCCGACACCCCTGCACGGTTTTGATGATATCTCCCACATCTGACGTCCAGACGAGGCGTTCTTTGATGCGTTCGAAAGAGGACGACGACGCCACTGTTTTGTTTCTGGTCCTAGCTCCAGAAGGGTCATGAGTCATGCTGTGTGACCATGACAAGGTGTTGTGCCACCTATTTTGGGCCAACTTGGCCTTGTATCGTGTTGGGCCTTAAGCCCATGTTGTGTGCGCCCCCCTAGTCGCCCCCAACCCTAGGACGCCCCTGGATCCCTCATAAACTTAGTAGCCACCGCCATTCAGACTTGGGTTTTGTTTAGTTCAGTTTTCTAGAGAGCAACTTGATCGATTTATTGTAACTGTGGCGACAAGTCCTTTTATAGTAATCCAGGGGCCCTGTTCTTGTTCTACACCACTATGGCGATTAGTTCTTTTGTGTTCAAAGCTTGAACCTTTCTTTGTGATTGGCTTCATCCATACTTGCAATCTTGTGTTTATCCTTTCTTGCTTGTGTTCTCGATTCGCTTGCAGGAACAATCAAGTTGTGCTTGGTGTAACGTTTGTAGGGTTGGATCGAGTCTGATTCAAGCCGGATTGCCGACACCGAGTGTCCATAGTCAAGTTTATCCCCTACCACTCGAAAGATCGAGCCTCATCCACATCAGGATCCTGCTGTGCTCCCTGAGCCTGTGCCGCCTAAATATCCAACTGCTCAAAGAACTCAAGGTCTACAGGTGACTCAGACCCTTTGTCCTGCCCTGCTGGTGAGACTATGGATGTCTCCTCGGTAACAGTCACCTGAAGAAGAGCAAGGTCATCCATATCCTCCTTGGTGAAACCTCGGCGAACCGGATCCTCTGCTACCTGAGGTGTGAGCATGCTGATTGTAGCAGTGGAAGGTGGAGCTGTAGCTGACTCTGGGGCTGTCTGGGAATCTGCACATGTGGTGTGCACTATCTCTAAGAATAGACTCCGGACTAGTAGCTGCCGGGAGGTGGATGGTCCTGCCATCTGCGAAGTCAAAGAGTGTGTCGGTGATGTAAACAACACAGACACTGAGAAGGTGGACACGGGAGAGAATTGAGCTGGTGAGTGAGTCTGTCCTGCTCCCCCTATCGGTAACACCCCTGAGTGTGACAACTCGCCGGACTGGGTTGTCATCATGGCAGTGAAGGGGCCTGGCTGTGTCTGCAGCATCTGAAACTGTGGAAGAGTAGAAGGTCCTAGCTGCTGACTGGCCTGCCTCTGAGTCATCTTAGCCATCTGAGTCATGAGAGTAGTCATCAGTGCCATCTGTTGTCTCTGAAGCTCTGCCTGTCCTCTGATGACCTCCATGATCTGACGTCTCTCCTTAGCTGCACTCTAGATGAAGTCACCAAGGCATCCTACAAGTGCTGCTACAGTGAGGGCATCCTCTGTTTGTGTACCTGTAGGCTGGAGAAGTGCTCCTGTACTAGCTGACTCAGGAACCACCATCTCTGGATGAGCTGCCTGCTCGTGTGTGACTGGCGGTGACTCCTGCTCCTCCTCTCCCGTCTGCTGACTCGAGGCTGACTGCGATCCCCTAAGGACTCGAGGTGAGTAGCTGGTGGTCACCTCAGGGAACGCGTCGTTCTCCTCCTCAGTCACTAGTCTCATCCTCCTCAAAAGATAGCAGATGTAAGGAGCATAGACTAAGTGCCGTCCTCCTACCCTCTCAGAGATACCTCCTCCATCTCACCAATCAGCAAATCAGTCAAGTGAAACGGCTGTCTCCTCAGTATAGCTGCTATTGCCCACTGGTATAGAAGTGTGAACTCCTCTCTATATCCAGACCTAGGAATGATAGTCCTGGTGACTATCGCTCTGACCACCTTAGCCTCTGCAGTGAGTCTCGCAGGATGATATCTTCCCTATACCTGTATGGAGCAGTAACTAGCTCTGCTAGCCCTGTCAAGTACGTGAAGTACTGCTCCATGTCTGTGCCTGTGGCCCTCCTTATGGCCGAGTACAGCGTGTACTGCTGTGGCACAAATAGTCCAGACTTGCCCTTCAGGGCAAGATAGCATCTTAGGCCCTCTCCAATCCTCCTCTAGAGGCCTGTCCAGTACCTCTCTCCTGCAGCAGAGTCCCTGGGGACTGGAACCCACTGCTCGAAGGAGACAAGACATAGAGACTTAAGGTCCTTTGCAGGAACCTTAAGAATGTCTATCTCCCCAACTGCCTGTACCAGTCTCTGCAGCCTCCTCGTGCACACTACACAGGTGCACCTCGGGTCTCCTGCCCGGTGAGCAGTCCTCTGCTGCTGTGGCTGTGCTGGCTGCTCAATGTCCTCTGTTTCCTCGAGCTCCTCAAACTCGTACTTAGAGCTCTCCTCTGACTCCTCCTCCTCCTCCTATGACTCCTCCTACTGCCTGGAGGATCCCTGCTTCATAGGTCTTGATGTCCTCTCCTGACGAGAAGTCAGAGTACCCTGCGCCCACGGTGGCAACCTGATCCCTATATACAGCTCTGGCCCTATGGTCCTCTGCCTGGTGCTCCTCCTGCGACCTTGATCATCTTTCTGAGTACCTGTGATCAACAGTGATTCAAGTATCCTGTGTGACAACTCCATGGCCTCTATGTGCTGTGCAACCCGTCTGGCTCTCTCTAACTCTGGGTCCAGTCTGATGCTCCTCTTGCTCTTGGGCTTCTCAGGCATCTTACCCTTGCCCTTATCCTGTTCAAAACCTGCCATCTCTATTGATTGCTGACACTGTCACTACACGCACGTAGGTATAGAAAGGATAAGCATAGACCCTATATAAATCTACAAGCATAGCACCGCTAGGTAAGAAAGCACAATAGAAACCCTAGCACTGAGATGAAGGACATGATCACTAGACAAGTATGCAAAGTAACAACAGTGATCATCGACTATATGTGGCTGGTGCGAGTCATCTAGTGTGCAGTCAAATAATTAAGCAATAAATCTAACTGCAAACTAGACAGGAGACAAACACTAGACATGCAATTTACAGATGGACATGGTATTAATTGCAGCTAGGTTGAGCTAATTACCTAATTAATGCAAATAAACATAAGCAATTAATTCAATTGCATCAATTAAGGAAATCGCTCGCTAATTAGGGCATAACACGTTGAATTGGAGATAATGGCACAATACCCTGGAGAGTAGATGTCCAACACCGAGAAGAGCATAGGCAATCGCTGAAAAAAGTGGAAACTTGATCGTCGGTAATGGGGTTGGAGGTGAAAAGAGGAGATGCCCTAATCCTTGTGGTGGAGCTCGGCTCTGGTGGCTGCTGCGTGCGCAGCAGTGAGTAGAGGCGGAACTGGTTGTGACGGTGAGGAGGTGGCGCATGGCGGTGGCTCGGTGCTTTGGCAGCGGTGGCGCCAAGGGTTCACGGGCGTGGGACGCGGCTGCACGCGAGGGCGAGCATGACAGGGAGCGAGCGCGTGCGAGAGGCGAGCGACGGCAGCACAGGTGATGGTGAGACGCGTGGCGCTATTGGCAGAAGGAGCGAGGGCGAGCTCTCGGCGTCGGGGGTGAATGAGGAAGAAACCAAGGAGTTTCTCGATTTTGACCTAGGTCAAATCGTTACGGACGGCCGAGATCCAAAGAAGAATAGATTGACGGTCATAGATCAGAACTGCATTGCGCGATCAACCGTAGTGACCGGACCGTCCCCTCACCAGACTGGACCGTCCGGTCACTTTGAGGTTCCGAAAAATCAGGATTCTGGTGATCCAGAACTTGTGCAGACCAGACTGTCCGCTCTTTAGAAAGGTTCTGTCCGGTCTCCATTTTCCTTCTGTCTGAAGCACTGTGCATTGCTGCACAGACCGGCTTGTACGGTCCATTGACCGAACTGTGCGGTTACTACCAGAAATTTGCTGAGACAAGGAATTTCTCCATTTTCCATGTGCCCTCACTAAACACTCAAGTAAACACTACACTTGGAGTATGAAGGGAACTCTCAAACACTCCTTTTCAAATAGTGGCTCTTTATGGCCTTATAATTTTCATAAATACCAAATAAAGAATCGAGCAAACAAGAACCAAGGCAATTTAAGAACCAAATGGGTATGCATGAGCCTTAGTCCATGAACCGTGCGAGTGGGTTTAACCTCGAAGTTTATAAGAGCTTACTCAATGGGCATGAAGCACAATCCTTTCCTTTGGTCACACTTGCGGAGATGTAATCTCATATAGATCATGAGGCACAAATATCTCCAAATGTGATAAGCCTCCTTTGTGTTTCCTATATGATGCATGCAACAAGCATTTTACAGATGCAATGAAAGTAAACATGCCATGTGAATACAAGTAATATTAAACAAGACACAAAGGAAACCTAACAATGTCAAGTTTGAACCCCTCCCAAGCTTACTCATTATAAGCCATACCCTTGCCTTGAGAGAAGCCAAACCACCATCTCAAGCACTCCCCCTTGCTTATAGTTATCTTGGATGGGTTAGACATTGACTAAATTATATGTGTTTTTCTTTTAGTTATTTACACATGCATGGATGCAAAGCATACTAGTCACAAAGGAGTCCTAATTACGATGCAATGCAAGAGAAGGAAAAACACACTACAACTACCAACAACTAACACGGTTACCTCCCTCATGAGTAGATACGTTGTTGAGGTCCATGTCACTTATGGTGGACTTCACATGATCTTCATGAAGCTCCCGGTCCACCAACACCACCATCTTCTAGGTCTTGTTCTTGGGCACCCACTTTTACTTCGTTGACCTCTCAAGATCAACAATGCACTTAGGCACCCATATGCTCTTGACCTTTCTCTTCTTGTTCGGATGTCCTAAAGCCTTAGCATTCACCTTGCCATCCTTGTTCCTAAAAAGCTTGAAATATGTGTTCTCATGGAACAAGTTAGCGTTAGGTAAAACAATGGAACTTCTCACCACTGGACAATCCTTGATGGTGTGGCCATCCTTGCAACACCTCTCGCAATAGTAGTCGTCAGCGAGTAGGGGTTTGATCCATGCGGGGATGGAGTCACTCGTCCCGATGATATCAATGGCGGTGGGATCTGAGCCAAGTTCCTAGTGGGAGACATTGTTCACAAGGTTTCTCCCAAGAATCTCCTTGTGGATGACTCTACCATGTGTGAGCCTCTTGAAGCCATCCATTACCATCTTCCTCTCTTCCTTGAGCTTATGATATTCCTACAAAACAAATGGCTCAAGAGAAGAAACCTCGACCAAGGTGGTTAGTTCATCACACATAGTAGAAGCATCACTCTTCGATGAACTAGAGGAGGGAGAGGCAAGGTTATCAACATTGATGGCCTCAAAAGTAAGTTCAAGGGCCTTATACTTCTCACATAGCAACCTTGAGTTTATCATAGCTCTTGTTTAGGGCCTCATGAGATGTCACAAGGTCCTTGAGCTCACTCTCATGCTCACCAACACGGTCGTTAGACAACTTACATTTTTTTCTTACCACATCCAACATTTTGGATTTCTTGACGGCGATATTGCGGGCTTGCTCAAGAATGCTCCAAAGCTCCAAGCAGGAGAGCTCCTCATCATCACTGTCATTACTGCTCTCATCCTCACTCTCCCCAAGTTGGCTCGTAGCCATGAGGCATGTGGGAGGTGGAGAAAGAGCACATGGTGATGTGGTCTTGATCATGGCTAGGCCGGCCACTTCTTCATCACTTGAGGAGGAGGACTCATCACTCGAGTTGTCACTTCTCCACTCCCCAACAAGTGCCTTGCGTGAGAACTTCTTGTGGTCTTGAGCTTTACCCTTGCCTTTGGTCTTGTCCTTGTTGAAGTACCTCTTCTTCTTTTGCTGTGCTTTGGGGTCTTCATCATCTTCTTCTTCATCACTAGACTCTTGGGACTTGAGACCTTCCTTCTTGGGCTTCGAGCACTCTCGTACAAAGTGATTCTTTGAGCCACAATTAAAGCACTTGCCCCTGAACTTGGAGGCAAACTTGTTCTTAAAGGTCCTCATCTTCCTCATGAGAAGGGTCAAGTCCTCACTCAAGTCATCTTCATCATCCTCATCTTCTTCAATCTCTGCCTTCTTCTTGCTCTTCTTGCTCTTGACAGGCTCTTGCTTCTCAGCTTGAAGAGAAAGGTTGGATGGTTGAGGATCATCCGAACCCAGTTGGTAGCTCTCGAAGACGGTGATCTTGCCAAGTACATCCTTCATGGTCTTGGTCTTGAGGTCACCTTGCAAGGTGAAGGTGATGATGGACTCATACTTGGGATCTTTGAATAGCCTCAAGAATCTTCTTATCACCTCAACAGGCTTCATCTTGAAGTCATCCCCAAGAGCATTGATCTCCTCCACAAGTACATGAAAGCGAGAATAAACAATGTTAGCTCTCTCATGTGGCAATCTAGTGAAGTTATCGTACCTGTTCTTCAGCACATAGTATCTTTCCTCTTTGACATCACTGGTACCCTCATGGAGGCCCTAAATCTTAGTCCAGATACCATGTGCTATGGAACTAGCATCCAACCTAGCAAAGACATCCTAAGATATGCATGCAAACAGAGCATTCTTGGCCTTAGCGTTGCACTTAATAAAATCAGGCTTAAGGAGGTTCACATCTATATCAGACTCGTGAGTCACCATCCATATCTCTGGACAAAGGAACTCCAGGTAGGCTTGCATGCGAGCCTTCCAATACCCGTAGTCCTCCCCATCGAATATGGGAACACTCACCACCTGTACCGGCATCCTAACTCAAGACGGTAAAGCCTCAAAGATGAGCATTTGGCTCTGATACCACTTGTAAGGACCAAAGCGAAGGCGTACCGAGAGGGGGGGGGGGCAAATCGGTAAGCCAACCACGAATCCAAATACTTCAATTTACATTACTAGAGCCTAGCAATCATTGCAACCTAACAAGTCTAGTAGGCCAAGACCCTACACATGCTAGTGTTCATGATGATAGCAAGCACGAAAGCCAAACACACTAGCCTATGCAAGCCATAATTCAACCTAGTTACTAGAGAACACAAATGCGGAATAGTAAAGAGGGGGTCAAGGAATGTTCATGATTTTTTCCCGAGGCCTTAGAAAGATGGCGCCTTCCCCTACTCCTCGTGGGACCACTCCCACCGGAGTCCCGATCCCTCCCGCCACCAATATGAAGTTCTCGCCCACAAGCCCGCAATCACTCCAGGAGTGAAGACACAGTGTGCATCACCGCTGCCACCAAGGGCACAAGCTCGCCTCCCTCGAGAACTTGCCGGACTCCCTGAGCTAACACGGGTGCTCACTAGCGATGCCCCTTTCACTGGCGGGCTCAAACTATGTACAAACATGTGTCGCTTTCACAACCGATCATGATAGGCTTGATCACCGACACCTAACCGGTCTAGGTCTCAGTATAGACCAAGAGTAACAACCTAGATCACAACCTCAAGGACACCTAGCCTTAGATGTGTAAGATCACTCCTTGTTAATCTCACTAGCACTCTCATGATATGTAATATCTCCTCCTAGTGCTCTCCTCTTTGCCACTTGGCTCTCACCAAATGCTCCAAGCAATTCCACTGGCCAAGAGTGGTCTCAAAGACCCTAGCAACGAAGTTATATAGGCTTACAACCTCAAACTAGCCGTTGCTCCACGAGATTAGCTTCCCGGGCATACTGACCGGACAGTCCGGTCACTGCCTGACCAGACCGTCCAGTCACTGTAGTCTTCAGCTCTAATGGCTGTGCCCCTTTGCTGACTCCTACTGACCAGACCGTCCAGTCAGACTTTCTCTCTCTATTCCAGAGAGCTCCCAATTTGCGTCCTCTCTGTCTTGGTGCATCTTTATAAAGACCGGACCGTTCGGTCTGCTGACCGGACCGTCCGGTCACTATTGATCCTTGCATAGACAAATTCCTTGCAAACTGCTCTCTGTCTACTGTTGGTCATATCTACGCACCCACTTATATACTGCAAGAGGTCGGTGTACAGTTGTAGCTCTTTTTCCCTCAGAGTATTCCAAGGTTATCGAATCCACAGGGAACGAGCAGAACTAATACTATTAAAGGGTTACTAACAGATTGCAATGGGTTGGTTGGTGTGAATGATGACGGTGAGAAAGTGGAAGGTGAATGTTATTGAAGAGGCAACAGGATAATGAAGGTTTCTCTCCTTAGTATTGGTTCACTAGCATGCAACCTTATTCTTATCAACTCAAGTGATGACCCTAATATTCTACAAGACATGGTGGTTTCGTTCACCCCGGCTGTCACTACAGAGGTTATTAGCTCCCCACTGGTTTCTTGCACTATGTAATGGGCAAAAGTGTATTGGCCGATACACTAATGAAAAGGATAGATAGATATGCAATAAGTTCATCACATAGATTAAATTCATCAAGAGAGTATCAACAAGCATGAGAGTTACATGACCAGATCCACGCACCAGAGAAGAGAATATGAGACTATCACTCATCCTTTTGCTAGACATAGCAGAGGGGTGAGAAATAGCGCTGGAACGCGCCCGAGCCGATCGGCGCAGGCATTGCGCCGATCCACGCGACCTCCCTTCAGGTGGATCTCGTCAGTGTTGACGAACCTCCGCCGCCAATATCCTAGAACACTAGTTTTAATAACTGGTTCTCGCTATCACTGTCTTCTCTTCGTCGTCCTTGGCTTTTGATAATTATCTTCCTTTTATACTCGACGGGATTAGGTCAACTTCCACCGACTCTAACTCATACTGGGCTGGGCCTTCGTCTTTCCTGCATCGAATCATGTTTTGGTCAACTTTTCCTCCTGTGCCGATCGGCGCAAGTCATTTCTTTTCTTGTTTCTTCTCCGAGTCGGTTCCTCTGTCTTTCACAGCTACCATGTAGGCCTTTTCCTTCGAGATAATGTCTTGTACTACACGTTGAGATCTTGAAGTTCCATAAATCTTTTAGACAAATATCTTCAAGTGTCTTGCGTAGATAAACTTTCATAAACATGTGGAATGAGCCTCGGTCACTTCTATGGGCCAAAACACCCTTGCGCCGATCGGCTCGTGTACTACGCCGATCGGCGCGCTGGGCTTCTTTAGTGCTTTTCATCGGTTCTGAACTCCTGTCCTCTGCAGCATCACTTTAATCGCCAATTTTACCTGTTTCTACAATAAAGCTCCAAAACAATGCATATACAAATATATAGGCAATATCATAGGTAAATGGCCTAAATTAGTATCAATTATGCTCTAATTGGGATAATATTCGCATATAAAAGGGGCACTTGGGAAGTACCAAAAGTTCCCCCACACTCAAATCATTGCTAGTCCTCGAGCAATACAAAATCAAATAGTAATAAGAATTTTCACACCATCCCTCATGCAGTCAATCTCAATCATCATTTTTACTCGTTATCCTGCCACAAAGATTTTTTCTCATCTCCTTTTAACCAATCGGCATATCTTACTTGAACTTAATCAAATTACCACAAAATTTTTTCAAAAACAATTTTAGTTCTCCTCAACTCATCTTTTAGCATCAAACGTCAAGCCTTTGGTCTTCTCTAAGTCTCTCAAGTGTATTTCCTTCCCTCTCCTATCTAATCAAGGATTGTATGTGGATCTTGGAGGGCTATGTAACTAAATTAAACCATAAGATTAACCATGTCAACAATGTGCTCAATCATGCCTATTAAGAAAGGATTTTCTTGGAAAAGAATTTTTAATGGAGAAGAGGAATGTAGAAGATCTAAAAGAAAATTCAATGAGAACAATTGGCAAAGAATGAGGAATAATCAGAAATCTGCTTTCTTTGATGACCTTACTGCTTCTCAGGGAATATATTTTTTTTCTCTTTACCCCTTTTTATAATAACCTCTTTTTTTTCTCTTTTTGCAACAGCGCCGATCGGCGCAACCTATATTTCTTTTCTTTTTTTCTTTCTTTTCTTTTACCTCTCTTTTTTATATTCCCTGATATGATCAACAATTTCTGTCTTGTATCAGCAGCGGAAACTTTCTGAATGCCCTTTTATTGAGAATATAGGTTGTATCAAGGATGAGGGAGAAACAAAGATGTATGGTTTTCATGATAGCAAGGAACTTAATTGGATAAGAATGGCTAGAAATACAGAGATAAACAAAATAGATCATCCTTTCCTAACTTGGTCGAAATCATGAGCAAAAAGTTGACAAAGCTACTTACAATCCACTTAGTTCAAATGTGTAGCTTGCTCTCATTCACTCGGTTATGTAAGCATATTTAGACCTTGCTTTTGCTTTAGCTTATGATGAGTCAAAAGAAATTTTCACAAATATAAAGCTCAAAAGTTGAGTGGTAACCAACAAATTCAAATAATCAACCAATCGATCATCAGAAAGACAAGATAAATAGCATGGGGCACTTTCAATTTGACAATCGACACTAACTTTATTAAAGACAATGCAAGAATTCATGCTACATAAAATACCTACAAGCAACTCTCAACATGACTCGTGACTCTCTTAAGCACACACACAAACTTAAATAAACACTCATAAAAAACACTTAAAAACTGAGAAACTGGACTCAAAAACACTTAAAAACTATGACTAATGGCAAAGCCCTTCCCCCACACTCAAAATTTGCAATGTCCTCATTGCAAGAGAAGAAGCTCAACACACTAATCATGCAGACCATGCCTGTTCAAGACTCGGAAAATTCGTCGTATATTCCTTATGAGAAAAGTGTAGTCCGCTTCGTTCATCTCGATTGTATCCTGGATTCTTCAGTCCACATCTCTTTGATTCCTGTAAGCACGATCTCTGTCTAGATACAGTCCAATGTTTCTTCGGCAGACAAGACAGCAAGCAGGCGGTTGCAAGTTATGATTTTCAACGCTGTAAGGAGAGGCATTGTTCAAATTCCTCCGAGCCGATCGGCGCACAGGCTGAGCCGATCGGCGCAGTGGTGTTCTTCCACCATTGCGACTTCCTCCACTTCCCTCTGCATTACCATTAACTCTTGTTGAAGTTCCTGCTGCCCTATCAAAACTGCATTCTGCAA
Source organism: Eleusine indica (assembly GCA_030378355.1). Classification (NCBI taxonomy): domain Eukaryota; kingdom Viridiplantae; phylum Streptophyta; class Magnoliopsida; order Poales; family Poaceae; genus Eleusine; species Eleusine indica. The sequence continues at coordinate 33,275,409 of CM059498.1, read as the reverse complement.
GTGTTTCCTGATTTTCAAACTTAGGACTACCAAAGCTTCCTTGCATATCAAAATCATCACTAAAATCTCCAGGCACACTAGGATCACCGCTTTCCAAAGTTTCCAAATAGTATGACGTATACTCACTATCCTATTCGGAATAATTCTGAATTGGCTTACCCGATAATCTAGTGGATCTGCAAACCTCTGGTGTAATCTTATATTTCCTTACACTATTTTCTTCGTCTTCACTTGGCAGAGCCATCAGATCAATAAATTCAACCATCTTTAGATCGTGCCGATCGGCTCCAGTGTCGCGCCGATCGGCGCAGCCAACAGCTTCCTTCATATACTCATCTAACTGCTCTAGATTACGCTCACGAATCACCTTATTCTGCTGCCTTCGTAAAATCTCATCATTAACCTCCTTAGGTGTCCTTCCTTCAGGAACTGCGCGACAGCCATCATCATATATCAAGTCTCTAGGTATGAAAGCTGGATCTTCTGCCAATTGGAGTTCCACCTTGCGTTGAAGATCTTTAGCACAAAAGAAACACTTGCAACCCTCAATACAACTGTTCCTATGAATCTTATTTTCTTGAAAACTTTCCCAATCGGTAAGAACCTTGGGAAAGGATTCATCCCTTCTAGCTTGAAGATCCGTCTCCGCATCCTGCTGGTACATAGTTTCTTCGACTTCCTCTCGCAGCTTGTGGCGGCAATGTCATGTTCACCATAAAGTCGGCACCTATGAATTGTAAGGGCACTCTCTTCATCTAGCTCTTCCTTCTCTTGCTCAGTCAATGATCTTTCGAAAGATTGGAAATCCTCATACGACAAGGGCGTAGCAAGATCAAGAAGATTTTCCATGGTATACCTTTGAGAAACTACTTCACTTTCAATAGGTGCTACAGATTTTCCTTTGCGCACCAATACTCTTTTCATCATCTGCCAAAGTTCATTGTCCATCTTCACCTTGTCGGCGTTCCACGCGTCAGCTTCGCTTTTCTTCATGAATTTCTTTCGCAGAGCTGACCAGACGACGGGGTCATCTCGTGTTGGTGTCAACACTTCGTTGACTTCTTCCCAGGGCCAATTTGCAGAGGGCTGAGGAAATCCGCCGCCGAGCCGATCGGCTCCAGAGTCGCGCCGATCGGCGCCGCCTTGGTTTCTGCCTGATGCGCCGCCTTCCATCGCTTCTGCTCTTTGGGTTTGTTCTGGTGATCATGTAATGGGAGTTGATCCGTGGGTTTGTTGTCACCTCATATTTATATCCCTTGATTTCCAATTGGACTTGGACTCTTTCTCTTATTCGTGGAATTTAACGAGTCTTAAAAAGGCAAGGTCCAAAATCGACTCAAAACAAAAAGGACTCTGCAGTGCCGATCGGTGCAGGGCTGCGCCGATCGGCGCAAGCGTCACGCCGATCGGCGCGGTACACTAAATTGCCGAAAAAGAAAAACTACGGAAATTAAAATACATACAAGCTTTTGTTTTACGTCGTTAAGCTCGACCACGCGGGGTACTAAGCAGTGAAATACACATCAAAAGATTTTAATTCAAATGTGTCAGGTTCTAGGTATACCTTTAGATGTTGCTCGTTCACCGTGTACTTGTTTCTCTTGCCATCCATTATGATTACCGCTCCCGAAGGTAACACGGTATTCACAAGATAAGGTCCCTCCCATTTGCTTTGCAGTTTGCCTTTACCAAATAATCTGAATCGCGAATTAAATAGGAGCACCCGATCTCCTTCCTTGAACTCCTTCTTCAAAAGCTTCTTAAATAGGAGCACCCGATCTGAATCGCGAATTAAATAGGAGCACCCGATCCACTTCTTTGTTTTCTCTTTGTATATAGCTGCATTCTCATATGCACGCAATCTCATCTCTTCCAATTCACTTATTGGTATCTTCCTTTTCATGCCAGCGGCATCAAGATTCAGATTCATCTCCTTTATAGCCCAATAAGCTTTATGTTCCAATTCCACCGGTAGGTGACACGATTTCCCATAGACGAATTAATACGGTGTCATACCAATTGGTGTCTTGAATGTCATCCTATATGCCCATAACGCTCCATTAAGCTTCGTGGCCAATCTTTTCCTTCCTTTGTAACAATCTTCTGCAGAATTCCCTTTAATTGCTTATTTGAAGTTTCTGCTTGTCCATTTGTCTGGGGGTGGTAAGCTATTCCAATTCTATGTTCAATTCCAGATTTGGTTAAAAACCTAGCAAATTCTCCTCCTGTAAAATGGGATCCTCCATCTGTAATTATTATCCTCGGTACCCCGTACCTAGTGTTGACTTTTGCTAAGCCATATTAATAAATCATTCCCGGCACGGGACCAGAAACGGTTCACTAATATGTCCCAGAGTCAAGTAGGTAAAATCCGCAAGCGCACGGAGAATACCGCTGTAGCATTTCACCCGGAAGTATTCAGGGTATCGTATTTGTTTATCCCAAAGGAAGGGTATGATCAAGAAGCGTTACTAACATATAAGATCATGTTAACAATTAGCAAGGATATCTTAACCAAGACAGGCGGGTACATAATAATAACCGGGTAGTGTGACACACACAGAAGATTCCTACTAAATAAATAAAGTCTAGTGGAGGAAAGACTAGGCTAAGCTACTCCTACTATACATTCCTATACAGTTGCATAGCCTAAGTAGAATACATACAGACCCACACTCAGGTTCAGCAGTCAATAGTATAGCACTTCAGGCACGGACTTACCCCTGCATCCACAGGCGACTTCCGCCAAGAGCCTACGCACTAGCCTAGCGGGGAGGATTTCAAAGGACGGACAGGGCTGTCACCACCTGCCGCCTACCTCAACGAACCAGTAGACTAACGAATAATTGATGCAAATCAGTCACCCAAGTACCATACTTGCATGACCAAAGAGCACTCTGCCCCTCCGCGATTACTATTAACGAGGCAGAGTTACCGTACGAATACGATCACCAAACCCATGCTATACTTTATCAGCTAAAACTAAGCATAGAGACTATAACATATAAACTAGACTATAGTGATGGTATATAACTAGCATGACAATAGTAGTATAATAAATATAAACTACTATCACACAAGTAGACTATACTATCACATATATGGATCACAAAATCAAACAAGAAACTCATGACCCAAGCACAACTATATAGAAAAGATATATATATTGATAAGAGCAAAGTCTTACAAAAGGGAAAAGATACAAGAGCCATACCAATTCCAAGTGAAGACTTGGGACTAGAGAGCTCTAGACTCAGCCTAACTCCACTAAAACTCCAAGAACTACTACTAGCAAGAGAGAAATGCTTCTTGTGGTGTGTGTTGAATGTGAAGGCACACCCTCCTATTTATAGCCTCAATAGGTCGGCAAGGGAGCATAACCGCCACGGAAGGCATCTCAAACCGCCATCAGGAGTCACGGAGGAGCCAACACGTGGAAGCCCAGGCGGAGAGGGCGCCCGGCTGGGTCGGCCGACCTGACCAGGTCGGCCGACCTGGGGGTGGCCCCTCCTGGCCTGTGCTTTCTCCAGGTGGCTGTCCTGTGGGTCCTGAGGTCGGTTCCCGCGGTATTACAGGGAGTTACGTCGGTTAAGTGCTGCAAATGGGCCCTTCAATCCGTGTGACGTCCATGTGGCACTCTCTGATTGGTCGAAAGTGTGTTTCTTGCCTTTTGAGGTGTTTCCTTCACATTTCCTCCTGCATGCACAAAGTTCTCCAAGTACAAGTGGAACTATATTATTGTGATAAAGCATGCGTGTATGAAATGCCAAATTCTCCTTTATTTGAGTATAGTTGACGGTTGAAAATGGTACTTAACAGCCGTCAACAAACTCCCCCAAGCTTACCCTTTGCTCGTCCCGAAGCAAAGATAAACTTAAGTTGTTGATCAGGAGTTGCTACAATGTCCTACTCCTCAATAATACTATGCGCACAACAAAGTACTCTTCTTAGAATTAAATATATTGGCGCATAACTTACCCATTTACCTCGATCCATGGGGCTTTTACACCTCATGGTCTTGGGCGGTTGAGAGATAGAACAATTGCAGGGCACCAATCACTTGCTCTAGATTCCGCTATGTTATTCCGGAGGTTTTCAAAAGATTTTGAAAATAAAAACCAAGTTCCTCAAATGATTCTCTCGGATCACTCAATATGTGTATGATTCCTCACCAAGGCAAAGTGTTGCCTATAATCACCTACTTCTAAATAAGGCTTTATGTGGAGCTCAAGGTAGGGATATATGAAGCACTCATGTTCACATAATATTGCTATGTCAAAAGACCGGATCCAAGAAAAACATCAATTCAAACAATCTTGATCAAGATGTGCAAGTGTGTGGGAGAACGGAGGAATGGTGGATGGGAAGAAATAACTCCTTTTTGAATTTTCCTTCTCTCTTTTGGAGTTTCTAGGCTATGGCTATCTTTTGCTTGCTCTCTTTTTTGAGCATTTTTTTTTTTTTTTTTTTTTTTTTTTTTTACATAGCCATAGTCCTAGTTTGCAATGAATACTTTGAGAGAGGAATTTTTGCAATGGATATATGGAGTGTTTCTTTGGATAGATGGATGGATAGTGGCTTTCTTCCGGTGTAGAAGAATAGCTCACGGTGGATATGGTGGATATGGTGGATGCTATCTTCTTGATTTAGAAGGATAGCTCATGGCGGTGGATGTGTGTACATGATCTTGATCAAGAAAGCATGAAAAGAGATCTACTAGGGTCACAACAATTTTGACTAAGCTCAATGTGAAACAAGCAGCATATGTGTAAAGGTTTTCAAATGTAAACACTACATATGGCTGTGGTGGGAATTTCATCATTGAGGAACTTATCAATTTGTCATTTTGAAAAATAAAACTCCGGAATTCAAGCTTTACGTTGAGCAAGATCATAGCAGCCCTATCTATCATATCATACCTCTCAACAACTTAGAACTAGAGAATGCATATGCTACCCACAAGATTCAAGTTCAAGGCAAGATTTACCAACAAACCTAACTCTTGAGATAGTACTAAGTTGTAAACTAGCATCGGAGAGGAATAAAGGACAGAGCAACTATTCATCATCTCAACATAGGAAAATTATACACATTCATACCGCGCATGAAAAAGGGAAATATTTTTGTTCTTTTTATATTTTGCAAATTTTTATGGATTTTCAGATTTAGCAAATGCAAAAAATAAAGGGAAGGGGAAAGATACAAGTTACCGTGAGAAGGGGGGTCCTCCCCCAAGCTTGTTCTTGCTCATATCTGCTGGTTTGGGTCATAGCCTTGGGAGCGGAAGAAGGCATCCCAATTGTTCTGATTTTGAGCCATCATCGCATTCAGCTGGCGGAATTGGTTGTCGCTGAAATTCTGCCATTGCTGGGTGTCGGCGACATGTTGCGTGAGAGTTTGTTGCATGCTCTCGGTGCGCAAATCAATGTCGTCCACCCTCCTTGTCAACTCGGACATCCCATAGTTGAGTTCACGGAACCCACGGGATGAGAATGACCGAGTGGCAAAGGATGGCGGTCCGTTTGAACTTGATGACGTCTGCATGGGGTAATTGTACTGAGATTCCCATGCTCCGGCCTGCCATGTTGATGCACCCGCCTCGTCCTGTGGCTGGGGCTGCTCCCATACCGGATCTCCGGTCGGAGTGCGAAACTCCGGTGTAGGCTCCATATGCCTACGGGAACGTGTCGGTCGCCCTGAAACACTATGCCTGCGAACTTCTCCCACTGGCTCAAGTGGGAGGGTTAGTGCCCGACAGTGATACAAACGAAGACCCGGGTTAGGTAACGGGAATTCGTTTGTATACCCGGGAAAGTGATAGATCAAGGTATTATGTGGACCATGTTTCAAAGTATGTCCTTGCACAAAATAGTCCTCGCCTAGGAATTCTCTATCTACCGTCAAATATTCAACATGAACATTCTCAAGCAGACCACACTTCTGCGCAATGCGAGTAACTAAAGAGGTGCACTCAATTGGTCCTGTCAACTTTATATTGTCTAACCATTGATCAATCATGCATTCCGCGGGTGACACCCTAATTTTCTTAACCATGGCATAAAGTATTTTCAATTCATCTTGCCGGACAACCCTAATGTCACCTCGAGGAAACAAGGTCATAGCCACCCACACATGCATAAATCTAAGTGTAGGATTATGGATGGCACTTGTTCTAGGCTTGGGACCCCACTTGTTTCCGGAAATCTTTTTCCAAAAACTTTCTTTATGGAACCCCTTTAGCGCTTTATCTAAGTCTAGCCTACATTTAGGATTTAGACCTAGCATAGCATGAAGATCACCCCATGTGACCAAGCGCTCTTGCCCAAACAAGCGAAAAGAAATGCCTTCATCATACTTTCTAAGGGTGCATAAAAACTGCATAGTAAGCAAACGAGAACCCGGCTCATCTACTTCTACGAAATTTAGCCAACCCATAGTGCGAAAAATAGAGGCAAATTCTTCTCTCATACCTATTTTCTCGAGGAAGTCCGGATCGAAGCGTCGGGTGTGGGCGAATGGCCGCTCTCTCATGAGCGCGATGGCTTGGCCCTCGCGGTCGTCCTTGATGTCGAGATGCTCCTCGGTGATGAGCAAGGCCGGCCTTTCCTCCGGAATTTCAGCTTCGGGGTCACCATGCCCCGGACTTGGTGTGAGCTCGACGGAGGATGCTTGACTCGTGCTTGCACGAGTGCTTTTTCTCCGCTTGATTCCGGTGACTTGCTTCATTCGGTTGAACATGGCTGCACACAAGAACAAACACAAGACAAGAACAAAAACAAGATCGAACAAGTGTTCGGGTGAGCGTTAGTGAAAACGACCAACCCGAGCTTCTCCGAAATTGGTTTTCTTCTCACAACAACTTGCAAATGCACTAAAACAGAGGGGAAATATTTTTTTTTTGGGTTTTTGGGGCTGTAGTAAAGTTGAAGAACACGAAATTTTGGGAGAGCAACAAGTGAGCAAAGGAGGGGAGTGAAAGATGAGCTTGGAATGGCGAAACTCCTCCTCCTGGGCGGTTTCTATAGCCAAGGAAGCAAGATGGTCGTTAGAAAGGGACAGAACAACGGCCATATAGCCGTTGGGAGAAAGGAGCACAGGAAAAGGTGGGGCCAGGGGGTCGGCCGACCCCACCAGGTCGGCCGACCTGGCAGGTGGGCCTCCTGGCAGCCCCCTTTTTCCTATGTGTTCCCCAACGGCTAGGGGATTTGTCCCCTGCTGCCTTTTTGCTCAAAAAGCTCGACAAAAAATCTTTTCAAAATGGAAAGCCCAAAAACCTATTTTCTAAATTTTCAAAAATGCAAATGAGTTTTGAAAAATTCCAAGGTGGCTGGAAAAATTCAAAAATGCAGAAATGCAGTGGTCGGGAAAAATCAAAATGTGATGGAAAGCAAATATGCAATTAAAAGAGCAAATATGGATAACTACCGGTTTAACCTCCCGGCGAGGACTCACCTTTTAAAGTCCGACGAGCGGGACTTTTCTCCGGCGTTCAGCTCGATGAAGCGTTGTCCGGTCCCGGAGATGAAGACACGGATGATGCTTCTTGTTTCATTCGCCACACCTTCTTGGTCTTTGTTGCGGTCGGTGGCTTCTCGGGCTTCGGAGGCTGCGGTTTTGCAGGCTTCATAGCCTGTTTCTTTGCAGACCTCAGAGGTTGCTGCCTTGTGGACTTCGGAGGCTGTTGCTTAATGTGTGACCTTTGCCCCCTTGCCTTCATCAGTTTTTGCTGTGCAACCTTTTCCTTCTCAAGGAAGTTCTTCATGAATGTGATGAGGCTGTCCTTCTTTTTGAACGTGTTGCAAATCTCCAGGAATTGCTGGAGATGAGCACTAGCGTCCTCATTGGCTTTCCCACAGAATGGGCTAGCCTGCACCATGGTGATGAGACCGGTCTTGATCTCGAAGTTCGCATCTCCCACATTGCCAGTTGGTCCCGTAGGGATGTTGGCAGCGGAGGGAGCGGAGAACTCGCGGAGGGTCTTGTCGGCCATTTGCTCAGAGCTTGATGGTGCGGGAATGACAGGTTCGATTGGCCGAGTCTCCTTACGAGGAGGGGTGAGCCTAGCTCGTGTCCTTCTCAGGAGTGACTCAGGATCTTCAGTGAAGTTTGTCGGCAAGTCGAAACCAGTCATACACTACCCTGTTTTCATACAAAATGCAGAAAACAAAGCAAGGTTAGCCTGCCTAGGAGATAGCCTTAATAATTGCAACACTACTATATACATTAGTAATTTTTCTTAGATCATACGCCTTCCCCGGCAACGGCGCCAGAAATGCTTGTTGACTTTTGCTAAGCCATATTAATAAATCATTCCCGGCACGGGACTAGAAATGGTTCACTAATATGTCCCAGAGTCAAGTAGGTAAAATCCGCAAGCGCACGGAGAATACCGCTGTAGCATTTCACCCGGAAGTATTCAGGGTATCGTATTTGTTTATCCCAAAGGAAGGGTATGATCAAGAAGCGTTACTAACATATAAGATCATGTTAACAATTAGCAAGGATATCTTAACCAAGACAGGCGGGTACATAATAATAACCGGGTAGTGTGACACACACAGAAGATTCCTACTAAATAAATAAAGTCTAGTGGAGGAAAGACTAGGCTAAGCTACTCCTACTATACATTCCTATACAGTTGCATAGCCTAAGTAGAATACATACAGACCCACACTCAGGTTCAGCAGTCAATAGTATAGCACTTCAGGCACGGACTTACCCCTGCATCCACAGGCGACTTCCGCCAAGAGCCTACGCACTAGCCTAGCGGGGAGGATTTCAAAGGACGGACAGGGCTGTCACCACCTGCCGCCTACCTCAACGAACCAGTAGACTAACGAATAATTGATGCAAATCAGTCACCCAAGTACCATACTTGCATGACCAAAGAGCACTCTGCCCCTCCGCGATTACTATTAACGAGGCAGAGTTACCGTACGAATACGATCACCAAACCCATGCTATACTTTATCAGCTAAAACTAAGCATAGAGACTATAACATATAAACTAGACTATAGTGATGGTATATAACTAGCATGACAATAGTAGTATAATAAATATAAACTACTATCACACAAGTAGACTATACTATCACATATATGGATCACAAAATCAAACAAGAAACTCATGACCCAAGCACAACTATATAGAAAAGATATATATATTGATAAGAGCAAAGTCTTACAAAAGGGAAAAGATACAAGAGCCATACCAATTCCAAGTGAAGACTTGGGACTAGAGAGCTCTAGACTCAGCCTAACTCCACTAAAACTCCAAGAACTACTACTAGCAAGAGAGAAATGCTTCTTGTGGTGTGTGTTGAATGTGAAGGCACACCCTCCTATTTATAGCCTCAATAGGTCGGCAAGGGAGCATAACCGCCACGGAAGGCATCTCAAACCGCCATCAGGAGTCACGGAGGAGCCAACACGTGGAAGCCCAGGCGGAGAGGGCGCCCGGCTGGGTCGGCCGACCTGACCAGGTCGGCCGACCTGGGGGTGGCCCCTCCTGGCCTGTGCTTTCTCCAGGTGGCTGTCCTGTGGGTCCTGAGGTCGGTTCCCGCGGTATTACAGGGAGTTACGTCGGTTAAGTGCTGCAAATGGGCCCTTCAATCCGTGTGACGTCCATGTGGCACTCTCTGATTGGTCGAAAGTGTGTTTCTTGCCTTTTGAGGTGTTTCCTTCACATTTCCTCCTGCATGCACAAAGTTCTCCAAGTACAAGTGGAACTATATTATTGTGATAAAGCATGCGTGTATGAAATGCCAAATTCTCCTTTATTTGAGTATAGTTGACGGTTGAAAATGGTACTTAACAGCCGTCAACACCTAGGAAATATCTACTCTTGAAGTATACTCCTTGATTCTCTTGTAGTGTTAGCCTTGCATGCCATTGCTTCGACCCACTTGGAGACATAATCAACGGCGACCAATATATACTCGAAACCATGAGAATTCACAAAAGGTCCCATAAAATCCATACCCCAAACATCAAAGATATCGACTTGAAGATTGTACTTAAGAGGCATTGCACTCCTACTATTAACATTCCCTATTCGTTGGCTTTGAGCACATGTTGCAACATACCTTTTTGCATCTTCATGCATGGTAGGCCAATAGAATCCACTTGCCCATACCTTTGCCTGTGTTTTGAAGTAGCCATAATGTCCTCCATAATCCGAAGAATGACATTTTGCTAAAATGCTTGCTCTTTCTTCTCTGGGTACACATCTCCATACTGCTCCATCCTCGCAACACCTATACAAGTATGGGTCGGCCCATATAAATTTTCTCATTTCACTCTTAACTCTTTTCCTTGTGTTCTTGTTCATCAGGTCAGTTTGTCCCTTGAAATCTTTGATAATATCCATCATCCAGTTCTCCCTACGATTAAATGCAGCAAACAACTGCTCTTGTCGCATTTCATCTCTTATTGGCTCAGTTGATGACGATTCAAGACGAGATAAATGTATGTACTATAGAATTTTCTACTCCTTTCTTATCTCTTATCTCCAAATCAAATTCTTGCAGCATCAATACCCATCGCATTAACCGAGGCTTAGACTCCTTCTTTGAGACCAAGTATCTTATAGCAGCATGATCAGTATATACAATCACCTTAGAATATAGAATGTAGGATCTAAACTTCTCAAAAGCAAATATAACAGCTAGCATTTCCTTCTCAGTTGTTGTATAATTGATTTGCGTCTCATTCAAAGTTTTGCTAGCATAATAAATAGCATGCACTTTACCTTCCTTCCGTTGTCCAAGAACAGCTCCAACTGCATAGTCACTTGCATCACACATAATTTTAAAAGGTAGACTCCAATCAGGTGGCTGCATAACGGGTGCAGAGCATAGAGCTTCCTTTAATCTTCTGAAGGCCAAGAGTCTTTCCTCATCTGTAACAAATTCTGTATCTTGCTTTAACAATTCTGTCAGGGGTTTAGCAATCTTTGAATAATCCTTAAGAAATCTGCGATAGAAGTTGGCATGTCCAAGAAAACTCCTCAAAGTTGTAAGATCAGTAGGGGGAGGTAATTTCTCAACTGTAGCTACCTTTGCCTTATCAACCTCTATCCCTCTTTTAGATATGCCATGACCAAGTACTATCCCTTCTGTTACCATGAAGTGACACTTCTCCCAATTAAGAACTAAGTCGCATTCAACACACCTTTTCAAAACCTTCTACAAATTCTCCAAACAGTTATCAAAATCAGCTCCATGTACGGAGAAGTCATCCATAAATACCTCCATAATATCTTCTATGAATTCAGCGAATATTGCATTCATGCATCTTTGAAATGTTGCAGGCGCGTTGCAAAGACCAAATGGCATCCTTCTATATGCATATGTCCCAAAAGGGCAAGTAAAATTAGTTTTCTGCTGATCTTTTGGTCTTACCGGTATTTGAAAGAAACCACTATATCCATCCAAATAACAAAAGTATGAATTCCTTGCTAATCTTTTAAGCATCTCATCAATGAACGGAAGAGGATAGTGATCTTTCTTCGTCACTTTGTTCAAACTTCTATAGTCTATGCACATTCTCCATCCAGTTATAGTCCTTTGAGGGATCAACTCATTGTTCTCGTTAGGCACTACTGTCAACCCTCCTTTCTTGGGCACACAATGCACTGGACTAACCCATTCACTATCAGCAACAGGGTAGATCAACCTACATTAAGCAGCTTCAAAATCTCCTTTTTAACCACCGGCTTCATTGATTCCTTCAACCTTCGCATCCCTTCAACCACTAGTTTAGTATTCTCCTCCAAGTTAATCTTGTGGGTGCAAAATACGGGGCTGATTCCCTTGATGTCATCCAATGTGTAACCAATGGCCTTCTTATACCTTTTGAGCATAACAAGAAGCCTCTCTGTTTCTTCTTTCGTTAGGGCGTTGTTCACAATAACTGGATATGTTCTATTCTTTCCTAGATATTCATAGCGTAGTTCCTTCGGAAGTTCCTTCTGTTCCACTTCTGGTGCTTTGTCTAGATCCAGCTCCCCGAGAGGTTCAAAATCAGGATTTTCCTGGTTGAGTCGATCAACGCAAGGGTCGCGCTGATCGGCACTACCAGTATGATGGAGCCGATCGGCGCAAGGGTGGCGCCGATCAGCGCGGCTAGTACGACTGAGCCGATCGGCGCAAGGGTCACGCCGATCAGCGTTGGCAGTACACTTGTCAAATCCACACATGATGTGGTCCAGTGGGTCTCCCATATCCATCCCTATCCTCTCGTCTTCCTCTGGGCAGAATTCCTGATAGCAAGAAGAGTCTTGATGAGACGGATGATTAAATTGAAATTGCACTTCTTCCTCTCCCAGGTGTAGCGTGATTTGACCTTTCCCAGCATGCAGAACAGCTTGTACTAATCTTAAGAATGGCCTTCCCAGAATGATATCTTCAACCCTAGTTTCCTTATTGTCTAGAACGAAGAAATCTACCGGCATTGTTTTCGAGCTGATCTCAATTTCGACATTCTTGATCACTCCCAGTGGCTTGGTTTTCCTACCATCCGCCATGATCAACTCAAGTTCAGTCCTCATCAGCCGCTGTTGAGTTCCATAAGGCATGCTCATGAATGCATCGTAAGTCATCAAGCTGATACGGGAGCCAAAGTCACACAAGGCTCTCGGAAATTTCTTTCCTGATATCTCACAGGGTATGTATGGTTCTTCTTTTTCCTCTTCAGTGACTCCTACAGCATACACACCACATAATCCATCAAGCAACTGTCTAGCAATCTCTTCGCTTGATCTTGTTTCACCTCTGTTCCATCAAGCTCTATATCATCCTTGTAAAGCTTCCCTAAAACTCTCCCAATAATCTCTTGATCGAAAACTTCTAACTTGAGGCGATTACTTGGGAAATTATACTCAATTCCGGCCTCGGAGGCGTCTTGCGGACTGAAGGATCTTCTTATATTAAGCAATTCTTGCGAAAAATCAATGGGAATCCAGTCCATCGGCTCAAATTCGTCAAGTGGTTTAGCATTCACCAATGTTCTATCCCCCTTCGGTTTAGCAAATTTCCCTTCAAATTCCTTCAGTTGATTGTCCAGAATTGCAGCTTCTATCTTGGTATATTCCTTGCTACTTGGAGGTTGGACAGTCCGGTCAGTATACCTAGAAAGCTGATTTCGTGGAGCAACGGCTAGTTAGAGGTTGGAAGCCTATATAACTTCGTTGCTGGGGTCCTGGAGACCTCTCTTGGCCAGTGGAATTACTTGGAGCATTTTGGTAAGAGCCAATAGGAAAAGAGAGGAGCACTAGGAGGGGATATTGCATATCTTGAGAGTGCTAATGAGAGTAACAAGAGCATTATGCACATCTAAGGCTAGGGTGCCCTTGAGGGTGTGATCTAGGTTGTTACTCTTGGTCTACGGTGAGACCTAGACCGGTTAGGTGTCGGTGATCCAACCTATCATGATCGGTTGTGATGGTCGCCACACGTTTATACCCGGTTTGAGCCTGCCAGTGAAAGGGGAATCGCTAGTGAGCGCCCGTGTTGGCTCGGGGAGTCCGACAAGTTTCGGGAGTGATTGTGGGCTCGTGCGCAAGAACTCCACATTGGTGGCGGGAGGGACCGGAACTCCAGCGGGAGTGGTCTAACAAAGATTAGGGGAAGGAACCATCTTTCTGAGATCTCGGGAAAAAAACATGAGCATTCCTTGACCCTCTCTTTACTATTCCGCAATTGTGTGCTCTAGTGAGTAGGTTGAATTGTGGCTTGCATAGGCTAGTGTGTTTAGCTTCCGCATTCGCTCTCATCATGAACACTACATGTGTAGGGTCTTGGCCTCCTAGAACTATTAGGTTGCAACAATTGGTAGGTTCTAGTGGTGTGAATTGAAGTATTCGGATTCGTGGTAGGCTTACTGATTCGCCCCCCCCTCTTGGTACGCCTTTGGTCCTTACAAGTGGTATCAGAGTCAGGTGCTCATCTTTGAGGCTTCACTGCCTTGAGTAAGGATGCTGGGACAGGTGGGGAGTGTTCCCATATTCGATGGGGAGGACTACGGGTATTGGAAGGCTCGCATGCAAGCCTACCTGGAGTCCATTGATCCAGAGATATGGATGGTGACCTATGAGTCTGATACGGATGTGAACCTGCTTGAACCTGATTTCATGAAGAACAATGCTAAGGCCAAGAATGCTCTTTTTGCATGCATATCTAAGGATGGTTTTCCTAGATTGGATGCGAGTTTGACAACACATGGTATGTGGACTGAGATTCAAGGCCTCCATGAGGGTACTAGTGATGTCAAAGAGGAAAGATACTATGTGCTGAAGAACAAGTTTGATAACTTCACTAGATTGCCACATGAGAGAACTAACACTGTTTATTCTCTATTTCATGTACTAGTGGAGAAGATCAATGCTCTTGGGGATGACTTCAAGCTCAAGCCTGTTGAGGTGATAAGAAGATTCTTCAAGCTATTTAAAGACCCCAAGTATGAGTCCATCATCACCTTCACCTTGCAAGGTGATGTCAAGACCAAGACCATGAAGGACATACTTGGCAAGATCATTGCCTTCGAGAGCTACTAGTTGGGGTTGGATGACCCACAACCATCCACCCTTGCTCTTCAAGCGGATAAGCAAGAATCTAGCAAGAGCAAGAAGAAAGCAATCATTGAAGAAGAAGAAGAAGATGATGATGATGAAGATGACTTGAGTGAGGACTTGGCTCTTCTCATGAAGAAGATGAGGACCTTCAAGAACAAGTTTGCTTCCAAGTCCATGGGCAAGTGCTTCAACTATAGATCTAAGAACCACTTTGTTTGAGATTTTCCCAAGCCAAAGATAGAAGCCTTCAAGTCGCAAGACTCAAGTGATGATGAATAAGAAGAAGAAGATCCCAAAACCAAGCAAAAGAAGAAGAGTACTTCAACAAGGACAAGAGCAAAGGCAAAGGCAAATCTCAAGACCACAAGAAGAAGTTCTCACACAAGGCACTTGTTGGAGAGTGAACAAGTGACAACTCCAGTGACACATCCTCTTTCTCAAGTGATGATGAAGAAGTGCCCAGCCTAGCCATGATCAAGACCACACTTCCATGAGCTCTTCCTCCACCTCCCACGTGCCTCATGGCCACGAGCCAACTTGGGGAGAGTGAGGATGAGAGCAGTGATGACATCGATGATGAGGAGCTCTCCTACACCGAGCTTTGGAGTATGCTTGAAGAAGCCCGCGATATCGCCGTCAAGAAATCCAAAATGCTGGATGTGGTAAGAAAAGAGTATAAGTTGGCTAAGGACCATGTTAGTGAACATGAGAGTGAGCTCAAGGACCTTGTCACATCTCATGAGGCCCTAAACAAGAGTTATGACAAACTCAAGGGTGATCATGTAGAGCTATGTGAGAAGTACAAGGCCCTTGAACTTACTTTTGAGGCCATCAATGTTGATAACCTTGCCTCTCCCTCCTCTAGTTCATTGAAGAGTGATGCTTCTACTATGTGTGATGAACTAACCACCTCGGTCAAGGTTTCTTCTCTTGAGCCTTTTGTTTTGGAGGAATATCACAAGCCCAAGGAAGGGAAGAAGATGGTGATGGACAGCTTCAAGAGGCTCACACGTGGTAGTCCACAAGGAGATTCTTGGGAGAAACCTTATGAACAATATATCCCACCGAGGACTTGGCTCATATCCCGCCGCCATCGACATCATCGAGACGAGTGACTCCATCCCCGCATGGATCAAAACCCTACTCGCCGATGACTACTATTGCGAGAGGTGTTGCAAGGATGGCCACACCATCAAGGATTGTCCTATGGTGAGAAGTTCCATTGTTTTACCTAATGCTAACTTGTTCCATGAGAACACCCACTTCAAGCTTTTTAGGGACAAAGGTGGCAAGGTAAAAGCAAAGGCTTTGGGACCATCAAACAAGAAGAGAAAGGTCAAGAGCATATGGGTGCCTAAGTGCATTGTTGATCTTGAGAGGTCAATGAAGTACAAGTAGGTGCCCAAGAACAAGACCTAGAGCATTCACATGGCATGTTTACTTTCATTGCATATGTAAAATGCTTGTTGCATGCATCATATAGGAAACACAAAGGAGGCTTGTCACATTTGGAGATATTTGTGCCTCATGATCTATATGAGATTACATCTCCACAAGTGTGACCAAAGGAAAGGATTGTGCTTCATGCCCATTCAGCAAGCTCTTATGAACTCCGAGATCAAACCCACTCACATGGTTCATGGACTTAGTCTCATACATACCCATTTGGTTTTTAATTGCCTTGGTTCTTATTTGCTCGATTCTTCATTTGGCATTTGCAAAAATTATGAGGCCATAGAGCTACTATTTGAAAAGGAGTGTTTGAGAGTTCCCTCCATGTTCCAAGTGTAGTGTTTTTTTTGGGTGTTGAGTGAGGGCACATGGAAATTGAGAAGCTTCTTGTTCTATGAAAACTCCTATAGTGACCATACAGTCCGATCACCAGACCGTATAGTCCGGTCAGTGCCAAGTGCACAGTGTCACGAGTCAGTCTAGTCATAGAGACCAGACAGAATGGTCCTAGAGATCGTACCGTCCGGTCTGTGTGGGTCGCCAACAGACTCGAGAACTAACCGGATAGTCCGGTCTAGAGATCGTACCGCCCAGTCACTATGATTGAAACGCGAAGACGACTTCAATCAGTGACCGTTGATTTTGTTCTTGTGAAATCTCGGTTGTCGATACATCCTGTGACCTAAGTCAAAATCATGATGAACTTTGTTCTCTTCCTCGTTCTTCTCCCTAACACCGAGAACACGAACCCGCTGCCTCTGACCTCGCCTGCCGCCCTCACTGCCGTCGAGTTGCCGCGCGCCGTCACCCAGCTGCCATCGCTTTCCCTCACTTGCCTGCTCGTGCAGCCGCGAACCCTAGGCAGAGCCGCCGCCGCCATGAGCTAGCATCGCCGCCTCCACCTGCCTTGTCAAGCCGCCGCCGACTGTTGCTACCTCGCCGCTTGCCACCGTGCGTCAGTGCTTTGCCGCTGCTGTTTCCACCTTTCTACACGCGCGCGCACAGCCACGAGCTCCTCTGCCGATTGTTGGGGCAAGGCTTGTCTCATTCCCTTCCTCCATTATCGGCAATCTCAAAAGCTTCATCTTTTCGGCAATCGGTCGCAAGCGTTTCTCGATGTTCGTCTTCTCTACCCTCAAGGTATTGTGCCTATTTGCCATTCATCGATTATGCCCTAATTTCAAGCAATTAGTTTAGTTGATGCAATTAGGAGTAAATGCCTACCTTTTAGTTGCATTAATTAGTTAATTGGCTCAACCTAGGATGTAATTAATTCCATGCCTATTTGTTAATTGCATATCTAGGGTTGTCTTCTGTCTAGTCTACAGTTAGATTAATTGCCATTATTTGACTGTACACTAAATGACTCGCACCAGCCACTATTAGTCAATGATCACTGTTGTCACATTGCTTTATTTGTCTAGTGATCATTTCCTTCATTCAGTGTTAGGACTTCTATTACGCATTCTTACCTAGCGATGCTTTGCTTGTAGAGTTTACTAGGTTCTATGCTTATTGTGTCTATACCTACGTGCGTGTAGTGACACTTGACAACAGCAGAGATGGCAGGATCAGGTCAGGATAAGAGCAAGGGCAAGATGCCAGAGAAGCCTAAGAGCAAGAAGAGAACTAGGCTACACCGAGAGTCAGAGAGAGCCTTGAGGGTTGCATAGCATCTAGAGGCTATGGAGACAGCACACAGGACACCCGGAGCACTGTTGATCACGGGTACACAGACAGACGACCAGGATCACAGGAGGAGCACCAGATAAGGGACAACAGCCTAGGAGCTGTATACAGGAGTGAGGCTACCACCGTGGTCACAGGGTACTCCGACTTCTCATCAGGAGAGGTCGTCGAGACCTACAGAGCAGGGATCCTCTAGGCAGTAGGAGGAGTCCGAGGAGGAGAAGAGCTTAGAGTTAGAGTTTGAGGAGTTTGACGAGGACGAGCCAGAGCAGCCATTATAGAGAGGACCCCAGAGGTCAGCTCACCTGGCAGGAGACCCGCAGCGCACGTGTGACGTGTGCACCAGGAGGCTACAGAGACTTGTAGCAGCAGCTAGAGAGGGAGACATCCTTAAGGTTCCTGCCAAGGACCTTAAGGTGAGTCGCCTTGTCTCCTTCAAGTAGTGGGTGCTAGTCCCTAGGGACCCTGCTGGATGAGAGAGGTACTGGACCGGTCTTCAGAGGAGGATCGGTGAGGGTTTGAGACGCTACCTTGCTAGGAAGGGCAAGGTTGTGTTGTTTGTGCCACAGCAGTACATGTTGTACCCGACCATGAGGAGGGCCACAGGCACTGACATGGAGTAGTACTTCACGTACTTGCCTAGACTATCAGAGTTAGTCACCGCTCCATATAGATATAGAGAGGACATCGTCATGAAGTTTTACGCTACACTATGGGTAGCTAGAGATCATTCAAAGATCTGGTTTTTATTCAGAAGAGAGCCCCAACATTTGACCAGGGAGGATCTGATAGCTGCACTAGGGTTCCTTGCTTTAGACCTGTAGTTGTACAGGAGTGCTTACATGACCTTCGCTCCACCCCGCAGACCACGGGGAGGGATACTACCTCCAGACGACATGGTGTCTATCACCTTTCCACCACCGCACACCCCAGGATTCGACAGAGGCCCTACGAGACTCACCGCAAAGGCGAAGGTGGTTAGAGCGATAGTCACCAGGACTATCATTCCCAGGTCAGGGTACAGAGAAGAGTTCACACTTCTACACCAGTGGGCAGTGGCAGCTATTCTGAGCAGATAGCAGTTTGACTTGGTAGATCTGATGATAGCTGAGATAGAGGAGATTATCTCTGAGAAGATTGGAGGACGTCACCTAGTCTACGGTCCATATATTTGCTACCTTCTAAGGAGACTAGGGCTTGTGACTGAGGAGCAGTACGACGCATTCCCTGAGGTGGCCACCAGCTACTCACCTCAAGTCCCCAGGGGATCACAGTCAGACTCGAGTCAGCAAACAGGAGAGGAGGACCAGGAGTCACCGTCGGTCACTCACGAGCAGACAGCTCATCCAGAGACGGTGGTTCCTGAGTCAGCAACCACCGGAGCACCACCCCAGCCTACAGGTACTGATGAGTACATCACACTCATGGATACACACAACACTCCTCCAACTAAGATGAAAGTTCATGTGCATCACCTGAATTTACAGGTGAGATCGTTTTTCATGTTTTTATTATGTGGTTTTGAGAATAGATTGCTACCTCATAAATTAATTGTTGTTACAAACCATGGAGATGATGATGAGATAGATGGGGAGGTGATTGGAGACGTGATGGGCCAGCAAGGACGTCCAAGCCAAGGTGGAGGCCCAATCAAAACCGACTTCGAGTCTGTTTCGGAACCCAGGACCAGTCTGCACTAAAACGGACGCCCAGGACGCATACGTACTCGGATTTGGATGTTCTAAATATGCCTGGAAAGATAACGAAAAGAAATTTCCAATCCAATCAGACCCATGTCAAAATTCGTCCCGAGCCGTCGGCAATCATCGAAACAAATCAACTTCTAGAATCTGTCCTGGTGCGACACCGTAATTGGTCTTTGGGCCATGTATCGAGTTGAGCCCACTTAGGGCTGCATCCAGGGGGTCTTGCACGACCCTAGGGTCCTCATATACAGCTGCCGCCTCTTCATTAGGGTTTGAGTTTTGCTTAGATTATTCTGTTGATAACAGTTTTGCCGTTTGATCGGTTTGTGAGATCCCAACTTGTGAGATTCATCGTATACTTGCAAATTTGGTTGCAATCTTCTTTGTTCTTGCTTGTGTTCTTGATTTGCAGGCAAGGATAAGCCTTCTCGGCAAGGTCAATCGTTCTTGAACGGTTGATAACCAGAGGAGACATTGTGCTGCGATTGCGGGGTTCAGAACGTGTCGTTCGGAAGCCGGATCGATTTGTGTATCGCCTCCGCCTTAATCAAGATTATCAGAACCTATTGGAAGATCGGGAACCCTTGTCCACATCAGGTACATAGTTAGAGGATGTCACTTCTATAGCAGCACTTGCAGGACGTATGAGTGACTTCATCAGAACTCAGTTGAGGAGAGGCGTCAGATTATGGAGGTGATCAGGGGTCAGGCAGAGCTCTAGAGACAGCAGATGGCACTAGTGACCACACTTATGACACAGATGACAGAGTTCACTTAGAGACAGGCCAATCAGTAGCCAGGATCTTCTGCTCTTCCATAGTTTCAGCCTTTGCAGACACGACTAGGACCCTTCACTACTATGATGACAGCCCAGTCCAGTGGTTTGTCATCACACTCAAGAGTGTTACCGACAGGGGGAGCCAGACAGACTTTCTCACCAGCTTAGTTCTCCCCCGAGTCCGCCTTCTTAGTATTTGCGCTGTTCTCTTCTTCAGTCTAGTCCACAGCTTCGTAGCTGACCGTACCCTCCACCTCCCAGCAGCAGCCACCAGTCAGGAGTCTGTTCTCAGACATAGTGCACACTACTCGAGCAGACTCTCAAAAAGCCCCAGAGATAGCTACAGCTCCACCTTCTTTTGCTACATACTCTACACTTGTCACACCTCAGGTAGCAGAGGATCTTATCCACAGAGGCTTCACTCAGGAGGATGTCGATGACCTTGCTCTTCTTCAGGCAACAGCTGCTAAGGAGACATCCATAGTTCCACCAGCAGGACAAGACAGAGGGTCTGAGTCACCAGTTGACCTTGAGTACTTTGAGTAGCTTGACGCTCCGGTGACACAGACTCAGGCAGAGTAGCAGGACCCAGCACAGGAGCATCCACTGCACCACCTCCTTCGACCACGAGCGCTTAGTTGTTCGTGGATTTTGATGAGTCATAGGTCTAGGGGGAGTGGGAGTGTGATCCTGTGCGATCGAGAGATAGTAACATATATCTAGGTAGGAGCATACGTGTACATGGGTTTTGGGATATAGATACTTTTGGATCTTATTTTGATGGATTTATCGAGATGTTCATGGATTTTGATGAGTCATGGTTTTCATTTGCGTGTGTTTGACTCATCTTGATCTCACTTGGTTTATTCATACGCAGTGCTTCCTTTATTTATCCTGTTTGCCTGTGTATGATGTCATGATGATGATTGCTTGCTTTTAATTCCTATGCATTGCCATGTTGTCCTGTTGCATATCATCATTCATGCCTTGCATTGCATGTCTTTATGCTTTCCTTAAAATCCTATCATTACATGCATGCATTATCATCTAGAGTGTGCTTCTCTTTTCTTTCTCTTAGCTCTTGATGATGCTTGATTGAGTAGGACCTTGTTTGTTCTTTGCTTATGGTTTTGAGGTTCCTCTTGATCGTAGTGTAGCTCTTTTAGCCTTGTTGTTTCTTGATAAAATTATGTTAAGTAGTGGTTGTCATCAATCACCAAAAATTGGAAGATTGTAAGCTTCATGTCCATTGACGATTGGATCCCAAGCTATGAATGTTTTGGTGATAGATGATAACTATGAAATTATGGGCTAATATCTACACGAGTGTTGTGTTTGCAGGAATCATCTCTAACCTCTATTGCAAATCATATGAATCATGGTTGCCTTGGCGATGGATGACAATGACCACAAGCATGGAGGCTTGTAAGCTTGATGGAGTCTAAGGGTTGATGGAGATGGATCAAGGCTAAGAACAAGCTATGGAGCAAGTGTTGGGAACACTTGTGTAGTTGTTAGGGCTTTGAGTCCATAGGAAAAATTAGACTATCAAGGGGGTCTAGGTCATTTCTCTTAGGTCATGTCTAGTCGGTGATGTGCATGGATGCTCAGTATAATCACAGGCACTACATGACAGTGGAGAAGCCAAGGAGCTATTCGAAGAAGCCGGAAAAGGAAGTCAAGCGAGGACGAGGAGTTTCAGCTTCTGTACAGAGAGACCGGACAGTCGGTCAAGGAGTGACTAGACTGTATGATTATTAGCGGAGAAGACAGTCGAGAGAGAAGACTCAACAAGGAATCTGTCTGTGCTAGGGATCATAGAGACCAGACGGTCGGGTATGTATGGGTGAAGCATAGAACAGAGAGGAAGCAACTCTCTGGAGTCTGACGGAGTTGTCCAACAAGTTGGACATGTCCGACGGTTGGATAGACCAGACGGTACGGTCTTATGACCGAACCGTATGGTCAGTACAGAGGATCAGCAGTGGGCAGAGCCATTGGAGCTGGATCTACAGTGATCGGACGGTTGATAGTGCATCTAGGCCCCTAATTATGGTTTTGAGTGATTCACGTCAATACAATTAAAAAGGACTAATATTTCCATTGAGCATGTGTGTAGTTTCTAATTGTTGTTGCATATGAGAGCAAGGAAATAAAAAGAGAAAGAAAAGAAAAGCCAACAAAGTGAAAATCTTGGAAAAAGGAGTATCTACTCTCAAGAATCAGGGCTTAGTGTTTTTATCCTTTATCTTGAGTATAAGAACACCGTACTATCAAGAGGGGCACAAAAGAAATAATTGTTGAAAGACCAAGTGCTCAAATAATTTTCCAAGAGTAAAAAATTCCCTTCCACATCTTTTTCATCGGTCAATATCTGAGTCAATCGGACATTAGAGTCGGATTCAAGAAAGTTGCACAATATTTTTCATCTCAGTGGAGTCGGATAATGTCCAACACAGTCGGACAATCCGGTCGGACTCCAGTCGACACAATCGGACAATATCTGAGTCTGTTGGATATTCCCATCGAACTCTAGAGCCATGCACATTCTCTGAGTCGGACAATGGCCGACTCCCTGTCAGACAATGTCCGACAATCATTTTACTCAACGGCTCGTTTTCAAGCCTCGACTATAAAAGGCCACCCCGACCCCCTTTGGTCGGCTAGCCCTTTCCACTACTGAAAAACATACTCCCCGACCCCCTTTGGTCGACTGGCCACTTCCACTACTGAAAAACATACTCCCAACACATCTGAGCACTCCCCTTCTCCTCCCTTGGTTCCTACTCCAATCCTTGGTGGGTTTGAGAGAAGATTTGAGGAGATTTGATTGAGCAATACATTCCTCTCAAGAGCCCTTTTTTCATCCTCAACACCGACGTCTTTTGTGTTTGTTACTCTTGGGGAATAATCCCCTAGACGGTTAGGTGTCGCCCAGAGAGTTCCCAAGTTTGTGATTGAGACGCGGGACATTTGTATTGGCCCCTCCTTTGTGGAGATTCATAGTGAAGCATCAAGCTTGCCTTGGTGGAAGCTTGAAGAGGTTTAAGGTTAAAAGAGACCCGGTCCTTGGTGGTTCCCTCAACGGAGACGTAGGCTCCTCGGTGGAGCTGAACTTCGATGAAAAATCCTTGTATCTCCTTGTCTCTTTTTGTTATTGATTAAATCCTGCTTGTGTGCTTTGCTTGTTGTTCATTATCTAGCTAGTTGTTGTTCTTACTTTACTAGATTTACCTGTGTAGGTTGCTTGCTAGCTAGTGCACCTTTTTGCTGTTGCTTTCTTGTATGTTTAGCTGCTTGCTCCTAGGTTGAATCGTATAGTTTTGTCCATTTCGACGACTGATCTATTTTCCACTCGAGGTCGTCGGACATTGTCCTACTATAGTCAGATATTTGAAGTAATCAAACAATATCCTACTATAGTCGGATAAAGTTTTCCTGTGTTACTAATTCTTCGAATTAAGTGAATTTAAGGGATAATCGCCTATTCACCCCCCTCTAGGCGACTTTCAATTGGTATCAGAGCCGGTATCTTCTATAAGGCTTAACCGCTTGAAGATTAAAGATGACACTTCCGAAAGAACACACTCCTCCCAACATAGAAGTTGGTAGTGCCTCTAAAGGAGATGATGTAAAGACTGAAAAAGGCAACAAGGGTATTCCACCAAAAACTTATAACAATGCCATGTTTGATTATAATGATCTCAAAGAAGATCGCATTGGACAAGGGTCTTATAGACTCCCTTACTTTGATGGACAGTTCTATGATCATTGGAAATGCAAGATGATGATATATATGGAATCCATGAGTCCGCATGTTGCAAGTATAACTGAGAATGGTTTCCTATGGGAAGATAGAGATAATCCAACCAATAAGGACCAAATTAACATTCACCGCAATGTCGTGACTGCTAGTACAATTGTTTCCACACTTAGCGCCACCGAGTATGACAAGGTTGCCGGGATGAAGAATGCCGATCAGTTATGGAGAAAACTTGAAGTTATTCATGAGGGCTTTGATTCAGTCAAGGATGCTGTTGACTTTTGCTAAGCCATATTAATAAATCATTCCCGGCACGGGGCCAGAAACGGTTCACTAATATGTCCCAGAGTCAAGTAGGTAAAATCCGCAAGCGCACGGAGAATACCGCTGTAGCATTTCACCCGGAAGTATTCAGGGTATCGTATTTGTTTATCCCAGAGGAAGGTTATGATCAAGAAGCGTTACTAACATATAAGATCATGTTAACAATTAGCAAGGATATCTAACCAAGACAGGCGGGTACATGATAATAACTGGGTAGTGTGACACACACAGAAGATTCCTACTAAATAAATAAAGTCTAGTGGAGGAAAGACTAGGCTAAGCTACTCCTACTATACATTCCTATACAGTTGCATAGCCTAAGTAGAATACATACAGACCCACACTCAGGTTCAGCAGTCAATAGTATAGCACTTCAGGCACGGACTTACCCCTGCATCCACAGGCGACTTCCGCCAAGAGCCTACGCACTAGCCTAGCGGGGAGGATTTCAAAGGACGGACAGGGCTGTCACCACCTGCCGCCTACCTCAACGAACCAGTAGACTAACGAATAATTGATGCAAATCAGTCACCCAAGTACCATACTTGCATGACCAAAGAGCACTCTGCCCCTCCGCGATTACTATTAACGAGGCAGAGCTACCGTATGAATACGATCACCAAACCCATGCTATACTTTATCAGCTAAAACTAAGCATAGAGACTATAACATATAAACTAGACTATAGTGACGGTATATAACTAGCATGACAATAGTAGTATAATAAATATAAACTACTATCACACAAGTAGACTATACTATCACATATATGGATCACAATATCAAACAAGAAACTCATGACCCAAGCACAACTATATAGAAAATATATATATATTGATAAGAGTAAAGTCTTACAAAAGAGAAAAGATACAAGAGCCATACCAATTCCAAGTGAAGACTTGGGACTAGAGAGCTCTAGACTCAGCCTAACTCCACTAAAACTCCAAGAACTACTACTAGCAAGAGAGAAATGCTTCTTGTGGTGTGTGTTGAATGTGAAGGCACACCCTCCTATTTATAGCCTCAATAGGTCGGCAAGGGAGCGTAACCGCCACGGAAGGCATCTCAAACCGTCATCAGGAGTCGCGGAGGAGCCAACACGTGGAAGCCCAGGCGGAGAGGGCGCCCGGCCGGGTCGGCCGACCTGACCAGGTCGGCCGACCTGGGGGTGGCCCCTCCTGGCCTGTGCTTTCTCCAGGTGGCTGTCCTGTGGGCCCTGACGTTGGTTTGCGCGGTATTGCAGGGAGTTATGTCGGTTAAGTGCTGACAATGGGCCCTTCAATCCGTGTGACGTCCATGTGGCACTCTCTGATTGGTCGAAAGTGTGTTTTCTTGCCTTTTGAGGTGTTTCCTTCACATTTCCTCCTGCATGCACAAAGTTCTCCAAGTACAAGTGGAACTATATTATTGTGCTAAAGCATGCATGTATGAAATGCCAAATTCTCCTTTATTTGAGTATAGTTGACGGTTGAAAATGGTACTTATCAGCCGTCAACAAACTCCCCCAAGCTTACCCTTTGCTCGTCCCGAAGCAAAGATAAACTTAAGTTGTTGATCAGGAGTTGCTACAATGTCCTACTCCTCAATAATATTATGCGCACAACAAAGTACTCTTCCTAGAATTAAATATATTGGCGCATAACTTACCCATTTACCTCGATCCATGGAGCTTTTACACCTCATTGTCTTGGGCGGTTGAGAGATAGAACAATTGCAGGGCACCAATCACTTGCTCTAGATTCCGCTATGTTGTTCCGGAGGTTTTCAAAAGATTTTGAAAATAAAAACCAAGTTCCTCAAATGATTCTCTCGGATCACTCAATATGTGTATGATTCCTCACCAAGGCAAAGTGTTGCCTATAATCACCTACTTCTAAATAAGGCTTTATGTGGAGCTCAAGGTAGGGATATATGAAGCACTCATGTTCACATAATATTGCTATGTCAAAAGACCGGATCCAAGAAAAACATCAATTCAAACAATCTTGATCAAGATGTGCAAGTGTGTGGGAGAACGGAGGAATGGTGGATGGGAAGAAATAACTCCTTTTTGAATTTTCCTTCTCTCTTTTGGAGTTTCTAGGCTATGGCTACCTTTTGCTTGCTCTCTTTTTTGAGCATTTTTTTTTTCTTTTTTTTTTTTTTTGCATAGCCATAGTCCTAGTTTGCAATGAATACTTTGAGAGAGGAATTTTGCAATGGATATATGGAGTGTTTCTTTGGATAGATGGATGGATAGTGGCTTTCTTCCGGTGTAGAAGAATAGCTCACGGTGGATATGGTGGATATGGTGGATGCTATCTTCTTGATTTAGAAGGATAGCTCATGGTGGATGTGTGTATATGATCTTGATCAAGAAAGCATGAAAAGAGTTCTACTAGGGTCACAACAATTTTGACTAAGCTCAATGTGAAACAAGCAGCATATGTGTAAAGGTTTTCAAATGTAAACACTACATATGGCTGTGGTGGGAATTTCATCATTGAGGAACTTATCAATTTGTCATTTTGAAAAATAAAACTCCGGAATTCAAGCTTTACGTTGAGCAAGATCATAGCAGCCCTATCTATCATATCATACCTCTCAACAACTTAGAACTAGAGAATGCATATGCTACCCACAAGATTCAAGTTCAAGGCAAGATTTACCAACAAACCTAACTCTTGAGAGAGTACTAAGTTGTAAACTAGCATTAGAGAGGAATAAAGGACAGAGCAACTATTCATCATCTCAACATAGGAAAATTATACACATTCATACCGCGCATGAAAAAGGGAAATATTTTTGTTCTTTTTATATTTTGCAAATTTTTATGGATTTTCAGATTTAGCAAATGCAAGAAATAAAGAAAAGGGGAAAGATACAAGTTACCGTGAGAAGGGGGGTACTCCCCCAAGCTTGTTCTTGCTCATATCTGCTGGTTCGGGTCGTAGCCTTGGGAGCGGAAGAAGGCATCCCAATTGCTCTGATTCTGAGCCATCATCGCGTTCAGCTGGCGGAATTGGTTGTCGCTGAAATTCTGCCATTGCTGGGTGTCGGCGACATGTTGCGTGAGAGTTTGTTGCATGCTCTCGGTGCGCAAATCAATGTCGTCCACCCTCCTTGTCAACTCGGACATCCCATAGTTGAGTTCACGGAACCCACGGGATGAGAACGACCGAGTGGCAAAGGATGGCGGTCCGCTTGAACTTGATGACGTCTGCATGGGGTAATCGTACTGAGATTCCCATGCTCCGGCCTGCCATGTTGATGCACCCGCCTCGTCCTGTGGCGGGGGCTGCTCCCATACCGGATCTCCGGTCGGAGTGCGAAACTCCGGTGTAGGCTCCATATGCCTACGGGAACGTGTCGGTCGCCCTGAAACACTATGCCTGCGAACTTCTCCCACTGGCTCAAGTGGGAGGGTTAGTGCTCGACAGTGATACAAACGAAGACCCGGGTTAGGTAACGGGAATTCATTTGTATACCCGGGAAAGTGATAGATCAAGGCATTATTTGGACCATGTTTCAAAGTATGTCCTTGCACAAAATAGTCCTCGCCTAGAAATTCTCTATCTACCGTCAAATATTCAACATGAACATTCTCAAGCAGACCACACTTCTGCACAATGCGAGAAACTAAAGAGGTGCATTCAATTGGTCCTGTCAACTTTATATTGTCTAACCATTGATCAATCATGCATTCCGCGGGTGACACCCTAATTTTCTTAACCATGGCATAAAGTATTTTCAATTCATCTTGCCGGACAACCCTAATGTCACCTCGAGGAAACAAGGTCATAGCCAACCACACATGCATAAATCTAAGTGTAGGATTATGGATGGCACTTGTTCTAGGCTTGGGACCCCACTCGTTTCCGGAAATCTTTTTCCAAAAACTTTCTTTATGGAACCCCTTTAGCGCTTTATCTAAGTCTAGCCTACATTTAGGATTTAGACCTAGCATAGCATGAAGATCACCCCATGTGACCAAGCGCTCTTGCCCAAACAAGCGAAAAGAAATGCCTTCATCATACTTTCTAAGGGTGCATAAAAACTACATAGTAAGCAAACGAGAACCCGGCTCATCTACTTCTACGAAATTTAGCCAACCCATAGTGCGAAAAATAGAGGCAAATTCTTCTCTCATACCTATTTTCTCGAGGAAGTCCGGATCGAAGCGTCGGGTGTGGGCGAATGGCCGTTCTCTCATGAGCGCGATGGCTTGGCCCTCGCGGTCGTCCTTGATGTCGAGATGCTCCTCGGTGATGAGCAAGGCTGGCCTTTCCTCCGGAATTTCAGCTTCGGGGTCACCATGCCCCGGACTTGGTGTGAGCTCGACGGATGATGCTTGACTCGTGCTTGCACGAGTGCTTTTTCTCCGCTTGATTCCGGCGACTTGCTTCATTCGTTTGAACATGGCTGCACACAAGAACAAACACAAGACAAGAACAAAACAAGATCGAACAAGTGTTCGGGTGAGCGTTAGTGAAAACGACAAACCCGAGCTTCTCCGAAATTGGTTTTCTTTTCACAACAACTTGCAAATGCACTAAAACAGAGGGGAAATATTTTTTTGGGTTTTTGGGGCTGTAGTAAAGTTGAAGAACACGAAATTTTGGGAGAGCAACAAGTGAGCAAAGGAGGGGAGTGAAAGATGAGCTTGGAATGGTGAAACTCCTCCTCCTGGGCGGTTTTTATAGCCAAGGAAGCAAGATGGCCGTTAGAAAGGGACAGAACAACGGCCATATAGCCGTTGGGAGAAAGGAGCATAGGAAAAGGTGGGGCCAGGGGGTCGGCCGACCCCTCCAGGTCGGCCGACCTGGCAGGTGGGCCTCCTGGCAGCCCCCTTTTTCCTATGTGTTCCCCAACGGCTAGGGGATTTGTCCCCTGCTGCCTTTTTGCTCAAAAAGCTCAAGAAAAATTCTTTTCAAAATGGAAAGCCCAAAAACCTATTTTCTAAATTTTCAGAAATGCAAATGAGTTTTGAAAAATTCCAAGGTGGCTGGAAAAATTCAAAAATGCAGAAATGCAGTGGTCGGGAAAAATCAAAATGTGGTGGAAAGCAAATATGCAATTAAAAGAGCAAATATGGATAACTACCGGTTTAACCTCCCGGCGAGGACTCACCTTTTTAAAGTCCGACGAGCGGGACTTTTCTCCGGCGTTCAGCTCGATGAAGCGTTGTCCGGTCCCGGAGATGTAGACACGGATGATGCTTCTTGTTTCGTTCGCCACACCTTCTTGGTCTTTGTTGCGGTCGGTGGCTTCTCGGGCTTCGGAGGCTGCGGTTTTGCAGGCTTCACAGCCTGTTTCTTTGCAGACCTCGGAGGTTGCTGCCTTGTGGACTTCGGAGGCTGTTGCTTAATGTGTGACCTTTTCCTCCTTGCCTTCATCAGTTGTTGCTGTGCAACTTTTTCCTACTCAAGGAAGTTCTTCATGAATGTGATGAGGCTGTCCTTCTTTTTGAACGTGTTGCAAATCTCCAGGAATTGCTGGAGATGAGCACTAGCGTCCTCATTGGCTTTCCCACAGAATGGGCTAGCCTGCACCATGGTGATGAGACCGGTCTTGATCTCGAAGTTCGCATCTCCCACATTGCCAGCTGGTCCCGTAGGGATGTTGGCAGCGGAGGGAGCGGAGAACTCGCGGAGGGTCTTGTCGGCCATTTGCTCAGAGCTTGATGGTGCGGGAATGACAGGTTCGATTGGCCGAATCTCCTTACGAGGAGGGGTGAGCCTAGCTCGTGTCCTTCTCAGGAGTGACTCAGGATCTTCAGTGAAGTTTGTCGGCAAGTCGAAACCAGTCATACACTACCCTGTTTTCATACAAAATGCAGAAAACAAAGCAAGGTTAACCTGCTTAGGAGATAGCCTTAATAATTGCAACACTACTATATACATTAGTAATTTTTCTTGATCATACGCCTTCCCCGGCAACGGCGCCAGAAATGCTTGTTGACTTTTGCTAAGCCATATTAATAAATCATTCCCGGCACGGGGCCAGAAACGGTTCACTAATATGTCCCAGAGTCAAGTAGGTAAAATCCGCAAGCGCACGGAGAATACCGCTGTAGCATTTCACCCGGAAGTATTCAGGGTATCGTATTTGTTTATCCCAGAGGAAGGTTATGATCAAGAAGCGTTACTAACATATAAGATCATGTTAACAATTAGCAAGGATATCTAACCAAGACAGGCGGGTACATGATAATAACTGGGTAGTGTGACACACACAGAAGATTCCTACTAAATAAATAAAGTCTAGTGGAGGAAAGACTAGGCTAAGCTACTCCTACTATACATTCCTATACAGTTGCATAGCCTAAGTAGAATACATACAGACCCACACTCAGGTTCAGCAGTCAATAGTATAGCACTTCAGGCACGGACTTACCCCTGCATCCACAGGCGACTTCCGCCAAGAGCCTACGCACTAGCCTAGCGGGGAGGATTTCAAAGGACGGACAGGGCTGTCACCACCTGCCGCCTACCTCAACGAACCAGTAGACTAACGAATAATTGATGCAAATCAGTCACCCAAGTACCATACTTGCATGACCAAAGAGCACTCTGCCCCTCCGCGATTACTATTAACGAGGCAGAGCTACCGTATGAATACGATCACCAAACCCATGCTATACTTTATCAGCTAAAACTAAGCATAGAGACTATAACATATAAACTAGACTATAGTGACGGTATATAACTAGCATGACAATAGTAGTATAATAAATATAAACTACTATCACACAAGTAGACTATACTATCACATATATGGATCACAATATCAAACAAGAAACTCATGACCCAAGCACAACTATATAGAAAATATATATATATTGATAAGAGTAAAGTCTTACAAAAGAGAAAAGATACAAGAGCCATACCAATTCCAAGTGAAGACTTGGGACTAGAGAGCTCTAGACTCAGCCTAACTCCACTAAAACTCCAAGAACTACTACTAGCAAGAGAGAAATGCTTCTTGTGGTGTGTGTTGAATGTGAAGGCACACCCTCCTATTTATAGCCTCAATAGGTCGGCAAGGGAGCGTAACCGCCACGGAAGGCATCTCAAACCGTCATCAGGAGTCGCGGAGGAGCCAACACGTGGAAGCCCAGGCGGAGAGGGCGCCCGGCCGGGTCGGCCGACCTGACCAGGTCGGCCGACCTGGGGGTGGCCCCTCCTGGCCTGTGCTTTCTCCAGGTGGCTGTCCTGTGGGCCCTGACGTTGGTTTGCGCGGTATTGCAGGGAGTTATGTCGGTTAAGTGCTGACAATGGGCCCTTCAATCCGTGTGACGTCCATGTGGCACTCTCTGATTGGTCGAAAGTGTGTTTTCTTGCCTTTTGAGGTGTTTCCTTCACATTTCCTCCTGCATGCACAAAGTTCTCCAAGTACAAGTGGAACTATATTATTGTGCTAAAGCATGCGTGTATGAAATGCCAAATTCTCCTTTATTTGAGTATAGTTGACGGTTGAAAATGGTACTTATCAGCCGTCAACAGATGCAAAACTAGAATAGCTGCAAAATGAGTTCAACTTATTTATCATGGGTCCGGGAGAAGGCCCAAAAAAGGTTCATGATAGGCTCATGAGGATTGTAAATCAAAAAAGAGCTCTAGGAGCCAAAATGACTGACTTGGATATTAACAAGACATTGCTACAAGCATTGAGACCATGGGATAGCAAAATTTGCTCAAGTATAAGAGAGAAGGACAACTTCAAAACCTTCTCCACCGATGAAGTGCTTGGGAAACTTCTATCCCAAAAGCAACAAAATGATCAAGCTAACAAGATAAATGCCTTGATCAAGCAAATTGAAGTGGAAAATTATGGCAAGAGTGATGTAGCACTCAACGCAACACAAGAGAAGCAAGAGAAGAAGAAGAAGAAGAAGGTAGTAGAAGAGAGTGATGATGATAGTGATGACGAAATGGCACTCATTGTGAAGAGGTTCACAAGGTTCTTGAAGAAGGATGGATCCAAGAAAAGGGATCATGACAAGAGTAAGCCAAGAAAGTCAATGCATCTTTGCTATATATATGGAAGAAAAGGTCATTACATCGCAGAGCGTCTAGAAAATCCCAAGAACAAGGATGGCCAGAAAAGTTTGAAGTATCATAAGAAGCATAGAAGACATCACTGGGGTGAAGCTCACATTGGAAAAGAGTGGAACTCTGATGGATCATCATCCTCATCCTCATCCAAATTCGACTCGGATAAAGGAGGCCTTGCTACACTTGCTATTGGTGTGACTCCCACCAACACTTCCTTGTTTAGAAGCTTGAGTGATGATGAAGATGACACCATCCACAAATGCTTCATGGCCAAAGGCTCCAAGGTAACATCTAATGAAAGTATTTCAATTCCTACTTTGAATAAACTTATGACCATGCTAGAGGAACAAAAGGAAGAAAATGAAAGCAAGAGGAGCTTCTAGAGGAACAAGAATCCATGCTTATTCAAGAGAAAGAAAGAAACCGTGAACTTGAGAAGCTTCTAGAACTTGAGAGGAAGAAAAATGAGAACTTGTCATTGTCTCTCATAGATGTGACAAAAGAAAGTGAGGCACTTAAAGGCACAAATGTGACACTCCAAGACAAGTGTGATGTTTTGGAAAAGACTCGTGATACTCTTGAAGTGCAAATTAAGGCACTTAAGTGTAACACTTCCTCCTCTCAAGCTTCGTCCTGCCCCTCTACTAGCAATGGATGTGCTAGGTGCTACAAGGTTGACATTGAAGCATGTGCAACAAACATCAAGAAAATCGATGAGTTGAAGAGACAAGTGCAAGTGCTTGAAAATCAAGCACAACAAAATAAGAAGGCCGATGAAGATGAAAAGGCCGAGTATGCAAAGGGTGCATACATGAACATAAGATGGGCACATGTGATGGATGGAATTGGCTATGATAAAGGCATCAAGTGCAATGCAAGAGAGATCAAGAATGGCTCAAAATTTATCAAGTTCACTAAAGAGGGTGCATACCAAGAGAAGCAAGACAAGAAAGAGAAGCAAGTCCACAACAAGAAAACTAACCCATCTTCTCTTATTTATGATTTGAATGCTAGTGTAGCTAACCCCGCTTGTGCTCTCTTTGATTACTTTGATGCATCATATGTGCTAATGAGAAACATACATGGTCGTGTGTATGCCAAATATGTTGGGCCACGCAACAAGAGGTGAAAGGCTTGTGTGTGGGTGACCAAAGTACTTGTTACTAACGTAAAAGGACCCAAGCAAATTTGGGTACATAAAAACAAAGCTTAAATTTGTTTTGTAGGAATACTCCTCCGGTGGGTTAAGTTGGATGATCGATAGTGGATGCACCAATCATATGACCGGAGACAAGAAAATGTTTGACTCTTTCGAGTTAAGTAAAGAAAAGAATGAGTACATAACTTTTGGTGACAATGGAAGAGGTCAAGTTTTAGGCTATGGTAGCATTTCTTTAACTTTTCTGCATTTGCTTTCAAAGGTTATGCTTGTTGACAAAGTTGACTTCAATCTATTGTCTATCTCACAATTGTGTGGAATGGGCTATGATTGCTTGTTCAACGATAAAGGTGTGACCATCTCAAAGAGAAAAGATGCATCGATTGCTTTTAAGGGCGTGTTAAAGGGAAAGCTTTATGTTGTGGATTTCTCCACGGATAGAGCAAAACTTGACACATGCTTAATAGCAAAATCTAACATGGGTTGGTTGTGGCATAGAAGGCTTGCCCATGTTGGTATAAGAAATCTCCACAAACTCTAAAAGGGTGGCCACATTCTTGGACTAACAGATGTTTGCTTTGAGAAAGATAAAATTTGCAGTGCTTGTCAAGCGAGAAAGCAAGTTGGAGCTCCTCACCCTGCCAAGAACATTGTAATAACCACAAGACCTTTGGAGATGCTACACATGGACCTTTTTGGTCTGGTGGCCTACATAAGCATTGGCGGTAACAAGTATGGTCTTGTAATTGTTGATGATTATTCTCGCTTTACGTGGGTATTCTTTTTGCATGACAAAGGGGAATTGAAGGATGTGCTCAAGACCTTCTTGAAGAGAGTTCAAAATAAATATGAAGTCAAAATCAAGGCAATAAGAAGCAACAACGGCACCGAGTTCAATAATATTCAAGTAGAAGAATATCTTGAAGAGGAAGGCATCAAGCATGAATTTTCAGCACCCTACTACCCTCAACAAAATAGGATAGCTGAAAGGAAGAACCGTACTCTCATAGAGATGGCAAGAACCATGGTTGATGAGTACAAGACATCCGACCGTTTTTGGGCTGAAGCCGTCAACACCGCATGTCATGCCTCCAACCGGTTGTATTTCCATTGACTATTGAGAAAAACTCCATATGAGCAACTAACCGGTAACAAGCCTAATATCTCGTATTTCCGTATCTTTGGCAGAAAATGCTTTATGCTTAACAAGAAACCCAAAACTTACAAGTTTGCTCCGAAAGTTGATGAAGGTTTCTTGCTTGGGTATGGATCAAATGTTCACGCCTATCGTGTGTTCAACAAAACCACCGATTGTGTTGAAATTGCACGTGACGTGACATTTGATGAATCTAGTGGCTCTCAAGGGGAGCAAGTTGTTAATGATGTAGATGATGAAGCTCCTAGACATGCAATAAAAAGAATGGCCATTGGTGATGTGAGACCACAAGAATCAAGAGATGATGAAAATCAACCCTCTCCTTCAAGTCAAGACCTGTTGAGATATATTCTCGATAGAGTTCTAGCTTCATGCTGTACTTTTGAAGGTTATCAAATGTTTTAGCCAAGTCTTGTATCAAGTCGGAGGCGAGTCGGCTTTTGACCATCACATCATCAACGTAGGCCTCAGTGTTCCTTTCGATCTGGCTATCCAAGCATCGTTGCATGGTCCGCTGGTAGGTGGCACTAGCGTTCTTCAGCCCAAAGGGCATCATCGTGTTACAAAAAGCTCCAAAAGGCGTAATGAATGATGTTTTCAGCTGGTTGGATTTGTTTAGGGCAATTTGATGATACCCTGAGTAGGCATCTAAGAAGCACAATAAAGCGCAACCAGCCGTTGAATCGACCACTTGATCAATCCGGGGAGGGTGAAAGGATCTTTGGGACATGCTTGGTTAAGGCCGGTGTAATCCACGCACATCCGGCACTCCTTATTCTTTTTTTGCACCAGTACTAGGTTAGCTAACCAGTCAGGGTGAAATACTTCTTTGATAAAACTGGCCGCCAGTAATCGGCCGATTTCTTTTCTAATTGTGTCCTTATGATCTTGCAAAAATCATCGAAGACGTTGCCTCACAGGTTTAGCATTCGGTCAAACATGTATTTTGTGCTCAGCCTTTTCCCTTGGAACACTCGATATGTCAGAAGGTTTCCATGCAAATATGTCTTTATTATCACAAAGGAAAAGGATGAGCACGCTTTCCTATTTAGTATCTAAATTGACCCCAATATTGGTGGTCTTGGATACATCACTATCATCTAACTGAATCTTCTTTGATTCCACGGTCTCTGCCTGCACTGTGGTCTTCAACACCTTCTTGGGAGGGGGATTGAGGTCGGCCTCCTCTGCCTTTGCGACCTCCAGCTTCAACTCGGCGAGCTTCAATGCCATCGCCTTCTTTTCTGCCAACTCGCAGCTCTGGTTGTCGCAGTCATAGGAGGTCCTTACATCTGAGTGCAGCAAGATGACTCCAGTTAGCCCTAGCAGCTTTTTCATCATGTACGGATAATGTGGTATAGCCATGAATTTGGCGATGGCCGGCCATCCAATGATGGCGTGATAAGTGGAGTCCAGATCCGCAACCTCGAAGGTGATTTGCTCCGTTCTGTAGTTCTCCCGAGTGCCAAATGTCTCTGGTAGAGGTATGTCGAGCTCTTTGAAGGGTGACCTACTAGGCTTGAGGTCGGCCAGAGGTATGCCGAGCTCTTTGAAGGTTTTCACGAAGAAAATGTCCAGGCTGCTTTCACCGTCCACCAGTACTCTATGGCGTCGTACTCTATTGACAGTTGGCAATAGTACTAGAGGGCATTTGCCGGGTCTAGGGATGTGATCTGGGTGGTCCGACCTATCGAAAGTTATTGGGACCTTGGACCATCGAAGGTAGTGCGACACTGCTAGTGAAATCGAGTGAACCTCTCAGTAAAGGATCTTCTGCTGGCGCTTCGAGTTGGTTGTGGACCTACCACAAATGTAGTTGACCTTGCGCTCAGGATCTTGAAATTCTTCTTTGTCTTCATCTTCCTTGTCCATATCTTTCTTGCCACCCTTGGGAATCCAAAGGCATTCTTTGGAGACCTTTAGAGCATGGTGCACAAAGCTCTTCAGCTTGAAGCATTCTTTGGCCTTGTGATCGCCATCGTGCAGCAGGTAGGGGCCTTCGAGCATTTTGTCAAAGTCGTCCTGTGTGACTTGTCTTCTCTAGTTGGGATGCTCGGTGTTAGCAACTGTTCTGTCGTGCTTGCGCTTTCTATCACCGTCCTTGTTGTAATTGGACGGTCCTGACTGATTGCGATTTTGTGGTGCCTCCTCCTTGTATTGACGTACTTGGAAGAGGGCCGAATTGCCAGCAGCATACTTGTCTGCCATGGTAAATAGCTCCTTGGCTGTTAAGCTACTGGCAGTGTCCAACCTCCCGATCTTCATGATTAAGTCGTCATCGCGAAGTCTGCCCTAGAAGGTGGTGATGACCTGAGCATCCGAGATGTTGGCGATGGTGTTCTTCACATGGCAGAAGCATTGGATGTACTCTCGTAACGGCTCTCGGTCCCGCTGCTTGATCCTGGTGAGCTCCCAGTGATTCCCGGGCCTATCGAACGTCGCCTGGAAGTTGGTGGTAAACTACGTGCATAACTCCGCCCAAGAATTGATGGAACTGGCAGGCAGGTTGGTGAGCCATGTTCTGGGTATTGGGGCAGATATACGTGCAGATAATTGGCCATAACAAAGCTGTCACCGCTGAGTGCCAGGATGGCCGTCGCGTAGACATGAAGCTAGTCATACGGATCTATCTTGCCATCATACTTTTCAATGCCAACTGGTTTAAAGCCAGCCTGCCAGTTGACATTGCGTAGTTCTCGGGTGAAGGCCCTGATGTCGGTCTCGTCGTTATAATCCTCAAAGAGGGGGATCCACTCCTATTCGTGACCAGCTTCTTGATGATGTCTATCTTCACGCCGCCCATCATTCTGCCGATCGTAGTACCGATCGTCTCAAGGTGGCTCCCTTCTGTCGTTGCGCTCGTAATAGTGATCGTCAACAAAGTCGTGACGATGTTGGTCATCCCCATATTCGCGGTGGCCGCATCATCCCGCTCCTAATACCTATTGTCCAGTCGGACACGGGCATTGCACGGCGGTATGCCACTACGAAGATCAGGGTGTGGGTTCTGGTCATGGTAGTCCGTGATGGGTCGCCACCGTGGTTCGGTCAGGGGGGTCGCCTGCCGATCATTCTATCGCTGGTCTCTTCTTTCGTGACTGGGCACCGAGCTGGTGGCGCCCGATGCCGACTTACTCGATGCAGAGTGTGTCACGTGCATCTCTAGTACAGTTGTCGCCTTGATGTGTGCTTTCAGCTTGTTGACCTATGGTGTCAACTTCGGGTTGGCTTGGAGCATAGGGTCCTGAAAGGATCGAGTGACCGAGAAGGGGGGGGGGGGTGAATCGGCAACTCATGCTATGTACCAAATTTGCCAATTACTAAAACCAACCACTCAAAACAACTCCTACACAATTATAGTGATGATCACACTAGCAAGATAATGAACCTATGAAAGCAACAACAACCTAACCATACTAGTGGATCACACAAGGCAATACAACTCCTATGCAATCTAGTGATAAAGACACGCGGAAGCAAATAACAAGCTAGCAAAGGAGCCTACTCATGCAAAGCTACTAGATCATCAAGAACAAGATAAGGACACAAGCATGAGTAGCACTATACATACTAGGGTAATCGATCAAGCCAAAGCAACTCCTAAATATTCTAGTGATTAAGTGAAAGCTAAGCACAACTAGCAAGTAGAGAAGCCTATTCATGCAAGTCTGCAAGTAATCAACTAGAACATGGTAAGCATACAAGCATGAATAGCACGGTAAGGAGTAGAATAAGGAGTAGAGTAAGAGATGGCTCATAATTTTTTCCCGAGGTCTTGGAAGGATGGTGCCTTCCCCTACTCCTCGTTGGACCACTCCCGTTGGAGTCCCGGTCGCTCCCGCCACCAATGTGGAGTTCTTGCCCATGAGCCCGCAATCACTCCCGAAGTGATGACATGGTGCGCGTCATCGCTACCACCAAGGCATAAGCTCGCCTCCCTCGAGAACTTGCCGGACTCCCCGAGCCGACATGGGTGCTCACTAGCGATGCCCCTTTCCCCGACGGGCTCAAACCATGTATAAACATGTGACGGCCTTCACAACCAATCATGATAGGCTCGATCACCGACACCTAGCCGGTCTAGGTGTCACCATAAACCAAGAATAACAAACTAGATCACACCCTCAAGGACACCTAGCCTTAGATGTGCAAGATCACTCCTTGTTACTCTCACTAGCACTCCCAAGATATGCAATATCTCCTCCTAGTGCTCTCCTCTTTTCCTCTTGGCTCTCACCAAATGCTCCAAGCAATTCCACTGGCCAAGAGAGGTCTTCAAGACCCCAGCAATGAAGTTATATAGGCTTCCAACCTCCAACTAGCCGTTGCTCCACAAAATTAGCTCTCTGGGCCAACTGACCGGACTGTCCGGTCACTACCTGACCAGACCGTCAGGTCACTGCAATCCTTGGCACCAACGGCTCTGCTCCTGCTGATCCCCTACTCACCAGACCATCCGGTCAGCTAACCGGAACATCCGGTTAGACTTTCTCTCTCCATTCCAGAGAGCTCTCAATTTGCGTCCTCTCTGTCTCAGCGTGTCTCCATAGAGACCGGACCGTTCGGTCACTATTGATCCTTGTACAAACAAATTCCTTGCAAACTGCTCTCTGTCCACTTAGTGACCATACAGTCCGGTCTCCACTAATCCCTCTATCCGGTCACTTCATCCAGAAGCTGAAACTCCTCTGTTCGCTTGACTTCGTTTCTCGGCTTACTTCTCACTTGTGTTTCCTCTTGGATAGGTGGATGCACTCTCAATGAATCTTGGGAGGAGCTAGTGGGTGTGTTGATGGCATCTTGAGTTGGTTCTTGCACCTCAGAGGAGGAGGTTGGTTGAGGTGGTGGAGTAGAGGGTTCACCAATATCATCATCATTGGCCTCGTGGGGTAAAATCTCGCCCACGGGCATGTTCCTCAAAGCTTCCCTCATAGGCAGTGTTGATTGCTTCAGCCCAAAACCTCTCATGAGTTTCATACTCATCCAACATGGCACGAGCAAGAGTGATGAGTGTCTTGTTCTTCTTCCTCTCCACTACATTCTGCTCGGGAGTATATGTAGCGAAGATTTCATGCTTGATCCCCTTCTTTTCACAATATTCCTCCACTATTGTGTTCTTGAACTCAGTCCTATTGTCACTCCTTATC
This sequence comes from Eleusine indica, assembly GCA_030378355.1. Lineage (NCBI taxonomy): Eukaryota > Viridiplantae > Streptophyta > Magnoliopsida > Poales > Poaceae > Eleusine > Eleusine indica. Next base: position 33,235,627 of record CM059498.1, on the reverse strand, counting down.
TTCACAATGTTGGCCTTGAATTCATTCTTTGCTCTCCTTGCAAACTTTCTGGAGATATCACTTGCTTGAGACTTGTCCACAAGAAAGAAGGTCCAAGTGTATCTCGTGAAGTCATCCACAATCACCAAGCAATATAGGCTCCATCCCAGACTCTTGTAATGTGTTGGCCCAAACAAGTCCATGTGGAAGAGCTCTAGAGGATGAGATGTAGACATGAAAGACTTGGTGGGATGTGAAGATGAAACTTGCTTTCCAGCCTGACAAGCACTGCACAGTTTGTCCTTCTCAAAGGTCACATCCTTGATTCCTTCAACTAGATTCCTCTTGACTACTTTTCTAAGCTGATTCATTCCAACATGTGCCAGTCTTCTATTCCACACCCATCCTTTAGTTGCCTTAGTGAAAAGGCAAGTACTTGGTGGCATATTGCTTGATTTGAAGTCCGTGACATATAGGTTTCCATGCCTTACACCATGGAATACTAGACCTTTCTTTGCATTTTCAATCATTGCACCATCCTCATCAAATGTGCACTTGAAACCCATGTCATAGAGTTGACCAATAGATAGGAGGTTGAAGTTGAGGGTTTCCACAAGAAAGACCTTGGAGAGATGGAGGTCCTTAGTAATGGCCACTTTGCCTGATCCTCTGACTCTCCCTTTTGAGTTATCCCCAAAAGTCACCTTCTCACTGTCTTCGTCTTCATCAATGTTGGTAAACATGGTTGGCTTCCCGGTCATATGTTGGGTGCACCCACTGTCAAGAATCCAATGAGTACCTCCACTCTTGTAGTTGACCCTGGTGGTAGCCATCAGACAAGCACTAGAGGAAGAAGGGTTAGTATCCAAAGCATTACTTGATTGACCAGTACTAACCTCATCATGTCGAGCGATAAGCCCATCCTCATAGATAGGGATTCTTGCAATCCCTTTCTGAAGTCTCCTTCTGATGGGATAGTGAGGAGCACGATGCCTCCAATGACTATCCCCCTTGTGCACATTGTCGAGGGTGATGTAGTAGTGAGGAGGATCATAGAGGCCAGTGACGTGCTCAAGCACGTGTCCCACTTGTGAGTGGAGCATAAGTATTATCTCCATTGCCCTTACAATTGAGAGCTCATGCCTTTTGTTGACTACCTCCTCAAGTAAGAAACCCCTCTCAGGAGTTGTGATTTGTAAGAGGAGTCTATCAATCACTTCATATGATGGGATCCTCCGAAGACCTCTGAATAAGTTCATCCTACACAAGATCATAAATGCTCAAGAGAGTATCACAAAGGTCATCATTCGGATTTCTCACAAATTCACCAAGTTGAAAGATGAGATCATGTTTGGGAGCTCGACTTAGATGCCAAAGTCAATCTTGTGGCGGAGGAGGCGGAGGCGCCGGAACCATAGTGGTGAGATTGATCATCTCCAATGATCATTTGAGCATTGTTGTTGGCGCTCCCCCTACACCAATGCGTGGTCCACCCGAAGTGCTTGGAGTAGAACTTGGAATGACACTTGGGGTAGAGCTTGATGAAGCACCTGATGAAGAGTTTGGTGTAGGTCTTGATCTGAAGAGGTTGTAGAAGCTGCTATAAGGCAATCTTGTGGATGAATCAAAGAAGTTTGAGCTCGAAGCTACTTCTTTCCCTTTTCTTGAGGATGCTCCATTATTTGCCTTGGAAGTCTTCTCCCTATTCCAGCTTGCGGTGATCTTCCCATCCTCAAAGAGCAACCCAATCACATCCTCGACGGAGAGACCCTTCTCCCTGATGAGATCAAGGGTGATGTAGAGGAGCTTGCTGCTAGGGAGCAAGGTGAGGATCTTCTCGACTATCACAATCTTGGGAAGCTCAAAATTAATCGCTCCAATCCTGTCCACAATACCTCGCACGCGAATAAGAGAGTCAAGTAAGCCCTTATTCTCATTAGCATGAAAAGCAAATAACTCCTCAACAAGTGTATCACTGGCATGACCAATAAAAGACTCACAAGCATCATCAGCACTAGTCATACTAGAAGAGCAAGCAAGATCAAGAGAGCCAACATCATCAATCATCACATTAGGCACACTAGTAGAGCAACCTATCAAATCATCACTAGTAGAATCTAGGCACTCACTAGAACTAGGCACATCCACACAATCATCATTATCATATACATGATCATCGGTAAAGGTATTGGCAAATTCCACAAGTGTGTCCATCAACTCATCCGGAATCATGGCATTTAGGAAGCTTTTCAAGTGACCCTTCCATGAGCCATGACTTGGCCCCGAATGGGATGACATCCCAACTCAATATGGTCACTACTCAAGGCGGTTAAGCCCTATGATGAACACTTGGCTCTGATACCACTTGAAAGGATCGAGTGACCGAGAGGAGGGGGGGGGGGGTCGGGAACTGATGCTATGTACCAAATTCGCCAATTACTAAAACCGACCACTCAAAACAACTCCTACCAATTCTAGTGATGATCACACTAGCAAGATAATGAACCTATGAAAGGAACAACAACCTAAGCATACTAGTGGATCACACAAGGCAATACAACTCCTATGCAAGCTAGTGATAAAGACACGCGGAAGCAAACAACAAGCTAGCAAAGGAGCCTACTCATGCAAAGCTACTAGATCATCAAGAACAAGATAAGCACACAAGCATGAGTAACACTATACATACTAGGGTAATCGATCAAGCCAAAGCAACTCCTAAACACGCTAGTGATCAAGTGAAAGCAAAGCACAACTAGCAAGTAGAGAATCCTATTCATGCAAGTCTACAAGTAATCAACTAGAACATGGTAAGCATATAAGCATGAATAGCACGATATGTAAATGCGGAAAGTAAGGCATCAAAGTAAGAAGTATAGCAAGAGATGGCTCATGAATTTTTCCTGGGGTCTCGAAAGGATGGCGCCTTCCCCTACTCCTCGTTGGACCACTCCCGCCGGAGTCCCGGTCCCTCCTGCCACCAATGTGGAGGTCTCACCCATGAGCCCGCAATCACTCCCGGAGTGAAGACACGGTGTGCATCACTGCTGCCACCAAGGCACAAGCTCGCCTCCCTCAAGAACTTGCCGCACTCCCCGAGTCGACACGGGCACTCACTAGTGATGCCCCTTTCACCGGCGGGCCCAAACCGTGTACAAACGTGTGATGGCCTTCACAACTGATCATGATAGGCTCAATCACCGACACCTAACCAGTCTAGGTCTCACCATAGACCAAGAGTAACAACCTAGATCACACCCTCAAGGACACCTAGCCTTAGATGTGCAAGATCACTCCTTATTACTCTCACTAGCACTCTTAAGATATGCAATATCTCCTCCTAGTGCCCTCCTCTTTTCCTCTTGGCTCTCATCAAATGCTCCAAGTAATTCCACTGGCCAAGAGAGGTCTCCAAGACCCCAGCAACGAAGTTATATTGGCTTCCAACCTCCAACTAGTCGTTGCTCCATGAAATCAGCTTTCTAGGCCAACTGACGGGACTGTCCGGTCACTGCCTAGCCGGACCGTCTGGTCACTGCCTGGCCGGACCGTCTGGTCACTGCAATCCTTGGCACTAACGGCTCTACCCCTGCTGATCTCCTACTGACCGGACCGTCCGGTCAGCTGACCGGACTGTCTGGTCAGACTTTCTCTCTCTATTCTAGAGAGCTCCTAATTTGCATCCTCTCTATCTTGGTGTGTCTCCATACAGACCGGACCGTCCGGTCTGCTGACCGAACCGTTCGGTCACTATTGCTCCTTACGCAGACAAATTCCTTGCAAACTGCTCTCTGTCCTCTTAGTGACCATACAGTCCGGTCTCCACTGACCCCTCTGTCCGGTCACTTCGTCCAGAAGCTGAAATTCCTCGTCCTCGTTTGACTTCGTTTTCCAGCTTCTTCGAACAGCTCCTTGGCTTCTCCACTATCACCTAGTGCCTGTGATTTCACCGAGCAACCATACACATCACCAACTAGACATGACCTAAGAGAAATGACCTAGACCCCCTTGATAGTCCGGTTTTTCCTATGGACTCAAAGCCCTAACAACTAGACAAGTGTTCCCAACACATGCTCCATAGCTTGTCTTTAGCTTTGATACATCTCCATCAACCTTGGACTCCATCAAGCTCAAAAGCCTCCATGCTTGCAGTCAGTGTCATCCATTGCCAAGACCGCCGTCGACAATCATCATAGAGTACAAAATGTTTCCTACATGAACAACACTTGTGTAGACATTAGTCACATTTCATGTTTGTCATTTATCACCAAAACATTGATACCTTGGGGTGACCTCAATGGTCATGATCCTTAGAGCTCCAGTGAGTCCAACAGGGTTGCCGCAGCCGTGATGTTGTGCTACGGTGTTTTCAAGACCTCCTTACCATCGAGTTGTAGGGTGAGGTCACCCATATCCAAGTTTTGCACGATCCTGGATCTTGTCTGATGGGCAGCTGGTCATCGAAGCGGAGGGGTCTCAGCTTCTAGGTCATCATCTTCAAGTTTGGTTTCGTTCCCGTCCCAACGGTTTGTATCCACTACTGCTCCCCATGCAGCAGCTGTTGTGGATGGCTCCCCGACTACACCTCTATCTGGGGCCACCGGTGCTACCATGAAAACTTCATAGTAGTCAGATGAGTGGCTTTTGGAATCACTCGGCTCTTCGATCAGGTCCAAGATTGACTCGTGGTCAACGCCGATTGCAGCTACTAATCTTGAGCCAAGAAAAAAATTGGGATCTTCATCCAACTCCTCTATGTAAGGAGTTGGGAGATCGACCGTAGTTAGATCCGAGTTGGCCAGGCTTGCCGATCAGTCCATTGTGGGCAATGCTAAAAAGGAACCTGGGTGGGTTTCCGCTTGGAGAACCGCCACCGCATTGTTGAGGCTGAGTGGGAGTTGGCAGATCGGGTCGATCTTGCAATCGGCTAACGAGGCTTTACTGATGCCTGGATTTGAAGGCGCAAAGGCTGCCGGAAGGGCCGCCGGACATTTCTTGACAAGGCTCTCGCTCTGATTAGCAACGAAGCCGATGGTGCTGAAGCAGATCTTGTCTCCTAGGTGGAACTTGACGTCGAAGAAAGTCATCGATTGCAATGAAGTTGAACTCAACGCTGCCCCTTCCCGGCGCGCCAACTGTCAAGAGATATTCTCGATAGTAATTCTAGGTATGCATATGAGTATGAAAGTTGATGGACACAGGACATAGGGTTTAGACAGGTTCGAGCCTTTCGAAGGATAACAACCCTAAGTCCTGTTTAGTGTTCTTGTATTGCTAGGGTACACGTTAGGGCTAAGGTTACCCAATGCGAGTTCTCCTGATGTCAAAGACCCCCTGCCCTCCTTATATACCCAAAGGGCAGTGGTTTACATGGCAATCTATCAGTCGGTTACATCTAATTCTATCTATACACCATATCTATTAACCTAGCTTGTTGCCTACTCAAAACAAATATCCGAATAGTTATCTTCTGGGCCTTATTCTTCAATACTTCATAACTGAGCCCCCAGCCCACTCGGCCATGTAGCCGAGTGATTAGGTATCCCGGATATATATGTCCTACAAGACCGACCATGCATAAATCATGATCAAGATGATCAAGATCAAAATGTTGGTCATAATGTTAATGAGCAAGCATCAAGTGATGACTCTCCAAGACATGATCAAGATGTTGACAAAGATGGTGGTCAAGCAAGCTCACATCCACCTCACCCAAGAGTGCACCAAAGTGTACAACATGATCACCCCGTTGAACAAATTCTTGGTGGCATTGACAAAGGGGTAATCACTAGATCTCGAGTTTGTAATTTTTGTGAATATTACTCTTTTGTCTCTTCTTTGGAGCCATTTAGAGTTGAAGATGCACTCGAGGATTCGAATTGGGTGATGGCCATGCAAGAAGAATTGAACAACTTCACAAGAAATGAAATGTGGACATTGGAGGAAAGACCAAAAAATAAGAATGTTGTGGGCACAAAATGGACGTTCCGCAACAAGCAAAATAAAGATGGCGTTGTGATAAGAAACAAGGCAAGGCTCATGGCAAAGGGATACTCACAAGTAGAAGGATTGGATTTTGATGAAACCTTTGCACCTATGGCAAAGCTTGAATCAATTCGGACACTACCTGCATTTGCCACTCATCATGACTTCAAGCTGTGCCAAATGGATGTCAAGAGTGCTTTCCTTAATGGGCCAATCAAGGAAGAAGTGTATGTTGAGCAACCACCAGCTTTTGAAGACCCCTCGTATCCTAACCATGTTTTCAAGCTCCATAAGGCGCTCTATGGGCTTAAGCAAGCACCAAGAGCATGGTATGAATGCCTTGGGGATTTTCTTTTGAGAAAAGGTTTCAAAATGGGCAAGGCTGATGCAACCCTCTTCACAAAGCATTTTGACAATGACATATTTGTGTGTCAAATTTATGTCAATGACATAATATTAGGTTCTACTAATAAAGTCTTTTGTGATGAGTTTAGCAAGATAATGACCAAGAGGTTCGAGATGTCCATGATGGGAGAATTGATATTCTTTCTAGGTTTCTAAGTGAAGCAACTCAAGGAAGGTACCTTTCTATGTCAAGCCAAATACACACAAGATATTTTGAAAAAGTTTGACATGGACAAGGAAAAACCCATCAAGACTCCCATGGCAACAAATGGCCACCTCGACCTAACTAAAAGGGATAAGCCGGTTGATCCAAAGGTATACCATTCTATGATTGGCTCCTTGCTTTTATCTTTGTTCATCTAGGCCTGACATCATGCTTAGTGTGTGTATGTGTGCATGTTTTCAGGCCGCTCCTATGAAGTGTCACATGGTGGCCGTTAAAAGAATCTTGAGATATTTGGTTCACACTCCCAACCTAGGACTTTGGTACCCCAAGGGTTCAAAGTTCAACCTAATAGGCTATTCCGATGCGGATTATGCCGGGGATAAGGTGAATAGGAAGAGCACCTCCGGGACATGCCAATTATTGGGTAGATCCCTAGTATCATGGTCATCCAAGAAACAAAATTCCGTTGCTCTATCCACAGCCGAAGCGGAGTATGTTGCATCCGGCAGTTGTTGTGCACAACTATTATGAATGCAACAAACTCTAAAGGACTATGGTTACAATTTGAACCGAGTCCCTCTCCTATGTGACAATGAGAGTACCATAAAGCTTTCTTACAACCCCATTAAGCACTCGCGCACAAAGCATATAGATATTCGCCACCACTTTTTGAGAGATTATTTTATAAAGGGGGATATCAAAGTTAGTCATGTGAGAACCGAAGAACAATTGACTGATATATTTACCAAGCCACTAGATGAAAAGCATTTTTGCTATCTTAGGAGTGAACTTAATAATCTTGATTCTAGAAATGTGGTTTGAAAGGTTGTACATCTGTGGTGACTTAGAATAATATTTTTTGAAAAGTAAATTGTTGCAAAATAATGATTGCTTTGTTTTTTGAAAATTATTTGGTTCTTGATCTTTGGATCACGTTGATGTGGATGTAATCATTATTGAAATGATTGATTGTGGCTGGTTACATCTACTGAAACTCTTTCAAAATTGAACATGTTCATGAGATCATAAGAGGATTATGGATTCCTAAGCAATAGCTAAAAGAGGGATGATAATAATCAGCAATTTCTGCCAAAGGAGGCAAGTCAGCTTTTATCAGAGTCGGACAAAATCCGACCCAGTTGGATAATATCCAGTTCCTGGCTCCAGTCGGATAATGTTCGACCCAATCGGACATTGACCGACTATGTAAATTTTCACCCATATTAGGGCCCGAGCTTACCCCTTTGTTCTCTTCCCTTTCATTTATTCAAACTCTCTCTCTCTCTCTCTCTCTCTCTCTCTCTCTCTCTCTCTCTCCTCTCCAGCTGGCGGCCAAGAAGCTTCAGCGGCGATCTCCTTCCCCCACCATCAAAAGGATCAAGTTTGAGGGGGATGGGACTTCCTTCATTAGACAAAGTCCGATTCTCACCATTGCTTCAAGGTTTTCTCTCTTTTCTCTTCTCTCTCCTAGGGTTAGAGTTTGACTTTGCAATGCTAGGTTTTACCTTAATCCCCTCACCATTGTAGCTCATGGAGATGATTCCTAGGATGCTATAGATGCTTTGTATGCAATATGGCTAAGAGTTGAGGTCAGATTTGAGGAAACTCAAATTTTTGTGAAAATTTCGAGGGAGTCGGACAATGTCCAGGTCAATCGGACAATATCCATCCTCGGACAATATCCGACTTAGTCAGACATTATCCGACTCCACTCAAATTTCTCTGAAAATTTCTGTTTTCTCTTTTATGACCATCTTGTGTTCAACAATCTTTCTCTCTCTCATCTTGTTCATCTTTGTATCGGTCAGGATGTCTAGCACTTGGTCTCCGAGGGAGAAGCGATCCAAGTATGTGGATGATGCCAGAGGAAGCAAAACTAAGAGAAGAAAGCCACGGAAAGTGCATCTTCGACATGTTGAGCATCATGAGGAAGAAGAGCCCACCGACATCATCAGCGTCATGCACAATATGGTTGTTGCTCCTAATGTGGATAAAGAGCCTATCAACTATGTGAAGGCCTCTGAAGAGGCAAGTCATGAGGCGAGGGAAATCAATTACTATGCAGCTGCGAAGGAGGCCATTGATCCTAGGTTATGGTCTCACTTCCATATGGATTGGTACACGTGTGCCTACAAGAACAAGAAGCATCCAACCATAGCAATGCAATACATCGACTAGGAGTATATGAAAAACAAGAAAACCCTAGTGCTCTAGGAAACCATGGAATCAAGGACATTATGGGTTTTAGGTACAACTGGAATCAAGAGATTGTGTCGTAGTTTTACTCAACTGTGTATGTTGATGAGCGGGCAAAGAAGTTGACTTGGATGACAGATGGAGAAAGGTACTCATGTGCCCTGTCTCGCTTTTGCTACTTTGCTTGTTTTGAGGGACTCCTATGATGATTCAAGGCGCATTCATGATGGACGTACATTGGAACCCTCTGAAATGAAGTATATGTATATCAATGAAGAGGATTGCAACCCACCCTATTCTGCTGGGTTCAAGCCTTTCTACATGTGCTTCACAGGATGGTTAGAGTCTCCATTGCTCCAAGAGGAGGGAATGCTGACCATGTTTCGGGGTTTGAGAAGGATCTCCGTGATCGGGTTGGTGGCTCTGAGCAGTTCAACATATTTGATTTCATCTACTCAAAGATGTGGCATGTGGCTATCTCTGCCAGTCGGGGCTGTGCCTATGCCCCCTTAATCATGTTCATAATTGAGAAGGTAACCAAGAAGGCCTTCAAGAAGGACTGTGAGCATAAGAGTCTCAGGCCAAACATTCCTTCAGGTGCTGCTAGTGGTGCTTCCACACCTAGGCAAACTCCCTCTAGTGAGCCTACCTCTCCTCAAGCACCCGCAGACAGCTCCACTCCACTTTAGGAGTTGTCTAACACATCAGACATGTCTGATGGTTGGATAGACCGGATGGTACGGTCTTATGACCGGACCGTATGGTCAGTGCAGAAGATCAGCAGTGGGCAGAGCCATTGGAGCTAGATCTGCAGTGACCGGACAGTTGAAAGTGCATCTAGGCCCCTAATTATGATTTTGAGTGATTGACATTAATACAATTAAAAAGGACTAATATTTCCATTGAGCATGTGTGCAATTTCTAATTGTTGTTGCATATGAGAGCAAGGAAATTAAAAGAGAAAGAAAAGAAACGCCAACAAAGTGAAAATCTTGGAAAAAGGAGTATCTACTCTCAAGAATCAGGACACAAAAGAAATAAGTGTTGAAAGACCAAGTGCTTAAATCATTTTCCAAGAGTAAAAATTCCTTTCCAAATTTTTTTCATCTGTCAGTATCCAAGTCAATCGGACATTAGAGTCGGATTCCAGAAAGTTGCACAATATTTTTCATCTCAGTGGAGTCGGACAATGTCCGACACAGTCGGACAATCCGGTTGGACTCCAGAACCATGCACACCCCACAAATTAAGGTGGAATGTCATTATCCGACTCTCGGAAAATCCGATCCCATCGGTCAATCCCTTCGGACTCTCGAACACTGCAATCTTCGAAAATAATAGACGAGTCGGACAATGGCCGATTCCATCGAACAATGTCCGATTATCTTTTGACCAGAGCAATATCCGAGTCTGTCGGATATTCCCACCAGACTCCAGAGCCATGCGTATTCTCTGAGTCGCACAATGGCCGACTCCCTGTCGGACAATGTCCGACAATCATTTGTCCTAATGGCTCCTTTTCAAGCCTCAAGTATAAAAGGCCACCCCGACCCCCTTTGGTCGATTGGCCACTTCCACTACTGAAAAACATACTCCTAACACATTAGAGCACTCCCCTTCTCCTCCCTTAGTTCCTACTCCAATCCTTGGTGGGTTTGAGAGAAGATTTTAGGACATTTGATTGAGCAATACATTCCTCTCAAGAGCACTTTGTTCATCCTCAACACTGACGTCTTTTGTGTTTGTTACTCTTGCTGTAGCTATCAATAGCGATGTAGTTCTCACCTTACCGCCAATTGCTGATGTATCAAATGATGTCCTAGCTGCAAGGTTAGTGTCAAAAATGCAACTACGAGATTTGCAATACGTATGATAGACAAAAGCATCTACAACCATCCTTCTATACATTTTACTAATGAGGGCCTTAAGGTGGTTGTAGTCCTTGTAGGTGCTTTTAGTAGAAGGAGCGATCAACTCAAGAGTTTTGTTGGATGAGCATGTATCTTGTGGTTGTTCAAGGAAGAAACTTCCATGCTCATTACATAAATCATTTTCTTCTAGAGTCAACTACTCAAGCAATCCAATGGCCCAAAGGTTCTCCTCCTCAAGAATTTCATCAAGAAAGCTTATTGGTGATTCTTGACCACCATCAAGAATGGAGAATTGAGGACCAAAGGAAAAAGGCTTAGGCAAGAAGGATGACGGTTTGGTTTCAAAATGATTAAGAGTTTCTCCCAAATTGTCTCCTCCTTGGATGCAATGTTTCGCATCTTCATAAAGAACAAACCTTGGTAATGTGCATTGTGAAACGTACATCACCTCCTCAAGCGAGGAGTGCTTCAGATGAGGCCTAATCATAGGATTTTCTAAGCAATGGGCATTAGGGGTGAAAGCAATTTTCCTAAGCTTTTTATTTAGGCTCCCTTGAGATGCACCCTTACGGTGAAGGCTTTCTAGTGGAAAGCCTATGAGAAGTTCAAAGTCGATGGTAGGAAATAAATGGAGGTCTAGGCGAACTTCGACTTTGTCCAACTCAACTAGTACGCCCCTTGCAATCCCCAGACATGGAAAGGTTACTCCCAAGGCATCCTTGAGGAGTGTCTCATTTGGCTCAAGAGATATATCATCCAAAAGTTGCCAAGCTAGATGCTCGAGGATGATATTGGCTCCTACGGTGGGATCGAGAAGAGCCTCTATGACATTTCCCTTTATATAACAGAGAATGGTAGAGGAAGGAGAAGAGATTTGGATTTCTCTTGAAGAACATCTTTCTTCCTTCAACCACTCCTTATTCATGGCCTCCTTGAGTATTTCTTCTCTGAAAAGCTTGGAAGGTGAAAGGGATGTCATGGGCTTCTTCTGCCAGAAGTGATTTGAGGTGTTTTCATGTTTATCAGATAGCCCTTCCCTGAACTCGACTGGCAACCCTGAAGGTAGAATTTCTCCTGCCTTCTGAGCAATTTCAATAGTAGAATTGAAAGATGAGATAGCAATGGGCTCAAATCCTGCTATTGAGGGACCTTAGTGGGTTAGCTTGCCTTCCGCCTAGATAACTAGATGGTCTCCTTCCTTAAGAATGGATCCAGAGGGGTCAAAGGGGAATGTTGCCACCGCATCATTGAATGGCTCACCTCTTGGGGGAGATTCTATCAAAAGAATTTTTGATTCACAGATTAAGACAGAAGATACGCCTCTCCCAAGTCTTATGTCCAGACTTCCTAGCTTCGGTTCATCCGGATATAGCTCATCCAACGGATGCCCAATCAAGATTTGGAAGTCATAGACCTCAACTATATGGAAGTCTAGGATAGTCTCAACATTTTTGTGCTTCACGGGCACATTTTGCAAGATCCCAAATCCTTCTAAATGCTTGCCTAAGGGGCTTAGGAAGGATTTGCTAATTGGTGCAAGGGGCTCACTGCCTATGAAGGCAGTTGCAATGGATTTGGATATTAAATTTGCATCGATTATGGGACTCAAAAGAACATTCACCTTCATCTCTCTTATGTGGCATTGAATGGTTGATTAAGGGGTCTTATCCAAATTATATCAGGAGAGTGTACACCCTCATCCACCATTCACTGCTCGGTGTGGCAGAGCACTCCCTCACATTCTCTTGGAGAAAATTGTCTTCTAGAGGATCGGGAGGAGAGACAAGAACTGGTGGGTTCCTCTTGCAAAGATATTTCAAGGTGTCCCCATGGTCTTTCGGAAGACCTTCCTCGAATTTAATTGAGAACTCAGGAGAATTTTCTAATTGAGATATAGAGACAGAAAAATGTCTGCCCCTAAGTTTGATGTCTAGCATCTCCTTTGTCGATGCACCAGAGAAAAGTCTCTCCATGGGATGCCCGATTAAAATGTCAAACTCATGGACTTCGAACTCATGGAAATCAAGGAGAGTTTCAACATCTTTGTGCCTTAGAGACACATTTTGCAATATCCCATATCCCTCTAAAATGGGTTCAGAGGGACATTGAAGAAATTTACAAGTCGGTGCCAAGGGTTCTTCACCCAAAATGGCAAAAGCACAAGCATCAGAAATGATGTTGGCACCGACAATGAGATTATAAAGAAGATTCACCTTTTCTTCTTTTACGAAGCATTGAATGGAACAGGAAGGAAAGCTAATCCGAATTAGGTTTAGAGAAAACTCAGCCTCTCTCAATCGCTTATCGCTCATGCTTGAAGTTGTCTCCTTCACAATCTCTTGGAGCAAAGGCTCCTTAAGAGGATTGGGAGAAGATACAGGAGTTGGCGATTTCTTTTGATAGCGACAACTTGAGGATTTCCCATGATCTTTTACAAGATTTTCCTCAAATTGGAAAGAGAGCTTTGAACGTTGAATTTCTTCATCCTCCATTGCTCATGGTTCGGTTGAGGTCTCACTAGTTGAATCAATGGATAGGCAAGGATTTGTCTTAGGTTCAACTAGTGGGGTGGCCTCAATGCTCGATGAAGCTTCCTCCTGAGGGGCTCTCTACAGTCGGCTAGGAAGGAAGAATTTTCTTGGATAAGGTCTAGGATAGCTCTTCCTTCTGCAGGTGTCTTGTGGGCGAACGAACCTCCGGTGGTGATGTCGAGATATAGGGCAGACTCCTTGCTTAAACCCAGACAAAAGTGTTGTAGCAACACGTGGTCGGGCAAACACAAGTCAGGGCTGGAAGTGGTTCATAGGGAAAACCTAGCTCATACCTCTGGATTCCTTCTCGCTTTGATGAAAGTCGAGAATCTCCCTTCATAGAGAGATGATATGTGATGTAGCATAGAACACGAGACAAAATTTATCTATGAGTACATTCCAATCACCATTCGTACTCCCAACAAAATGAGTGTACCATTGTTTCGCATTCTCCATGAGGGAAAAGGGAAACAATTTCCACTTGAGTGTGTCTTGAGTCATGCCTTTGATTGATAGGCATGAACACAAATGCTCAAACCCTCGCAAATGATGGAACGGGTTTTTGCTATTCAAACCCAAGAAATATTGTTCCCGAACCATGGCTATAAAGCCAGGGCGGAGTTCAAAGCTAAATGAATGAATTGGGTCCTCTGAAAGGGACGGCTCAAAGAACTCACCCTTTGGAGCAGAAAGGTTTTGAATTGTAAGTTGCTCCATTAGAGAAAAGAGATGAGAAATAAATAAAGTGAAATAAAAAGATACGAGGGGAAACTAGGTTCAAAGATCAACCAGCAATTGTTCCACGGCAATGGCGCCAAAAAGCTTGTTGGGTATTTTAACGACAACAGAATAAATCCTCAAGCGTATGGATACTGAAGTAGCTTTCACACAAGAGTATTCCAAGGTATCATATCCACATGGAACGTGTGTGCCAAATCTTCTGCTCTAGTTCGACCAAGGACACCAAGATAAATGTGGCTTTGGATAGAGAGGATTCCTAATGGTTATAAGGTCCTAATCTATGTAAGAGTACTACTAGATTGCTTGCATTGGGCATCTAGTTTTCCCCTACATCCACAGTGTGATTCTGGCCAAGAACCTACCGCGTAGCTGAACGTGGAGGATTTCAAAAGACAGATAGGGCTGTCACCACCGACTACCTACCTCTAGCAATCCGCGGACTACGCGATAAACAAAGCTCACTTACGGCCTAGACACCACATCTACTTCAATTACTCCCTTAATCTCTAATTGCGATGATATAAGACTAAGGTCTCTAACTAAATAGAGCGTTGAGCAAGCAAAGTAACTAAGTATAAAACATACTAAAAAATAAAACTTAAATACCATAAAAGGAATCATGAAGACTTACTAAATATGGCAAGCATCCATTGAGGTACAAGCGTGAAGAAGAGGTGGACAGGCCCACTCCTCCTTTGGACTTCCCCTCACTCTCTCCCTATTTTCTATGCACTTTGGCAGTGCTAAAGCCTTATGGAAATGAAGCTCTAAACTATTCTTGAAGTGTGTGGAGAGTGGAGGCACTCCCCTCCTTATATAGGGGCCAAAAGTCGGTAACTCCCGCCCTAACCACGGAAATCGACCTGGGAAAGGCGGTGGGAGGCTCCCCGAGCTGGCCTAGACCAAGTGGGCCCAATCTTTGTTCAGCGGAACAAGGGTGTTCGAGCGAACATGGACTGGCCCCTTTTTCAGCCACAATCTTCTTTAGGACTCTGACTTACTGCCCTCATTTGCCCCTCCACGTGTTAGGTCTTCTGGTATGTCGGTTTGCTCTGTTTATGGGCCAGTGGATCCTTGTGTTGCACTCTTATTGGCCGGAAGTGTGCTTTCTCCCTTGATGATGTGGATTTTCCATTAATTTCATGGAATAATCACCTGCAACAAATATTCACCAACACTTATGGAATTCATTAGTAATAAACTCCTACCGCTATGTTGGTTCTTTACTTTTATTGTTTTATGCAGGTATTTGACGGTCTAAAATAGGCATTTAGTGACCGTCAACACTGACATTGACACACTTTGACTGAAGCATCCATTCGAGATGACCATCACAGGAATTTTTAGAGAGGTTTCCTAAGCAAACAGGGGACATGTTCAGATCCTTGAAAGATGCAAAACCATTGAGTGAATTTGATCCGTTGGATGGGATTCCCATCGATTTCACTAAAAATCTGCTAAGTAGGATTTTGATCCGAAGTATGCTTCTACGTTAGGAATCGAGTATAATTTCCCTAACAATACAAGGACATCCGAGATTTTGGATGAAACATTGATTGGAGAAGTATTAGGGAAATTATATAAGGAAAATTCAGCAGTAGAAGATTCAAAAATTAGGCAAGCAAAGAGACTACTCGATCATTGGTTTGTCCCCTCACCATATGAAAGACTTTGTGGGGTATATGCAATCGGTCTTACTCAAGAGATAGAAGAAGATCCCCACATACAATGCAAAATTGAGGGCATAAAGTTTCCCACAGCCTTATGTGATTTCAGTTCTCGTGTTAGTCTTATGACTTATGAAGCATTCACGCAGTTGCCAAGCAAAGTTAAAGGGCATCTGATTAGGACTGAATTGAAATTGATCTTGGAACATGGGAGACGAACCAAACCACTAGGAGTTATCAGGAATATGAACTTTGTGATTAAAAGAAACACTGTCCCAGTCGATGGATTCATTCTTGACAAAGGAGAAATAGGAGTGGATGACATCATTTTTGGAAGACCCTTCTTAAGATTGGTACAAGCAGTGTTAGATGCAGGACGAGGATGCCTCAAATTTACAATGGAAGGAGACGAAATCTTTTATAGTTTTCAACCCAACACTACCACCCTGAAGGAATTTCTCCTAGAATAGGACGAAGAAATTACCATCTAGTACGCAGACCCTGTGAATAAGTTATTTGAAGAAGACAATGAAGAAAAATGTCAGGATGTAGCGAATGCCGATTGGCGCAAGACGTGTGCCGATCGGCACAGAAGTAAACCTAAGGAATTTGAGCTTTTGGGCGACCTTGATCCAGCACCTGATGTTGACCAGAAGCCACTTCCTGATGATTTGAGATATGAATATCTGCGAAAGAATAAAACTTATCCCGTTATTGTCAATAGTGCCCTGAATAAAGAAAAAAAAACAAGACTTCTTGTGGTTTTGAATAAGTATAAGAAGGCTATTGGATATTTCTTGGATGACATAAAAGGGATAAATTCAGCCTTTTGTACACATAAGATCAATCTCAAAGATTCTGCTAAACTAGTGGTTGAAGGCATGAGAAGATTGAAAGAAGGTATGAAGGAAGTGGTAAAGAAGGAAGTTTGAAGGCTCCTCAATGCCGGGATGATATATCTAGTACGTGATAGTGAATGGGTTAGCCCAGTGCATTGTCTACCTAAAAAGGGAGGCTGACAGTGGTTCCTAATGAAATTAATGAATTGATACCTCAGAGAACAGTCACAGGATGGAGGATGTGTATTGACTACAGAAAGCTCAACAAGGCCACAAAGAAGGATCACTATCCATTACCATTTATTGATGAGATGCTTGAAAGGTTAGCCAAAAATTCTTATTTTAGCTATCTAGATGGATACAGTGGTTTCTTTCAAATAACTATTCGACCAGAAAACGAGCACAAGACAACATTCACTTGTCTATAGGTCGAAGTAACACCCCCAAAGAAGGACAACCTTATTCTCTACATGAAGAAGATCATGGCTAAGGAGATGTTGTATCGTTTTCAGAAGAAGAATCCACCGACGTCAAGACTAGGACTATGGGCAAAGCCACAACCTGTTAACTCCGAGAAGCCACCGACTGCACCAAAGACGAAGAAGGTGTGGCGAGTGAAGTAAGTGCAGCCATCCATGTCCACTTCTCTAGGACCGGACGCAGTGTCATCAAGCTGAACACGATGGAGAAAAGTCCCGCTCATCGGACTTTAAAAATTGGCGAGCCGTTGCCAAAGGTAAATTGGTATTTATCTCATATTTGATTCATTAAATTTTTGCACATTTGAATTTTCCAACTTTTGGGTTTTTTCAAGTTTGCACTTGCATGTGCATGTTTGGATTTCACACACTTGCATGTTGGAATTAATTCCAACCTTTTTCTATCTTTCAAAAAAAAATTCAAAAAACAGTTTTTGGTTTACAACTCTTGAGAAAATATTTTTCTGAGCAAATTTCTATCAAAACTTTGGACCTAACCCCTATAGCTCAAGACATATAGTTGTTGGGGTTATGTGGGCCAAAGTGGGGGACCAGACGGGCCCACCCATGTTCGACCGAAGGGGCATGGGGGCCCACTTGCCTTGGCCTTTTGCCAATGGCTAGTTCTGGCTCCCTCCTAGCAGTATTTGACCGTTAGGATTTTTTCCTATAAAAGTTGGATGCTCAAGGTGAAGTATTGTTGCACTCGAGCTCATTTCCCACTTCACCCCAGTGCTCCAATCTTTTGCTCTTGTGCTTCAATTTGCTTCTCCAAAGTTGTTACTCCAAAAAACATCAAAAATATTTCCCTTTTTAGTTTTCCTTTTTGTTTTGGATTGTTCAGATTGCTTTGACAAGCTTGACAAAATCAACATGACTGACAGATTTTATTTTGCTAACACATAACCCGTGTTCGAGTTGTTCTTGTGTTTTTGCTCAAGTGGTGCAGATGAAGAAAGCCAAAGCATTGATGCAACGAGTGACGCGCTGGACTTCCCACCATTCACACGGCAGCTCAAGCATGAACCTTTCCATCGAGCATGAACCAATGAGGTACACGCCCATTGGAGACGACATGGAGGATGATGAACCACATGTTCGTCTCGTCGACACCAACCTCGAGCTATTGGATGATCATGAGAGACAAGTCTACAACTACCTACGCAACCGTAGCTTCGTCCACACTCGGGCGTATGATGATTTCCTACTCTCCACTATAGGTATGGACACTAAGTTCCTTTCTACTTGAAGTGCTTTAGGTTGGACCAAATTTGCACACATCATTAAGGAGGGTTCATGCCTTCTCACTATTCAGTTTTTGTGCAGCTTGCTAAAAGATAATGACGGGATACTTTTCCACTTGTTCGGGAAAGAGTACCGTCTCACTTGGAAAAACTTTAGCACCGTTCTTAGATTCAGTCATGTTTGCAACACTGATTTAGAGGGTGCTACCTCAGGTTTTGAAAAAGGTTTCTTTTTGGCAAAGGATTTCGAGGTAGTTTTCTTGTGAACATCCTAGGACTACTGGCATTCACAACCGAACTCTACAGTTGTGGCATAGGTGGCTTGCTATGACTTGTTTCCCTAGACAATACACTAGAGCAATACGGAATGATGAATTGCGTGTCTTGTATGCTGTTATTGCTAAGATTCCTATTGCATCTATTGAAGTCATGATTAGGCAATGGTTAGATTATATCAAGGGATCAGAACCCCATTGAATATACTTCTTTAGTGACCTGTATTGCTACAGGGGTCGGGGCTTTAGCTAATACTAGAATTGATTATCTTTTTGAGCCCAGCCCTAGGATAGACTTTAAACTCCTTGAGTAGGGTCACACTTTAAAGAAGGGTCCCAATGGTTCTATTATATTTTACTATCCTGGCTTTACAAACGTAATCTCGCCTCCTAACCTGAGGTATCATTTTTATAGTTGTTAGGAACTAACCATATAGCTGTAGAGAGAAGGGATGCCTACCAGGTCTGCCGATCGACACACATAGCATAGTACAATGCGCGCTTTCCCTAGTGGAGCCAAAACTACACCATCTGTCCATAATCACTCTGTGGGCTCAAAACATTCCGGCGACCCCACTTGGATGTTTACATCGCAGCAGTATGAGACTGAAGGTTCATCATGGCAGCAAGCTAGTAGTGCACAATGAGGACATGGCCCTGAGTCGATCAAGACGCCTCCACACCACGATGGACACTGCTCTTTTTCAGGCTTTAGTTATCATGACTATGGTTTGGAATTGAGGGGTCTTACGCGAAGGATGGAAAATCTGGACGTGGAACGGGTGAGATGCCAAACACCCTTGCTACTCATGCCCAGACCACTCGAGAGTGGCAGCAGCATGGCGATGACCAGTTTTGTCACCTCCAGGAGCAGCTACGAGCGCCCCATGACTATACGGTAGCTTACTACCATTAGAGAGGATTCGATCCAAACCAACAATCATGAGCAAGAGCAATCTAGGGGGAGCCCCCCCCTCAAGGTGACTTGTATCTTTCATTTTTCTTTCTTTTTTCTTTATTGGAATTACCTTTAAAACCACATAAAAACTTGCAAAACTAAAAAGAACAAAAATAGTAGGTTGTCATCCATACTAGGAATGTTTGTGCCTTCATGTTCAGATGATAAATAGTTGCTCTATTTTATATCCTTCTATAGTCCCTCGTATACAACATAGTACTCTCCCAATTTTTTTGAGCTTGTTGGCTAAACATGCTTGCCTTGAACTTGAATACTTGTGGGATGGAAAGAGCATGATCTAAATCTTGATTGTTGTGAGACATGATATGGTTAGAATAGGGCTGCTATGATCTTTGTCCCAAAGTGAAGCTCAACATTTGGAGATCTTATTTTTCAAAATGATAAAATTAAAAAGTTCCTCAATGATGAAAATTCCTACCACGGCCATATGTTGTACACCAATGCAAAACCTTCTACATATGTTGCTTGTTTTCACATTGAGCTCTATCAAAAAGCTTGCTACCTTTGTGAGATTCATTTCATGCTTTTATGATCAAGATTCACATACACATCCACCATCACTTGCTAAACTCCTACACCGGGAGATAGCAATTCCATTGCATCCACCACCATATGCTCAACTTCTATATCTGAAATTTGGCAAAATAAATACTCCATGATTATCATGTTATGACTCTCTCTCAGTTGGTCGTATGGAAGACATGGCTATCAAAAATAGTATAAATGCTTGCTCCCAGTCATGAGCATGACGAAGAAAAAGAGAGAAAAGAAATAGCCATGCCCAATTTCTTATTCAATGAAGAGAGAGTCTACACATAAAAAAGGAGTATCCACCATTCCACCATGATTCCACCACATTCGACACACAAGCATATCTTGATCAGATTGTATGACTTGTTGCTTTGTGAGTTCAGTCTTTTCGTTAGCAACATGTGTGTTACGAGTATTTCTTAATTGTTCCCTACCTAGAGCTCAACATAAGCCTTATTTAGAGGTAGGAATAAAAGAGGCAACTTTAAAATGCTTAGTTTTATACACATTGAGCGATCGAGAGAATCATTGGAGGAACTTAGTTTTATTTGCAAAAAAAATCTTTTGAAAACATCCAGATGGAAAGTGGAACATAGGGATGAGAGAATGGTGTCCTACAAAAGACTGTTCTATCTTTCAACCGCTCAAGGTAAAAAGGGTGAGTTACCAATTGCCAACTTATTCAATTAAAAGGTAGAGTATTTTGTTGTGCACTTGGTACTATGGAGGGAATATAAAACATTGTAGCAACTCCCGATCAACTACCTAAAGTTTTATCTTTGCATCGGGACGAGTAAAGGTTCATCTTGGGGGCGTTTGTTGACAGTCGTTAAGTACCATTTCCTACCATCAATATTACTCAAAATAAAGAAGGATTTCACATTTCCACCATGCATGTTAGTTAGAAATAATAAATATCCACTTGTGCTTGGAGAAATGCTCACATGCAGGGAATATGCACAAAAGGAGTGAAGAAATGCCTCATGATCCATGGAAAAGTACTTCAAGCCAATCACAACAAAGCACACGGATTGAATGGCCCACTTACAGAAGCAAACCGCCTCAAAAACCGACCAAACTGTGTCTCTAGGCAAGAGGGCCCACATGTCAGTGCACTAGAGGCAGCTGAGCACATGGGAAATCCCTCCCCCCCCCCCCAGCCCCATTCGGCCGAACACCCTTGTTCGGCCAAACGGAGAGGGGCCCCCCTCATGCATGGCCACCACTTGCTGACTCCTAGTGGCTCCCCAAAGGCGGTTGTGGAATACTTACCTTACTGGTGTCCATAGTGATGCCTAAGTCGGAGGGTGATAGGATGACCCACCAATATGGGAACCAACCAAGTCGGCTTGGAGCGCAAGGCAATTAGAGATTGAATTACTATGTTTATCCTTGTAGACTACGAGTAGGACTTTTCATATACCCCCTGCCGATCAGATATATTAGGCGGCAGGAACCCCCTATCGAGGGACAGGCAACATCAACTCAAAGCAATACAATCCACAGAACACAAGATGTAGGGTTTTTACTCTCATCAAGAGGATCCGAACCTGTATAACTCGGTGTCTTGTGTCTTAACCATCTAGTTCTTGATTCCGACGTAGCCCTATAAATATATTGTTAAGAATAAGTCTCAACAGTAGTTGCACAGGTTAGGCAGCGGATACCAACTCCAGAAACCGACTTTGGGCCCTATAAATAAAGAGGAGAGGCTTCACTCCAACACACACACTTAAAAGCATCACTCTCTTGTTATTTTGAGTTACTCTCTAGTTTTAGTGGAGTTAGGCTTAGCATAGAGTCTTCTCTAGTTCCAAAGTCTTCTTTGGAGTTGTGGTATGGGTCATGTATCTTTAGCCTTTTGTAAGACTTTGTTCGATTTAATATATTTAGTCTTTCTATATAGTTGTGTTTGAGTCATGTGTTTCTTGTTTGATTATATGATCCATTCATGTATATGGTTAGTATGCTTGCATGTTAGTAGTGTAGTTATACTATACCACAATGTTACACACAGGTTCTTACTATAGTCTTTATTTATATCTGTAAGCTTCATGACCATTGATGATTGGATCCCCAAGGTATGAATGTTTTGGTGATAGATAACAACTATGAAATTGTGGGCTAATATTTACACGAGTGTTGTCTATGTCGGAATCATCTCTAAACTCTATTACAAATCATATGGATGACGGTTGCCTTAGCGATGGATGACAATGACCACAAGCATGGAGGTTTGATGAGCTTGATGGAGTCCAAGGGTTGATGAAGATGGATCAAAGCTAAGGACAAGCTATGGAGCAAGTGTTAAGAGCACTTGTTTAGTTGTTAGGGCTTTGAGTCCATAGGAAAAACCGGACTATCAAGGGGGTCTAGGTCATTTCTCTTAGGTCATGTCTAGTCGGTGATGTGCATGGATGCTCAATGAAATCACATGCACTAGGTGACAGTGGAGAAGCCAAGGAACTGTTCGGAGAAGCCGGGAAACGAAGTCAAGCAAGGATGAGAAGTTTCAGCTTCTGTACATAGTGGCTGGACAGAGGGGTCAGTGGAGACCGGACTGTACGGTCACTAGGAGAATAGGAAATCCAGCGAGAAAACTGAGCGACAAAACTGTCTGAGTCATAGTCTATAGAGACCGAACGGTCCGGTCTGTACAGCAAGACTCAGGGTAGCAAGGAAGCGAGCTCTGGAATGTTCCTGTAATGCAGAGAGAAATGGATCAAATGGTCCGGTCAGTTGACCGTATGGTCCGGTCAATAGGAGTCAGTTGAGGGGTAGAGCCGTTGGAGCTGAAGACTATAGTGACCGGACGACCCGGTCAGGCAGAGACCGGACTGTCCGGTCAATATGTCCAGAATGTTGATTTCGTGGAGCAACGGCTAGTTTGAGGTTGGGATCCTATATAACTTTGTTGCTGGGGTCTTGGAGACCTCTCTTGGCCAGTGGAATTGCTTAGAGCATTTGGTGAGAGCCAAGAGGAAAAGAGAAGAGCACTAGGAAGAGATATTGCATATCTTGAGAGTGCTAGTGAGAGTAACTTGAGCATTGATGCACAGCTAAGGCTAGGGTGTCCTTGAGGGTGTGATCTAGGTTATTACTCTTGGTCTATGATGAGACCTAGACCGGTTAGGTGTCAGTGATCGAGCCTATCGTGATTAGTTGCAAAGGTTATCACACGTTTGTACACGGTTTGAGCCCGTCGGTGAAAGGGGCATCAATAGTGAGCGCTCGTGTCGGCTCGGGGAGTCCGACATGTTCTTGAGGGAGGTGAGCTTGTGTCTTGGTGGCAGCGGTGACGCGCACCGTGTCTTCGCTCCGGGAGTGATTGCGGGCTCGTGGGTGAAAACTCCACATTGGTGGCGGGAGGGACCGGGACTCAGGCGGGTGTGGTCCAATGAGGAGTAGGGGAAGGCGCCATCTTTCCGAGACCTCAGGAAAAATCATGAGCATTCCTTGACCCTCTCTTTACTATTTTGCAATTGTGTGCTCTAGTAACTAGGTTGAATTGTGGCTTGCATAAGCTAGTGTGTTTAGCTTCCGCGCTTTCTTTCATCATGAACACTAGCATGTATAGGGTCTTGGCCTACTAGAATTGTTAGGTTGCAATAGTTGCTAGGTTCTAGTAGCGTAAATTGAAGTATTTAGATTTGTGGTCGGCTTACCGATTCACCGCCCCCCCTCCCCGCTCGGTACGCCTTCAGTCCTTAGAACTAGTATCAGAGCCAAGTGCTCATCTTTGATGGTTCACCGCCTTGAGTAAGGATGCTGAGATAGGTGGGGACTGTTCCCATATTCGATGGGGAGGACTACGGGTATTGGAAGGCTCATATGCAAGCCTACCTGGAGTCCCTTGATCCAGAGATATGGATGGTGACCCATGAGTCTGATGCGGATGTAAACCTGGTTGAACCTGATTTCATTAAGTGCAACGCTAAGGCCAAGAATGCTTTGTTTGCATGCATATCTAAGGACGTCTTTGCTAGGTTGGATGCAAGTTCTACAGCACATGATATCTGGACTGAGATTCAGGGTCTCCATGAGGGCACTAGTGATGTCAAAGAGCAAAGATACTATGTGCTGAAGAACAAGTATGATAACTTCTCTAGATTGCCACATGAGAGAGCTAACACTGTTTATTCTCGCTTTCATGTACAAGTGGAGGAGATCAATGCTCTTGGGGATGATTTCAAGCTCAAGCCTGTTGAAGTGATAAGAAGATTCTTGAGGCTATTCAAGGACCCCAAGTATGAGTCCATCATCATCTTCACCTTGCAAGGTGACTTCAAGACCAAGACCATGAAGAATGTACTTGGCAAGATCACAGACTTTGAGAGCTACCAGCTGGGTTTGGATGATCCTCAACCATCCATCCTTGCTCTTCAAGCTGACAAACAAGAATCAAGCAAGAGCAAGAAAAACAAGATGAAGACAGTCATTGAAGATGATGATGATGACGAGATGATGAAGGTGACTTGACTGAGGACTTGGCTCTTCTTATAAAGAAGATGAAGACCTCTAAGAAATAGTTTGCCTCCAAGTCTAGGGGCAAGTGCTTCAATTATGGCTCCAAGAACCACTTTGTTCGAGATTGCCCCAAGCCGAAGAAAGATACCTTCAAGTCTCAAGACTCAAATGATGAAGAAGAAGAAGAAAATGAAGACCCCAAAGCCAAGCAAAAGAAGAAGAGGTACTTCAACAAGGACAAGAGCAAAGGCAAAGGCAAAGCTCAAGACAACAAGAAGAAGTTCTCACGCAAGACCCTTGTTGGAGAGTGGACAAGTGACAACTCAAGTGATACGTCCTCTTCCTCAAGCGAAGATGAAGAAGTGACCGGCCTAGCCATGATCAAGACCATACTTCCACAAGCTCTTCCTCCACCTCCCACGTGACTCATGGCTACGAGCCAACTTGGGGAGAGTGAGGATGAAAGAAGTGATGACAGCGATCATGAGGAGCTCTCCTGCGTCGAGCTTTGGAGTTTGCTTGAGCAAGCCCGTGACATCGCCGTCAAGAAATCCAAGATGTTGGATGTGGTCAGAAAAGAGTGTAAGTTGGCTAAGGACCATGTTGGTGAGCTTGAGAGTGAGCTCAAGGACCTTGTCACATCTCATGAGGCCATAAACAAGAGTTATGACAAACTCAAGGGTGATCATGTAGAGCTACATGAGAAGTACGAGGCCCTTGAACTTACTTCTGAGGCCATCAATGTTGATAACCTTGCCTCTCCCTCCTCTAGTTCATCTAAGAGTGATGATTCTACTATGTATGATGAACTAACCACCTCAATCGAGGTTTCTTCTCTTGAGCCATTTGTTTCGGAGGAATATCACAAGCTCAAGGAAGAGAGGAAGATGGTGATGGATGGCTTCGAGAGGCTCAAACGTGGTAGATCCATCCACAAGGAGATTCTTGGGAGAAACCTTGTGAACAATGTCTCCCACCGGGGACTTGGCTCATATCCCGCCACCATCGACATCATCAAGACGAGTGACTCCATCCTCGCATGGATGGAACCCCTACTCACCGACGACTACTATTGCGAGAGGTGTTGCAAGGATGGCCACACCATCAAAGATTGTCCTTTGGTGAGAAGTTCCATTTTTTTGTGTAACGCTAACTTGTTCCATGAGAACACACATTTCAAGCTTTTCAGGAACAAGGATGGCAAGGTGAATGTTAAGGCTTTGGGACCACCAAATAAGAAGAGAAAGGTCAAGAGCATATGGGTGCCTAAGTGCATTGTTGATCTTGAGAGCTCAATGAAGTACAAGTAGGTGCCCAAGAACAAGACCTAGAAGATGGCAGTGGTGGTGGACCGGGAGCTTCATGAAGATCATGTGAAGTCCACCAAAAGTGACATGGACCTCAATGTCATATCTACTTATAAGGGAGGTATCTGTGCTTGTTCTTGGTAGTTGTTGTGTGTTTTTCCTTCTCTTGCATTGCATGGTAATTAGGACTCTTTTGTAACTAGTATGCTTTGCATCCATGCATGTGTAAATAACTAAAAGAAAAATACATAAAAATTAGTCAATGTCTAACTCACTCAAGATAGCTATAAGCAAGGGGGAGTGCTTGAGATGGTGGTTTGGCTTCTCTCAAGGCAAGGGTATGGCTTATAGTGAATAAGCTTGAGAGGGGTTCAAACTTGATATTGTTAGGTTTCCTTTGTGTCTTGTTTAATATTGCTTGCATTCATATAGCATGTTTACTTTCATTGCATATGTAAAAATGCTTGTTGCATGCATCATATAGGAAACACAAAGGAGGCTTGTCACACTTGGAGGTATTTGTGCCTCATATTCTATATGAGATTACATCTCCATAAGTGTGACCAAAGGAAAGGATTATGCTTCATGCCCATTGAGCAAGTTCTTATGAACTCCAAGGTTAAACCCACTCACGCGGTTCATGGACTAAGGCTCATACACACCCATTTGGTTCTTAATTGCCTTGGTTCTTATTTGCTCAATTCTTCATTTGACATTTGCGAAAATTATAACGCCACAAAGAGCCACTATTTGAAACGGAGTGTTTGATATTTCTCTTCATGATTCCAAGTGCAAAGTTTTATTTGGGTGTTAAGTGAGAGCACTTGGAAAATTGGAGAAATTCCTTGTTCTACGAAAATTTCTATGGTGACCGTACAGTCCGATCACTGGACCGTACCGTGCGGTCAGTGCCTCTACGCACAGTGCCTCGGGGAGTCTGGTCGTAAAGACCGGATAGAATGGTCATAGATATCGTACCATCTGGTCTGCACGATTGCGAGCAGACCCAAAGCTGACCGGACAGTCCGGTCTAGAGATCATACCTTCCGGTCACTATGTTGAAAATGCGAGTATGCATTTCAATCATGACTGTTGATCCAATCCTTGGGAGATCTTGAGCATTGATTCATCTTTGACCCAAGTCAATTGGCCATTTGGTCTAATCTTGTTCCTTACCGACGCCGAGTGCATGAACCCACCGCCACCTCCCAAGTCACCGACGCCGCCACACGCCATTGTCGTCGGCGCCTCGCCCACTCACCATCACAGTCATGCGCCATCGCCCGTCTATCGCCGCCTCGGCCCGTGCACGCACCTGCTGCCGCCGCTTGCACCCGAGCGCTCGCCACCGCAAGTCGCCGCCACCACCTGCTCCAGGAGCATTGCTGCCTGCCTCACCATGCTCGCCGCCCAGCGTCGTCGCCGACGTGCCCCACTCCCGCGCGCGCGCACGCCCACTGAGCCGCAACAGCTCCTCACCCACCTCGCCGAGCTCCACCAATTGAGATAAGCTTGCCTCCTTTACTGTTCATTGGCGTTCCTCGGCAATCAGTCATGTTCTTGGTGTTGTTCGATGTCAATTCTCTAGGGTATTGTGCTATTATCTCTCATTCATCAAATATGCCTTTTATGTTCGAGCAATTAGCTTAATTGATGCAATTGGATCTTTTGCCTATGTTTAGTTGCATTAATCCGCTAATTTGCTCAACCTAGGTTGCAATTACTACCATGCATATCTATTAATTGCAATTCTAGGGTTGTCTCTTGTTTAGTCTGTAGTTAGATTTATTGCTTATTATTTGACTGCACCCTAGATGACTCGCACCAGCCACATATAGTCGATGATCACTGTTGTTACTTTGCTTTATTTGTCTAGTGATCATGTCCTTCATCTTAGTGCTAGGATTTCTATTGTGCATTCTTTCCTAGCGGTGCTATGCTTGTAGATTTACATAGGTTCTATGATCATCCTGTCTATACCTAGGTGCGTGTAGTGACACTTGACAGTAGAGATGTCAGGATCAGGTCAGGACAAGGGCAAGGGAAAGATGCTAGAGAAGCCCAGAGGCAAGAAGAGGACCAGGCTAGACCCAGAGTTAGAGAGAGCCCTAAGGGTTGCACAGCACCTAGAGGCCATGGAGACAGCATGGAGGACACCCGGAGCACTGTTGATCACGGGTACACAGACAGATGACCAGGGTCGCAGGAGGAGCACTAGGCAGAGGACCACAGGACCAGAGTTGTACACAGGGGTCAGGTTGCCAGCTTGGTCGCAGCATACTCTGGCTTCTTGTCAGGAGAGGTCATCGAGAACTACAAAGCAGGGATCCTCCAGGCAGGAGGAGGAGGAGTCAGAGGACAAGAAGGAGGGCTCAGAGTCTGAGGAGTCTGAGCAGTCTGAGGAGTATGAGGAGGAGCAGACTGAGCAGATAGCATAGCCACAAAGGACTGTTCACCGGGTAGGAGACCTGAGGTGCACCTGTGCAGTGTGCACAAGGAGGCTGCAGAGACTAGTAGAGGCAGCCGGAGAGACATACATTCTTAAGGTTACTGTGAAAGACCTTAAGTCGCTTCGTCTTGTCTATTTTGAGCAGTGGGTTCCAGTCCCCAAGAACCCTGCTGCAAGAGAGAGGTACTAGACCAGCCTTCAAAGGAGCATCGGTGAGGAACTGAGACGCTACCTTGCCAGGAAGGGCAAGGCTGGACTGTTTGTGCCACAGGTGTACACGCCGTACCCGACCATGAGGAGGGCGACAGGCACTGACATGGAGCAGTACTTCACGTACTTGCCTGGGCTAGCAGAGCTAGTTACTGCTCTATACAGGTACAGGGAGGACATTGTCCTAGAGTTCTACGCTACACTATGGGTAGCCAGAGACCGCTTAGAGATCTAGTTTCTATTCAGAGAACAGACACAGCGTGTGACCAGGGAGGATCACATAGCTAACTTTGGACTTCTTGCTTCAGATTTCCAGCTATACAGGAGTGCCTATGGGACCCTTGTTCCACCTCATAGACCACAAGGAGGGACACTACCTCCAGATGACATGGTGTTGATTGCCTTTCCACCACTGCACACCCTACGTTTTGACAGAGGCCCTGTGAGACTCACCGCAGAGGCCAAGGTGGTCAGAGCGATAGTCATCAGGACTATCATTCCTAGATCTGGGTACAGAGAGGAGTTCACACTTCTACATCAGTGGGCAGTGGCTGCTATTCTGAGGAGACAGCAGTTTGACCTTGCAGATCTTTTGATTGGTGAGATGGGGGAGGTTATTTCTGAGAGGGTCGGAGGATGTCACTTAGTCTATGGTCCATACATCTGCTATCTGCTGAGGAGGATGGGACTAGTGACTGAGGAGCAGTATGAGGCTTTCCCTGAGGTGACCACCAACTACTCACCTTGAGTACCTAGGGGATCGCAGTCAGCCTCGAGTTAGCAGACGGGAGAGGAGGAGCAGGAGTCACCGCCAGTCACTCACGAGCAGGCAGCTCATCCAGAAACAGTGGTTCCTGAGTCCGCTAGCGCAGGACCATCTCCCCAGCATGCAGGGACACAGTTAGAGGATGCTATCACTGTAGCAGCACTTGTAGGATGCCTGAGTGAGTTCATTCAAAGCACAGCTAAGGATAGACGTCAGATGATGGAGGTCATCTGAGAATAGGTAGAGCTTCAGAGATAGCAGATGGCACTGATTACTACTCTCATGACACAGATGGCAGAGATGATTCAGAGGCAGGCAAGTCAGTAGCCAGGACCTTCTGCTTTTCCATAGTTTCAGCCGCTGCAGACATAGCCAGGCCCCTTCTAGTGGTCTGTAACACTCAGGGGTGTTACCAACAGGGGGAGCAGGACAGACCTTCTCGCCAGTGACTCAGTTCTCCCCCGTGTCAGCCTTCTCAGTTTCTGCGTTGTTCTCTTCACCGACACACTCTTATATTTCGTAGATGGCTGGACCCTCCATTCACCAGTAGTTGCCACTCAGGAGTTTGACCTTCTCAAAGATCGTACACACCACATAGGCAGCTCCACAGACAGAGACTCTCCCAGAGACAGCGACAACTCCATCTTCTTCTGCTATAGACACCCCTCTAGCCACACCTAAGTTAGCAGAGGATTTTGTCCGTTGAGGATTCACATAGGAGGATGTGGATGACCTTGCTCTTCTTCGGGCGGCAGTTGTTGAGGAGACATCCACAGTCCCACCAGCAGGGCAGGACAGAGGGTCTGAGTCACCAGTAGAGTACTTTAAGCAGCTGGACGCTCAGGTGACGCAGGCTCAGGCAGAGCAGCAAGACCCAGAACAGGAGCAGCCCAGAGCAGAGCCTTCATAGGACGTTGTTGCACCACCTCCTTCAACCACGAGCGCTTAGTTGTTTCCCTTTTCCTCTTTTTGCTGTTTCTTGCCAAAGGGGGAGAAGTAGTCATAGGTCTAGGGGAAGTGGGAGTGTGATCCTGTGTGATCGAGAGTCACTAGCATGTATCTAGGGGGAGCATACCTGTACATTGGTTTTGGAAGATAGATACAATTGGATCTTATTTTGATGGATTTATCGAGTGTTCATGGATTTTGATGAGTCATGGTTTTCATTCGCGTGTGTTTGACTCATCTTGATCTCACTTGGTTTATTTTCATACGTAGTGCCTTGTTTCCTTTATTTATCCTGTTTGCCTGTGTATGATGCTATGATGACGATTGCTTGCTTTTGATTCCTATGCATTGCCATGCTATCCTGTTGCATATCATCATACATGTCTTGCATTGCATGTCTTTATGCTTTAATTAATATCTTCACATGACATGCATGCATATCATCTAGAGTGTGCTCTTCTTTCTTATTCCTTTTAGCTCTTGATGATGCTTGATGAGTAGGACCTTGTTTGTTCATTGCTTATGCTTTTGAGGTTCCTCTCGATCATTGTGTAGCTCTTTTAGCCCTGTTGTTTTATGATAAAGATTATGATAAGTAGTGGTTGTCATCAATCACTAAAAAGAGGGAGATTGTAAGCTTCATGACCATTGATGATTGGATCCCCAAGGTATGAATGTGGGCTAATATCTACACGAGTGTTGTCTATGTACGAATCATCTCTAAACTCTATTACAAATCATATGGATGACGGTTGCCTTGGTGATGGATGACAATGATCACAAGCATGGAGGCTTGATGAGCTTGATGGAGTCCAAGGGTTGATGAATATGGATCAAAGCTGATGAGGACATCAACGACATACGAATAATGACGACGGAAGATGGCGCGCCAAACCAAGCTGTCACGCCTCCACCTCTTGTCGTCGCGCCTCCTCGAATTACGGATCCATCTTCTAACGAGACGACGACGTACAAGGGCCCAATCACTAGAGCTTGAGCCCAGGAATTGAAGACGGTTTGATGCTAAGGAACGACGGCCCAGGATGATGTCGCCCGAAGGCCCACGTGGCCCAAGTCGCACGACTCCCTCTCCACCGCGCGCCTCTCCACTTCAGTCGGCCCTAGATGCCTCGTCCTCCCCCTATATAGTCAAGGGTTGCGCCCCTTGTAATCTTCGAGTTTTGTTTTAAGTTTAGCTTAGCTATACATCCGTCTCTCGACGTGAATTCAGAACTCCACCTTCGTGCAATACATCAGATTGCTCGCCTCTAATTCTTGCTCGTTCTTTGATTGCGCGTAAGAATTGATCCTCGTGATCAGGTTGATCTTGTTTACCGCAAGGTTAATATCCTCCGGAAGTTGGTTCAGTGATTGCATTGGCGCTTTGGCTTGCTCGTCGTAGTCAGATCGTGAGGGTCAACATCCACCAAATCGAAGTTATCTCCACTCGCCGAAAGATCGGGCACTCTACACCTATCAAGTGGTATCAGATTCCAGTGTTTCTCGGTGAGTTTTATCCAAGTCCACATAAACCAAAAATTACAAAAAAAAAGTTTACCCCAGTACGGTTTTGAGCCTCGCACTTTCGTTCAATAATTTGCGTTGTTGAGTTTTTGTGCTTTCGCTTTTGATCGTTGCTGGTACACTGTGTTTTATCGTTTTCTTCCTATCATCGTCATATCCTTCCGCCGTGCCGCGTGTTTTCACCACCACAGTTTGCTTTCCGCCGCATCTGTTTACCCCGTCTCGCTTGCCAAGTTCTTCCGCTGCACCGTGAGTCCGGGTCAATCACTGCCTCGCCGATCGAGTCCTACTCGGTTACGTCGTGACCCACTCGCCTCGCTGATCGAGTCCTACTTGGTTACGTCGTGACCCGCTCGCCTCGCTGATCGAGTCCTACTCGTTTACGTCGTGACCCGCTCGCCTCGTCCTGTTTTTAGTTCTGTTCGGTTCCGTGTGTCCCACTCGCCTCGCTGATCGAGTCCTACTCGGTTACGTCATGACCCGCTCGCCTCGCCCTGTGTTTGTTTCTGCTCGGTTTCGTTTGTTCCTACTCTAGAGAGAGAGAGAGAGAGAGAGAGAGAGAAAGTCAAAAAAAGCGCTTGTGCTTAATTGCTTATTTGAGGTCTCATTGTTTATATTTTCAGCAAAAAGTATAAAAAAAAGAGAAAAAGAAAGAAAAAAAAGAAAAAAAAGAGAAAAAAAAAGAAAAAAAAAAGAGCGGCCGAGCAACACAGGCGACGCGTTCTTGCTGCACTTTGTTTTGATCCTTCTTCCTTCCTCTTGCATTTGTACCGGCAGCAATCTTTTCGCGTTTAGCACCATTATTCAGCTTTGCAGTTATTGTTTGAATTGTGCTAACCCTTGGATTGAGTGCGGCCTCCTAGCCCCACAAATTTTCTACTACGAGCAGGTTTTTATTTCACCACGCAATCGCTCCTCCAATCTTCCACCGGTTTTACCTGTGGTTGCAGTTCACGCTTGCGTGCTGGGTAAGGACGGGTAAGAATTTGATAACAGCTTTTTGATTGAGCTTTTCATCCACCACTCACCTCTCGTTGTAGGATCCCGCTTTTTGTATTGCTTGTGTTTCTATGGCAGAAAACAGCTCGAAGTCGGAGGAGCTCACCCTCCAGGATGTCCAGGCACAGGTTGATGGTCTACAAAACGACATGAAGACGATGCACGAGAGACTTGACTCTACGGTCACTTCGTCGAATGAGCGTTTTGATCAACTGGACCTCGCTAATACGGCTTCCCGCACCATGCTCGCGACGATCATGACTCGTCTTGAGGCCATGTCGACGCAGCTTGGGACCATGACCACACAGCTCACGGAGTTGCAACATGCACGTGACTACGGCGCCGACACCGAGCAGGACGATGACAATCGCCGTGGTCATGCTCGTAGGGTACGTGTTCCTATTAATGATTCTTTTGCCAAAATAAAATTTCGTATTCCTACTTTTAATGGCAAATATGATCCAGGTGCTTATCTTGATTGGGAATTAGAGGTTGAACAAAAATTTGCATGCCATGATATTCCTGCTAATTTACAAGTTAAGGCTGCTATTAGTGAATTTACTGAATTTGCTTTACTTTGGTGGCGTGAGTATAGACAAAGATATCCTGATAATATTCCAGCCACTTGGACGGCATTAAAAGCTGCTATGCGTCATCGTTTTGTGCCGTCATATTATGCTAGAGATTTGCTTAATCAAATGCAGCGTTTTCAACAAGGTTCACTTTCCGTAGAGGATTATTATCAAGCTTTGCAAAAGGGTATGATTCGCTGTGGTTTAGTTAAACTGGATGATGCTGCTATGGCTCGCTTTAGGGGTGGGTTAAATCGTGAAATTCAGAATATTCTTGATTATAAGCATTATGATGATATGACCACCTTATTTGAATATGCTTGTAAAGCTGAACGTGAAGTGCAGGATCGACAATCTTTGTCAAGACCTAACATTTTTGTAGGGTCCAAGACGCCTTCAGCTCCACGGTCGACACCTCCTTCCACGTCACGCAACCACTCCTCGACCACGTCCAAGTCGAGTGCTCCATCCACGGCCAAATCTGCCTCGATCGTGCCATCCTCCTCGTCGTCTGGACGAGCTCGTGATATTCAGTGTCATCGTTGCCGAGGATTTGGTCATGTGATACGCGATTGTCCAAATAAACGAACTATGTTGATTCGTGACGACGGTGGGTATTCTTCTGCTAGTGATTCTGAGGATATTCAGCAGACTATGCTTGCCACTAATCATGCAGATAATACGGAGCTTCATGTCGACTCTAGTGCTGCCGACAGGTATGCCACTCTTGTTGTGCAGCATGTTCTTAGTACACAGGTCGTTCAGGATGAAAAGCATTAGCGCCACAACATTTTTCATATCAAAGGCGTTGTGCAAGAACGATCGGTCCGTATAATCATCGATGGTGGCAGTTGCAACAATTTGGCTAGTACGACCTTGGTGAAGCAGTTGTCATTGCCAACAAGGAAGCATCCACATCCTTATCACGTTCAATGGCTTAATGATGGCGGCAAAATAAAGGTAACGCACTCGGTACGTGTTCCTTTCTCTCTTGGCGCCTATTCTGATTTTGTAGATTGTGATGTTGTTCCAATGGAAGCATGCTCTTTGTTGCTTGGCCGTCCTTGGCAATATGATGTTGATAGTGTTCATCATGGTCGCTCATATTCCTTCATGTTTAAGGGTCAGAAAATTGTTATTCATCCTATGACACCTAAACAAGTTCTTCAAGATGATATTGCTCGAGCGACAAAAGCTGCAAAATTGGTTACATCGCCTCCTGTTGCACCTGTTCAACATGAGATCAAATTGAATAACCCTATCTTGCTTGCTACACGTGCTGATTTTATATGATGCTAATCTGCTTTGCTATGCGCTAGTTTGCTCTCGTATGCTTGTTTCACTAGATGAGGCGCCTATGTTGCATATTCCTCCTGCTGTTGCTAACCTTTTGCAGGACTATAAAGATGTTTTTCCCGCTGAATTGCCGCCGGGTCTTCCTCCTATTCGTGGCATAGAACATCAGATTGATTTAATTCCAGGCGCACAGCTTCCTAATCACGCCCCGTACCGCACAAATCTTGAGGAGACGAAAGAAATTCAGCGTCAAGTGCAGGCATTGCTTGATAAAGGTTACATTCGTGAGTCTCTCAGCCCTTGTTCGGTTCCTGTTTTGCTTGTTCCTAAGAAAGATGGTTCTTGGCGTATGTGTGTAGATTGTCGTGCAATTAACAATATTACAATTCGTTATCGATATCCTATACCACGCCTTGATGATATGCTTGATGAACTTAGTGGTGCCGCAATTTTCTCTAAGGTTGATTTACGTAGTGGTTACCATCAAATAAGAATGAAATTAGGATATGAATGGAAAACGGCTTTTAAAACTAAATTTGGCTTGTATGAATGGTTGGTTATGCTGTTTGGATTGTCTAATGCTCCTAGCACTTTTATGCGCTTAATGAATGAAGTTCTTCGGTCTTTCATTGGAATATTTGTTATTGTCTATTTTGATGATATCCTTATATACAGCAAATCCACGAATGAGCATTTAGATCATTTGCGTGCTGTTTTTGATGCTTTGCGTGCTGCTCACTTGTTTGGGAACATGGGAAAATGCACTTTTTGCACGCAACGTGTTTCGTTTCTTGGATATGTTGTTACTCCACAGGGCATTGAGGTCGATAGCAGCAAGGTGGACGCCATTCAGAGTTGGCCCCAACCGACAACGATCACATAGGTTCGCAGTTTTCTTGGTCTTGCAGGCTTCTATCGTCGTTTTGTGCGGGATTTCAGTTCTATTGCTGCACCATTACATGAGCTGACCAAGAAGGGTGCGCCATTTGAGTGGGGCGCACCACAAGACCACGCATTCAACACTTTAAAGGAACGGTTAACTCATGCTCCTCTCTTACAATTGCCTAATTTTGATAAAGTGTTTGAATTAGAATGTGATGCTAGTGGAATTGGTTTGGGTGCTGTTTTGTTGCAAGATCATAAACCCATAGCTTATTTTAGTGAGAAGTTAAGTGGTGCTGCTCTTAAATATTCCACTTATGATAAAGAACTTTATGCTTTAGTAAGAACTTTGCAAACATGGCAGCATTATTTATGGCCTCGCGAATTTATTATTTATTCTGATCATGAGGCTTTGAAACATATTAGAACCCAAACTAATCTGAATCGTCGTCATGCTAAATGGGTTGAATTTATTGAATCTTTTCCATACATCATTAAACATAAAAACGGGAAGGAAAATGTGATTGCCGATGCTTTGTCTCGTCGTTATATGATGCTGTCCCAATTAGACTTTAAAATCTTTGGTTTGCAAGCTTTGAAAGATCAATATGTGAATGATGCTGATTTTCATGATATTATGATGCATTGTAAGGATGGCAAACCTTGGGGCAAATTTCATATGCAGGATGGGTTCCTGTTTCGTGCTAACAAGCTGTGTATTCCAGCTAGCTCGGTTCGTCTTTTGTTGTTACAGGAGGCGCATGGAGGTGGTCTTATGGGTCACTTCGGAGTTTTCAAGACACATGAGGTGTTGGTCGACCATTTCTTTTGGCCACGGATGCGCCGTGATGTTGAGCGCCTTGTTGCATGCTGTACTACATGTCAAAAAGCTAAATCTCGTTTGGCTAATCATGGTTTGTATATGCCCTTGCCTGTTCCCTCTTCTCCTTGGCATGATATTTCGATGGATTTTGTTTTGGGATTGCCTCGCACTAAGAAGGGGAGGGATAGTATTTTTGTGGTTGTTGATCGTTTCTCTAAAATGGCTCACTTTATACCTTGTCATAAAACTGATGATGCCTCAAATGTTGCTGAATTGTTCTTTAGACAGATTGTTAGATTGCATGGAATTCCTAAAACAATTGTCTCTGATCGTGATGCTAAGTTTCTTAGTCATTTTTGACGTTCTCTTTGGAATAAATTAGGAACTAAGCTGCTGTTTAGTACTACTTGTCATCCTCAAACTGATGGGCAAACTGAGGTAGTAAATAGAACTTTGTCTGCTATGCTTAGAGCTGTTTTAGATAAAAATTTGAGACGCTGGGAAGATTGTTTACCTCATGTTGAATTTGCTTATAATCGTGCTACACATTCTGCCACTAAGATGTGTCCTTTTGAGGTTGTTTATGGCTATGTTCCTAAGGCGCCTATTGATTTGTTTGCTATTGATGCTGAAGATGAACCACATCTTGATGCTCTTGCTCATATTGATCACATGAAACAATTGCATGAAGAAACACAACACAACATTGCCATTGCTAATAAAAAGTATCAAGTTGCTGGTAGTAAAGGTAGAAAACATATTTCTTTTGAACTTGGTGATTTGGTTTGGTTGCACTTGCGTAAAGATAGATTTCCTACTTTGCGTCATTCTAAACTGATGCCTCGTGCTGCTGGTCCTTTTAAAGTGCTAACCAAGATTAACGATAATGCTTATGTTCTTAACTTGCCCATGGAGTTTGGTGTTTCCACTAGTTTTAATGTTGCAGATTTGAAACCATACTTGGGTGAGGATGATGAGTTGCCGTCGAGGACGACTTCACTTCAAGAAGGGGAGGATGATGAGGGCATCAACGACATACGAATAATGACGACAAAAGATGGCGCGCCAAACCAAGCTGTCACGCCTCCACCTCTCGTCGTCACGCCTCCTCGAATTACGGATCCATCTTCTAATGAGACGACGACGTACAAGGGCCCAATCACTAGAGCTCGAGCCCAGGAATTGAAGACGGTTTTGATGCTAAGGAACGACGGCCCAAGATGATGTCGCCCGAAGGCCCACGTGGCCCAAGTCGCACGACTCCCTCTCCACCGCGCGCCTCTCCACTTCAGCCGGCCCTAGATGCCTCGTCCTCCCCCTATATAGTCAAGGGCTGCGCCCCTTGTAATCTTCGAGTTTTGTTTTAAGTTTAGCTTAGCTATACATCCGTCTCTCGACGTGAATTCAGAACTCCACCTTCGTGCAATACATTAGATTGCTCGCCTCTAATTCTTGCTCGTTCTTTGATTGCGCGTAAGAATCAATCCTCGTGATCAGGTTGATCTTGTTTACCGCAAGGTTAATATCCTCCGGAAGTTGGTTCAGCGATTGCATTGGCGCTTCGGCTTGCTCGTCGTAGTCGAATCGTGAGGGTCAACATCCACCAAATCGAAGTTATCTCCACTCGCCGAAAGATCGGGCACTCTACACCTATCAAAAGCTAAGGACAAGCTTTGGAGCAAGTGTTGGGAACACTTGTTTAGTTGTTAGGGCTTTGAGTTCATAGGAAATACCGGACTATCAAGGGGGTTTAGGTCATTTCTCTTAGGTCATGTCTAGTCGGTGATGTGCATGGATGCTTAGTGAAATCACAGGCACTAGGTGACAGTGGAGAAGCCAAGGAGCTATTCGGAGAAGCCGGGAAACAAAGTCAAGCGAGGACGAGAAGTTTCAAATTGATGCACATCTAAGGCTAGGGTGTCCTTGAGGGTGTGATCTACGTTTTTACTCTTGGTCTATGGTGAGTCCTAGACCGGTTAGATGTTGGTGATCGAGCCTATCATGATTGGTTGTGAAGGCCGTCACACATTTGTACACGGTTTGAGCCCTCCGGTGAAAGAGGCATCAATAGTGAGCGCTCATGTCGGTTCGGGGAGTCCGGCAAGTTCTCGAGGGAGGCGAGCTTGTGCCTTGGTGGCAGCGGTGATGCGCACCGTGTCTTCACTGCGGGAGTGATTGTGGGCTCATGGGCGAGAACTCCACATTGGTGGCGGGAAGGACCGGGACTCCGGCGGGAGTGGTCCAACGAGGAGTAGGGTAAGGCGCCATCCTTCCGAGACCTCGGGAAAAATCATGAGCAGTCCTTGACCCCCTCTTTACTATTCCACAATTGTGTGCTCTAGTAACTAGGT
Organism: Eleusine indica; assembly: GCA_030378355.1. Taxonomy (NCBI): domain Eukaryota; kingdom Viridiplantae; phylum Streptophyta; class Magnoliopsida; order Poales; family Poaceae; genus Eleusine; species Eleusine indica. The sequence continues at coordinate 33,197,145 of CM059498.1, read as the reverse complement.
TGAATTATGACTTGCATAGGCTAGTGTGTTTAGCTTCCGTGCTTGCTTTCATCATGAACACGAGCATGTATAGGGTCTTGGCCTACTAGAATTGTTAGGTTGCAATGATTGCTAGTTTCTAGTTACGTAAATTGAAGTATTCAGATTCGTGGTCGGCTTACCAATTAACCTCCCCCCCCCCCTTCGGTATGCCTTTGGTCCTTACAATATCATTATAATAATGCATGACTAATGTTTGACTTAGATCATTTCAACGTGCTTAGTGTTCACTTCACTATGATTACTTCTTTTCAGATCCATTGCTAGGGGATTAGGGGTATTTTTCTAGAGATGTAAGCGTGGTGCTTAGATCAATAGAATGCGTTATTTTTTGTGTAGCCCATGGATTGCTAGGGGAAGGCAGTAGGTGGTGATTACCCTATCTGTCCTTTGAAATCCCCCATGTTCGGCTAAGCAACAGGCTCTTGACCGGAATCGTACTGTGGATGCAGGGGAAAATCGGATGCCCAGGGTGTGATGATCTGATTATATTGCATTGCTTATGTATATGTATAATAGTATATAATGTAGATTATACAACTATATAAAAGCAACATAGTAACTTAGCTCTATCTTTATCCTTCTCTACTAGACTAGTCTTTAATTATCTTGACTATGCTATCTGTGTGTCCAGTACATGTTTAGACATGGTAATTACCTTGATCAATTCTTCGCCTTCCTTTGAAATAAAATAAATAGGATACTCTGAATACTTCCAGATGAAATACTATAACGGTATTCTCTGTGCGCTTTTAGATTACCTGCATTCGTTAAAATACCAACAGACGGTAGCATTTCTCGGTTCTTTCTTGCTTCCCCTCCTCTGATAGCCACCTATTGCGTCCTCTGGTGACTTTCACATCCCCTGTTTCTGACATGTCCTCAATGGGGTCTTGCTGTCGGTGCTCAACCACGGCCACATCATCATCACTATGGAGTTCTCGATAGGTGGGTGGATGACAGCGCGTTGAGCTTGCATGAACTTTTCTGCATGCTGCAATCTTCATGTTTGACGTCGAGCAAGCTAACGATGAAGTAGGAACTAAATGCATAACAGAAGTAAGAACTAAATGCATGATTGCTAGGAAGTTGTAAATTATTTATTTAGAAGTGTGATAAGTTTTGTTATGTGAAGATCGACACTATCCATAGATCAACCATCGAGAAACCAATAGGTCGATCGGGATAGGATGCTTGGTTGCACACCTACGCCGGTTTATATTCCCATACAACCACGGCAAAACCACTAAAGTCAGATCCATGTTAGCAAAATCAGAGTTCAATACGTCTTAAAAGTGAAAAATGATCTAGATTAGAGAAATAAAGGGGCTAAACAAACAGTTTATAATATATTAAAGAGTATTATGACCTTGAGTAAAGGAGTAAAATAGGCTTATTTAACTACTACTTCGTGCCAAAATTATTATCTCTATAATATTTCAGTTATATTTAATTATTCGACTTATTTAAAAAATCTAAAAACTTATTATATTTTTATGATTTATTTTAGCATTAGAGAAAATTAAACTTATAGTTTTAAAATTATTATTGTTATTTATTTAGTTAGTTATATTTGATTATTCAGAATATTAGTAATGACTAATTTAAATGAAAATGGTGTCGAATTGGCTAAAGCAAATCAGACGCGATGGGCAAGCAGCGAACAAGAAGAAATCCCGACCCAAGAGACCCGCGCGTGCAAAGATTTTCAGCGCTTGGTGGCCTTTGACACCCCTAGCCGCTCTCCTCAACGGCTAGTTGCGGTCCGGTCACCACCTACGGCGCACGTTAGTGTTCACCAGCGAGCGTGACACTCTAACAGTCATCCATCATCGATCCACCCCCACCCGCATCCCTGATTTAAAAGTTTTCAAATTAATTCAAATGGATACTACTCGCATCTGCATCTTACAAGCAAAGCTACCGTCTCGTCATTTCCTCTAGTCCTCTCTCCTCTCCCCTTCGCCCCGTCTTCCTCCTCTCTCTCACTCTGTCCCTTCTCCGATTCCTCCAATTTCGCCAGCAGATCGGTCTCTCGCCATAAGCAACACGCAGCAGTAGAAGTAAGCAGTGATGCAGATGTTGCGGCAGAACCTGATGCGGCAGGCATCGTGCTCGTTCTCGGCGCTGGTGGCTGCCACCTCCCAGCGCACCGCTGCCGCGGACCAGGAGAACATCCACCCCAACCTCGCCTCCTCGCTGCACGCATCCCTGCCAAGACCTCCTCTGCGAAGGACAGGTCACCGCACCCCAAGCAGCATCCGACTGTTGCCGCTCCGTAGATGGCAGCCGCTGCCGAGAACGACCACGCCATTACGCCAGCCGTGGACGAGACCTCTATCAAGGTAAGGTGGACGATCTGCTCCACTCGGCTCACTAGATTCATCCTTCGCCAAGAACATAGGGTTTTTACTTTCATCAAGAGGACCTGAACCTGTATAACTTGGCGTCTTGTATCTTAACCATCAAGTTCCTGATCCCGATGTAGCCCGATGAATATATTGTCGAGAATAAGTCTTGACAGTTGGCGCGCCAAGAAGGGGACAAGGCACGCCGGGTTCCTCTGTCGACCTTGATGGCAGAGATTCCAATCATCCAGTACTCGGTGGATTTCAAGTTCTCTATTCGTTCCCTCGACTTCTCGGTGGACGCTGACGGCAACCTAGGTCGGGAACATCAACAATCCGACCCGACCGCAGCCAACTCCATGGCGCGATCATCGGGCTCGACAGATCTGATCCCACCTCTGGTACCACTCGAACTCGACGAGACAGACTTACCCACCAGGTACGACTCTAAGTCGGTCCCGTCCTTTGATGAGGACTCGGGCGGCCACTCTTGCTCGTATTCACGCATCGTATATATGCTGCAATTAGAACCTCATGGCACTTCACCACCAAATGATAGAGAGGGCAACTGAGAAGAAGCAGAAGCTCTATCGAACCGAGGTGATCTCACGGTTCTCGTAGCATTACGAGAGAGCTAAACCACGGAGACTTGGAGATCAAGATGAACGGCGACAAGCTTTACACCACTCCATAGAATAACATCACCGAGGCGTTCCAGACCCCTGCAATGAAAAAGGCAATCGTCATGCTTATTGTTGTCGGAATTCAAGACCAGGCTAGGGCTCAACCATCCCAATCGGTGGCTGGCTCCAATCAGGAGGCTTCACAACATCGTCGAGGGTGTCAAGATCTAAGAAACCCTCTCAGTGTCCGAGATGCTCATCAAATCATCAACTCATCACGAGGACCGAGCCCGTGACAATCAGCACCATGAGGAGGAATGACGCGATCGAAGAGATGACAGCCGTCATGATGACTACAGAGACGAGCGATGTCGTAGGTCGCCTCGGAGGGATAACCATGATGACTGACATCGTAATGACGATCGGGACCAGTGTGAAGACCGCAATGAGGGTAATCGGTGTCGTCATCATGATGGTGATGTAGGGCCTCGCCATCAGCGTCGTACACCTTCCACTTCCCGATCACCCAACCGACAGCGCAAGTCTACATCGCCCAGTGATGACGGGTTCGACGGGATAAAAGCTTTCGTACCAGAGCTCCACATCTGCAAGTACCCACGGAGCTTCAAACCAGTCACCGTTGAAAATTATGACGGTCATACCAATCCCAAGGAGTGGCTTCAGATCTATAGCACAGCTATTCGGTCCACAGGGGGAGACACCTATGTGATGGCCAATTACCTGTCGGTCTGTCTTGAGCCAACCGCTCGGATTTGGCTCACATCTCTTCCTGAAATGTCGATCTCTTTCTGGGGAGATCTCAACAAGAAGTTTATTGAGAACTTCCAAGCTACCTACAACCGGCCGCACAACCACTTTGAGCTCACCTACGTCAAGCAGAAGTCTGACGAATCCCTGTGCGACTACATCAAGCGTTTCTGTCTTCCAATGAGGGTTACAGAGTTTCGAATCCCTGTGCCAAGAAGACTGAAATCCCCAATGTCCCAGATCACTGGATCATTGCTGCCTTCCAAGGAGGGTTATAGAGTGATGACCTGGTTTGGGAGATCGGTCGACAGAATCATAATCTAGATCTGACCTCTCGAGAGTGCTTTGAGATTGCTGACAAGTATGCTTCTGGGGAGTCAGTACTGTATGACATCCGCAACAAGGGGAAGGAGAAGCGCCAGGACAAGCCGTAGTCCTCCAATAAGGACAAGAAGCGAAAGATTGACAACTTGGTTGCTTTGATAGACCGAACCAGGAAGAATCCTCAGATAAACCAACAGACCATGGAAGACTTGTTGAGTGGCCCATGTCTATGCAACCCAAAGGGAAATCACAAGGCAAAGGACTGCTACAGGTTGAAGGGGTTCGCAACTGCTGCGCTCAAAGTGGCTAAGTCACCATCAAGGCGGAAGAGCATCAACAAGCCTGATGACAACGAGAAGGACAAAGCAGGAGAGTTTCAAGAGCCTCGCAAGGTGGTGAACTTTATCTACGGAGGGCCCGACGCCTACTCGTCCAAGAGAAAGCAAAAAGCTAGAACTACGAGAGATCGACTCCATAGAACCAATTGTTCCCGAGTACATGAGATGGACTTAAATACCAATTACCTTTGATCGGTCGGATCACCCCAGACACCTGCCCCAGCCAGGTCATTATCCGCTTGTGCTCACGGCTACTATCCAGGAGATCAAGTTCAACAAAGTACTCAATGATAGAGGAAGCAACCTTGACTTTATCTTCACTGAGGCCCTCTAGGAGCTCGACTTGTAAATCTCCAACCTCAAGCCGAGTATCTCGCCCTTCCATGGGATTATGCCAGACAAGACCTCTGTTCCAATAGGACAAGTCACTCTGCCTATCATGTTCGGAACTCGAGAAAACTTTAGGACCGAGCGGATCACCTTCCAAGTGGCAGACTTCGAGAATGCCTATCACGCCATCCTCGGTCGACCGGCAATGGCAAAGTTCATGGTGATCCCACATTACCCATACCTCACTCTCAAGATGCCAGACCCCAAAGGAATTATCACCTTCCACTCTGATCTTCAGAACTCTTTCGATTGTGATGTGCAGAGTTGTGAGCTGGCCCACCAGCAATCGATGCTGTCCGACAGGTCAGAGATCCAGAAGGCAGTCGGCGATGTGGTGAGCGAGGAAGCGGAGATCCCTATAAAGAAGCCTACCAAGGAGAAGCTCCAGACGGATGACCTCCTGACCAGAGAGATACCACTTTGCCCTGAAGACCCTGCTAAGGTCACTTATGCAGGGGCTAACCTTGGGAAGAAATAGGAACTCGCGCTCACTCTTTTCCTCCAGGAAAACAGTGATATCTCTGCATGGCAATCTTCTGACATGCCAGGAGTTCTTAGGGAAAAGATTGAGCATGAATTAAGGGTGTCTCCTGGGGCTACACCCGTCAAGAAACGACTTAGAAGATTTGCTCAAGACCGCAAGGATACCATGAAGGAGATAGCAAGGCTTTTAGCTGCTAAGTTTATTAGGGAAGTGCACCATCCTAATTGGCTGGCTAATTCAGTCCTTGTACCTAAGAAGAATAAAGAGTGGCATATGTGTGTTGATTATATCAATTTGAACAAGGTTTGTCCAAAAGACCCCTTCGCTCTACCATGCATTGATCAGATCGAAGACTCAACAGCTGTTGGTCATATCTACGCACCCACTTATATACCGCAAGAGGACGGTGTACGACTGTAGCACTTTTTTCCTTGAATTGAGTATTCCAAGGTATACCGAATCCACTGGGACCTTAGGGATTTATTAAACAAAGTTAACAATAAAAGATCTAGTCAAGCCTACTGTCAAAGTCAGGTTGCATGAAGGGGAGACTGGCCAGCGCAAAGGTGCGTCAAATAGTAAATCTGTCGTTGTGCCGATCGGCGCGGGAGTCGAGCCAATCGGCACGCTGGTGAAACTGAACAAAAGTGCACGAGATCTAGTGAATCTAGGGTTGTGCCGATCAGCGCTGGAATTGAGCCGATCGGCACACTGGTGGATCTAAGCCTAAGTTGTTGCGCTGATCGGTGCAGGGTTGAGCCGATCGGCACACCAGTGAGTCTAAGCCAAAGTGTTCCAGATCTTGTAAACCTATGCTGGTAAGTGAGTAGCCAGATATCTACTAGTGAGATCGTAACCAGATAGTCTAATTGAATAGCATCATAATGGGTAATTACATAGATCAATAAAAACCTATAGAGAGTAAGATCACCCTACTTTCCGAGCGGCTCCCTATTTTATCACAGCGGGGAGGAAACCCTTAATCGCGCGAGTATTTTACCCTACTCAACTATTAGTGTTGTGCAGGCTTAGTGCTGTCCAAATACAATGTCTGAATACTATCAATACAATGTCCGAATACTATCCTAATCACCATGACTAAGATAATATCAAGTTACTTAGCCTAGAACTAAGCAATTGGAATAAGCACATGCATGATTATAGAATCAAGATAGACAAATCACCAAAACCATCATCAACATATTCAATCATACTTGAGATACATAGAGTAAGATTCATCCTCGTCGAGATGGCCTACCTTGACGGATCAACTCTTGACTCCAATGGTTCTTGAAACTCAACTAGAGATCTATTCTAACGGGGCAAGCCCCGGTGGCTCTAACTCATGGATCTGGTGTCCCTCTGTCGCCTCCTCTTCTGCGGCGAGGGTTTACAAGTATTTATAGGGGTTCTACTCCTAAAGGACTCGGTTTCTAGCAAATAAGGCAGTTGCGCCGATCGGCGCAAGCCGTGTCTTCTCTGATTTCTTCCCCGAGTCGGTTCCTCTGTCTTCCACAGCTGCCATGTGGGCCTTTTCCTTTGAGATAAAGTATTGTACTGTACGTTAAGATCTTGGAGTTCCATAAATCTTCTTGAAGTTCTATAATTCTTCTTAGACAAATATCATCAAGTGTCTTGCGCAGATAAACTTCCATAAACATGTGGAATAGGCCTCGGTCACTTCTGTGGGTCAAAACACCCTTGCGCTGATCGACTCATGGGCTGCGCCGATCGGCGCACTAGGCTTCTTTAGTGCTTTTCATCGGTTCTGGACTCCTGTCCTCTCCATCATCGCATTAATCACTAATTTTACCTGTTTCTTTAATAAAGCTCCAAAACAACGCATATACAAATATATAGGCAATATCACAGGTAAATGGCCTAAATTAGTATCAATTATGCTCTAATTGGGGTAATAATCACATATAAAAGGGCACTTAGGAAGTGCCAATAGTTTCCCCACACTTAAACCTTTGCTCGTCCCGAGTAAAGTAAAAGAAAGAAAAATCAAAAAACATACTCTTCCTATCATAAAAGATATCTCAAATCAGCAAATGTTGAACATTGTTCTATTGTGGTGTATTTCATATTGGTATTCAGCAAAATAGATCAAATATGGGCATACGCTTAAAGTTCTCCCCAAAGCAAAAGATCATGTCCAATTCATAAATTTTAACTTTTCCATACATGAGAATCACTTAAAAGATTGTTGTAAACATAGAGAATCTATCTTCCAAATAATCCAAGGCAACAACTCATCTTTCAAATCACTCAACCTATATTCTATATCATAATGATCAAATAATATTAGTGTAAGGCTTATATGAGTAGCTACGTGAGGTAATTCAAGGATTGCAAACATAAATCAATAATATATTATAAAGCTAGGAGATTATTCTTTGTTGGAATTATAGAAACTTATCAAGATGGCAATTAAGAAAGAAAAATTTAAGAAAGGACTAAGACTTTGGATATGTGGACATGTGCATAGCAAAAAATTTGATCTTGGAAGATTGCACATGGTTGGAATGATTCATGGCTATATTGAATTTCGACAATAAGCATGTCATATACCATCCCCCCACACTTAAAATTTTGCTAGTCTCTTAGCAAACAATAGAGTTTTTTTTTCACCATCTCTGCTGCGTCGATTGGCTCAGGGTGCGCCGATCGGCTCTCAACCCAAATTTACCAACATTTGTTGGTATTTGATTTGTCTGTCTTCAACTTTTATTTAAGAATTAAATATAGCCAGAAATATAGGATGTGGTCAAGAAATGATACTCAACAAGATGTTTTGGGTTTATGGTAGTGTACTCAGCGGAATTGAATTTTTGCACGAGTAATTTCAAGGCTAGAAAAAGATGCACAAAGAATTGCCATCTTAATAAAGTTCATACCAAAAAGAATTAAATCCTAACCGAACTCAACCATCGATTTAATCTTTATCTATATATCAAAGGTTCATGAGTATTGTTCAAAATATGGCATTGGTAGGTAAGGATCTTGAAAAAAAATAAATTCTAAAGTTCACAACATGAAAATTTATTTTTGAAAAGATTGGTACTAAGTTATCATTATAAACTGGACAACACAAATGAAGCACATCGGTACTCAAAATTGCTCCACATAAGACATATTTGTCGAATAATCATTAAGTGTAAGTTCGAAATTTTATTCAATGCTCAACACTATTTGATCTTCATCAACACTTTTCAAGAAAGAATAAATAATTCAATTCTCCTAATAGAGCATAACCGCCACCATTATATTAAGATCTAAACGTGAATACATGATGATGATGATTTTTGCATACACTTCATGAAAATAAAACTACTACTAACACACTTGCATGAAAATAAAACTACTACTAACACACTTGCATGAAAGTAAGCACACCCGATACATGGTTTCCCAACCCGCTCACACACATATAAGTAAACAAAGAAAAAGATTGCAAAAGATAAAAGAAGACACAAATCAGGAAACCGATACTCGTGCCAACTCCTAGGCACTATAGTCATCCGAAAGTGGAGTCAGTGGCTGATCAAAGCCATAGCACCGTGCCTTGAGTCGCTCGAACTCCTCCACCATCGCATCGTGGTTCTTCCTCCATTGGGACATGGCGTCCTCCATGCGCTCGATGTAGTGCATGTTGTTGTCGAGGTACCCCTGCATGGGCACGAAAAAGTCTGCACCGGGCACAGGAGGCACCACTCGTACACGCCCTTGGTACCTGTAGTCGATGCCTGCGCTGCAGTAGGGTGCACCGATTGGCGCGTTGCCTACGCCGATCGACGCAGAGGGCTGTCAACCGCCCGCTGCGTTGCTCCACCCTGACTGGTACTGCTGGTACTCCTGGCGTGACCCCCAGGAATCCCACTCGCTGCTGGCTGCTGTAGATGTGTCCGGCTGTCGAACCCGCCCACGGCAGTCCTTGAGAACTCGGCTCCCCCTCCAAGAGACCTTCCTCAAGCCAATTTCCTCCCTCCAGCATGCGAGGGAGAAAAACTCCTAGCTCCGCACACGGGAGCTTTACGTTGGTGCCGCCGACATGGAAGCCGACGCGAACACTTCCTGTGACAATATTGCCACGAGTCATATTCTTGGCGATCTCCGTCACGCACTCCCACTTGTCATCGCGCCCTCTCGGTCCGTCGCTATCGCGGACGAGGGCTGCTAGGCGTTGAAGATAGGCCCCGAAGGCCAACTTCTTGCTTGCCATGCCCCTCTTGTTGAGCCAACCCCGCACCATCACTGACATAGGATTGCATTGAGACGGACTCACGATGGTGTTGAAGAGCCACCGCAAGTCCATATCGGTGACGTTGCTGGAGTCGACCTTGTCGCCTATGCGCGCCGCCAACCACCGATGAAAAACTTGAATGGTCAGGTTGCGGATGTTGCCGTGCTTCATCTCCTCTATGAACGAGAGCCGCCTCTAAAAGGAGTCCAACTCCCCACGTCCCAAGATGTCGGCGACGTCGGCGTCGGCGTCGAAGCCGAAGGCTTGAGCTGCCGCCTCCATGGTCACCGTGTGGCTGATGTCGTGGACGCGGAAGTTGACGGTCTCGCTACCGTCTTCGACGGTACCAAGCCTCATCGTAGAAGCAACCTCGGTTATGACGTCGAGGTTGTAGTCCATGGGGATGAAGTGGAAATCCACCTAGCCGAGGTTGTCTAGCATCCTCCTTAAGTCCTCCCACATGCCGATCGAGGTGAGGAAGGTGTCGTCCAGATCGAAGTTGGGGACGAAACTTCCCCTCACCGCGAGGTAGTGCTGCTGTTCCTCCGCGCTCAGAAGGGTGAAGCCCTCCTCCACCATGCACGGCATGAATGCCGGCAGCGGTGGTGATGTGGGAACCCCACGGCTTGCCGCCATTTGGCTCCTCGTAGCACGCCCTGTTGGAAGGGACGCGCCGGAGACGGAGTGACGGGCGCGGACCTCGTATGTCGCCGCTGCCGAGCTGGTGGATGCACCACCTACCGACATGTCATCACGAGCGTCGGAGCCACCCCTCGCCGAGGAGTTGCCGCTCGACTCGCTGCTGTCGCCGGAACTGCTCCCCCGGTGCAGCCTCTTGCCCAACTTGCCGACGGAGGAGCGGAGACGATCCATCTGCGAGGAATGCGGAACGTGTGCGAGATCGTGGGTAGTGGGGAAGGTGGAGAGATTACCGGGATGGTGTGCCGAATGGGGGTGCCTGGCCTCCTTTTTATAGTGTGGGAAACTTCCAGGAGAAGGAACCGCCATAAAATTTCAAAATTTGAGAGCGCACCGATCGGCACGGGAACTGCGCCGATCGGCACAATTCAAATTTTGAATGCTCTGACCACTCTGATGCTTGATTCCCCTCCTTCATGTCGCTTCCTGGCACATCATGTTGGTTGGCAGGGGAACAGCACGGAATCCTGATGTCTAGTTGGCGGCGCCGATCGGTGCGGGACCGTGCCGATCGGCGCGCCGTCTCCTTTTCAGCTTTTGGTCAATTCCGTGTCTCCTCTGTACTGCACACCTGTATAATAATCATAACTGTTCCTCAAAATCAATGTCTGCCGTCTTTGTCGCCTATTGGGAACATCATGGGTACCCGCGCCGATCGGCGCAGTAGGGCGCTGAACGGCGCAAGTCCCTTGCACCTCGTCTTTAGGTCCAACGCTGATTCTGATGCCTCATGTTCATCTCTTTCACCTAATTTCCACTTCTCCAATGTTCTTGTAGTATTGGCATACGTGTCGGGGCTCATCTGATGATCGCGCCGATCGGCGCCGACATGCGCCGATCGGCGTGTCGTCCGTTTTTGCTTCTGGCCCCTCGCTTCTTCACTAGATGTTGTCTTCATGTTTGAAAATAGCTCTGTCTCCGAAAATTATTGTGCTGGTTTAGCACTCCTTCAATTCTGGCCGTCGTCGGCCTTCTGTCCTGGCTTGGGCAATGCTGAGCCGATCGGCGCAGATGTGCGTCGATCGGCGCAAGCTCTGTTCCTTCCTATTTTTGGTCTTTTTTTTATATTCCTGCATTGTTAGATTACAGTATGTATATACATAGTCTTGAACGAATAAACAGACAACGCAAGAGCACATAAGAATTAAGCACACACTTTTCTAATTTTTTTTATTTTATTCAGGAGATTATTTTTATCACAAGCAAGCAAATTTAAAAACACCGGGTTGCCCTCCCGGCCAGCACTAATTAACTAAATGAAATGGGTTGCCCTCCCATAAGCACTAAATAACTTCTAAGTCCCCCGATCATTGGGTTGCCTCCCAAGAGCGCTCTAGTTATTTAAAGGTCAAAGAGCTCGACCTCCCTGCAAACAATCAATCCTTAGTGTCGCGGTGCGGGATGTGAAGCCGCGACACTACAAGGTTATCTTATCTCCATGGTTCATATAGCTTGGACGACCTATCCAAACATCCCCTCCAATTACTTTCGACTCCTCGATGCCACGGTGTCTTGTATCTCTTCACTTCATCAATAGCACGGCACTCTTCTTCCTTTGGGTGAAACTTGAAAGAGTAGGGAGTCCCACTTATATCAAAACTTATCTCACCACTCCCAACATCAATACTTGCCTTTGTTGTCCCCAAGAAGGGTCTGCCTAAGATCAACGGGGTCCTCGTCCTCTTATCCATATCAAGCACAATAAAATCAACAGGAACAATATGATCTCCAATTTGAACAGGCACATCCTCAGCAATTCCATCAGGGAAGCGTATCGATTGATCGGCTAACTCCAAACACATACCCATAGGCTCTAATTCAGGAAAATTGAGATTTGTGAATATATGACGGGGCATAACACTTACGCTTGCTCCAAGATCGCACAAGCACCTATCAAATATCCTTGTTCCAATCATGCATTTGATGCTTGGTGATCCAGGGTCGGGTTTCTTCTCCAGTGCAACATCATTGATTGCCGCCGTTAGTTCCTTAGTGACCTTCACAACCTTCTTAGAAACTAGAGACTTCTTGTTTTGCATCATGTCCTTAATGTACTTAGCATAGGTGGGAACTTGGATAGCGTCAACAAAAGGGACATTGACGTAAAGCTTCTTCATAATACCGACGAATCTTGCAAACTGCTCGTCGTGTTGTCGCACTCTTTCTGTCTTCGTCAATAGTTGAGTATCTAGAAACATGGCAGGGTCATGCTCTTCTGTCTCCACGCCCATTTTCAGACCAGAGAGGTCATCATCCTCCTTGCGCGGATCGGCGCTTTCAGGGAGCCGATCGGCTCCGACAGGGTCGTCGCGCCGATCGGCGCCGGGTGTGCGCCGATCGGCGCGAAGCTTCTTTGCTCCCGCAGAGTGTTCTGGATCTTCTGTTTGTTTTCCTGATCGCGTAGCTATTGCCTTCAACTGTTCTGCAGACATCGTATTGCCAGGAATAGCCCCCTTATTGCCTTGAATGGCTTGCGATAGCTGTCTCATCTGTTGCTCCATAATCTTGGTATGCTTTAAAATCTGCTTGTTGGAGCTCCCAATTTCTATGACCTTGTCATTAACTCTCTCAAGGACACGATCAATCTCCTTGAATCTAGCTTGATTGTCCTTGTTAATCTTCTCTTCAGCTTGGAAGAACTCATGACATTGGAGACGAAGTGGGATAGAGTTTTGCATGGACGAACTAGGAGAGAAAGAATTCCTTTATTGTTGATATTGGGGCTTCCATCCACTATTCTTCATATATTCTAACATCTTCATCTCTTCAGGGCAATCTTTCTGCACATGACCAAATTCTCCACACTCACTACATGTTGAGCGCGATTCCGCCAGCTTGAGTGTCTCTTCCTTAGGGATATGAATATTATTGTCCAACCTTCTTTGGATAGCATCAAGGCGATCTATAATCAATTCTTCCTGAGTCTTCTCAATCACACTCTTCGCTACTCCTTTGAAGGTTGCAAATTCCTTGAGCTTCTCTCACCATCCCACGATTGATTTTCAACTAACAACTTGATCAAATTCTTAGCTTCGACGGGGGTTTTTGACATGAATGATCCTGCAGCTGAGACGTCCAAATGTTGACGTGATAAAAGATTCAATCCAATGTAGAACTTCTCAACAACTTCTCCAACCGTTAGACCATAATGAGGGCATGCATCCATATGCTCATTGTATCTTTCCCATGCTTCTCCAATGCTCTCATCAATATTCTGTGTAAATCCAAGAATCTTATTTTTCAAAGCTTGAGTCTTACCGGGGGGGAGTATTTGGCCAAGAATTCAGCTGCTAATGTGTTCCACACCGTTTTCACTGTGTTTTCCAATCCATTATACCATTGCCTGGGGCGTCCAACTAGAGAGAAGGGGAACAGCCTCACACGCGCTTGATCTCCTGTCAATCCCGCTATCTTGAATGCGCTGCAAACTTCAAGGAAGTGTTGCAAGTGATGATTGGGATCTTCTGGACCTGTGAACGGTTGTTGCGCCACTATTCCAACATATCTCTCCAATTGATACGGAAGTTGATCCTGAGCTTCTTGGAAATCTGTCTTGACAATACTAGTCAATTGTGGCTTGAGACGATTAACCATAGGCACCTCTGCCATCTCCTCTTCTTCTTGCTCTTGAACTGAGTCTTCTATTGTGAATAATACTCGAGGTGTTGCGCGGACTGCTTCTAAATCTCCAAGTGACTTACTTCTCTTCTCTGCTGTTCTCTTCTTGTGTAAGAGTCTTTCTGGATCATCGGCGTAATTAGAGGGTTTGTTTGACTTAGGACCGTCCATACCTGTTAGTTTCACTTAACAGAATATATGTACTAGAGAGACAAGTAAAGCACAATGAATAAACACTAATACATCAAACAATGTTTAAAAAGCACAATGAATAAACACTAATACATCAAACAATGTTTAAAAACCTGCTATGGTCCCCGGCAACGGTGCCAGAAAAAGGAAGCTTGTTGGTCGTATCTACGCACCCACTTATATACCTCAACAGGACGGTGTACGATTGTAGAACTTTTTCCCTTGAATTGAGTATTCCAAGGTATATCGAATCCACTGGGACCTTAGGGATTTATTAAACAAAGTTAACAGTAAAAGATCTAGTCAAGGCTACTGTTAAAGTTAGGTTGCATAAGGGGGAGACTGGCCAGCGCAAAGGTGCGCCAGACAGTAAATCTGTCGTTGCGCCGATCGGCGTGGGAGTCGAGCCGATCGGCACGCTGGTGAAACTGAACAAAAGTGCACGAGATCTAGTGAATCTGGGGTTGTGCTGATCGGCGCTGGAAATGAGCCGATCGGCACACTGGTGGATCTAAGTCGAAGTTGTTGCGCCGATCGGCGCAGGGTTGAGCCGATCAGCACACCAGTGAGTCTAAGCCAAAGTGTTCTAGATCTTGTAAACCTATGCTGGTAAGTGAGTAGCCAGATATCTACTAGTGAGATCGTAACCAGATAGTCTAATTGAATAGCATCATAATGGGTAATTACATAGATCAATGAAAACCTATAATGAGTAAGATCACCCTGCTTTCCGAGCGGCTCCCTATTTTATCGCAGCGGGGAGGAAACCCTTAATCGCACGAGTATCTTACCCTACTCAACTATCCAATAGTGTTGTGCAGGCTTAGTGCTGTCACTGCTAAACACCACTACTGGCATCATCAAGCAACCATAATCAATACAATGTTTTAATACTATCCTAATCATCACGATTAAGATAATATCTACTTACTTAGCCTAGAACTAAGCAATTGGAATAAGCACATGCATGATTATAGAATCAAGATAGACAAATCACCAAAACCATCATCAACATATTCAATCATACTTGAGATACATAGAGTAAGATTCATCCCCGTCGAGATGGCCTACCTTGACGGATCAACTCTTGACTCCAATGGTTCTTGAAACTCAACTAGAGATCTATTCTAACGGGGCAAGCCCCGGTGGCTCTAACTCATGGATCTGGTGTCCCACTGTCGCCTCCTCTTCTGCGGCGAAGGTTTACAAGTATTTATAGGGGTTCTACTCCTAAAGGACTCGGTTTCTAGCAAATAAGACGGTTGCGTCGATCGGCGCAGGATTGCGCCGATCGGTGCAAGCCGTGTCTTCTCTGATTTCTTCCCCGAGTCGGTTCCTCTATCTTCCACAGCTGCCATGTGGGCCTTTTCCTTCAAAATAAAGTCTTGTACTGCACGTTAAGATCTTTGAGTTCCATAAATCTTCTTGAAGTTCCATAATTCTTCTTAGACAAATATCTTCAAGTGTCTTGCGCAGATAAACTTCCACAAACATGTGGAATGGTCCTCGGACACTTCTGTGGGTCATAACACCCTTGCGCCGATCGGCTCATGGGCTGCGCCGATCGGCGCACTGGGCTTCTTCAGTGCTTTTTGTCGGTTCTGGACTCCTGTCCTCTCCATCATCGCATTAGTCACTAATTTTACCTGTTTCTGCAATAAACCTCTAAAACAACGCATATACAAATATATAGGCAATATCACAGGTAAATGGTCTAAATTAGTATCAATTATGCTCTAATTAGGGTAATATTCACATATAAAAGGGGCACTTAGGAAGTGCCAACAATAGCCAGGTGTGAGATTTTGAACTTTCTGGATGCCTATTCAGGCTAACACCAGATCCCACTGAACATCAAAGATCAAATCAAGACCTCCTTCATAACTCCTTTTGGCGCCTATTGCTACATCACTATGTCGTTCGGTCTGAAAAACGTTGGCATGACTTACCAACGTGGTACTCAACGCTGCCTTGAAACTCAGATCGGTCAGAACGTAGAAGCCTATGTTGACGACATTGTTATAAAGACTCGGAATGTTGAAGAACTCATATCTGACCTGGCAGAGACATTTGACAATTTGAGATGATACTCAATGAAGTTGAATCCTAAGAAGTGTGTCTTTGGTGTGCCTTTGAGAAAGTTGCTCGGCTACATTGTTTCCAAGAGAGGCATTAAAGCTAACCCGGAGAAGATCAAAGCCATCATCAACATGGTGCCACCGAATTCTCAAAGGGACATGCAAAAGTTGACCGGATGCATGGCTGCTCTAAGTCGCTTTATATCCCGACTGGGAATAAGGGGTCTACCTTTCTTCAAGCTACTCAAGAAGCAGGACAACTTCGTTTGGACAGAAGAGGCGCAGTCAGCTTTGGATGAGTTGAAGGACCACCTTAGCCGCATTCCAGTCATGGTGCCTCTAGAGCCACAAGGGAAGCTTCAGTTTTATATTTTGGCTACAATACAAGTTGTAAGTATTGTTCTGACGATCGACCGAGAGGAAGTGGGTCATGTACAAAAAGTACAACACCCGGTATATTTCGTCAGCGGGTCCTCAGTGCCTCTAAGTTGCGGTACCACTAGATCTTGAAGCTGCTGTATGCGCTCTTGATCATCTCGAGGAAGCTGAAGCATTATTTTCAAGCTCACCCAATTGAATTCCAAACATCTTTTCCACTCGAAGAGGTTCTTCACAACCGCGAGGCGGTCAGCAAAGTTGCTAAGTGGGCAATCGAACTTGGTCAATACACCATAACGTTCGCAGCCTGCTCGGCAATCAAAGGACAAGCTCTGACGAACTTTGTTTCTTAGTGGACGGAGATTCAGCTACCTCCTGCATCACAAGACCTCGAATACTAGCAAATGTATTTCGACGGATCACTCCAGTTGCAAGGCATGGGGGTGGCATCATTCTCATGTCCCCACAAGGAGAGAAGCTTAGATACGTTCTCTAGATGAATTTCCGAGCGTCCAATAATGCGGCAAAGTATGAAGAACTTCTCCATGATATGTGCATTGCCATATCACCCGGTATCCAGCATCTCGACATCGTTGGTGACTCGGCTCTGGTAATCAACCAGGTTACTAAGGATTGGAATTGCGTGGATGACAACATGAATGCCTATTATTAGGAGGTCAGGAAGCTAGAGAACAAATTTGATGGACTCAAGTTTACACATGTTCTTTGCGACACCAACCAAGCTACTGATGAGCTAGCAAAGATGGGGTCATCGAGATTGATGGTTCCACCTGGTGTTTTCCTCCACACTTTAGACAGTCCTACTGTCACTCCTCGGCCAGAAGTGTTGACACCGATGTTGCGGAGTCAGCGATTGATGCAAATAGAGAGACCAACTAGCATGACCCAATTGTTCAATTTTTGACTAAGGGTACGCTGCCTATGGATCCACATGACCAGCAAAGGTTGAAGGCACAAAGCCGAGGATATTTGATGGTGGACGATCTGCTTTATCACGGGGGTGGATCTAATATATTGATGCGATGCATCTCTATTCCAGAAGGCAAGGAGTTGATGGCAGAAATCCATGCAGGAGCATATGGTAACCACGTGGCGTCCAATACTTTGATCGGCAAAGCTTTTTGGCAAGGGTTCTATTGGCCCATGGCAGTTGAACATGCACACCAGATTGTTCGGACGTGTGAGGCATGTCAATTCTTCGCTCAGCAAACACATGTGCCTTTGTAACAACTTCAGATGATACCAATGACTTGGTCGTTTGCAGTCTAGGGGCTTGACATTGTTACTCCTTTCAAGAAAGCTCCAGGTGGGTTTACACATTTGTTTGTTGTCATCGACAAGTTCACCAAGTGGATTGAAGCAAAGCCGGTTGGCAAGATTACCTCCAAGAAGGCGGTCGAGTTTGTCAGAGAGGACTTCACTCGATTTGGAGTTCCTCATGATATCATTACTGATAATGGCACTCAGTTCACATCTGAGGAGTTTCGTGACTTTGTTGATCATGTCACGGACCCGCCTTACCACGGAGGCGGCTCCGTTCCAGGATCTCCCTCGGGTGGCGACACGCGCTGTGGCGCCCAATAGTACAATACACGACAGAGAAAATAATTGCAACAGGAACATAGGTGGAGAAGCAGAGTTTACATAAATCCGAAGTTATATTACAAACCGGAGTTTTGACCGAATAAAATTTGCGGAAGCGAAAAGTTCAACACTAGTTCACCAGTTCGACGATATAGCTAAGATACAATCGCCCTCTCACGGCGACACACAGGGAACATCCCGGCCATAATAGGTGCCTTGCCCAAGCACCGTACCGGCAGACAAGAACCTAATCTTCCTCTTCATTCGTGCACAGCTCCCATTCGATGTTCCAACAGTCGGGACGTTGGCCCTCCCAATGGAATCTTCCTCCACAGTGGCACTCCCCGACCTGGTCATCTGAAAACCACATAGAGCTACGCCCTGAGTAACTAATTTACTCAGCAAGACTGACCCGTCAGAATGGCCATCTACAGCCGACACCTAAACATGCAAGGCTAGGGCTAGGGTTTTAAATTGCCAGAAAACCCGCCTAAGAGTGGATCCCTATTTTTCAAGTTTTAGCATCAAGTTGAGTTGTCATGCAGAGAAATAAATTTAGTTTGCACTAGAGCTATAACAATCATAGTTGCAATACAATCTTAATAAATTCAAACAGCAGTGTTAAACCCACACAGCATCTTAATGGCTTCCGGCACTGTTCCGTAGCAGCGATCAAGTGGTACTCGTTACTGTGAGGGGCAGCGACTCGAATCGATTTACATCCTGCAGGAGAAACCTGCTTGCACGACCCATACGCGCTTCCAGGAAGCCGCATGGAGCAACCTTTCGCTCACGGTACCGCAGGGTCTTCCGGGTCCAGACTCCCCCGAGAAGGGTCCCCCATCGCGATGCGCCTCATGCCGCCATCCATGGGTGGATTGTTCCCTCCTCTCAGTCCCAGTTCCAACAAAGAAGGGAGAAGGCTATCTTCGGACCAAGCGATAGTCGTAGCTACTTCGGTTTACTGGGCCCATATCTCCAGCATGCAAACAGTACATTCAAACTTGATCCCATGGGCCGGACACGAGGCGTAGCCTTAGGGGGGACTCGGACGGGGCTACCTCCTTGAAGACAAACTGTCCTTCCCTTTCCACCTAGTTGCCCGTCCAGTCTTCATTGTGATTCCATCCACCCTTTTCTTCATCCAAACCCATTTCCCAGTGATAATAATTCCTATCTACGAGTGGTCTCCATACCACTCGATGAGTAGTCGTTCTAATTTAAGCAGAGCGACTATCATCCTGAGGCTAATAATCGGAAGGAGGACCTACTGCACGCTAGGGTTGCAATCAACTCCTATCACTTAATGCATAGGCAAACTTACATCCCTAGCTAGTGATAGAATAAAAATTTAAAACGGAGTTATGCACCGGGGCTTGCCATGGTTCTGCTCTTGGTCAGCTACGGCACCTTCAGCTCCTTCGGGATCCTGCTCCGGTCCTGCCTCCACGTGGTTCACGGCGTGATCTATATGATGCAAGAGGGAATGCTATGAGAGAAGATTCATGGCACTTCCTTAATAAATACGTTAATGCATATTGTTATCAGTGGAATTAAACGGTGTGCGGTGAGACGTTTGAAAGCATCACTCAAGGAGTGGGGCACAGGACGAGGGTACTTCGTGTATTTCCTTCATGGACTCCAGTACTTGACCGCGACGACATCGCATCCAAGTACGGTGTGTCGGTGGGTGCCGGGCAAAGCTGTGCAAGTACCGCCTAGGGTTTGCAGGTGCTAACTAATTAGCATTAGTGTGAGCAGAACCCTCGTAAAGTGCAAGTACCCGCGAACAGCCCTAAAGCGGATCCATTTTATCAACGGTTAAAATTGCACTCGGGGCACAATTTATTTCGTCGATAAGGTTCTGCTCTTCAAAAGGGGCAGGGGTGATTACTAAAATTAGGTTACACCAGGAGAGAATTAATTGTTAAGTTTCCCTATCAAAAACTAAGCCAAAAATTAATTATTAATTATTATAAGGAAAAAGGCATTAAATTAATTTCAGCTAATAAACATAGAATTTCTATATGAAAATTTTCTAGGAAGACTAAAACTGAAAACCCTACCTGGAGGCCAATTTTTAATATTTTATCAGCTCGCTGTAATTAATTAAAATTCTATTAGTGTTTCTCCTATTTATTTTAACCCTGGTATAAAAATCACTAAACATGTGGCATTAGTATTTTTCTACAACAGTGCAAGTTCACACCAGTCTAACAAAATTTATTTTGCTACAAAATTCCTATTATTCAATTTACTATGCAATTTACCAGTTTAACCAATTTCTAGAAATGAATAAATTACGAAAATCCGATTTAAACACCGTGGGCCGCAAAGAGGCAGCCCACTGGGCTGGGACTCGCGCGTGGCCCAGCGGCGAGCACGAGCGCGAGGGCGCTCGGCCGAGCGCGGCCCAGAGCGAGGCCAGGCCCACTCGCCTTCGTGGCCTAGCGGCCAGCGGGGCCGACTACGCGCGCGCGCGCGCGCGTGCGCTCGCCGGAGCACGGCGGCGCCGGCAGGGGGGGGCTCGCCGCAGCTTGCTGCGGTCACTGGCTCGGGCTGGTCCAGAAAGGAGAAATGATCTACTCAACACCGCGCACTCATCTAAGCTATCGGAAACCACCGGCGATGGCCGGACGTAGCCCAGCCGCGGCGGCGGAAACAGGGCAGAGGTCGTCGTCGGCTAGCACGGCAAGGGAAGGGCGGTAGGGCTCGGGATCTAGTCGGAGAGCTTCACTGGAGCACGGAGAAGGAAGTCACCGAGCTTCTCCTGCAAGAGGGAGGCCGGGGGTGTGGTCTCACCGGCGAGGTGGGGGTTGCGGTGGTCGGCGGCGGCCTCGAGCGACGAACTAGGGGAAAACGTGGTCGGATTTGCCCATCCCGAGCTCAAACGCGTGCGCGAACAAGATGGGAAGCTCCTCGAGCAAGGAATCGGTCAGGGGCTCACCGTGGGTGCCGGGCGACGCGGGGGAGCAGTTTCGGGGTCGACTGTCAGCGCCGGGGAAGAACCGGGCCGATCTCCCAATGCCGACCGCGCGGTGCAGGGGAAGCAGGTGCAGGCTCGTCGGGTCGTCTCGGCGCTGCTTCCGGAAGCTTGGCTCGGGCTCCGGCAGGCAGTGGCGGCCAGGCGACGCGGAGCAGCGGCGATGGCGGAAGCAGAGGCGATGGCGGAGAGAGAGCGAGAGAGAGGGAGTGAATGCGGGGGCGATTTCGTTCGGACAGGGGACAGAGGGATGTCCGAACGTGCGTGTGGGGCCGTCGATCCGCGGCAACGGCCGTTGGCCGTACGCCGGCGACCACGCGGCGCGCGACGGCCGGGGCAGCGCGGCCTCGACCGGTTGTGTTTCTTCGGGGTCACTGACAGGCGGGTCCCACGGCTGTTTTTTCTTTTTCCTTTTCTTTTTCCAATCCTTTCAGCCGACTGCCTTTGCAAATTTTGTTAGAATTAAACCAGATCTGCTAAAATCAGACCAAAATTATGGTAGGCTCCTCTTAATGTGCTGGTTTTTACAAAAATACTAACTACCAACAGTCCCCACTACAAAAAGCTCAGGAATTTTATGAACAGAGCTGGTTTTTAACCATTCTAACAATTATTTGAGGCCTTTATTGATGGATTAAAATTCTAAGGAAATTCCCAAAATTCTAATTGACCAAGACCATCAACATATAATTTTTGCAAAGGTGAGTCTTATTGAAAATTTGGGACTTGCAGTTCAAAGGTCATTCAAATGGGTTTTTAAATTCAATTGAATTGCAAATTTGAATTCAAACTCAAATGCTTGGTGTCATGGTTTTAAACTGCCTAGGTGACACCCTTGGGACCCTATTGACACTAGGAGTGTCACAGATCAGATGGGACTAAAAATCCACTTTGCGTTAGTGGCTCATCCTCAAAGCAATGGGCAGGTCGAACGGGCCAATGCTATGATTCTTCAGGGGTTGAAGCCCCGGATTTTTTACAGTCTCAAGCCATATGTCGGTCGGTGGGTCTGAGAGTTACCTTCGATCCTTTAGGGGCTACGTACTAATGTTAGTTGGGCTACTGGTCAATCACCCTTCTCGTTGGTATACGACTCCGAGGCCATGTTACCGACTGAGGTAAACCTCGTTTCAACACGGATTAAGGGGTATGAAGAAAAGCTTTCTGAAGACAACCGAGCGATCGAGTTGATTGCGGTAGGGGAGTTGCGTGACCGCGCTCTGTTTTGGTCAGCAGTATACCAACAAGGCATGCGGTGCTATTACGACGAACATGTTCGGAGTCGTCAGTTTCAAGTTGGAGAGTTAGTACTGCGCCAAGTGCAATCAATGAAGAATAAACACAAGTTATCCCCCAAGTGGGAAGGTCTCTATGTGGTTATGGAAGTCACTCGGCCGAGGGCTTATCGACTGATGTATGAAGATGACGACGATGTGCCAAACTCCTGGAACATAAACCAGCAACATCGCTTTTATACTTCATCTATTTTATGTATTCACATGTATTATCATTGAATAAAACTTCTGTCTTTTTTATGAAAGATGTTTTAAGTTGTTTTCATTCTTATTTGTCTCGATTCCTTAATTTATACATTAAACAATCTTGATAAATTCTGGTTTTAGGCTTTTTTGACCGATTTCCCATATCTTGACCCGGTCTTATAGTTTATGGTCTAATGCTAAAATAATAAGGTGATACAATTTTGATCTGCACAACAGACTACCACTACACTAAACCTAGAGCCAAAGTGCGAGAGGTCATGTGTCGACTAGTTGACTCTGATTGTTACGCCGTTGTAAATTATGACCCCAAATGTTAAGGCAGGCCGATGCATCTTCTGTTTTTATCTCTAAAATCTTATAGTAGGAAGGTATAAGTACAAATGCGCGGATACATAGCTAAGTACTAACCAATCTACTAATGAGAGGTAGGAGATTGCTTTTTGAATTTTTAGTTGACTTTACTTGTTTAGTGATTATTTAATTAACTAAGCAAGATAAGATATTTATATACATAAGGAACAAACTGTTTCTACAATCAAGATACTACTAAAGTATTTCTGTTACAGGCTTAATTACAATTATGGTGAAGAAGAAGAAGCATCATCTTCGGGCTCTACATCTGGAGTAGCTGGAGGAGTAGGGATAGCCGGTGTGACATCAACTTTCTCCACCTGGACACGTGAAGTCTCCATCATGGAGTCAAGCAGCAGCTGGCACTGGTCAACTATAAGCTTGGGGTTGAAGCCTTCCCTGATTTTATCTTTGGGAAGCTCAGGACTCCAGGATTTGTAGATTGCCAGCAGTTGGCTCCTAGCTTCAACAGCAACCCGTTTAGTACGTTGCTCGATGGCTTCGGGTGCGTGCTCCAGAAGATAATCCATGGAGTGTCTGGTCTGTTTGACTTGGTTTGCATGAATATAATTCAGAGCCTTCCGAGCACTGTAAGATAAGGCTGCAAGACCCGTAAGAAGGGTAGAAGATGAAACCTACAAGGAGATGATGAATAAAACAATAGAGAGCTTACTGGCAAGATTACTTTTGAAAGTCGTAGCACTACCTTTGGCATTCTTCAACTTCTTCTCAGTTTCCTCCAGGTTCTTCATCAGAAGAATGACCTCAGCATCTCGCTCAGATAGCGATTTGGTTAGCCCATTCTTCTCATTAGTCAGAGCATCTAAGAACCTTTGCTGATTTGAAGTGAGCTTTTCGAATTCTGCTATTCTCTTTTCGTGAGCTGGGAAAACATACAAGATCTTAAACAAACAAGTTCAAGGTTGAAGGAAAAGACTATGAAGTGTTACCTTCATCCTTCAGCTGGTTCTGCTCTAATAGAGTAAAGGGTCTCCAACTCCTTTTGGGCCCTTTGAAATATTTGAGCTCGGACTGGAAAAATGAGAGCTACGTCTTGAGTTAGAAGACTTGCAAGATATCAAGACAATTTAAACAAGACTTCCAAGAATTATTTACCAATGCCTTCAGCTTCGAGTGCGTCTATCCTTGATTGCTTGTCCTCAATCAGAGAGTAAACTTTCTAAAAAAAGGAATAGAGTGGATTAAACACTTTTAATATGCTTAAGGAAGAGTAAAATCCAGGTATTGATGTACCTTGGATAGCTCTCGGTGTTGCTGAAGAAGCTCGAGGTCGGAAGCTTTAGGCCGCTCTGTTGGTTTGTTGACCGACACAGCCTTATCCTTGTTCGGGGTCGGCACTTTGGCGGTCGGCGCAGAAGTAACATCCTTGGGCGTGGCAGGAATATTTGAAGACTTCACCACCCCAGTCTGCACGCTTGATGGCGTGTTCACAAACTGAAGTGGGTCGGCCGGTTGAGGTCTTGGAGCACTCGAAGACTTTGCTACCTTAGTCTGCACACTTGATGGTGTGGGAACAGACTAGGACAGATTGATCGGATGAGATGCTGGGGTCAGGGCCGAGTCCTTTGTCACTGAGACATTTGGTGTCTCAGTTGATAGTGTAGTATGTTCATTGCATACATTTAATACAATTGGAGAAATGCTCTGGATCAACAAGAAAGAGTGAGTAGATACAAAGGTACTTACTTGGAGGCTTGCTTGATTTTAATCCTGCTGACTCTCCTCTTCGACAAGGTGGTCTGGGAATCGGGAAGTTTCCTCTTCAAAGAAGATTGTTTTATGGCCTCCGAAGACTTTGTCGCAGCCCCTGCATTGTCATTATCCAATTGGGGTGCCCGGTCTGATCCAACAGGGTTGATGATAATCCATGGAGTGCGTGGTCTGCTCCGACCGTCTTGATGGTTGGTCGGAGGAGACCGGGGGTTGCGGACCGACCATTTGGGGGTGCACTTGGGCATCATCTTCGTCGTCATTATCCCTAAGGTATTGTCGGTGACGATGGGTGGTCCTCTTCACCCGTTGATCTGGGGAGGGCAGAATGACAGTTGGGATAACCGAGCTGCTTGCATCGCCGACCGGATCGGTCTGATGCATGCTCCCACCAGCTCCCGAGCTTGACCCGGTGTGGTCGGTCTGGTGTGAAGATCTGGTAGCATAGTGCACCCCTTCCGCTTCAGTCGGTGGGAGTGGAGGGTGAGACACATAAGTGTCAAGAACCTACAAGCCAGCATGAAGATATTATTCATTTAAATCATTCTACCTAGAATGAATTTTGAAGGACGTCCAAGAAGTTTAAAGCTTACTTGGGCTCGATGAGTGCCCTTGTTGTATGCCACCATAATCAAGGTACTGTCTTGAGGTTCGACCAACTCGAACATCTTGCTCAGACGAGTCCGGTGCAAAGTTGGGTTTGGAGGGTTGGGTACCTCTCTGGTCTCATCATCAGAGACATATTCCCATCTCGGGTGGCATTGCTGCTTGAGTGGCTGCACTTGACGCACAATGAAGCTCTTGGCGATGGTGATACCATCAATCACTTTTTTCTTCAGCTCGGCAATATTTTTCAGTAGTTCCTGCACTTGAGCATCGTTTGGATTTGGCTTCTCTGACCAAGATGCTTGGGGGCTGGCTTTTGCACCGGTGAAATCCGAGATGATGGGAAGGGGATTGTCATAGTAGAACCACTCCTCCCGCCAGCCTTGTTCCTAGAGGCCAGCGGGACATCGATGTAGGAGTCCTTCTTCCGCAGTTGGATGCCGACGCCACCGACTGCTTCCTGATTGGCGGCTGACGGTAGAGGCTGGAGAATGAAGAGGTGCCAAAATAGAGTGAAGTGTGGCAGAATGCTCAGGAAAGCTTCACACATATGCACGAAGATAGCAATATGAAGAACAGAGTTGGGATTGAGATTAATTAACTCAATCCCATATAAGAATAGGAGCTCACGCAAAAAACTGTAGCAGGGGACTCCGAAGCCTCTCTCAAAAAAGGAGCAGAAAACAACTATCTGCTTATGGATAGGGAGAGGATGCGGATCGGATTCCAATACCTTCCAGCTGAGGCGGGCCTGTTTCGGCAAGATGCCATCGACGACCATGGTGTTCAGCGTGTCAGCATTGATGGAGTTTTGGGGAAACTCGCGCAGCAGCTCCGAGATATCCAACTCCGACGAGGAGGACTCGACGGCGGTGGCTCCCTTCGGGTCCTTCACCAACTTGCGTGACATGGCGACGAGCAAAGGAGTGCGGTGGATCTGGTGTGACCCTAGCCTAGGCCTTCTCCTACAAAGAATTCAGGGGCTTGGGAGCACTGGAGATCTACGGCGGTGATGGTAATGCGGATGAACCCTAAAATAGGGGAGGCAAAGGGGCGCGAGGAAGACGAAGAGTTTAAGCGAAATGACGGCATGGAATTTTCATCAACCCGCCCTCGCCTTTTATACCTTTGGCTTTGACCTAGTCATGGGGGACCATATGGGCTGGCATGGGCCGTACTGTGCCACATTATCCTTTTCAGGAGATTAACTAAATTAAGCAGAAATCTTTCAAAAGATTTTTTTATTAAAGGCCTGAGTATTAAACTCGGGGGGGCGGGGGGAGGGAGGGGGGCTTCTTTGATGAGAAGCTGTGGTTGAAACCACTAAAAATAAATCCTCATATTTATGTGATTTGATGATCACATAGCAGAGGACTTGATGGTCGTATAGGAATAAGTCTGAAGGCTATGTATGTACTGATTGAAGTCAGTAATTATAAAGTTAAGAGTTAGACTTACAATGTTTGAGTGATCAAATTACAGGAAAAACTATATTATAATTGATCTCATTATAGTTTAGTACTGAGTTATGATTGATGTCATAAACTTTCCTTTGATTCTTTACATGATTGATGTCATTATATTTGAATCAAAGATCACTCGGCTAAGAGTGTAACTCACTAAGCCTTTCATAATCGATTGGCGCAATTGATGTTGAGCAGACCGAGTGTCTGGTTTGAAGATCAAGGAGTTAATTGCTCAAATTTGATGGTTTCAGTATATCCTATATAACAAAATGTACATAGCTAAAATTATTAGACTCTTGCATTATTTGTTAGTCTCCAAATTATATAAGAGTCAGGGGCTACACCTGATCAGGTGCACCAAGTCGGCGCACCAGATCTATCAGGAACTTCATTTAAGAGGTTTTCCTAATTTGTGACCTGATCAGGTGCACCAAGTCGGCGCACCAGAATCACTCGGCAAGTCACAGTTCCAAATCAGAAAGCACTCGGAGGCTGCTGTGGAATACTTATCTTACCGGTATCCATAGCTATACCTAAGTCGGGGGGTGATAGGATGGCCCACCAATATGGGAACCAACCGAGTCGGCTTGGAGTGCAAGGCAAATAGAGATTGAATTACTATGTTTATCCTTGTAGACTACGAGTAGGACTCTTCATGTATCCCCTACCGATCAGATATATAAGGCGGTAGGAACCCCCTATCGAGGGACAAGCAACATCAACTCAAAGCAATACAATCCACAGAACACAGGACATAAGGTTTTTACTCTCATCGAGAGGACCCGAACCTGTATAACTCGGTGCCTTGTGTCTTAACCATCTAGTTCTTGATCCTGACGTAGCCCTATAAATATATTATCGAGAATAAGTCTCGACAGCAGTTGTACAGGTTAGGCGGCGGTTACCAACTCCGGAAACCAACTTTGGGCCCTATAAATAAAGAGGAGAGGCTTCACTCCAACGCATACACTTAGAGCATCACTCTCTTGTTATTTTGAGTTACTCTCTAGTTTTAGTGGAGTTAGGCTTAGAATAGAGTCTTATTCAGTTCTAAAGTCTTCTTTGGAGTTGTGGTATGGCTCATGTATCTTTAGCCTTTTGTAAAACTTTGTTTAATTTAATATATTTAGTCTTTTTATATAGTTGTGTTTGAGTCATGTGTTTCTTGTGTGATTATGTGATCCATTCAAGTATATGGTTACTATGCTTGCATGTTAGTAGTGTAGTTATACTATACTACCATGTAGACATAGGTTCTTACTATAGTGTTTATTTATATATTTATAATAATGCATGACTAATGTTTAACTTAGATCATTTCAACGTGCTTAGTATTCACTTCAATATGATTACTCCTTTTCTGATCCATTGCTAGGGGATTAGGGGTATTTTTCTAAAGATGTAAGTGTGGTGCTTAGATCAATAGAATGCATTATTTGTCGTGTAGCCTACGGATTACTAGGGGTAGGCAGTAGGTGGTGACTACCCTATCTGTCCTTTGAAATCCTCCACGTTCGGCTAAGCAACAGTCTCTTGATCGGAATCATATTGTGGCTGCAAGGGAAAATCGGATGCCCAAGGTGTGATGATCTGATTATCTTACATTGCTTATGTATATATATATATATAATAGTATATAACATAGAGTATACAACTATATAAAAGCAACATAGTAACTTAGCTCTTTCTTTGTCCTTCTCCACTAGACTAGTCTTTAATTATCTTGACTATGCTATTTGTGTGTCCGGTACCCATGATTGTTTATCCTTACCCCTGTACATGTTTAGAACATGGTAATTACCTTGATCAATCATTTGTCTTCCTTTGGAATAAAATAAATAGGATACTCTGAATACTTTCAGATGAAATGCTACAACAGTATTATCCGTGCGCTTACGGATTACCTGCATTCTTTAAAAATACGAACAGACGGTAGCATTTCTCGGTTCTTTCTTGCTTCTCCTCCTCCGATAGCCTCCTATTGCGTCCTCTGGTGACTTTCACATCCCTGTTTCTGACATGTCCTCAATGGGGTCTTGCTGCCGGTGCTCAACCACGGCCACATCATCATCACTATGGAGTTCTCGATAGGTGGGTGGATGACAGCGCGTTGAGCTTGCATGAACTTTTCTGCATCCTGCAATCTTCATGTTTGACGTCCAGAAAGCTAACGATGAAGTAGGAACTAAATGCATAACAGAAGTAAGAACTAAATGCATGATTGCTAGGAAGTTGTAAATTATTTATTTAGAAGTGTGATATAAGTTTTGTTATGTGAAGATCGACACTATCCTTAGATCAACCATCGAGAAACCAATAGGTCGATCGGGATAGGATGCTTGGTTGCACACCTACGCCGGTTTATATTCTCATACAACCACAGCAAAACCACTAAAGTCAGATCCATGTTAGCAAAATCAGAGTTCAATATGTCTTAAAAGTGAAAAGTGATCTAGATTATATCCCTACTCCTTATTAATTTAGGTGAGTCCGTCTGCCGCTCCTAATTAAAAATGTTTTGATGTTGGCTTTTAGTGCACATCCACCAGGATCAAAATACGGTTTTGTTTCGGTCAAGCAAAATGCAGTTTGGTTTGAGCCTGGGACTGTCTCATACATGTCCACCAAAGCAAGCACTTTCGGTTTTTTGTTCTGACTTTCCTTCCACAAATCAACATCGCATCAAGATATAAGGTTAACATGGTGCCGCAGTTTCGTCTTGCTCCTGACGCCCCCACGCTGTGCATGGCGCTTTGACCTCGCACGTTCTTGCTGCATCGATGTTGCGTTGTGTCACTTGGTGTTATCGCTGCTACGATGTTGCTGATCGGCGAACTCTGGTAGGTGATCTATCTCTCTAAATCTAATCACGTGATGTTGGGGGTGTTTAATTAGATGCCATGACGTGCATGAAGTGGGTTGGTTGTTGAGCTTGCTGTATCTTTGATAGACTGGGATCTGAGAAGACGAAGCCCTTCAGACGAGCTTGCCGATCTTCAAATCAACTTTCTGATGTCTGGTACACTGAGAGTACAAAGTTGTTTTGCCACCGTTTACAGGTATTGTTTGGTTGGGTTAACCACATGTTCTTCATGGCATTGATCTTATGCAGGTTGATCTCGTTGAAAGCGAAATAATCACGCAATACTTGATTGAATAACCAGTCGGTTACATATATAGGCTCTACAACTATATCTCTATCACCGGTTTATAGAAATACACCCGAGAGAGAATCAAGGAGAGTTAGCCTAACCGAGTACGTGATATACGCTGGAGTTCAGGTTACACACGTAAGGTGCATGGTATAGTACAGATATACATGCAAATAATACTAGTCTAACATGCCCCCACAGTCAGAGCGGTAGTGGAGCGAACGTTCAGACTAGACCGAAACTCACCAAACACGGAGAAAGGCAATCCTTTAGTGAAGATATCCGCATACTGCGAGGTAGTAGGAACATGAAGAACTCGAACAGCTCCGGCGGCAACTTGGTCTCGAACAAAATGAAGATCAATCTCAATGTGTTTAGTACATTGATATTGAACTGGATTGGTTAATAGATATACTGCACTTACATTGTCACAATAAACTAAGGTGGCTCGGGCAACGGGAGAATGAAGTTCTTGGAGAAGCTGACGCAACCAACAAATCTCAGCAACGGTGTTAGCAACTGCATGATACTCCGCTTCAGCACTAGAACGGGAGACAGTATGTTAATGCTTGGACGACCACGAGACTAAGTTATCGCCAAGAAAAACACCATAACCAGAAGTGGAGCGACGGGTGTCCGGACAGCTAGCCCAATCAGCATCCGAATAGGCAACCAAATGAACAGGAGAAGTGTGATGCAGCTGAAGTCCAAAGTCAAGAGTACCTTTGAGATACCGAAGAATGCGCTTAGCCAATGAATAGTGAGGTTCTCTCGGATCATGCATAAATAAACACACTTGCTGCACAGCATATGCAATATCAGGGCGGATAAAGGTGAGGTACTATAAAGCACCAGCAAGACCTCTGTAGTGAGTAGCATCAGCAACAGGCGAACCCTCAGAAGATAGCTTGGAACTAGTATCCACTGGAGTAGTACATGGCTTACAACCAGACATGCCCGCTCGCTCAAGAATATCAAGCATGTATTAACGTTGAGAGAGAAAAAGACCACCATCCCATCTAGACATAGAAATACCCAAAAAATGATGAAGAGAACCCATGTCCTTTATAGAAAATTCTTGCTGTAAGTCGCCAATAACTTTTCAAAGCAGAGAATCAGAAGAGACGGTAAGCACAATATCATCAACATAGAGAAGCAAGTATACTGTATCTGAGCCACGACGATAGATGAATAACGATGTGTCAGAACGGGCACCAATAAATCCAAGAGACAAAATATAGCTGGAAAAACGACTATACCAAGCACGTGGAGCCTGCTTCAAACCATATAATGACTTGTTGAGACGACAAACATGCTGAGGTCGAGCGGGATCAACAAATCTAGAAGGCTGCACATAATAAACTGTCTCAGATAATGTGCCATAAAGTAAAGCATTTTTAACATTCAACTGATGAATAGACCACTGCTGAGAGAGAGCAACTGTAAGAACTGTTTGGATTATCGTAGGCTTAACAATAGGGCTAAAAGTCTCATCAAAATCAACATCTGGTCGTTGCGTGAATCCTCGAAGAATCCAGCGTGCCTTATAATGATCAAGAGCACCATTAGGAAGAAATTTATGATGATAAACCCACTTGCCTGTAGCAATGTTAGCACCGGGAGGATCTGGATCCAGGTCCCATGTGTGATTAGACTGAAGCGCAGAGAATTCATCAATCATCGCCTCTCGCCAATTGGGATCAGCAAGAGTGCCTCTGTAGGTCTTCGGCAACGGAGATCGAATCGAGGCATGCAAATTGAATGGATCCTTAGGTTGCCTAAAGCCATGTTTGCCCCTAGTATTCATCACGTGATCATTGACCACTGGAGTGATCGGTACCACCATTGTGCGGCTGGCTGGAGCTAGCTGTGATGGAGCAGCAAGCGGAGAAGCCCATGGTCGGCTCCCGGCACAGGCACGCATGGGCCACGTGGGGCTGAGCCAGGCGCACGGTCCTGCACACGGTCCTGCGCGTGGTCGCGCACAGGTCCTGGGGCATTGCCACGCACGGCGCTGGCTCATGTGCACCAGTGGCACGTGCTAATGAAGCCACCAAAGAGGGCACTTGAGTGCTGGATGCCCTGCTGGCAGCAACCCATGGCTGGGTGCCATCGGGGGCAGCAGGGTTGTCCAAAGTCTCGCTGGCAACAGCCTGCGACGAAGAGTCAACAGGGGCACCGGGACAGTAGCTATTAGCACCAAACGGACATGCAGTAAGAGAGCCAAGTAAACCAGAACCAATAGGGGTGGGCATGACATCAAATTTTGAAAGAAAATCAAAGTCGGATGAAGAAATAAGGAGGAATATTTCAGCAAATGAAAATGAGGATTCATCAAATGTGACATGACGTGAAACAATAATGCGATTTGAGGAAAGATCAAGACACCGATATCCTATATGGTTAGAGGCATAACCAAGAAAGACACACAAGGTGGAGCGAGCGGAAAGTTTATTGGCGGTCATGGAGGAAAGATTAGGATAGCACTTGCAACCAAACACAGTGAGAATAGGATGGATGATCACCATGAAGAGCAAAATAAGGTGTAGAGAATTTTAGTGTCTTTGTGGAATGACGGTTAAGAAGGTACGTGGCGGTGTGCAAGGCTTCGACCCAACATGATGGAGGTAGGCTGGCCTAGAACAATAAGGATCGCATTATGTTGTTTGTAGTGAGAAGAAGGCGCTCGGCTTTCCCGTTTTGCTGAGACGTATAGGGGCATGACATGCGGAAATCAACACCATGTGTGAGAAAGAACGTGCGAGCGGTGGAGTTATCAAACTCACGACCATTGTCGCACTGGACGCTCTTAATGGTGCGACCAAACTGTGTGGACACAAAAGAGAAAAAGTTAGCAATAGTAGGGAACGTGTCAGACTTGAGACGCAGTAGAAAAGTCCAAGCAAAATGTGAAAAATCATCAAGAATGACAAGATAATATTTATAGCTAGAGATGCTAACAATGGGGGATGTCCATAAATCACAATGTATTAAATCGAAATTATGACTAGCTTGTGACAAAGATGAGGCGAATGGGAGGCAAACATGACGACCTATTTGACAAACATGACATAGACTAGTGTGGTCATATTTATTACAAGAAATAGCAGAGCTGCTAGCTAACTTAGAAAAAGCCTTATGACCTAGATGACCTAGACGACGATGCCACACAACAGAAAACTGGGTGTCGGCGACGAGGGCCTGATGGGGCTGATGCATTGACGTCGGAGAAAGTGGATAGAGCGGTCCTGTGCTATTACACCTGATGATCACGTTCCGGGTTTGGAGGTCCTTCACAAAAAGGCTATAAGGTCAAACTCAACAAAACAAGAATTATCAGTGATAAAGTGACGGACAGATAATAAATTTTTAATAATATATGGAGAAACAAGAACATCTAGAGATATAAAGGGCCACCAGTAGTGGGAATAGACGTGAAACCAGTGGAGGTGACGGGCAGCAGTGACCCATCACCGACTATAATACTAGGAGTAGAGGAAGAGGAGGGAGTAGGAGAAACAAGGATACCAGAATTTGACGTCATATAGGAAGAGGCACTCGAATCCATATAAAAATCTGTCATTGGTGGTGGCTGTAACGTCCCTGTGTTGAAATTGTTGGCTGACGTTTTGATTCCAAGGACCAAAGGGCAGACCGTGCGCCGATGGAGCAGGGAGCGGCAGCTATGGAGGCGGCAACTATGGTGACGTAGGGGGCCCCCAAAGCGGCGTTGGCGGCAGCCCAGGCAGAGGCGGCCGGCCTGCACCAGGGAGACCAGTGAAGTAGGCCTGCGGCAAAGACGGCCCAATAAACGCCTGCGCCGGAGGTGGCCCAGCAATCGCCTGCTGCTGAGGTGGTCCAGCGTAGAACGCCTGGTGAGGAGACGGGCCGCGCTGATGAGCCGGACCGGGAGGCCGTTGACCTGGGGATGGTGCGCGCCCGTGGGTCGTGCCAGGCCATAAGTGGATCGTGCCAGTCCATGGATTATAGATGGAGGGCCACATGTTGTTGTTGTTGCGCCAGCGTCTGTTCCGATTGTTGCGGGAGCCTCCGTCGCTGGAATTAGGAGCAGCGCCACCGTGAGAGGCACCGCCCTGAGAAGCGCCATGGGGAGCAGTGTGCGGGGAGTTGTGGTGCTGTGGTGAGGCCAAAGGACCACCGCCAGAGCCGCTGGACGTAGGGCGAGCTGTAGTGGCGACAAAGACCGTGGAGGAAAGCCCCGGCTTTGTCTTCATGGTGAATTCCTCGACAAGGAGATCGTTCTTGACGTCGTTGAAGCAAGGCAATGGCTTCTGGCGTTTGATGATGGCACCCATGTAGGCAAATCTTTCGTTGAGTCCACGAAGAACAGAGAAGACGAGGGTCCGATCCAGAACTGGTTCGCTTAAGTCGCCAAGTGTATCGGCCATCATCTTCAGCTTGTTGCAATAGTCGTTGATGGAGAGATCTCCTTGCGCAAAGTTACGCAACTCGGCATCAAGGATCAAGACACGAGTTTCCTTGTTGCCGAGAAACTGGTCCTCGATAGCGAGCCAAACATGACGCGCAAAGGCGCCAGGCGTCATGACGTCCTTGAGAAGCTCGGGCTGGATGGAGGCATACAACCAGGAACGCACCGTGCACTCCATGTGGCTCCAGTCTGCATCATCCGAAGGATCACCTTCATGTTGGACATGGTCGAGGAGGCCGTATTTGACGAGGGTGTTGAGAAACAATCCACGCCACGTGCTGTACTGATTCGAATGACGTTCTAGGACAACCGAACCAGCGCACGGAAATTCTGGATGGCGACAGCTTGGGCATGCAGAGCAGTGGTGACGGCCTGGGCGTTGGTGAGAGCGAGAGCGCGGTGCTGTGCCGCGCGCTCCTCCTCATCGACCAGACATTGGCGCTCGGCCGTGTCAGCTCTCTCCCTGTCCTCCCTTGCTTGGTGTTCCTCAGGTGTTTCCGTGGTAGGCATAATGGTGGGCTGGCGGGGTCTGGTGGGTTGTGGCGTCTGGCAGTGGAAGGCAAACCGGGTGACCTAGCAGCGGCGCCGTGGAAGGCCAACGACGACTAGGGTTTCGAGCGGAAGCGATTAGGTCACGGGAGCGACGGCATCTGATACCATGAAAGCGAAATAAGCACGCAATACTTGATTGAATAACCAGTCGGTTACATATATAGGTGCTCTATAACTATATCTCTATCACCGGTTTATAGAAATACACCCGGGAGAGAATCAAGGAGAGCTAGCCTAACCGAGTACGTGATATACGCTGGAGTTCAGGTGACACACGTAAGGTGTATGGTATAGTACAGATATACATGCAAATAATACTAATCTAACACTCGTCGCCAACCTCATCCTCGAACGATGCATGGGCCAGAGCATAGACGAAACCTTGATCCTTGCTGTAGACTAAGCAGAGAGTACGGACCGTATGAAATCCTAGCAGAATTCAGGCGGCGTTACCAGCAGCTGTTGGTGTGTGTTGTTAGTCTTCGTTGCTACTGCTTGTCATCGACTACCAATGTCCTGTTGCCTCGCTTCGCACGTTGGCTGTAGCTGTATCACCTCCAGCTGTTGCATTGAGCTCTTAGTACCCGGGCCTCTGTGCCTGTCGTGTCCCCTGCCTAGAGTCCCTTCGGCATTGTCATCGTACTGCCTATCGCGGTCTGCTCCCACGTTGCGATCTCCGTCCTCCCTGCAACCAGCACGATGGTTAGCGGGACCCCAATACATGTAATGAAACACTCGCAGCCGTTCTTTACTGAACAGCCAACACAATTATTAGTTTTATCTTTTGCCTTGTATTAGTTGTCTTCAATAATTCTTGAGTATATGTTCCTATGACCGGCCCTTAGTAAAACTTAACTGACTTTTTGCAAACGAATTTTATTCATCAAAACATCAGTGCCTTTTAAATAATGAGTAGTTCCTCAAATTGAGTTTTACTAATAAACTAGCATGATTGAATTGTCGTGTGCTTGTGGGTAAATATTTTTGTTTTCTTAATTTCACTCTGCATGCAATTAGCAATGCTTTGGACACAATTTAAGATTATTAGTTCAAGAAATTCAGACGGTGTTGATATGCTAAACGGGAGATGAAAGTTATCCACTGTCTTACATGGATTGGTGCGATGGAGAGCTCTGCTACGCCACTCGACTCGATGGATCATGCGACATGTCCGATGGCTTTAAAACATAAGGCATGAGGATGCAAATAACCTTCAACTCTCTCTCACACACAACCTATTTCATCTATAAATATGTGATCATATAGTTTGATATAAATTGTTTTGACGTCCATAGCAACGTACTGGTATTTTTGCTAGTTAGAGAAATAAAGGGGCTAAACAAACAGTTTATAATAGATTAAAGAGTATCCTGACCTTGAGTAAATGAGTAAAATAGGCTTATTTAACTACAACTTCGTGCCAAAATTATTATCTCTGTAATATTTTAGTTATATTTAATTATTTATCTTATTTAAAAATCTAAAAATTTATTATATTTTTATGATTTATTTTAGCATTAGAGAAAATTAAACTTATCATTCTGTTTTAAAATTATTATCGTTATTTATTTAATTAGTTATATTTGATTATTCAAAGATTTTCAGCGCCTGGTGGCCTTTGGCACCCCCAGCCGCTCTCCTCAACGGCTAGTTGCGGTCCGGTCACCACCACGACGGCGCACGCTACTGTTCACCAGCCAGCGTGACACTGTAACAGCCGTCCATCACCGATCCGGCCGTTGGACTGCGCGCCCGTCGAACCGTTTTCTCCCCCCTCCCGCGGCGCACCGCACCCCCGCCCGCATCCCTGATTCGAAAGTTTTCGAATTAATTCGAACGGATACTACTCGCATCCGCATCTTACAAGCAAAGCGACCGTCTCGTCGTCTCCTCTAGTCCTCTCTCCTCTCCCCTTCCCCCCGTCTTCCTCCTCTCTCTCGCTCTGTCCCTTCTCCGATTCCTCCAATTTCGCCAGCGGATCGGCCTCTCGCCGTAAGCAGCGCGCAGCGGCGGAAGTAAGCAGCGATGGATATGCTGCGGCGGAACCTGAAGCGGCAGGCGTCGCGCTCGCTCTCGGCGCTGGCGGCTGCCACCTCCCCGCGCGCCGCTGCCGCGGACCAAGAGAACCTCCACCCCAACCTCGCCTCCTCGCCGCCGGCGTCCCCTGCCAAGACCTCCTCGGCGAAGGACAGGTCGCCACGCCCCAAGCAGCACCCGACTGCTGCCGCTCCGCAGACGGCGGCTGCCGCCGAGGACGACCACGCCGTTACGCCAGCCGTGGACGAGACCTCCGTCAAGGTAAGGCGGACGATCTGCCCCACTCGGCTCGCTCGATTCGCCCTTCGCCAAGGGCAGTTCGAGACATCCTTGCTGGAAGTTTGTTGTGAACTTTTCGTGATGTGCTGTGGGGTGATGCGAACAGGTGGTGGTGAGGGTGCGACCGCCGGTGAGTCTGCCGACGGACGGGAAGGATCTCTGGTTCGTGCGCAAGACCTCCCCGGACTGCGTCGCCGTAGGCGACAGGGCCTTCGCGGTCGACGGCGTCCTCGACGACAGAGCCTCCCAGGTAGCGTGTTAATCCAATTACTCTGCAGATCTCGACTAATTGTGAGCTGTCTTGAACGAATTAAGCAAATCTTTGGCAGGCTGATGCATTTGACATGGTGGGGCTGCCCATGATCGAGAGCGCCCTGGCCGGATTCAATACCTCCCTCGTCTGCTACGGCCAGGTACTGCTGTTTGCGAGTCCTCTGATCCAAGAAGCGTTGTTGTTGTCTGCTTCTCTGTTCTACACGCTGTCATGCTGCATGATGCTAATGAATGTGTTGAATGTAGAGTGGAACCGGGAAGACATACACCATGTGGGGGCCCCTCGCTGCAATGGTTGACAGCGCCTCCGACCAAACTGATCACGGCGTTGTGCCTCGAGTCTTCCAGGATCTCTTCACACGAATCCAAAGTGTAAGGAAATTCATTGTCCTCCGTGTGGTTCGTATATTTCTGTAGGCTGCGTGTGATCCTGACGACTTGATGTTTCTCTTTCCTGGTGCAGAGCCAAGAGAGCTCTCCTGACAAGCAGATCAGCTATCAATGTCGGTGTTCATTCCTTGAGGTGTGTAGTAAATCTAGTCATCATTCGCTGATCTCTTTGTTTTCCATCGAATTGGGTCCTGCGATGATTTATGGTACTGAATTTGTATGATTTCCCTTTTTCAAATCGGTGCAGGTACACAACGAGCAGATCAATGATCTACTGGAGCCATCTCAACGAGACTTGCAGGTACATTTTTCAACGAGAATCTTGTTCTGCTACTGTAATTGTTATTGGTCTGTACAAATATCTTATCCAACTTCATTCCTTTAGATACGAGAAAATGCTGGAAACGGTATCCATGTTGAGAACCTGACCGATGAGTATGTGTCAACAGTAGAGGATGTGAATCAGATCTTGATGAAGGTACAATGCATCAATTTCATTCTCTATATGTTTTTGCACAGTGGATATTTTGAATTTCTGATCAGGGCATTGTTGCTTGAACCTGCATGTTTATCTGACATAATAAAATAACCAGATACTGGAACCATATGTATCTTTCTTGGAACAATGAAAACTTGTCAACAATGAAAACTATTAGCTCTCATGCCTCATTTGGTGTTATAATTGAAGCTAAGATTACTGCAGTATTTTTTTTTTTCCTTTTGTTCCAGTGTTAGTTTGGCTGCTCTTGTAGTTTCTTCTGTGAAAATAATCCTCTTGATTAACGTTGTTTACGGATACTAATCCAGAATAGTAATTCTTACGGTATTTTTCTACATAAAAGCAATCCTGTAGAATACTAACTGATTTGATGACTGGGAACTCTTTACAGGGACTGTCAAACAGAAAAGTTGGCACCACTAGTATGAACTTAAAAAGTTCACGTTCTCATGTGGTATTCACCTGCGTCATCGAAGCATGGAGCAAGGTAAAAATCTTATCTGTATCATAAATATGATGCCAATTCCCTTTCTTCTGTGTTTCACCTGCGTCTTTTTGTCGCTTGCGTACCCACCATTTCGAGTTTTGTTGAACTTATTCCAATACCTTTTGAACATATTCTATTTTGAATTTTTTAATCAGTTTAACAGAGTATGATAAGATAAGGATTATCTTTTTGATATACTTTCAACTAATATTGCAGGGTTTCATGTCAAATGGTTTTAGCAGTTCAAGAACTAGCAGAATTACCTTTGTCGACCTTGCTGGCCCTGAAAATGATGAACTTGATGGTGCAGCAAAGCATTGCACAAAGGAGGAAAGACATTTGAAAAAGTCTCTTTCAAAGCTGGGGTATGTAAATTTATGAAACTTGATGATCTCAGGAACATCTTACACTATCTTTCATCAACCAGATTCACTATTGCTCCTTCTGTTCTTAAATTATTGTCACCGTTGACTTTAAGTTTGTTATGATTTGTTTTATTCAAATTTCTTTTAAGTTCTTAAATTATTGTCACCTTTGATCATTTGTATTATTCCATTTTTTTAAAAAAAATATCATATATTTTGTTATGATTTGTTTTATCACTAAAGAAAATTGAAATACAATTAATAATTTTGCATATTTAAACTAATATTTTGAATAAGATGAACTGTCAGACGTAACTCAAAAGGTCAACAATGACAACAATTTAAAAATGAAAGGAGTATACTATTAGATGCATCTTACCTGATGGCATTTTTGCCAATTTGCCCTCAGTTCCTGAAGAAGCATCATGCATGATACCACAACATGAAACATATCTGTGAAACCCTATGCCTCACATTTGAATATTGTGTTTCAGGAAACTGGTTAATATTCTTTCAGAAGCACCAGAGTTCGAAAAGGTCGATCTACCCTATGAGGAATCCCGTTTGACTCATGTGCTGAAGGATACACTAGGTGGCAACTCAAGGGTTACATTTTTATGTTCCATTTCTTCAGAGCACAGGTATATATATCCTGTTATATTTCTTTTAGGAATTATTTTCTTTTGTGTCATTAGCATTTACTTGAGCTGATGGTGGGGAATGCAGATGCAGATCTGGAACTCTAAGTACACTGAGATTTGGTGAGCGAGCAAAGCTGATGCCAAACAAAGCTTTGATAAATGAGATATCAGCAGATGATGTCAATGGTTTGAGTGATCAGATACGTCAGTTGAAGGTATTACCTGCCTCTGAATGACATTAGAATCCGTAACAGCTTAATTGTGCATAATAAACATATAACAACTTGCAGGATGAACTCGTAAGAACAAAGTCTGGGGACACAATAGCTCGCAAGGCTGGATACTTCAGTGCGCAAACTGCTCGTGAAAGTTTGCATAGTCTGCGAGTGAGCCTCAACCGCTCTTTAATCTTGCCTCACATAGAAATTGATTCAGAGGAAGAAATGGAAGTCGATGAAGAAGATGTGCATGAACTGTGTGATCAAATAAACAAGCTTCATTCTTCATCTGATACTTTTGATGACTTCATGGATGCGGAGAGTGGAGATGATGGCACTCCTTGCTCAAATGGGACACCAAAGACAAGTGAAGAAGATGATCAGCCTATCATATATGAAAATGAAAGCCCACTGCAGGACAATCAGAAAGAAGCACCAGACCATACAGATGTTAATGAGGTCCTTGCTTCTGACAGGAAATCTAGTCTATCTATTAATTCCTCCCCAAAACTGTCACCAATGCATGATCCTACGTTGTGCTCTTCTCCAAAGATTCACAACAGGGCAAGAAAGAGCATGACCTCTCCTGGACTGTCACCAAGCAAGCTGAGAGTATCCGAAAGCCCAGGTGATAGAGATGTTGATACATGTAGAAATAGTGCAGTCCGATCCTCTTTACAATCAAGCAAGCTTAGCCCCACTGACTCACTGGCTGCAAGTCTCCAACGGGGTTTGCACATTATAGAGTACCATCAACAGAATATAGCTCCAAGAAAATCATTTGTTGGGCTCTCATTTGATCATTTCGCATTGAATCCCCGACAGTCAATGGCAAAAGTCAGCTCAGCTATTCCTGAGGATGAAAGAACCGTCCTTTGTTCATCTTGCAAGAAACCAGTGAATACTAATGAGAATCAGACAGAAAGTGCAGAAAAACAGATTGTGGTAGCCTCAAATGTCACAAAATCAGCTAGTGCTTCATTAAAGGTTTGTATAGTTATTTGATTGGTCTACCTTTGTCTTTCAAAACTTGTTTAATCTTGTTTTTTCTACTAAAACATACAATTCTACCAGAACGTCAATAACTCTGAAGCAATTGGTTCAAAGAGAGAGACTGAACTTGAAGCTTTGTGTAAAGAACAGGCAGCAAAGATTAAGGAGCTGAGCATTCTGGTATGCACAATGATGAATAACATATGTTTCAAGCAGTGATTTCCCCTTTCCTTACATTTTCTTTATGTTAAATTTGCAGATTGACCAATTAAGGGAAGGCTCAAAAGATAGCCCAGATTCAAATGGTGTGACAACTGTAGAAGGACGAAGCAGTGAAGAAAAGATTTCTGAACAGTCTGGCGATAACAAGATGACTGCCAATGAGAGGGAAGCTCTCCTTAATGAAATTGAGAGTCTGAAGGAGCAACTAAACCACCAGACTAATGTATCAACAAATGGAAGCCTTTTGGATCAGATAAGGAATGGTGAAACAGATCAGGAGTATGAACTAGACAAAGAAAGACAGAGATGGATGGAGTCTGAGAGCAAATGGATCTCGCTCACTGAAGAGCTCCGGGTTGATCTAGAATCAAACCGGATGCATGCAGAGAAGACCGAGATGGAGCTCTGCAATGAGAAGAAGTGTACTGCAGAGTTGGATGATGCTCTTCAACGAGCGATGTATGGTCATGCAAGGATGGTTGAACATTATGTTGAGCTCCAAGAGTTGTATAACGATCTACTCGAGAAGCACCGCCGTGTGATGGATGCGATCTCAGAGGTGAAGAGAGCAGCTGCCAAAGCAGGCAGGAAGGGCTGTGGAACGGCTTTTGCTGCTGCTCTTGCAGCAGAGCTTTCCACAGTGAGGATTGACAGAGAAAAAGAGAGGACACAGCTCAAGGAACAGAACAGAAGGCTCCGAATCCAGCTCCGTGATACTGCTGAAGCAGTTCATGCTGCCGGAGAACTGCTGGTGAGATTGAGAGAAGCAGAGGAAGCATCTACACAAGAAAAGGTTAGTTGAAAAATCAAAATAGTATTTTCTGTAGATACTACTCACTCCTGGACTCCTGGTTAGTGTAAACTTGCACTAATCAACGTCAAAAAATCAAAACCAGAGGGGGTACAACAGTGTAACACATGAATGGCAACTCAAGAGAAGCGGGGTTCAGCCCACTGGTAGTGTTACTCGTTGGCAACATACAGGTTGGGGGTTCGACCCCCACTTCTCATAAAAAAAATCCCCTCGTCTGCTGCCACGCCAAAGCACATGATAAAGAGCCGGTCCGTACTCACAGGGTTATGGTTCCCTGTGTAAGAGTGGAACAGGGGTTCGGAGATTTTCTCGACCTGTGTGAGAAGGTCTTTCTTCTTAATACAATGCTGTTGGAGCGGTCTTATCCCAGCAGGTCGAGTTTTTTTTTTTTTTTGAATGGCAACTCAATCTGTGTAATTTGCAGGAGAGGTGTGCAGCTTTGCTACAAGAGAATGAGAAGCTTAAGAAGCAGCTGGAGAAGATGAGGAAGAAGCATGAGATGGAGGTGGAGACGATGAAGGTGCACCTTGCAGAGAGCCGGCTGCCAGAGTCTGCGTTGGGTCACTTCTACCGCCAAGAGAACGAGGAGATGCCGTCGGAGTACTCATGCGATGCTCCGTTAACGAACGACGACGAGTCATGGCGGTCTGCGTTTGCACCTGCATACGAGTGATTGAAGATACCTGATTGCTTGGAAGTTGAGACTCGTCAACTGAACCTGGTTGACTACTAGGAGACCGGAATTTTCTTACTTCCTTTTTGCATTTACGTGTTGAATACATGGACATGAATATATGACTGATTCATGTACCCTCTAATAGGGCAACATTTTCCTTAATACTTGTAATGTAATTTGTGTTTGAATTGTATTGTTAAAGTTGTCGCAGAGTGTTTGTCTCTGATTATACAATAACATAATTTCTTTTGTCGTGTTTTTGGGGATGAAACATTGTACTGACGATGGGCTGCACAAAAGCAGGGGCTGTAGCTGACGAGCAAATTGAAATGTGCAAGCTGATTCAGGTGCTCCGTTTTGTACTGTA
This sequence comes from Eleusine indica, assembly GCA_030378355.1. Lineage (NCBI taxonomy): Eukaryota > Viridiplantae > Streptophyta > Magnoliopsida > Poales > Poaceae > Eleusine > Eleusine indica. Next base: position 33,153,961 of record CM059498.1, on the reverse strand, counting down.
CTGGAAAACTCCCGACTATACTACTTGTATCAGGACTGAATTTGAACTGTATATTTTCATTTCTCGGCACTATAGCGTACAACAAATTTGAAGGGTGAGCCCTTTCTTATTCACCAGACCTCTCCCTCCGCCGCTGGTTGCTTCGCCACTATGCTACCAGCTTATCGCCTGATCACATCCGCCACCACCCTCACTTCGTTCACCTATGTCCATGTCAGGATTGGTTTCAGTTTTCAGAATTGGGGAGAGCCATGGCTAAGTCTGCAGGAGCGGTTGAGCGACTTCCATTTGGAAGGAAGGAACGGGTGATAATTATAGACGGCGATCTTTAAGATTTCAAATCGGTTGGCGTTCCGTTGCTTCAACGAATTCAATCATCATACATTACTAGTTTTTTTACACGTGCAACACGCACATGCTATCATTTCGTCATGAATATTGAATAAAGATATATGTTATTAACATATAGGTTACTCGCAATATGAGTGATGTGATTATTTCACAATACTTAATCTCCAACACAAGAAAATTAGGATAATATATAGTGTCATATAGTTTGATTACAAATGATCAAAGTACATATTTAAAAGTTTTTATTCTTGATTCGCTAGGCATCCTCTGGTAGGAAGTATCTTATTGTTTATCATCCATTTTGTTTCATCTACATATGAAGTAAGGACACTCTAGGATCATATGTTCACAGTTAACTTGAGTTCCACTCTTGCAAATTGATATTGTTCACCATCTACTTTGCTAACAAAATAATTCACACTCGATTTGAGTTCCACTATTGTAAATGACCATATTTGCTTTTGATCTCTAAGGTGTTCACCAAGACAAGCTCATTATTTGCTTTTGATCTCTAAGGTGTTCACCAAGACAAGCTCAGAACAGTCTCCTAGATTTCAGCGAGCCTGTGTCCTTGGTGCCTTCTAATGACTGCTAGTCAACAACAAAAAACTTCTCATCAGTTATGGAAAAAAACCAAAAAATAATAAAAACTACCAATTGTTTCACTGCAGCAAGAAATAATACCAAAGCACTAACTCACCTATATATCAAACTGTGCGTGAAAAAGATCAAATAAACTAATAGCATTTTCTAAATAAAAAAAATTTTGTGCTATTAAGGAGAATGATACAAGTAATATACAATGCCACACCAATGCAGCATATGTCGTACATATAGGGATATCCAGGATTACAACAAGTTTGAGAATGAAGCCAAATATTGTTGATCATTAATCATAGATTTAAGGATTCAGATTTCTACTTCTGCACCTTCTATTTGGTTTAGTAATTTAGGTATGAAATTAATAAACGAATGAAATTATGTAAAGTACTAAAAAAGAAAAACTGTAACTCGTAGGCAAATACAAGGATACGGTCAGCTGAAGGAACGTGAAGAAACTAAAGAAAATTTGCTTGCAAGGTTTATGACAGGGCTTGCAGTCAAAATTTGCTTATCAGGGGTCAAGAACTTGTTCAGTTTAAAATCCATGTCTCCTAAGTATATTTGTTATATGTTAGCTATCATGTTTGGTCCATGTATTAACAAAAAAAGAGCAAGTAATAGAACACATACCAATTACATAAGCGAGGTTGAATCAATCATGAGATAAACCAACAAAAATTATGTTCTTTCCCAACCTTCGCACTGATGATCCGACTGGTTTTCCTTTCCACAAAAACTAGACTTCGACCGCTCCCGAAACCTCTTAACCCGTTCATGAGTCAGTGGTCGCTTCTTGGTGGATTGCGCATCAACAGATTCATCTGAAATATCACAAGAAACATCACCCTCTTATCTATTTGGTCAGGAACGTGCAGAGACATATTAAAGGTACCCACAAACACCAATCAAATTGGTTCAATCTGCGAATGGAGTGTTCGATCCGACTGGTGCCTTATTTGAGGGCCGACTGCAAGCACGTCGAGCAAGGTCTATTGAGACTGAAGGTCGCTGTCGTAATGGAAAGCACCAAGTCAGCTACGGCGCAACGTATCAAGAGATATCGGGAAGACAAAATAAAGGAAGACAAACCTAGGTTGCGACAGTAACGAACTGCACGGACCAATGGGACAGACTGCAAAACGCTGTGTTAGACGCCTGAACCCTTGATTCGACTGTTACCTGAAGCAAGAAACATTGATGGGGGAAGGATAGAATGCCAGAACAGGTGACTCCGCATCTACAATATGGAAGGTTTGCAATGCCGGGATGTTTTAGAATTCAATACCACAACTGGCTCCAACAATGGAAGGAAATCAAAAGATTATATGGAAACAATAACCACAGCATATGTAGCGTTGATTGAGTATTGTGGAGAAAAATCAGGACGTATGTGCTGGGGCTGGATTGATTGTCGGTGAGAAAAAACACAGCGGAGGCCAGGAAAATAACTACCCCGCGTAACTTCACGTAACAAATGTAACGCTCCAAGCGCTATTAACACGGCCCCATGCTAATCCAATCATTAGGGGTGTTTTAAGTGGTGGAGATCAATAGTAGATGTGGTGGTGGGTATGTTTGATCAGGGTAAAGGTTATCAGAAAGATGTTTAGCCTTTATAGTGTAGACGCGTAACTTCGCGTAACAAATGTAACGCTCCAAGCATTCTTAACATGGGCCCATGCTAATTCAATGATTAGGGTTGTTTTAAGTGGTGGAGATCAATGGTAGATGTGGTGGTGGGTATGTTTGATCAGGGTAAAGGTTATCAGAAAGATATTTAGCCTTTATAGTGTAGACTAGCGTATTATGTAACTGAGAGTGATAATAAACATGGTTACAAAAATAAGTGGTGGTAATGGAAATTTATATAAAAAAGTTTTTTTTTGAAATTGCAAAAAACAACCAAGTGAATTGTGGAATATTAAATATCACATAAATCCTCTTTGTCTGCAGTTGATAACATGTGTGTACTATAAAAAATCAATAAAAAGTAGAAGTATAAGACTGATGTGTAAATTAAAAACTGCAGCTCATCATCTAACGGCACATTATTTCTTGATGATGTGGCTGCACCATAGAAAAGGAAAATAGCAATTATGATCCTTAGTGAGTTGCATCTTATAGGTAAAATCCATTCTACTCCTAGGTGTAGTTACTTTCACGTTAAAAAATCCACCTTGGATATGTGTTCATACCTATTTATCTTTTTGAGTATGTACCCATACTTAAAATAAGATTTTTGAGAGTGATAGCCATAAAAATTTTCAAATAGTCTTCTAGTTATAAGCATATAAATATATATCATATTTACGGCTATATAAAAGTAAGTATGTCTTCATACTTTATGTATCAAAAAAAAAAGTGACTATGTTCATATACCCTCTAGTATGACTATATACTTAATTTACAATCCTTAAGTATGTAATAATACTCTATAGATTATAAGATATACACGTGGGAGTAACTACTCCTGGAAGTAGAAAAAAAGACCTCCTATATATATATATATATATATATATATATATATATATATATATAAGATTCGCAGTTAAACTAATGTGCCACTTCTTGCGGGCGTGCTGCCCGTGAGCGTGACTATACCGGTAACTTTGGCTCCATTCTTGCCAAGCAGCACTGAACTTTCATAATCTCAAAATTGCGATTTTCTTCATCCTAATATACCTTGTACATAACATAGCCCCAGCAAGGGGCACACGGTACACAACCTCGATGCAATAAACTTCAATCTAAGTGCATTATATACTTCATAATTAGGATGCCATAGGGCATCATGCTCACCTCAGTGATGTTTGGTACTACCATGCTAGTATCTATCTTGCGGTCAAGCTTACATTCAGTAGTCAATAAAAGGAGCTACAAAGATATGATAGCAAACAAAGTTGTTGCCTAAACAACTTTGGTCAAAGAAAGTACTTCGTTTGTCCCAAAATATAATAGATTCTAGATTTGGTTGTTACATATTACGATAGTCGGTTTCATAAAGAATTCAATAACATCATTTTTTTTATACTTTGTCAATATTTATAAATCTTTTACAACTGATAGTCAAAGTAGAAATAGTTGACTTTGACTAAAAGTATAATTCCTTGTATTTTTATTTTGGAACAGAGGTAATAGTCCCGCAAGCTACCTCTTCCTACGTTTAGAGGGCTTTATCATCGATGACAATAGTTCTTCGGGCATTTTAGCTTCAGCATACTGCTCCTGTTGAATCAACATCACATTAGATAAATATTGTAAAGCTTACAAAACAATAGTAATTTATGCATTACAAATCTACTGTAAAACAATACATATAATTCCAGGAAGCTAGTTAGAGCAATCTCTGCAAAAGAATTTTACTACAGAAATTTCAAGGAAGCCACTTGAGTAAACTTTTATTAAAAAATCACTGAAATAAAACATAATTCACGGAAGCTATTCGCGTTGAATGATTTCTTGATAAATGGCCACAAAGCCAAAAAAGAAAGGAAAAGGAAAAACTGAAAAGAAAAGAAATTACTGAGCAAACAAAGACACATGATAGACAGATAAAGAACTTCAGGAATTATTAAGCAAGTATGCACTAATAAATGAATATTGCTGCTTTCCCTTGAAAACAAGTGCCCGATCTCTTCCACATGACAGACAAGGAAAGTTTGCCTGATAATATTAAACAGATGAGCAATGAATAGCTCAATGAATTTCTACATGATGCAAGGTGATATAGTTTGAAAGGCGCAATTAGCAAGGCCGAGGCAACAAGTCGCCCTCATGAAGAAGGCTCTGAGTACTATTCACTTTCCCTCTTAAAAAAGGGTCGACCGGAAGTCTAATACTTGTTTAACTCCAAATAAATGATGATCCTGTCTGGTATTATAGAGATGCTCCTAACAATTGAATTCAACAAAATAAATCTTCAGTGGGCATTTCTCTCTAACCAAAGGCTAACAAACGAACAGAAAATAATCTTGTAGCTTTATCTCTGAACTGCACTACTTGTTGATGCTTTGGCCTAATTATGATCCTTTTTGTGCTCATATGTCTTGCCAATGAAAATGAATGCATGAATAACATAAGGCCCAAAAGCATTCAGCAAAACAATCTAGGTGTCAAAAGAGGACTTCTAATGAAAGGATCAGGCAACCTGAATTTGACTTCAATGTAACTGCACATCAAAAGCAATTAAGGATGTCCTTTGATGCAAATACGAAGGAACAGGCAGAAATGCAGCACTAAGCAGTAAGGACTAGAGAGGAATCACAGGGACTGCTGTATCTGAAGATTATAAGAAATGAATGATGCACACCTTCTCCCACATTCTCTGAAGCTGCAGGAGTTCTTTACAATTTGTCATACACTCAGCATGGTAAGCAGCAGCTAATTCTTTAATCAGAGCCTTCCTTTTGATGATTCCAACCACTTCAAAAAAAAAGAAGAAAGTTTTCAGAATGCTGCAAGATAAAAGACTCCGCAAAAAAAAAAACATATTCTTCAAAAAAATAAACGTAGCGCAAAATATAATTGTTCTGGTGGATTTTTCCTTTCGAGATATACCTAATAAAGCTGAACATTGGGTTTAGGAACAGTACAGTGCCATTATCTAGTCAAGCAAAATAGTTTCAGAACTCTCTGAACCTGGTAATGACACAGAAATGAACGGAGTCCTAAACGAGTGTATCCACATACATATTTCTCGAAAACTCCTAATTGAATTCATGTGCCACAATCAACATTGAGCTAGGGAAGATCATACTTTCCTACAGGCCAGCCAAAAACCAACCTGCAGCTCCAGAAGTATAGAATCTACAGAGATGAAGTAGAGGCACATAAGACGGGAGTTCCTTACTTCGGCTGGGATCAAACTGCTGCTCCTCGGGCTTTGCTCCGTTGGCAACAGGTTCCACGCTTCCGCCAGCAGTGGCGGAGCCGTCCATGGGAAGCAACTGAGCAAAGAGCAAGCGCGATAGTAAGGGCTTTGTCAAGAACCCTAGATCCAACCACAAACACCCCACGAGCATTCAAAACGAACCAGAAAAAGGAAGCAACCGCCGAGCCGGAGTTCAGGACCTCCACTTCGTCAGGGTCTTCGGTGTGCGGCCTCGCACCGCGGCTGCCGGAATTTTATTTGTTCCTTTATTTCTGGAACGCCGGCGGTAAGGGCCAGCCGTCCCGAGTGGGGTAATTGGATTCTTGCCACTGGTCGGTTGCCAATTTAAAAATTTGGTCAATCCAATTTAAAAATTTGGCATGGTCGTCGCCTAGAAGCCCGCCTGGATCCACCTGCCCGCTTGAACCCCGCCCCCTGCACCGACGGCCGTAGCTGCCGCCTGGACCCCGACAGGGCCGCCCACCGCGCCTGCCCGCCGAGAGCGGAGAGCAGCAGCCGCCTGCCGCGCCTGGATCTCTGCCCGCCTGCTTGAGCCCGCCCCCTGCACCGACGGCCGCAGAGGAGCAGCCGCCCGTCGCGCCTGCACGCCGAGAGCAGCAGCCGCCCGCCTGACCGCGGCTGCCCGCCGAGAGGAGCTACACTCGCCCCGCCGCCGCCGGATCTCCGCCCGTCCTGCCGCCGCCGGAGCTCCGCTCGCCCTACTGTGTCGGTTTTTTTTTTTTTTCTTTTTTTCGCTCAGCTTCTGTCCGCTACCGATCGATGAATCGATCGATCGAGGGAGGGAGAGGAAAGAAGGCACAGGGGCAAAACGGTCCGTTCACGTGGTGTTTTGCATTAAAGAAAAAAGAAAACAGAGGATAATCCTGAGTGTGGCGTGGGAGAGGGAGAAAACCCATTCATAAGTGGTATTTTTAAGTTACACTTGTTAGGAATCTTGTTAAGGGTAGTAAGAGCATCTCCAACAATTACCTAAATCAGTTTTTAAAATTAAATTTTTGAGAACCAGGTCTAAATGCAGTGCTCTAACCGTTACCTAAAGGCCATCTCTAAATTTCCGCACTTCCAATACGAGCGGTCTCGGTTGTCACATATAGGATCCTTTTGCGCACTCTCAATCCCTGTTTTTTTGCTGCTCCATGTGGACTTGACCCCACTTTCACCGTCCCTCACTTCACCATCTTCCTTGCATCCCGCTGTTGGAGGTGCCTCATTGCGTCATGCCCTGTCGCCTGGCCAGGCGGTTTCTCAGTAGTAGGATAGCGGTGGTCGAGAGCGCAGGCCCATGGTTGGAACTGAAGCTCGCTAGCTTGACTGGGAGCTCCTCTTGGTTGTCGTTGTCCGAGGCTCACTTCCGGTCACAGTTTTGGGGCAAGGCGGCGAGCTGCTAGCCACTGACGAAGCTTCAATTGGAGCTAAAGAGGGGCCGGTCTGAGTAATTTGGCAAAAAAAAAATTCGTGAACAGTAGTATGTTTACTGTTTATTTAATGGAAAATTGATGATGGCAGGGGGGGGGGGGAGGGCCCTAATGGCCCCAACTAAGGTAAGCTTCGCCACTGCTGCTCGCTATCTTTCTTTTTCTTGATTGCAGTAGTCCCATGCTGGTTTATACTGCTGATTGCTGACAGCAAGTTGTTCACCTACTGACCTAGCGATCACAATTCAAAGGTAGCACACTCTGATTCTTGGATCACGAAGGAGCCGGTTATTATGCCAACGACCAGGCCATGCATAGGCCCAGAAAAAAGATGACATGTCCATATTTAAACGATTTTGAAAACTAAAAATAGGGAATGGTTGGAAAAGCTCAGTTTTTTTGCTCCCAATATTTATTTAGGTACTTCCTAAATCAATTTTTTAGGAGTGATTTTTTACCTAATTGTTGGAGATGCTGTAAGAATCCAATTGAACCCTCCCGGAGTCGGGACCGAAGTGGCGGACCACGACTCGTCCCGGTCGATCGTGCTGGAGTGAAAGGGGACTCAAGTCTTAGGGCCCAACTGAGTCGGCCCATCAAAGCCTAGCTACAGAAGCGTCCCCAAACTCAATGGCACACTAGACCTTGGCTTGACGCCGAGTTGAGTTGGGACTTGAGCCTTTTATCCACTTGGTGAACTTGTCGACCGCGACAAGCAATTGGGTGTAGCCCCCGGGCGCTTTTTTGAGTGGACCCACGAGGTCCAAACCCCAGACCGCGAAAGGCCACGTAATGGGGAACATTTGAAGGGCCTAGGCCGGCAGGTGCGTCTGTCGGGCGTAGTATTGGCAGCCTTTGCAGGTTTTGATAATGCGGGTCGCGTTGCCCATGGCAGCCGGCCAGTAGAAGCCTTGACGAAAGGCGTTCCCAACGAGGGTTCGAGGTGCGGCATGGTGACCGCAGACCCCCCATGGATATCGATGAGTAACCTGATGCCCTCATGGGCGGGGATGCAACGCTGCATCACTTAGGTGACGCTGCGTTTGTAGAGCTCCCCGTCGATCAAGACGAACGACTTGGAGCGCCGGTAGAGTTGGCTGGCTTTAGTCCCGTCAATGGGAAGCGTGCCCCGAGCCAAGAACTCGACGTACGGGGCTCTCCAGTCGGGTGGGAGCTCGGCTCGCTCGACTTGGGGGTCGATTCGCTCGACCCCCGGGTCGCCCGACGGGTCGCCCGACTCGCCTGAGCCGCTTGGTTGCTCGATCTCCATTACGTCTGCGAGCTGTGGGACCGCTAGAGGCGGGTCCTTAGCCCTCGAGTCAAGCCCGGCCGAATCATTTGACCCCTCCTCGGCCCATCGAATTTGTTCTCAAGCTTGCGGACCTCCTGGCAATAGAGTGCCATGGCGTCGGTCCGACAACTAGACTCTTTCATGATCTGGTCGACCACGAGTTGGGAGTGGCCTCGGACTTGCAGCCGTTGGATCCCGAGCTCAATGGCGATCTTAAGTCCGTTGACGAGTGCTTCGTACTCGGCGACGTTGTTTGATGCGAGGGAATATAAACGAATCGCATACTTCATACGTACCCCGAGTGGAGAGACGAAGACGAGGCCGATGCCTGCCCCTGTCCGCATGAGCGACCCGTCGAAGTACATGACCCAGCGCTCCTGGTCGACAGGAGCGGGCGGGAGTTGCGCCTAGGTCCACTCCGCCACGAAGTCGACGTGGACCTTGGACTTGATGGCCGCTTGGGGCTGGTACATGACATCATGCCTCTCAGCTCGAGCACCCACTTAGCCACCTTGCTCGCCGAGTCCCTGTTCTGTATAATTTCTCGGAGAGGGAAGGAACTCACAATGTGAATCGGGTGGGAGTCGAAGTAGTGCCGGAGCTCGCGCCTTGCCACTGTCACCGCGTAGAGAATCTTGAGGATTTGGGGGTACCCAGTCTTCGAGTCAGGCAGGACCTCGCTAACATAGTAGACGGGGTGTTGGACTTTGAGGGTGTGTCCTTCTCTTTCTCGCTCGATGACGAGCGCCGAGCTCACGACCTGAGTCGTCGCCGCTATGTTAGCAGCAGCACCTCTCCCGGGACCGGGGGGGTTAGCACGGGCGCGCCGCTCAAGATGCGCTTGACGTCGTCGAGGGAGGACTGCCCCTCGGGGGTCCACTCGAACCGGTCAGACTTCTTCAGAAGCCTATACAGCGGGAGTACCCTCTCGCTGAGGCGTGAGATGAAGCGACTCAACGTTGCTAGACAGCCTGTGAGCCACTGCAGGCCTTTGAGGTTCTGAACCGGTCCCATCCGCTCGATCGTGGAGATTTTCTCGGGATTGGCCTCGATGCCTCGTTGGGAGACGACGAACCCGAGGAGCATGCCCCTCGAGACCCTGAAAACGCACTTCTCGGGGTTGAGTTTGACGCCGTTTGCATGCAGCTTGGCAAGAATAAGCTCGAGGTCAGCCACAAGGGTATATGCCTGTTTGGATTTGACGACGATGTCGTCCATGTAGGCTTCAACCGTGTGGCCGATCAAATGATCGAAACGCCGTTGCATACAACGCTGAAACGTCGCACCGGTGTTGTGCAGCCCGAAAGGCATCGTTACGTAGCAGTAAGAGCCGAACGAAGTGATGAAGGATGTCGTGAGTTGGTCGGATTCTTTCATCACGATTTGGTGGTAGCCCGAGAAGGCATCTAGGAAGCAGAGAGTTTCACATCCCGCCGTTGAGTCAACTATCTGGTCTATGCATGGAAAAGAAAAAGGATCCTTTGGACATGCCTTATTCAGGCTTGTATAGTCAACACACATTCTTCATTCTCATTCTTTTTTCGTACAAGAACAGGATTAGCTAACCATTTGGGATGATACACTTCCTTGATGAACCCGGCCGCTTGCAGCTTGGCAATCTCCTCTCTGATTGTCCTGCGCTTCTCCTCATCGAAGCGTCGCAGGCGTTGCTTCACCGGCCCGGAGTCCGGCCTAATGTTCAAGGTGTGCTCGGCGACTTCCCTCGGTATGCCACGCATGTCCGTGGGTCTCCACGCAAACACGTCGGCGTTAGCGCGGAGAAAGTCGACGAGCGCGTCTTCCTATTTGGGGGTCAGGGATGTCCCCACTTTCACCGTCTTCTCCTTGTCACCCGAGGGGTCGATTTGCACTTCTTTGGTGTCCTCTGCGGGCTTGAATGAGGCGTTCTTGTGATTGGCGTCGGGAGGCCCCTCCTCGAGGTGGGTGTGGATGGCCTCGAGCTCCCCAGCGGAGGCCACCGTCGCCGCAGCGAGGTCGCCGTTCTCCATCTCGCACTGGAAGGTGCGTTGCAGGGACGCGCTAACGGTGATGACCCCTTTAGGCCCCGAAATCTTGAGTTTCAAGTAGGTGTAGTTGGGAATGGCCATGAACTTGGCGTAGCACGGACGCCCCAAGAGAGCATGATATGCTCCCGGAAAGTCGACCACCTCGAAGACGAGGGTCTCGGTCCGGAAGTTGGATGGGGTCCCGAATGTGACAGGCAAGTTGATTTGCCGAGGGGCATGGCCTGTCGCCTCGGGACAATTCTATGGAAGGGTGCGTCGGCTGGCTGAAGGCGCGATTGGTCCACCCCGAGCGTATCGACATACAGTATGTTGATGCAGCTGCCTCTGTCCATCATCACCTTGGTGAGGCGGACATCGGCAATAATGGGGTCGACCACGAGCGGGTATCGACCCGGTCGTGGTACGTGCGTGGGGTGATCTGACCGGTCAAATGTGATCGGCAGATCCGACCACTTGAGGAACACCGACGTGGCAGGTTCCGCCACGAAAACCACGCGGCGCTCGATTTTGGCGGTGCGTCGACTCCCTCAGGACTCGGGTCCCGTCAAAATCATATTGCAGGCCTTGGGGTTGAGGAACGTCGGTCTTTCTGGCTTGTCATCCTCGTCAGCGGGATCCTGGACCCCTGGTTCCGACGCCTTTCCTGGGTCCCCCTTCTTTGCCTCCTCCCGGATGAATTTCTTCATCATGGAGCAGTCCTTAAGGAGGTGCTTTACCGGGAACCTATAATTAGGGCACGGCCCGTTCCACTTCTTCTCGAAGTGGTTGGGCGCTTCCCCTGCCACTGGCCTCGGCGGCTTGCGCTCAGTGGCGGCCATGACGGGGTCGCGCCCTGCTCGCGGCTTGTTCTTCTTCTTTGGGTGGTCGGAGGCGCCGTCGCCGGCTCCTTCCTCCCGCTTGCCTTTGCCCTTGCCCTCCGACATGCGCTGGAGGACCGCTCCCACGCACTCTTCGCCAGAGGTGAAGCTTATGGCAATGTCTAGGAGCTCGCGGGCCGTGCGCGGGCCTCTTCGGCCTAGCTCATGGATGAGTTGCTCCGACGTAGTGCCCGAGATGAAGGCTCTAACAATATCCACGTCGCCCATGTTGTGCAACTCATTGCATTTCTTGGTGAAGCGTCAGATGTAGTCCCGGAGGGACTCGCCAGCTTTCTGCCAACAGTTCTTGAGGTCCCAGGGGTTGCCCTGCCGGACGTAGGTCCCCTAGAAGTTCCCGACGAAGATGTCTCTCAGATCGCTCCAATCGTAGATCTGACCCTCGGGGAGGTGCTCAAGCCAAGCACGGGCCAAGTCGGCGAGGTAGAGCGGGAGGTTGCGGATGATGGTGAGGTCATTGATGGCCCCTCCAGCTTCGCACGCGAGGCGATAGTCCTCGAGCCGAAGGTCGGGGTCTGTTTTGCTGGCGTACTTGGTGACGGTCACCGACACCCGGAAGCGCTAAGGGAACTCGGCGGTACGGATGCGCGAGCTGAAGACCTGCAGCCCAAGAGAGCTCGGGCTCCGGCTCTGCTCCTCGTCGGTGTTGTCGTACCGGCCTCTACGACGCAGTTGACAGCCTCTCTCCTGGTTCAGTCGCTCCCTCTCACGACGTTGTGCCTTGAGGGTGTGCCGCGCGTCGTGGTGGGGTCTAACTCGGTCATGAACCGAGGCTTTCTTAGGTGCGCCTCCAGCCAGGGCCGCTTGCTGGACCGAGTGTTGCTGCGATCTGGTGGCGTCGCCTTCTCCTGCCCGTCTAGACGTGGAGATCTGTTGGCAAGATTGAGCGGCGCGTCGCTACAAGCTCGCCGCTTGGAGCTCGGCGGCCTTGGCCAGCAGAGCCGCGACTTCCCACTGGGCCTGCTGGGCCTCTGGCGTCACGGGCTCGGGGAGAGTACTGAGCAGGACGGCGGCGGCCGCTATGTTCTGTCCCACGCAAGCAAACAGGGGATTATACTAGTTCGGGGAAGTCCCTTGCGTTCAGTTCTCGGGCCTGCTCGTGTTACTTGCTCCAGTGAGGGTGTACAATGGCGGTGAGAGAGGAGAGCTCTCCAAGTCTAGGGTGCGGATCGTGCGTGCGTGTCTCGTGTGTTGTGGTGTTTTCGGTTCTTGGCCTCCGTCCCCTAGAGAAGAGTGTGGGTCTCCCCTTTTATACTTCAAGGGGAGGGGCCCGATTACAGAGGGAGAGAGAGAGAGAGAGAGTTCTACACTTGTGAAGCTGGTGATGTCGTGCCGCGGAAGACGAAGCCTTAGTCGACGACGTGGTCTTCGGTCTTCGCGAGCCCCATTGTCCTGATTTGCGTCAGAGGGACATTACTACGCCCGAGCGTGTCCCCGTTCTCTGTCATCGAGTCGAGCCCCTTCGTGTCGCTGTAGCCAGCGTGTTCCGCTGTTCGCGGGGAGTTGCAGCATGGGCTTCGTCACGTCGTCTGGGCAAGGTTCAATCTAGTTGTTCCCCAAACCGTCCTACACCGTCATCATTAGGCGCGCCATAGCACGACGTCAGCGCAGCGTGCCTTGTCACGCTTGCCACCGTCAGTGGGCACTGGTGCTGACGAGGGGGGGGGGGGGCAGGTGCCTGGTGGGATTTGACTCTATAGCATTGTGCCCGCATAGTGGGCATGGCATTTAAGGTCGGGTGGTTGGCGGTTGTTGTCCGCCGGCTCGCTCGACTCCCTCCGTCGGGGGTCGATGTGTCGGGTAGAGCCTGTCCGGACCGGCACGGAGTTGGAATCCGTACCGTCCGAACAAGGCGATCGAGTTTCTCCACTCCGCCACTCCTAGCCGGGCAGTTGACTAAGGGGGAGTTTGTCTGATGATTACGGGAGGGGTCCATACTGTCGCTGTGCCAGTGGTGGCATCAGGGCACCCGCCCTTGCCCCGTGGTGGATAGGCTTGGGTTAATGGCTGAGTCATCCGCTTGGGAGTTCAGGCCACGCGCGCACGTAATCAGGTGGAGCGACTCGCTTTCCGACCCTTTTGAGGGATCGTGCGGGGCGTGGTGATCCTGCGGGCCCCTTTGAGTGTGTTCGAGTCTGACGTGTGTGAGCCCTTAGGAGGTCCCACGTGGTACCCCGTTATTTACCCTCGACACAAGTAAATCATGAATAAGTAACTACTCCCTCCAGCTTTTTTTTTGTTACGTCCTAGTTCATTTAGAAAGTGGTACAAATTGTTGACGTCGGTATACAGTTGAAAATTTGGTTTCCATGTCTACCCTTGCGACCCGGTGTCGACGAGACTCGCGACTGCACGGTGCCTGGCGTGGCGGCACCCTCAGATCCCGTGCCCCTCGACGACGAGATTCACGCTTGACCTCACCACCGGCGGCGCCCACGAATGCTTGACCTCGCCGTCGCCAAACCCTGTTCTTGGAACCCATGACGAGCTTGTCGCCACTGCATCCTTTTGCTCGTCAAGCCATGACTGACCTCACTGCTGCCAAGCTTGTTCCTTGAACACACGGTGCAGCCCAAGACATGCAAGTCTTTGGGTGTTACCTTGCTTGACAGTATGGCTCACTGGAAGACAAGGTCACAGCTCGCCGGAAGTCAAGGTCACGATGAGTACTGATTCTTCTTGTCCATGTCAAAACTTGCCATTTGCATTTGTTAAAACCTGCATTTTTTTTATGGATGCGAAGACAAACTCCTATCCATTCCCATTAAAGAAAATTGATGAAATGAATGAATCAAGAATGGTCAAAAGTTGCAATTTTTGCGTTCGTACTTTTTGCTAAAGATGGACCTTGAATTACATTTCCTAATTTTTTCTAGTTCTGTAAAATTTTAAATTTGCCTCTATCAAGTTGAAAAATCCAAACAAAGATGTATGCACCTGACAGTTAACTGAATCAGTTTTGCATGTCAATGGAGTGATTGCTACATCAGGTTGAACATTCCAAGGAGAGATGTGCAGATTGTGAACCTGGAGGTTGAACTGAATCAGACTGAACAATCCAAGCAGATGCATGCACATGAGAGTTAACTGAAGTTACTACTCAGTTTTGCATGTTTGAAAGAAGGTTCAGAAACAATGTGAGATGGTTATGGAATGATTCCTACACCAGGTTATATTTGCATCTCTGCTTGGATTGTTCCAGGATTGTTAACTGAATTTGTATATACACAACCTCATACGATTTGTTAATGCTACACCATAGCAACAACTATTATCAGAATACAAACAGAGCCACAACTGTGTTAAAAAGCATTCATAGTCATTGCTAAAAACAGAAGTGTTGCAAGAGCTTCATTGCGAGCAAAAATTTACTGCATAATATTCAGATCACCGGAGTACAAACAGATTCATGGATCAATGACCCTCACACAAATTTTTGGTTCTAAATAATTGAAATCCCACAGACATAAGATTCAATATATGTTACACCATTGACATGACTTATTCGTTTATTGTGGCCATAACTTCATGCACCAATGACAGTTCACACCCAAGCTGCAAAGGTATATGTCCTTGTCTTTCCAGCATTTCTTTTCTTATATGTGGAGTATCATATTTGTTGCCGCCTCCAATCTTCATCACTTCTTTCGCACATGCTTGAAGGATAAGAAAGATTCGATTTGCTTTTCTCACCTCGTAATCTTGGAAGGTCTGGTTCATATGACAAAACATCAACAATCCATAAAGCTAATGACAACTTCAAGTTCTTAAAAATACAAAACAAAGGAGAGAAATCTGGCATATTTTACCTTGTCAACCACATCCATGAGCTCTTCTAATGTTCTTGATGTTGTCTTGTACTGTATTGATTGGATTGAATTAAAAAAGCCAAGATCCAATATATTTAAATCTAGTGAGTTAGCTGGCTGACATACGAGTCTGATATCGAACCCATGTTGTTTGGCCGCATCACAGAAAAGTTTATCATTTGAAGAAAGATATGGTCGAGCATTATCCTGCTGAATATATATGGGCTTGTGTGCATCTTTAGATGGCCACTTGACCTCTTGTTAATAGCAGGCAACACTTTTTCCATCATAAACTCTCGAATAACATCCTTGTTAACAAAATCTAGGGGCTTCATCTCAATGGTACCTGCAGGTCGGTAGACACTTGACCTCTTTGCTGCTTGAAATGTTACAAAGGGGAAACAACCAATTTTTCCATCAAAGGTGCAATTGCCTTGGGAATCAAATCTTGGTCTAGCTACAGCAGATAAAATCATGAGTCTTGGAATATGATTCTTACTCTTGCAAGTACGCTCTGGTTGCTCTTCACCTGGGATTGCATAGTATCTCTCATTCTTCCTAGTGATATTAAACCATTTCTCGTCGATGAAGACATAATCAAACATTCCTTTAAACAAAGGTTCAGTAGGTATAGTTTTTGGATCCAACATAGAAAAACACCATTTCAATCGCTCTCTTTTGTTCTGCTCCGTTAAGTATGGTTTCACAGTATTGGAGACTCGAGTAATTGTACCATCTTTTCTCATTGATTGTACTTTGCTTTTGCTGACACGAAAATGGTTTGCCACATCTAAAAGGGTTGCACGCTTTCCAATAAGTAGATCACGAAGCGAAGAAACATCGACTTCCTTCTTCTTTCGACCACGCTTGAACTTTTTACTTGAAACATCAACAGGGATTCCTTGATCCAAACATTTCTTTCCCTCATCCTAGATACGCTGTACTGTCCTTATGGGTACTGAGAATGCATCAGAAACCTCTCGTCTCATGACCCTTCAAACAACCATTGTTGGATCTTGCAAGCAAAGCTTCAACAATTGCATCCCGTATATTTGTTAGGCACCTCTTTTCTCTTACGACGAGCATTCCCTTGAGTAGGTAGAGACCCTCATTGTCATCAGCATGCTGAGCATTGTCCAAACCTATGGTGAGATCCACCTGTTCCTCCGGATTCGCATTCAAGTCAATATCAGAGCATATTGGTACATTGAGATCAATCTGTGTTGAACCTAGTGTCCCTTGGCTTGATGGAGGGGACCTCACCCATAAATGTAGCCTTGGAGAAAGTAACATTTTGCTCAATGGTGACCTGAACATGCCTATGCTCAATAGAGATTTTCTTTTCGTAGACCTTTGTCGTTCTTACATAGCTTTGCAGAAATAAACATGACAGGATCAATAACGAAGAAATCTAAGAGCTAAAAAATAGAGCTTATGCATATTGAAAGCTAAAGTTACCCTCCTTCAAACTCTATGAGTATTCAGAATGATAGAAAGTTAGGTGTCTTATCTTTGGTCATGCAGACCAACAATACGTACATTGCATCTAAAGGTAAGCGTTAGGCAATTGTTGATTGAATTAAGCTAATAGACTATTATTTCTTAATTTGTTTAAACGTAAAATTCTCAGTGTGAAAAGGAAAAAAATAGCTATAAAAATCCTAATAAATTGCTTCTCATCACAACTCAGCAGAGCAGACTACGCTTTGCAGTGCTAATTGAGAATATATGTTGAGTTTATGGAGTATAGATATAATTAACTGATTGCATATGCAGGAGCTTAGTTTCCACATAGCAAGCATTTTAGAAGCAACTGAAAGCGTATGCCTTTTACACCAGTACAAAACTGTGATAACCAACTGCCTGTGCACCGGTGTTTCGTTTGCCATATAGCTAGCATTTTTAGATGAAAGAAAAGCAAATGGATAACATGGTAAACTGTTTGGATAATACTGAAGTAGACATTTTCACCATCAGGCAAGTGAATCTATATGAGCTATAATAGCAAAATTGATAGTTCAGGTTGCACCAAAATATCAAGGATATGTGGTATAAGGTGACTGTCTTCTTTAGAAATATAGATTGTTGAAAGGTTGATTCTGAAACTTGATCAACAAAGCTCTGTACAGGATGTCCATAAAAGAAAATTATTGTTGCACTAACCATGTGTTGCATATACCAGTAGTATTTGTCAGATGCAATTAACAACAATAATTCATGATTAGAAGGAGGCATAGTTACTGACCACAAAGACCACATCAATATGCATGCATATTTGCTCAAATAACTATAGAAATTAACAACGACAAAAAGGCAGGCTAGTTTGACAATATGTTGAACAGGTGGTGAGCGAGGAACGTGAGGGTTCACTAACCTACAGGAGGGTGAAGATGACGATCCTGATATGCACGAGGATGTCGAGCTGTTGACTCCAAGTGACCAGGTTGGAGTAGCAACACCCTGTGCAACGACAGCGATGTCGACATCAGTGTGGAGGTGCTCACATCCATCGACATTGAAGAGCATGCACTCGCGGCGGCCATCATCATCTCAGCCCGCCCATAGATCTGGGTTCCTCCCTCGCAGTCGCCCACGAAGTAGGCTTCTCTCCCCACCACCGTCATCACCGCAGTCGCGACCTTCGCCTTCAGGGTCGTGATGCTCGCGCGCTGCCACTCGTGATGTCGATTCTCCTCATCCCCGTGATGCGCTTGCACCCTAGTCGTTGTCCCCTGCCACACCTCCGCCGCCGCGACCTCCATTCTTGATGATCCAATCAGCTTCAAATCGAGGGCTCCAGATTAGGGATTTTCAAAGATACGGAAGGACAAACGCGTAAGGATAAAGGGGATTCCATTAGGGAGGCGATTTCATGGTGAGAGAGATGGTCCCATGGCGGCGCCCGGGCGGGCGGTGGCGGAGCAGCCGTGCGACATGAGCTTGGGGATGAAAAGCTAAAGGCATAAGAGTTAATTCACCGCATCCTTATTTTTCTCGCACTGGTCAAAACGTCAACAAAAAAGGGCCGGAGGGAGTACATCGTATGCACTGGTCCATAACACTTTACTTGCTCCAAATTCAGAGGAGGAAACAACATTTACCCATCACTGTCAAAGGGAGCAGCCATGGCTGACCTTCCTGGCAGGGCACGAGCCGACCTGTGCGAGCCCTCCCGACCCTCCTCCTCCACCCGGTGCGTCGCCGAGGCCCACCGCCCCCAGCCTGGCTCGCCTCCGCCCCTGCTGCGCCTGGCCCGCGCGAGGCCCTGCTCCGGCTGCCTCCTCTTGGCCCGCACGTGGCCTGCACATCGCCGAGCCCCGCCTCCTCTAGGACCCTCCTCGCGTCCGCACAGATGCGCCGCCCGCCGCCCCTAACCCTAGGTCGCCGAGCCCCGCCTCCTCTCGGTGGGACGACGACTCCCGCCCGACTCCCGTGAGGCAAAGGAACGGGCAGGGGCTCTTCGGTCATTTGCCAATTTTCAGTTTATTTTGTTATTTCTTTTAATCCGGGAAAAATAGGTGCTAACAGAATGAGGGCAAACGGCAGCTTCGGTTTTGAAAAAGAGGTTCATTTTTGCAAAGTTCAAAAAACGAGTCCTAAATTAGAATTAGACTTCGAAATGAGGGCAACCATGCAATTGTCCCATAATTTTTGCAGGTTTTGGTTCATGGATCAGCCGAGGCTACTGAACATTTTGAAACTGCATTGTGCTAAGAATTCAGATTTGCATGTTTATGTTCCTCAGATTGAGGAAACAATTGATGTCACATCAGATTTATCTGCCTACACGGTTTGTAACTGGTACACTTTCTTTTGAGTACTAATTAAAACCTTATCTAGAAGTAGTTAAAGTCAGGCATCCTAATTTATGAATTTTCTACTTCTTGTCTGATGGCTGGAATAAGTAGAAAAAGCTGTATATCTGTTATTTATCTAACTTAATTTAACTAAATTATGCTTCATCAAGATTTTTCTTTTGACAACAACAAGAACTTTATTTGAATTCCATTATTTATTAAACTATAAGTAAAATGT
Source organism: Eleusine indica (assembly GCA_030378355.1). Classification (NCBI taxonomy): domain Eukaryota; kingdom Viridiplantae; phylum Streptophyta; class Magnoliopsida; order Poales; family Poaceae; genus Eleusine; species Eleusine indica. The sequence goes on along the minus strand of CM059498.1, from coordinate 33,134,664 downwards.
CCCGAAATTTGTCATCTACCATGTGTATATTGCATACCACAACCATTCATTGGCTAACTTGTGATGTTTTTTCTCATGTTATTGTTGCGGGTTCACTTCGTAAGCCACCCCTTGAGGGTTAATCAAAGTCGGGCTGCGAATAAAAGTCAAAGTCAACCATTGTTACCCTTTATTATTATTATTATTAACCATAACTTCAAAACATAGGTGTTCATCAGAGGTATCGGAAAAACCAAGACCCTTCGGGTGGTACCTCCACGCTCACGAAGGATGAAGCCATCATCCTTCAAAGGACAGAGCAGCGGACCCTTTAAGCAGTAACTCCGCGCCGTTGAAGGATGAAGCCATCATCCTTCGAAGGACAGGACGTCGGGCAAGATCAAGAACCGGCATGGCGCGAAGAGGACAACACGTGGCACTAGCACGTGTTGTAGCGTGCGAAACAAGGAAGGGTACCAGAAGTGCTCAAATGACCGATTTATCCTTTATGACCATTTTATACAGAATATTCAAAAAAATATAGTAGGTAATTAGGGACAAAATGATCATTTGCATATGACCTAAGTACGGACCTATAAATAGAACGCCCCTACTTACTTGTAACGGGATGAATTTTTTTGGGGATACGAGAGAGGAGTCTTTTGTTCCGTTTCATACCCTTCGCGATTCATTTTCATATTTACTCTTTCTGTTAGTGACACTGAAGCTCGCGTTCTGTGACACCAACAGTTATCTTAGGTACAACTCTCAGAGAAGTTAATGAGCAACATTATTTCTAAGAAGGTATCAACAATGTCCTTATTATTGTTTTTTATTCTATTGCTGTTAAAAGTTACCAACACTTCAAATAACTTTGTTATAGCAATCTAATGGTCCAAGTTCCCTCTTTGTATAGTCCCGCCCCATGTTTGCAGCCCATTCATGAACCACTAAAAGTCATTTTGTTACAATTCAAAAAACAAAATCATTTTGTTACAAAAGCTACCGTTGCAAAATTATGAGTTGTAAAAATATACACAGGAAATTCCAAAAACAAAAATGCTACTTCCTTTCTTGTAGGGTGTTTAACGAGATCAGTTGCGAGCCATATGATACTGAGCAAGTTTAATCTGTTAACCAACATAAAGGCCTTGTATGCCCAAAACAATTGTCCAATTACCAAAAGCAAAACACTTGGTTCCACCTGTAACTAAAGATCTTTTTAGAAAAGCAACAATATGTTCCATCCTTAAACAGACTAGTTTTCCGAACACTTTATTATGCATGTACGCCACTAATACTATGAGTCACCACTCATCGTTATGAAATCACTAACATTGATGTTGTCTGCAGTTGGGTGAGCATGAAATTGCTTGGGTAGATACAGAAGTTGGAAGAGAAGATGAAAAGCGTATTTTGCTTCCCCCATCATCTACACCACGAGCCCGCAAGTCGGTTCTTGTGGGTGATCTAAAAATGTCTGATCTGAAAGAATTTCTGTCAAATAAAGGTTGGCAGGTGGGTTTACTTGTTCAGCATGCTGAATTAATTGCAGCATTGAGTGATAATTCACTACACCTAAAATTTAAAGGGCTTTCTAAGGATATTAGATGGTCTCATATAGATGTAGTCTGAAACTTCTGGAAATTTGATGCTAAGAAATATGTTGCAGGTTGATTTTGTAGGTGGTGCTTTACGCTGTGGAGAATACATCACAGTGCGCAAGACTGGTGATTCCAGCCAAAAGGTAATTACAATGGAACTAGGATGCTTATAAACAATATAGTCACTTGTGTACATTCAAGGACCATAATCCAGAACTCGAGACCTGGCACCACTTGTCTGCTATTGCATAGGTCCATTTAATATCGATTGGCTCATGACTTACAGGACTATGCATGATTTTACTTTACAGGGCGGCGCTGGATCTCAGCAGATTGTCATTGAATGCCCCTTGTGCAACGACTATTACAAGATCCGTGAGCTTCTTTATTCACAATTCTACTTGCTATGAGGTCAACGTGGCACTGCATTTCTTGTACATTCAATCCTCGATCCAATCTTGTTGACGTCAATAACTGATTACTAGTGAGTACGAGAGATAAACTAACCAGCTCTGGAGATCGAGAGCCGTTTAATTGCTCTGTTAGGATCTAATTGGAACACATGTGAGACAAATACTTTTGGGCTCTCAATATTTTTATGAGTTGGGGACCCATTGATTGTAATTAGACGGACGAGAAACTATTTACAGGTTCCTTTGTCTTCTGTTCATATGATGATAGATGTATATTATCTTAGAAAATTAATGTTCTTGGGGTCATGATCTTGTTACTTTTATTTTACTGCGCTCTATTGGTCAGTCATCTGAAAGGATTTCAAAAAACTACTAAAAGCATCCAACGCAGACGCAAGCCTCACCTTCGTCTTGTTCTTTTGGTTGTTGCTTCTCACGAATCTCTTCTCCGACGCAAACCTCGCCAGTCGACACGCTGCTTGCAGTGTTTTGACATAATTTGTTTGAATTTATCGTCTCTGCTGTTTAATCAGTCCAAAAAGTTTATGAATAACATGTGTTCTTGTCAAAATTGTGATTCCTCTAAAAATTATCCTTCCATCGCTACTAAGATGGCAAGAGAACATCAGATGAGTGGAGTGCGACAGATGCAGCATGGGGCGTTCTACACGGAAGAGAAAAGGAATGCTTGCAAACACACCCTCTGAAATTCTACCCGGGAGAGAAAAGGAGGTCTACATGTTTCAGGCATGTAGTACTCTGCCGCATTAGGGTGCTATGGACAAGCACACCCTTATTTGTATCCTGTTCTTATTCACTCGTTGAGCAGAGCAATACAAAGTGGTTGTCGCTGCCACATAAGTGGATAGTCCGTATACCATTGCTTGAGCGCTCAGTTGGAGTGACACGCAAGGATTTAGAGTGTAACATCCTGGTCCATTGTAATATTCAAGATGACAAAAAAAAAACTTATCCAGAGGCAAATAATTTGCCGCAGATTAAAGATCGAGAGCAATTTCTGAGGTATACCTTTCAACTAATTTTCAGAATGAGTTGATTGCTAGTATGCATAACTAATTTTCAACGTAATTTGTTTGAAAATTTATCATCAGACGTTTAATCAGTCCAAAACGTATATGAACAACATGTGTTCTTGTCAAAATTATTATTCCTCTGAAGTTCTCCTTCCATTGCTACTAAGATGCCAAGAGAACATCAGATGGATGTAGTGCGACAGATGCAGCACGGGACGTTCTACCCGGGAAAGAAAACGCATGCTTGCAAAAGAGGTTGCCGCATCAGCTCCTTGCATATGAAATTCTTTGCTGATTCATCTGTGGCGATAGGCGATAATTTCTTTCTGCAGCAGGTACATTGTAGAACTCTGCCAGGTACTCCAAAGCTTCATGATTACCATTGCAAACTTTCCAGAGCGATGCCACCTCCCCTTGGGCAACCGTGCCCCACTCCTGGCAGTCACTCAGAAAGTCCAATAGCTTGGAGTAATATGAATCATAGTTAAGAAGCAAGAATGGGACCGGGAGTGTCGATCCGATCCTCTCAAGTTGAATCAGCGCCATTATCTCAAACAACTCATCCAGTGTCCCAATCCCTCCGGGTAATGCAACCACAGCAGTTCTGTCGGTATGACTACTCCGCACTGCAGCATCCACCAGTCCGTGCTTCCTCGCCGAGAAGAACCTGAAATTCAGCATAGCACTGAGTGATCTCCATGTCTGCAAACCACTAGTTCAATATCATTCTGCAACATCAGGAAGTTCAGGTACCTGCAGGTGAGGTAGGTTTCCGGAGGCAGGTAAGGATGGAAGTTTGAGGTTGTCCATTCCCCTGCCTCCTTGCTGATCTTGAAGCCGCCAACTGGCTTTTCTGCCTCAAGGGCGCCTTGGATGGCAGCATCCATGAGACCTGGACCGGCTCCAGTCCAGGTGGTGCAATTCAGCAGCCGAGCTATCTGTTGTGATACAAAGACCGGATGATCACCGCATGAACGAATGACTGTAGATGAACAGAGCTCTATTCTACAGCGACAATTGTGCTGATTGAAGCTATTTCAAGTCAAATTTTGATATCATAAATCATTTTTCTAGATATATCAGCTCGTCAGTTCACTGAATGCGCAGTCGCAGGAATATTACTTGCCTCTCTCGCCAGCTCAGCTGTATGGAGGTAGTGTGGGTGGGTAGGCGGCACCCTGGAGGACCCGAGGTAGACGGCGCCCCTGCCGAGGCGGTGGACAAGGTCGAAGCACCTTGCCATCTCCTCCCTTACCTGCATAATAGCCAACCAAACAATTCAATTTCATGAGCCCACTGAGTAGTGAGGAACGGCCAGACGGGGGAGGGGAGGTAGGCGGTGATGACCTCGACGGGGCTGCTCCTCCCGGGCTCCAGGGCCGCGCTGCCGACCGCATCCGCCTGTAGCTCCCCCAGCTGGTCGCGAGAAGTGGCGGTGGTGATGGCGCCGCGAGTCCGGCCTCCCTCGCCGCAGAGGCGGCGCACGGCCGGCCGGGGCGGGCGAAGCCACGAACGGGGAGGGGGAGGGGGACGAGGCGAGAAACGCCGTCCGTCCCTCAAACCGAGGGAGGGACGCAGCTGCGATGCGAATCCGGATCCTACAGAGCTCGCCGCCGCTTCCATGGATCCTGGATTGTTTGTTTTGGTGGTGATGCGCGAGTCGCGACGGCAACGACAGAGGTCACTCCGGTCCAGTGCTGCAGTGCCTGCTTGGAGCTTGCTGTGCTTTGTTCCGTACTCATCGCCAGCACTTGCTTGGCACAGTTGTAATTTGTTTTTTTATTATTGTCTCAACCTTTTTAATACAAGATGTAGTACCTGAACTCAAATACCAAACTCACCCCACACGCACGCACTCACCCACACACACGCACCACTAGTGTACAAGCTAAGACCTACAAACTTAAACTAAACGCACACGGCTAAGAGGTACATGTGACCAGCAACTGACCCATGCGTGAAGCACGTCACTCTTGTTGTAATTTGTTTGTCAAACTGTCCTTCGTGTAATTTGCTTGGCACAGTCGTATCGGGCAAATCAACGCAATGCAGGAAAAAAAAAAAGGGATACCGGCACCACACTCACACAAACCTGTGACTTGCAGCCCTTCCCGTCAAGACAACCCAACAAAGTCTACTTCTCCGTACATTCAACGGAAAATGGGGGCAGTCACTTACCGTCAAGACAACCCAAGAAAGTGGGACAGGCCATGAATGTGTAACAATTCCTTCGATATGTGCATTCACATGTGTCAAAAGAACTACAGAGACAACGCAACGTTATTGCGACCAAGCCAATGTTGCACATGTCGGATTACACGAAAATTTTCCCAGATAATGGATTATTCCTGATCGAGCAGCACAATCATATTTCGTTATTCTGCTTCACGAATAATTCGAATTTCTAATTCAGCTGGCATCCTCCAATGCTTTGATGAACTCATCCTTCAATAAGCTATTTGATCCTGCCATTCTTCGCGACATCAGATCAAACTCTCTGCCACTTCTGCAAAGCGGGAAGAAAGAAATGTACCATCAGGATCACTCCAAAGTTAATTGTCCTAAGAGGTGTTTAATAGACTTGATTACTCACGGATCAAAAACATGGCCTCCAGCTTCCTGAAGAATCACAGCTCCAGCAGCAACATCCCTGAGCAAAAATAGCAAATTCTAGATGAACAGGAAACTGATATTTTCATCAAAACTGATATTATTACTTATTAATTCAGCTAATCATACCAGGGACCACCGAATCCAATCTCATAACACAAATCAAGCCTTCCACAGGCAACTCCACACATGTTCATTGCCAAAGAGCCACACATCCGTATAGATCTTATCTGAAAAGATGAGTACTCTGTCAGAGTTTGATGTGTTAAACTATATTCCCTCATAATTGACACACCTAATGTACCCTTTTAGAGCGTTTACCTTATATAGTAACTTGTTGATTTTGTTGGTCGTATCATCCACAGTAGCCTTGTCTCTTTTGGTTCCAGCCTGCTCAATAAGTATTATTATCAGAGTCATAGTTTCAGCAAGTTCTGTTCTTATCAGTAAAGTTTTGGGGATTTAAATGATCATGGTATCTACTCCCTCCGTTCACATTTACATGTCATTCTAAGGTTTTCAACTTTTTTCCAATTACATGTCATTCTCGCTTCCCAATGTACCTTTCTCTCTTTCCAATACAATATTCTCTTTTCCCACTACATCTCTATCTCTATCTCTCTCCTTCTCGTTTTCAATGCACCTATCTTTTTACTTCTCCTTATTTCCCGTGCCCAACTTCAAAACGACATCTAAATGTGAACGGAGGGAGTAGTTCAGAAGATGTCTTCTATACAGTTACAAGGGAATATTTGCCACTCAAACAAAACCAAACTTTGAGCTCATAATGTACCAGTTATGCTAGGCGATGAAATGAACATGAATTAATCCAATGGAGCCTGCACCCTATTCATGTATGAAATAATTCTGCCCATTGAAATTTATGGAATGATGTTTGACCTGAAGAACTTAAGGAAACCAATGCAGGTCATGTGCTAGGCTATTTAGATCAAAGTCCATGCTGGTCTGGTAGATCTAAGTAGTTTCTTTGATCATTCTGATAAAATTATGAAAGCGTAAGAGGGAGTAGCAGCAAGCTAGCAGTCAAGTTCCTAAATACAGTTACCATGTCCTAGACTCCTAGTCCTACTCAAACAAATTTGGACTTTGAAAAATGAGTTTATTTCTGGCTATTAGGAGCTTCTTCACAGACCACCTTACCTCTGTTACCAGAAGAGCCTTCACTAACTCGTTTTGAGATGATGCTGCACATGAAAGATACACATAGTAAAATAATCACGAGGAACTGAAAAAAAAACAGTGTGCGGTGGCATCAGACTATACCTTTGATGGGAGAACCATTGAGGAAAGCACCTTTTCCACGAACAGCCATGAAAAGCTACATGCAACAAGCATCATGTAATCAGACTAACATCTTTTGAGAATTAAGCAGGCAAAAGATATCACACTGTTAGACTAGGAGTTTGAAACTATACATGTTGCAAGTGTATTTTTGTTTTTCAATCTACATATACAGGGAGGAGGATTATATGCATTCTTCAACTCAACTGAACACTACACGTAAGGGATCCCTTAGAACAATGTGACACATCAATCGATACCTCATTCATGATCGGGTTGTACACAACTCCGATGGTGGGAACTTTGCCAATGGTGAGCCCAATCGAGACGCAAACAAAAGGGAAACTGCAACGCAAAACAGGGCATCATCTTGACATGAGTAGAATTGGATTGCACGACGAAGATCCCCCTCCACACCACATCAAGGAGATAGAACAAAAATGTGCAGACCAGGACGCTACTTACCCATGAACAAAATTGGTGGTGCCATCGAGAGGATCGACGATCCAGGTGGGCTCGTCAGTGAGGTCCGCAGTGGCACCGAGAGCGGCGGACGTCTCCTCCCCGATGAACTTGTGGCCCGGGAAGTGCTCCCGGAGGTGGTTGAAGATGAGGTCCTCGCAAGCCTTGTCCGTCTCCGTCACCAAATCCACCTGCCACCACAGACGAACAATGCGCAGCGCCGTGACCACCAAATCCCAATCCAAGGCAAAGCAAATGAGAAAAACAGCATATCACAAGGTTGGTGATGGAAGGGAGGAGGAAGAGGAGACCTGCCCCTTGTGCTCCACATTCTTGGTATTGTAGAAGCCGTTGCGGATGATCTGCCCAGGAAATCAAGAACCCGTAAGGAGTCGGCTCGAGAACATAGAAGCAGAAAGCAACGAATCCGTGCTCGTGAGGAGAGGGGGGCGGGGCTGGTAGTGTAGGAGGAGACCTCGCCGGCGTTCTTGGCAGCATCCACAGCCACAGCGAGGTACTGCTCCTCCGCCATGCGTCGTCGGCGATCGATCTCTCGCCCCCGCGGTTAGTGAGATCGAGAGGATTTCGGCTCCCCCACTACGTTCCAGCACCAAGCAATTCTGGCCGCTCGCTTCAGTCTGCTTGGTTATACAATAATCAGGGGTAAAAACGGAAACATGTCCAACTCCTAGTCCTAGGGCATATTCCACATCGGACTCCGGAACACAAATTCAAAATGTTTGGGACAAAACCACCGTTGCTCCATACATTGCATTTGGTCACAACATACAAAGACTACAACGCAATGTCTTAATAAACGTATCTGAATTAGCATGTTAGTATATCTTGAGATTAACGTGATAGTTTCATTATTGTTGGACATGTCGTTTGCGGCTAAAAGAATGATTAACCATATATATAGTATTCGTGCTAAGTGAAAACAAATTCCACCATTAGAAATCTTACTAATTGAGTTAGTTTAGAGTTAATAGAATCACAAAAGAAAATTATTTTAGAGTTAGTAGTATTCCGTTTCATGATGCTATAAACTTCAAATAGCTATTGAATATATTTAGAATGGCTACTTCCAATTTTTTTCACAAATAACAAAATGTATAGACTCCGTAAGTATCCAAATTAATGACATTAAGTAACTTATTCAGTAATGTATATATGTAGTTAGTACTTGTTTCGTCTCAAAATAATTAAGTTTTAGTTTTGGGCACGAAAATTAAGAAGAATTGAAAAGGATGAGTGTACAGAAAACGAGGAGGAGGGAGATAAAGTTTGGAATATATATAAGGAGAGAAAGTTGCATCGAGAAGTGAGAATAATAATTATTTTAGAAAAACTAGAGTTGATTAAAGTATCAAATATTTTATGGTAGAAGGAGTACTAGTTAAAGGTTTACTTATGAGTTCTACTTACCTCGAATTCTGTTATGAATTTTGGAGGAACCATGTCATGGTATGAGAGACCCTTAATATATTGCATGAATAGTCTATCGAGTCTGAACAAATACTAAAGACAACAATTGTGTTATGCTAGTTACTCTATATCAATATTTCAAATAGCGGACTATAGAATTTAGCGAAAAAGTGCCTCCAAAAAAACTATAGAGGCTATAGCGGAAGCTATTGCCTATAGCATTTAAAAAAATAAAATTTTAACTAAAACATTAGTAATTTTATCAATTTTGATCCATATTTCGTAAGTACATGTCATCTTCTAAACATATACTTGTCAGGTAGGGATGGCAATTTCACCCATGGGTGCGGGGCCCGATGGGTTTTGCATCCGACGGGTGCGGGCGTGGGTCTAATTTTTTACCCATGGGTGTCACCGCACCCGACCCGACAAACATGGGTGTGGGTGCGGGTTTTATTTCTCACCCATGGGTGACCCATTGGATCCCGAAATATACTCAAATACAAAATTTAGTCTCATCTTATAATAAGCTAACCCTAAATAAATATAAATATGATGAGAGTAATGACTAAATTATTAAGATTTTATGTACAATTACCTAAGTACATATCCATGACTCATTTTTGTTGATTGTTGTGACATATATAGACATTGTACATTTGTGTTGATCTTGTTAAAATACTTATTTTGAGATATTTTTCATATTACATATGAAACCCGATGGGCACCCGACACCCACCCGAAACCCGGTGGGTGCGGGTGTGGGTCTTAATTCCCACCCATGGGTGCGGGTGTGGGTGTCAATTTCCACCCGAAACATTTTTCGTGGTGGGTGGGTTTTTGCTCCACCCGATCTGAACCTGACCCACTGCCATCCCTATTGCCAGGTAGCGGGACTTGAGCTCCCTCGCCTCCGCATGCTCCATGGCGGTCAGTGTAGAGGTCGACTGTGCCAGCCATGGCAGGGGCTTGAGCTCGCCCGGGTGGTGGGACTCGAGCTCCTCCGCGTGTGCATCTATGGCGGTCGGTGCTAGAGCTTGGCTGGAGTAGAGATAGATAGACATAGAAGAGAGAAGAGAGGAGGAAGAAGGAAGAAGATGGCATGGGTAATTTTATCTTTTCACATGCTTGACTAGTCAATAATGATATATGAGAGATAAAATTGCATTTGAATGGTATATATGAAATAAGTCATTTTATGATGATATATTTGGGATTAAGTTAATTTACAGTGGCATTGAAACGATTATCTCTCTTTTCTTATGGGGTATAATGCAGCTCCAGTTGAATAGCACTGTTTTATTCGTCAGCCATGATTACGGTGGCCTTTTATTTTTGTCCAATTCTCCTTTTACTTCCCCATCACAGTTTCACACCATGTTGAAAATGGGATATGTCAAAAAAGGAGGCGCATTTGATGGGTTTTCATTTTTGAACGCGTCGATAGTGGGGAAACTTTAACATGAGATTGGATGATCAAGAACAATTGTGCTTCACTGCCTCCACTTATCTGTAAAGAATGAAAATAGGACAATGGAATAGTGGAATCACTGTTGCTTTATTACTGTTCATGGTTACATTTATAGTGGGGTAACAAAGGGATGAGTCGCTTCCCACGTTCTGGTGTGAAGTGTGACGATGGTAACTGCCCCTTCAGTGGTTGCCAAATGATCACAATGTTTGATTTGTAATACTCCTCCTTGAGCATTTGACCATCGTCTTGATAAACCATGAGTACCTTCTTCAAAAACCCTGTGAGAAAAAATGTAGAAGGTATATCCAGATATATTGTAAAATTCTCCTTAAAACCTAGTGAGAAAATAGGAGATAATACTGTAACATACAAAACGTCTTTGATACCTCCTTTAAAAAACACTCACAGGGAAAAATCAGAAGATGGACATTAACTTTGTGTTGATATTACCTAATTAAAAATCTAACATGAGAAACCTTTACAGTAAAACTCATATAGGAAAAGAGTGCAATATGATGTTTGATAACAGGTTACTTATTTAAGAGGAGTCTCTCCCGGAACCTTGCAGGTCCCTAAGTCTTCGCATACCAATCCCATGAACAAGTTTACTAAAGATGGATATGGTAGAGACTTAGTAAATAAATATGCAAGATTATTACAAGATTTGACCTGTAAGATATTAACCTCTTCACTTTCTTGAAGTTCATGAGGATAAAATAACTTAGAAGCAATATGCTTACTTCGGTTGCTCTTTATGTAACCTGTCTACATCTGTGCAACACAAGCAGCATTATCTTCATAGATAATGGTTGGTGATCCAATAAGACGAACACCACATGACTGTTGTATGTAGTTAATCATTCTGCGAAGCCAAACACATTCACGTGATGCTTCATACAATGCGATGATTTCAGAATGACTCGTGGACGTAGCTATCAGAGTCTATTTCAAAGACTTCCATGAAATAGTCGTCCCACCATGTAGAAATACAAATCCTGTCTATGATCTGGCATTATGGGGATCTAAAAGGACCGAGTGACCGAGAGGGGGGGGGGGGCGTGAATCGGAAACTAACACTATGTACCAAATTCATCAATTCCTAAAACCTACCACTCAAAACAACTCCTACACAATTCTAGTAATGATCACACTAGCAAGATAATGAACCTATAAAAGGAACAACAACCTAATCATACTAGTGGATCACACAAGGCAATACAACTACTATGCAACCTAGTGATAAAGACACGCGGAAGCACACAATAAGCTAGCAAAGGAGCCTACTCATGTAAAGCTACTAGATAATCAAGAACAAGATAAACACACAAGCATGAGTAGCACTATACATACTAGGGTGATCGATCAAGCCAAAGCAACTCCTATACATGTTAGTGATCAAGTGAAAGCTAAGCACAACTAGCAAGTAGAGAAGCCTATTCATGTAAGTCTACAAGTAATCAACTAGAGCATGATAAGCATACAAGCATGAACAACATGGTATGTAAATGCAGAAAGTAATGCATTAAAGTAAGGAGTAGAGTAAGAGATGACTCACGATTTTTTCCGAGGTATCGGAAGGATGGCCCCCTTCCCCTACTCCTCGTTGGACCACTCCCGCCGGAGTCCTGGTCCCTCCCGCCTCCAATGTGGAGTTCTCGCCCACGAGCCCGCAATCACTCCCGGAGTAAAGACACGGTGCGCATCACCGCTGCCACCAAGGCACAAGCTCGCCTCCCTCGAGAACTTGCCGGACTTCTCGAGCCGACACAGACGCTCACTAGCGATGCCCCTTTCACTGATGGGCTCAAACCATGTACAAACGTGTGACGGCCTTGACAATCGGTCACGATAGGCTCGATCACCGACACCTAATCGGTCTAGGTCTCACCATAGACCAAGAGTAACAACCTAGATCACACCCTCAAGGACACCTAGCCTTAGATGTGCAAGATCCCTCCTTGTTACTCTCACTAGCACTCTCAAGATATGCAATATCTCCTCCTAGTGATCTCCTCTTTGCCTCTTGGCTCTCACCAAATGCTCCAAGCAATTCCACTAGCCAAGAGTGGTTTCCAATGCCCCAGCAATAAAGTTATATAGGATTCCAACCTCAAACTAGTCGTTACTCCACGAGATCAACTTCCTGGGCATACTGACCGGATAGTCCAGTCACTGCCTGACCAGACCATCCAGTCACTGCAGTCTTCAGCTCCAACGGCTCTGCCCCTCTGTTGACTCCTACTGATCGGATCATCTGGTCAGCTAACCGGATCGTCCAGTCAGACTTTCTCTCCTCAGTCCAGAAATATTTCGCGTTTGTCATTCATCACCAAAATATTCATACCTTGGGGTGACCTCAATGGTCATGATCATTACAATCTCCCCCTTTTTGGTGATGGATGACAACAACTATTTATGATGATTCAAAATGGACAAGCAACAAAAACCAAAGGACAAGAATGGAATGAAAGGATTACCTTGGTCCTTACCTTGGAAGTAGTCTCTCCCTTGGAATATGCTAGGTGTTGAGAGAGAACTACCTAATCACGTAGTGCACTTGAAATCGATCGTGTGTTGATTTTTGCGCCCATCTTGGTGTCGTTGTTGTGATCTTGTTGAACTAGACACACACCAAGGACGTAGATGTTCATGTCGGTGTAGATGTTCATTGTTGTTGTAGAAATGCACCATCGTTGTTCTTCTCCATGTTGGTGTAAATGTCCATCTTGACATGATCTTCATGTGTACTCTAAGTGAACATGCACCGTTGTCTTGATCATCTTCATTTGATCTTCTTGTTCTCCTCCATCTTTCCTTCTCCTCTTACCTTGGCTTTTGGATCTTCTCTTCATGTTCCTCTCTCCCTTTTGTGTTATCGATCTAAACTTGGCTTTTGGATCTTCATGTTCTTTCTCCCCCTTTGTCACCTATCACCAAAAACCAAAGGCAAAAACATAAGACAACCAATGAGCAAATAATAAATGGCAAGAGTTAGGAAAACTCCCCCTTTCATGGTGCTCATTCTTGATCATGATAGTGTTCCACCATAGCTCCCCCTACACACATGACTCAACAAAATATTTCCTCAAGGATGCAATGGTTAGTAATTAGTGTGTTGGGAATGTATGAGTCATTTGTCTTTGAGCCGCGCGAGTAGATTTAATCTCGGAGCTCGTCTGAATGTGACCCAATGGGCATGAAGCACAAAGATCACTATGTGATCATCTAGAGGGTTGTATACTTACATTGTAAATAAGCAACTCCCCCTAGAAACATGCTTGGAGGCATGTAAGGTATCACAATGCAAAATGCATGAATGCAAAGAATGCAAATGCAAATGCAACAAGTATACAAATGCATGATGCGATGCTAAAGGAAAGAGAGAGAAAGGCTACAAACCAAAGTGCCAATGACGAGTTGTTCCCTTCTCAAACTTGCTCACAATGGACTGTTCTTCAAAGCCTTAGGCATACAATGAACCACCTTCCCAAGCTTAACCCATGAACATTGCAATCTGAAGGAGGTTCGAAGTTGACCTACAAGCAAAGAGAAACAAGCACAAAACAAAAGCACAAACAACAAACAAAACAAATAAGACTTATATATATTTACAAGAGACAAGCTTTAGGGTTACTCATGTGAAGTTTGAAAGGTCGAGAACATTGAGTTCTCCCCTTAGCAATTGAAGGTCTTCTCGTCGAGTGACTTGGTGAAGATATCCGCCAATTGTTCATGCGTCCGCACACTCACCAACTCAATATTCTTCTTCTCAACATGGTCTCTTATGAAATGACGCTTGACTTGAATATGCTTTGCATGACCATGATCTCCAGTTTTGAGAGCCATTTTGATTGTCGCTTTACTATCACAATATAATGGCATTTGAGTGAAGTTGAGGCCATAATCCGAGAGAGTTTGCCTTATGTAGAGAAGTTGTGCACAACAAGCTCCCGCTGCCATATACTCTGCTTTGGCTATAGATAGAGCCATCGAGTTTTGCTTCTTTGAGCTCCAAGATACTAGAGATCTTCCAAGAAATTGGCAACCTCATGATGTACTGTTCCTATTCACTTTGCATCCTGTGAAGTCCGAGTCTGAATACCCAAGTAACTCAAAGCTTGTTCCTCTAGGATACAGTAGTCCCATGGTAGGTGTGTACTTGAGGTATCTAAGAATCCTCTTCACTGCCTTCAAGTGAGACTACTTTGGATTTTCTTTATAGTGTGCACACAAGCACACACTAAACATGATGTCCGGTCTTGAGGTGGTGAGACAGAGCAAGGACCCAATCATTGATCTATAGAGCTTGGAGTTCACCGGTTTACCCTTTGCATTATCATCCAAGGATTTGCTTATCGCCATAGGAGTGTGCAAAGGCTTACAATTCTCCATGTTGAATTTCTTGAGAAGATCCTTGGTATACTTCTGTTGATAGATGAAGTTCCCTTCTCTCAACCGTTTGACTTGAAAACCAAGGAACACATGCAACTCTTCAATCATTGACATTTGAAATTCCCTAGCCATTATTTCTCGAAACTCTTTATTGAAGTTCTCATTGGTTGATCCATAGATGATATCATCCACATAGATTTGGCATACAAAGAGGTCCTTCCCAACATGCCTTGTGAACAAGGTGCTATCAATGCTTCCAATGGTGAATCCATTCTTGAGTAGAAAGTTCCTCAGATGTTCATACCATGCCCTTGGAGCTTGCTTGAGGCCATAGAGACCTTTCTTCAATTTGTACACATGTCTTGGATGTTTAGGGTCCTCAAACCCCGGAGGTTGTTCCACATAGACTTTCTCATTGATATCTCCATTCAAGAAGACACTTTTGACATCCATTTAATAGAGCTTGAAGCCATTGTGAGATGCATAGGCAAGTAAGATCCGAATAGCTTCAAGACAGGCCACGGGAGCAAAGGTTTCTTCAAAGTCAATGCCCAACACTTGAGAATATCCCTTAGGCACTAGACGAGCCTTGTTCTTGACAATTGCCCCTTTCTCATCTTGCTTATTCTTGAAGACCCATTTGATGCCAACCACAATATGATTCTTGGGCCTCTCAACCAATTTTCATACTTTGCACCTCTTGAAGTTGTTCAACTCTTCTTGCATAGGCATTACCCATTTGTGATCATCCATAGCTTCATCAATGGTAGTGGGCTCAATCATAGAGACAAAGGAGAAGTTCATTAATGATCGTGAGATGAATCAGGGACTTCTAAGGCATATAGGGTCTACAACTCAGCCACAGGCTGTGTGGAAGAATCCTATGATGTGCAATTTGATGAGTCAAATGGTTCTCAGATGGGAGATGAATTTTATGAAGTGAACATTAGAGATGAGCCTATGAGGGAAGCTTTGAGAAACATGCCCGTGGGCGAGGTTTTACCCCACGAGGCCAATGATGGAAATATTGATGAGCCCTCAAATCCACCACCTCAACCAACCTCTTCCTCCGAGGCGCAAGAACCAAACCAAGATGCCATTGCCTCTCCCACTAGCTCCTCCCAAGATTCATTAAGGGTGCATCGACCTGCCCATGACGGAACCCAAGAGAGAAGTGAGCCCCAAGCTTCTCCACATACTTCACATCGAGCCACTTCTCCAAGCTCCTCACACAACAGCCCCACATCCTCACCAAGCTCTAGCTCCAAAACAACAAAGCATATGAGTGATTCTCCCACTTCACTAAGAATTCAAGATACTCATATCTCAAGAGAGCGAGCAATACATGATGCACAAGATACTTCACCTAGAGCTCCTCCCACTCAAGAAAAACACGATCCTAGACCCAAGGCCATCAACAAGGATCACTCACATGGCTTGATCATTAGGAGTCCATCTCAAGGAGTAAGGACAAGGAGAAATCAATACAAGCTCAACTATATGAGTAAAGAAAATGATAATGAGGCAATTGAGAACTTCTCTTTCATCTCCATGATTGAGCCTACAACAATTGATGAAGCTATGGATGATCACAAATGGGTTATTGCCATGCAAGAAGAACTGAACAACTACAAGAGATGCAAAGTATGGAAATTGGTTGAGAGGCCCAAGAATCATAATGTAGCTGGCACCAAATTGGTCTTCAAGAACAAGCAAGATGAGAAACGGGCAATTGTCAAGAACAAGGCTCATCTAGTGGCTAAGGGATATTCTCAAGTGGCGGGCATTGACTTCGAAGAAATCTATGCTCCTGTGGCCCGTCTTGAAGCTATTCGGATCTTACTTGCCTACGCATCACATAATGGCTTCAAGGTCTTTCAAATGGATGTCAAATGTGCCTTATTGAATAGAGAGATCAATCAAAAAGTCTATGTGAAATAACCTCCGGGGTTTGAGGACCCTAAACATCCAAGACATGTGTACAAACTGAAGAAAGCTCTCTATGGCCTCAAGCAAGCACCAAGGGCATGGTATGAACATTTGAGAAACTTCCTACTCAAGAATGGATTCACCATTGGAAGCATTGACAACACCTTGTTCACAAGGCATGTTGGGAAGGACCTCTTTGTGTGTCAAATCTATGTGGATGATATCATCTATGGGTTAACCAATAAAAAGTTCAATGAAGAGTTCTGGGAAATGATGGCTAGGAAATTTCAAATGTCCATAATTGGAGAGCTGCATGCGTTCCTTGATTTTTCAAATGAAACAATTGAGAGAAGGGAACTTCATCCATCAAGAGAAGTATACCAAGGATCTTCTCAAGAGATTCAACATAGAAAATTGCAAGCCTTTGCACACACCTATAGCGACAAGCAAATCCTTGGATGATGATGCAAAGGGTAAACCGGTGAATCCCAAGCTCTATAGATCAATGATTGGGTCCTTGCTCTATCTCACCGCCTCAAGACCGGACATCATGTTTAGTGTGAGCTTGTGTGCACGCTATCAAGCAAATCCAAAGGAATCTCACTTGAAGGCAGTGAAGAGAATTCTTAGATACCTCAAGTACACACCTACCATGGGGCTATGGTATCCTAGAGGAACAAGCTTTGAGTTACTTGGGTATTTAGACTCAGACTTCATGGGATGCAAAGTAAATAGGAAGAGTACATCGGGAGGTTGCCAATTTCTTAGAAGATATCTAGTATCTTGGAGCTTAAAGAAGCAAAACTCGGTGGTTCTATCTACAGCTGAAGTGGAGTATATGGCAGCGGAAGCTTGTTGTGTACAACTTCTCTACATGAGGCAAACTCCTCGGATTATGGCCTCAACTTCACTCAAATGCCATTATATTGTGATAGTGAAGCGGCAATCAAAATGACTCTCAAAACTGGAGATCATGGTCATGCAAAGCATATTCAAGGCAAGCATTGTTTCATAAGAGACCATGTTGAGAAGAAGGATATTGAGCTAGTGAGTGTGCGGACTCATGAACAATTGGCGGATATCTTCATCAAGCCACTCGACGAGAAGACCTTCAACAGGCTAAGGGGAGAACTCAATGTTCTCGATCTTTCAAACTTCACATGAGTAACCCTAAAGCTTGTCTCTTGTAAATATGTATAGCCTTGTTTGTTTTGTTTGTTGTTTGTGTCTTTGTTTTGTGCTTGTTTCTCTTTGCTTGTAGGTCAACTTCGGACCTCCTTGAGATAGCAATGGACGTGGGTTAAGCTTGGGATGGTGGTTCATGGTGTGCCCAAGGCTTTGAAGAATGGTCCATTGTGAATAAGCTCAAGAAGGGAACAACTCGTCGTTGGCACTTTGGTTTGTAGCCTTTTTCTCTCTTTCCTTTAGCATCGCATCATGCATTTGTATACTTGTTGCATTTGCATTTGCACTCCTTGCATTCATGCATTTTGCATCGTGATACCTTACATGCCTCCAAGCATGTTTCTAGGGGGAGTTGCTTATTTACAATGTAAGTATATGACCCTCTAGATGATCACATAGTAATCACAAATGAACTCGCGTGGCTCAAAGACAAGTGACTCATACATTCCCAACACACTGATGATTAGCCATTGCATCGTTGAGGAAATTTTTTTTGTTGAGTCATGTGTGTAGGGGGAGCTATGGTGGAACACTATCGTGACCAAGGAGGAGCATCATGAAAGGGGGAGTTTCCTAACTCTTGCCATTTATCATTTGCTCCTTGGTTCTCTTGTGTTTTTTGTCCACTCCCCCAAGTCACCTCCCACCATAGATAGAGCCCCTCTCCTTCTCATTTTCCACACACCAAGAAGAATCTATTCTCTAGCATTACATTTAGTCTTTAGGTCCTAGTGGAGTTTAGAAGAGAGGAGAGTTGTCTTGAGGTCCTCGACCTAGTCTTGGAGAGCCATCGGGTTAGTTCTATTCTAGTCCTCTCTTGTAAGACTTATTCTTTTATTAATATTATTATCTTCTCTATTCCTTATGCCTTATCCTTATACTAGTGTGATAGTCATGTGCTTTGTATATGGTTATTTCCTAGTCATGATAGGTTGTTATACGCTTCACATACCTATGCTAGTTAACCTATGTCCTTATACTCATGCAACGCATAGCATGGATAGACATGCTTTAGTCCATGACTTGTTAATCCGTAGGGTTAGAGTTATATATACTATAGTCTATTGCTTGTTAATCTGTAGGGTTAAAGCTATGCATGTCCTAGCCTTTTACTTGTTGATTCGTAGGGTTAGAGTTATGCATGTTACAGTACTTCACTTATTGATCCGTCGGGTCAAGGTTAGGTATACTCTTATTTCCAACTTGGTGATCCCAAGGGTCAAAGTCCCATGGGGATTGATAGTATTGTTTAGCCATGTAAGCGTGGTGCTTAGATTGGTAAATAGCTATGAGTATTTGTTTGCTCCCATGAACAGGATTGACTTTAGGACTGACATAGGGACTTAATAGCCCTAGTGTCACATGTCCTAGTTTAGGGTTAACCGGTAGGTGGTGACAGCCCTGTTGTGCTTAATCCTCCCTATTCTGGCTTAGCATAGGACCTAGGCTTGTATGTGTTGCATATATTTAACCTATAGACAGGAATATAGAAGTACATAAGGATCTAGGTTGACTCCTCTTTAACCCACTTAATCTAGGATTTGTGTTAATATTAGGTTGGATTGTTCTGTGTGTCACATACCCACTATCTTTATTATCCTTCCCTATCTATGACCTTGGTATATTATTAGTTATATGGTTATGAACATGCTATCTCTTAACCACCACCTTCCCTTGGGAGAACTATAAATGACAGCCATTGGAGTAATCCAGTGGTGAAATGCTACAACAGGATGTTTGTGCGCTTGTGGATTTGACTTGCCCACACTAAGCATCTGGTGAGTTATACCAACAAGTAGTTCTGGCGCCTTGCCCAGCTCTATTTATTTGGTGTGACTTAGCAGATGTCAATAAGCATTTCTGGTGCCGTTGCCGGGGAAGGCACTGGTTAAAAGAGAATCAATAGCATTGTTCTTAAGTATATTTCTATTAATTACCATTGTCTAGATAGGTTTACCTTTTCTTTGTTTTCTCTTTAAGTGAAAACAGGGTAGTGCCCACTCATTGGACTTAAAATTGGTGAGCCCTTGCCAAAGGTAAATTGGTACTTATCCCATATTTGCTTTCCACCAATCTTTGGATTGTCAAATGCATTTGCATATTTGATTTTTTTGACCACATCTGCATGATGCAATTTATTCCAACCCATTTCCCTTTTTCAAAAATTTTAAAAGATATAAAATAGAATTTCAGAATTCATCTTTCGAGAAAATGAGGGTACCAAGGATCAAAAATGTTTTTCTTTGAAATATATTTTCTTTCTTGTAAGCCACCACAAGTAGGGCCCACTGACCAGAGCAGAGGACCATAGGGGCCATTCCTTGGTCGGACGACCAGCCCTATTGGTCGGCCGACCAGAGAAAAATGGCTCTTTGGCCCCACTTGCCCCAACTGCTAGCATGCAACTATCATGTCCCAATATGATTGTTATTTCGCTCTGCATTTTTGAGGCAAGGTTTTCAAGAGGAAGTTCTTCACCGCACTCATATATTTCACCTCTCCATTCTACTCTGGACATTTGTCATCATTTTCTCTAGACTCTGGTATCATTAAACACTCTAAAATTCTACCAAAAACATTTTCTTTGAGTTTTATTTGTATCTTCATGTTTCCTTTAAATCTTCATAAGAACAAACTCGATGAAGGCTTGATAACCATTGAGTATTGACTTGTTGATCCGTCGGGTCAAAGTTAAGTATACTCTTATTCTCGACTTGTTGATCCATAGGGTCAAAGTCCCATGAGAAATAAGAGTAGTTGTTCTTGTTTACTCCTGCTCTCTTGTTGCAGCCAAGACTTCAAATGCTCCATCAACAAGTTGCGGCAAACCATGAGCAAGAGCCAGCTTGGGGGGAGTTCCTCCCCCTAATATGAAGGTAACATGTATCATTTCCCTTTCCAATCACCACATGCGTGATAAACTAAAAACATGAAAAAGATTTGTTTTCCTTTCACATGCATGATAAATAGAAAAACTAAAAACAATAATAATAATGAATAAATTCATGCGCAGTATGAATGCATAAGGTTTCCTATGTTGAGATGATGAATAGTTGCTTTGTCTTTTATTCCTTTCATATGCTCAGTTTACAACCTAGCACCCTATCTAGTTTTGGTTTGTTGCATGATTAAATTTCACCTCAAACACACTAGTGGGTAGCATAAGCATTATCCTTCTAGGTTGTTGGGAGATATGATGTTGTTAGTTAGGGCTACTATGATCTTGCTTAATTTGTGAAACTTGACACCCAGAGAATTAATTTGATAAAAATGAGAAGTTCCTCAATGATATGAATTCCTACCACAGCCATATGTTGTGCTACATTGTAAAACCTTCTACATATACTACTTGTATTTTCATTGAGCCTTGTCAAAATTGTGTATCCCTAGTGAGAAATATTTTCTACATTCATGATCAAGACCGCGCACATCATGCTAAGTTTCCGCACCGGAAATTAGCAATCACCCATGTCACACCATCCATCCACAAAATAAAGACTCTGTCTTCATGATTGATCTCTCCCCAAGGCAATCAAAGTTATGGATATTGAAAAAAAGAGATTCTTGCTCCATGAAGAGCTTGACAAAAAAAAAACACTTGCTCCTTAAAGAGCTTGAGAGAAAAAAAAAGCAAGAAAAAGATAGCCCATACTGCCAAACAAAGGGAGAGACAAATGAAAAAGAGTATACATTCCACTCCACCATATCCACCATGCATGCACATCTTGATCATGCTTGTAGGAAATGATTTCTCCATGGATCCACTCTTTTGACTCGGTGACATATGAAATACAGGTATGCCATATTTATCCTCACCCTGAGCTCTACATATCAGCCTTTAGAGGTAGGATTTTTGAGGCATCATAAAGCCATGGTGAGGAATACATACACACTGAGCGATTGGAGTGAATCATTTGAGGAACATAGATTTGTCACCAAAATTAAATAACCTCCGGGCTAAAGTTGATCAGAGAGAGTAGGTGAAAGGGAGTCCTATAGACTGTTCTATCTTCCAACAACTCAAGATTTAGAGAAGCTACAATGCCCCACAAGTAAATCAAAGGTGAAGTACTCGTGCCAACTTATTCAAACCTATGTAGAGTGTCTTAGTTATGTACTTGGGTATATTAAGAGTAAGACATTGTAGCAACTCCTGATCAACAAAACCTAAGTTTAGCTTTGCTCGAGACGAGCAAAGTTCAGCTTGTGGGTCTTGTTGACGGTTGTTAAATACCAATTCTGATCATCAATATAGCTATAAATAAAGGAAGACTTAGCATTTCATACACGCATGTTAGCTAGGAATAATGAAATTCCACTTATCCATGGAGATTTATGTACATGCAGAGATTATATATAAAAGGAGTGGAGAAATGCCCCATGATCCACGATAATACCATTCTAACCAATGGGAGTGTTGTTGACGGTCCTTAAATGCTTAATCTAACCGTCAATTGTGTGTTGGTGAATATTTGCATGTAGGAGATTTATAATCAAATTCAAAGAAACATTAGAGTTACAAGAGAGAAATAATAGAAGCCCACAAACATGAAGTGAGAAGTGGTCAAATAATATATTAGACCTCACCATGTTGAAGCGTGGTGATCCCAAGGGTCAAAGTCCCATGGGGATTGAGAGTATTGTTTAGCAATATAAGCGTGGTGCTTAGATTGATAAATAACTATGAGTATTTGTTTGCTCCCATGAACAGGATTGACTTTAGGACTGGCATAGGGACCTAATAGCCCTAGTGTCACATGTCCTAGTTTAGGGTTAACCGGTAGGTGGTGACAGCTCTGTTGTGCTTAATCCTCCCTGTTCTGGCTTAGCATAGGACCTAGGCTTGTATGTGTTGCATGTATTTAACCTATAGACAGGAATATAGAAGTACATAAGGATCTAGCTTGACTCCTCTTTAATCCAATTAACCTAGGCTTTGTGTTAATATTAGGTTGGATTGTTCTGTGTGTCACCTACCCACTATCTTTATTATCCTTCCCTATCTATGACCTTGGTATATTATTAGTTATATGGTTATGAACATGCTATCTCTTGACCGCCATCTTCCCTTAGGAGAACTATAAATGACAGCCATTAGAGTAATCTAGTGGTGAAATGCTACAACAGGATGTCCGTGCGCTTGCGGATTTAACTTGCCCACACTAACCATCTAGTGAGTTATACCAACAAGTAGTTCTGGCACCTTGCCCAGGTCTATTTGTTTGGTGTGACTTAGTAGATGTCAACAGCAGTGAGGAATCTGTCTGTGCTGGGAGCTGTAGTGACCGGACGGTCTGGTCTGTTCGGCTTTACCCAAGGCAGAGAGGAAGCAGCGCCGAGAAAATTTCTGGACTGGAGAGAGAAAGACTGACCGGACGATCTGGCAGCTGACCGGATGGTCCGGTCAGTAGGAGATCATCAGGGGCAGAGCCGTTGGTGTCGAGGATTGCAGTGAGTGGACGATCTGGTCAGGCAGTGACCAGACAGTCCGATCAGTTGGCCCAGAAAGCTGATTTCGTGGAGCAACGGCTAGTTGGAGGTTAGAAGCCTATATAACTTCGTAGTTGGGGTCTTAGAGACCTCTCTTGGCCAGTGGGATTGCTTAGAGCATTTGGTGAGAGACAAGAGGAAAAGAGGAGAGCACTAGGAGAAGATATTGCATATCTTGAGAGTGCTAGTGAGAGTGACATGGAGTGATCTTGCACATCTAAGGCTAGGTGTCCTTGAGGGTGTGATCTAGGTTACTACTCTTGGTCTATGGTGAGACCTAGACCGGTTAGGTGTTGGTGATCGAGCCTATCGTGATCAGTTGTAAAGGTCGTCACACGTTTGTACACGTTTTGAGTCCGCCGGTGAAAGGGGCATCGCTAGTGAGCGCCCGTGTCGGCTCGGGGAGTC
This sequence comes from Eleusine indica, assembly GCA_030378355.1. Taxonomy (NCBI): domain Eukaryota; kingdom Viridiplantae; phylum Streptophyta; class Magnoliopsida; order Poales; family Poaceae; genus Eleusine; species Eleusine indica. The sequence continues at coordinate 33,110,954 of CM059498.1, read as the reverse complement.
CGGCAAGTTCTCGAGGGAGGCGATCTTGTGCCTTTGTGGCAGCGGTGAAGCGCACTGTGTCTTCAATTCGAGAGTGATTGCGGGCTCGTGGGCGAGAACTCCACATTGATAGGGGAAGGCGCCATCCTTCCGAGACCTGTGGAAAAAAAATCATGAGCCATCTCTTACTCTACTCTTTACTATGATGCTTTACTTTCCGCATTTATATACCGTGCTATTTATGCTTGTGTGCTTACCTTGCTCTAGTTGACTACTAGTAGACTTGCATGAATAGGCTTCTTTACTTGCTAGTAGTGCACAGCTTTCCTACTTGATCACTAGCATGTATAGGAGTTGCTTTGGCTTGTTTGATCATCCTAGTATGTATCGTGCTACTCATGCTTGTGTGCCTTCCATGTGCTTGTTGATTTAGTAGCTTTGTATGAGTAGGCTCCTTTGCTAGCTTGTTGTGTGCTTCCACGTATCTTCAATTACTAGCTTGCATAGGAGTTGTATTGCCTTTTGTGATCCACTAGTATGATTAGGTTGTTGTTCCTTTCATAGGTTCATTATTTTTCTTGTGTGATCATCACTAGAATTGTATAGGAGTTGTGTTGAGTGAAAAGTTTTAGGAATTGGCGAATTTGGTACATAGTGCGAGTTCCTGATTCACCGCCCCCCCCCCCCTCTCGGTCACTCGATCCTTTCAAGTGGTATCAGAGCCAAGTGCTCATCATAGGGCTTAACTGCCTTGAGTAGTGACCGCATTGGTCTTGCTATAAGTTTGATTCTCTAAATAAGAGATTCTGCCAAACCATTTTGTGTATGGACATATGGCACCAAATGTTGAACTTGAATTCCCTGGGCCATACAATAATCATTGAAGGGTCTCGAGGAAAATTCTGCAGTATTATCCATTCGGATTGATTGAATCCGATGTTCAGGGAAACTTGCTTTCAACTTAATGATTTCAGCAATGAGTTTCGAAAAAGCATGGTTACGTGTTGATAAAAGACACACATGAGACCATCTAGAAGATGCGTCTATTAAAACCATGAAATACCTGAATGGTCCAGATAATGGTTATATGGGACCATATATGTCTCCTTGAATTCTTTCAAGAAACTTGAGTGGCTCCGCCTTAACCTTAAGATAAGATGGTCTTAAGATCAACTTTCTCGTTGCACATCTGGTGCATAAAAAAACCGAAGATTGCGGGAATTTGGCATCATTTAAATCATGACCAATGCAATTGCCTATAATTTTCCTTATCATCCCCACTCCGGGATGGCCAAGGCGATCATGCTAAGTCTGGAATGTGTTAACATTCTGGAAAATTACCTTGTATGCAACATGCGGTACGGGTTTAATATATATATAGTACAAACCTGACGGTAAGGAAGGAATTTTTTCCAGAATATCTTTGCCATATCTGTTATCCTTTGTAATGAGGAGTAATTCCTCATTGTTGTCTTCATGGGTTTCAACTTGTAACCCATTTTTCCGAATATCTCTATAACTTAGCAGGGAATGAGTTGAATCAGGATACAATAATGCATCCTCAATTGTTACTTGTGTTCCCATAGGAAGCGTGATAGTTGCTCGTCCAGAGCCTACTATTGTTGCATCATGCCTAGCGATTGTCAAAACATTTCCTGACCTCTTTGTCAGAGTCTGGAAATATTTAGTTTCCCTAAGTATAGAATTTATGGTACAAGAATCCACAAAGCATAATTCTTCCTCCATCAGATTGACTCCCGTAAGATCTATAAATAAGAAATACATACAAACTTTATTCATTAATAAGTATCAAAGTGCTGATACAATATAGGAAGACAACTACTTATTACAACAACATTTATCTAGGAACGTAGACATATTAATATCTATGCAGATTATGGATCCTAGTTGAGGTCTCCAAACAGATCATTCGAAGCAAATTCCATGACCATGTTCTCCATGTCCGCGTAGTCATTGGTCGTCAAGGGAGGCTCATTGCAACTTGGTTCCATTGGAACCTACTGCGAACATCAAGCCTCCACATTCTTCTCGGATTGGGAGTTGAAGTGAGCTTCATATCCAGATCTTTCATATTTTCCTTTACCCAGGGACTTCTGGTACAGATCAATCAAGTGACGGGGGGGGGGGGGGTGCGGCATTGCTTAGCCAAATGCTTGTAGCATCCAAACTTGTAGCATTTCCTGTCACTCCTAAACTTTGAAATGCCACCCCCTTGAGCCTTTGCTTGTGACTTACCTCTCTTCCTGTTGCATTTTTGTTTGGATTTACCTTTAAAGTTTGGTGCTTGGACTTTTGGTCCTCCAAACTTGTTGCTACTCTGTGCATTATGATGAACTTCTGGCAGAGGAGCAGACCCAACAGGGCATTAGCGATGAGTTCTCATGCTGAGTTCATCATGCTTTTCTGCCTGAAGTAAATCATGAATGAGATCAGAGTAACGTTGGTAATTCCTACCACGATATTGCTGTTGTAAGACCCTATCAGACGGAAGTATATAGGTAATAGTTTTCTCTATCTTCTCTTCCTTTAAAGGTTCTTTCTCATAGAAATGCAACTTGGCACAGATCTTATGAACAACATGGTTATACTCTCCAATGGTTTTAAAATCCTAGAGATGTATTTGAAACCATTCATGACTAGCCTCGGGCAGGATGACTGCCTTGTGTTGTTCATATCTGTTTTTTAGGGGTTGCCATAAAGGACTTGGTTCCTCTTCCATCACATACTCCGCCTTGAGATCGTGATGTATGTGATGCCTTATAATGTATAAGGCACTATACTTGAATTAATCAGGAAGTACCTCCGCTCTCTCCTCAGGAGGAGTCAGAGCTTCTTGAATTCCTCTAAAGGCCAAGCTGATCTTGACGTCCACCGCCCATGTAGGATAATTGTGGCCATCAACAGCAAGTTCATCGAACTCTGGAGCCATGATACCTACATAGGTGCAACCAAAGATTTAGTTAAAAATCCGTCATGGTTATTGAAGGACCGAGAAGGCGACCAGAGGGGGGGGGGGTGAATGGGAGCCAATTAAAATTTTTTACCAGAACTTGGCCTATATCCCAATTACAACCCAAGCCAACCTCTAAACCGATCACCAAGACAACACACACCAACTTGTGATGTGCCAACCCTAGGAGTGATCAACAACAGCAGTGAAACACAGCGGAAACAAAGGAGAGCAGCAAACACTTGACACGGTCAAAGAACAAACTCAAAACAGGTTACTGGACGATAATCGACAGTGCCGATGCGGGGTTTGGATCCAAGCCACCAGCAGTGCCAGTCGTGGCATCGGTAGTGCCGATCTGGGTTCTGACCCAACGACAGTGCCGGTCCACGCAATCGGCAGTGTCGATCGACCCCCGACAGAACAGAAAAATGTCATGATTTTCCCCAAATCTCTCCAAAACTCAACCAAATGATCTCCAAAACGCGCGATTTTTGGACCAGGTAATCCTTAACACATCACGACCCTAATCCTAGAAGATCCACTCAATTGCCTCAAGGATTCATCACGAATTTTAGATCTTGTGTCAAGAACACCAAAAAAGGGAAACTTGAAAAATCCTTCAAATCGAAGATGCTAGAGCTCTTGATTCGGTCAAGGACCCATGAAGGATTATTCTAGCTCCTCATAGCACTAAGATCCCCAAGAAATCCGCCCTAAAAACTCACTCAAAATAAGATAAAAAATTCCCACGAAAATAGCTCTAAAAATAGAGAAAAAGAGAAATTCAGGATTTAGGGAGAGAGGAAGATCTTGACCACGAAAATAATTCTCATATCATAGAAACATGCTTTCAAGATCCATGGATATAAGGCTAGGAAGCCACCCTCTTCCTCCCACTATTTGGAAGAGAAAGAGATGTCTCTCACACACCCTCTCCTCTCCTCTCCTCTATTACATGAAGACCTCTTCTAGCACCTTGAAATGAGTTCATAACACAAGGCTAATGGGAAGAGGCACCTCTCCCACCAGCCACACCTCTCCTTATATAGTCCTAGAGTCCAAGACTCTTCTACCCTTAACCTATATTACATTGCCACCTACCACCAGGGGCAAAACCGTTCAACTCTTTTTCCTTTGCCCGAACACCATCGAGCCCTTCACAACTTTGCTTCGCCTCGACGCAAGCTTCACGATGGTGCCACGTGCACCACCAACCATCGCCACTGGTTTTAAGGCCTAAACTAGGAAACTGCCTTGCACGCTTCTCAAAGCGCGTCTTCTTGATATTGACGGGTGTCATCTCCCGTGATCCTCTTCGTCGGCAAGTCTCTCTCGTCTCCGGTCCATTGGAAGCCTCTACTTACACCGACACTCGATCACCTTTGACTTGGTCAACCCCGTCGTCTTGATCACCACCTACGATTTTGGGGCTCAACCAAGAAATCGTCCGTGCTTCTTGCCTCTCCACGTGTATGGTATGGATCATCCTTGACTTCACCCGGCCTCCCGATCGTCCGGCCCCAAGTCTCCTACTTGTGCCTGATCCTGTCGCTGTTGACCGCCAAGTTGACTCCAGTGACCTACACATCATGAGACAAGCAAACATATTTTTCATCTCTTGCAAACTCTTCAACTCCATTACCAACTCTGGTTAGTTAAAACCATGACATGCACAACTCATGCAATCCCCAAATTCCCGCATTTCAACTCAAACACCAAACTCAACCAATGTCAATTACTCATCACATATTGCAAACCATGGCACATATCCATATGGTTTCTCAGTTATGTTGTTGTAACAACGTAAATTCACAAAGATTTTGCATATAGTTTGATATGAATCAAACTCCAGTGTGCAAGAGATAGCAATCTCCATTGCCACATAACATTTGCAAGAAATAAGAATCTTAATTGCAAATGACAGTGTTGTAATCTTAATTTAGTGTGTATTATTTAACTCTATGTGAATTAAATGTGATTTGCAAGAAATATCTATCTCCATTGCAAAATCAAGTATTGTACAATGTTGTTGTGTTTACAATTTAATTCTGCTCAAAATAAGCACACATCAGCTAATGAGGTTGAATTGACATTTACAAAAAAATATAAATATCTCCATTGCAGCTATGGTAAACACTATATTGTGGCATTACATCAAACATATTTGGCATAATATACTTCTAATCCAAACAGATAGATTGGAAACGAAACTACAACATAACACAATACTAAACACAAATACAATAAAGAACAGGGGCTAAACTAAGTATTTACAACACTAAAATAGTAAAAATACTAAAATAGCCATAATACACAAAAATTCGGGGACTATTGTGCATAATGGCTATGTTACATGGCTGCTTAGCCGAATGGGCCAAGCAAACCTGGGAGACGGTCCAGTTGGCCTTTCGGCCAATCTGTGCTACGCCTGCCCGCACGTAGGACACGGCGGTGGCCCGACCCAACCACCGACAGGGGGGCGGTGCGGCCCAGCCCAGCTGCCAGGGGCGGTTGCCCTATAAAGGTGAGACGGTTAGGGTTTCCAACCCTAACCGCCTCACCAGCTCGCCGCCGTAGCCGCCAGGCGCCGCCGCCAGCCGCCTCCGGCATAGGGCGCCGCCACCGGTAGCCTCTTCTGCCATGGTGCGCCGCTGCTAGCAGCCTCTTCCGCCGTGATGCGCGGCCGTCTTCAGCCAGCCGCCGCCACCTCCAGCCAGCCGCTGCTGCAGCCACCGCCCGCGCCTCAGTCCTGCGCGCCGCCCGCGCCCGGCGAGCCGTGGTGAGCCCGTGCCTCCGGCGAGCCTCGTGCGCCCGCATCCGGAGGCAGATCCGGTGCCATACCGCGTCCGACGAGCCGCCCGCCTCAGATCCACCTCCCGCCCTGCTTCTGCAAGCTTGCACGCCGACAAGCCCGCTCGATCCGGCGAGCCCGCCTCCCCTCGGTGAGCCCCTCCACGGCTCGGCGAGTCCTCCTCGTGGAGGACGCCGTTCGAGTGGGGCTCCGTCCTCGCCGTTGAAGCCCAAGCACCGGCATCCCTTCCGGGGTGGCATGGTGGGGTGTCGGCGAGGTGGGCATGGCGGTGGAGGAGGGCGACCCCCATTCGGGGTGTGCGGCAACGCCGACGTTGAGGGTCCTCCCCCGAGGTGCTCGCCGTCTCCGCCCCGGTGAGGACGGTGAACTCCGGCGAGCACGGCGGGGTCGACAGCGCCTGCTCCACCGTGCCACTCGGCCTTCCTCGACCTCTCACGCGCATCCGTGCGCCGCGGCGTGGGGGTTGAGTGGGAGGCTGTGGTGCAGCTCAACGGCGTGGATCTCCCTCGCATCGTCATCATCGATGGTGGCGCCCAGAGCCGGCACTGAGATGGTGATGGAGAACGGCTCCAAACCGCTCTGAGGCCTGGAGGAGGAGGAGGGCATAGTGGTGTCGAAGGCCGCCGATGACGTGAATGACGTCACTGTAGGTCCACCACCCGCTGGCACGCTTGGACCTGCCTCATGTCTGAATCCAGCCAACCCTAGGCGAGTCCGGGTGTTTGGAGAGCGGAACATGCGAAGCAGTTCCTCAGGCGGCGTTGGTGTTGGGAGACGCGGCGAAGATGCAGGCGGCGGTGCTGTACTTGGCCCTGTCCCTGGGTCACCACCAGGATGGCGGTTGGGGACATGGCCACCATCAGGACGACCAAAGATCTGGTGCCCATTTGACCTGGACGGTGGCGACCATGGAACAGATGGCGGCTGTGGTGGTTCCTCCGGCGTGGTTGGAGCCCGTGCAGATGGGCAAGAACCAGAACAATGGTGGTGGTGAGTGCTTGGATCAACATGATGCTCACCGTTGTGGTCTCCAGTGAGTCCTCCGACGACGTCAAGTTCTTCTTCTTTCTTTTCTCCTTGTAGCAAGTGCCGATAACATGTAAAGAATGAAAATAGGACAATAGAATAGTGAAATCACGGTTGCTTTATTACTGTTCATGGTTACATTTATAGTGAGGTAACAAATGGATGCGTCCCTTCCCACATTCTGGTGTGAATGTGGTGACGATGATAACTGCCTCTTCGGTGGTTGCCAAATGATCAGAATGCTTGATTTGTAACATTATCCACCATCTGCCACCACGGAAATATAATCCTTATCGTTGCTCTATGTTTCTCAAAATTGGGCCCCGGCTTGTTTAGCATGCGGCATGTTCGCAGTATATTCTCATGAATGTTCCCTCAATGGGGCGAAAGGGGACAGCCAACAGTAAAACAATTCCTAACAACCACGCTATTCCACATTTATATTTAATTAAAACAAAACACCATTCGTTCTGCCGTTGCTGACGTCATTGTAACGGAGTGAACATCAAGAGTTACAGCACAACAAAGGGCTTCCCTGGAGGACATGAAGAGTTACAGCACAACAAAGTGCCACTGAACCTACCATCGCAACCTCATGTGTAAGAATATTGAAAAATCCATTGTTCCAGAAAAACATACAATCAGCACATGAAGCAATGCTGTTTGAACAGCTGATTTTGCATAGTAACATATGCATCATTAAGGTTGCCATCGTAGTTAGCTGCGCTCATATTCTGATGCGCTCAAGTACTCCCCATTCTCCTCAAAATATTCAACCAAGCGTTTCAAGAATTTGTCGTTACTCACGGTCTCTACATCGCACACCAGGCAGCACTGCCTCCTAGCTCGTGTCACGGCCACATTCATCCGCCTGTGATCACTCAGGAACCCCACCTGAAAGAATCAAAGGCATAAAGTTCACTAAGCAATCGCTATAGAATATACATCATCGTCTAATGTTCCTGTATACGCACAGCTGACACTAAATATAGGAAATCTCACCTAAGATAATCATGGGAGGGAGCTTACCTCTTTCTTTGAGTTAGACCGGACCATCGAAATGATGATGGCTTCTTTCTCCCGGCCTTGGAACCCATCAACGGTTGATATCTCCAAATCTTTCAATTTAACATCCTTGTTTCTCATCATTTTTAAGCAGGTTACCTACAATTAGATATTCAACAATTCAGTCCTTCATAACTGTTAATTATTCACAATAACTTTAATAGGTATATGAATTACCTACGTTAATATTGTATTAGAACTTTAAAAATTCAACAGATATTAATTGTATACTGCAGATATAAGTGGTAAAAATCATTCCATGATTTTTATAAAACTGAGAGTGGTTAAGGGTCCAAAAACCTGCGCAGCATAAGGCGTGATTATTCCAATATCAGATGCATGAACACCACTCTCAACAAGCAGCTTAGCATGAGCAATAGAAACTGCTGCTTCGCCCTCATTCATGGTGCTCTCCTCTTCGTCTTTTACTTCCTCCATGTCACATCTAGAATGTTTAAAAAATGATAGAAGTATTATGTTACAAACATCCAAAGAGTTCATCTTTTAAGGAGGGGGAGCATCATTTTTTGATCAATCAAAGAATGACCCCACATTCAAAGCAACGAACTCCTTACCATGTGAAGTATTTTTTCTGTAGAGAAACAGTATAAACTGTTCTTTTGTAAAGGTGTTGCTAGCAATACTATGTGCGAGGCAAAGAGAAATGGTAATGAAAAGACAAGAAATATAATCATATGAGTTCATTGATGTTTGAATAAGTCGGAAGCATCATATAATACTTACCCTGTTGTGTCGATGAGTATAATAGTTGGTTCTGTTGAAGAAGAATGTTTTACTTCTTCAAGATCATAAAGCATATGCCCAGCAACACTGGAATGCGCTCGTATCTGACAAGAAAAACAAGGAAACAGTAGCATAAGGAAAATTACAACCTATCGAAGAAGAACTAGAACAAGATTAGCTAGCAAGTAACACAATGAAACAAAGGTATAAGTGGACCTTATTATTGTAAAGTTCTTTTGATGACCAATTCATAATGAGGTCATGCATTCTGTACTGGATAGTGAGCATAAATGTGATTTCCTCTCCATAAGCTTCAGTTAGGCGTTCAAAGAGTGTTTTTCCCATTCCTTTCTTTTCAGCCTCAACACTTTGGATTGTTGGAGGAAGCTGAAGATGATCTCCAGCAAGAATACACCTTGGCCCCTGAATGCCAAAGAATATTGATTAAGAAGCTTCATATCATAAGTCATGACAGAAATACTTAATAAAACATGTAATTTGTTGCAACTACAGTCTTGTGAAAATAGAGTTCTGACTTCTCGCAAACACAAAGGCAACCACTTAGATATTACCTATCAAGAAGCCCACATCTAAACAGCTACACTTGTGGTGCTTTAAGTAGATTCACATTGCATCACTATGAAGCTCATAAAAAGTTCAAATTGTGCTTCAGTGTTATACTTACCTTCAGTAAGGCCATCCAACATGCAACTTCGAGTGCCTGAGCGGCTTCATCAATAACAACCAAATCAAATGTAATGCCATCTAGCTTTTTCGAAGATGCACCAGTCAAAGTTGTCAACACAACATTTGCGTTTTTTAGCACATCAGTGATTGCAAGCTGCTGTCGTTTTCTCTCCTCTTTGGCAAGAGTTTTTAGCTCTTTCCTGATATCCCTTTTTGTGTTTCTATCTTTAGCTTTCAGCAATTTGCTGTTGAGCGCCTAAAACCAGAGAGCATATCAAAACACACATACAAAAGAAAAACTAACTACAGCAAATAAAATAAGTCAAAGTTAGAAAAGCCAATAGGTACTATCTTCAGTACTCGGATCCGCTGATAGTTTGGTAGTATGTCACAAGAATGTATTATGGGGTAGCAAGTAAAGAAGAGGTCATGGACCCATGTCATTCAATAAGAGTAAGTTAAAAATTTGAAAGTTAATGATTAGAGATTTACCTTCATTTCCTTTCGAATATCTCCAGCAAGGCTACTATTATCTGCTCGCAATACCTGGTCCCAAAATCATATGAACACATCAAGGTATCACACATAACAAAGCTGCAAAATAACTTTTCAAAGTTCTTGAATTGCTCATAGAGTTTCCAGTAAGATAATTTGCTAAAAAAAACCATGCATGTAGTAATATGGTTGATAATAAAGAAAAGTATGATGGTATAAAACCAAGTTTTCAGAATCTTAGGTAAAAGACAACATCACTCTTCAATGCATAAGCAGATGCCAAAAATAATGGGAAATTTGTTTGGAACACACCAACAAAACATGGTTTTGTCTAGAACACATCAAACAAATTGAATTTAGCTGATACACACTACGATTCTAGGAAAATACGTCTGAGACACACTATGACCATTTAACTTTTGTTTTCAAAATTTTTATCTTAATATACAAAATGCGCGAGAAATATAAGTTGTTGCATTCTCTATCATTATAAAATAGACCTAGATTTTTTTCGATTGTTAGGATGGCTTGCTTGATAAATTAAATATTAAAACAATGAGTAAACAATAAAAATAGTCAAAAAAAATTCTAGCTCTATTTTTTATTGATAGAGAATACAACCGTGTATATTTGTGTCAACTTTCAAATTCTGATGTATTTTCTATATTGAAATAGAAAAGTTGAAAATAATAGTTAAATTGTCATAGTGTATCTCAGGCGAATTTTTTAGAATCGTAGTGTGTACCAGCTAAATTTGATTTGTTTGATGTGTTCTGGATAAAGCCATGTTTTGTTCACGTGTTCTAGACAAATTTCCCCAAAAATAATCTAGTCAAAGTGACACAGTAATAATCTGGCTTTTCACAATATAAAGGTAAATGAGAGTTACACTGTACCACGCATTTGAACAAACTAGAATTAAAAAATAATAGCAAAACAAATTTCTAGGGGTTAAGAACCCAAATCATTACTTACATAAAAATACCAAAGTAAGCTCTCCTGTTCCTTAAGACAGAAGCAAATAACAAATTCACTTGAAACAGGGTTATACCTGTGCATCAAGAGCACTGTCCAGCACTTGGGGTAGCAAACGAGCGGGATGGCCCAATCTCACTAATTTTGTCCTGCAGCAGTCCAACAGCACTATGTCAAAGTGAGAAAGTTGGTGAAAAAGAAGGCATATAATGTGCCCATCATGGATAAACGAAATTATTTAGTTACATATTCTATTCTCTAAAATGGAAACAGTACATGAATGTCATCAATAATACAAATCATAGAGCGAAAAGTTTATGTAAAACCTGTATCGTGCAAGTCGCTCAACAATATTGTCAACAGCGATATTAGAAGCAGCACAAGCAAGAATCTTTGATCCACGCTTGACCTCCTGCAATATTATCTCAATAATAGTTGTTGTCTTCCCAGTTCCAGGAGGTCCATGAAGCAAGAAAACATCCCTTGATCCAAGCGCCTTTGAGATAGCATCTTTCTATAAATGAAACTATTAATTTATTCCATATAATTTAAAGCATAGCCATAAACATCTAACCATATGGTGTTAGACCAAATAAATGCAAAATTGACCATAATGCAGCCTAATAGGGATGCAAGATGGTACCTAGTGGGTAGTTGCGGGTCAATAGTTCAGGTTTTTTTTCTTTCATAGCACAATTAGGTTCACGTGCACTTTAGTCCATTGAGAGATTTCTGGGTCGACCAAGGAACCAAAAAAATGCAAAACTTGCATCCTTACTGTCATCTTTTAATGCATCAGTCCTAAATGGCATCAGTGCTTTAAATGTGTCACACATGTTTAGTGGGTGGTTACATGGGGTAGAGAAGAGAACTAGTTATCAAATTTTGGTGGGGTGTACTGCTATCTGTTGGGCAATATGGTTAAGTAGAAAAAATGTGGTTTTTAACAATGCATGAGCTTTTTCGTCCTTTCAGGTGCTCTTCAGAGGGACATACTGGATCCGTTTTTTGGGCATTGCTGCAAAAGGAGGAGGATAGAACACACATTTATGTGGGTTACCGTGCACTTGAGACCACGTTAATGGATATTTTCGCTTCTAATGGTTGGTGTTTTAGTAATAGACTTCCATTGATTTAATCTTTGTTTACCGATGGATATGGGTTGAATGTTTGGCAGCACCTAGACCTTTTGGTTTCATCTAATAAAGAACAGCTACATGTATCCATCGATACAGAGGGTGGAATATTAATAAAATATTCCCTTTTCTAAAAAAAATAGCATCAGTGCATAGCGCCATCCATTCTGACATTGAGACATGTAACTTAGTGCAATAATGCCAGACAACATAGACAACTTCAAAGCAAATTGGTACAGATGAAACTCACAAGAAGTAACAGTACAATACCGCAAACATCCTAGTCAATTTTAATGCAATTTTGGCTCCTGTTAGTAAAATAGTTAGGAGTATCATGTAAAGCAACTCTTATCTTTGTGGACTAACAAAATCAGACATTAATCCATAAATAAATGATTTACTTTATACATTGTAACAACAATGCCATAGCGTCAACAGGTCCTACTGTTCTCACTTGCATATACCATGCAATGTCATAGCGTCAACAGGCAATAACTAAAATACAATCAACAAAGAGAAGCTTCATATGGTAACCTGTGAATCATCCAAATTCTTATTGAATGGACTGAATTTCATAGCATCCTTCGAGCGTGTGGGTGTCTTCTCTCCAAATAACACAGGAACAAGGTTCGCGGAAGGCCCTGATTGGACAGCCTTGCTAAGTTGAATTAGTGCATCCTTCATCCTGCGATAAGTGACCTAGAACAGGGATTATCATGATTTGATGTCTGGCAAACAAGCAAAATTTCAACTATGCAAGTATAAACTCCATAGTTAATTCAGTAAATTGTAGCCAAAAGTAGGTAACAATAAATGTAACTGATTACATTGCACTGCTAAAAAAGATGTGACAAGCCAAAAATGTAATCATTGAACTGGTGTGCAATTCTATGCTGAAATGTGATTAATTATGGAAAACTGAAAGGTACCTCATTCGCAAGCTTCTCAAGACGCAGAGGACTATTCAAACCATCTTCAGGGATATCATCAAAAGCAACAGTAATGGACGAATCCTGTTGGTTCAGAAATAAAATTAATATTGTTGCTCCTATGCTGACCTTGTAATGGTCCCAAGCCTTAAGTGATACAAAAGGTACCTTTAAACGATAAACGACACCTTGCCCAAGAGAAGCAGAACCAGCATCTGCCTTATTCGGTTTCAGGGCAACTACATCATGTGTTCCAAACTGCAATTACAAGAAAGAAAAACAAACTTATCTCTGACAGTAATATGATTTCTACTAACAGCCTGTAGAGTTACAAATCTCCTTTCCTTGTCACAAAGTCAGTGTGTCACCACAGTAAATCATGACTATGTAGAACTAACTGAAATTACAGTGACGTGCTCACAAAGAAAAAGGTTGCTGATTTCTACATGTTATGTAATGATGCTATGTGATTCTTAAGGTGATCTTGTAAAAAAATTTGGTACTCCTCCACATTTTGAACACTATTCACTAATACTCCCTCTGTATTGAAATGATGTCATTCTGACAGCATTCCGTAGTAGTTTTTTTTAGTTCGAATTGCCTGTCTGAAACATCAAGATTTCACAACGGAGGGAGTAGTCATGTGACATAAGTGACACGACTCGTATATCCCATTCCAAAAATCGAAATAATTGGGACTTTTCGGAGATTGGATGCAGTTACTAATTCATGATCTGGCATGTACAGAATGAAAACTTCATTCTTGATTCTACGAGAATTTTTATGAAAGCGTTTCATTTACTTCTCTTTAATGGAAGTTTCATTTTCCCAGAATGTATCCTAATTTTTGGCCTAATTCTTCTTCTGATGATCGGTTTAACCTCTGATAAAAAAAGATAGACCTTGGTTCTATTTCATCTCTTCAACAAGTTTAGTAATAAGCATAAACCCGATGCAAACTACAACATCAAGTGAATCAGCTCATTGGCATCACATCAGACTCTGAATTCCTAACAGAATTGCTGTGACACAAAAACCAATAGAGAGCAGCATCACCTTGTGCGGCGGGAGCACGTCACCCTTGTTGGGCTGGAATTCCAGTAGAGTTTTTCCCATAAGTCCTGTCTACTTTACCAATCAGCACAATAAAATAGAAACCTAAGAAATATTAGCAACCGAATCCAGTATTCAGTGATGAGGAGCAGCAGCAGATAGAACCGAACACCAACCTGGGCATCGGTGCACTTGAGGTTGGCAATGACGCAGCCCCTCCTCTCCAGGCTCTTGGCGCTTGTCTCCGACTCCGCCGATATCTCTGCTGCCTGCGAACAAACCCACCAAGACACTCTCAGCATCTGCCCCCATTCCAGCCCCCATCGAGTCAACCGTAAAAGAGAATAAGAGGCAGCGAGAGAAACCTTCTCCATATCGATGAGCGGTGCCATGCAGGAGACGAACTCCTGCAGGGTCATCATCTTCCCCGTCGAGCCCTTGCCGGAGCTCCGGCCGCCGCCCCTTCCCTCCATGGCCGCTGGAACAGAACGCACACGACGACGGGTTTGCTCTCTCCCTCCCCTACCCGCCGCGTAATTGTCTATCGCCTCCGGCCATGGGCTAGTAAATGGGCCCAATTGGGCTGTAACGGCCCATTGACAAGTCACGTGGGCTGTGACGACCCAATTTGGAGGTTACGTGCGCCCCGCGGAAGGTGACTTGGCGAGAGGTTTCCTTTCCTCCTCGCCGCCACCCCTGTAAAACCCTACCTTCACCGGCGCCTCCGCTTTCCTCCTACCCGCACCTCCGTCTCATCTACTCCTCTCCGTCGTTCCGCTTTCGCGTCCCCACGAAACCCTAGAATCCGGCGAGGCATGGCTGACGGCGAGACCTCGGCGTCGGGTCTAGCCGAGAAGCTAGCCGGGCTATCGGCGGCCGGCGGCAGCGGCGGCGACGAGAAGCAGCAGCAGCCGCCGGCTGGAGGCGAGGAGCCGCAGCTCTCGAAGAAGTGCGCCTCGTGACCTTCTTTCCCCTTTTTTCATCCTTTTTACGTGGTTCTCTTTTTCTGATTGATGTTGCCCCGTGCTCTGACGGTGCTGCAGCGCGAAGAAGAGAGAAGAGAAGAGGAAGAAGCTGGAGGAGGAGCGCCGTCTCAAGGAGGAAGAGAAGAGGAACAAGGTGGGAACGGTTTAATTATTTTCCCTATTCCTATTAATAATACACTTGTTAACAGTCACTAATCGCATAAATCCTTCATTGATTATTGTTGGTTATTACTATTTTGTCGTCCAATAAGCTTTAGAACCTGTAATGATAGGCTGCAACGCTGCAGCTGAAACCTGAATTTTCTGAATCGCATAAATCCTTCATTGATTATTGTTCTTGTAGGCTGCAGCTGCTGCCGCCAGCGGTAGTTCCCAGAGGGCATCTGCTGCGGACGACGACGAGATGGATCCCACTGTATGCTTCGTTGTCCTCTTCCTGTGATTTCGGAATCAATACTTTCTCTTCTATTCCCAAGATTATGATGATTTTATTTCCTGCTGCAGCAATATTATGAGAATAGGCTCAGGACACTTGACTCACTCAAGGCTGCTGGTGTAAACCCCTATCCACACAAGTTTCCAGTTGGCATATCTGTACCTGGTTACATTGAGAAGTACAAGGGCTTGAATAATGGGCAGAAGCTTGCTGATGTGACAGAGTATTTAGCTGGTAACTGCTTTTTGCCTAGGGCTGTGTTGCTAACATGGAGATGCATATTGTCTTATCTCATGTGTTAATTTATTTTTTAAAAGGGAGGATCATGAATAAGAGAACATCATCATCTAAGCTATTCTTTTATGACCTTTATGGTGATGGTGTGAAGGTTCAAGTGATGGCTGATGCCAGGTAAAACTTTTTAGCTCATATAGTATCTGTTCGTCATGTTTCTTGATTATATGGAATTATGGATATGGAACTTGCATTTATGGCATGAGAAGGTTATCAATCACTGCCTGGGGTTTAATCATTTTCCTTATGTCACAAGACATTCCTCATATGCTGTAACAAAAAATGTTCTGTTTTCTCAGCTGGTTGAGGGACAATAGGTTTATTCATTTCATAGAAGGAACACTGAACCAAACATGAGGCCCATTTGTTTGTTGTTATTAACTAAACTATGGCTAACATATATGTTTTCTTGGAATAATGAACAGTTTCCCTTATTTTTCTATATGCAACATTTTTCTAAACTACTACAGTTTCTCATCATAAAACATACTTTTTGAGATCTATGTTTTTGCTAAACTTGTTTGTATCTTTTATCTTATTATTACAGGACCTCAGAGTTGGAAGAAGCTGAATTCTCTAGGTACCACTCTGGTGTGAAGCGAGGTGATATTGTGGGTATTTGTGGCTACCCAGGTTAGTAAAATTTATGTATTGCTACACTTGAAATACAAGTAATATGTTTTTCCGTCACTGAAGTTCAAGTATTATTGATATTATGTTTTTTCATTTTTCTATATTTGATACCTCTTTATTCTCAACTTCTTGGATAGGAAAAAGTAACAGAGGGGAGCTTAGTGTATTCCCACAGAGATTTGTTGTGCTCTCTCCATGTCTTCATATGATGCCTCGACAGGTGAGAATCATCATAAGCTAGTTCAAAGAAATATCTCAAATTCTCAGTTATTAGCTAATCCAATGAGAAGTTTGCTGGGTTAAATTATTTTATGAGTTTCAATTTTGCTCTCTTCTGAATGTTGTGGGAATCAAACTCCATTGCTGTCAGTTTAGTTTCCTAAGAAGGCACATTTAACATTATTATTTGAAATATTTACAATAGAATGATCATTCACATAAGCATAATATTTACATGTTTAAGTATTTATGATCTACAGAAGGGTGAAGGAAGTTCAGTACCTGCACCATGGTCTCCAGGAATGGGTAGGAACATTGAAAGCTATGTGTTGAGAGATCAGGTTCGCTAACTGTTACTTTTGTCACTAAAAACACTGGTTACTAATTCAAGTACCATTTGTCTTTTTTCTGAAATGCTGATTTAATATTTCCTTATGTTTGTACCTTCTTGCAGTAATCTCAACTTGTTTTCCACTTTTCATAAGCAAAATTAACATGCTTTCTATCTGTATCCTAAATATGTAGCAAAGTAGGCAAGGCTTGAGATTCTTATTGTATTATATGTACCAATCTGGGATAAGGGCTTACCCAAAGGTGTCAAAGTAACTAGTGATCTTGCAGCTGTGCAATTCAATTGTCATCTTTGTGTGCCATTCAAATGTATATTTTCTAGGCTTTTGTTTGGATGGTCTAGGGTTGTGTACGATACTGACCCAGGATCTTTGGTCATCCTGGATAATGCAAAGAATGCCAAGACTCACAATATGCTATTTCTCTAGTAAACTACATATTGCCTAATTTGTTGTCTTGTACTATATGGGTGTTTGTTTCCATGGGATGGTGACGAGTCATCCAGACTCAGAATATAACCCATTTGCTTGTTTTAAGGAATTGAATGGTTTTGTTCCATCACAACCACATTATTCATAAGTGCATGTTATATAGAAGTTAGGGACGGCGTCATCTGTCAAATACCATAATAAGATTTATAATGGGCTGTCCAATGTGGATGTGATCGCTTAACACATCCATAATTTTTCCAGCAAACTTGGTCATTTCAATGCTTCTGTTCTTGTTTATAAAGGGAAACATTAGGTTGATGCAGATGGGTTTGAACTAGTCCTAGCCCTAATATTTCAATTGGTTGTCAGCGATTCATAGTCTTCTCTTTTGCTTATAAGTCCAATAGTTTGAAATTGGTACAAATAGTGCTTATTTAAAATTGTTTGTTTCTGATTTCAGGAGACTCGGTATCGTCAACGTTATCTTGATCTAATGGTAAACCATGAAGTGAGGCATATCTTCAAGACGCGGTCTAAAGTGGTCTCATTCATCCGCCACTTTCTTGATGACCGTGAATTTTTGGAGGTACACACTTAGAATTTACTTTGTTGCATTTCAGTGGCTTCTGATATCTGACTTATTCCTATGTTTCTAGGTGGAGACCCCAATGATGAACATGATTGCAGGTGGAGCAGCTGCAAGGCCTTTTGTCACACACCATAATGAATTAAACATGAGGCTTTACATGCGTATTGCTCCTGAGTTATATCTGAAGGAATTAGTTGTCGGTGGACTGGACCGTGTTTATGAAATTGGAAAACAATTCAGGAACGAAGGGATTGATTTAACACACAATCCTGAATTCACAACTTGTGAATTTTATATGGCCTATGCAGATTACAATGATTTGATGGAGCTTACTGAAACCATGCTATCTGGTGAGCAAATATTCTGTTCCTATACCTGAATCTTTATAAGTAGTATCACGTAGTTTAAATCGGAATGTATGCAATATCCCCCCTTTCTGTAAACATATTCATTTTTATATTATGATCGATAGGCATGGTTAAAGAGCTAACTGGTGGCTACAAGATAGAATATCATGCAAATGGAGTTTCAAATCCCCCGATAGAGATTGATTTCACGCCCCCCTTCCGGTAACGGCCAAGATATTCTTCAAAACACTTGATAATTTCTGTTTTTCCTGGAAATGCTTTAAGTTCTCCATGTTCTTCAGTTGCTACAGAAACTTATATGAAATTCCTCTTTTTTCCTTACTTGCAGAAGGATAGACATGATTCAAGAATTGGAAGCTATGGCCAATCTCAATATACCAGAAGATCTATCAAGTGATGAAGCAAACAAGTATTTGATAGCTGCATGTGCAAAGTATGATGTGAAATGTCCACCTCCCCAGACAACGTCCCGGTTGCTTGACAAGGTTATATTTTTTGACTGCTGGTCAGATTGCAATGTTGGCGTATGCTTTGTTCATTGAAAGAAGCACTGTCCATCTAGTTTATTTATTTTTTGTTTTATCTGCTATGGAATCCTTTGGTGATAAAATCCTTAAGATGTAACTTTATTTTTCCTGGGTACAGAAACCCAAAGCCTCAGAGGGATGATAGCCTTGCTGGAATCCAATTACTTTGTCAAAGATAGCTTTTGGGTTGTTAGTATATAATTTATTGACGTGCTTGTTTTCCTTTGATAGTTGGTTGGCCACTTCTTGGAGGAGACTTGCGTGAATCCAACATTTATTACCAATCATCCAGAGATAATGAGTCCATTGGCAAAGTGGCATAGATCCAGACCTAAGTTGACCGAGAGGTTTGAGCTCTTTGTTAACAAACATGAGGTATGTACTGCTTTTCCTTGGAAATTTCTCTAGTCTCATAGTTGGCTTCATGTTGTCTTACGAGATCACCTTCAAATGCCTGTAGGTGTGCAATGCATACACAGAGTTAAATGATCCTGTTGTGCAGAGACAAAGGTTTGAGGAGCAACTAAAGGTACATTTTGAACCTTTTGTATATTTGGGATTAGGAAGGCCATAAGCAGGAAGCAATGCTGACTCACCCTCCAAAGAGGCTCCGAGTTCAGTTTAATTGTTCATTTTTCCTTTATTCCTCAATCTGCTGGAGCACAAAACGTAATACAATTTGCTGACAAGCCAACTAACAAAATCATCTTTAAATGAGCTAACAAATGTTTGTCTAATCAACTGAAAGTGCAAGCAATCTGACAAACTCTGAACTGAACTCTACCCACTTATTTCGGCGCCTGAATATGCTGCTCCTTCTCCTGAAGAAAGCATTCACAACGTTTCATCCCTTGGTTATCGTTGTTCCTACTGCAACTAATACTATGGGTTAGGATTTCAAATTCATGATGAATTATTTTGGAATATTTAACAATCCTTCGCCATCTCAAGAGACATAATTGACCATTCCACCTTTTAGTTTTCTATTAGTGAGTTCTAATAAGTTGATATGCTTTCCAGGATCGTCAATCTGGTGATGATGAAGCTATGGCCTTGGATGAAACGTTCTGTACTGCTCTTGAGTATGGTCTGCCTCCAACTGGTGGTTGGGGCTTGGGTGTTGATCGCCTTGCCATGCTGTTAACAGATTCCCAGAACATCAAGGTTTGAATCTCCCATATGAATGCCCAAAAGTTTTGATTTCCTTGACATTCAAAGGAATATTTATTCATTTGTTATACTGTTTCTTGATGCAAACTCAGGAAGTTCTCTTGTTCCCGGCTATGAAGCCTCAAGAATAGTTGCCCACGAAGCTGAAATCCACAAAACAGTATGTTTCTGTATCTTAGAATGCTGTGCTTTTTTTTGCTAGATTAAGAGCTGCATCTAATTGGTGGCTGCATTTGTTATAGAAGCATGTTTGGCATTTTGAACTTAAAGATAATAAAGATCTAAAAGTTTTTTTTTAAGTTGTATATCTTGGAATGAATTGTGGAATCTTTCTAAGTGATCTAGTTGCTCGATCAAGTAAATGTACTTAGAACAAGGTGCTTAGGTTCTAGTACATCTTGTTCTACATCAAGAAAAGAAAAAGTTCAGAGGTGGTAATAACTTAGGCTAAGCTGTGGTAATAACTTAGGCTAAGCTATTCCTTTATAGTTTTCTGCACATTGCACATGTATGACTTGTGGCTGAGTTTTGAATTTGTATTTCCACATGAACTTAGGCTAAGCTATTTCCACATGAACTTAGGCTCAGCTGACTGAAAGTTCAGAGGTGGTAATAACTTAGGCTAAGCTGTGGTAATAACTTAGGCTAAGCTATTCCTTTATAGTTTTCTGCACATTGCACATGTATGATTTGTGGCTGAGTTTTGAATTTGTATTTCCACATGAACATTTAAATAACTGAACTAAATTATTGATAGCTAGGTTTTTTTTTTTTTTTTGCGTGTGGAATTATGTATGCACACGTTTTGTTTTTACTAGGAACTCACTGAACCTAAATGGGGTGAAATGCGGATTGCAATCCATTTGCATTCTGCATATCCCAGAAAGTTTAAAGTGAATTCTGACCTCTAACCATGTCTCCAAGCAAAAATAAAAGAAGACTGCTTATCATCCCAAACTGTCTTTTCATGGCCGTAGTGATTCCATGAGAATCCAAGGTTAATTCTATGGGACTTGCTAATTTTCAGCTGACTGAAAGTTTGGGCAACTTTCAATCACCATTTTGAGTCATCGGATCTAGATCCAACGATTTACAGTTATTATACAGATAATCCTACAAAAGAAAAGGCCAAACACAAAGTAACAAACTATTGACTGAAAGTTTTCAATCGATTGAAGGCTAGGAAATATGTAATTCTATTGTTGTTTCATTTTGTTCAGTAGTCAAATGTTTTATGTGAGAATATCATTGAATCTGTTTTATATTGTTGTTTTAAGTTCTATTTCCTCTCCTTTCTCTTTTCTTTTGTTTCATTATTTTCTATTGCTCTTTTCCCACCCCTCCTTTTCTTTGCATTGTTTCTTGTGTTTGTTTGTTTTGCTGGTGTTTGGGTTCTTTGGGGTTTCATTTCTAGCCTACCCCAACTTGCTTGGGATTAAAGACTTAGTTGTTGTTGTTTAAGTTCTATACAGGATGTGTAATTTGGATCTGAAACATGATTGATTGTAAAATACTCTGTTCTCAATTTAGGTCAATTTTGAACTAGAATTCTTGTCCTATTGACAATAATTTAAAAATGGCAGGAGTTATTACATTGACCTACTGCTGATTGCACATGTATATCTTTTTCTTAATTGGATAAGCAAAGTCTTTTTTTATACTGACTGATGCTTTTACAGTGCAGTTCAAGGCGGTCCAGATTCTATGCCACACAAGGATATGTACTGCATTTTTTTTGCCTGTGCGTGAGATTTCCTTTTTTTATATATAATCCATCTTGTTTAGTTGGCTGGTGGTTAACCAAATGTTGTAACATCCATTAAGAATCCAGAAAATTATGTGTTGTGGAGTTTGAGGAGCAAGTGGGGTTCTGCCGATATGCCATGCATTCCATGTTTTCCTGATGGTATGAATTGTGGTTTTTTGAGGTAGTGGGGTTATGAAGATATGCAATGCATCTGATTTTTTTTTGCCGAGATGGTGACATGGCGCGTTAGATACCATCAGGCCAATCACATGTATTTTCATTGCCACGTCTTAAGCTTTGTCAAAGCACCGACATTATGTGAGTGTGCAGCACATGCGCGGGTCCATTGTTTACCTAAGTAATAGAGGTAGTGAAATGTGCCACCGACTCTGTGAATATTACCTGTGGCATATCGAACTAACTTACGTTGATACGTTTTAAAATTGACGGTGGAAAATGGTTCTTCAATTCAGCGTAGGATCAGCAACTCTGGATTATCCTGCCCAATTTGCTGGCTTTCACCTATTTGGATTTTTTCTTTCAATCTTTTAAAAAATTGAAACACTCAGTTTGAATTACTTCTGCGTGTTTTGGGTTACAGTCCAAAAATAAGGGGTACATCAGTTGCGGCGAACACAACAAATGTAGTCTTCAATCCGCTTTAAATCACTTCCTACTCTTGACTTGTGAGTAGCCCAATGTGGGCGTGTTATATTTTACCGGCATGCAAATTTTGGAATTTAACAAAAGCTTGTGAAAAATTGTTCAAATTTTGGCATGTATTATTTCTGGATGGGAGACGATGGATATGAAGAAAACAGCCCATGGATATCATTGTGTTAAAGTTTGAAGAAAAAAGTCATTTTGCCCTTGGCAGCATCTTTATGGACAACGGTCCTTATTAACCATACAAATCTAGATATAATGATTATGTATTTTTGAAAATTTTGACAGCAACAATGACAATAGTAAAAATATTCTTTTATGCTAAAAAACATAAAAGTAAATACTCATGTTCTATTCATATTAACAAATTATATTAACTAAATTTTATGGCTATTAAAGAAACGTGGCATAAAATTGTTGTTAGGAACAAAAGTGACTTTTCTTCTTCAACTTTAACACTATGGCAGTTAATAAGACAAAAAATTTTTGAATCGAATGTATTATAAAAATTCAAAAGAAAAATTTATGATCAATAAAAAAAAAACTGGTGGCCACGAATGAACTTTTCCAAACAAAAGCTTTTGGACAGGGATCTGTCCTCTTGATCAGGCATCCCCCAACAACGGTTTTGACGCAGCATGAACAAAATACGACTCCGTTTCACACTTCGTATACGTCCTTTGTTTTCAAAGTTCGTTGTTGCAATGAGCAAAGCAAAAGTTGTCACCATCACATTCGCCCGCATACGTAAGCGCTGGTGGAGTCCACGGTGGGCAAGCAAACTCGACGTCATCCTTCTTCGGTTCTTCTTGGCCGCGTCGTTAGGTTTAGGTGTAAAGCACACTACTACTTTATATCAGCCACCGAGATTTGGAGGTCTGTGTGCGTGCGTTCTCGCCAAAAAGAAAAGAAAAAAAGCGGTCCGTGCGCGCGTGGCATCAGCCCGTCGTTAACAGGCCACATATTTTCTTTTGGCTGATATTTATATACAAAAAAAAATGGTCTTATAGCACGGTGCTAATAATCAGCTGGGATGAAAATATAGAGAGCCTCTCGTGCTGTCAGTGACGAAGTTTAGTTGAGGCCGAAGGAGACGATGGCCCCTCCTGACTTGCACAAATCTGTACTAAATAAACAATAAATTCACCAATATTTTCTGCATAATTGATAAGGTCAGCCTCCCTGACTATCAAGTCAAGCTTCGCCACTGCGTGCTGCCTGACATAAAGGAGCGAAATGGCAAGGATGAAAACGTGGTCTCTCGTGCAGCTTGGTACGCAACGGCGCGTCGTGAGTGACGAGCCTGAACAGCAAAAGGCATGGCCCCGGAGGACGCAGCAGACCAGATCGGATCGGCTCGGCTCGGCTCGGCAGGTGGACGCGTCGCGTCAGTCTCTCTCTCTGTTTTTTTTTTTTTTCCTTTTTCTTCTTTCAACGACGCGGCCAGGGGACGCGCGGGGTGACGTGACGCCGCGCGCATGTGCCGCACGCGCGGTTCCCCTCCATGCAAGTGACCTCGGCGGCCGCGCCAACCGGATAAGGCTTCACGCGTGAGCCGAATATGCCCCGGCGCGCGGCGTCGGATATGCGGGGGTTTCAGTTCCGAATAGAGAGCTATCGGCCGCGAGCGAACACGCGCGGCACATGGGGAGAATATGCCGGCGCGCCTTTGCGCCGTGAAGAGAGCTGATAAAACGCGCGTCGGTCGCATCTCGATCAGGTGCGATCCTTCACAGAGACGCTTTCGTGGCTACGACCGTTCTTTCCCTCCCTCCCCTCACTTTTTAGTTGCTGGCCATCGGTGTCGCCATCGGGTTCCACGCCTCCACCACCCGTCCCCGTCGGATCCGGTATTATACTCCCAGTTCCAGTTCACACCTCCGCCTCTCCTGAGATGTGATCGCCATCGGTCGCTTTGACCTTGACAGCAAGCATCAACACACAACAACCTCGTTTACCTGCTCATTAACCGCCTTACTTAAGGCCTAAGATAATAAGAGTCCTAGTTAACTTGATTATTCCTTGTGCCGCATGCCGCGATGATAACAACGAGTACGTGTCGAAAACAAGCAACGGTCCCAGAAATAAAAATGATGAGAATTGAAACCAGCAACGGCACGCGGATCGCGTGCGCATATAACTTGGATCACCTTCTCTCTCACTTTTTCTTTGCGAACAGAACAAGGGCTGTTACTATTAGTTGTTGCTACTAATAAACTGGGTTGTTTACACTCTTGATTTGATTGATCTGAAAGGAACTGGACTACAACACACATGGCGAACACGACTCGACGATAATTGCGATCTTGATGATCTCGACGACAGGAAACAGAGGAGAGAAAAAGATAAAAGTGGCTATCCCCGCCCCCGCATCATCATCATCATCATCTGCTGTGGCTTATAAGGCCGGCTTCCCCACCCCACCCTTCTCCTTTCTTTCGCTCCGTCTTCCTCCTATTGGCGTCCGCCCTCCCCCGCCTCGTCCTCCTCCTGTCCCCCCCTTCCCACCTCATCGTCTCGCCGCCCTATCCTCGCCTCGTCGCCGTCCCGCTCACGCGCTCCTCCTCGACGCACCGAACACCCGGCCTCGACTGCGCGCCGAACCGCCGGACCACGCCGCGCGGAATTGAGGACGATGGAGTCCGCGGAGATGGAGGACGCGCAGGCGGCGGCCGCCGCAGCCGAGCAGGTCATCAGCACCAGGGGCGGCTCCGTACTCGGGAAGAAGACCATCCTCAAGAGCGACCACTTCCCGGGGTGCCAGAACAAGCGCCTCTCGCCGCAAATCGACGGCGCGCCCAACTACCGCCAGGTCCGCATCCGCCTCCTCTCCTTCCTTGTTTCGCTCTTCTCACTCCCTCGCACCGATCAATCGAGCCTCTGTTTGCCTTGCTACTGGAATGACGCCGAATTACAAGTCCCGCTTCTTCACACCGCCGCGGGATTGATTATCCAATCCCCCCTGCCGCCGGCATTCCCTTCCCTGCTTAACGAACAGTTTCCCTATGATTCTGTATCGCGCGAGCTTGGCCTAGGCAATCCGCGTTAGCGGCTTGGGTTTTCTTAATTGTATCATTATTATTAATCTAATCTAACCATCGGTCCATGAATTCCGTTTAGGAAGCTTTTAATGCCTGCCTTGATGAGGAGTTTGCTGATTTTTCAGTTGCCTACAGCTTTTATTTTCTTATTATTTGATGTTTAAAACTTATCAATCATTTGATGATTACACGCTCCCATACTGTTTCCCTTTCTTAGCACTAACAACATCTCACCAATGTAGTATCTGTATTTCCTATGGAGGGAAGAACGAAAATACAGACTCACCCACGTGAACGTCTACAGGAAATACATACGTGCTCTTTAATTTGGCAAAATACATGTAGTCATGTACTACACTGTTAGTTTAAAAAGGCTCTGTTTCTTAGTTAATTCTGAAAGTATGATTTCGTGCTGCTCTAGTTTCCTTTTCAGCAGAACCTTCTATTTCACACATGGTTATGTACCATAATTTCTATTTTATTATGAGTACACAGTACCATTTTTTAAATTTGACTCATACATCATTTCTTGAGGTTTAACAAAACAATTTTTTTACCAACTGCTATTATCATTGATTTTTTCAGGCTGGATCCTTGCGTGTTCATGGTGTTGCAATGCCAACAATGGAAGGTATTGCTAATGTGCTAAATCATATTGGAGCACAAAAGAAAGGAAAACAAACGAGGGTCCTATGGCATAGTCTTCGGGAGGAACCAGTAACGTCACTAAACTCTGGACTACATTACACCATATTTATGACCTATGAATTACATTAATCAAGTTGCCAACCTCATTAGTTACACATATATAAATAAAGACGAGTAGAAAAGAGAGTGACTCTTTTTTTTTTGTCTAACTAATAAACTGAGAACTCTCTCACGCTATATATACTTAATTTTCTGATCTCACATCTGAATCAATGCCTTAGCTATATATATCATTTATGAAATTTGAGATAGAGCTGTTCTGCATCTCCCCGGAACAGGGTGTACCATATTTATTTATTTTTTCTGTTTTCTCATGGCACATATGTATTTATATTTTTTTCTCCTCACCAATACAATGCAGGTTATCTACATCAATGGTCGCCCCTTTGTTTTGCGAGATGTTGAAAGGCCCTTCTCAAACCTTGAATACACGGTTAGTTTAGGTCCCTGACTTCTGTAAAAATTACTTATGAATTGTTGTCATCTTATAGTGTCCTTTCTTCGCCTGCATTGTTGCGATCATGTAGTTCATGAAGGTCACAAGCCACAAGCCATTGGTCCCGTAAAACTTTTGTGGTGGACGTTATGATGCTGTAAGGAATTATGTGGTGGACGTTATGATGCTGTTACGCCTTGGAAATGTCCTATTAATCTACTGCTTTGTCAAATACTTATCTATTCATTGGTATTTACGTTTTGTGTGATTGTGTCAGCTATATACTGTCATGTTGTTAGATCTTAAGTCGAAAGCATATTGCTTGTTTCTGGGCATGTTTTTAGTTAAAACTGAAATATCTTGGAAATTCTAATTATAGAAAACATGTTGGGATATAAGACTCATGAAGTTATATTGTTATTGTCACTGGTCGCATATTTTATTTTACTCATTATTAGGGATCCTGGATATACTTATAGGGAATTAACCGGGAGAGAGTGGAGCAGATGGAGTTTCGCCTTAAAGAAGATATTCTTCAGGAAGCTTCAAGGTACATCAGTTTGAAACTTGCAATGCTAACCATTTTATGTCCATATTATATTATATTATTAAGACATCTCTCCATTTATGGAATATTTGATTGAGTAGATATGGGAATAAGATCCTAGTCACTGACGAGCTGCCAAGTGGTCAGATGGTGGACCAATGGGAATCAGTGAGATCTGATACAGTAAAGACTCCACTTGAGGTAACTTACTTTTTTTTTTCTTTTTGTGTTTGGTCCTTTTCAGTAAACTTGATTCCTCTGTAGGTCTATGAGGAGTTACAACATCAGGGATACCTTGTTGACTATGAGCGCGTTCCAATTACTGATGAGAAGGCCCCAAAGGAAGGAGATTTTGATAACCTGGTTAGTTTTATGTTCTGTTGTTTAATGCGCCAACTACTCATGCCAGTATCTTCTCCCTGCTGTTCGAGAAAAAAGGTATCTTCTCCCTGCATTGGAGAAGTTAGGTCCTTATTATGTGTTCATAGGTCCAGCTTGTCTGGCTATAGCTCTGGCGAGGTTGAGATTTTGTGTCAGCCTTGTTATTTATACATTTTAAAATTAGTCCATTTCTAGGAGTACGGTTTTTCCACAGCATAGGAGGCACATTTGGTGGTGTCCAAATTTTCTACATAGTCAGTTGCAATATATGAAACATGCAATATTCGGTGCCATCTGTTCTGTTGTAGTGAGCCATCTGTTTTATAAAATTAAGTTCTGTTGTATTTAACAGGTATGCCGTATCTCGCAAGTCGACTTAGAAACGGAAATTGTGTTTAACTGTCAAATGGGGAGGGGTCGGACAACTACTGGTATGGTTATAGCTACATTGGTTTACCTAAACCGAATAGGAGCTTCAGGTGAGCACACGTTAATTTGGTTGTATTCTTGATCACTTTTTGTTATCTGTGTAGAACTGATTGAAATTTGAGAAACAGTAGCTCACATACAGTCATGCTTGGAACTGTCATGTGGTCTCTTAGCATTTCAAGTTGATGGAAACTGATTCTACATAAAGTATACTGTATTTTGCTATGTGCTACTTTGTATGCTTACAATTTGGATTATTGAGGCATGAAGCTTTCCTATGTTCTGCAGGTATTCCAAGGACAAGCTCAATTGGAAAGGTCTTCCATGCTGGAAATGATGTAGATGACTATATGCCTAGCACAGAAGAAGCTATACTCAGAGGAGAATATGCTGTCATTAGGAGCTTAGTCCGAGTTCTTGAGGTAGCGACCTGATTACATTTATTTCTTTTTATTTACTATTTTTCTTTTATCTCATTTCTCTAAATATGGTCACTGTGTGATTTTACCTTTTTTCAGGGTGGTGTTGAAGGCAAAAGGCAAGTTGACAAAGTAATTGATAAATGTGACACTATGCAGGTAACCATCTTTCAAAATAGGCTCTTAGTGGTAGCTATTTATTTGAAGCAGCAATATTACTTTCCATCCTATTTATGCCTGCATGTCATTGGGAACAGAACCTAAGGGAAGCTATTGCCACATACCGCAATAGCATTCTTCGGCAACCTGATGAGATGAAGCGGGAGGCATCACTTTCTTTCTTTGTGGAGTACTTGGAACGTTATTACTTCCTAATATGTTTTGCTGTCTATGTGCATTCTGTGAGCTCTGCTCACACTACAACTTTTTCAGTAGAAGTTAGTTTTTCTGATTGGATGAGAGCCAGGCCGGAATTGTACAGCATTCTTCGGAGGTGAGATGTGACATTTACTGTTTAATACACCAGTTGGTATATAAAGTTTGTAAAGTTGTCGTGGGAAAGTAGCACCATTTTCCGGGGCTTCACTTCTTTTGAACAATTGGTGGCATACTCTGAATACTTTAATGTTTTCTATTGCCTAAAAAGTTCCATTTTGTGTGTTGTATTTTGTTTGGAGTAATTGCTCTATTTCTCTAGCACTTGGAGTAAGCCATATCCATCTACGGATTGTTTCAAACTGTAATTTGTGGAATCTTGTATTTGAAGCTGTGTCAGTCATAACATGTTCATGCCATGTCAGTATGATATTGGCGCAAACTGCAAAGTATGAAGATAATTGATTTTTTTTTTTAAAATTCGTTGGAGCTAGCCTGGGAGCAAGTAGTTTACCAGCCTTATTGTTATTTATCTGTTTCCATCTGTCAAAACCTGCTATTTCTTGACTTCTTATCAATGTTTGCATTTTCTTTTCTAAATTGTTTCCTTGCTGCTTCTTTCTTTTTCACAATATTACATCCTCAACATCCATGGTGGACAAACAATTTTTTTCAAATGTCACTGACAAGATGCACTAGAAAATGTGTTTCATGGTACTGCTTGCTGGTGGTTCGTGAGTTTATCGTGCCCTCAACTCACCATTTCATCATTCTGCCTTTGCCGGGTTTCAACCAACTCAATTTTGTGTCAGCCTCTGCTCGATGCGACATTGATCTTTGCTCCTGGTTTTGTTCGTAATAGCGGTGAGAACGTTTGCAAGGCTCAGATCATTTCAAAATCAACACAATTCACAATCAAGTATAGTATTAATTAATGGAACATTATAGTTCCCAAACAGGCTCGATGGTTTGTGGCTCAAGAACGGTGATTCATGTAGCCTCTAGATTTTTCTATTTGGTGGCCTTGTTTAAGAAGTTATTACCACAGTTGTGATATTTGTTTGATTTGCAAGTGAATGGACAGAATTCCTGATTCACTTCTTCAACAGTTTGGGATTTTTCTAAAAAGTCTTCATGCTAGATAACAATTATTTTCTATGTAGACGCTTGTTGCTTGTCACTTTGAAACATATTATTTTTTGATTGAATCACAAAATATATTCTAAGGCTAAACTTATAGTGTTGGAAGCATAGACCATGTAAATATACCAGGAGAAATATGGTTCTGTTTGTAAATTATGACGTTTAAGACATTTAATGGTCTCTATTCTCCAATATGCAATTTTGATTGCCACTTTATTCGTAATGACATTAAAAAAAGTAATTACTATATTATGAAGATCACGACAAATACAATAATACTATTTCAATACGAGGAATCTATACATTTGTTTCAGAATTGTGGCTCAAAATTAGAAATATTTGACTGCAAGTTTCTATTAAGATCATACATTTATAACAGATGTCGTACACTGTAAAACGTTAGTAATGTTGTGTGTATTTACAGATGAGATCATACAACTGTTCAATATGATCATTACTCATTTATATGGGATCTTCATAGCATACAAATATTAATCTTAGTGATACCACTATTGACTGTAAGTTTGTCTATCTTGTTTTATATTAAACTAAATTAGACATTATTGTGATGCCATAAATTTGTTTCCGCATTCGACCAAGAATGTTTTTAAGATATACTTAGGAGTGATGTTTTGAGAGTATGCCTCATTCATACACTTTATAGATGTTTCTATGGAAGCATGTCACTACTGTCTTAATGTCAGCATATTTAGCTGTCAATAGAAATATTACTTTTCTAAATGGCATAGTATTATGAACAAGTTTATGCCTGCTCGCGGAAGGTAGTGATACCCGATGGATTGGAAGTGCGAGTTGGACTAACCTGGGGGGGCGGGGCTATGGTGGGCTCATAGCAACAACAATAACTAAGCCTTTAGTCCCAAGAGCTTTTGTGACCTTTCTCTGGTGGGCTCTAGTTGACCTCTTCTTAAAATGAAAACCGTAGGGGCAGCCTTTCCCCATGGGCTGAGTTATTTTTTTAGTTTCTCCTATGTTGGTTGGCCCTTTTTTTTTTTTGGGGGGGGGGGGGGAGGGGGAGGGGGAGGGTACAAAATCATTTGGGGATCTGATAGGACCAATTCATTGCATAAAAACTCTTAATACAATTCAGTCTCTCTATTGAAAATCCATCACTTCCATTGCTATCTGTTTTAACCTTCAGCAAGGATGCATTGTGATGACAAGATAACAACGCCATGCAGATAATCTGTTTCACTACATAATATATTTTGTTTCACGTCTCTTGTTGCATGATCATACAATAGAAGAAAATCATTAAAAAAATGTCATCTAGAAAATGCTGTTTATTAATGCTACCACTTATTTTATGCTCTAGTTTGTGGGTCTCTTGTTCTTCATTTGATAAATTCTGGCCTCTTGTTGCGTGATCATTTGATATTATCGGGAAGCTGACTTATCAACATTGACATTTATGCAGGCTACTGAGGAGAGATCCAATGGGTGCTCTTGGTTATTCAAGTTCAAAACCCCCTCTTACAAAAATCGTTGAGTCTTCTGATGGACGTCCACATGAGATGGATGTTGTTGCTGCCATGAGGAATGGAGAAGTTCTTGGGCGTCTAACTGTTTTAAAAAGTGATCACTGCCCTGGCAGTCATAGCCTGAATTTACCCAAAAGAGTGGAAGGTGCACCAAATTTTCGGAAAATTCCTGGGTTTCCAGTCTACGGTGTTGCGAATCCTACAGTCGATGGCATTCGGGCAGTTATTCAGCGCATTAGTACAAACAAGGGAGGACGAGCTATACTATGGCATAATATGAGAGAAGAACCAGTTATTTATATAAATGGAAAGCCATTTGTGCTGCGTGAAGTGGAAAGACCTTGCAAGAATATGCTGGAGTACACGGTATGCACATCAGTTGGTTCATTGGTTTTGTGTCAGATTAGGTTGCTCATATTGTTTTGTGCAAAAGTTAATATTGTCTGGTCATTTGTAGTTTTTATCCTTGTTTTAATGGCTTGCATTGATCAAAAAAAAATTATTAATTCATGGGATAATTTGTGGCCACAGCTTGGTTAGTTATCCTTATTTCAGGTAAGTGTTAAGTCCAGAAAACTACTGATCTTATGGCTGCCCAAGGACTTGTGTCTGTTCTGCTTGTATGGAAAGAATTTCCATATTTATTCCTATTTTTAAAATTCATGCACCTATTGATTATTATATCTAGACATTCTGAGTACACTACTATCTAATGTGATACGAAACGTGCTCAGGGAATTTTATATTGCTCTGACTGCTACATGGTATCAGGGAATTGATCGTGACAGGGTGGAACGCATGGAAGCTCGGCTGAAGGAGGACATTTTACGGGAGGCGGAACGGTACGATGGAGCAATAATGGTTATTCATGAAACTGACAGTGGTGAGATCTTTGACACATGGGAAAATGTGGACAATGATGCTGTTCTGACTCCATCGGAGGTATACAAACATTTGGAGAGTGAAGGCCTTCCCATCAAATATGCACGAGTGCCAATTACTGATGGTAAAGCCCCTAAAAGTTCAGATTTTGACACAATAGCCTTAAACATTGCAGCTGCTAGCAAGGATACTGCTTTTGTATTCAATTGCCAGGTACTGCTATTCATTTCTTTACTAGGGTAGTACTATACGTTGTATATTAAGCAACAGGTCGACAATATATATAGGAGGCTTCAGAAACATAAATTTTGACTTTGGTTTTTATAGATGGGCAGGGGCAGAACAACTACAGGCACTGTGATTGCTTGCCTGCTGAAACTTCGAATTGATCATGGCAGACCTATTAGAATTCCAGCTTGTCAAAATAGCCAAGAAGATGACAATGATGATGGTTATTCTAGTGGAGCAGAAACAATGGACCACAATGGTCACCTGAATTCAGAATCATGGAAACCACGCACTCTGACAAAACTTCCTTCTGGACTTGGAATCAATGACATCCTTCTGCTGCGAAAAATTACACGGTTATTTAACAATGGAATTGAGTGTAGGCAGACTCTGGATGCTGTTATTGACCGATGTTCAGCTTTGCAGAATATTCGTCAAGCTGTTTTGCAGTACACCAAAGTAATCAATCAACAACATGTGGAACCTAGAGTTAGGAGGGTTGCATTAAATCGTGGGGCCGAATATTTGGAGAGATACCTCAAGTTAATTGCATTCTCGGCATACCTTGGGAGTGAAGCATTTGATGGTTTTTGTGGGCAAGGAGAAGCAACGATCTCATTTAAAGGATGGCTTCAACAGAGGCCAGAGATTCAAACCATGAAATGGAGCATAAGACTACGACCTGGGCGTTTCTTCACCGTGCCTGTAATTATCTTCCTCTTTTGTCGTTAAAACTTAATATTTTGAACCATTGTTGAAATGACACTAGTATAAGACTTAAAATTTGCCACGTGCAGGAGCCAAAAGTAACATATCCACCTTCACAAGGTGATCTAACAATGGAAACCATTGTCAAAGCTCGGAACGGCTCTGTTTTGGGGAAGGGATCTATACTTAAAATGTACTTCTTTCCTGGCCAGAGAAGGTCCAGCAACGTGAATTTCCGAGGGGCACCACATGTTTTTAAGGTATTGTTATGCAACCTAGACATTCTTGCATTGGATCGTTGATCATTTGATGTGTACAATTGTTTCATCCAGTTATTCCTGTCCCTGCTCAAATCTGCTAGCTGAATTTTGCTTATCAAATATCTTAACCATTAGATTAAACAAAACCTTTGGTTTGAAATTTCTCATTGACAAATTTTTTGAATATAGTTCACACTATATGATCAATGTTAATCTCCTCAATGTTATAATTTTATCAACCATTTAGCTTATAGAAACTAATACTCCATTCATATTAGCCTGTCAGTTGGCTTCACAGCTGGATTTTAAATTTTTGTCTTGAATATATATGTTAGATACTTAGATTCCATGCTGGCGAACATCCATTGCTGGAAAATAATATCTTTTAATAAAATTTCATGAGCCTAGGAGCACTAGGTGGCACTGTCAATAAGAAGAAATAGTTGGGTGTTTGAGGCATATCCACACCTTCAAACAACTGAGCTAGGCTCAGTCACTTGCAAGTTATATTTCAGATTTGTTTTGAAGTGTCAGCCTAAGTAGAAACATGTTGATGCATTGAATGTTTGAGTTTCTTATTCTTTTAGGACCCATGCATAGCCATTTGATTGTTTTGTTTTTAACATATTGATCATTTTGAGGCCTAGTGCACCCATCCATGTTGTCATACAACAAGCCTTTTAGTACCAAGCAAGTTGGGATAGGCTAGAGATGAAACCCACGAGAGCCAATACACAAGGACAAATAATAAATAACATCCATGTTGTCAGTCAACGAAAAAAATATGGCGCTTGCTAATTTTGAGCTTACTGAAAGTTGGGATTCCTTTCAATCAACTCATTGAGTCATAGGGTCTAAATCCAATGGTTTACAATTATTATACAGATAATCCTACAAAAGAAAATTCAAAATACAAAGTAACTCACCATCAACTGTAGGAAATATGAAAAAATATATAGCACACTAAATGTGCCGATAAGTAATATGGTTCCTATTAAGTAAGATTATGCGACAAGACTTAATTTACTCTGAGGTCATTGTAATCCATGTATACTGTGATATTTTGCCGTTGCTCCATCCCAGTCTTCACTGGGCGCTGGTGGTTGTCATGCCTCATATTATCTCCTTGCAATGCCTAACATGGAACATAGACTGGGAATCATGTGTCCATGAGTGAGATTGCTGCTGAGTCCGGTCAAAGATGGCCATGAATAAAAAATCCAGAGAATTCTCCTGCTGTAGTGTGTGTCATCCCTCGTCTCAGTTCCTCTAGTGGCTGCCATGTTATATTGAGTTGTAATTCCCTTTGCCTTTCTTATTTAACGTCTTGTGAACACAAAAATGCAGTTTTTGTTTTATGCTATCCGATTTGGAGAACAGACATAGATCCATCTTCCTTAAGTTTCCCTGACTCAACCTCTTCAGTTCACTAGCCACTAAATTAAGAGGGGTACTTCAGGAAGATAAAGGATTAGTTCGATAGGGAAAATACAAAGTAGGGTTTGTTGCCCATTTTGATTTTTTAATGGATGTGCTGAAGTCCTGAGGTACTAACTAGTTTTAACCCAATCAGTTGGATCTACATACAGGAATTGTCAATTTTAAATCTGAATTCAGCAGTGAAGGGGTAATTAAAATTACAGTTAACTATTTTTTCCTTGAATATCTGATCTCAGGTGGATGGATACCCAGTGTATAGCATGGCAACACCAACCATTGATGGAGCAAGTGATGTGCTTTCATATCTGGGCTCTAAAGATACACTCGAAAGAAGCATTGCTCAAAAGGTGATCGTGACAGATCTTAGGGAGGAAGTGGTTGTTTACATCAAGGGAACACCATTTGTTTTGAGAGAACTAGATCAACCTGTTGATACTCTGAAGCATGTTGGCATTAGTGGTCCCATGGTGAGAGGCAGTGTTCTAATTATTCAACTATCCTTTTTTGTGGCAGTTCTTAACTTTCTTCTATGCAGGTGGAAGGCATTGAGGCAAGGCTAAAGGAGGATATACTCTCTGAAATTAGACAACTTGGTGGTCAGCTACTTCTTCATCGGGAGGAATTCAATGCACATACAAATCAATGTAGTGTGGTAGGTTATTGGGAACACATAGATATTGAAGATGTTATGACACCTGCTGAAGTGTACAACACGTTGAGCAATAAGGGGTATTGTATTGACTACAAAAGAATACCTCTCACCAGGGAAAGAGAAGCATTAGCTGCTGATGTAGATGCAATACGATCATTGATCAATGAGTATGCACAGGATCCTCAAATTTTTATATATAATTTGAAAGTTACATGGTACAAGACTCACTTTGTGTATCTACAGTTCTGCTAGGTACTATCTCTTTATTTCACACACTGGATATGGCGGTGTTGCTTATGCGATGGCCATTACCTGCCTGGGACTGGGTGCAGATGCAAAGTTTGTCATGGAGCAAACAGCAGAAACACACTTTGTATCAACTTCTCTTACAAAAACTGTGTCCATCAAGACCTCCACTGACATAGCACTTAGGCAGGGTGACTACCGTGACATATTAAACCTTACTAGAGTACTGGTATATGGCCCTAAGAGCAAACAAGAGGTTGACACAGTTATTGACAGGTATTGTGGTATAGCTTGTGTCTGCTACATTTAACTATGCTTTTATATAAATTGATTACATTTTATTATGGGCTAACTGGGAGGTTAATGAGTTTCTCTGTTGATGTGATCCATATTTAATGCTGTTCCTTTTTTTTCCTGACAATCAATTTCTCCTGGAAGGTGTTCTGGTGCTGGTCATTTGCGGGAGGATATCCTGCATTACAGGAAGGTACTGCAAGATTGTTCGAATGATGATGATGACGATGAAGAACGGTCTTATCTCTATGACATGGGTACAAAAGCTTTGAGGTATGATAATTTGTTTTAACTGTGGGGTTTTCTTTTATGTACTTATCATATATCATATTCACACTTTATTTTCAGTCTTAAAGATAAATATCCACATTACTATCATCTGCCTGTGAAAACAAGTGCTCTGTCACTATTCATTTGCTGCTTCTATATAATATATCTAAAACAGCCAGGTCCAGAGACAACGCTACTGTTCTCTAGTCTTATATGCATGTGACAGTGTACTTTTTTTTCTGTGATTGAGCGATATACTGTAACCCTCTGTTCAAAAAAAAGATACACTGCAACCAGTTTGATAAAAATACAGTGCTGAAATGAAGCATGGAGGAAGAATGATTGCGTTCATTCAATCGCGTTGATGTTTTGATACAGCAGGAAATCACGGTGTGGATTTAGTCATTTTGTTTGCTTCTGAGGAAATCTTTTACTTTGGGAAGTTAAACTGGTGATCTGTTTGGTTATGTACTGTTGCATGCCGTCCTTTTGACTTTGACAGCATGCTAGAATGGCATTATGCCAATTAACTGTTTTAGTTACCTGTTATCAAATTCACCAGCACCTAACACATTTGCATTTCGCCTTGTATTAACAGTAAACCCCTTGCTGCAGGCGTTACTTCTTTCTGATCACGTATAGGTCATACCTCTACAGTACATCTTTGCGTGAAGCAACATTTACATCGTGGATGAAGGCCAGGCCTGAACTAGGTCACCTTTGCGATAATTTGAAGCTGGATAAATAGGTTACCTTTGTCAGAATGTAATTATGGAGTTGCGAGTCGGTCTTCCTTGGACTAACTCACCTAGAGATACAGCCATGAAAAAGAGTGTTTATGGGAGGGAAAGAGTGTTTATGGGAGTTGAAGATAGCTTATGTTGTCTTGTAGGAGGACATTGTACTAATCTTGGTGGTGTTAATTGACACCACTAGGAATGTATATAGTCTTAAGTATATTGTAGAGGAACATAACAGTTTAGTATCTTTTTCCCCATGTAATTATTATGCACTTCATTATTATTTACTCCATTTTAAAATCATCGACAATAATTTCAGAACGGCGGCTATGTCGATAGTGATAATAGGTGCTTCTTCGACAAGCATTTGTAGTTTATTGCAATAAGCTACTATCTTTGATCTTTTTTTGTTGACGCTAATTAGCACAAATTTGACCTAAGCAACGGCAACAACAAAAATATGGAGGAAGTACAAGCTCTAGTGTCTTTAGCTGTTGTTTTTTTTAATAATAAGGTGTCAAGAAGTAGTGTCGAAGAGACGAGGACAAGCATATTTGCCTCCTTGCGTGGAAAAGTAGTACTAGATCTGTAAACTTCTTCATATCTGCCTCCTTGCTTTCCACTCGCCTCTCTTTTATTCATTTTCTATAACTAATAAGTTACTCCGTTGCAAAAAGATTGCACTTCTAGCTTTGAGCACCGAAACTAAGGAGAGGGAAAAAAGCGTGTGGTGTATAGAAAAATGAGAACAACACACCTTTTCGACAGAAACTCAAAAGGCTAGAAAAACACTGTTTTTAAAATGAAAAGAGTAATTGGTTTATATGGTTTCAGAAACATAAATAGAGTAAGAGAGTATCTGCTCAAAATCGTGAACATGGTGTGTAATGACTAGGAACATAATTAGCGCGCACACACAAACACTAAGAAAATTCCTTTCTTGGTCCTGTTAAATTCGATGGTTCCTTTCTTGGTCAAAAACGAAACCAACTTACCTATCCAACCCGAAAGCTAAATTTGATTCCTTTGTTGATCCTTCCGTGACATCTGTTAGGTTATCCTGTCAACTATCCCGTCCAGTTAGGTAAAATGACAATCTTACCCCCGCCTCCACCCGAACTGAACTCCCTCCCTGTCTCCACTCGCTTCTCACGCCGGACCGAGAGAGAGGGGAAAAAGGAGGCGCCCATCGCCGGAGACCGGACGAATGGAGGACAGGGCCGCCGGCAGCGGGCCACTCAGTTGGTGCGAGCTCCCCGTGATTGAGAGCGCCGCGGGGCGTGGTGCAAAGCCGCTCAGCCGCCCTGCCTCGTGCGAATCTGGATCGCTCACCGCGGGGTAGGGCACATGCGCGGGCGAATCCGGGCGCAGGTCATGGCGGCGCGGTGAATGGTGGCAGTGTCCAGGCTGCTCCAGAGGAGGCCGACGCGATCCTAGGCGATGCGATTGACGCCGGTAGCGCGCATGCTGCTAGGGAGGCCGATGTGGTCCGGGGCGCCGTGGTGAACAATTGCAGTGCCCATGCTACAGGGGACTCTGCCGCAGGGCAGGGGGCGTGGCCCATGTCGCCGCCTCCGAGCAGATATTGCCCCCTGGGCGCCGCCTCCAGCGGTGAGTTATGATTTGTTCATTTTCTTTTGGTTTAGTTTGGATGAGACCATAGCATGAAATGTTAGGTTGCTTTTTAATCACAGGTTAGATCCAAAAGACAGTGAGGATAATGATGAGGATGATTTTAAAAATCCATTACTAGAGAATGAACATTTAGGTGTTGATGATGTGCGCAAGAAGTAAAAAGGGACAACCTACTAGTCTTGCAATGAGCACAAGAGGCAAAAGAAGGCTCACCCTTTGATGTTGAATTGGCTTGGTGTAATATATGTCGAATTGACTTAGTGTAGTGTATGTAATTTACTAGGTGTAATATCTATCAAATTTTTATACTTTGATTGAAATTTCTGAAGGATATACTTATGATGTGTTGCTGCATGTTGTTTAATTAATTGATGTGTGCAAAAATAGCTGAGAAATAATTGTCTCCATGTTAAAAATAATGCTGAAATTTTGTTTAAATTTCATGCAGCAAATACTTAAATTTTGTTCAAATTTCATTCAAAAACAGATGAGAAAACTAATGCTCAAATTTCATTCGCCTATGAATAAAAAAATAATTCTGAGATTTTTTTATTATGAAAAACAAAAAAAGAATGTTTATATTGGACAAGAGGAAAATAATCCTTCAAGTAACACAGTAATTAAACATTTATTCACATCAGGGGTAAAAAGGTCATTTCAATGCCCTGTTAACACTGTTACCGATTAAATTTGGTTTTCGGGTCAGATAGTTAAGTTGGTTTCGTTTTGAGCCAAGGAAAGAACCACTGACTTTAACTAGGCCAAAGAAGCGGCGATGCCTATCATTGAGCGTCAAGTCGTGAACTCAATTATGTTGGAGCTTTTGGAAAATTGAAACCCAAGTCCAAATTGCTTTGATTTTTTAAAGAGAGAATATTAATATTACAACCTCTATATCGATCGATACATATAGCTGCCCATTACTATAGGAGGAATAACCAGAAAGAGTGTGAATAGGGAAATATTCCTGAAAACCACTAATTAAAAAGATTAGTTCTGGCAGAGGCCGGACTAAGACGCAAGTGTAGGCGTCTAAGTCCGGGCTGGCGTCTTAGTCCGCTAGGGTTAGCGTTTAAGTTTGGGTCCTGCACATGACAGATTATAGAACAAGCTCTAGATTGATTTTTGTGGTGCAACAAATTTACCAGGAGCTAAGGACAAGTAGTACTAAGTGCTAGGAAGCTTAAAACAATGCAAGAGTACTATGGAACAAGCTACACACATATTATGAGAGAGTCACAATAATATAGCATAAATAGTGAATATGAACAACAAGAGCAAGAACAAGCACACAAGGCATAATGATTTGTTCACCGAAGTTCAGTCCCACAAAAGAACCTACATCTCCGTTGAGGAGTCCATAAAGGACCGGGTTGCTCTCAACCCTAGAACCTCTTCCAAGCAACCACAAAGGTCAAGCTTAGTTTTTCATTATGAATCCTTTGCAAGGAGGGCAATACAAACTTTCTGGGTCTTTAACCACAAACTTGGAAGCCCATGGCGACGCCTAACCATCTAGGGGATGAATCCCCAAGAGTAACAAACACAAGCAATGGCGGCAGTGAAGAGAAACCGAAGTGCTCCAATGCAATATGAGGTGACTCATTCAAATCCCCACAAATCTCCTCCCAATCCCTCAAGAATCGAAGTAGCAAGCTTGGTAGAGAGTTGGGGGAAGCTCAAGAGTGCTCAAATCTGTTTTTCAGCTCAATGGAGTGCCCAATAACACTTTAGGGACAAAGGGGTATATTTATAGTCCGGTGGAGAAATAGAGCCGTTGGGGTGTCAGGGGCGTCCTAGTCCGGTATCGGGTGTAAGCTTCATGACCATTGATGATTGGATCCCCAAGGTATGAATGTTTTGGTGATAGATGACAACTATGAAATTGTGGTCTAATATCTACATGAGTGTTGTCTATATAGGAATCATCTTTAAACTCTACTATAAATCATATGGATGATGATTGCCTTGACGATTGATGACAATGACCGCAAGCATGGAGGCTTGCGAGCTTGATGGAGTCCAAGGGTTGATGGAGATGAATCAAAGCTAAGGACAAGCTATGGAGCAAGTGTTGGGAACACTTGTCTAGTTGTTAGGGCTTTGAGTCCATAGGAAAAACCGGACTATCAAGGGGGTCTAGGTCATTTCTCTTAGATCATGTCTAGTCGGTGATGTGCAAGGTTGCTCGGTGAAATCACATGCACTAGATGACAGTGGAGAAGCCAAGGAGCTGTTCGGAGAAGTCGAGAAACGAAGTCAAGCGAGGACAAGGAGTTTCAGCTTCTAGACGAAGTGATCGGACAGAGGGGTCAGTGGTGACCGGACTGTACGGTCACTAAGAGGATTTGTCTGGGACTTATAGCGGGTAGCGAGGAATCTGTCTGTGCTAGGAGCTGTAGTGACCGGACGGTCCGGTCTGTGTGGCTCCACTCAGGACAGAGAGGAAGCAGCGCCGTGAAATGTTTCTGGACTGGAGAGAGAAAGTCTGACCGAACGGTCTGGTCAGCTGACCAGATGGTCCAGTCAATAGGAGTCACTAGAGGGGCAGAGCCGTTGGAGCTAGAGACCGCAGTGACCAGACGGTCCGGTCAGGCAGTGACCGGACAATCCGGTCAGTATGCCCAGGAAGCTGATCTCGTGGAGCAACGTCTAGTTTGATGTTGGAAGCCTATATAACTTCATTGCTGGGGTCTTGAAGACCACCTTTGGTCAGTGGAATTGCTTGGAGCATTTGGTGAGAGCTAAGAGGCAAAGAGGAGAGCACTAGGAGGAGATATTGCATATCTTGAGAGTGCTAGTGAGAGTAACAAGAAGTGATCTTGCACATCTAAGGCTAGGTGTCCTTGAGGGTGTGATCTAGGTTGTTACTCTTGGTCTATGGTAAGACCTAGATCGATTGGTGTCGATAATCGAGCCTATCGTGATCAGTTGTAAAGGCCGTCACATATTTGTACACGGTTTGAGCCCGCCGGTGAAAGAGGCATCGCTAGTGAGCGCCCGTGTCGACTTGGGAAGTCCAACAAGTTCTTGAGGGAGGCGAGCTTGTGCCTTGGTGGCAGCGGTGACGCACACTGTGTCTTCACTCCGGGAGTGATTGCGGGCTCGTGGGCGAGAAGTCCATATTGGTGGTGGGAGGGACCGGGACTCCGACGGGAGTGGTCCAACGAGGAGTAGGGGAAGGCACCATCATTCCAGGACCTCGGGAAAAAAAATCATGAGCATTCCTTGACCCCCTCTTTACTATTCCGCATTTGTGTGCTCTATTAACTAGGTTGAATTGGGGCTTGCATAGGCTACTATGTTTGGCTTTCGCGCTTGCTATCATCATAAACACTAGCATGTGTAGGGTCTTGGCCTACTAGACTTGTTAGGTTGTAGCGATTGTTAGGCTCTAGTAGTGTAAATTGAACTATTTGGATTTATGAGCGGCTTACCGATTCACCCCCTCCCCCCTCTCGATACGCCTTCGATCTTTACATCAGGGCCCGGACTAGTCCGGCCCTGGAGTCCAAAATTAGATACAGGCGCTCACTAGACCTCAGAAAATTGGCCAAGTGTTAGTGACCCGGACTAGTCCAGAAAATCCTGTCCTAGTCCGGACCGGGCAAGGCCCCAAGAAAAACACTCCCAGGAATGGCTATTTCCCGTCTTAGTCCATCCATAGCCGGCTTAGTCCGGCGTGGTCACCCACCCGTCCTAGTTCGGAAAACAATGGTCTAGTCCAGATGAGCCCAAAACCAGAACCATGCACTCCCTGGAATGGCCCTAAGCCGTCTAAGTCCGGCTGTTGTCGTCTTAGTCCTGCCACCCCTGGAGGCCGTCTTAATCTGGAAACAGGCGTCTTAGTCTGGCCTGGTCGACTCTAGAACCAAGTATGGTTCTATTTTGACTTTAGCCGGCCTAGTCCGCCCATAATCGGACTAGTCCGGGTCTCAAAGAAATTCAGAGAAAGTTAAGGACTTGGGAATGCAATATTGAAGATCCATCTAGGTCCCCTAGTGAGTTTTGGTGATTAATGACATGAGATTAAAATTGTGCTAATATGTTCATGAAGTTAATGTGCAGATAATCAAATTATTATTCAATCCCACATTTGCAAAATGGTTTTTACTCTCAAAAAGAAGAAAAGAAAAAATGGACTCAAGTGCTTCAAAGGGTAGCTTTTTATTTTAATTGAGTCATAGGTTTTCTGAACTATCAAGTGGGGTAAACCAATCTTGCCAAGAAGGAAAATTTATGTGCTCAAGCCAAGCAAAAATCTTTGAGAGAAGTTTAGCCAACAAAAGCCAAAAAGAACCATCCATTTCTGAGCCAAACAGAGAGTGACGGAAGTTCCATGAGTCTCTTCACAGAAGTTCTATCAGTGCCCGACTTCAACCTCTCAGCAAACCCGAGAGTGACGGAAGTTCCGTCACGGGAATTTCCGTGACTCTCACGGTAGTTCTATGAGCTCTCATTTGTTGTCAACCCGAGAGTGATGGAAGTTCCGTCACCTCTTGACGGAAGTTCTGTCATGGCATCTACCTTGTTTCCAGGCTCGCGCAACGGCTATTTTTGAAATGATGGAAGTTTCGTGGATTCTCACGGAAGTTCTATCAGACTCAAAAAACACCATAACGGCTAGTTTTTGGGAAAGCTCTATAAATAGCTTACCCCCTTCCCCCATGGGAAGGGTTGGACACTTTGGCATTTCACTCATTCTTCAGCTAGAACTCTCCCCTCTCACTTCTAAACTTGTTCTTGAGATTCCAAGTAAGTGAGGGAGATCTAGCCACAAAAAGATAAATCCATCCACTCAAAAGCTTGAGCACATCTTTCCCTCCCCAAACAAGACTTGATTTGCTTGTTACTCTTGGAGACTTGGTCTCCTAGATGGCCTTTGTGATTGCTTGGCGGGGAAAAGGGTTGAGAGAGACCCGGCCACTTTGTGTGGCTCCTCAACGAGGACGTAGGAACTACTTAGTGTGGTTGCCGAACCTCGCATTAATTACTTGTGTCTCCCTTTATATTCCAGCATTTCTATCATACTATTGTGCTCGATTCACTTGTTGTTGTATTGGTAGCTATCAATCAAAGGACCTTGGGCATTCATTGCGTTAGCTCTCTTATATCTAGTATTGTATCCTTTTCTCTTAGTTATCCGTATTTTATTAAATTTTAGAGAAAGGATTGGTGAAGTTC
The DNA here is from genome assembly GCA_030378355.1 of Eleusine indica. Lineage (NCBI taxonomy): Eukaryota > Viridiplantae > Streptophyta > Magnoliopsida > Poales > Poaceae > Eleusine > Eleusine indica. Next base: position 33,067,142 of record CM059498.1, on the reverse strand, counting down.
TGTCTTTTGACAGAACGTCTGTGGTGATGGAAGTTCCATCGATCTGACAGAAGTTCTATCATTACTGTATTTGATCAAAGCTTAGTGCTTTTTCAGGTTTAATTTTTAGATTGCCTATTCACCCCCCTCCCCTCTAGGCAACTTTCAATTGGTATCAGAGCCATAATCTTATACAAGGCTTAAAAGCTTGAAGGTTAAAGAATGTCGAAGTCGGGGGAAGGCGACAAGCCTCAAGATCTTGCATCTGCAAGCAAAGGAAGTGATTTGCACACGGCCATGCCATTCAACTATGCCGATGTGGCAAACATTCATGGTAGTGGAAGTGGAAGGTTGCCTTATTTCGAAGGCAAAGATTTTAGTTGGTACAAGCATCGCATGAAGATGTACCTCATGTCAATTGGTCCACCAATTTGGGAAATTATGGAGAAAAGGTATACTTTAGAGAATGAGGAAAATCCCACAACCATTGATCAACTCAACATTCATCGCAATGCTCAAGCAGTGTCGGCCATTCTCTCTTCCTTGAACCCTAAGGAATATTCAAGAGTATCCGAAATTGAGAATGCCCATAGAATTTGGAAGAAACTCATATGTGCTCATGAAGGAGTGGATGTGGTGAACAAGTCAAGACTTCAAGTTCTTAAAAATCGATTCAACTTCTTTGTGATGAACAAGGAAGAAGAACCTCAACAAACTCATGATAGGCTCATAGATATTGTCAATGAAAGAAGATCTTACGGAGACAATATCAAAGATGAGGAAGTCAACTACAAGCTTCTCATGGCTCTTAGGATGTGGAATCCTACTCTTTGCACCATTATTGAAGAGAAAGATGGCTTTGAGATCTTCATAACGGATGAAGTCATTGGAAGAATCAATGCCCACAAAAGTCATGATGATGAGGCAAAAGAGTGAATGTGCTCATTGGTGATGAGAGCACAAGCAAAAAGGATTTGGCACTAAAACCAAGAAGACTCAAGATGACAATGATGATTATGATGAAGAGAATGATGACGAAGAAGAAGACAATGAAGAGTTTGCTCTATTTGTCAAGAAGTTTGGCAAATATATGATTAAAAATGGCTTTACCAAGAAGAGCTTTGATAAAGCAAAAGCTAGAAGAACAAGTAGAAGATGCTATGAATGTCATGAGCAAGATCACATGATAGCCGATTGTCCAAGGCTAAATGGCAAGGGCAACAAGAATGAAAAGTATAACAAGAAGAAAAAGCCCAACAAGAAGCCATACAATAAGGGACAAGCTCACATTAGCCAAGAATACATCTTCGATTATTATGATTAAGATGATGAGGGTGATGTTGGGGGGTCACTTCGCAAGCCACCCCTCGAGGATTTATCAAAGTCGAGCTGTGAATTAATCATAACTTCGAGGTACAGGTGTTCATCGGAGGCCTCGGAAAAACCAAGACCCTTCGAGCGGTACCTCCATGCCCACAAAGGATGAAGCCATCATCCTTCAAAGGACAGAGCAGCGGACCCTTCGAGCAGTACCTCCATGCCCTTGAAGGATGAAGCCATTATCCTTCGAAGGACAGGACACCGGGCAAGATCAAGAACCGGCATGGCGCGAAGAGGGCAACACGTGGCACTAGCACGTGTTGTAGCGTGCGGAACAAGGAAGGGTACCAGAAGTGCTCAAATGACCGATTTATCCTTTATGACCATTTTATACATAATATTCAAAAAATATAGTAGGTAATTAGGGACAAAATGATCATTTGCATATGACCTAAGTACGGGCCTATAAATAGAACGCCCCTACTTACTTATAACAGGATGAATCTTTTTGGGAATACGTGAAGGGAGCCCGTTGTTCCGTCTCGTACCCTTCGTGATTCTTTTTCATGTTTACTCTTTCTGTTAGTGGCACTGAAGCTCGCTCTTTATGACACCAACAGTGGCGCCCACTATGTTGTGAGCTCGTACATAAGCTCATGATGACTCAACTCCACGGACCGCTGTCTTCGAGTGGCACTCCCCCCCCCCCCCCCCCCCCCCGAAGCAGCGCTCTGGGAGACCCCCAATTGACTGATGATCAATCTACATTGCAAATAACAAAAGAGAATACCCCCAAAGTGCAACCATCGCTTCAAGCAGAAGTGGTGGATGGTCTAAAAGACCCAGTACAGCGTCCCGAGCAACCGTCAAGCTCAAACCCTCCGGGAAGCAACACCCCAACATCGATAACAGCAACACAAGAGATGGAACTGTTAGCCCAAAGAGCTGAACACCTCGAGCAACTCAAGCAACAACTATTGCAAGAGCAAGAGCAAGAGCTAAGAAGCAAAGCGCTGTCAGAGAGAGAGAAAGCCTTACAAGAGAAAGAGTACATAGCCCAGCTCAGACTCAAGAATCTGCAACTGGCAAAAGAAGTCGAAGAACTCCATAGAACCATTGGCAGAGCAAGCCGCCAAGAATCAAACCCAATGCCTAAAGCTCACCCATACCTCGAGCAAGAAGTACCACTCATGCCAAGCCATCAGCCGATAGCCGCAGAAGTGCTGCCAATTCGAGGAGCAAGCACAACCGGCATAATCGACAAAGACTCACCTCTCTCCGAAGGGTTGCAAAGAGCTCCATACTCACTGCAGTTCAGAATGATACCGCTAGCCAAATTCAGGGGAAATTCTGACCCAAGGCAATTCCTCATGAGCTACGAAGCAGCAATCATATCAGCAGGAGGAGACGAGGTAACCTTGGCAAAGGTATTCGTTTGTGCCCTCGAAGAGTCCGCTCTCAATTGGTATTTCAACCTGCCCCCCGGGTCTCTATACAACTGGGAAAACATCAGGGATAAGGTGGTCGCAAGCTTTCGAGGGTTCCGCACTATTATGGAACCATCGCATGAGCTATTGAATATTGCCCAGCAAGAAAATGAGCAATTACATGAGTACTACAGAAGATTCCTCATGCTTCGCACCCAGGCCCCGAGCATCACGGATGAGGCGGCAATAAGTTCTGTACTCAGAGGCATGCGAGCATGCCAGATGTCTTCATACTACGCGCGGATACCCCCGCACACCATGCAAATGTTATGCACAAAGTTCGAAGAATACAGTAGATCGGATGTGGATTACAAGAGACGCAAGCAAAGTCAAAGTAAGAGCCGCAACCAGTCACATAGCGAAGGTGACTATCAAGAAAGGCAGTACAGAAAAACTAAGCAATCCACAGAACCCTCGCCTTCATTCATCGGTCACATCGAGGGAGAGAAAGAAGACACCATGGACAGAGATAACCAGAGTAATGATTTCAGAGGAAGCAGCCAACGAGGGCGTGGCAGAGGCCAAGGCTCTCAAGTTCAGACTTGACCGGCTAGAAAGCCATACTGTTTCTACTATAGAGAGGTCAAGGGGCATAAAACTTCCACTTTCCTCAAAGCAAAAGAAATCCAAGAAAGGATCGAAGCAGAAAAGAAGGCTTTGTCCTTACCCAAAGACATCAATTATACATCACCCAACCCATGGCCCCAACAACCGTATCCATAGCCCGCTCAGCACAATTACCACTACCCAAGCACCCACCATCATCAACTTTACGCACCATCCCTATATTTTCATGCAACTCACCCCACACAACCGCCTAGCCAATACACCCAACCCAGACAACAAATCCAGCAACCATCACCCAGCCAAGACCAGCAAAGGCAAAAGCAAGAGGCTCAACACCTACCACAGCCCAAACCAGAGCCCACCCTAAACCAAGCCTTAACCTTCCCAGTACAAGGCTACATTGGAATGATATCCGGAGGGTCATCTTCAGACTTTGAAAACAAAAGAAGAAGAAGAGATCACTTTCGAATGGTAAACAGTGTTTTCACAGAAGGACCTGTTATCAAGTGAAAGTGGTCTCATATTCCCATCACATTCACCGAGTCAAATCTCAACCTTAAAGCTTTTCCACATGTTGATGCATTTGTAATTGAAGCCCACATCGACACCTAGATGGTGAGTAAAGTCCTCATAGACAATGGCAGCCAGGCAGCCATATTGTTCATAAACACCTTCGAGCAAATGGGCCTCAGCAAAAGTTCCTTGCAGCCATCAAATATACCACTCATAGGCTTCGGCGGAAAAAGAATCACTCCCATAGACATAATCTCCCTCCTAGTATCATTCGGCAATACCCAAAACCCTCAAACAGAATATGTAACATTCGACATCGTGGATCTTTGCCACCCATTTAATGTCATATTTGGCCGGGGCATAATTAACACCTTCGAAGCCGTCATCCACAGTGCATATCTATGCATGAAGATTCTAGCAGCCAGAGGGGTTATCACAGTCAAAGGAGATCAGCAGATGGCAAGAGACATAGATAAAGGTTATGCACCGGGGGAAAGAAACTGCAACAACATACAGGTCTTCACCCAAGAGCAGCTAGAGGATGAAGAGAGACCTTGAAAAGCTCGTGAGCAGCATAAAGCGAATGCAAGAGAAGAGACATGATGTCTCGACAAAGAAAAGGTTGCAGTTCAGCCAGACGAAGAAACCAAAAAAGTACTCCTCGATGAACAAGTCCTTGGCCAGTTCGTCATAGTAGGCTCTGGCTTAGAACCCGAAGAAGAGAAAGAACTGCTAGCATTTTTGACTAAGAACAAGGATGTATTCGCCTGGTCTTTAGCAGACCTCGAAGGCATGGACAGAAGCATCATAGAGCACAAGCTAGAGGTTGACATAAAGATCAGGCCAAAGAAACAGAGGCTTCAAAAGATGCCCGATGAAAAAAATAGAAGCCATCAGGGCGGAAGTTCAATGGCTCCTCGATGCTTCTGTTATCCGTGAAGTCAAATACCAGTCTTGGCTAGCAAACTGTGTAATGGTAAGAAAAAAGAATGGGAAGTGGAGAATGTGTAAAGACTTCATAGACCTCAACAAAGCTTGCCCCAAAGACGACTTCCCATTGCCTCGAATTGATAAAATCGTGGATGCAGCAGCTGGGAGCGAGCTGCTGTCATTGCTTGATTGTTTCTCCGGCTATCATCAGATATGGTTAAGGAGGGAGGATGAGGAAAAAACAAGTTTCATCACACCCTTTGGTACTTCTTGTTTCGTAAGAATGCCCGAGGGGTTGAAAAATGTCGGCCCCATATTTTGCCGCATGACTCAGAGAGCCTTCGAGTCACAGTTCAGAAAAAGCGTACAGGCTTATGTGGACGATATCATAGTAGCAAGCAAAGTAAAGGGCAGCCACATCTCAGACCTCGTAGAAACATTCTCAAACCTTTAAGCAGCAAGGTTAAAACTGAATCTAGAGAAGTGAGTTTTCGGCATCCAAAAAGGAAGAGTACTCGGTTGTCTGGTGTCAGCCAAGGGCATCAAAGCCAACCCAGACTAAATCAAAGCAATCATCCAAATGCAAGAGCCCCAGTGTCGAAAGGATGTGTAGAAACTCACAGGCAGAATGGTGGCACTAAACCAGTTCATATCCAGATCAGCCGAGCGAAGCTTGCCCTTCTTTCAAATACTCCGAGGGGCTCAACCCTTCGAATGGGGTCCAGAACAGCAAAAAGCCTTCGCAGATCTAAAAAATTACCTTGAGAAGCAATCAAAGCTAACCAACCCAGAGCCCGGGGCTATGCTATTGTTATATGTCGCTGTGTCCCATTCGGTAGTCAGTGCAATCCTTGTACAGGAAAAGAAAATAGTCAAAACGGTTAAAGGGGAACCGAAGGAACTCTTGGTGTGACTACCGGTATACTATGTCAGTGAGGCATTGTCTGCCTCCAAGAGGCTCTATTCTGAGATGGAAAAAATTGCATACGCGGTAGTCATGGCTTCTAGAAAGCTGCGGCATTATTTTGAGGCTCATCACATCAAAGTGCTCACCAGCCAACCACTTAATGGAATATTTGGCAATCGAGAAGCTTCAGGAACAATCGGCAAATGGGTCATGGAACTCTCAGAGCATGTAGTAGACTTCGAGAAACGCAGCGCCATCAAGTCTCAGGTACTCGCTGACTTCATAGCAGATTGGACGGCTCCATAGCACATAAAAAATCAAACATGATCTGAACCAGAGTGGACAGTGCATTGTGACGGAGCCTGGGGACTGGCCGAGCCAGGTATAGCAGCAGTAGTCACTTCGCTCACGGGTGTGAAAATGAAATACGCTGCAAGGCTCGAGTTTAGTAAAGAAACGGACAAGTGCACCAATAACATAGCAGAGTATGAGGCAGTATTGCTGGGGCTCAAGAAACTGAGGGCACTCAGAGTCAGGAGGTGCAAAGTTAGAACGGATTCCAAGATCGTTGCCAGCCAATACGACAAATGATGTGAACAAGGGTTCCCGATCTTCCGAAAGGTTCTTGGTAAGTTGATTTGGTCGGAGGCGACACACAAATCGATCCGGCTTCAGAACAGCACGTTCTAAACCCCGCAATCGCAGCACGACGTCTCCTCTGGTTATCAACCGTCCAAAAGACGATTGACCTCGCCGAGAAGGCTAATCCCTGCCTGCGAATCAAGAACACAAGCAAGAACAACGAAGAATGCAACACAATTGCAGATGTATGATTAAACTCTCGAAGTTGGGGTCTCACAAACCGATGAACGGCAAAACTGTTTATGAACAGAATTGATCTAAGCAAAACCCGAACCCTAATGGTGCGGCGGCGGCTGTATATAAAGACCCTAGGGTCGTGCAAGACCCTCTGGACACGCCCCTAATTGGGCTCAACTAGATACAAAGCCCAAAGGCCAAAAATAGGCGACGCAGCACCGACACAGATTCTGGACTCTGTCTTGTTTTGACAATTCCCGATGACTCCGGATGAATTTAGACATGAGGCCGGCGGTATTGGAAAGGTCTTCTCCTTATCTTTCCGTGCATATGTAGAACGTCCAAATCCGAGTCCGTATGCATCCTGGGGACTGTTTTAGTACAGACTGGTCCTGGGCCCCGAAACAGACTCGAAGTCGGTTTTGATTGGGCCTCCACTTTGGCTTCCATGCCCTTGCTGGTCCTCCACGTTCCCAACTCCTTCTCCCATCATCTCCTGATCTTCTCCATGGTTTCTAATCATAAAATAATCATTAGGTAGCAAACCATTCTCAAAAGTAACATATAGCGAAGAACGTAGGAACGAGCTCACCTCTAAATTTAGTTGTCGTGCACGAGCTCTAGTCATTGGACCTTGCAAGTCCAGATTTGGAGGAGTGTTGTGTGTATCCATAGGAGTGATGTCCTCATCATCCTCCCCCTCTTGAAGTGGAGTCGTCCTCGACTCGAGCTCATCCTCTTCTCCCAAGTATGGTTTCAAATCTGAAATGTTAAAAGTAGGACTAACCCCGAACTCGGGAGGCAACTCAAGTTTGTAAGCATTATCATTAATCTTCTCTATTATTTTGAATGGACCATCAGCTCTAGGCATTAGTATAGACTTTCTCAATTCTGGAAATCTATCCTTCCTTAATTGTAACCACACTAAATCTCCTACATCAAGCTTTACTTCCTTTCTACCCTTACTGCCAGCAATTTTTATACTTTTCATTCATCTTTTCAATGCTAAGTCTAGTGGTCTCATGCATTTGCAAAATAAATTCAGCACGCTCCTTAGCATCAACATGAACTCTCTCATTAATAGGTAGAGGAAGTATATCAAGTGGAGTACGGGGATCAAAACCATACACTACCTTGAATGGACTTACCTTGGTAGTAGAATGTGTTGCCCGATTATAAGCAAACTCAACATGATGTAAGCATTCTTCCCATTGCTTCAAATTTTTCTTCAAAATAGCTCGCAACATAGTACCCAAAGTGCGGTTCACAACCTCAGTTTGTCCATCAGTTTGTGGATGACAAGTTGTAAAAAATAACAACTTTGTACCCAACTTATTCCAAAGCGTGCGCCAAAAATGACTCAAGAATTTTGCATCACGATCTGAAACAATAGTAGAAGGCATACCATGCAAACGTACAATTTCTTTGAAAAAAAGATCAACAATGTAACTAGCATCATCAGTTTTATGACATGGTATAAAGTGTGCCATCTTGGAAAAACGATCCATAACAACAAAAATGCTATCGCTCCCCCTCTTAGTCCTAGGCAGTCCTAAAATAAAGTCCATAGAAATATCCGCCCAAGGAATAGAAGGAACAGGAAGTGGCATGTATAAACCATGTGGATTCAATCGAGACTTAGCTTTTTGACATGTAGTGCAGCGAGCAACAAAACGCTCAACATCTTTCCTCATCCTTGGCCAAAAGAAGTGTGTGGCCAAAATATCCTCTGTCTTCTTAGCACCAAAATGACCCATCAATCCACCTCCATGCGCCTCCTGCAACAACAAAAGACGAACGGAACCAACTGGAATGCATAGGCGGTTAGCTCTAAACAAGAATCCATCATTCAACACAAATTTGTGCCAAGCACGACCTTCTTTACAGTGCAGCAATACATCTTTAAAATCAACATCAGCAACATATTGTTCTTTAATTGCCTCAAGTCCAAAAATTCTACAATCAAGTTGAGACAACAAAGTATATCGCCTAGATAAAGCATCAGCAATCACATTATCCTTCCCTTTCTTATGTTTAATAATATAAGGAAAAGACTCAATAAACTCAACCCATTTAGCATGTCTACGGTTCAAATTGCATTGAGAACGAATATACTTAAGTGATTCATGATCAGAATGAATAACAAATTCTTTGGGCAACAAATAATGACGCCACGTCTCTAAAGAACGTACAAGTGCATATAGTTCCTTATCATACGTGGAATAATTCAAAACAGGCCCAGTAATTTTCTCACTAAAGTATGCAACAGGTTTACCATCTTGCATCAAAACACCACCAATGCCTATACCACTAGCATCACATTCAAGCTCAAAAGTCTTATCAAAATTGGGTAATTGCAGCAATGGTGCATGTGTAAGTTTGTCCTTCAAAGCATCAAAAGACTCATGATGTACCTTACCAAAATGGAAGTCAACGCCCTTCTTTGTCAACTCATGCAATGGTGCAGCAATGGTGCTGAAATCTTTGACAAAGCGACGGTAGAAACCTGCAAAACCAAGAAAACACCTCACCTGTGTGATAGTTTTTGGTACAGGCCAGCTCTTTATGGCTTCAATCTTCGCCCCATCCACCTCAATTCCCTGTGGAGTCACAACATAGCGAAGAAAAGAGACTCGATCCGTGCAAAAGGTGCACTTCTCAAGGTTGCCAAATAAACGTGCAACTCGCAAAGCATCAAAAACAGCACGCAAATGAATCATATGATCATCCATGGATTTGCTATAAATCAAGATATCATCAAAGTAAACAACCACAAATTTGCCAATAAAAGGTCTTAAAACCTCATTCATCAAACGCATGAAAGTACTGGGTGCATTAGTTAACCCAAAAGGCATTACTAACCACTCATACAACCTGAATTTGGTTTTGAAAGCTGTTTTCCATTCATATCCAAGTTTCATTCTAATTTGATGGTAGCCACTACGCAAATCAATTTTAGTGAAAATTATAGCACCACATAACTCATCAAGCATGTCGTCTAGCCTAGGAATAGGATGACGATACCTAATAGTAATGTTATTAATGGCTCTACAATCTACATACATACGCCAAGAACCATCTTTCTTAGGAACCAAAAGTACAGGAACAACACAAGGACTAAGTGATTGACGAACATACCCACGAGCCAAAAGGTCTTGGACTTGTCGTTGTATCTCCTTAGTCTCCTCAGGGTTGGTCCTATAAGCAGCACGGTTTGGCAAAGTAGCACCAGGAATCAAATCAATTTGATGCTCAATCCCTCTCAAAGGTGGCAATCCCGGGGGTATCTCAGCTGGGAAAACATCCTCATACTCCTGTAAAAGGTTAGTGACAGCAGGAGGCAAAGCACTAGAAGCAATATCACCAAGCAAAAACAAGGTTTGTTTGCATATCAAAGCATAGCAAATATCATCAGTAGAAATTTCAGCAAGCTCAGATTTTGTGGCAAGACATGAACGACCTTGTAATTTAATTGCAGCACCCTTAGAACTTGAAGAATCATTAACATTACTTGGTGTAGAAGCAGAATTAACAGGTTGCTGAATTTCAGGGCTTTTATTTTTCAAACTAGCAGCTCGTTCTAAATCAGCTTGTACAATTTCAGCAGGGGTCATTGGTAACAAAGTAATTTTAGTTCCTTTATGCATAAAAGTGTACTTATTACTTTTACCATGGTGTACAGCATCATTATCAAATTCTCAAGGTCTACCCTATAAAAGTGAACAAGCTTGCATGGGTACAACATCACAATCAACAGAATCCACATAGGAACCAATGGAAAAAGGAACTCTACAAGTTTGTGTTACCTTAGCTTTTCCAGAGTCATTTAACCACTGAATGTAGTATGGATGTGGATGTGGGCGTGTGGTCAAATCAAGCTTCTTAACCACATCAGAACTCACCAAATTGTTGCAGCTTCCTCCATTAATGATGACACGTGCCCGACGGTTCTTGATGACGAAGAAAATCTGGAACAAGTTATGTCGCTGCATCATCTCGGGCTGCTGGATTTGTGTGCTAAGAACACGCTGCACAATAATATTCATGTAGCCCGTGGTATCTCCGCCTCCAAGGACGAGGTCACCGCTGGTGGCAGCGACATCCTCCTCCTCATCCTCCACATCGGAGGTGCTCATGTAACCACCATCATCTGTCGCCACATATGCTCGCCTACTTGGGCAATCTTTCTGCACATGGCCAAGACCATGGCATCGGTGGCACTGAATCCCTGTAGTGCGTCCTGTCGAAGCAACAAAGGAGGCACTACTAGCCGGTACCTGCACAGAATTTTTACTTGAGCGCGTAGAAGGGGCAGGGGCTGATCTTGGTGCTGCAGAAACAACACTAGCTGGTGGGGGCGGCCGGAAAGATGGCTTGGGCAGCCCTGAAGTCCCCGTCTGCCGTGGTGGGTAGAAATTCCTGGACTTGCTGTACTCCTCAAAAGCCTGGAAAAGTCCCTGTGATTCTTTCTCTGCAAGCATAGCGTACTAGAAACACTGGTTGAGGGTATAAAATTCTTTATAATCAAGGATGTCCTGAATTTCTTTTCTCAAACCAGAATAAAAACGGCAAATCGGATCCTCTACTTTTTCAACCACAGCACAACGAATCAAACCCTTCTGAAGCTCACTAAAATACTCCTGAACAGTTTTATCTCCTTGATCTAAACGCTGCAGTTTATTACGAATTTCTCTATAAAAAGAAGAAGGAACAAAACGATCACGCATTTCTACCTTAAGTTCTTCCCAAGTAGTAGGCAAATCGGTTTCAGCAGCTAGACCACTCCACCAAACAATAGCAAAGTCCTTAAACTCACTAGTGGTTTGTCTAACTCTATGTTGTTCAGGAACAAGGTGGGCATTAAATTTTTGTTCTACCGTCATTTCCCAATCAAGGTAAGCATCACCATCGTACTGACCTAAAAACGAAGGAATTGAAAACTTAATTTTAGCATACGGATCATCTGGAGCATAGTTACCTTGTGTGCGACGGTTGTGGTTGTGGAAACCACCCATACCTTGAGGGTTATGTTGCAAACGGCGTCGTAACCTTGCGGTCCTTCTAGCTGACCTATCGACGGTGCCATCAGCCTTATACACCGTTGCTTCATCATGATCGTCTTCAACGTCGTTGTTGGTGTCGTTGTTGGTGTTGGTGTTGTTGTTGTTGTTGTTGTTGTTGTTGGTCTTGTGAGCGGTCTCCAATTCGACAACCTGATCGGTTAGCTTAGAGACTCTCTTATCCAACCGCTCAATGCTTTCTCCCAGGTGAAGCTTGGTGACGGCGTCGGTGACGGCCCTGGTGACCGTCTCTGCCAAATCACTTTGAACCGCCTGCAAAGCTTTCTGTAACTGATTTTGGCTCACGCACTCATCCAATTTGGAGGGTGAAGCACCCTCCCCATCGCTTCCTGACATCAGAAACACCAAAACAGGAAACAAAAAGTGAAGGTTATCCCTACAAAACTACTAAGCAGTGGTGCCTCTCAACACAGCAAAAGTAAGCTTCTTGCAAAGCTCTTACAAAGTTCTGAAAACAACAAAGCGAAGGATACCAGGGAGAAGTGTTCCACGATTGCAAGGGTTACCAAATAACCTATGTGCTGTCCAGAAGAAGTATGTAGAGCTAGGAAGGCCAAATATATATATATGAGTGGCACACAAATCAAAAACAGATAGTAAAGCTGAATAAGTGCCCAAATAACTTGTCCCTAGTTGCTGGTCTAACTATGTCCTAGAATAGTAGTGATAGCAAAGAAGAAACAAAGAGACAAAGGGACACAGTCGATAACAGGGGGCTTAGTGTAAAATAGCCAAACTCAGAAATTCCAGGGGGCTAGATGGAGCACTAGTAGGAAACTCAAATTTATTTTATTTTATTTTATTTTTTTGATATTTTTTTCCAACTCACTAGCAAACAGGAAGAAACCACAAAAAATTTCAGCTCAAACCAAGCTAGGACGTGGCCTACAGAAAATCTTGAAGTTTCAGAAAATGTCGGGTTTCAACTTGAATGAATTTTTTCTTTATCTTCCCGATTTTTTTTGAATTTTTTGACGAGGGCACACAGGGCATAGCCAAGTGTGGGTATGCTCAACTTTTCGTCAAGAATCTCCTGTAAAAATTTCAGCCAAAACGGACAACCGAGCAAAAAGTTATGGCTGTTTTACCGAAGGGGTGTTGGAATCGGTTATGAAGAACCCGAGGGTTTGAGTGAAATCCGAGTCGGGCTTGGGGTCGGGTAGGGAGTTTTTTTGGCGAGGTGGATGCAGCGGAAAGTGGAATTTATGAAAATTGGTCCGAGGTGGTGAGGGTAGGTTTAGGGTGGGATTAGGGTGGGCGTGTTGATCAATCAACCCTAGCACACAAAGCCGACAAAACCGAGGATGGTGAAGGGGATGGCGGCTAGGGTTGCAAGGGAAACACTACTGACGACAAAAACACAAACTAAACCAGCGACTAAACAAGAACTAGGGCACAAACTTAACACTACGGACTCTGAAATTGAAATATGCAAAGGCTAAACACGTGGTTATGGGCGGGGGAAATTTTTTTTTGGTATTTTCAGTGGACGATAGGAAGAACACGAAAACAAAACTAAAGGGTAGTGTGAACCTGACGGTGCACCTGAAGCTCTGATTACCACTTGATGTGAACAAGGGTTCCCGATCTTCCGAAAGGTTCTTGGTAAGTTGATTTGGTCGGAGGCGACACACAAATCGATCCGGCTTCAGAACAGCACGTTCTAAACCCCGCAATCGCAGCACGACGTCTCCTCTGGTTATCAACCGTCCAAAAGACGATTGACCTCGCCGAGAAGGCTAATCCCTGCCTACGAATCAAGAACACAAGCAAGAACAATGAAGAATGCAACACAATTGCAGATGTGTGATTAAACTCTCGAAGTTGGGGTCTCACAAACTGATGAACGGCAAAACTGTTTATGAACAGAATTGATCTAAGCAAAACCCGAACCCTAATGGTGCGGCAGCGGCTGTATATAAAGACCCTAGGGTCATGCAGGACCCTCTGGACGCGCCCCTAATTGGGCTCAACTAGATACAAAGCCCAAAGGCCAAAAATAGGCGACGCAGCACCGACACAGATTCTGGACTCTGTCTTGTTTTGACGATTCCCGATGATTCCGGATGAATTTTGACATGAGGCCGGCGGTATTGGAAAGGTCTTCTCCTTATCTTTCCGTGCATATGTAGAACGTCCAAATCCGAGTCCGTATGTGTCCTGGGCGACTGTTTTAGTACAGACTGGTCCTGGGCCCTGAAACAGACTCGAAGTCGGTTTTGATTGGGCCTCCACTTTGGCTTCCAAGCCCTTGCTGGTCCTCCACGTTCCCAACTCCTTCTCCCATCATCTCCTGGTCTTCTCCATGGTTTCTAATCATAAAATAATCATTAGGTAGCAAACCATTCTCAAAAGTAACATATAGCAAAGAACGTAGGAACGAGCTCACCTCTAAATTTAGTCGTCGTGCACGAGCTCTAGTCATTGGACCTTGCAAGTCCAGATTTGGAGGAGTGTTGTGTGTATCCATAGGAGTGATGTCATCATCAACAAAGAATTCACAACCAGGGATCTACTACTTGAGAAATACCACAGCACCATCCGAAGTATGGATAAGTATTTCAAAGGCTTCGATATACAGTACACGAGCTCGCCAAGTTGGCAGCAAGCCAAGAAGCAATACCACAAGATGTGTTTTTTCAAACAATCATAGAACCTTCGATCAAAGCAGTCCTCCAGGACCCCAAGCAAATACATGCAGTAACAAGCGAAGGCTAGAGAACCCAAATCATTGCATACCTCAGGGGTTTTTATGAGCCAGACACCGAGTCAGATGCCATAAGAATGCAGCAAAGGGCCAGGAACTATAGCATCATCGAGGGTCAGTTTACAAGTCAGGAATTTGCGCTCCACTACTTAAGTGTGTAAGCAGAACAGAGGGCACCCAGCTACTCAATGAGATACACAAGGGAATCTACAGAGCACATATTGGACCTCGGCCGCTAGCTACAAAGGCAGTTAGACAAGGTTTCTTCTGGCCATCTATGGTCAAGGATGCCACAGAAGTAGTAACCAGATGCGAAGCCTGCCAAAATATCTCAAATAAGCAGTTAGCACCCTCATAGCCAACGCAACTCATAGCCCCATCATGGCCTCTCCAACGCTAGGGAATCTACATCGTCGGACCCCTGCCCACAGCCCCAGGGAATTACAGGTGGGCAGTTGTAGCGCTAGAATATTTCACCAAGTGAATCAAAGCAAGAACAATCACAAACATCTCGGCAGCAACAATCAGAAAGTTCTTCTGGCAAAACATTGTCTGTCGCTTTGGAGTGCCAAGGGACATAACAGTCGACAACAGAAAACAATTCGAGAATGATATGTTCAAAGAATTCTGTCACTCCATTGAAACCAAAGTCAACTTCACATCAGTATATCACCCCCAGTCGAACGGAGCCATCGAAAGAGCAAATAGTCTTATATTCAAGGCAATCAAAAAGATACTCCTCGACGATAAGAAAGGAAAGTGGGCAGAAGAACTGCCAAGGGTCATATGGTCGCATAATACGACCGAAACCAGGGCACCCAAATACTCGCCCTTCAGGTTACTTTACGGGGAAGAAGCAGTCACGCCCAAGGAGATTTTGCATCAAAGCCCCAGGACCTTCAATGCAAAATCAACACAGCATGCAGAGGCGGAATCAAAGGATCTCATGGAAGTCGACAAACTAGATGCAGCTGTCAACCTTGAAAAGTATCAATCAAAAACCCGCTAATGGAGGGATCGAAAAGTCGCACCCCGAGCTTACGCAGTAGGAGACCTAGTTCTACTCCGAAGCCCGAAATCAGAAAGGAAAGGAAAGTTAGAACCCAAAGGGGACGACCCATACATTATGGAAAAATCAAACAGGCCCGGAGCATACAGGCTCCAGACTTCGCAAGGAGAAGAGTTGTCGCATTCTTGGAACATGAACAACCTTCGAAGGTTTTACGTATAGAAAAGGCACCACTCGAAACATGTAAATAGCCAAGCATAGCACGAAACTATAAGTGCTACCTTGAGCTTAGTTGGTAGATTTTCTTTTCAAGCTTTCCTTTTAGGCGATTATGTAAAGGACCATACTCTTTTCCTCATAAGGGGAACCCTTCGCAGGGGTGAGGTTTTTAACGAGGCGGATCCAACATAAACCCCAGCTAAATCTATAAAGCTGCCTTCCCCAAAGTGGAAAGCCTCGCTTAGCAGAGCACGTCGAAATAACTCCTACCATGGAGATTGAAACATTTGATGAAGAGCAAAAAGCTCTCAAGCCATAGCTGTAGCACTAGCTAAGCTCGAAGAGCTAAAAGCTGTGCAGCCAGCTAACTTAGCGCAAAATGCTAAGGGGCTCGTTGCAGCCCAAACCCGTCGAAGGGTTCTTCAAAAAACACCTCGCCCCTAGCACTTCCAGGGGGAGGGTGGCATTTTTCAAAAAACTTAGGGAAATGCTAAGGGGCTCGTTGCAGCCCAAACCCATCGAAGGGTTAGCCCAAAAACACCTCGCCCCTAGCACTTTGAGGGGGAGGGTGGCGTTTTTTTAAAAAACTTAGCGAAAAATGCTAAGGGGCTCATCGCAGACCAAACCTGTCGAAGGATTAGCCTAAAAACATCTCACCCCTAGCACTTGGAGATGGAGGGTGGCGTTTTTCAAAAAACTCAGCAAAAAATGCTAAGGGGCTCGTTGCAGCCCAAACCCATCGAAGGGTTAGCCCAAAAACACCTCGCCCCTAGCACTTCGAGGGAGAGGGTAGCGTTTTTCAAAAAACTTAGCAAAAAATGCTAAGGGGCTCGTAGCAACTCAAACCTGACAAAACATACTTCATTGCAATCAGAACTAACAAATGTTTACATCAGAAATCATAATCAATGGGTTCTTCTTTTACAACAACCTAGAGGCTAACAACTGGGGAAGCAAAATAGACCATTCATCGGCAGTATAACCAGGCGCAGGTGGGCAAGGATTAGGCCTCGAGCCCCGGCACCAGTGACACCCGAATCTTGCACATTTTCACTAGCAGGAATTGGCGCTTGTGAAAAAGATTTAGCAATCTTTGTTGGTGAATTCAACACAGAGCTAATAGATCACTTCGCCATAGCGAGCCGCGGACGGGGGGGGGGGGGGGGGGGGGGGCGGAATTGAGGCATTAGAACCATCGTTGCCCAGGGGCTTCTCGCTTCGCGTCGAAAGCGGAGATCCGGGTGTTCGCTTCCTATGCAGTCTATCTACGCTAGTGTCACGCGGGACTCCCCCACCACTGGACTTAGCCTTACCCTGATGACGAAGCATGAACGACACACTAGATGGAGCGTCGTGACTAAATAAGTCGGAATAATTTCCCACACAAACCACACCGGCGTCCAAAGTCACCAAGCGCGCCACGGGTGAAGCAGCACTCGCACGGTCCTCGAGTTTTTCAGCCTCCGCCGCAACATCCAACGCCTCGAAGCCGCTCAAACTAGCATCAGAAATACTCAAAGTAGGCGTCAGTACAGAAGCATCATCCATTAAATATTGGGACCCTCGCTCATCAGGCCCAACATGCACAACGCGGAAGATCCACTAGAAGTGTCCTCTTCGGAATCCCGCGCAGGCGACATGAGGGACACCTGCGCAGGTTGAAGCAGGCATGTTAAAATCATAGTTACAAAATCTCCCTCAAGACCTCCCAAAAAGTATACTACATCAATATAGCAACTACAAGCAATCCTAAACCTTGCTCGGTGCAGCCTTCGATCCACCCTTCGAAGTACCCGCCTTGTCGGCATCATTCCTCGAAGTGTCTCGGCCCTCCAAAGGATCCTCAGCTTGGCCATCACCGCTCCTTGAACAATCATGCATCTGCACAGGCACAATCAAGTTTAACTTGGAACGTCGCACGAGTAAATGAAAATACAATACAGAAACAGAAGTATAACCTGAGCCAGCTTCTCAATCACAGCCTGTCGAGCAGCTGCGGCAGAGGCCTCCGGCGACAAGCCGTCTCGAGCGTCCGCCCCAATCGGAAAATTGCGCCTCCCCAAAGCATGGTAGTGGTCGCAGCCTTCGCATTCCAATAGCCCGAAAGCGGCCTCTGCCGTATCAAGCGAGCCAAAATTGTTGCGCTTGTCCATCACCCTCGGGAGAGCTTCAAACTTAGACTTAATCCAACCAAAGAACACAGCCTCGGTGATAGCAGCCCTATCGGTTAACGACATTGGCTCAGCACCAACATAACCCAAGGCCTCGCAATATTGATGGTGTGCAGATACAGCTTGGGCAGCGAAGCCATAATTGCGAGTCGATTGGTCATGCTTCAAGGTTGTGTTCTTATTTTCCGGAGCTGCAATTTTAGCCTCAACAGCTTCCAGGCGACTTAAGCCGGTCTTCAGTTCAGCAACCTCCGCTCGCGAAGCATCAAGCTCCTTTTGCACTCATGCAGCTTCAAACGTAGCTTCATCCTTCGCATATCGAAGGCTGTTAAGCTTCTCCTTCAACAACATATTCTCTGTTGCAAGCGAATTTCTCTCTCGCTCTCTAAAGAGGCTAGCTCCGTGCAAGTTTTCTCAGAAGAAATCCGCGTGAGGGTGTGAGCCTGAAACAAAAGAACAGTCAAAACAACCCTGTCAGAAACCTTAACATAAACAGTAGAATGGTTTTTTTTTCTTATGCACCACCAAAACCAGGCGTACTTACATGTCTCAAAACATGGCAAAGATTATGCCGCAAGTCCTCGGCTTTGAATAATTTATCCCCTTTGGCTATGAAAGCATCCGGCGCCGAACACAATTCAGCTCAATCCTTGGGATCAGCAAAATTTTCATACCCCTCGGGCAGGCCCAAGTTTTTATCCGCAAACCCCCTAGAGGTTTCAGCCCCAATCAAAAGTTGGCTCGGACTCGAAGGTCCAGGGCGGGCAGAGAACTTTCTTTTAAGTCCAGCAAGGGTGTCTACGGCCACCGCATCCACAGTGCGACCCTTCGTGAGAATAATGGAGGGACTTGAAGCTGGTAAATTAGCAGCACCGCCTGCAGCATGGGGAGAAACCACCATCACGTCCTCATCATCATCACCATCAAAAGCGTCCGCCATCGCCCCGGCGCACACCAAAGTCCCAACAGCGCGAAGGCCAGGGGCAGAGGAGCTCGAAGAGTCCCGGCGGGGTTCTTTTGAGAGCACGCGCTTTAGGGGGAACTCTGAAGTTTCCTCCTCCCTCTTTCTTTTCCCAATCTGTGATGAGGGCTTCATCGGACACTTCTCCTTTTTGGCCTTTTTAGCCCGCGTAGCCTTACCAACATCCGAACCAACATTACCAGGGGGCTGATTCCGCCTCATTCGAGGTCCTGGCGCAACACGAGCTGGATACTTCACATCGGCCAAAGTCAACACTCGGTTAAGCCGGCCACTATGAGAAGTCCGCTCGCAGGTGTGTTTGTGCTCCTCACGCATGTAGGGCCCTACTACAGCCTCGCTGGCGCGCTGCAGGAAGACCACAAACTCCTCGTTGCCAAGACCCCGTTTATCCACAGGTACCTCCGGGAAGGGTATGGTAATGTCAGCCCTCGAGGGGATTTTCTTCTGAATAAACCCAGGAATCGAGCACCCCTCGTGTAGTGGCCACTTATTCATGGCCATGAATTCTTCAACAAGGTCCCGGCCGCTTGAATTGAATGTAGCGATGTAGAAAGCAACATCATCCTTGCAGCCCTTGGGCACCCTGTCCTCCGTGGATCGACGCTCGCAGGGAGATAGCTTTGAAGCTAATGGAAAAATTGTTGTCTCTCCCCCGTCCGCATGAATAGTCTCTACGGGAACCTTTACATACAGCCAACTTTCGTGCCACTTGTCGCCCCAGCGATTTCGGCTGCACTTCACAAACTGGTTGTCGCGCTTGAAGCGGGGCACGAAAGTAACACAACCGAAGTCAGCCTCGTGCATCACACCATCAATCTTAATGGTCTTCGGTTGGTAATGAGCGCAGTAATACTTGCAGAATACTTCAATATTAGGTTGGCCCTGATAACTCAGTACACCCCAGGCAAACTTGCTCAGCATGGCCATCCCACTGGGGCTGATATGGTGAAGTTGCACGTGGAACCAACCCAGCATCTTTCACAATGGATGAGCAAGGAAAGCGTAGGCCAGCAGTAAAGTGTTCTTCAAAAACCACGGCCTCATCTTGCGCAGGGCAAGGAGTAACCTCTTGACCAGCCAGCCAAGCTCCTCCGGAGGGAAAACACCCCAACTCGACAATTTTGTGCAACTTGGGAGCATCGAGGCGAAATCGCCCGAAGACGGAGGTTTGAGGTCTGGATCCCTCGTGTTCTTTCCCTTTCCCCTTTTGGCCCCTCGGCAGGCCAAAATCACCTGCAGGCAGCAAATCACTGACACCAGCATCCACGTCTTCTAAGTCCTCGTCCACTGGACCAGAACTCTGAACCCTGCGGCTCAAACCTTGCCCTTGGGCGTCGGTCGTGACCGTCCCAACACCTCGGGGAACGAAATCCTTATCACCACCCTCTTCCTTGTCATCCTCTTCCTTACTCTCCTCCTCCTCTCCATCGTCATCCTCTTCATCATCTTCGACCTCTTTTAGAGGGTCCCGACCATGATCACGACCCAACCCTTTGGGAGCAACAATGAGGTTATCCTCCAAGCTTCTAGCGAAATCCGCCTCGGAGTCACCCTCACTTGTAGCAGCATCGACAGTCGTTGAAGGCGGGTTTTCTTCAACAGCGGTCTCGTCAGCGTGCGCTGTCATTGCCACTCGAGCCATACCTTCAGATCCTGCAATCAAAGACAAAACATGAATTCAGTAGGAACACGAAAACTAGTCCCAACCATCGCAAGGGACATTTTGAACTAAGGATTCATGCATACCAAGCTAGTTCGAAGGTTGCTTCGAAGTAATAGTCAACAAAGAACAGTACGAGTGCACGAAGCTATAGGAAGCTAGCGCACTAAAAGGCAAATCACAGGAAAAACTTTGTAGACCTTTACCCCACCCCCTCACCCCCCGCTTGTATAGTCTGATAAAAATGGATGGGCATTTACTATGAAGCCTCGGGAATTGGGAGCACAGAAACACAAGATTATGAGCAGAAGCCGAAGAGCCACGACACCCAAAATAGCCAAGTGTTACCTTCGAGAGAACTGGGTAAGCTCCCAGAAGAGGACTCGCTCTCAGAAATAGTTACTGTTCAAACCCTAGTCATAATCGCAGGCATGGCAGGAGCTCAACGGACGAGTAACTGATAAAAATAATAATAATTTTCCACCGTAATTATTCTCCTTTTATAGGCAGAAGCCCTGGTAGCTTCGCTCAAAGCCCAACTTTGATGTTCGAAGGGTGGCGTTTTGGTACCCAGCGAAGCGAGGGTTTCGGCCCATCAAAGTTGGACCCACCCCTCGAGGGGCTATGTTGGCACTTCCCAAGTGCCCCTTTTATATGTGAATATTACCCCAATTAGAGCATAATTGATACTAATTTAGGCCATTTACCTATGATATTGTCTATATATATTTGTATATGCGTCGTTTTGGAGCTTTATTGCAGAAACAGGTAAAATTGGTGATTAAAGTGATGCTGGAGAAGACAGGAGTCCAGAACCGATAAAAAGCACTGAAGAAGCCCAGTGCGTCGATCGGCGCAGTCCATGAGCCGATCGGCGCAAGGGTGTTTTGGCCCACAGAAGTGACCGAGGCCCATTCCATATGTTTGTGAAAGTTTATCTGCACAAGACACTTGAAGATATTTGCCTAGAAGATTTATGAAACTTCAAGTTCTTGACGTGCAGTACAAGACTTTATCTTGAAGGAAAAGGCCCACATGGCAGCTGTGGAAGACAGAGGAACCGACTCGGAGAAGAAACCAGAGAAGACACAGCTTGCACCGATCGGCGCAATCCTGCGCCGATCGGCGCAACCGCCTTATTTGCTAGAAACTGAGTCCTTTACGAGTAGAACCCCTATAAATACTTGTAAACCCCGACTGCAGAAGAGGAGGCAACAGAGGGACAACAGATCCATGAGTTAGAGCCACTGGGGCTTGCCCCGTTAGAATAGATCCCTAGTTAAGTTTCAAGAGCCATTGGTGTTAAGAGTTGATCCGTCAAGGTAGGCCATCTCGACAGGGATGAATCTTACTCTATGTATCTCTAGGATGATTGAATATGTTGATGATGGTTTTGGTGATTTGTCTATCTTGATTCTATAATCATGCATGTGCTTATTCCAATTGCTTAGTTCTAGGCTAAGTAAGTTGATATTATCTTGATCATGGTGATTAGGATAGTATTCGGATATTGTATTGATTATGGTTGCTTGATGATGCTAGTGGTGTGGTTTAGCGGTGACAGCACTAAGCCTGCGTAGCACTATTGGATAGTTGACTAGGGTAAGATACTCGCGCGATTAAGGGTTTCCTCTCGGCAGCGATAAATCAGGAGCCGCTCGGAAAGCAGGGTGGTCTTATTCATTATAGGTTTTCATTGATCCATGTAATTACCCATTATGATGCTATTTAATTAGACTTTCTGGTTACGATCTCACTAGTAGATATCTGGTTACTCACTTAACTGCCTAGGCTTACAAGGCATCTGGCGCACTTTGGCTTAGATTCACTAGTGTGCCGATCGGCTCAACCTCTGTGCCGATTGGCGCAACGATTCACTAGTGTGCCGATCGGCTTAACTCCTGCGCCGATCGGCGCAACGACAGATTTACTGTCTGGCGCACCTTTGCGCTGGCCAGTCTCACCTCATGCAACCTGAATTCGACAGTAGCCTTGACTAGATCTTTTACTGTTAACTTTGTTTAATTATCCCTAAGGTCCCAGTGGATTCGATAAACCTTGGAATACTCAATTCAAGGGAAAAGTGCTACAATCATACACTGTCCTCTTGCGGTATATAAGTGGGTGCGTAGGTATGACCAACAGGCTACTGTTGGGGGGATCACTTCGCAAGCCATCCCCCGTGGGTTTATCAAAGTTGGGCTGTGAATAAAAATCAAAGTTAACCACTGTTACCCCTTTTTTATTAACCATAACTTTGAGGTACAGGTGTTCATCGAAGGCCTCGGAAAAACCAAGACCCTTCGAGCGGTACCTCCACGCCCACGAAGGATGAAGCCATCATCCTTCGAAGGACAGAGCAGTGGACCCTTCGAGCAGTACCTCCATGCCCTTGAAGGATGAAGCCATTATCCTTCGAAGGATAGGACACCAGGCAAGATCAAGAACCGGCAAGGCGCGAAGAGGCAACACGTGGCGCCAACACATGCTGTGGCGTGCGAGACAAGGAAGGGTATCAGAAGAGCTGAAATGACCGATTTGTCCTTTATGACCATTCGTACAGAATATTCAGAGAATTTAGTAGGTAATTAGGGACAAAATGGTCATTTGCATATGACCTAAGTACGGGCCTATAAATAGAACACCCCTACTTACTTGTAACAGAATAAATCTTTTTGGGAATACGTGAAGGGAGCCCGTTGTTCCGTCTCGTATCCTTCATGATTCCTTTTCATGTTTACTCTTTCTGTTAGTGGCACTGAAGCTCATGCTTTGTGACACCAACTGGTGGCGTTGCCAACATTGCCATTGGTCTTCCACCGGCCAAGAAGTCACTCTTCAACAACCTCACCGATGACAAGGATGACACTCCTAGATGCATCATGGCTAAGGAAACCAAGGTATCTCCTTGTTCCGAGTTCAATCCTTCCTATTGTAGTGATGAAGAAGAGGACTTGGTCCCCTCTATGCAAGAAATGATGAAAATGCTAGGTAAACTAAATGAGGAGATTGAGGACCAAGAAAGAATCCTCCAAAGGCAAGAAGAGCTGCTTATTGAAGAAAAAGAGAAAAACCTTGAGCTCACAAAGCAACTTGAGCAAGAAAGGGAAAAGAACAAAGGCTTGATCAATGACCTTGCCAAGGCAAATGAGTCAAGTGATTCATGCACCTCAACCAACAAGAAGCTACAAGAGAGGTGTAGATTATTGATAGAGGAGAACAAAGGTCTTGTGAAGTCAATTGAGGATCTCAAGTTGATTTCACATTCTTTGTCAAAGAGATTAGAATCTTCTCAAGCTTCAACAAGCAAAGGTTGTGGAAGATGCCATAACATTGATATTGATATGATTGCTAAGCAAGATGCAATCATTGAGAAACTAACCAACCAAGTCAATGAGCTTATGAAAAAGGCTCAAGTTGAAACAACAAGAAAAATTGTTGGTGAGCCAAGAGCCTCTCATGACAAGAGAGGATTGGGGTACAAGAATAATGCACCCAACAAGAGCTACAACAAAAGACCCAACTTTGTGCCCGAAGGCAAGGGAAAGCAAGTGGCATAAAAGATGGTCAACAAACCAAAGAATAATGCTCCTTAAATCAACAAGAACAACAAGACCTCTGTTGTATCCTTTTATGATTTTGATGCTTCTTATGTGCTAACCCGTAATGCTTATCGTAGAGTGGTTGCGAAGTTTTTTGGGCCACATGATGCAAGGTGGAAGCCTTGTGTGTGGGTGTCCAAAGTTCTTGTATCTAGTGGTAAGGGACCCAAACCAACTTGTGTGCCTAAAACACATGCTTGATTTCCTTTGTAGGAATACTCCTCCGGTGGCGCAATATAGGTGCTTGATAGTGGGTGCTCAAATCATATGACCGGAGAGAGATCGATGTTCTCCACAATTGATCGTGATAATCTACCAAGTGGAGGCATCTCATTTGAAAATGACAACAAAGGAAAGGTAATTGGTCGTGGACGGATTGGCGTCACCATGACCTTTTAATTAATAATGCTTATCTTGTGAATGGTCTAGGATATTCAATTAATAATGCTTATCTTGTGAATGGTCTAGGATACAACTTGATGTCTGTATTGCAACTTTGTGAGATGGGCTATAGTTATCTCTTTGACGATGATGGCGTGACGGTTTTTAGGAAAAAGGATTCCTCAATAGCTTTCAAAGGGTATTTAGATGACAAGATCTATCTTGTTGATTTCACCAACAAAGAGGGATCTAACCTAAATACTTGTTTGGTTGCTAAAACCACCTTGGGTTGGCTATGGCACCGCCGGCTAGCTCATGTTGGGATGAGAAATCTTACTAAACTTCTAAAGGGTGGTCACGTCATCGGACTAAACGATGTTGCTTATGAGAAGGACAAAATATGTAGTGCATGTCAAGCCGGAAAGCAAGTTGGAGCCGCACATCCACCCAAGACAGTGATGACAACAACAAGACCGTTGGATATGCTACACATGGACCTATTTGGACCGGTCACCTACATAAGAATTGGCGGAAATAAGTATGGCCTTGTAATTGCTTATGATTATTCACGTTTCACTTGGGTATTCTTTTTTAAGGACAAAAGTGAAACACAAGGTATCCTAAAGAGGTTTTTGAAGAGAGCATAAAATGAATATGAAGTGAACATCAAGAGGATAAGGAGTGACAATGGAACCAAGTTCAAGAACACACAAGTTGAAGAATATCTTGATGAAGAAGGCATCAAGCATGAATTCTCTGCTCCATACACTCCACAATAAAATGGTGTTACCGAAAGAAAGAACCGCATACTCATAGAGATGGCAAGAACAATGCTTGATGAGTACCAGACGCAGAACACCTTTTGGGCCGAAGCCATCAACACTGCATGCCATGCAACAAATAGACTATATCTTCACAAGATTTTAAAGAAAATACCTTATGAGATTCTCACCGGTAACCTTCCCAATGTCTCATATTTTTGGTTTTTGGGAGCAAATGCTTTATTCTTAACAAGAAAACAAAATCCTCTAAGTTTGCTCCCAAGACTCATAAAGGTTTCCTCCTTGGTTATGGAACAAATGTCTCTGCATATCGTGTCTTTAACAAAGACACTAGGGTTGTTGAAATCACCCATGATGTGCAATTTGATGAATCTAATGGCTCTCAAGTAGAGCAAGTTAATCCAAGTGATGTAGGTGATGAGGCTCCTTGTGATGCAATAAGGAACATGGCAATAGGCGAGATAAGACCACAAGACCCAAACACAAGTCAGGTTGATCCATCTTCTTCAAGACAAGATGACTCGTCTCCACAAGAGCCACAAAATGAACAAGATCAATGAAGTAGCCAAGATCATGGTGACGATCATGATCAAGGAAGCAACCAAGGTCATGCTCAAGATGGTGGAGATAGAGACACTCAAGATGACAACAATCAAGAAGAAGAAGAAGATGCATCTAGGCGAATTCACCCCGTTGACAACATTCTTGGTGATATCCAAAAAGGGGTAACCACTAGATTCCAAATGGCTATGTTTTGTCATCATTACTATTTGTTTCCTCTATGGAACCTCTTAGGGTGGAACAAGCACTCCAAGACTCAGATTGGGTGATGGCCATGCAAGAAGAGTTGAACAACTTTGAAAGAAACAAGGTGTGTTCATTGGTGGAAAGACCCAAGCAAAATGTTATAGGTACAAAAATGGGTGTTTCGCAACAAGCAAGATGAATATGGTGGGGTGGTGAGAAACAAAGTAAGACTTGTTGCTAAAGGCTATTCACAAGTTGAAGGTTTGGACTTTGGTGAAACTTATGCACCCGCAGCTAGGCTTGAGTCAATTCGTATTTTACTTTCCTATGCTACTCACCATGACTTTAAGCTTTTTCAAATGGACGTGAAAAGTGCATTTCTTAATGGTCCCATTCAAGAAGAGGTGTATGTACAACAACCTCCGGGGTTTAAAGACCTAAAGAAACCAAACCATGTGTAAAAGCTTCACAAAGCTCTCTACGGCCTCAAGCAAGTTCCTCGAGCTTGGTATGAACACCTCAAGGGATACTTGACCAACAAAGGCTGCACAATTGGCAAGGCCGATCCTACTCTCTTCACAAGAAAAGTTGATAACGATATTTTTATGTGCCAAATATATGTCGATGACCTCATATTGGTTCTACTAATCAATCTTTTTGTGATGAGTTTGCCAAGATTATGACTAGGAAGTTTGAAATGTCCATGATGGAGGAGTTGAAGTTCTTTCTAGGTTTTCAAGTCAAGCAACTTGAAGAAGGAACATTCATAAGTTAAACCAAGTACACTCAAGATATACTCAAGAAGTTTGACATGGAGAAGGCAAAGCCCAACAAGACTCCCATGAAGACCAATGGACACCTCGGACTAGATGTAAACGGTAAGCCCGTGAATCAAAAGGTATATCGATCTATGATTGGCTTTTTGCTTTATCTTTGTGCATCGAGGCCTAATATCATGCTTAGTGTGTGCATGTGTACAAGGTTTCAAAGTGCTCCTAAGGAAAGTCACTTGGTGGCTGTAAAAAGAATCTTGAGATATTTGGTTCACACACTAAACCTAGGATTTTGGTATCCGAAGGGCTCCAAGTTCAAGCTAGTCGGTTATTCTGATGCTGACTATGCCGGATGTAAGATGGATAGGAAAAGCACCTCCGGGACTTGCCAATTCTTGGGTAGGTCCCTTGTGTCATGGTCATCCAAGAAACAAAATTTTGTTGCCCTATCCACGGCCGAAGCGAAGTATGTTGCAGTCGGGAGTTGTTGTGCTCAACTACTTTGGATGCGACAAACTCTAAAGGACTTTAGGTACACTATGGCCAAAGTTCCCCTCCTATGTGATAATGAGAGTGCCATCATGATTGCATATAACCCCATTGATCATAATAGGACTATGTATATAGAAATCCAGCACCACTTCTTAAGGGATCATTCCATAAAGGGGGCTATTGAAATTAGCTATGTGAGAACCGACAAACAATTGGTCGATATATTTACCAAACACCTAGATGAGAAGAGGTTTTGTGAGCTTAGGAGTGAGCTGAATATCTTGGATTCATCCAATGTGGAGTAGAACCTTGTGCATTACTTGATGTGTTGTTGCTCATGCAAAAGAACAAGAAACCAAATTTCTTAAAAATTCTTTTATGTCTTTGATTTCAAAACAAATGGTGATTTTGATCAATAGATCATATTGTTGGAACTTGTGAATATAGCTTGGTATGGTTGATTGTTACTATTCACAAGTTTGGAACATGTATATCTCATTATATATATTCAGCTTGTCCAAAAGTTTTGTGTTCCAGACAGACAACGACGGAACTTCTGTCACTCAACAATGGAACTTCCGTCATCCTCTGTCAAAGGAACCTGAGGGTCACGGAAGTTCTATGATGACTTCCATGAAATTCATGTATTTTTGGTCTAAATCTGAGAGCGACGGAACTTCCGTCACTCTCAGGTTAAGTGGCCCGAGCCCTTCCTTCTTCCCTAGTCAACCGGCCACTTCTCTTTTCTCCCTCTCTCTCCTGTCCTCAAACCCTAAGTGATGATTTGCGGTGATTTGGAGATTCAACCGGCGATCCCTTTGGATTTGGTGGAGATTCCACTCTTCCCACACGGAAGTTCCGCGATCTCCATCAACTTTTCCTCTTCTATGCCCTAGGTATGAGATTTGACCCTAAATCTTGCTCTTTAGGTCAAATGTTCAAATGTCTTCAATTCCTTTTGATAGAGTGGTTGCCCTATGACTAGTCTATCATTCTTTTGAGGCATTTTGATTTTCACGGTAGGATTTAGGAGTTAGGTCAAATTTGGTGCAATCTGCAAATGATTTTCACGGTAGGATTTAGGAGGAAGGTGTATAATCTCATGACGGAACTTCCGTGGTCTGTCATAGAACTTTCGTCACCTACAGCTCAGTGCACTGAAATTCACTTACTTCTTGACTCTTTCTTGTGACTCATACCTAATCCGTTCAACCTTCTCCCTATTCCTTGGCAGTTGTAAATGGTGAGGATGAAGTTTGCATCTAATGCTCAAGAGGAGTCCAGTGGGGAGGAGAATGAGGACCAAGTACAATCCTCATCTCCAAGTGAGGAGATAGTGCCCCCACCGAAGAAGAGGAAGGCCATCGCTAAGATACGCCAAGGGACAAGTGGGGCTGCTCAAACCGTGCGTGTTGAGCCGAGAGGATCTTTTCCTCCTAGACGAACCCAAGACAAAGGAAAGAAGCCAGCGAAGGAAAGGGGCTCTCGCTCACACAAGAGCACAAGAGATGAGTCCCTAAACATTATGAGGGACCATCGAGTCTGTGCTTCAAAGTACCCCCAGATTATGTTGTCAAAGTCTACAAGAAGGATGCCGAGGCACTTAGTGAGGGACGAAAGCAAAATCATTACATCTTGTCTGACAAGGAGGCTAGTGACTACCAGTTTCTCACTTGGTTTCAGCAGGACTACTACATGTCCATGCTTATTGAGAAGAACAGGACAAACCAGCTAGCAACTCATAAGTGGATTGATTGGAAATACATGGAGGACAAGGACAATGCCACCTTCAATGAAATCATTGCGGCATGCAAGGATAGGAAGGTGTATAATCTCATGGGCTTGAACTATGACTGGAATGAAGAAGTCATCTGTCAGTTCTATTCCACTCTTTACATTGATGGCAGGGGATACTTTTATTGGATGATTCAAGGAGTGCAGTATGTGGCGTCCCCCTGACAGCTAGCCACTATTTTTCTTCTAGATGATGATGATGTGAACAGAGAAAAGATCACTAATGAGCCAGCTTTGAGGGATGCTGACTTGGCTTTCATGTATGAGGATCCAGATCCAGTGTATCGTGGCACAACCAATGGGATGCACAACTTCTACTTGACTCTCAACAGGATGCTCAGGGTGACCATAGCTCCTAAGGCAGGGTATGCTACTTCCATTGTTGAGCACTCAAGGAGCTGCACCTTTCAGTGTCATGGACTTCATTGTTCGGGAGATCTATACTTCATCTCTAGATACCAGGAGAGTTCTTCCTTTTGCTCCCTACCTCATGAGGATGATTGAGTCGGATATCGGGTTAGTGTTTGAGAAAGAATGCAAGCACCAGCCCCTGAAGCCTCAAGTGCAAAGTGCCCACCGTTCTCTTTATGGCTCTCTTGCAGCTCCAACCACCAGCCGATCTGTAGCTGCTAGAGCCTCTGCTCCAGGCACTTCTTCCAGGCCAACTTCTCGTCCTCCTCTAGTGCAACCTCGTCGTCCGTCCTCTCCTAATGTATCCCTCCTGTAACATCCCGCCCCTCCGAGGCTAGGCCCGCTTACACCTGGCAACTCTTTAGGATATCAAGACTGCCCTCACAGACCAACACATGTCTTTTCTGCACACATTATCCTCACTCATGAGCACCCCGAAAGAACTTCCCAGTCGGTCACCCATCCTGAAATTGCTCCAGGTCAAGCACGCTTAACCTTAGGCTTCTTTCGAGATGAGCTTCCGAAAAAGAAGTTGCAACTTATTGGTATGAGTATTCTATCAATCCTATTAAGCCCTGGTCTGGGATATCACACTCAACTGTAACGTCCCGCCCCTCCGAGGTCGTACCCGCTTACACCTGGCTGCTCTCTAGGACCTCAAGACTGTCCTCACAGACCAACATGAGTCTTTTCTGCGCACTTTGTCCTCACTCGTACGCACTCGGGACAAACTTCCCGGTCGATCACCCATCCCTAAATTGCTCCGGCCAAGCACGTTTAACCTCAGAGTTCTTTGGGGACGAGCTTCTAGAAAAGAAGTTGCAACTTGTTGGTATGAGTATTCTATCAATCCTATTAATCCCTGGTCCGGGATATCACACTCTCACCCCCTTAGAAGATCGACGTCCTTGTCGATCAACCCCAAGCCAGGAATATCCCCTCTTGGCAATGTCTGTGTGTCCAGTGCCAACGCATGTACCATGTTGTGTGACCACTCTCTATGCCCACACCAGCCATGCACACCATTCCTGCGCAACTGTGACCCCACGCACCCGTGAAACCGCGAGGGTCGACTCTGATACCAAATGTAACGTCCCGCCCCACCGAGGCCGGGCCTGCTTACACCTGATAGCTCTCTAGGATCTCAAGACTGTCCTCACAGACCAATATATGTCTTTTTTGCGTACTTTGTCCTCACTCGTACGCACCCGAGACAAAGTTTCCGGTCAGTCATCCATCCTGAAATTGCTCCAGGCCAAGCACGCTTAACCTTAGAGTTCTTTCGAGATGAGCTTCCAGAAAAGAAGTTGCAACTTATTGGTATGAGTATTCTATCAATCCTATTAAGCCCTGGTCCGGGATATCACACCTCCTTAAGAGCATTCTCACTGCTTGTTGTTTTAATGCTAAGGAGAATTAGGAAAACAAGAGGAGGATCAAGAAGCAAGTGCGCCGCTACAAAAGAGATCAAAGAGCACAAGGCCATGTAGTGTCTCTGGATGGCTCCGAGTGTGAGCCCGATGGTGAGCCACCTGTCTTTGAGGATTCCCTTGCCACTTACGTTTGGGATGATGTTGCCCCTCGACCCGCTCCTCCTCCGGCCAATGATGAAGAAGGAGAAGAAGAAGAGGAAGGAGAACGCAATGATGAGAGCACCAACGACGACGAGTGATTCATTTCTTAGCTTGACTCTCTTCCTTTTATTCTTTTTTGGTGCCTTGATGCCAAAGGGGGAGAGAAGCTATGAAAAAGAATATGTGAGAGCTTGTGTGTTTTCCCTCTATTTCTTTTGTAATAAGCTAGTAGTGAACCTATGGAAAAGTTTATCTTTCTATATGCTTGAAAACTATTTGTGAACTTCGTTGTAATATTCTCTTTGCTTGATGTTTAGTAGTGTGGTGCTTGCTTGCTGTTTGCTATGTCTTGATTTTGATTGTGCTAAGTGTGTTGTTGATCTATTGCTTTACCACTATGTTGCACACTTGTACACCTTTTAGGCACCCCACTCTTTGCAAAATATAGGAGGAGCTCCTTCACATGGTTGTGTGACTCATGCATATCTTTAGGGGGAGTTCCACTATATTTTTCTTTTTGTTTTGTTTGGTTATCTCTTATATATCCTTTTTAATCTATTGTCATCAATCACCAAAAATGGGGAGATTGAAGATGCATCTAGGTCCCCTATGTGGTTTTGGTGATTAATGACATGAGATTAAAATTGTGCTAACATGTTCACGAACTTAATGTGCAGATAATCAAATTATTATTCAATCCCACATTTGCAAAATGGTTTTTACTCTCAAAAAGAAGAAAAGAAAAAATGGACTCAAGTGCTTCAAAGGGTAGCTTTTTATTTTAATTGAGTCATAGGTTTGCCGAACTATCAATGGGTGTAAACCAATCTTGCCAAGAAGGAAAATTTATGTGCTCAAGCCAACCAAAAATCTTTGAGAGAAGTTTAGCCAACAAATGCCAAAAAGAACCATCCATTTCTGAGCCAAACAGAGAGTGATGGAAGTTCCGTGAGTCTCTTCATGGAAGTTCCGTCAGTGCCCGACTTCAACCTTTCAGCCAACCCGAGGGTGACGGAAGTTCCGTCGCTCCCTGATGAAAGTTCCGTCATGGGAATTTCCGTGACTCTCACGGTAGTTCCATGAGCTCTCATTGCTTGTCTACCCGAGAGTGACAGAAGTTCCATCACCTCTTGACAGAAGTTCTATCATGGCATCTAACTTGTTTCCAGGCTCACGCAACGGCTATTTTCGAAATGACGGAAGTTTCATGGGTTCTCATGAAAGTTCTGTCAGACTCAGAAAACACCCTAACGGCTATTTTTTGGGAAAGCTCTATAAATAGCTTACCCCCTTCCCCCATGAGAAGGGTTGGACACTTTGGCATTTCACTCATTCTTCGGCTAGAGCTCTCCCCTCTCACTCCTAACCTTGTTCTTGAGATTCCAAGCAAGTGAGAGAGACCCAACCACAAAAAGATAAATCCATCCACTCAAAAGCTTGAGCACATCTTTCCCTCCCCAAACAAGACTTGATTTGCTTGTTACTCTTGGAGACTTGATCTCCTAGATGGCTAGGCGTCGCCCTTGAGCTCCCAACTTGTTGTGGTGAGACGGGGACGTTTGTGAAGCTGTGATTTGCCTCTGGAGGAAAAGAATCAAGTGGAGAAAGAAATCCGAGCACGATCTTTGCGATTGCTTTGTGGGGAAAAGGGTTGAGAGAGACCCAGCCACTTTATGTGGCTCCTCAACAAGGACATAGGAACTACTTAGTGTGGTTTCCGAACCTCGGATTAATTACTTGTGTCTCTCTTTACATTCCCACATTTCTTTCATACTATTGTGCTTGATTCACTTGTTGTTGTATTGCTAGCTATCAATCAAAGGACCTTGGGCATTCATTATGTTAGCTTCTCTCATATCTAGTATTGTATCCTTTTCTCTTAGTTATCCGCATTTCATTAAGTTTTAGAGAAAGGATTGGTGAAGTTCTGTCTTTTGACAGAACTTCCGTCATTACTGTATTTGATCAAAGCTTAGTGCTTTTTCAGGTTTAATTTTTATATTGCCTATTCACCCTGCCCCCCCCCTAGGCAACTTTCAAATATGATGTTAGGAGTTATTAGCACTTGGTCAATTTCACCACTTTCTTTGTTGTTTCCCTCTTGATAGTACGACATACCTATAACTCAAAAAGTATGAATAAAAACTAGGACTCGTCGGTTGCCTCCTTCCTTTTTCCTTTTTGTTTTAGAGGGTCGTCTTTGATGCATGAAGTATTCGCCCTGCTCATATACTTAGCAAATATCATTAATCCTTTAATTGTTCTTTGTTAATCAACCAAAACCCACACGAAGGCCCAGATGCACTTTTAGGAACATATCACATGAAATGACAAATGCGACCATTGTGAGGGACCCACCATACACCAACAAAGACACAAAAAGAGCTTGAGGACACACTTGAATAAAACTCACATTTTTGTTTTCTCTCTGTAAGGATCTAGTAGTCCAAGAGGAGGGGTAAATTGGACCGGTAATGTGGATCATCAACTCAATCAATTTCCGCTAAATCTTCCACCTTGCTAACGATAAGTCCTATGCAATTCTACCGAGCTAAGACCCTAGCATATCTAGTGATATGATGCAATGCAAGCGATGCCAAGCCCATTAATAAGCAAGCAAGCCCATGGAATCCCTATCTCTACTTACCCACAAGTGCGGAATGAAAGACGATAAGTAAAGAGCGGTTTAGAAATTGCTCATTGATTTTTATCCCGAGGTATTGGGAGGATGGCACCTCCCTCTAGTCCTCGTTGGATCGACTCCTGCTAGAGTATTGATCCCTCCCGCCACCAACCGTGGAGTCCTTGCACATAAGCCCGTATCACACCCGAAGTGACGGCGTGATTGTGTGACCACTGCTCATTGAGTCCTCGACTCTTCAAGCATAAGCTTGCCTCCCTCAAGGACTTACTGCACTCCTAGATTGCACGCACGTGCGCTCTCTTATAATGATCCTTTTAAAGGTGAGCTAAAACCTTGTACAAACTTGTGACGACCTTCACAACATGTCATGATACGATAGGATCGATCACCGACACCTAACTGTTCTAGGCTTTGTCATAGGTCAAGAGTAACAACACTAATCCTATCTACAACCTCTCCTAGGCTAGAGACTCGGGATGCTCTTGTGTTACTCTCTAAGACACTCAAAGACAACTCCAATCCTTGCTCTAGTGTCTCATCTTCTCCTCTTGGCCCTCCCCAAGTTTGCCCAACTATCCAAATGGCCAAGAGAGGTCTAAAAGACCCCAACGACAGCTATATATAGTCTTCAACTACTCTACTAGCCGTTGCCAAAAAGCTGGTGACACTGAGAACCAACCGTCGTAATATACCACCGTACAGTACAATATCCAATGAGTATAGCCACCATATAATACGGTGACTTCTGACCCTACGGCGACATCGTCGTAAGGTGTCTAAAGAGTACCTAAAACTGGCCAATTCAACTCCTCCGATCGCCGTATCTTACAGCGACCTCGTAGTAACGTCAACGACAGCACTTCACTTTTGGCCATTTCTCTTCCTCCATAGGTCATTGTACCTACTAATCCCTAATTATCTAGTGCATTAAGCACAAAATTATCACTAAAGCTACACATGAAGTAATAGAAGCCAATCCAAATTAAATTAATTAAGGTCAATTAAAATCCCTGCAAAATATGATTGTAAAACAACTTTTAATTTTCTATGAACACCCTATCAAATAATTACACCAACATGATGAGAATAATGAAATAGAATTTTAGGCCAAGAATGGGAATTTTACCACATTTGGAAATGCCTCAAATGATTAAATAAAGTCAAGAAACCTTTAAAAATTGAATTTTTATTCTAAATTAATTATAATTTTTCGACCAAGTGGACCCTACCAGAGCCTCACAAATATCTCATAGGACCTCTGTGCAAAATCCTAAATCAATTGGACCTCAGGAAGTAATTTAAATCAATTAAAAACAGAACCGGGGATTATTTTGTATTGTCAGAAAAACCTAGAGGGCCAATTTGCAAAACCACCTGTCTTCTTCCTCCCGCTGCAGATGCACGGTCAGAACCGACCACGCGCGTGCCCGCCTTCTCCGTCGTTTGCCTCGCTTCCCTGCTTCCTGGCTTCGCCGCGCCTGCGTCGCTCTGCTTCCCCGCTGCTTGTCTCCATTGCTGCCCGCCTGCAGCCGCGCCCAGCAGCCCGTGCTTCCCCCTCGCCTGCGCCCTGCCGTGGCTGCATGCAAGGGCACGCCTGCCCCTCCCGAGCGCCAGCGCAACCTGGCCCGAGAGCCGTCAAAACTGTCGCACGGGTCTCTCTCCTGGACCCTCTACACTCTCCCTCGACCATCCCGTCCTCCCTCACTCCATCTCTCTCTCTCTCTCTCAAGCATTTTGCCTTCCGCCATGGCTAATGGCCACTGAAGCTTCGTGCACCTCACAGCCAACACCTCCCCAGCCAAATAAGCTTCCCAACAAGCTGCGCAATACATCTCTAGCACTTCTCATAGTAACCAATCATTGAATATTAGTTTGATCGAAGAGTATTTCTTTGTTTCCTACAAGTACAAGAACCGTGGCCATTTCTATTGCTTCCCAAAATTCCTGCTGCTCGGTGAGTGTTAGTAAAATTCATTGCAGGCGTGCATGTTAGACCCTTATACGAAGTTGTATAAATCCATTTCCATTTGTTTCCTTGCATGAGTTGAGAGCAGTTCGATTTTTCTCCATCGCCAAGCTCCGGACGTTGCCACCTCCACGACGAGCTCTAGGTTCCAGCCCTCGCCGCGAGATGACTAGACGCCGCTCTTCACCATGTCGCCATGAAGCCTCAGCAACAAACGACATCTAATTTGGTGCCTTGTACCACTCGCACGACGTCGCCGAATGTCGAGCTTTCCGCCACCCTCCTACGCCGGCCATCATCCGGTGAGCGTCCGACCCCGCAAAGCTGTCCAATGGGTGCGCCTCGACCTGCCCTCCGCCCTGATGAGCACGGAGTCGAGTTTTGCCGCACGACGAGCCCGGCAGCGAGCTTCTCGCGCAGCTCCGGCGATGCCTAGCTAGCGCTGATTGCCTGCTGACTGGCACGCCTACTAGCGTCCCACGTGGCACTCAACGTGGTGTGACATAGCACTGATGTGGCATATGTGCTGTTAATAAACAAATACTAGAAAAAACAGGAAATATGCACAAAAATGCTTAAACACTCCAAAAATCAAAGTAAATCTCTACTCCTTATAATTTGTGTAGGGTCGTCTCTTCCTCTAAAAAATCTGCCCCCTGCCCCGGTCTCACGTGGTTTTTGGAAAGGATTTGGCCGACATGGTTTTTGGAAAGATAAACTCTATCTCTATCTTTGTCATATGCCTGACTTTTACTGTAGCTAGCTTCATCAACCTTCTATTGTGTACGGATTAATCTCCAGCAAATTTGTCCAAAATTATGCACGCCTAACCGCCCTATCCCGTCCAAGTCCGTTGTGTCGCAATTCACTCCACACCGCATCATCGAAGCACCTCTAGGACGTGGTTGCCTCTTGACGTCGTGCAGCACGAAAATAATTGATCAATAAATTTAAAAATTGCTAATGAAGGACCGAGAAAGCGACCAGAGGGGGGGTGAATGGGAGCCAATTAAAATTCTCCAAGAGAACTTGGCCTATGTCCCGATTACCACCCGAGCCAACCTCTAAACCGATCACCAAGGCTACACACACCAACTTGTGATGTGCTAGAGCTATTGATTCGGTCAAGGATCCATATAGGATTGTTCTAGCTCATCATAGCAACAAGTTTCTCAAGAAATCCGACCCAAAAATTCATCCAAAAAGGAGACAAAAAATTCCCACGAAAATAGCTCCGAAAATAGAGAAAAAGAGAAATTTGGGATCTAGGAAGAGAGAAAGATCTTGACCACGAAAATGAACCTCATATCATTGATTCAAGAATTCAAGATACATGATTACATGGCTAGAAAGACACCCTCATCCTCTCACTATTTGAGAAGGGTAAGAGATATCTGCCACACACTCACTACTCTCCTCTTTACAGATAAAGCACTCTCCTAGCATATGAGAAGAAAAAACTAGCAAGGCTAATGGCAAGAGAGGCACCTCTTCCACCAGCCCTACCTCTCCTTATATAGGCCTAGGGGTTATCCACATGACCACTCTCCCCTTGACCTACATAACACTGCCACCTACCACCAGGGGCAAACTTGTCCATCTCTCTCCTAGTCACCCGAACGCCTTCGGGCCTTTCACAACTTTGCTTCGCCTCAAAGCAAGCTCCAAGATGGTGCCACGTGCACCACCAACCATCGCCACCAGTTTTGAGGCCCAAACCGGGAAACCGCCTTGCACGCTTCTCAAAGCGCGACTTCTCGATGTCGCCGCGCGTCACCTTGTCCCATGATCCTGACCACCAGCAAGTTTGTCCCAGTCCCTGTCCATCAGGCCCCCTTGTCACTTGCACCGGCATCCCGCTCGCCTTGACTTGGTCAACACGCCGTCTTCATCACCACCATGGTTTTTGAGGATCAACCGTAAAACCGTCCGTGCTTCTTGCCTCTCCGCGTGTACGGTATGGATCACCCTTGACTCCACCCGGCCTCCTAATCGTCTGGCCCCAAATCTCCTACTTGTACCCGATCCTCTCGCCGTTGACCGCCAAGTTGCCTCCAGTGACCTACACATCATAAGACAAGCAAACACATTTTCCATCTTCTGCAAACTCTCTAACATCCTCACCAACTCCGGTTAGTTAAAACCATGACATGGACAAACTCATGCAATCCCCAGATTCCCGCATTTCAACTCAAACACAAATTCCACTAAAGTCAATTACTCATCACATATTGCAAACCATGGCACATATCCACATGGTTTCTCAATCTCCCCCTTGATGAGTACATTGACAACACCAAATGCACAAAGAGTAGAGATTGAAATGCAAAGCCGAATAAGCACATCCAAATGGCCAAACCCAAAGAAAAGGTGACAAGTAGGCCATCTAGCAAAATAGGAATCGCAAAACCAAGAGTTGGCAAAGAAAGCGACTAGAGATGCAAAGAGTGTGAAAAGCTCAAGAAAACGCTGAAGGACATGAAATGCTCCCCCTCAACTTGTGGTAGGTCTCATGTAATGCAAAATGAATCATTTTAGGTTTCTTAGCATTATTTGTGCATGACCCACAACTTTCTCCCCCTTTGGCAATGAACTCATCAAAGTAGCAAAAGAACAAACATGCAATGAATGAAAATACAAACCTAAGGAGCTTTAACAATTATGCAAACAAGTATTTAACCTCGCTAATCATATCCATAGAGCCATGAAGTGTAAAAGCAATAGCTCACAATCATATAAAGATCAAAAATAGATAGCAAGGCATAAACACCAAGAGCTATACAAGCTAAGCAAAAAGATTGACTAGCTTAGATAGAATCAAATTTGCTTATCATGAGAAAAACTGTCACCACATATGTAAGTACTCCCATCCAAGGCAAAACGGGAATCAAGTGAATCAAAAGAAACTAGCTAGTCTCAATCTCAAGTAGGACAACAAGCATTCACAGAAAATGAGCTTTACAAACACTCACATATGCAACAGAGACTCATTTGATCAAGTGTTTATTGTTTATCCTCATGTGTCCTCTTATCCATGCGGTGGGTCGCACGACTAGTTACGGTAAAAACCCCGAGGCCTCTAGTCACAGTGTTTGGATTTAGCATTTTAGAATTATTTTGATCAAAGAACTTAGCAGATTTTTTATGATTTATTCACATGACAAAAGATCATGCCTTTACGGCAAAAGAAACACAAGTTCCTACAATGTTCCATCATGAGCTAAACATTTGCAAAGCCTTCCATTTCGCAAACACAAGATGCCAAAGCCAAGACATCCTCAAGACTAGCCTCAACATAAGTTTTGATAGGGATAAAAGCAATTATACACATGATGAGCAAGTCTTAACAAGATTAGTTCATAAGGTTCACAAGAAGCTCAGTTTACCTTTAAGATTAGCAAGTTGCTCAAAAGAGTTTATAACAAGCCATCTAGAAAATCTAAGCATGAGAGATTACTATCACATCCACACAACTTAGCTCAAGCTCAATCATAGCAAAGAGAAATGCAAGAAAGCATAAGAATCAAAGCTCATCTATCAATGCATATATTACATATGAGATGCAATGCAAAAAAGATAAGATACATATATACAAGAGAACACCAACTCCCCCTCAAATGATGCCATAAGGATGGCAAACACCAAGCTCCCCCCGAAGAAAAGCAAATCTCGAAGCATCTAGGGGCTTGGTGAGAATATCAGCCAATTGGTGTGTAGTGTCAATGTACTTGAGCTCAACATCTCCCTTCTTAACATTATTTCTCAGGAAGTGGAATCTCACATTTATGTGTTTGCCCTTACCATGTTGGACTGGGTTTTTGGCTAAGCATATGGCACTGGAGTTATCACACATGAGTGGAACACCCTTAAAGGTTAACCCATAGTCTCTCATGGTGGACACAGTCAAAAGGATTTGTGAGCAGCGGCAAGCAGCTACAACATACTCAGCCTCTATGGTGGATTGGACTACACTCGACTGCTTACGAGAAGACCAACAGATCAAAGAGGTACCCAAGAAATGGCAAATACAAGCAAGATACTAATGGCTTCTATGCGTGCAATAGGAGCAAAGGTTTCCCCATAGTCTAAGCCCTCCACTTGACTGAAACCCTGGGCAACAAGCCTAGCCTTGTTTCTAACAACCTCACCATCTTCCCTATGCTTGTTTTTGAAAACCCACTTGGTTCCTATGACATTGACACCAATAGGAGGCTCTACTAGGGTCCACACTCTGTTTCTCTCAAAGTTTTCCAACTCCTCATGCATGGCATTAACCCAATGTTCATCAGATAATGCGTGTCCAACATCCCAAGGTTCAAAGGTGGCAACAAAGAGAGAATTAGTAAAGCAGGCGAGATGTGCAGACCTTGACCTTGTTGTCCTCTCATAGAGATTCCCGATCATCTATTGAGGTGGATGTTGACGCTGAATGTGGTGAGGAGCCTCTCTCTCAGAGCGTACCTCCCCCTCAACCACAGCTAGAGCTGGCTCGACAGCTGCTAAGGTCGATGTAGAAGCTTCTGCACCCTCTGCTGGAGTGGTGGAAGCAGCAACAACAAGCTCGGATATGGGATGGAAAGACTCATCATCGTCATCATCCAAGCCATGTAGGTCCTCTTCTACAAAGATACTCTCTCCATCTCCCTGTTACTTGCAGTCTCAACCACATTGCTTGCACAAGAGTTTGATTCATCAAAGGTTACATTGTAGGACTCTACGATGGTGTTAGTTTCCAAATTCAGAACTCTATAAGAATGGCCACGAAGGGTGTAGCCAAGAAACATGCCATCAGAAGATCTCGACTCAAACTTATCAAGATTGCCACGCTTGAGAATGAAGCACTTGCAACTAAAGTCGCACAATTGAGAAATAGATGGCTTCCTCCCAAAGCATAGCTCATAGGAAGTCACATTAAGAATTGAGCGCAAGAAAATCCGATTGGAAACATAGCAAGCAGTGCTAATGGCCTTAGCCCAGAACCGCCTCGGAGTCCTATGCTCATCGAGCATCGTTCGGGCCATTTCCACCAAGGTTCTGTTCTTTCTTTTGACTACACCATTCTGCTGAGGGACACAAGGCGCTGAAAACTGATGCTCAATACCATGCTCAAGATAGAAAGCATCAAAGGAGGAGTTCTTGAACTCAGTGCCATTATCACTGCGAATTGCTCGTAATGCACCAGGAAGTTCCTTGAACAACCACAAAGCTAAGCTTCGAAAGTGATGAAACACTTGATCCTTGCTCTCATGAAAATAAACCCAAGAGTAGCGAGAATAGTCTTCAATAATCACAAGAACATACAACTTCCCACCCACCGAACGAACCCGAGAAGGACCAATAGTGTCCATATGAAGCAACTCTCCAAGGCATTCAGTCATCACCAAATTAATTGGTGGATGAGAAGCGGCAATCATATTCCCATGACGACAAGGAGCACAAAACTAATCCTTATCAAATTTGAGCTTAGGCAATCCTCGGATCAAACCTAGGCCACTCAAGCGACAAAGCAAGTCAAAGCTCA
Organism: Eleusine indica; assembly: GCA_030378355.1. Lineage (NCBI taxonomy): Eukaryota > Viridiplantae > Streptophyta > Magnoliopsida > Poales > Poaceae > Eleusine > Eleusine indica. Next base: position 33,026,104 of record CM059498.1, on the reverse strand, counting down.
TGTGTCCTAGTCTCCTATGCCATTTTCAGAGATCAGAAGAAGATTGAGCAAACAAGCATTTGTGAGAACCAGGAGAACTAGCAAAATCAGTCTGAAAAACCTTTCTAATGCTAGAAATCCCACAAACCAAAGAGTCATTCGAATCAAGAACACAAGAAGCATTTTTCTTAAAGTGCACTTCCAACCCAACATCAAGCAACTGAGAGACAGAGAGGAGATTGTACTTGAGATGCTCAACCAAACCAACATCCTTGAGAGTGAATTTCTCATTTACCTTTACCGCGCCTCTTGCCTTAACTCTCCCTCTCTTGTCATCTCCAAAGGTCATATACTCCCAGCGCTTCAAGGGAGTGAGGCTGGAGAACCACTTTGCATCTCCGGTCATGTGGCGCGAACACCCGGAGTCCATCAACCATTTGTTCTCTAGGCCTCCACCTGCTTCCTACAAAGAACGAAAGGGAAAGATCGATGACTCAATGCTGGGTTTGAAAGAAAACTCTTGGGAAGCCAGTACTGAATCACACGACCTGTAGGGGTTATCACAGTTCTTTGCACATTACCAGTAAAACGCGTGGGATGTGAACCACGATGGAGAAAGCGTGGCCTGTCAAAGTGTCTCGACTCAAACCTGTGGTTGTGAGGATAGAAATCATCTATGTGAAAGCCAAATCCACGCGAGCGAAGCTCACCACGATGGGAAAAAACGTGGGGTGCCAAAGCGCTGCTGAGCAAAGCCCCTATTTCGTGAGTCAAAGCCATATGAGGAATGACCCTGTCCATGATAGGCATGAGAAAAAGAGCGAGGCTGAAAACCAACAAAATCATCATGATGCGCATTCCTAGTTAACTCAGCTTGAATCCTCTCAATTCTCTTACGCCTATTACAATACTCATCCAAGTGACTCTTGCGACCATAGAACATGCAAATGTAGACACTCTCATGTTTAGGCTTAGCTTGCAGAGTGGGTTTGTGTTTTGGCTTCTCGGCTTGCTTTGGGTTGAAGGAAGGATTGGGGTTAGGTGGGTAGTATGTGTCAGTGGGTTTGATGGACTGTTCCTCATCCTTGTAGCTAGAGCTAGGCACAAACTTACCCACATTCTCACTCTCCTTGTCACACCTCTCAAATCCCAAGCCCAAGTTGTAGGTTGACCTACTGGCACTTTCTTCGACTCTTGCCAAGTCACTCTCAATCTTCTCCTCACTCACTAGGGTTCTTTGGAGACGAGAGATGACATAGTCATTTTCTTACGTTAGGATTTTGTTTTCCTCCCTAGTGATTGCAAGCTTATCCTTAAGAGAGCCACACACTACACAAGGTGGTGGGAGAACTTTCGAGCGAGTCTCATCTAGCAGCTTGGACTTGAGCTCTTTGACTTTGAGGGTTTGAGCTTCCAACTCATTAGTGAGCTTAGGGCACTTCCGACATGCACCCAAAAGAGTTGGTCTAGCTTTGAATTCATCAAGCTCTTTAAGGGCACTCTCAAGCTAATTGGCAACTTGAGCATGCACACTTTCCCTCTGTGCAAGATCATTCATCACAACTTGACAAGACTCATACTCAACAACAATGTCATCTTTTGCAAACTTAGACCTAAGCAAAGTGATTTCATACTCAGCACTCTCCAACTTAGACTTAAGCTCTCTACTCTCACGTATAGCATTGCGAAGCTTATTATCTTGCATGAGCAAAACATCGCGCAAATGATCAAGTTCAGAAGAGAGTTCATGAAGAGTGGGAGGTACCTCGCTTGTGTTGGAGTCAGAGCCAGAGTCGGTGTCATGGTCGTTCTTTGCCATGAAGCAAAGCCCGGTGAAGTCATCCTTCCTCTTGACTCGTGGCTTCTCAGCCTCCTCCTCCGAGCTTGTAAGGCCTTCGCTTGATGTGAGGTCAACGTTGCTCAAGACGGCAACGCAGGCGCGTGCAATGGCCTTGGCAAACTTCTTGCAGTTCTTGACTTTCTTGTAGAAGCGATTCTTCTTCTGCTTGAGATCTTCAGTGTTGTTGTCATGGTACCCAGACTTCTTCTTCTTCTTGGGGCAGTCAGCGATGAAGTGTCCAGGGCCACCACACTTGAAGCAGGTTCTTGAACCACCTCCTCTTCTCTCCTTCCGGTTGTTGTAGAACTTCCTGAACTTCCTTGTGAGCAAGGACAGCTCCTTGTCAGGAATGCACTTCATCTGTTCATCGGAAGCTGCAACAAGAGAAGACAAAACAAACTCCAAAGAAGACTTGTCCAGTGAGGGGTTAGTTCCATAAGAAGCACCACCGTGACTACCCTTTTGAGAGCTAAAAAGCAAAGCCATGCTAGAAGCAGGATTAGCAAGATTAGGACGAGACTTCCTAGACAGTTCATGAGATTTTAGCTTGCTATACAGCTGCTCATTGTCCAGGGTATTGAAATCAGCTGTTTCTTCAAGTGCAACAATCTTAACCCCCCAAGAATTTTCATCAAGTGAGTACAGTAATTACTTAGCTCTATTGATATCACTATATACAAGGTTACCACAAGCCCGCAAGTTCCACACAATGGCCTCAAACCTACGAAAAGTGTCATCTAGTGACTCGCCAGGTTTTTGTGCAAAGGTTTGGTACTGTCTATTGTAAGAATACTTACGCAAAGACTTGACTTGATTGGTACCCTTATGGTACGTGCAAAGCTTTGCCCAAATGGCATGTGCAGTATCAAGATGAGCAACACAGTCATGTTCATTTCTATTTAGAGCAGAAAGCAGGATATTGACACCTTTGGAGTTGTTTTCATACCTGGTTAACTCACCTACTGGCGCGGTGTTGAGGTCGTCCGATATGGCGTAGTCCTGCTCCACGATCTCCCAAATTGCACGTCCTTGGCTCAAGAGATAAGCCTTGGTCCGTGACTTCCGATAGGGAAAGTCCTCTCCATCGAACATCCAAAGCTTGATCGCACGCTTCTCCATGTCGCCTTCGGATCACAAAGCCGGTGAACGTCAACTAGTGATCAAACCGGCTCTGATACCAATTGAAGGACCGAGAAAGCGACCAGAGGGGGGTGAATGGGAGCCAATTAAAATTCTCCAAGAGAACTTGGCCTATGTCCCGATTACCACCCGAGCCAACCTCTAAACCGATCATCAAGGCTACACACACCAACTTGTGATGTGCTAACCCTAGGAATGATCAACTACAGCAGTGGAACACAGCGGAAACAAAAGAGAACTCAAAACACTCAAAACAGTGCGAAACTGGACTACCATCGGCAGTGTCGATCAAAGCCATCGGTAATGCCGATTGGCACCATCGGCTCGGCAGTGCCGTGGAGGGAGTCTCAAAAGCAGTAGACAGAATGCATCAGCAGTGCCGATCTAGCCATCGGTAGTGCTGACGCGGGGTTCAGATGACCCACCGGCAGTGCCGGTCCCGGTCGTCGGCAGTGCCGATCAACCCCGAAAGAACAAGAAATTATTTCGGGATTAGATAAAAACTTGGTCAAAAACTAATCAAACAAATTCCAAATGATGCGATTTTTGGACCAGTGAATCCTCAACACATCACGATCCTAATCCTAGAAGATCAAATTGATTGGCTCAAGTAATCATCACGAGTTTCAGATCTCGTGCCAAAAACACCAAAAAAAGGAAACTTGAGAAATCCTTCAAATCGAAGGTGCTAGAGCTATTGATTCGGTCAAGGATCTATATAGGATTGTTCTAGCTCATCATAGCAACAAGTTTCTCAAGAAATCTGACCCAAAAACTCATCCAAAAAGGAGACCAAAAATTCCCATGAAAATAGCTCCGAAAATAGAGAAAAAGAGAAATTCGGGATTTAGGGAGAGAGGAAGATCTTGACCATGAAAATAAACATCATATCATTGATTCAAGAATTCAAGATACATGATTACATGGCTAGGAAGCCACCATCATCCTCCCACTATTTGAGAAAGGTAAGAGATGTCTCCCACACACTCACTACTCTCCTCTTTACAGATAAAGCACTCTCCTAGCACATGAGAAGAAAAACCTAGCAAGACTAATGGCAAGAGAGGCACCTCTTCCATCAACCCTACCTCTCTTTATATAGACCTAGGGGTTGTCCATATGACCACTCTAACCTTGACCTACATAACACTGCCACCTACCACCAGAGGCAAACTTGTTCATCTCTCTCCTCGTCACCTGAACGCCCTCGGGCCCTTTACGACTTTGCTTCGTCTCGAAGCAAGCTCTGTGATGGTGCCACGTGCACCACCAACCACCACCACCGGTTTTAAGGCTCAAACCGAGAAATTGCCTTGCACACTTCTCAAAGCATAACTTTTCGATGTCGACATGTGTCACCTTGTCCTGCGATCCTGACTACCAGCAAGTCCCTCCCGGTCCCTGTCCATTGGGCCCCCTTGTCACTTGCACCGGCATCCTGCTTGCCTTGACTTGGTCAACACGCCGTCTCCATCACCACCACGGTTTTGAGGCTCAACCGTGAAACCGTCCGTGCTTCTTGCCTCTCCGCGTGTACGGTATGGATCACCCTTGACTGCACCCGGCCTCCTGATCGTCTGGCCCCAAGTCTCCTACTTATGTCCGATCCTCTCGCCGTTGACCGCCAAGTTGCCTCCTGTGACCTACACATTATGAGACAAGCAAACGCATTTCCCATCTCCTGTAAACTCTCCAACATCCTCACCAACTCCGGATAGTCAAAACCATGACATGTACAAACTCATGCAATCCTAGATTTCCGCATTTCAACTCAAACACAAATTCTGCCAAAGTCAATTATTCATCACATATTACAAATCATGGTACATATCCATATGGTTTCTCAGCTAATATATCGCTGCGTCTCAAATTCGGCGACCCACGGCCTGGCCATTCTCCCCCATATGCGAAGACTAGGTTTCACGTGTCTTCAACCAAAGCCCGCCGAGCTCTTCTCTCATGATCGTTGCATCGCGCTCCCACGGTCGGCACACGTCGGGGCCAGGGAGGACGGTCAATTTCTCTCTTCTCTTCTATGTCGCCTCCTTGCTGAAGCTTCCTTCTCTTTTCGCTTGTATAGCAGCTAGCAGGATTGACGCATTGGGGCAGAATGGGGTCGTGGTTAACATTAACCAAAGGTAAAGCAAATCTATTCTTCCTTTTATTTGTCCGTCATTGCTGCATTCGTATAGCCAATACAAATTAATTAAGTACTGCTGCCTCTTTATGTTGTCTCATGCAGTACACCATGTTTGGAGCTTTTATAGATTGTTCAGGAAGTACAATACTACTAATGAAATTTGTAGAATTTCTCGAGGCCGTTTCGTATAATATTTTTTTTGTTTAGTGCAATCAGAGTTATACAGTTTTGAGTGGCGCTGTCAGTCTAGCTTGACTTTAGAGGTTGAATTGGAGTTATACATTCTCATATTGTTTGTTAATCTTCATGTTCTCATCCGTTGCAGGATTGAGAACGACGACACTTCTTGTGTCATCGATTGTGTGGTGTTGCCGCCTCGATGTCGCATGGTGTTGTGGTTTGAGGGGATTGGGATTCTGAACCATAAGATGTCCATTGTCATGGCCTTAGGTGATCGAGCTTTCTACTTGTCGCCTTGTTCCTTGTTCAATTAGATGGGTATTGGTATGATGTGCTTCCATGCCGTGTAGAACATTAGCTGCTTAAAGAATTATCATTGTTTGACGTGACCTGGACACATTAGATTCACATCGTTGATGTATTAACATAGTTGTTGAATCATGTCATGCTGATCATCTGGTAGCTCTACTATTATAAAAAATAAGAGTGTGACAATGTATAGTGATAGTTGTTCTACCATCTAGGCGTGATACTTGACACTAATGATTACATTACCCTTTAATACAGATTTGATTCTTGAAGTTGTGATCTGAAATAGGTTGGAAGGTGGAGTGGTTGCAAAAATCATGCCAAGCCCTTTAACAGAAATAAAAAATTAAGTTTTTCCGACTCGTCTGCCCTCCAATCAAATTATAACTTCTAATATCTGGTCGTGTTTTCCATTGCAAATTAATTTCCATCGCTGATGCATGTCTCTTGGTTAGGTTTGTACCACGTTGCAGGGACCACGTTGTAAGGTGTTTTAGAGTGCCTTCTTCCTTTCTTTCCTGGTGCGGTGGTGCCAATTGAGTATCTCCATGTCGGCACGATTTCATTTACTGCTGCATTGGCAACAGTGGCTGAGGGCTGAGGCATTTGTTCTTGCTTTTCACAAACGAAATGCATCTGTTGTTGTATGTTGATTGCTGTCATCACTTACGACCCTTTTTCTCACCCCTTTAGATCTGGTGTCGTTCTATTGTTGATTGGTGTCATAAGTTGTTGTGCTAAGCTACAGTTTGACCTGTGGTGTCTGATGGGAATGACCTGTGGATGTGTTCCACATTAATCCATAAATACATTTTAAAACTTTAAAAAAGGTTATTGCACGGTTTATATGGGGTTTTGGAAGTAAGACTACTGTGTAATCTTTGAAGGTCGTACTGTGATTATTCAGTTACTTTGAGTGAAAGGCCTATAATGTCTTTGCTAATCCTAAAAATTACTAATAATTTGACTTTTCAATAAAAATATCAAATGCCTTGGTGTGCCTTCTATCGAGTCCATAGGTCGGATAATAGTCAATCAGCAACACGTCTTCAAGATAACAACAACTAGCAAGGGCCTATGCTCTTAAAGGTGTATCATGTGCCACAACCAGTATGAAACAAGATAAATGAAGAATAGGGAAGTCGACAACAATGCATATTAGGGGGAGGGGGTACTATTTTGTTACATGGACAAATTCAATAATGTACAGTACGGGGTTAATGCTTGAAACATGTGGATGCTAATCTAGGATAGAATGCTACTGACTTTTGTTTACTTAACTACATAGATTATATTCTACCTTGCAGTTTTAAAAAGCCATAGCAAATATACATGAGTATTGTAAAAAAAATGAGATAAACATATGACCCATCACCTTAACAAGACTAAACGCAACACTTGCCAACAATATGCATTGATATATGTTTTGTTTTCCTAAAATAACGGTGTTAAAATGTAAAAGAAATTGAAGACCTTCTATGAGATAATCGATACTAAAAATATGTAATATAAAGAATATGATATGTATAGTTTTTTTTTAAATGCCCGTAGCAACGCACGAGCACTTCTGCTAGTAGACTATAAATCCAGTGGTGATAAAACCAACTTTGTTAGTTTTCTTTTTATGTGCTCTATTAAACAAAAATGAGAAATTAATGTCCCTGTACGTATGTTTTCAATATTAATTATCTTATTAAACACTAATTAAATCACTATAAATTATAGGAATATATTTTAAGTCTGATTTTTGGCATGCACTGTTGTTTTATGATAGTGTACCACCCTAATTTTTGGTTAGGCAAAATATGTATTATTTTATGCTCTAGGATTTAATTAGCACTTTTGCTTATAAAAATGCTAGTAAATAAAATAATAAAATCTAAGAGTTGCCACTTGGTAAAAATGATGCTTATACATACGCCTGTACAGGATAAATCACATATGTCCAAAAACACATTTTTACTATACTAAATGAATTATTTGTTTTTGAAACTATATTAACCCTATCAAATGACTCTTGCACATAAAATGATAAAAACAGAACTGGTTTTTTTGAAGCATATGGCTTCGAGAACATATTAATAAAAATGTTGTCACCATAACACCAATGTATTTTGCATTTGTCATATTATTACATATATGGTATTATTTCGATACCATTGACACCTTGCTCATACTTAGGTAACGAGAATAAGGAGCCAGAAACGGATTTTCAGCAGGATCGTAATACTGAGAAGCAAGAAGTTGTTGTAGCTAACACTTGTGTTGACCAAGGCAAGCCCCGGTTTGCATATGTTATTTTATAAAGTTTTGTCAGTTTCAATATATCAATGCTAGAGTCTATAATGGTTGTTGCATTAGGTTAATAGGAGTTGGTTGGAACTCCACTTTGCGTATTTCTCAAATGACCTATGTTACTACTGTATTTAAGTCATGATAGGATTCGGTACTTAATAGAGTAATAACAATAGTTGCTACTCAACTAGGAGAATGATTTGATCACTAAAATTGAATTTAATAGAATAAATTTACTTTGATGTTATGACCGAGAGGGATGATACATGTGTAGGTTTGTAACAACACATGGGTGTTGGCTGCAGTAGTCCTATCTTATCGAACCTAGGACCCGTTCGTCGCTGGCCCCTTGATCAAGCATTGAACAGTACCGAATGCATGCTAGTTTATGGGCACTACTAAACTGATGTAGCATTAACACGGCAATGAGGACGGTACTCAGTACATTGATCGTTGACCCTTCTACTGCTGGAGTGGGTGGTCCATACCTCGAAGTACTGCTGGCAGGACGGCATGCCCACTCGATGAGACTGGCCCCGAACCAAGTTGTTTTGACGTTCTTGCGAAAGGTTGTCATATACGACCTTAATTGGTGCCTAGACGTCGTGTATTTTGGGTTTTTCCAGCTGATGTAAATCAATTGCAATTATTGTCGCTCGTAGAAATGAGTACGCTTGTTCATTGTGCCTTCACGTAGATTGAATGATACTATGAAATAGATTATGTTGCTTATGTTAAGTATTATTGCTACTGTTCTTATATTATATCATATTTCATGTTATGTCTTACTATTCTTGTACTGCTCACTAAAGTTATAGTTTTGCTCCACCCAATTAACTTGGCTAAATAAAATTTGATAGAACTAATAGGTTGCTTAGTGCAAGTCTTTTAAAACAACCATCCTATTAGAGCCAATGCATGTCTATGTCTTTTGACGGGTAAGCCTTGCTGAGTAATTAGTATTTAGGCTTTATGTCACTGTTGGTTTTAGGTAATCCAGAGATAGAACTGCCTGTGCTACCATGGGACATGCAAGTCCCTAAAGGCTAGACTGTCCACTAGGAGTCTGAGCTGCCGCCACAGTAATGTTATGTGCAGCTAAGGTGATGATTCTTGAGCATGAGTCATTACTACCGCTGTATCATCGAGAGCTCATATTAGTATTTATATTTGCTTCCGCTGTTTTCAAACTATTATGAACTTGTAATATTCTGCTGCACTTTAACTACCCAATAATGTAACAATTCGACTTAAATTTGAATCATTGTTGTATTACCAAGTGTCTGCGTTATCAGCACCGTTGGGACCTCGATCCTCTGGGAAGAGGCATCACAGTACTTGAAAATGAACTCCCTTCTCCTTGACTTGTTGTATCTTACAACGACCTCGCCGTATCGTACGACGACCTCCAGTCCAGAGTCTCTACCTCTTCTGTACACTTTCTTGGCATTCACCATACCTTACGATGACTTAACCTCCACACCATACAGTGATACCCACATACCTGCGTGTACATGAGCATTTCTTGATGGATCGTATGATGACCTCGCCGTACCTTATGGTGACCTGTCCTGAAGCTAAAACTTGTTGTCTTGTCGACTTATCTCCAAGCTTCCAAACCTCGATCAATCCTTCTCTACTGCCACTCTAAGTGTCCTAGAGATTTATTTGAGCATCCCAACACTCTAACCCGAGAAAAGCCTAAGAGAATAACTCGTGCCCTCTTTATAGTCTGGTTTTTCCTATGGACTCAAGCCTACACACTAGCCAAGTGATCACACACACTTGGACCTAGTTTTCCTTTGTCTTGATCCATCTTCATCACCGCAACTCTCCATTAAGATCTTCATGACTGTAACACCCTGATTTTCCAAAAACTAGAATATTTTAAAATTTTCTAGAATTAATTAGGTTGTTAACATTTTTCTAAGAAAAAGAATTATTTTCTAAAGAAAATAATCAAATATAGGTTTTTTAAAAAAATATTTGTTCGTTGCATTCATGTTGATTAGTTGCATTTAGGGGTTTTATAATGTGCAAAACTATTTTTAAAATCGTGTAGGATTCGGTTTGGAATTTTATTTACGAAATAGTTTTGGAGTTGGAGAAATAGGAATAGAATAGGAAGAGAAAAGAAAAGGAAGAAAGCCCTTCTCGGCCATGGGCCAAAACTACTCCCGCGCGGCCCATTTCCTATTTCCCCTTTCCCCACTTCCCTCCCCTCTCTTTCGGCTTAGACCGAGATCCCCACCCCGCGGCCTAGCACGCGCTCCCCCTCTCTCCTCTCGACCTGAAGCCCTGCTCGTCCCAACCGCGCGCGCGCAGCTCGCGCCAGCCCGCCCGCTCGGCCCGGGCCACCCTGAAACCCTAGCGCCGCCGCCACCGCCACCTTGGCATGCGCGCCAAAACCTAGGGGCATGTGCCCCTATAAATAGGTGGGACCCGCCTCCCGCGTCGGCTTTCCCCCACCCCGCTGCCCCATCGCCGCCTCGCTCCTGCGTTGCGCCTTCACTCGCCATCGCCGAAGCCCGCTGCTGACTCCCCGCCGTCGCCCGGCCTCCTCGGCCCTTCCCGTACCCACGCGACGCCCTAGGTGAGCTCGCCTCCCGCCCCCGCCTCGCCTGCACCCCTACCAGCCGTCGCGCGCGAGCCAAAGCGCCTCCCCCGCGAGCTCTGGCCGGGCCTCCAATGGCGCTGCCGCCTCTAAGACCGCCGGCGGCCACCACCCCGCCGGAGTTGCCCCCTGGCCGTCCGATCTGGGCCAACGGCTCAGATTAGATCGAGTCGAAGGGGTATGGCTCCGGTCCACCGTGGACCGTGGACCGGTGCGCCCTCGTAGTTCACGAGCCCCGTGGACCTAGTCCATGAGATTAGTTTTTTTATTTTATTTATAAATTATTATTATTGTTATTTTCTTACCAGAAAATGTCAGATTTATGCTTAGGCCCCTACTCCTTATTTTAATTACTTTTTAATCCTGAAAATTTTGCAGAACCTTTACAAAATTATATTTAGAACCCTAAGTTTAAATATAATTATTTTTAGTCCTGTAATGTTACAAAAAACACCCCTGGGCTTATTATTAATTATATTTTAGTCCTGTCTTTTTACACTTAGGCCCTCTACTTTTAATAAATTACATTTTAGTCCCTAAACTTTACACAAATTATATTTTCACCCTGATATTTTATAAATTAGTTCGTATACTTTTCTGAAATTACTTTTGGACCCCTAAACTTGTCTGTTTTTATATTTTAGCCCCTGAAACTTCAAATCATCATAACTTTTCAACCGTAGCTCGGAACTGAGAAATTCTTACACCAAAACGATCGAAGTGATAAATATTATTGATTCATACTATCTTATAGTATTTTGCTAATTTATTATTTTAATCCTAGAACTTTAAACCTTCGTAACTTTTTACTCGTAACTCGGATTGAGGCGATTCTTGCGCTCACGCGATCGTAGCAACATGTATTTTCTTGTAGTATTATTTTCATTGTTGTTTGTTACTGTGTGGTGTGTGTTTCTTAGTTTGTTTGTTTGTATGCTTGTTTTCCGGTGTGACGTTGAGTAGATGATTCGTAGTTGGAGAACTTCAAGAATCTCCATCTTGAAGACTTTGAGCAGCAACAAAGGGAACCAGGCAAGTGTCCTTGATACATTTTGAACCTATATTTTATATTCCTCTCTATCTTTATGCATGTGTATTAATACTGATTCCTATGTGTCATCATCCTGTTCCATATTATTCCTTGTCGTCTGGGTTCTGGTGTAGCTTATTAGTGTGGGTACGTCATGCTTAGTTGTCTATGTCGGGAATGGAAGTGTCAAATGTTAATCTTGACTAATAGTTCACTTTAACATAATGATCATGAGGGATGGGTAATCCTTTTTAGCAACATGGAACCTAGGTGATCCAAGAAGGAGAAAGATGATGATGGTGCGGGTATGCACGTGTACTCGGTATAGTACTGTGGGATTGTGGTGGTACCTGCTTGGGATCATAAGAGTTAGTTTGTGGAGCGGCCACCCAGAAAAACAGCGCAAAGCACAGGTCTGATATGGGTAGGCTTGGTTGGGTATCAAGATGTCTTCCTAGTTTTAAGGACAGTCGAGGGATGAGGACAGGACGGTTTACTCTCGGACTCAGGCGATGGACGGTTCTCTCCTAGCCACGGCGCCAGAGGGGGCTTCTGTAGGAACGGTTTAATTCCGCAACGGTGAAACTTTAACATGGATTGTTTGCAAGCTGGGAAGCTCTTTGAAAGACCTTGTGGCGATCTCTTGATCTCACACCTACGATAGTGTGATTTGGGCAACATGGAGACTTTAGTCACTAACGGGTGATGAAATTACCAACCTATGGATAAAATTGTGCAACCTCTGTAGAGTGTCAAACTGTTATAACAGTCGTGCTCACGTTCATGAGCGGCCTGGATCCTCACACGTTTAGGAGGGTTGTTTATGGGTGGACTTGGTGGGTAGCCAAGTTTGGTTTGGATGGTATAACCCTTGGTTTGCTACAGGCGGTGTAACCTGTAGTGTGATGTCTTATGGGCGGTTTAACCCATGGTTTGCTACAAGCGGTGTAACCTGTAGTGTGGTTTTTTATGGGCGGTTTAACCCATGGTGGGCTACAGGCGGTGTAACCTATAGTGTTGGATAGATGAGATAACTGGAGAGAACTTTTCACTTAGTAAACAGGAGTGCTATTCAAATGGTCTTAGGTGTAGTGCTCATTTATGCAAATGAACCAATGTGTTAGCTTTTCTTCTATTAAGCTTGCATGTCATACTTTCCCCCACTTGCTGAGTACGGCATGTGCTCATCCTTGCTATTTTCCTTTGTTGTTTTACTATAAACTAATGCTCAGAAGATGGAGAGATGGATTACATCGATGAAGACTACTACTAGGCGAGCATGCCCCTAGTCGATTGCCTATGATGTTATGGTGTTCTCCGCTGTTATTTCTCGAGAGAGTCGCTTTTAGTCTTTAAAGACAATTATTTATGTAATAATGGTACGCTTTAATAATGACATTGGTTATATTGTTATTCACTTTTACTGTCGCTATGTGTGAAACTTGTCCTAGGCACACATATACTAAGCATCTTGTGTTATCCTTAAAATCGGGTGTGACAATGGCACTCCACCGAGTCCTCTATTGATCATTAAGGCGACATTGACCATGTTCATGTTTGAGTTAATCGTTTGTTCTGCATCTACAACACTAGATGTAGGCATTAGTAACCATTTCATATTGTAACTCAATCACCAAAACATTCATACCTTGAGGTTTCCAACACCAATGATCATGAAGCTTATAATGTTCCGTAAAAGTGCTAGTAAAAAATTTGCTTCAATATGTTGGGTGTAGTGCGAAATCAACATAGAATGTGTTGGCAATTTGTGACTTTGACATGAGGTTTACATTTGTAATTGCGGGTTGGCCTGGTTCAGTTCATGACATGAGGGTGTCCAATGATGCTTCAAACAAATATGATGACAAGTCTCCTCGTCCACCACTAGGTGACCTTACATAGCACATATTCACTCCTATAGTATTTGAAAACACATTGCATACATGGTCAATATTAATTGGTATGTTGTAGGTAAATTCTATCTTGTTGACTTGGGATACCTGAATCGAGAAGGTTATCTTGCATCATACAAAGGGACAAAATATCATTTACCAGAATTTTGTCACAGTCCAACACCCAAAGGCAGTAAAGATCTATTCAATTACTACCACTTGTCCATTCGTAATTGAAGATGCATCTAGGTTCCCTAGTGGGTTTTGGTGATTAATGATATAAGATTAAAAACTGTGCTAACATTTATATTGAGAACACGTGCAGATCATCAAAAGAAAATTATTTGCCCACATTTGAGACAAGGTTCATCCCTCTACAAAAGATTAAAAGGAAATCGACTCAAAGTGCTTCAAGATTAGTACTTTGTTAATTTATTTGAGTCATAGGTATGCCGAACTATCAAGAGGGGTAAACATGTCTTATTTGCAGGGATTTGATGTGCTTGAGCAAACCTTAAAAATCTTTGAGAGCAATCTAGCCAAAAGTCCAAAAAGATCCATGTTTTTTTTTGAGCCAAACAGAGAGTGATGGAAGTTCCGTCACCTACAATTTCAAGCCACTCAGTTGACCCAAGAGTGACGGAAGTTCCATCACTCCCTGACGGATTTCCGTCACAGGAATTTCCGTGGCCCTCACGGAAGTACTGTGTGCCTTCAATCCATGCCAACCTGAGAGTGACGGAAGTTCCGTCATGGCATCTGCCTTGTAACCAGGCTCGCACAACGGCTAAATTTGAACTAACGGAAGTTCCATGGGTTTTGACAGAAGTTCCGTCAGTCTTAGGAAACACATTAACGACTAGTTTTTTGAAGAAGCTCTATAAATATTCTACCCCTTCCCCCGTAGGAGGGGTTGGACACTTTGGAATTTTACTCCTTCTTCAGCTAGAGCTCTCCCCTCTCACTCCTAGACTTGTTCTTGAGATTCCAAGCAAAGTGAGAGAGATCCAACCACAAAAAGATTAAATCCATCCACTCTAAAGCTTGAGCATATCTTTCCCTCTTTAACAAGACTTGATTTGCTTGTTACTCTTAGAGACTTGGTCTCCTAGACGGCTAGGCGTCGCCCTTGAGTTCCCAACTTAGTGTGGTGAGTCAGGGACGTTTATGAAGGTGTGATTCGCCTCCGGAGAAAAAGAATCAAGAGGAAAAAGAAATCCGAGCACGATCTTTGTGATTGCTTGGTGGGGAAAAAGGGCTGAGAGAGACCCGGTCACTTTGTGTGACACCTCAACGAGTACATAGGAACTACTTAGTATGGTTGTCGAACCTCGGGTTAATTCATTGTGTCTCTCTTTACTTTCCCGCTTTTATTCTTTGTGCTTATGTATTTCTTTCATATTATTATGCTCTCCATTATTTGTATTGTGTTGTTAGTAATCTTTACAGGATTTGTAACATATTACGTGCTAGCTTCACTCTTATCAAGTTTGGTATTCCTTCCCGGTTCATTTATCTGCATTTCTTAGCACTCATCACTTTGTTCTGTAATTGATAGAACTTCTGTGACCACGGAAGTTCTATCATGGACTGACGGAAGTTCTATCAGTCTCGATTTGATCAAGTTTGAGTGTTGTTTTCAGATTTAATTTTTAGATTACCTATTTACCCCTCCCTCCCCCCTCTAGTCAACTTTCAGTAATGTTATAGAGAGGTCTTTTGGTGTTTCGAAGATGAAATGGAGAATTTTGTTAGCCATACCAAGCTATCCATTAGAGAAGCAAAGTAAAATAATTCTAGCATGTATGGCACTACAAAATTTCATTCAAGAGAGTGCATTGAGTGATCAAGAATTTGACAGAAGCAATGAAAATGAGAACTACATGCCAATGCCGAGCAACCCATTACATGCAAAACTAGGTTGATTGGTTGCTAGCTTCACGCCAACCAGGATAAAGAGAGCAGTTGATTGGTTGCTTGTATTTGAGGCTACCGCTAGCCTATTTCAATGCAATGGAGCATTCGTTGAGCTCGTGCGAGCCTCAGATACGCCTATTTTCTTTATCCACGGAGCCAGGTTCGGAAGGACATATTGTATTGTCTGGTGCTACTGCAGCTAACCAGTCACGAAGATGTTGCATCTGGGGAGCCTGGCCTCATCCCCTTATGGAACTCACGCCGTCTAACACACGGATGAGGCCACACCCAAGCCCAACTCAGCCTGGTTGAGACATACGAGCCAGTCTGTGGGCCAAGCAACCAATCCCTCGGCTCCTTTTTCTCCGGAGTCTTCGACTTGCCCGTTTTCTCGCCTGTTGTGCAGCTCCTCGCAGCCGCACGGCGAAAACCCTAGCAAGCAAACCACCGGAGCAGCGGCGCTCGTGCGGCAGGAGCCATGGCGGACGAAGATTACGAAGCTGACATGGGGTTTGTCCTCGCCCTCCTCCATTCCTCCCTCTCTCGTGCTTGTTTTGCCTGATTAGGCAAAGGTTAGGAAGGCGAAGCTAGGGTTTCGATAGGTTCATACTTCGCTAATCCTAAAACGAATGGACGAACCGTCGCCCTGTGTCTATTTAATTTGCGCTCCTCGTGGCGGTAAAAGAGCGAATTTCTTTGATTCAAGAGGGCGCTAGGGTTGGGGATTAAAAAATCGGTGTCCTTGGTATTGTGTTTTATTGGAATTTATTTAGATTTAGAGGTTCCTTCGGCATTTAAATGATAGAAATAATTTTTTTGATGAGTTGAGTAGTGCTTTCTGCCACGGTTTGTTGTCTGGCTTGGAATGTAATGGTGTCGCCTTGGGCCTTAGCTTCTCTCATAGTTGTTGAAAATTGTGATAGGAGAGCGTGGTTTGTTGCTCTAGGCTTAATCCCAACATACTACATGTAGGTTAATTATGAGTTTTCTGGTTGCTGTAATCACTATGCATTGGTATTATAAGGTGTATAATTACAAATACTAAAGCATATATCATATTCATTAGTAGTGGCATATATAGAATTCAGCATCGAACATCTGTTTGAACCTCTTTTGATCATTCAAATACCTAATGCTACACACAAATGCTCATGTTTTTTGTTTAGCTAAATTTAGCATCTCACACTTCCCCATTTTGTGATGCAGTTACGAGGATGAGCCCCCGGAACCTGAGGTTGAGGTGCATAACCATTGTTGTTCTTCTAATATACTATTATGTTGTTAATAGATTTATACTACAACTGATGCAACAAATGTTCTTCTGTTATACAGGATGGGGCTGAAGAAGAGCTTGAGAACAACAATGAGGATGCCCCTGAAGATGTCATAGGTGCAGATGGTGAAGAAAAGGAACAGGAAAAGAAGGAACATTCACGGAAAACAACAAAATATATGACGAAATATGAGCGTGCACGCATCCTGGGTACAAGAGCTTTGCAGATAAGGTATGTATCTTAGGGTACTACACGAGTAAATGAGATCATTCAAAGAAACACTGACTCTTGATGTTGTTTCACAGCATGAATGCTCCAGTCATGGTTGAGCTTGAGGGAGAAACTGATCCTCTTGAGGTAAACGATGGTTTTTGTAGACTTATTCTTTTGGAATGCTCCAGATGAACATTACCCTTGTATTTTTCGTTGATTGTCACAATTTCAATTGTCTAACTATACTTTTAGTAAAACCACAAAGGTCTTTCATACTGAACAGTTGCTTGCTAGGTTTGACCTTTGGATGCTATGTATGATGTATTTGACCATGAAGTTTTCTCATTTATGAATGTGCACTGGATCTATCGCATGATGAATAGCCGCTTGTGTAAGAAATATTTATTATCTAGTAGTGTACATGTCTGATAGTCCACAAAGCAATTTTACCATTTGCTAACTTCACATATAATGATGCCATTTGCAATAATTGCATTTTTTATATAACAATGTAGTTATTGATTTGACTTTTTCTTGGAAGGAACATGAAATTTTGGTAGATCAGTTTGATACTCTGCTATCTAAAGCATGTTTTTATGCTTTCGCTTGTGCGATAGGACTTCTGTATGATTAGGAATATGTTTACCTTTTTTCTGTGTGGTCCTTCTTGGAGACCGCTTATTTATTGTTTCCAGTGTATTTACTTGAACATGTGAAAGGTCGTACATAGGTAACATATTGTTTATTTTAATATGTACATGGTAAATGGAATATTACAAGATAACTATTATTTATGAGATGGGCAAACAGTACTGAATATTACTACTACTTTAGAAAGGTTGATTGAGTCCAGGTTTCAGACATAGTGGGGTTCAGGCTCGAGAGATGGCAAATAGAGAGGAGTTATTTGCTCTTTGGTTCAATCAAATATAAAGCCACAACAATGCATCCTTCTATAGACTAGAGAATTTGTTTTTGTGAAATCAAAAGGGCTGCGTTCTTGTTGTGGACTTATAAATCTCTGTTGCTCTGATGTTTTTGTAGCATGCCCAAAGATAGACCTAGATATCCTGAATTCTCTCTTTACCTAGTCTGGTTGGGCTTGTTATTTTAATTTCTGACAGGACTCTTCATGTAAAGAGCAAACTGCTTTTGTTCAGCGCTGTAGATATGTTAATCTCAGATCTCGAATGCTCAGGTCAAATTTCATATAATCTGCCATACAGACAGGCATACTACTGCTCATAAACTTATTATTGACATTTTTCATGGGTTTACATGTCAGTCTGCCCATGTCATCCCCAACACACACACACACACAGCACACACGCACACGCACACGCACAGGATAATACATCTATGCGGAATGATACTAAGGCTGTTCTTTTTGGATTTGTACCTCCCTGTTAATTATTGGATTAAAGTCAGTTGCACAAAGGGACTTTTCTGCCTTTGGATATATCAAGAGCATCATTGAATTCATATTTTCAATTATAGTGACCTCCTGGAAAAGAATAAAATAAAGTTGCATGGTTTATCATTGTTCCTCAAATACCTTCAGATGCCTTATCCTTCTCATCATACAAAATTCATGATCATGAGCTTTGGTTTGTATGTTTCCTGCGACTAATGATTCATCTATATTTGCATGACTGAAGATTGCCATGAAAGAACTGAGAGCGCGCAAGATCCCATTCACAATCAGACGGTACTTACCTGATGGAAGGTGAGTTTCTAAGAAAACTTCAGCTTCAAAGGATTTTTCGCAATATTTAATACAGCATCATTGTTATTTACTTTCTGTTGAAACAGCTATGAAGATTGGGGAGTTGATGAGCTCATAGTGGAGGACTCCTGGAAGCGTCAAGTTGGTGGAGACTAAAATAGCTCCTAAGCTGCTCGACATGAAGGGCCTGTGCTACCTAATTATAAGTGGACACTCTGGGTGAATGAACTGCGAGGTGTTATGTTGCCTTAACGTGTGATCACCTTGCACTATGGAATTGTAACCCCCTAGCATGTTGCATATGCTTGTTTGTTTTGTTTCAGCCATGCAATTGCAGTGCACTGATGTGAGTACCTTGTTAATTTGAACCTCGCTAAAGTGAATGGTCTGTGGGCCTATTGTCATCGGATATGTGATGTTGTCCTGCAAGAAGTTGAGTTGTGCACCCGCTGGTTTGTGAATTGTTAGACGCCCTTTAGTGATAGGAAAATTCTGCATAAGAGTCTGCTTTATTACATTGCAGTTGTGTCATGTATGGATCTGCATGCAATATCAGGCAAGCACCATTGTTGTTCATGTTGTGGGGATCTATGCATACCCATTGTGAATGTTAGTTTTAACTTGAAAATAGTGTAAGAATCAGAGGAGCAGATCCAAATGGGTGGCTGATTGCATAGCTGAGATGGAAATTCACATTAGCATGTATTGTCCTGTCATGTTCTGTTTTGTTTTGCTTGAACTTCAGTCCTATTCTGTTCAGATTGGTTTATAAGATGGATAATAGAACACTGGTGTTCATTAAGGCCCTATTTGGAGAAGTATTTTTAGAGTTTTGGAAGAATACCAAGGTTTAGCAAAATACTTTGGTTTTAGAAAACAAGGAGATATTTGGATGCAACAAATCTTGTAGTTTTATAAAACATGGTATTGCTAAAAGTGCAGCTATTTTGGAGTTTTAGAAACTCCACCCAAGACCTCTTTTCTAAACCATGGTTTTGCTTTCACTGGCTTCTAAAACCGTTTTTTGATACACTTCGATTTCTAAAAAAACTACAATATCCAATTAGCCCCCAAGTGTTCAAACCAGCACAAGGCTTCATGCTATCAGGTTGCAGTTACGGCTTCATGTATGAATTTGCATGTTAATATAAGACGAGCACCATTGTTATTTGTGTTTGGGGGAGCGAGAGCAAATCCACCGTTGCAAGTTTTGTTCAATTTGATAATTTGGTAAGTATCAGATTAGCAGATCCAAAAATGGATGTTCAGTGTATAGCTTGGCAGAAAATCTACAAATTAGAGCATGTTGTGTATGTTCCCTGTTGTTTCACCTGAATTTCAGCTCAATTCTGCCTGAATTTTAGCTCTACTCTGTTCAGATTAGTTTGTGTTTTGTGCTTCCAACATCTTAAGCTTTAAATTGACAATACAAAGCCGCCAATGGTTACGGTCAAGCCGAAGCTCATTGTTTCATATTTAGAACTCCTGCTAGTATAGTGTGACTCCTTGTTAACTGTTGTGCTGTTACTGTGGCTAAATACATATATATACATACATGTTCCTGTAGCACTCACAACTCCACAAGCACTGTAACATTGTAGTGTTGTTTTATCGATCACATTTTCTGTTCCTACAAATAAGGCTCTTCATTCCTCGGTATCGGATTCCAGTGGGCAAGAACCATCGTCTACGACCGCCAGTGGGTCGTACAGGTGCGAACTGGGGTCCATGCAGCCGGTCGTGATGTCGAGCTTGCAACGGTCGCCCTGCCATAAACCAGAGATCAGGAGTTGACAGGTGCAGATATGATCACACCCACAAGCAAACGTTGCGGTTCATGTGACGACGATGAACTAGAGAGCAGAAATAGAGCCACAGGCACATACCCCCTCTTCGTAGAAGCCTTCGATTGCGCAGCTCGTGATGACAATGTTCTCGTCCGGGTAGATGGCCCTGTCGCAGGCACCCTCCCTGCTCAGCTCGGCTGCCAGGCCCTGCACAACCACCACAATCCTCACCCTTTTAGCTGATAGCCACGCAAGTTCAGTGATAAGGATTGTTCAATTCCTTGTTTCATTAGCTAATTATGGGGTGTTTTGCTTTGACATTTTAAGCACACGTGTCTTCCATTTTTCTATGAAAATAGCAACAAGCGCGAGTTAAAATTCCTTATTCCATTATACCTCATTGAAGAAGCTCAGCGGCATGTTCTGCCAGTTCTTGGGGACCTTGAAGTTGATGGTGTAGGGCCCGTCCCACTCGGCCCCGTTCGTGAAGGAGAAGATAAGGTTAATGGCTGCAACCACACGTACAGCAAGAACAACATCAGGATACTCCGTGACAGAAACTGACATAACATGACACGTGTCCAGTAGTGAACGAACCATGCTGCGGCACGCGTATCCTAATGGTGTAGATGGGAGGGTCGGCCTTGCCCCTGACCTGCAGCGTCATCTGCCTCGGCTCGCCGCCGCACATGATGGGCTGGTTGAAGCCGCCGTTGAACGCCATGCCGAACAAGTCGTTGGGGGCCAGCTTTGTCGCCGCCGGGTTGTAGAATAGCGTCAGACCCTCGCCCTGCCACGTACGTATAACTAACTAATCAGTGTCTTTGTTATTAGAAACTAAAAAAATACTTATGATTTTTAATCCTGGCCAGTCCAATTCTGGATACGTAGAAAACAAGATGTACATATCCATGGGGACTTACGGGTGAGGGAGGGAGGCCGTTGCTGGTCTTCCAGAACACCGGCGCCCTGCCCAACTCGAACTCCGACCACGTGGGCAGCGAGACCCTGATAGAAGCATGTTCAGCTACTTCATCAGTGGACCGACACAGAAACCAAGCACAACACAGGAAACAACCATGGAGGTAGTTCAGCAAAGCCAGTTAATTATTACACTTACTCCTTGGCTTGCTCCACCGCCGGAGCCGGCGCCACCGCCGTCGCCGCAGCGGCGCGGACGCTCGTGGAGGAGCTCCGGCGCGTGACCACGACTCCCGCGCGGGCAGGCCGGCGAGGTTGGCGGCGGAACGCGGTGCCGGCCCCGCTCAGGTGGCTGCAAGAGGAGAGCGTGGCCATCGTCGTCGTTCTTGATTCTCGCAAGAAGTACGAAGCTTGGGCTGATGCGATACTTTTTTGTGACCGGAGGTGCGTGACCGCATTAGGATTCCGGCCGGTTTCGTATATAAGGATGGATTGATGCGTGTGTGGTGGGCAGGAGACGACGACAGGGTTCTGGACTGGATAATGCCACGGGTAACAACTACGAGCTGTTCTGCTTGATTTTTCTCTCTTTAGCTGCGGGAATGGGACAAAGCTGGGAGTGAAGGCTGTACCTTTCGCGGCAAAAAGATCTTCACCCCACCTCCGGCACAAATATCTTCTCCTGAAGTCATGGCTTTCACCGGATCTAAAATTCCTCTTCCACTTCTTTTCAGATTCCTGTTCGTGGTTGCTTTTTCTTCTCCGGTTAATTGCTACCTAATTTCTAGTTAACATTTTATTACTCTTAGCAAGACAGAGAAAGAAGAAGAACAACTTTTAACACGAAAATCAGGGTGCTTACATTATACTCTCTCTCTGACGAACCCTCATCTAATTTTTAGTGAATTTATTGTCTCTTATCTAGACTTTGTTGACTTCTAACTCTATGTTTTTATTAATTTTTTTGTGTCAACAAAAAAAAATTAGCACCACAGACTACTACAGTTTCCTACTAGATTTGGATTTGTAGCCCAATACATTTTTGTGAAATCAATTCAAAGATCCAAATAATCTTAAGAGTTTTGCTTCTTGGCTAAGGTGAGACGTTTGCATGTGTAGTTAAAAGATTGTTATTATCCACAAATTATTTGACTATATTAAATCTTTTGTTTCGTATAACAAATTAAATGGTGGGTACAAGTTAAGTCTTTCGTCTTTTAACACAATTCTTAAACTTATAATAGGATAATAATTGCACAACTTCATAGACCAAACTCTATCATTATTGCATCACAATTTGGGATGTGAAAAATATATGATACATAGCCATATAAACGAATTAGTTATATTTGTTTATCTTATAAGCGGGTGTCAACAACCACAATTCAACTCGGGTGATTCCCATCTGAATTTGAGCCGATGACCTCCTTCCAGTCGGTCGACAATAATTCAAACCAATTTCACCCCTATTTGTGTGACAGTGATAGAGATAAACATTAGAATTTATAGTTTGCATGTGAGTTGCTTAGAGCTACAACGGACCCAGAAGATAAACATAGTTATGCTCTTCTCTTCGTTTGTGTTCTTCCCCTCATCAATCTCTTCTGCCCTATCTTCCGTCTCTCTCTTATAAAAATGTAAAAATGTTTATCTTTTATGAATAAAAAAATTGTCAAGAAATGTGTATGCTTTTGTCAAGAAAAAAATATGTATTCTCAAAGGAAATTGTTAGTTGAAGTGTGGGCCGAAATATACCTATAGGGTTTAACAAATGGGACAATTGTGTTTTTATCCCTGGTTTCAACATCAGTTATAATTTTACCCCTTGTTTTTTAAGTTTGTAATTTTACATCTATTTTTTCAAAGTAAAGATAAAGTTTGTCTCTACTGAAGGTAAAATCACATTATGATTTTATCCTCACTAGAGGTAAACTTTATCTTCACTTTAAAAACATAATGGTAAAATCACAAAGATAAAAAAAATCAGAAATAAAATCATAATTGGACATCGAACCAGAGGTAAAAACACAATTGCTCCATAACATATTGTCAAGTGTGTGCATACTTTATCGTTGATGCAATGATGCACCTGTATATACACACAACAGTTATGACTGATGAATATCGAACATATCAAGTTTTTTTTAACATGCGAAGCATGTATTTTATTAAGAAGAGAGTTAGAAAAGTTGACAAGTTGAATTCGAGGTGCAATTTCATACTAGTATAAGCTCGATATCTCTATAATAACTTATTAAGAGAGGTGAGTTTGTCTACACGAAAATTTCGTGTCCAGCGCACATGGAATCCTTTTCGGTGCCGTTTTTTCCTGTTTGGTTGTCCCAGTTCAAAAGACGAAAAAAAACCAGGACTCTAATTCACGTAAAAAACAGTCCGACTCCTAATAAACAGTCAGTCAAGACTCTTCCACAACTCGTGCATGTCCGTCCGAACATCTAGAAAAAGGCAACGTGAAGATGGTTGTTCCAGACGATTACATCTAGCCAGATATCATCACTCTAACATCGTCATGAGACAAATTGATCAAACAGAAAATAAAGGCCACAAATGGCATGTATGGAGCAGCAGCACTCCGTTTTACATTTCTGCTTCTCTGGATGTCGATTGTTTGGTTGTTGATGTTCTTGTTTAGAGAGGAGGAGAGAGAAAAAAACAACGTCTGAAGGAGGAAGACGAAAGCATATTTCATCCGCCTCGCCTATGCGAGCCCGAACAGTGTATCACCCACGGTTCTCCTGCAGGTGGGCTGAGGCAGGTGTGCGTACATTGGGCTGGCCTGCATGCATTCATGCAACAACTCTTCAAGTTTCTTCTTTTTTATTTCACCAAAAAACCTACCTTGCTTAATGGAGCTTCTTAAGCAAGCTTCTTTGTCTTGTGATACTGATAATCCAAACATAAACATAGGGGTGGCTATTACTGACTTATACACTGTGCTGTGTTAGAAGGTATGGATTTATATGTACTTTATTTGCTTCGTTGATAATCTAAAAAAGAAGTGTCTTTCCTTAAGCATGCATAGAAACTAACGTGTGTTTCAAAAGTTACTAGAAGGACTACTAGATAAATTCATATTTGGGTTGATGTAAATTCATACTTGGATCGATGTAATTAAGTTACTATTTTTTGTTGGACCGGTTAGTCAGTACACAACGGTACATGCTACAACGTTGATCCCGTTGCAACCGCACGTGTAAATGGAGTAACATGTGTATAGTTTTAACCAGTTGACTGATAAGGGCCTCAATGAAAACAACCAACAAGGTTTGTCAATGCAATCTGTATTTTAAATGAACTCACGAATGTATAAAGAAAATGCTATAAGAGTGATGGTACCAAAAGATATATAAGAATATTTTCGCATCATGGTCAAGTAAATTTAAAATTGTTTATATGATCAATGCTTATTCATCGTATATTCGGATTTACACGTCATAGTTATATGACAGCCAATTTTTATCCATATCATTTTTGTTATAAGTTTTTAAAAATCCGTAATAACGCAGAGACACTTTCCTAGTATTAGTATAAGCTATACTAAGCTGTAGTGGTTTCGTTTCACTGGGCAGCGGGCCCGGTTGTGTTCCGCTGACCTGCGCGACATCGTGCAAAGCACGCCCTGCTTTCGGGTAACGGGATTGCCTATTCTTACCGTGCACGCGCGTCAACGGTGCCGTCGAGTCGGACCCACTCGGCACTCACCGCCACAGTGGACCCGCATTTCACTCCTCGTCCCCATCACTCTGTTGAATGCCCGTCCCCACCGCCTTCTGACTGATCCCCATCTCCGCCTCCGGCGACCCGGCCCCACGCCGGCGAAATGGCGGCGTGGTGCCCCGCCGAGTCCACCAAGCCGGTCTTCGTCGGGATCTATGGCGCCGTCCTCGGGGGATTCGCCGTCTCCGCCCTCTTCTTCCTCATGTCCTCATTCTCCTCCCTCTCCGTGCCGCCGCTCCCCCTCCCCGGCGCCGCCATGACCACCCCTGCCGCCGCAGCCAACCTCACCGGGACCATTACGTCGCAGCCCGAGACCATGTACAACCGCCCCATCTGGAAGCCCCCGCCCGGGGGCGCGCGGATGCCGCCGCCGCGTGCGTTCCGGCTCACCCGCGAAATGGTCCGCGCCCGCGCCCGCGACGGCGTCATCGTCGTCACGTTCGGCAACTACGCCTTCATGGATTTCATCCTCACCTGGGTGCGCCACCTCACGGACCTCGGAGTCGACAACCTCCTCGTGGGCGCCATGGACACCAAACTGCTGCGAGAGCTCTACCTCCGCGGCGTGCCCGTCTTCGACATGGGCAGTAAGATGGCCACCGAAGATGCCGGATGGGGTTCCCCCACCTTCCACAAAATGGGAAGGGAGAAGGTTCTGCTCATCAACGAGCTCCTGCCCTTTGGATACGAGCTGCTCATGTGCGACACGGACATGGTGTGGCTTAAGAACCCGCTGCCTTACCTCGCCCGCTACCCTGACGCGGATCTGCTCACATCCAGTGACCAGGTCATTCCTACTGTCACCGACGACAGCCTGGAGAATTGGAGAGAAGGTAATTGCTTTCCACACAGACTTCTTGTGTTGTTGCTTGTGTATTTGTTGCCAGTCTTTATTCCCAGCAGTAGCAACGAACTGCAGATTGCATCACTATCTTTTCAACATTGGGCGTTGAAGAGAAATTATGTGAATTGTGTTCTGAATGTAGTAATCATGCAAACAAAATTTTCATGTCTGTCATCAAGTATCAGAGCTGAACATGTTGTAGGGAATTGCTTTCCCTTTTGACCTGATTTTCATGTTAATTATGTTGTGGCATTTACAATTTGCCTTTTACTGCTTGTCTTGAAAGTTCAAGAGGAACTTCTATTCAAAATGAAAGGTAATCTCTGTCAGCATAATGAGCATTAGGTGAAGGAAGAGTTTTATCTAGTGACAGATAAAACTTACATATCTTTTTGGGATATATGTCGATGCATAATTGCATATGGAGTATAAAACACCTGCAATGTAGGCTTACTGAAGGTAAGCTTTTGCTTGGCACTACTGTTTAGATCACGAGAACTAGGTGTTTCAGTATGCTCTATTTTTTAATTGAATTATCAAATGAAGCAATACTCATTTGGATTGTGCTATTACTATGAACATAGTATATTGCGATTGCCACTAGTCCCCACTATTGTGCCGTGTAAGTCTTGTTTTACAAGCATATTCTGTTAAACTTTAGCTTGATGCTTGTGGTTCGTTGGCTTGGCCCATGCCTTTTACTTAGTTTAGATGTCCATTTAATATTTGAAAATTGACTAGCATCTTCATTATCGCCTTATTCTCCATGGCCAAAGCAAACTATGATATGACTTTGTTGTCATTTTTTTTTCTGCTTCACCCTCAGCTCTCTCGTATGTCCTTTTGATTCATGTAAGCAGAGAACTGCTATACTGTAGGTAGTTCCCTAACATTTAGAAAATTGTTTTCTTGCTTTTGGAAAAGCTACAGTGCCTGCTAATGGTGAACTTATCCTGGGGTGGAGCCACCCCCCCCTCCCCCCCGCTCCCCCCCCCCCCCCCCTAATGCTTCATGCACCCTTTGTTTGTACACCGAAATTTGCCATATAAATTACAAAAAATTAGGATTTGGCCCCCCTCGTAGTGTAAGTTTGACTCTCTACCCCTCCTCAATGTTGATTCCTGGCTCCGCTCCTGAACTTATCATAAATGATGTAGGATACTTTTATTGCTCATATTGTTCTAGGATGACTTAAAAAAAATGGTTACTGCCTATTTGCACCGAAGGTTTCTGACTGGATCTTTACAAGCATATCATATTCACTGGGTTACTCTGATGCTTTTTTTATATGGTTTTACTTTGATTAGTAAACTTGTCCATATTTTGAATATATTTACTTTGAGTAGTAAGCGAGCCATAGATAGGACAATGTGGAGGTTAGCTATTCACATGTCAGAACCTTGATTCTTCAGTTTCCCCTTCTTATATTTATTTATTTTTTGTTTTTTATTGCCCTTTTCCTCCCAATTTTCTTCCTTTCCTTTTTCCTTTATTGGTTTGCTTGTCTTTGTGTTTTGGCTTGTGGATTTCATCTCTAGCCTACCGCAACTTGCTTGGGATTAAAAGGCTTTGTTGGTGTTGTGTATATTTCCCTTTTTCATGTACCATCAATGTTACTAGTTTGACAAGGACTAGGACACTTTTTTCAAACATTTTATGTTTAAATTTAATAATCCAACTAGTTGCTCATTGGTGTTATCTTATCTACAGTTACCGGTGCATTCAATATTGGTATTTTCCATTGGCGACCTACTGAACCAGCTAAAAGGCTGGCAGCAGATTGGAAAGACCTAGTATTATCTGATGATAAGTTGTGGGACCAGAACGCTTTCAATGATCTTGTGCGCAAAGTTTTTGGACAATCAGTTGAACGCGAAGATGATCTTGTGTACTCATTCGATGGGAAACTGAAGCTGGGAGTCCTACCAGCAAGTATATTCTGCAATGGCCATACATATTTTGTTCAGGTAGGATTATATTTTATTTGAGATTAGCAACTGGAAACTTTGCATGTGAAAACATTTCATGTTTTTGTTTGTAGATAGTAGTTGTATCATGGCCTTTTTCCTTTCTGATGCTCTTTATATTTATTGTTTACATTCCTTCTCCTAACTTGGGTTTATACCTATTTCATATACTCTTGTTCCCCTGCTTACTATTGTTATGTTCATAGAGTGCTATCGCCCTTTGATGACTAACTATGCTGCATGTTTTTCGTCATTCCCAGGGCATGCATGAACAGCTTCATTTAGAACCATACGCTGTGCACACTACTTTTCAGTATGCGGGTACTGAAGGAAAGCGTAATAGATTGCGCGAGGCAATGCTCTTTGTTGATCAACCATCATATTATGACTCCCCAGGTCTACTCATTTGTCAATCCCTGTAGTTTGTGAACTGTAATATTAAATTGGGTGCAGAGGTCTATACTTATGTGTAATCTCAACCTAAGTCTCCTAACAGCAGGTAATTAGAACACCAATTAAACAATGAAACCTCATTTAATTATCGACAGCATTGTTTTCTTTCATTTGGATCCTGGTGGACTGTTGAACTGCCTAAAATGGGACCACTACTAATAATATTTATTTTCTATTTGTCTATTTGCTACAATTTCATCACATTCATAGGTTCTCTTGTCTCACGTTGCAGGAGGCTTCATATCATTTAAACCTAACATTCCAAAACGTTTACTATTAGATGGTGCTCATACTGTTGAATCTCATTTTGCATTAGTTAATTATCAGGTATTTTCTGTGTAGATATTTGGTCAAATTGCTGATCACATTTCTGTTATTTTTAATTTCTTTATCTAACTGGTCACATGCTTGGAAATTTTCAGTTAACACAAATAAGGAATGCACTTGCGATTGCGTCCTTGTTAAAACGGACATTGGTTGGTGAAACTCACTTCATTATGCTTATCATTCATAGCTTCTGTTCAGCTGCTTTTAGTATTATATTCTGAACTTGTACGGTTGTGGATTGAATGGACAATTGGACATATATAGCTTTAAGGTGGAAGTATCTCACTAAACTCAGCTTGTCTCAGCAACGCCTGATCTCTTCCTAGAAATTGTACTTGACTATGTGTCAACTTCAAAGAAATAGGTTGAGGCAAGTACGAATGTGCTATGAGTTTTTTGAGGATTAATATTATGTATTCAGATACAGTGATGTCTTTTCTTAACGCAAATCTAAAAAATCCATGATACTGAAAAATCTTCTATTAATTATGTGTTATTATGGTGACATTTTCAATGTTGAAAATTTACATATAGTAGATGCTTTGCTTACAACAAGGATAAGATAGTTTTCATTTTATCTTCTGTTACTTATGTGGCTATCAAGTTTTGAAGTATTGTCTAATATCTAGTTTGTATTTTTTTCATCCATGTGGATGTCCCTTTTCTAACTACAACTTGTACTTTTAGGTAATGCCTCCATTATGGTGCAGGCTTGACAGAATGTGGTTTGGACATCCTGGAGTTATGGAAGGAACATTGACCAGGCAACCCTTTCTTTGTCCAATGGATCATGTGTTTGAGGTAGTGCTGCCAAGT
Organism: Eleusine indica; assembly: GCA_030378355.1. Lineage (NCBI taxonomy): Eukaryota > Viridiplantae > Streptophyta > Magnoliopsida > Poales > Poaceae > Eleusine > Eleusine indica. Next base: position 32,996,702 of record CM059498.1, on the reverse strand, counting down.
GCCAAGAACAATATCTTTATTATAAATGGAGCCAAGTTTTTTCTTCTTTTTCTCCCTTCAACCTAGGTCAACTGTAATGGAACTTTGTTACTACTTTCATTTTACAGATACATGTTATGCTGAAGGACTTGCCCGAGGAAGAATTTGGTCCACATATTGATTTCAGGGAGTACTCCTTTTTGGAGAATCCATCTTTGCCGAAACAGGTAGTATCATGTGATTTTCCAGTTGTTTTAGAATGTTTGCTGACAAGAGAGATGAGCATGTGTCCTGATAGTTTCTTTCTGGTTTGTTGAATTAGGTGAAAGAGTCATTGCTCGAGGTTCAGCTATGTGATGACCACAACACTGGATGCTCTGCAGCGAATGAAACTAGTGAACACAGACCCCTTCTTTTGCCAAAGAATAGCACAGACCAAGAGGTAAACTATGAATTCTTCTCCCCTGGAATTTGTTGTTTCAGTCATGCTCAAAATACAACAACTTATATCCTCTGATCAGACTTATCTTCACATTATAATATGTTCTTTTGGTTCGATTAGTATATAAAGGGACCACACCAGGAAACCAAATGCCAGCTAACTTACAGTTAGCTATTGGAACATATGCTTTATCATTTGATCACTTATGAATGTCACATGTTTAAGTTTTTTCCTTCGCTCCCTTTCTTTTTGCAGCTGTTGCATGTCTTCTCGTCATATAAGAATGTCAAAATCATACAGTTCTCATCAATGGTTGATGCCTTCAGGGGTTTTTCTGATGCAGTAAGCTGCTATTCACTTTTTGCAATATTGCCTAAAGTTTTGAATATTAGTTTCCACCTTAACTCAAATTACCAATATCAGGCTGTGGAAAAGAAGTTTCGGAACCGTGTGAAGAGGTATGTAGGCTTGTGGTGCTGTGTACAGTTCCGTGAAATTGGCCACATATATTATGACATGTACTGGGATGAGAAATCAGGGTGGAAGCCACACCCTCCAGAGACGAGGGAAGAGGATCATCCGCCTTTGTCATGACTACTGACAATTGAGGTGCAAGAAAGAGGATATTGAGATCTTGTAAAAAGCGCAACAAAGACTACTGATTGCTTACTGTAGGTTTACTCGGATCCCCAGAGTAGCCTGCTGTTCTTGTTGGTGGTCCAATAGATTCTTCAGGCTACTCCCCAGAGTAACTTCTTGCTTTGAAGAAAAGAAACTGCAGTTCTGCACTTCTGAGACTGATTCACCTCTGGCCAAGCAGTAGTCCACTTGCGCTGTTCCTTGGTTAAAGCATTAGGCCTCATTGGTTTAGATTGAGTCAATGTTTAGGCCATGGCTTACCTTAAATTTGTTGCATTGTGGCCATAGCTCATACAGGCGGTTCATAGGAGAAGAGAGCGGTGTTGTGCAAAACCCTGGTATTACTGCTCCTCTAACAGGATGTTTTCAGAACAGTTCTTACTTGACATACAACAATATTCTTATGTGTTGTACAGGCTTTGCTTGACTTTTTCTGCTATTACGAATTTTTTTGGATGACACACATGGTATCCATTCTGCTCATAACTGTACCTTCGCCAGGCAGCTTGACAAGTTCGGATGAAGCGAAGCCTCTGATATTCTGTTACTGATCTATGATATTCCGGTTACTATAAGTGAATATATTTTCACTGATATAAGTTCATTACAGCCTGTCATTTAAGATTTTTTTAGGAGAAGCTGTCGTGTTTAAGTTGAGCTTGACTTTTTCGTACTCACTACATCATTCCTTTTGTTTTTCATGGATGCGGTGGCATTTACATTTAAAAGAACACATTTCATGTCTCTTCATTCCATAGACAAACAGAGTCACGATGTGAATTAGGATTTCTAGAGCTACGATGTACCTCCGATGCAATTTGCTCATAAATAAAAACCAAAACAACGTAATAGTGCTGTAGGCTTTTTTTGAGTTCGTTGCAACGAAATTAAGCCCTCTTTTTGAGTTTTAGCTAGAGCTGGATATCGATTTAGCGTGGTTCAGTTCAGTTTGTTTACTCGTTTTGTTCCTTAAGCTCGTAATCAGCTTGGTAGGACAGACTCTAAAGGCTACCGCTCACTGCGACGCTCGGGCGGCTGTCTCCGCAAATCAGTGCTCGACACGGCCTTCTTCGTGTTTGTCCTGCAACGAAGACTCGCCGCGTGTCCACAGGTCTGCTGGTTGAGGCATTCTGCTTTTTACGTGTCCATGGCGCCTTCCATATTGGGCCGGCGTTGCTACCTGTGCGGTCGCCACCCATAGCGCCTAGATTCCCTCTTATTGCTTTGGCTCGATCGACATTCCTAGAACTTTAAAAAAATTGGAAGAAGTTGTGGGAGTCGTATTCTGTCTTCTCCAACTATAATATCGGATATTCATAGTTTTCAAACTTTTGATACCGTTTGTTTTATCTCTCTTGATGATTTGAGCCAACGATTTTGCTAACGTGGCGGCCCATAGTGGCATCAAGCATGCACCTCGCGTTAATGTGGCGGTTCACGCTAGTACCCATCACTTATATCACAGCCTAGAAATAATCAATGTAACATAACTTATTCTGTAACAGTCATGTGATCCTTTATCTCAAAAAAAAAAAAAACAGTCATGTGATCCTATATCTCAAAAAAAGAACAGTCATGTGATCCTTCAAATATCCAACAAACTTACGAAAATTGATCTTGTCCTTGTCTAAGTAAGATATTGCTTCTATACCGCCAATGTACTATGTTGTACGATCACTCCTGTAGATATCCAGTATTATAGTTGGAGGAGTATTGAATCCTATCTAGCTCAAATGTCTTTTTTTTTCAAAAAAAAAAAATGTCCTCTACGGTTTGCATATCTTCACGGCTGTAAACTGAAACATTGCGCAAAGGTCCTCATTTTGCATATTTGCGCGCCAAGCTAAACTAACCCAAATGGCTATTGTACTCGACGGCCTGTTAGATTATCGTACTAGGACTAATTTTGTTTCGGTCTGGACCCACAAACACGCTGACGGCACAATCTCAAGCGCAACGGGGCGCGTTTTACCAGTAACCAGCCAGTTAGCTACAAGCCTACATCTAGCAGCCTATTAGTCAGTAGCCACTAAGCCAGCACGGTCCGGCCAATCGAGCAAGCGCGACAAGAGACACCGCGTACGCGCGCTCTCGGATGCGCAAGCATGCATGCATGAAGCTCTGGATTATTGTTGGCGGCGGCGCCTGATTACTAGAGGTGAGGAAGAGCGAAGACAGAGCAACACCGGCACCACTCCGGATTGCGCCCGCCTGATCCAAATCTAGCTGTAGCCTTGGCCGAATCTTCTATCCGCGCGCGGTAGTAACTGCCCAATTAACGTCGTGGGTGGGCCCCGGTTGAACAGGACATCTGTAGCATGTCGTTGGTTGCACATCGGCAGCGGCAGCAGAGAACAGAGCACCGCGTACGCTGCTTCCTGTCAGATGGAGCAGGTGTCAGAAGGCGTCCTGACGCCTCTGCGTCGCCTGTCTCCTCCTTGCGAATTGCATCCTCGATCGACACCGCGTACTCTGCCGGTTGCTACACTATGGAGAATTGGAGATTGGTCAATGATGGTCGGGCAGCTAGCTACTGCTACTGCTCCTCCCTAGGCTAGCAAGCTGCAGGACTGCCATAGGCCACGTCATTATGAGCATGCTCGTACTACAAAATCCTCTACTAGGTGAGCGAGATGCCAATTTTACCTCAAGAATGCCAAGAGACAAAAGAGAGAAGAGAGGAAGCCAAGCAGTAAAATTAAACTAGCAGTGGTCTGCACTATGGGTTCTGGAGTAGTACGTAGTGCGTAGTTTCTCGGGACCCAGGCAACGTACAGTGGCCGATCCCAAATATGGCGAGCTGGAACTGGAACTAATTATTTCCCGTCGTCCTGCAGGCCAAGCAAGAGGTGATAAGCTAGCGCACTTGATGGCAATCACAAGCTGCAATCCGCAGACGTCGCTTTAGAAGGTCTCGTTAATCCCATGCCACCGTGCAGCGACCAGCGATGCGATGCCCACACACACGAGACGCCATTCAATTAATAAGATCCTCCTCGCTCCTGGCCTCTTCCTTCCGTGCTCGCCAGAAAACCCTCCTCCACTCTCGGTTCTCTCTATAGTCCACAACATCCATCTCCTCCTTACTGCTGTATTATACTCGCTCCATTCTAGAATTGTTATCATAATTAAATTTTTTTATCAACTTTGATTATTTGTCTTATTTAAAAAATTTTAAAAAATATTATATGTTTTTTAATAATTTATTTTATTATTAGATAAAATTTAAATATAACTTATTACTTTTTATATTTAAATAAATATTTTAAATAAGACGAATGATCAAAGGTAACAAAAAAAAAAATTAATAACGACAACAATTTTAAAACGGAGAGAGTAAACGGTCATGTACTTAACAGTCAACAGCTGATACATACATAGAGACCTAGCTACTCATCACCACCATTACCATTCACTGAAGAAAGGAAGTAAGAACCAACAACGACAATGAGAGGTGCCACCGCTGCGGTGTATAGCGCCATGACGGCGGTGGCAGCAGGTGACGAGCCACCATGGAAGAAGGGTGGGGATGCGGGTACGACGCCGCCTTCTCCCCAGCAACGACAGCAACAAAAGCAGCAGCCGCCGGCGGAGCAGCAGCAAGAGGGACTTCGGTGCCCTCGCTGCGCGTCGGCCAACACCAAGTTCTGCTACTACAACAACTACAGCCTATCGCAACCTCGGCACTTCTGCAAGGCGTGCCGGCGATACTGGACCAAGGGCGGCGCGCTCCGCAACGTCCCCGTTGGCGGAGCCTGCCGGAAGAACAAGCGCCGCCTCATCAAGTTCAACAATTTGCCGGCGATGGCCCATGATGCCACTTGTGCCGACCAGCAGTCCACCGCCAGCGCCAGGCTGGGGTTTCTCGGTGTCCCGGCGCCAACTACCGACTACAAGCTGATGATGAGCACCTCACCTGCTGCGGTCGCGTGCACCGTGGGCCAGTACCTGCCGTTGGTGGAGTGGCCATCGTCAGGTCCCAGTCCCACGGTGGCGGACCTTGTTACCTGTGGCACTGGAAACGGCAGTACCGCGACGAGCAGCAGCAGCATGGCAGCGTCCATGATCGAGTCGCTGAGCTTCATCAACCAGGACCTGCTCTGGAAGCTGCAGCAGCAGCGCCTCTCCACCATGTTCCTCCCCACACCAACAACCTCCAACGCCTTCTTGCAGATGGCCGCAGCAGGAGCGCCCCGCGTGGAGACCACCGTGCCGGCGGTGACGTCATCGTGGATCATGATGAACAGCTCATCTTACTACGTGCTCCCACCCTCGCCCCCGACGACCCCACCCCCAGCAAATACAGCTGCGCCCATAGTCACCACCACCACCACCAACTGCAACATCGACAGCGGCCGGAGTAGCGACGACATCGGAATCCCGGCGGCCTGGGGCGACATGTCAGCGTTTACAATGCTGCCGTAAGCGCTTGTAGCATGCATCATGCAGAGCTAATAACTAGTAGGTTCGTATGAAATCGTTTGTGTGCTATATTTGTCACAACCAACATTCTGCTGATCTCTCGACAAGCGCCACGAAGTACTATGTCGTGGTCTTTCTTTTACTTTCCTCCTCTTTTTCCCTTTTGGTATGTATCATGTTGATCCTTACCATGCAAACCCTTCAGTTCTTTTTTTAGCTAAACATGTCCTAAAATCATCATCTATAAACCTAAAAAACCAGAGAGCGCGTATCTATTAATTTTGTGCTCCATCGCCTACAATGTGTATTCGACATTTCTTACGGTACAAAGCCTTGTTGGGGAAAGGAGGTTGATTAATTATGAGACATATCAATGAGGCATTCATTAGTTGAATCTTCAAAAAAAAAAGTTCCAAAAGGATGATCCTCATGTCCTCTGATCATGGTCTCAAATTGTTTGCTAGGAGGATCCACTCAAGAATAAGAGATCTTTTATGGTGTTTGCCAGATACTTGGAGGTACCAAGAAATACTACGATCTAGATCGTTGATTAAGAGAGGGATAAGATATAGAATTAAAATTATCAGAATGACAAGTGAGTAAAATATTGTAAATTAAATGGTCTGTTTTGTTAATTAGATTTCGCCGTTCCACTCCTCTTAAATATATTGTCATTTACTTGATTTACTAACCAACTACACAATTTGTATTGATTACTGTAGCTTAGAATTTAAAGAGACAAAATTATTATAAACCTTGAATCAGATGAGACAAATGCTCGAGAAGGATAGACAAGTCTTCGTTGACATGAACCAATGTGTACTTTTGTGCCCATGAAAAAAATCACTAGTAGAAATGTCAATATCTATGACGTATTTTTAGTGACGGTTTGAAACCGCGTCATGGAACAAGCTCTATATATGACAAAAAATAACGGTTCGTCACAGTGTTGGGGGGATCACTTCGCAAGCCACCCCTCGAGGGTGCATCAAAGTCGGGCTGTAAATAAAAGTCAAAGTCAACCATGGTTATCCTTTTAATTATTATTAACCATAACTTCGAGGTACAGGTGTTCATCGGAGGCCACAGAAAAACCAAGACCCTTCGGGTGGTACCTCCACGCCCTCGAAGGATGAAGTCATCATCCTTCGAAGGACAGAGCAGCGGACCCTTCAAGCAGTATCTCCGCGCCTTCGAAGGATGAAGCCATCATCCTTCGAAGGACATGACGCCGGGCAAGATCAAGAACCGGCATGGCGTGAAGAGGGCAACACGTAGCATCAGCACGTGTTGTGGCGTGCGGAACAAGGAAGGGTATCGGAAATGCTCAAATGATTGATTTATCCTTTATGACCATTTTGTACAGAATATTCGAAGAATATAGTAGGTAATTAGGGACAAAATGATCATTTACATATGACCTAAGTACGAGCCTATAAATAGAATGCCCCTACTTATTTGTAACAGGATGAATCTTTTTGGGGATACGTGAGAAGAGCCCATCGTTCCGTTTCATACCCTTCGCGATTCTTTTTTACGTTTACTCTTTCTGTTAGTGGCACTAAAACTCACGCTTTGTGACACCAACAGCGGCGCCCATCGTGTTGTGAGCTCGTACATAAGATCACGATGACTCAACTCCACGGACCACTGTCTTCGAGCAGCACTCCGCCTCCCCGAAGCAGCGCTCCGGGAGACCCCCAACTGACTGACAATCAATCTACACCATAAGTAACAAAAGAGAACACCCCGAAATGCAACCATCGCTTCAAGCAGAAGTGGTGGGTGGTCTAAAAGACCCAGTACAGCGTCCTGAACAACCATGAAGCTCAAACCCTCTGGGAAGCAACACCCCAACCTCGATGACAGCAGCACAAGAGATGGAACTGTTAGCCCAAAGAGCCGAGCACCTCGAGCAACTCAAGCAACAGCTGTTGCAAGAACAAGAGTTAAGAAGCAAAGCGCTGTTAGAGAGAGAGAGAGAGAGAGAGAGAGAGAGAGAGAGAGAGAGAGAGAGAGCCTTACAAGAGAAAGAGTACATAGCCTAGGTTAGACTCAAGAATCTGCAACTGGCAAAAGAAGTCGAAGAACTCCAGAGAACCATTAGCAGGGCAAGCCGCCAAGAATCAAACCCAATGCCCGAAGCTCACCTGTACCTCGAGCAAGAAGTACCACTCACACCAAGCCATCAGCCAATAGCCGCAGAAGTGCTGCCAATTCGAAGAGCAAGCATAACGGGCATAATCGACAAAGACTCACCTCTCTCTGAAGCGTTGCAAAGAGCTCCATACCCATAGCAGTTTAGAATGATACCGCTAGCCAAATTCAGGGGAAAGTCCGACCCAAGGCAATTTCTCATGAGCTACGAAGCAACAATCATATCAGCAGGAGGAGACGAGGTAACCTTGGCAAAGGCATTCGTCTGTGCCCTTGATGAGTCCGCCCTCAATTGGTATTTCAACCTGCCCCCCGGGTCTCTATACAGCTGGGAAAACATCGGGGATAAGGTGCTCACAAGCTTTCAAGGGTTCCGCACCATTATGGAACCATCGCATGAGCTGTTGAATATTGCCCAGCAAGAAAATGAGCAATTATATGAGTACTACAGAAGATTCCTCACGCTTCGAGCCCAAGCCCCGAGCGTCACGGATGAGGCGGCAATAAGTTCTGTACTTAAAGGCATGCGAGCATGCCAGATGTCTTCATACTACGCGCGGATACCCCCGCACATCATGCAAATGTTATGCACAAAGTTCGAAGAATACAGTAGATTAGATGTCGATTACAAGAGACGCAAGCAAAGTCAAAGTAAGAGCCGCAACCAGTTACATAGCGAAAGTGGCTATCAAGAAAGGCAGTACAGAAAAACTAAGCAATCCACAGAACCCTCACATTCGTTCATCAGTCACATCGAGGGGGAGAAAGAAGACACCATGGGCAGAGATAACCAAAGTACTGATTTCAGAGGAAGCAGCCAACGAGGGCGTGGCAGAGGTCGAGGCTCTCAAGTCCAGACTCGACCGGCCAGAAAGCCATACTGTTTCTACTACGAAGAGGACAAGGGGCATAAAACTTCCACTTGCCTCAAAGCAAAAGAAATCCAAGAAAGGATCGAAGCAGAAAAGAAGGCTTCATCCTTACCCAAAGCCATCAATTATACATCACCCAACCCATAGCCCCAGCAATCATATCCACAGCCCGTTCAGCCCAATTACCACTACCCAAGCACCCACCATCATCAGCTTTACGCACCATCCCCATATTTTCATCCAACTCACCCCACACAACCGCCCAGGCAATACGCCCAACCCAGACAACAAATCCAGCAACCATCACGCAGCCAAGACCAGCAAAGGCAAAAGAAAGAGCCTCAACACCTACCACAGCCCAAACTAGAGCCCACCCCAAACCAAGCCGCAACCTTCCCAGTACAAGGTTACATTGAAATGATATGCGGAGGGTCATCTTCAGACTTTGAAAACAAAAGAAGAAGAAGAGATCACTTTCAAATGGTAAACATCGTTTTCACAAAAGGACCCATTATCAAGTCAAAGTGGTCTCATATTCCCCTCACAATCACTGAGTCAGATCTCAACCTTAAAACTTTTCCGCACGTTGATGCATTTGTAATCGAAGCCCACATCCATACCTGGATGGTCAGTAAAGTTCTTGTAGACAATGGCAGCTAGGCAAACATACTGTTCATAAACACCTTCGAGCAAATGGGCCTCAGCAAAAGTTCCCTACAACCGTCAAATATAATACTCATAGGCTTCGGTGGAAAAAGAATCACTCCCATGGGCACAATCTCCCTCCTAGTATTGTTCGGCAACACCTAAAACCCTCGAACAGAATATGTAACATTCGATGTGGTGGATTTTTGCCACCCATTTAAAGTCATATTTGGCCGGGGCACAATTAACACCTTCGAAGCAGTCATCCACAGTGCATAACTATGCATGAAGATTCCAGCAGCCAAAGGGGTTATCACAGTCAAAGGAGATCAGCAGATGGCAAGAGACATAGAAAAAGGTTATGCACCGGGGGAAAGAAACTGCAACAACATATAGGTCTTCAGCCAAGAGCAGCTAGAGGACGAAGAGAGAACCCGAAAAGCTCGTGAGCAGCATCAAGCAAACGCAAGAGAAGAGACACGATGTCTCGACAAAGAAAAGGTTGTAGTTCAGCCAGACGAAGAAACCAAAAAAGTACTCCTTGATGAACAAGTCCTCAGCCAGTTCGTCGTAGTAGGCTCTGGTTTAGAACCCGAAGAAGAGAAGGAATTGCTAACATTTCTGAGAAAGAACAAAGATGTATTCGCCTGGTCTTCAGCAGACCTCGAAGGTGTGGACAGAAGCATCATAGAGCACAAGCTAGAGGTCGACATAAAATCAGGCCAAAGAAACAGAGGCTTTGAAAGATGTCCGATGAAAAAATAGAAGCCATCAGAGTGGAAGTTCAACGGCTCCACGATGCTTCTGTTATCCGTGAAGTCAAATACCCGTCTTGGCTAGCAAACTGTGTAATGGTAAGGAAAAAGAACGAGAAGTGGAGAATATGTATAGACTTCACAGACCTCAACAAAGCTTGCCCCAAAGATGACTTCCCATTGCCTCGAATTGACAAAATTGTGGATGCAACAGCTGGAAGCGAGCTGCTGTCATTGCTTGATTGTTTCTCAGGCTATCATCAGATATGGCTAAGGAGGGAGGATGAGGAAAAAACAAGTTTCATCACACCCTTTGGTACCTATTGTTTCGTAAGAATGCCCGAGGGGTTGAAAAATGCCGGCCCCACATTTTTGCCGCATGACTCAGAAAGCCTTCGAGTCATAGTTTGGAAAAAGCGTACACGCTTATGTGGACGATATCATAGTAGCAAGCAAAGTAAAGGGCAGCCACATCTCAGACCTCGCAGAAACATTCTCAAACCTTCGAGCATAAAGGTTAAAATTAAATCTAGAGAAGTGCGTTTTCGGTATCCGAAAAGGAAGAGTACTCGGTTGTCTGGTGTCAGCCAGAGGCATCGAAGCCAATCCGGACAAAATCAAAGCAATCATCCAAATGCAAGAGCCCCAGTGCCAAAAGGATGTGCAAAAACTCACAGGCAGAATGGCAGCACTAAACCGATTCATAACCAGATCGGCCGAGCGAAGCTTGCCCTTCTTCCAAACACTCCGAGGGGCTCAACCCTTCGAATGAGGTCCAGAACGGCAAAAAGCCTTCACAGATCTAAAAAATTACCTTGAGAAGCAATCAAAGCTAACCAACCCAGAGCTCGGGGCTATGCTACTGTTATATGTCGCTGTGTCCCATTCGGCAGTCAGCGCAGTCCTTGTACAGGAAAAGAAAATAGTCAAAACGGTTAAAGGGGAAATGAAGGAACTCCTGGTACAGCTACCGGTATACTATGTTAGCGAGGCATTATCTACCTCCAAGAGGCTCTATTCTGAGATGGAAAAAGTCGCATACGCAGTAGTCATGGCTTCCAGAAAGCTGCAATATTATTTTGAGGCTCATCACATCAAAGTGCTCACCAGCCAACCACTTCATGAAATATTTGGCAACTAAGAAGCTTCGGGAACAATCAGCAAATGGGCCATGGAACTCTCTGAGCATGTAGTAGACTTCAAGAAATGCAGCGCCATCAAGTCTCAGGTACTCGCTGACTTCATAGCAGACTGGACGGCTCCACAGCACATAAAAAATCAAACATGGTCTAAACCAGAGTGGACAGTGCATTGTGATGGAGCCTGGGGACTGGCCAGGGTAGGTATAGCAGCATTAATCACTTCGCCCACGGGTGTGAAAATGAAATATGCTTCAAAACTCGAGTTTAGCAAAGAAACGGACAAGTGCACCAACAACATAGCAGAGTATGAGGTAGTATTGCTGGGGCTCAAGAAATTGAGGGCACTCAGAGTGCAGAGGTGCAAAGTTAGAACGGATTCCAAGATCATTGGCAGCCAATACGACAAAGAATTCACAAGCAGGGATCCACTGCTTGAGAAATACCACAGCACCATCCGAAGCATCGAAAAGTATTTCAAAGGCTTCGATATACAGTACATCGAGAGAAAGTTTAACACAGAGGCAGAGGAGCTCACCAAGTTGGCAGCAAGACAAGAAGCAATACCACAAGATGTGTTCTTTCAAACAATCATAGAACCTTCGATCAAAGCAGTCCTCTAGGACCCCAAGCAAGTACACGCAGTGACGAACGAAGACTGGAGAACTCAAATTATTGGGTACCTCAGGGGTTTTTTTGAGCCAGACACTAAGTCAGAGGCAAAAAGAATGCAGCAAAGGGCCAGGAACTACAACATCATCGAGGGTCAGCTTTACAAGTCAGGAATTTGCACCCCGCTACTTAAGTGTGTAAGCAGCACGGAGGGCACCCAGCTACTCAATGAGATACACGAGGGAATCTGCGAAGCACATATCAGACCTCGGCCGCTAGCTGCAAAGGCAGTCAGACAAGGTTTCTTCTGGCCATCTATGGTCAAGGATGCCGCAGAGGTAGTAACCAGATGCAAATCCTGCCAAAAAATCTCAAATAAGCAGTCAGCACCCTCGCAACCAACGGAACTCATAGCCCCATCATGGCCTCTCCAATGCTGGGGAATCGACATCGTCAGATCCCTGCCCATAGCCCCAGGGAATTACAGGTGGGAAGTTGTAGCGCTAGAATATTTCACCAAGTGGATCGAAGCAAAACCAATCACAAACATCTCGGCAACAACAATCAGAAAGTTCTTTTGGCAAAACGTCGTCTACCGCTTCGGAGTGCCAAGGGACATAACAGTTGACAACGGAAAACAATTCGAGAACGATATGTTCAAAGAATTTTGTCACTCCATTGGAACCAAAGTTGACTTCACGTCAGTATATCACCCCTAGTCGAACGGAGCCGTCGAAAGAGCAGACAGTCTTATATTCAAGGCAATCAAAAAGATACTCCTTGACGACAAGAAAGGAAAGTGGGCAGAAGAACTGCCAAGGGTCATATGATCACACAATATGACCGAAACCAGGGCAACCAAATACTCGCCCTTCAGGTTACTATACGGGGAAGAAGCAATCACGCCCAAGGAGATTTTGCATCAAAGCCCCAGAACCTTCAATGCAAAATCAACACAGCCTGCAGAGGCGGAATCAAAGGATCTCATGGAAGTCGACAGACTAGATGCAGCTGTCAACCTTGAAAAGTATCAATCAGAAACCCGCCAATGGAGGAATCGAAAAGTCGCACCCCGAGCTTACGCAGTAGGAGACTTAGTTCTACTCCGAAGCCCAAAAATAGAAAGCAATGGCAAGTTAGAACCCAAATGGGTGGGCCCATACATTGTGGCAAAATCAAACAGGCCCAAAGCGTACAGACTCCAGACTTCGCAAGGAGAAGAGTTGCCGCATTCTTGGAACACAGACAACTTTTGAAGGTTTTACGTATATAAAAGGCATAACTTGAAGCATGTAAACAACCAAGCTTAGCATGAAACTATAAGTGCTAGCTTGAGCTTAGTTGGTAGATTTTCTTTTCAAGCTTTCCTTTTAGGCAATTATGTAAAGGACCATACTCTTTTCCTCACAAGGGGAACCCTTCGTAGGGGTGAGGTTTTTAACGAGACGGATCCTATGTAAACCCCAGCTAAATCTATAAAGCTGCCTTCCCCAAAGCGGAAAGCCTCGCTCAGCAGAGCATGTCGAAACAACTCCCATCACGGAGATTGAAACATTCGACGAAGAGCAAAAAGCTCTCAAGACATATCTGCCGCACTGGCTAAGCCCGAAGAGCTAAAAGCCGTGCAGCCAGCTAACTTAGCGAAAATTGCTAAGGGGCTTATTGCAGCCCAAACCCGTCGAAGGGTTCGCCCAGAAATACCTCGCCCCTAGCACTTCGAGGGGGAGGGTGGCATTTTTCAAAAAACTTAGCAAAAAATGCTAAGAGGCTCGTTGCAGCCCAAACCCGTCGAAGGGTTAGCTCGAAAACACCTCGCCCGTAGCACTTCGAGGGGGAGGGTGGCGTTTTTCAAAAAACTTAGCAAAAAATGCTAAGAGGCTCGTTGCAGCCCAAACCCGTCGAAGGGTTAGCTCAAAAATACCTTGTCCCTAGCACTTCAAGAGGGAGGGTGGCGTTTTTCAAAAAACTTAGCGAAAAATGCTAAGGGGCTCGTTGCAGCCCAAACCCGTCGAAGGGTTAGCTCAAAAACACCTCGACCCTAGCACTTCGAGGGGGAGGGTGGCGTTTTTCAAAAAACTTAGCGAAAAATGCTAAGGGGCTCGTTGCAGCCCAAACCCGTCTAAGGGTTAGCTCGAAAACACCTCGCCCCTAGCACTTTAAGGGAGAGGGTGGTGTTTTTAAAAAATGTAACAAAAATACTAAGCGACTCGTAGCAACTCAAGCATGACAAAACATACTTTATTGCAATTGGAAATAACAAATGTTTACATCAGAAATCATAATCAATGGGTTCTTCTTTTACAACAACCCAGAGGCTAACAACCGGGGAAGCAAAACGGACCATTCGTCGGCAGTGTAACCAGGCGGAGGTGGGCAAGGATTAGGCCTCGAGCCCCCGGCACCAGAGACGCCCGAATCTTGCATTTCACTAGCAGGAATCGGCGCTTGTGAAAAAGATTTAGCAATCTTCATTGGTGAACTCAACACAGAGCTAATAGATCGCTTCGCCACAGTGATCCACGGATAGGGAGGCCACGGAATTGAGGAATTAGAGCCATCGTTGTCCAGGGGCTTCTCGCTTCGAGTCGAAAGCGAAGATCCAGGTGTTTGCTTCCAGCGCAGTCTATCTACGCTAGTGTCACGCGGGACTCCCCCACCACTGGACTTAGCTTTACCCCGATAACGAAGCACGGATGACGCAGTAGATGGAGCGCCATGACTAAATAAGTGGGAATAATTTCCCACACAAACCACATCGGCATCCAAAGTCACCAAGTGTGCCCCGAGTGAAGCAGCACACGTGCGGTCCTCGAGTTTTTCAGCCTCTGCTGCAACATCTAACGCTTCAAAGCCGCTCAAACTGGCCTCGGAACTACTCGAAGTAGGCATCAGTACGGAAGCATCATCCATTAAAGATAGGGACCCCTCGCTCATCAGGCCCAACATGCACAGCGCGGAAGATCCACTAGAAGTGTCCTCTTCGAAATCCCGCGCAGGCGACACGAAGGACACCTGCGCAGTTTGAAGCAGGCATGTCAAAATTTTAATTACAAAATCTCCCTCAAGACCTCCCAAAAAGTATACTACATCAATACAACAACTACAAGTGATCCTAAACCTCGCTCGGTGCAGCCTTCAATCCACCCTCTAAAGTACCTGCCTTCTCGGCATCATTCCTTGAAGTTTCTCAGCCCCCCAAAGGATCTTCAGCTTAGCCGCCACCGCTCCTTGAAGGATTGCGCATCTGCACAGGCACAATCGACTTTAATTTTGAACATCACATGACTAAATGAAAATACAATACAGAAACAGAAGTATAACCTGAGCCAGCCTCTCAATCATAGCCTGTCGAGCAGCTTGGCGACCATGATCGCGCCAAAATTTCATAGCAACGCGCTTAGTCATGGCAATGGCCTCCAGCGACAAGCCGTCTCGAGCATCCGCCCCAATCAAAAAATTGCGTCTCCCCAGAGCTTGGAAGTGGTCACAGCCTTCGCGTCCAATAGCCGGAAAGCGGCCTCCGCAATATGAAGCACACCAAAATTGCTGCGCTTGTCCATCACCCCCGGGAGAGCTTCGAACTCAGACTTAAGCAAACCTAAGAAAACAGCCTCGGTGATAGCTGCCCCATTGGTCAATGACATCGGCTCAGCACCAACATAACCCAAGGCCTCGTAATATTGATGGTGTGCAGATACAGCTTGGGAAGCAAAGCCATAATTGCGAGTCGATTGGTCATGCTTTAAGGCCGTGTTCTCATTTTCTAGAGCTGCAATCTCAGCCTCAGCAGCTTCCAGGCGACTTAAGCCGGTCTTCAATTTAGCAACCTCTACTCGCGAAGCATCAAGCTTCTTTTGCACTCGTGCAGCTTCAAGCGCAGCTTCATCCTTCGCAGATCAAAGGCTGTTAAGCTTCTCCTTCAACAACATATTCTCTGTTGCAAGCGAATTTCTCTCGCTCTCCAACGAGGCTAGCTCCGTGCAAGTTTTCTCAGAAGAAATCCGCGCGAGGGTGTGAGCCTGAAACAAAAGAACAGTCAAAACAACCCTGTCAGAAACCTCAACAAAAATAGTACAACGTTTTTTTCTTATGCACCATCAAAGCCAAGCGTACTTACATGTCTCAGAACATGGCAGAGATTATGCCACAAGTCCCCGGCTTTGAATAATTTAGCCCCTTCGGCTATGAAAGCATCTGGCGCCGAGCACTGCTCAGCCCAAGCCTTGGGATCAGCAAAATCTTGATACCCCTCGGGCAGGCCCAAGTTTTTACCCGCAGACCCCCAAAGGTTTCTGCCCCAATCGAAAGTTGGCTTGGACTCGAAAGTCTAGGGCGGGTAGAGAGTTTTCCTTTAAGTCTAGCGAGGGTGTCTGCGGCCTCCGCATCCATAGTCCGACCCTTCGGGAGAATAATGGAGGGACTTGAAGCTGGTAAATTAGAAGCACCGCTTGCAGCAGGGGGAGAAACCACCATCACATCATCCTCCTCGTCATAATCACCGTCAAAAGCATCCGCCATCGCCCCGGTGCGCACCAAAGTCCCAACAACGCGAAGGGCAGGGGCAGAGGAGCTCGAAGAGTCCCGGCGGGGTTCTTTTGCGAGCGCGCGCTTCGGGGGAACCTTTGAAGTTTCCTCCCCCCTCTTTCTTTTCCCAATCTACGACGAGGGCTTCATCAGACACTTCTCACTTTTTGGCCTTTTTAGCCCCCATAGCTCTACCAACATCCGAACCAACATTACCAGCGGGCCGGTTCCACCTCATACGAGGTCCAGGCACAACACGAGCTAGGTACTTCACACCGGCCAAAGTCAGCACACGGTTAAGCCGACCACTATGAGAAGTCCGCTCGCAGGTGTGTTTGTGCTCCTCATGCGTGTAGGGCCCTACTACAGCCTCGTCGGCACGCTATAGGAAGACCACAAACTCCTCGTCACCAAGACCCCGTTTATCCACGGGTACCTCCGGGAAGGGTATGGTAATGTCAGGCCTCGAGGGGATTTTCTTCTGAATAAACTCGGGAATTGAGCACCTGTCATGTAGTGGCCACTTATTCGCAGCCACGAACTCTTCAACATGGTCCCGGCCGCTTGAGTTGAAGGTAGCGATGCGGAAAGCAGCATCGTTCTTGCAGCCCTTGGGCACCCTGTCCTCCGTGGATCGAGGCTCGTATGGAGTTAGCTTTGAAGCTAATGGAAAAATCGTTGTCTCTCCCCCATCTACATGAATAGTCTTCACGACAAATTTTACATACAGCCAGCTCTCGTGCCACTTGTTGCCCTAGCGGTTTCGGCTGCACGAAGGTAACGCAGCCGAAGTCAGCCTCGTGCACCACACCATCAATCTTAATGGTCTTCGGCTGGTAATGAGTGCAGTAATACTTGCAGAATACTTCAATATCAGGCTGGCCCTGATAGCTCAGTACGCCCCAGGCAAACTTGCTCAGCATGGCCATCCCGCTGGGGCTGATATGGTGAAGTTGCACGTTGAACCTGCCTAGCACGTCTTTCACGAAGGATGAGCAAGGAAACAGAAGGCCAGCAGTAAAGTGGTCTTCAAAACCACGGCTTCATCTTCCACAGGGAAAGGGGTAACCTCTTGACCAGCCAGCCGGGCTCCTCCAGAGGAAAAACAACCCAACTCGGTAAGTTTGTGCAATTTGGGAGCATTGAGGCGAGATCGCCCGAAGACGGAGGTCTAAGGTCTGGATCCCTCGTGTTCCTTCCCTTTCCCCTTCCGCATCCTTGGCAGGCCGAAATCACCTGCAGGCAGCAGATCACTGACATCAGCATCCACGTCGTCTAAGTCCTCATCCACTAGACTAGAACTTCGAACCCTGCGGCTTGAACCTTGCCCATGGGCGTCGGTCACGACCCTCCTAACACCTCAAGGAATGAAATCCTTGTCACCACCCTCTTCCTTGTCATCCTCTTCCTCATCCTCCTCCTCCTCCACTCCATCGTCTTCCTCTTCATCATCTTCGACCTCTTTCAGAGGGTCCCGACCATGATCACGACCCAACCCTCCGGGAGCAACAATGAGGTTATCCTCAAGGCTCCTGGCAAAATCAGCCTCGGAGTCACCCTCGCTTGTAGAAGCATCAACAGTCGTCAAAGGCAGGTTCTCTTCAACAACGGTCTTGTCAGCGTGCGCTGTCATCGCCACTCGAGCCATTCCTTCAGATCCTGCAATCAAAGACAAAACATGAGTTCAGTAGGAATGAGAAATCTAGTCCCAACCATCGCAAGGGACACTTTGAAGTAAGGATGAATGCATACCAAGCTAGCTCGAAGGTTGCTTCAAAGTAAAAGTCACCAAAGAACAGTATGTGCGCACGATGCTATAGGAAGCTAGAGCACTAAATAGCTAATCACAGGAAAAGCTTTGCAGACCTTTACCCCACCCCTCCTCACCCCTCGCTTATATAGTCAGATAAAAACAGATGGGCATTTACTACGGAGCCTCGGAAATTGGGGGCACAGTAACGCTAAATTAAAAGCAGAAGCCGAAGAGCCATGACACCCAAAATAGCCAAGTGCTACCTTCGAGAGAACTGGGTGAACTCCCAGAAGAGGACTCGCTATCAGAAACTGTTATTGTTCGAACCCTAGTGATAATCGCAGGCATAGCGAGAGATGAGCGGACGAGAAATTGGTAATAATAATAATAATTTTTCACCACAGTTATTCTTCTTTTAAATCCAGAAGCCCTGGTAGCTTCGCTCAAAGCCCAACTTTCATGTTCGAAGGGTGACGTTTTGGTAAGAGATCTCGGTGAAGCGAGGGCTTCGGCCCATCAATGTTGGACCCACCCCTCGAGGGGCTACTGTTGGGGGGATCACTTCGCAAGCCACCCCTCGAGGATTCATCAAAGTCGGGCTATGAATAAAAGTCAAAATCAACCATGGTTATCCTTTTTTTATTTATATTAACCATAACTTCGAGGTATAGGTGTTCATCGGAGGCCACGGAAAAACCAAGACCCTTCGGGCGGTACCTCCATACCCACGAAGGATGAAGCCATCATCCTTCGAAGGACAGAGCAGCGGACCCTTCAAGCAGTACCTCCGCGCCTTTGAAGGATGAAGGCTTCATCCTTTGAAGGACAGGACGCCGGGCAACACATGGCATCAGCACGTGTTGTGGCGTGCGGAACAAGGAAGGGTATCAGAAGTGCTCAAATGACTAATTTATCCTTTATGACCATTTTGTACAGAATATTCGAAGAATATACTAGGTAATTAGGGACAAAATGGTCATTTGCACATGATCTAAGTACGGACCCATAAATAGAACGCCCCTACTTACTTGTAAAGGGACAAATCTTTTTGGGGATACGTAAGAAGAGCCCATTGTTCCATTTTATACCCTTCGCGATTCCTTTTCACGTTTACTCTTTCTGTTAGTGGCACTGAAGCTCGCGCTTTGTGACACCAACACACAGGTTTCATTTGACGAATTTTTTATGACGAAGCTTAAAATTACATCATAGAACAGAAAACCTAAAATGTCATAAAATACAATGCCATCCATAGGAATCATTTGTGACAATTGAGATTCGTCATAAAATTCCAATTGGTGGCACGTGTGCCATATGTGAGTCCGACATTCCAACGTGGCAATGAGTTAAGCCGTTAGGCCCACATGTAAGTTACCTTGGCCCAACATGGCATAATGGTAGGTCCACATGTAAGTACTATCGGTCCAATGTGGCTCTATGGGACCACTGGGTCCACAAGTAAGTTATGTTGGTCCTGCTCGTTCAAGTTTGTGAGGCAAAAATCTCTTTCGCGGCTGGCAGGTTTCGAACTTGTGACCTGCCTGCAGCAAATGGATAGACTTACCACCATGCTATGACAAGAGTTTTGTTGTTGGGCTATATATTTTTCTTTTATTAGCTTGTTGCGGTTGTTTTCCTTTAGTGGACCGAGCCTTTTCTAGGTTTGATTCAGGCCCATGTGCAGACCTGGATAGAGTCGGGTCTTTTCTAGTTTATAGATCAACGTTGGGCTAGACTGAATATAGTCGGGCCACACATTCTAAAATTCACCAATTCTCATGAGCAAACAACTCTAGAACTGTAACAATCTATCTAAATGAAATCAATTAAAACATAGCTTGATCCAATTTACATACATAGTTGTTAGTGTTTCCAGCTTCTCACATTACATCAACCAATAGCACAAAGCAACAATAACAAGGAATTATATCACCAACACTACATCCTTCCAGGTTAGAAGTTGCCAATCAGGACCATGTTTCTTCAGCAGCTTGTTGTCAGCAAACGTCATCTGTTGATCGACAGGATCGATATAATGGTGGTTGTTAAATACCCGAATCGCATCATCATATGCTGGATACTTTTTATAGGATGCACCAGGATAGCCATTGACTTGTTTTTGACATTCTGGCCAACTTGAGTAGACTCTAGGCCTTCTTCCTACGAAAATAGCATACCACCATGGTGTCTGCATCACAAAAATAAGGTGTTCCCCAGCATGAAAACAAACAAGTATTGAAAAGGGAGGGTGCGAGACCATGAATCACCGTCGTCGGAGAAGACCTTGCCAAAGTGGAAGGAAGTCGAAGCCACTTGTTCGCTTGTGGCTGGGCCCGGCAATGCGGCAGACCTCGAGGTCGTCGATGCGGCGGACCTTTCCCTTGCCTTGTAGCTCAATAGCATGAAGGAAACCAGATACTTCACCATCTTCTGGCCCATCATGCATGAACCCTACCATTTGGCTTTAAATCCTCGATGTACCTAGAACAGAAATCTAGAGTCTCACTTGTTATGTGAGCTTCAGCAATCGAGCCTTCATGCCTAGCCCTGTTGCTTGCAAAGTATTTCAATGTGCCTAGTCGCCGCTTTGTCAGGTACATCCGCCCATACTGCACAAGACCTCTAAGCAGAGCCTCATCAGGTAGGTGCACAACCATGTGAACCATAACAGTGAAAAATGCTGGAGGAAATTTTTTTTCAAGGTTGCATAGGATCACTTGATTTGTGTTTTCAGCCATTGGACAACATCTTTCCTCAGAGTTTTTCTACACACAACTCCCTAGAAAAATTACTCAGTTGTGCAACTATGCTGTATACATCTGGGTGTGCAATTCTTCTTAAGCCAACTGCTATGATTCTTTGCAAAAGGACATGGCAAGAATGAGTTTTAAGCCGCCCTTGGAACTTGGAACCATATGCGGGCACACTCCCTGCTAGGTTGGTTGCGAATCCATCTGGAAACTTCATAGTTTTGATGAACTTACAAAATTCTGCTCTTTGCTCTGGTGTCAAGACATACCAAACACGCAGAACTTTAACTTTGGACAATTCATCCTTGTGGACATGCAATTCATGCCTTATTCCGATATCATACACATGCAGCCTTGCATTGACTGTGTCCTTTCTCTTTCCTTCGACTTTCAAAATAGTGCAAACAAGGTTGTCACATCAAGGTTGTGTGGCAGCAACAAGTCAATCCAATATGGCAGCTGCCACCACGCCAATTTTTGGCTATAATTTACTAGGTCATCATCTTCTTTTTGCTGCCTTTTCCTACTTTCAACATTCTTGCCTGGTCGGACATGTTGCACCTTCTGTAGTTCCCTCGGGACCTCCTTAATAGTGAACTTTTTTGGTGCCTCCTCGTCTTCACGAAACCCATCAAAAGCCAGGCTTCTGCGAAAAGGATGATCCTTTGCAAGGAAACGATGATGACCAATGTATCCTAATTTGTTCCTTAGTGCCCGTGACAACGGTTTTTTGTCACAATGTGTACAAGCATAATAGCCCTTCGTAGTTCGACCTGACATGGTGCTTAAAGCTGGAAAGTCATGAATGCGCCAGAGCATCGCTTCACAGAGGTTAAATTGGGAATGGGTTGACAACATCATAGGTAATGACACCTTTCCATAGTTCCTATAGTTCTTTGATGAGCGGCTCCAAGAATATATCAAAATCCTTTCCTGGAGATGTTGGACCTTGTATGAGCAAAGACATGAAATAGTTTGATGGATTCACAAATTTCTAGGGTGGAAGATTAAATGGTGTCACGAGCACGAGCCACAGATTACCAAATAGATTGAAACCATCAGAAGCAACTGCAAGCCTCAAGTTCCTTGCTTCACCTGAAAAACCTGGATACTTCTCATCAGAGTCCTTCCATGCAGCTCCATCTGATGGATGGCATATCACATTGTCAGCTGGCTCGTAGACCCTTTTGTGCCATTGGGCATCCTCATATGTTCGGATACATGCAAACATTCTCTTTAACCTAGGTATAAGTGGAAAATGCCTCAACACCTTTTGAGGAACACATCTGCCGCTTTTGCCTGTCTTGCCATCTGGATTCTTTGCATATTGGGCACTCTGTCTTTTCAGAATTCTTCCCTCGAAATAACACACAATTATTCTTGCAGACATGGATGGTGACATAACCAAGGCCCAATTCATGAAAATATTTCTTGGTTTCATTTTATGATTTTGGTAATTGGCTCTGAGGAAATGATGCACATAGCAGATCCAGGATTGCATCAAGTCCTACATTGTTGATTGTAAAGTGGGACTTGATATGAAGCAACCTTACAATAAATAAAAATTGGTTGTATCTAGATCTTGGGTAAGGTGATTTTGTCAAATCGTGCACTAATTTGGCAAATGACGGTTGCTCATGTCCATCATCATCGTCTTTGTCTGCAATAGTGTACAATTTTGCCACCAATTCCACATCGACATCATCCACATTGGTGTCGTCTTCGTCATCTAATTTCATCCTAGCAGCACCTTGTGGTTCATCAGGATCATCCACATTCATCCCCAGCAAGTCATGTCCATCTTCAACAATATCAACATCATCTGGTTCCCCGTGCAAAGTCCACCTTGTGTATGTACATGACATCCTACAATAAAGCAGGTGGATGTTCACGTCTATCTATGGCAAATCGTGCTGGTTAAGACAACGGCAACATGGACATTTTATCAGCTCATCCTTTCTGAACTTTTGACCAACAAGGTGCATAAATTCGACAACCCCATCATTGTGCCTATCTGTAAGTTTCCGACCAGCCACCCGACTTCTGCCAACCTAAAATTAAAGAGTGTTGAAGAGGAAAAGAAGGTGTCAACTTCTGTCATGATATCAAGCACTACACAACACCACATCAAGCATTGTATGGGGATCTGAGGAGTGAGGGTTACCAGCATTGCAGTATGAAGAGCAAGCTCCGTGCAGTAGGTGGAGCCGGAGCCAGAGCCGGGAGACGGGTCGGGTCATCGCCTCTGCGTTGCATCTCCACGCCGGAGGCAGAGATGGAGATGGAACCGTAGCCGGAGCCGAAGCCTGGTCGTTGCCTCTATGCTTCACCTTCGCGCTGGTTCGGCATGAAGCCAATGAGATGGTTCGGGATCCCACCGCAGGAAGCGGTGGAGGAGGAGTGTGGGCTTCGTGGGAAGGGGGCGGGGGATCAGGCCAACGGGGTCAACCGGGATCCGGCCAACCACTACCACCGCAGTAGCAGACCATTGTGATCCACCGAGACCGGGTGGATTGAAAACAAAGCTGAACATAGTTTGAATAATACGTTTACCTGCTGAAGTCAATATGACCATTTCTGATAATACGTTTACCTATTTCACAATTATTATTTCTTTTTATCTTACAAAATATATTGATTCATAAAGTAAACTTTCGTGACAATGTATAAAATACACATCCTGCATGTTCAGTATTTTTATTTTAATTTTTCATAACTTTTGGCTATTGTGTGTCAATTGAATTTGTATTTAACTGATAAGTATAATGTGATGTGCACATGGACCATATAAGGTGCTCGACATAAATATCTAGAATTTAGAAAACTATAGAAACAAAAATTATCATGATGCTAGTGAAGTTCAAATTCTTAGTTACAATGATATACACAACGATTTTAGAAGACTATAGAAACAAAAATTAACTCATTTGGACCATATATGACAAATCTATACGTGTTTTAATTCTTAGTTATGAATTAAAAGAAGAGATGAATTGTCTACCTAGAATTGCACTCGAACTCGGAAACGTCTCCATGATAGTGGGTTCAGAGAGTCAGGGAAACACACCCCAAAATTTCATAGCGTTGGGCGCCAAAACTCCCACCAAAAACTTGACACACCGAAATTTTGGACAAGAAAAGTCAAAAGTACCCATGTGTCGAAATACAGCGGGCTTATTTCACTGAAGGGTATATTTGTGAACTCGCCTAAAAGAGATATTTTCCCGTCGCCTGCATCCCCTCCCCACCTCTCGCCCCCATCGCATCTCCTTCCCCTCTCCTCCTCGACAACATAGCCACGCTAGATCTGCTACCACGTCCTCGACCCCGTCCACATCAGATCTGCTACCACCTCCTCAACCTTCACTAGATCTGCTACCACGTCCTCGACCTCGTCCACGCCAAATCTGCTACAATGTCCTTGACCCTATCCGCGCCAGATCTGCTACCACGTCCTTGACCCCATATGCACCGGATATGCTACCTCATCCTCAACCCTATTCGCACCAGAGCTGGTACCTCATCATCGATGACTGAGATCTCGGTGCAGCGAGACACGATGGGATGATGAGGACGTGGACACGAACGCGAACGACGATATGGATGTCTCGTAGGGCAAGGTACACTGATGCTTGTGTTACATGCTTACGTAGCTCAACACAGTCGCCTGATCAGCTCGCAAACATGGGATTGTTAGGATTGTTGATACTGTAGTGTAAGCAGTCCAGTGTGTGAGTATCTGTAGTAATCAATTACATAAAATCTTTTAGCATTTCAGTGTGCTTGAATCTATAGTCAATCTGTAGCATGCTAACATGCAAAATTTGTTTGCACCTTTAAGAACCTGCACTTACTGAGTATGAGTGGAAGCGTGAAGCCACTATCCTGGATAACCAAAAAGGAATGAAGCAATTTGGAATTGATGACTTATTGTCATCTCTTAGATCATCCTCAAAGGGTTGTGTAACCAATTGTAGTCCTGTTGAAGGATCTGATTCATCCGATTATCTCCCTAAAGCTGAAGATAATGTTCAGGGAGATGGTGGCATAGACTTAGAGGTGGAGGAGCCCCAACCCCTTGCAATTGAGGTGCATTCTTATCTTGCCATTTAGGGTTGGGGTTGGCGGTGGGTGTTGGGGGAGTAGATATTTTTCTTGTCATAGATGTTGCATTTACTGTTGAATGATATACTATTATGACATGGTGACAAGTTCTATTTTCCTAATGCAAGCACCCCCTTTATGAACTAGACGTCACAAGGTCTGTGCACGACGAACGAAAGCCAACATCGACATGGGTGGTCTTGGAGGAATTGGAACCAAGAGAGTGAGGCTACTAGACCATTGCATGGCCTTGCTGGAGTCTCAACAAGGTAATCTAAAAGACTACAGAATCAAGACCAACCAGGATATGACCTGCAAAAAGACTTGCCTATAGTAACAGAGGACACTCCAGCTATGGGAGTAGACACTCAACAATTTCTAGAAGAGGGTTGTGAGACTAGGCCTGGTAGCCCTGCTATGGACTGGTCACCTGATGATCAGCTCGATAATGTGGGTGAAGGGCAAAATCTGTCCCAACCGACGATTGAAATAGGAACTGAAGGTTGGTAAACATACTCTTCATTCAATATTTTCTCACTCTTTGATTTCTGTTAGCTGAAACATGACAAGTGAACATAAACTTTATAGGATCAAGGAATTCTAGGCGGTCGAGGTCAGTGACCAGGGGAGTCTTGCTAGACAACATGACCAAAGCTATGGGGAGAAGGCTACGTATCTCTATAGCAGAGGGCAAGCCAAGGTCCTATGAACATATACAAGATGCCAAGTTTGCATCGGAAGCTGGTGTTATTGTCAGGGGTCAGGTTCCTATCTTCACGCATCGGAAAGATTAGAAAGATACATGACACTTTGATGATTTTGTCACGAGACTTTCTGTAAGACCATATTCTACAACCCTTACTTTCAATTCACTATGGTACCGATAGGTCTAAGTCAGAAACAATTTCAATTTACATGATTAGGGGAGGTTGGAGATTGACAAGAACGACAAGGAAATAGAGGAGGCATGTTGTAGTGTGTTCAAATCTAGGATACATCAAGCACGCTACAGGTTGAAGTAGCAATATTTCAATAATGTCCCAACTGATTAGATCAGAACCACCTCTCTTGTTCCTTTTATGAATGATGACCAATGGTGCAAGCTTGTTGAAAAGTGCTCAAGTGCGAAGAACAAGGTATTCTTCTTCCTAAAAAGTGTCCTCTCAAACATTGTATTCCATTTTTGACTTGTGATTCACTTGTTTCCTATAGGCAATTGCTGAACAGAACAAGAGAAACTGTTAGTGTCACAAAGCGCGAGCTTCAGTGCCACTAACAAAAAGAGTAAACACGAAAAGGAATCATGAAAGGTAGGAAACGGAACAATGGGCTCCCATCACGTATTCCCAAAAAGATTTGTTCCATTACAAGTAAGTAGGGGTGTTCTATTTATAGGCCCGTACTTAGGTCATATGCAAATGACCATTTTGTCACTAATTACCTACTATATTCTCCGAATATTCTGTACAAAATGGTCATAAAGGATAAATCGGTCATTTGAGCTTTTCTGGTACCCTTCCTTGCCCCGCACGCCATGACACATGCTAGCACCACGTGTTGCCTTCTTCGCGCCATGCTGGTTCTTGATCTTGTCCGGTGTCCTGTTCTTTGAAGGATGATGGCTTCGTCCTTCACGGGCGGAGGTACTGCTCGAAGGGTCCGCTGCTCTGTCCTTCGAAGGATGATGGCTTCACCCTTCATGGGCATGGAGGTACCGCTCGAAGGGTCCACTGCTTTTGATCACGCTTGCCTCCTTTAGCTAGGGCTGAAGGGTCTTGGTTTTTCTGAGGCCTCTGATGCACACCTATACCTCGAAGT
Organism: Eleusine indica; assembly: GCA_030378355.1. Lineage (NCBI taxonomy): Eukaryota > Viridiplantae > Streptophyta > Magnoliopsida > Poales > Poaceae > Eleusine > Eleusine indica. Next base: position 32,970,091 of record CM059498.1, on the reverse strand, counting down.
TTTGGTTAATAGAAAAAGGGGAACGATGGTTAACTTTGACTTTTATTCACAGCCCGACTTTGATAAACCCTCGAGGGGTGGCTTGCGAAGTGATCCCCCCAACAGTAGCCCCTCGAGGGGTGGGTCCAACTTCGATGGGCCGAAACCCTCGCTTCGCCGGGATCTCTTACCAAAACGCCACCCTTCGAACATCAAAGTTGGGCTTTGAGTGAAGCTACCAGGGCTTCTGCCTATAAAAGAAGAATAATTGCGGTGGAAAGATATTATTATTTTTACCAGTTACTCGTCCGTTGAGCTCCTGCCATGCTTGTGGTTATGACTAGGGTTTGAACAGTAACTATTTTTGAAAGTGAGTCTTCTTCTGGGAGCTCACCTAGTTCTCTCGAAGGTAACACTTGGCTATTTTGGGTGTCGCGGCTCTCCGGCTTCCGCTTATAATTTTGTGTTATTGTGCCCCTGATTCCCGAGGCTCCGTAGTAAATGCCCATCCGTTTTTACTCGACTATATATGCGGGGGGTGAGGGGGTGGAGTGAAGGTGTATGAAGCTTTTCCTGTGATCTACAACATTTGCTTTTTAGTGATCTAGCTTCCTAGAGCTTCGTGCACTTATACTAGTCTTTGGTGATTTTTACTTCGAGGCAACCTTCGAACTAGCTTGGTATACATGAATTCTTACCTCGAAGTGTCCCTTGCGATGGTTGGGACTGGTTTTTGTGTTCCTACTGAATTTGCGTTTTGTCTTTGATTGTAGGGTCTGAAGGTATGGCTCGAGTGGCAATGACAGCGCGCGCTGATGAGACCGCTGTTGAAGAAAACCCGCCTTCGACGACTATCGATGCTGTACAAGTGAGGGTGACTTCGAGGTGGATTTTGCTAGGAGCCTGGAGGATAACCTTATTGCTGCTCCCGAAGGGTTGGGTCGTGGTCGTGGTCGGGATGCTCTAAAAGAGGTCAAGGATGATGAGGAGGAAGACGATGGAGAGGAAGAGGATGAAGAAGAGGATAACCAGGAAGAGGGTGGTGACAAGGATTTCATTCCTTGAGGTGTTGGGAAGATCATGACCGATACCCAAGGGCAAGGCTTGAGCCGCAGGGTTCAGAATTCTGGTCCAGTGGACAAGGACTTGGAAGACGTGGATGCTGATGTCGGTGATTTGCTGTTGGTGGGTGATTTTGGCCTGCCGAGGGGTCGAAAAGGGAAAGGGAGAGAAAACGAGGGACCTAGGCCTCGAACCTTCGTCTTCAGGCAATCTCGACTCGACACTCCTAAGTTGCACAAGCTTGCTGAGTTGGGGTGCTTTCCTACTGGAGGAGCCCGGCTGGCTGGTCAAGAGGAGACTCCTTGCCCTACGCAAGATGAGGCTATGATTTTTGAAGACCACTTCACTGCTGGCCTGCGTTTTCCATGCTCATCCTTCATGAAAGATGTGCTAGGTAGGTTCGATGTGCAACTTCACCATTTCAGCCCCAGCGGGATGGCCATGCTGAGCAAGTTTGCCTGGGGCATGTTGAGGTATCAGGGCCAGTCTGATATTGAAGTATTCTGCAAGTACTACTATGCTCATTACCAGCCGAAGATCATTAAGATTGATGATGTGATGCATGAGACTGACTTCGGTAGTGTTACCTTCATGCCTCGCTTTAAGCGCGATAACCAATTTGTGAAGTGCAGCAGAAACCGCTGGGGCGACAAGTGGCACAAAGGCTGGCTATATGTGAAGGTTCCCGCGGAGACTGTTCACGCGGACGAGGGAGAGACAACAATTTTTCCACTAGCTTCGAAGATATCTCCCTGCGAACCTCGATCCACGGAGGGCAGGGTGCCCAAGGGCTGCAAGAATGACGCTGCTTTCCGCGTCGCTACATTCAATTCAAGCGGTCGGGATCTTGTTGAAGAGCTCGTGGCTGCGAATAAGTGGCCGCTACGCGAGGGGTGCTCCTGGGTTTATTCAAAAGAAAATCCCCTCGAGGCCTGACATTACCATACCCTTCCCGGAGGTACCCGTGGATAAATGGGGTCTTGGCAATGAGGAGTTTGTGGTCTTCTTGCAGCGCGCTAGCGAGGCTATAGTAGGACCCTATACGTGTGAGGGGCACAATGATGTGGACAAGGGTTCCCGATCCTTCGATAGGTCCTGCTAATCTTGATTAAGGTGGAGGCAATACACAAATCAATCCGGCTTCCGAACGACACATTCTGAACCCCGCAATCACAACACAACGTTTCCTCTGGTTATCAACCGTTCAAGAATGATTGACCTCGCCGAGCAGGCTTATCCTTGCCTGCAAATCAAGAACACAAGCAAGAACAAAGAAGAATGCAACCAAATTTGCCAGTATACGATGAATCTTACAAGTTGGAGTCTCATAAACCGATCAAACGGCAAAACTGTTATCAACAGAACAATCTAAGCAAAACCCAAACCCTAATGAATAGGCGGCAGCTGTATATGAGGACCCTAGGGTCGTGCAACACACCCTGGACGCAGCCCTAAGTGGGCTTAACTCGTTACATGGCCCAAAGACCGATTACGGTGTCGCAGCACCAGGACAGATTCTGGAAGTCGATTTGTTTTGGCGATTGCCGACGGCTCGGGACGAATTTTGACATGGGACTGGTTGGGTTGGAAAGTGCTTTTCGTTATCTTTCCAGGCATATATAGAACGTCCAAATCCGAGTCCGTATGCATCCTGGGCGTCCGTTTTAGTGCAGACTGGTCCTGGGCTCCGAAACAGACTCAAAGTCGGTTTTGATTGGGCCTTCACCTTGGCTTGGACGTCCTTGCTGGCCCATCACGTCTCCAATCACCTCTCCAGCTATCTCATCATCATCTGCATGGTTTCTAACAACAATTAATTCATTAGATAGCAATCTATTCTTAAAACCACATAATAAAAATATTAGAAAGGATCTCACCTGTAAATTCAGGTAATGCACATGAACTTTCATCTTAGTTGAAGAAGTGTTGTGTGTATCCATGAGTGTGATGTACTCATCATTCTCCCCCTTTTGAATTAGAGTCGTCCTTGACTCGATCCCATCTCTTTCTTCCAATAGTGGTCTCAAATCTGAAATATAAAATATAGAACTATTCTCAAACTTGGAATGCACCTCGTGTTTATATGTGTTATGAAAATTATCATCACAATGTGAAACCATAATAGAAGGCATGACATGCAAATTAATGACCTCTTTGAAAACTTGCTCAGTAATATGAACGTCATTCTCACTCTTATGACAAGATGGAAAATGTGTGATCTTAAAAACACTAGAAAAACATGACATGACATGGTAATTGTTATTGCAGTTTCCTAGTTCATCATTTGGTTGTACAACACAAGGAGTATTCATGTTTGAGCAAATATAAACTTTATGCACCATGAATACACCTCTATGATCATAGTTTCCTATAGCATAAAATTTGTTTCTTGTTAGTAAAGGCAATTCAGTTTGAGAAAAGATTTGCTTCTCTACGGTATTTAGATCATAAAGAACATCAAATTCAATATAACAAAAAGTATTTAGAGAAGACAATAATTTCTGCTCATTCTTTTCACATGTTATTAAAATCAAATATTTTATTGCAGCACTAGTAGGTGAATTATAAGCAAAAACATCAATCTTGTTCATTTGTTGTGGCAAAGGTATAAGTGAAGCAGTGACACACAACTCCTCTTTATCACAAGAATCAGTAGATAAATCAACTTGTGGTAAAGGCAAATTAAGACAAGGTTCAAATACAATAAGATTGTTGGAACAATTCATCACATCAAGAAAGCTCTTACCGGAATCAACAACATGTTCTTCATCTTTCTCACTATCCTCTTCTTTGTGTAGAACCTGAAATATATTAGTTGCAACAAGAGGCAAGGAAATATGTTCATCATCTAATTCAGATTTTGATGTAAGTGTTGCAACATTTGAAACAGTCCATTCTTTCCTAAACGGTTCATTCTTTCTCCTTTCAAGCCTTTGTTGATCCTCTTCTAAAATTTCAGCAGCGGTCATAGGTTTAAGAGTAACTCTTCTACCATTGTATTTAAATGAGTATCTATTTATAATGGTATTGTGCGAAGCATTATTTATAATAATCCAAGATTTACTCAATAACAAATGACATGCTTGCATAGGTACTATATCAAATTCTGCACTATCCTTCTAAGAACCAATAAAAAATTCAATGCGTGCAATTTTATCTACCTTTATCTTACCAAAAGAATTTACCCGTTGGATGTAGTATGGACATGGGTGTGGCTGTGTTGTCAATCCAAGCTTCTCTACTAATTCTAAACTTGCAATGTTGCGGCTACTCTCTCCATCAATGATAACACGACAACGTCGATCCTTGACAACAAGGTGAGTCTGAAATAAATTGTTCAATTGATTTTGCTCTACCTTCTCCATTTGAGGACTGAGCACTCTTTGTACTACATCACTCATATTGTTCTTATTAGACGACGTTGAATCATCACCATGAGTGGCGTAACCTGTCATTGTTAGTAGCAAACAAAAAACACACAGAAGTATATTTTTCTATCACTACTATGTGATCACAGTGTAAACTCTCAACAAGCAAAGGGAAGCATCTTATCAAGCTCTTACAAAGTTCTTGATTACAACAAATAAAGGATACCTTGGAGAGTGTGAACTGATGATTGCGAGAGTCAAAAAAAATTTGTGCCTGTTCAGAAGGAAATATATGGAGCTCGGATAGGCAATATTAGGTAGCAAGGATTAGCAAAATTTCAATTCAGAAGTTGCAAAACTGAGTAGTAGTCCCAAGCTAGTCTATGTCACCGGCCTAAACTTATCTCTGACCTAGTTCAAGCAAGCAAGCAAATGACTCAACAAAGGACATAAAGGATGCAAGCAATTCTGAATTTGTATCTTTCCTTTTTTTTTACTTCCTTTTTTTGTGCGGATTTTTCTCTTGTGCAGTTTTGCCTTTTTCTTTTCTTTTCTTGAGAATCAGAACTGCAATAAGGTATTACAAGTTTTACAACCAGTGAAACCATAGAATATTTTTTTTCTTACTACAAGTGCAGCAAAAGGATTCTTGTAATAGCACAACTAAAACAAACTTCTATAACAAGATCAAGCACTAATTGGTTGGCTTTTGATCACAATGAGACAGCAGCAGAGCACTCTAATTTTCTTTTGCACATGAAAGTAGAAGGCTAGATGTTAAAGAAATATTTAGTGCACACAATTCCAGCAATACTATTATCTCAACATGTGCAGCACTGATTTTTTCCCTTGTTTGTCTATGACAAGGATATGCACGACTCAAACAAGACCAAAGAACAAGCACCAGACCAGCAACACAATGACTTTATAGGGACTAAAATTCAGAGAAGCAATCTAAAATAAAAATTTGCAAGTCACAATAGGGTACAGGACAGCGAAAACACGACGAACCGATATTTTTGTGCGGCAATTTTCTGGACTGTAGGATAGAACAAATAAACAAGGATAAAGGCGAACCTAATGGTATACCTGAAGCTCTGATACCACTTGATGTGGATAAGGGTTCCCGATCTTCCGACAGGTCCTCATAATCTTGATTAAGGTGGAGGCGATACACAAATCGATCCGGCTTCCGAACGACACGTTCTGAACCCCACAATCGCAGCACAACGTCTCCTCTGGTTATCAACCGTTCAAGAACGATTGACCTTGCCGAGAAGGCTTATCCTTGCCTGGAAATCAAGAACACAAGCAAGAACATAGAAGAATACAACCAAATTTGCAAGTATACGATGAATCTCACAAGTTGAAGTCTCACAAACCGATCAAACGGTAAAACTGTTATCAACAGAATAATCTAAGCAAAACCCAAACCCTAATGAAGAGGCGGCGGCTGTATATGAGGACCCTAGGGTCGTGCAAGACCCCCTGGACGCAGCCCTAAGTGGGCTCAACTCGTTACATGGCCCAAAGACCGATTACGGTGTCGCAGCACCAGGACAGATTCTAGAAGTCAATTTGTTTTGGCGATTGCCGATGGCTCGGGACGAATTTTGACATGGGACCAGTTGGGTTGGAACGTTCTTTTCATTATCTTTCCAGGCATATATAGAACGTCCAAATCCGAGTCCGTATGCGTCCTGGGCGTCCGTTTTAGTGCAGACTGGTCCTGGGCTTCGAAACAGACTCGAAGTCGGTTTTGATTGGGCCTCCACCTTGGCTTGGACGTCTTTGCTGGCCCATCACGTCTCCAATCACCTCTCCAGCTATCTCATCATCTTCTCTATAGTTTCTAACAATAATTAATTCATTAGGTAGCAATCTATTCTCAAAACCACATAATAAAAATATTAGAAACGATCTCACCTGTAAATTCAGGTGATGCACATGAACTTTCATCTTAGTTGAAGGAGTGTTGTGTGTATCTATGAGTGTGATGTACTCATCACACAAACATACTTGTGAGCAGACTTCTCATAGCGGCCGGTATTACCGAGTGTTGACTTTGGCCGGTGTGAAGTATCCGGCTCGTGTTGTGCCAGGGCCTTGCATGAGGCAAAATCGGCCTCCTGGTAATGTTGGTTCACATGTCGGTAAGGCTGCAGGGGCTAAAAAGGCTAAAAAGGAGAAGTATCCAATGAAGCCCTCCTTACAGATTGGTAAAAGAAAGAGGGAAGAGGAAACTTCGAAGGTCCCCTCGAAGCACGCGCTTGCAAAAGAACCCCACCGGGACTCTTCGAGCTCTCTGCCCCTGGCCTTCACGCTGTTGGGACTTTGGTGCGCGCCGGAGCGATGGTGGACACTTTTGATTGCGATGATGATGAGGACGATGACGTGATGGTGCTTTCTTCCTCTACTATAGGCGATACTGCTAATTTGCCGGCTTCGAGTCTCTCCATTATTCTCATGAAGGGTCGTACTGTAGACGCGGAGGCCGCATGTACCCTTGTTGGACTTAAAGGAAAATTTTCTGCCCACCCTGGAACTTTGAGTCCGAGCCGAGTTTTGATTAGGGCTGAAACTTCTGGGGAGCCTGCGGATAAAAACTTGGACCTCCCCGAGGGGTATAAAAATTTTGCTGATCCCAAGGCTTGGGCTGATCTATGCTCGGCTCCGGATACTTTCATAGCCGAAGGGGCTAAATTATTCGAAGTGGGGGACTTGCGGCATAATCTTTGCCATGTTTTGAGACATGTAAGTGTGCTTGGTTTTGATGGTACGGAAGAAAAAAACATTCTGCTGTTTTTCTTGAGGTTTCTGACAGAGTTGTTTTGACTATTCTTTTGTTTCAGGCTCACACTCTCACGTGGATTTCTTCTGAAAAAACTTGCACGGAACTAGCATCTTTGGAGAGAATGAAAAATTCATATGCGATGGAGAATATGTTATTGAAGGAGAAACTTAATAACCTTCAATCTGCGAAGGATGAAGCTACACTTGAAATTGCATGAGTGCAAAAAGAGCTTGATGCTTCACGAGCGGAGGTTGCTGAGCTGAAAAACAGCTTGAGCCGCCTGGAGGCTGCCGAGGCTAAAATTGCAGCTCTAGAAAATGAGAACACAGCCTTGAAGCATGACCAGTCGACTTGAAATTATGGCTTTGCTGCCCAGGCTGTATCTGCACACCATCCATATTGCGAGGCCCTGCGTTATGTTGGTGCTGAGCCAATGTCGTTGACCGATGGGGCTGCTATCACTGAGGCTGTGTTCTTTAGTTGGCTTAAGTCTGAGTTCGAAGCTCTCCCGGGGGTGATGGATAAGCGCAGCAATTTTGGCTCGCTTCATACAACGGAGGCTATATTCGGGCTGTTGGAACACGAAAGCTGCGATCACTTCCATGCTTTGGGGAGGCACAATTTTCCGATTGGGGCGGACGCTCGAGACGGCTTGTCACCAGAGGCCATTGCCGCAGCTAAACGTGTTGCTATGAAGTTTTGGCGCGATCACGGCCGCGAAGGTTCTCGACAAGCTACGATTGAGAAGCTGGCTCAAGTTATACTTGTGTTTTTGTATTGTATTTTCATTTAATCGCGCCATGTTTGAAGTTAAAATTGATTATGCCTGCGCAGATGCGTGATTCTTCGAGGAGCGGTGGGGGCCAAGATGAGGATCCTTCGGGGGGCAAAGACACTTCGAGGAATGATGCCGACAAGGCGGGTACTTCGGAGGGTGGATCAAAGGCTGCACCGGGCGAGGTTTAGGATCACTTGTAGTTGCTATATTTCTATAATATACTTTTTGGAAGGTCTTGAAGGAGATTTTATAACTATAATTTTGACATGCCTGCTTCAACCTGCGCAGGTGTCCTTTGTGTTGCCTGCGCGGGATTCTGAAGAGGACACTTCTAGTGGATCTTCCGCAATGCGCATGTTGGGCCTGATAAGCGAGGGGTCCTAATCTTTATTGGATGATGCTTCTGTAATGACGCCTACTTCGAGTAGTTCTGAGGCTAGTTTGAGCGGCTTCGAAGCGTTAGATGTTGCGGCTGAGGCTGAAAAACTCAAGGACCGCGCGCGTGCTGCTTCACCTGGGACACGCTTGCTGACTTTGGATGCCGGTGTGGTTTGTGTGGGAAATTATTCCCACTTATTTAGTCGCGGCGCTCCACTGAGTGCGTCGTCCGCACCTCGTCGTGGGGGTAAAACTAAGTCCAGTGGTGGGGGAGTCCTGCATGACACTAGCATAGATAGGTAGGAAGCGAACACCCGGATCTCCGCTTTCAATGCGAATCGAGAAACCCATGGACAACGATGGTTCTAACACCTCAATTCCGCGGCCCCTCTATCTACGGCTTGCTGTGGCGAAGCGATCTATTAGTTCTGTGTTGAATTCACCAATAAAGATTGCTAAATCTTTTTCACAAGCGCTGATTCTTGCTAGTGAAAATATGCAAAATTCAGGTGTCACTGGTGCCGGGGGCTCGAGGCCTGATCCTTGCCCACCTCCGCCTAGTTATACTGCCAACGAGTGGTCTTTTTTGCTTCCCCAGTTGCTTGCCTCTAGGGTTGTTGTAAAAGAAGAACCCATTGATTATGATTTCTGATGTAAACATTTCTTAGTCCCGATTACAATAAAGTCTGTTTTGTCAGGTTTGAGTTGCTATGAGCCCTTTAGTATTTACATTAAATTTTTGAAAAACGCCACCCTCCCCCTCGAAGTGCTAGGGGCGAGATGTTTTTGGGCGAACCCTTCGACGGGTTTGGGCTGCAACGAGCCCCTGAGCATTTTTTGCTAAGTATTTTTTAAAAATGCAACCCTCCCCCTCGAAGTGCTAGGGGCGAGGTGTTTTTGGGCGAACCCTTCGATGGGTTTGGTCTGCAACGAGCCCCTTAGCATTTTGCGCTAGGTTTTTTAAAAAAACGCCACCCTCCTCCTCGAAGTGCTAGGGGCGAGGTGTTTTTGGGCGAACCTTTCAACGGGTTTGGGCTGCAACGATCCCCTTAGCATTTTTTGCTAAGTTTTTTGAAAAACGCCACCCTCCCCCTCGAAGTGCTAGGGGCAAGGTGTTTTTGAGTGAACCCTTCGACGGGTTTGGGCTGCAACGAGCTCCTTAGCATTTTTCGCTAAGTTTTTTGAAAAAGGCCACCCTCCCCCTCAAAGTGCTAGGGGCGAGGTGTTTTTGGGCAAACCCTTCGACGGGTTTAGGCTACAACGAGCCCCTTAGCATTTTTTGCTTAGTTTTTTAAGAAACGCCACCCTCCCCCTCGAAGTGCTAGGGGCGAGGTGTTTTTGGGCGAACCCTTTGACGGGTTTGGGCTGCAACGAGCCCCTTAGTATTTTGCGCTAAGTTTTTTGAAAAACGCCACCCTCCCCCTCGAAGTGCTAGGGGCGAGGTGTTTTCGGGCAAACCCTTCGACGGGTTTGGGCTGCAACGAGCCCTTTAGCATTTTTCGCTAAGTTTTTTGAAAAACCCCACCCTCCCCCTGGAAGTGCTAGGGGCGAGGTGTTTTTGGGTGAACCCTTCGACATGTTTGGGCTGCAACGAGCCCCTTAGCATTTTTCGCTAAGTTTTTTGAAAAACGCCACCCTCCCCCTCGAAGTGCTAGGGGCGAGGTGTTTTTTGGGCGAACCCTTCAACGGGTTTGGGCTGCGACGAGCCCCTTAGCGTTTTTCGCTAAGTTTTTTTTGAAAAACACTACCCTCCCCCTCGAAGTGCTAGGGGCGAGGTGTTTTTGGGCGAACCCTTCAATGGGTTTGGACTGCAATGAGCCCCTTAGCATTTTTCGCTAAGTTTTTTTGAAAAACTCCACCCTCCCCCTCGAAGTGCTAGGGGCGAGGTGTTTTCGGTCGAACCCTTCGACGGGTTGGGGCTGCAACGAGCCCCTTAGCATTTTTCGCTAAGTTAGCTGACTGCACGGCTTTTAGCTCTTCGGGCTTAGCCGGTGCTGTAGCTATGGCTTGAGAGCTTTTTGCTCTTCGTCGAATATTTCAATCTCCATAGTGGGAGTTGTTTTGACGTGCTCTGCTGAGCGAGGCTTTCTGCTTTGGGGAAGGTAGATTTATAGATTTAGCTGGGGTTTACATAGGATCCGCCTCGTTAAAAACCTTACCCCTGCGAAGAGTTCCCCTTGTGAGGAAAAGAGTACATTCCTTTACACAATTGGCTAAAAGGAAAGCTTGAAAAGAAAATCTACCAACTAAGCTCAAGGTAGCACTTATAGTTTCCTGCTATGCTTGGCTATTTACATGCTTTGAATGGTGCCTTTTCTATACGTAAAACCTTTGAAGGTTGTCCGCGTTCCAAGAATGTGGCAACTCTTCTCCTTGCGAGGTCTGGAGCCTGTATGCTCTGGGCCTGTTTGATTTTTCCATGATGTATAGGCCCTCCCATTTCGGTTCTAACTTGCCTTTGCTTTCTGTTTTCGGGCTTCGGAGTAGAACTAGGTCTCCTACTGTGTAAGCTCGAGGTGCGACTTTTCGATCCCTCCATTGGCAGGTTTCTGATTGATACTTTTCAAGGTTGACAGCTGCATCCAGTCTGTCGACTTCCATGAGATCCTTCGATTCTGCCTCTGCAGGCTTTGTTGATTTTGCATTGAAGGTTCTGGGGCTTTGATGCAAAATCTCCTCGAGCGTGAATGCTTCTTCCCCGTAAAGTAACCTGAAGGGTGAGTATTTGGTTGCTGTGGTTTCGGTCATGTTGTGCGACCATATGACCCTTGGTAGTTATTCTGCCCACTATGCTTTCTTATCGTCGAGGATTATCTTTTTGATTGCCTTGAATATAAGACTGTTTGCTCTTTCGATGGCTCCGTTCGACTGGGGGTGATATACTGACATGAAGTCAACTTTGGTTCCGATGGAGTGACAGAATTCTTTGAACATATTGTTCTTGAATCATTTTCCGTTGTCGACTGTTATGTCCCTTGGCACTCCGAAGCGGCAGATGATGTTTTGCCAGAAGAACTTTCTGATTGTTGCAGCCGAGATGTTTGTGATTGGTCTTGCTTCGATCCACTTGGTGAAATATTCTAGCGCTACAACTGCCGACCTGTAATTCCCTGGGGCTGTGGGTAGGGGTCTGACGATGTTGATTCCCCAGCGTTGGAGAGGCCATGATGGAGAAATGAGTTGCGTTGGCTGTGAGGGTGCTGACTGCTTATTTGAGATTTTTTGGCAGGCTTCACATCTGGTTACTACTTCTGCGACATCCTTGACCATAGATGGCCAGAAGAAACCTTGTCTAACTGCCTTTGCAGCTAGCGGCCGAGGTCCAATATGTGCTCCGCAGATTCCTTCGTGTATCTCACTGAGTAGCTGGGTGCCCTCCATTCTGCTTGCACACTTAGGTAGTGGGGCGCAAATTCCTAACTTGTAAACCTGACCGTCAATGATGTTGTAGTTCCTGGCTCTTTGCTGTATTCTTTTTGCTTCTGACTCGGTGTCTGGCTCGTAAAGACCCTTGAGGTACGTAATGATTTGAGTTCTCTAGTCTTTGTTCATTACTGCGTGTATTTGCTTGGATCCTAGAGGACTGCTTTGATCAAAGGTTTTGTGATTGTTTGAAAGAACACATCTTGTGGTATTGCTTCTTGTCTTGCTGCCAACTTGGCGAACTCGTCTGCCTCTGTGTTAAACTTTCTCTCGATGTACTGTATATCGAAGCCTTTGAAATACTTTTCCATGCTTTGGATGGTGCTGTGGTACTTCTCAAGCAATGGATCCGTGGTTGTGAATTCTTTGTCATGTTGGCTGGCAACAATCTTAGAATCCGTTCTAACTTTGCACCTCTGGACTATGAGTGCCCTCAGTTTCTTGAGCCCTAGCAATACTGCCTCATACTCTGCTATGTTGTTGGTGCACTTGTCCGTTTCTTTGCTAAACTTGAGCCTTACAGCATATTTCATTTTCACACCCGTGCGCGAAGTGACTACTGCTGCTATACCTGCCCCGGCCAGTCCCCAGGCTCCGTCGCAATGCACTGTCCACTCTGGTTCAGATCATATTTGATTTTTTGTGTGCTGTGGAGCCGTCCAATCTGTTATGAAGTCAGCGACTACCTGAGACTTGATGGCACTGCGTTTCTCGAAGTCTACTACATGCTCTGAGAGTTCCATGGCCTATTTGTCAATTGTTCCCGAAGCTTCTCGGTTGCCAAATATTTCATTAAGTGGTTGGCTGGTGAGCACTTTGATGTGATGAGCCTCGAAATAATGCCGCAACTTTTTGGAAGCCATGACTACCGCGTATGCGATTTTTTCCATCTCAGAATAGAGCCTCTTGGAGGCAGACAATGCCTCGCTAACATAATATACCGGTAGTTGTACCAGGAGTTCCTTCGGTTCCCCTTTAACCGTTTTGACTATTTTCTTTTCTTGTACAAGGACTGCGCTGATTGCCGAATGGGACGCAGTGACATATAACAGTATTATAGCCCCGGGCTCTGGGTTGGTTAGCTTTGATTGCTTTTCGAGGTAATTTTTTAGATCTGCGAAGGCTTTTTGCTGTTCTGGACCCCATTCAAAGGGTTGAGCCTCTCGGAGTGTTTGGAAGAAGGGCAAGCTTCGTTCGGCCGATCTGGATATGAATCGTTTTAGTGCCGCCATTCTACCTGTGAGTTTCTGCACATCCTTTCGGCACTAGGGCTCTTGCATTTGGATGATTGCTTTGATTTTGTCTGGGTTGGCTTCGATGCCTTTGGCTGACACCAGACAACCGAGTACTCTTCCTTTTCGGATGCCAAAAATGCACTTCTCTGGAGTCAGTTTTAACCTTGCTGCTCAAAGGTTTGCGAATGTTTCTGCGAGGTCTGAGATGTGGCTGCCCTTTACTTTGCTTGCTACTATGATATCGTCCACATAACCGTGCACGCTTTTTCCGAACTGTGACTCGAAGGCTTTCTGAGTCATGCGGCAAAATGTGGGGTCGGCATTTTTCAACCCCTCGGGCATTCTTATGAAATAATAAGTGCCAAAGGGTGTGATGAAACTTGTTTTTTTCCTCATCCTCCGTCCTTAGCCATATCTGATGATAGCCGGAGAAATAATCAAGCAATGACAGCAGCTCGCTCCTAGCTGCTGCATCCACAATTTTGTCAAGTCGAGGCAATGGGAAGTCGTCTTTGGGGCAAGCTTTGTTGAGGTCTGTGAAGTCTATACACATTCTCCACTTCCCATTCTTTTTCCTTACAATTACATAGTTTGCTAGCCAAGACGGGTATTTGACTTCACGAATGACAGAAGCATCGAGGTGCCGTTGGACTTCCGCTCTGATAGCTTCTATTTTTTCATCGGACATCTTTCAAAGCCTCTGTTTCTTTGGCCTGATCTTTATGTCGACCTCTAGCTTGTGCTCTATGATTCTTCTGTCCACGCCTTCGAGGTCTGCTGAAGACCAGGCGAATACATCTTTGTTCTTACTCAAAAATGCTAGCAGTTCTTTCTCTTCTTCAGGTTCTAAGCCAGAGCCTACTATGACGAACTGGCCAAGGACTTGTTCATCGAGGAGTACTTTTTTGGTTTCTTTGTCTGGCTGAACTGCAACCTTTTTTTGTCGAGACATCGTGTTTCTTCTCTTGCATTCACTTTATGCTGCTCACGAGCTTTTCGGGTTCTCTCTTCATCCTCTAGCTGCTCTTGGCTGAATACCTGTATGTTGTTGCGGTTTCTTTCCCCCGGTGCATAACCTTTTTATATGTCTCTTGCCATCTGCTGATCTCCTTGACTGTGATAACCCCTCCGGCTGCTGGAATCTTCATGCATAGATATGCACTGTGGATGACGGCTTCGAAGGTGCTAATTGTGCCCCGGCCAAATATGACGTTAAATGGGTGGTAGAGATCCACCACATCGAATGTTACATATTCTGTTCGAGGGTTTTGGGTGTTGCCGAACGATACTGGGAGGCAGATTGTGCCCATGGGAGTGATTCTTTTTCCGTCGAAGCCTATGGGTGGTATCTTTGACGGCTGCAGGGAACTTTTGCTGAAGCCCATTTGCTTGAAGGTGTTTTTGAACAGTATGTCTACTTGGCTGCCATTGTCTACGAGAACTTTACTGACCATCCAGGTGTGGATGTGAGCTTCGATTAAAAATGCATCAACATGCGGATAAGCTTTGAGATTGAGATCTGACTCGGTGAATGTGATGGGAATATGAGACCACTTTGACTTTGTAATAGGTCTTTCTGTGAAAACGCTGTTTACCATTTGAAAGTGATCTCTTCTTCTTCTTTTGTTTTCAAAGTCTAAAGATGACCCTCCGCATATCATTCCATTGTAGTCTTGTACTGGGAAGGTTGCGGCTTGGTTTGGGTGGGCTATGGTTTAGGCTGTGGTAGGTGTTGAGGCTCTTGCTTTTTCCTTTGCTGGTCTTGGCTGGGCGATGGTTGCTGGATTTGTTGTCTGGGTTGAGCGGGTTGTGGATATGGTTGCTGGGGCCATGGGTTGGGTGATGTATAATTGATGGATTTAGGTTGGGACGAAGCTTTCTTCTCTGCTTTGATCCTTTCTTAGATTTCTTTTGCTTTGAGGCAAGTGGAAGTTTTATGTCCCATGTCCTCTCCACCGTAAAACCAATATGGCTTTCTGGCCAGTCGAGTTTGGACTCGAGAGCCACGGCCTCTGTCACGCCCTCGTTGGCTACTTCTTCTGAAATCATTGCTCTGGTTATCTCTGCCCATAGTGTCTTCTTTCTCTCCCTCGATATGACCGATGAACAAAGACAAGGGTTTTGTGGATTGCTTAGTTTTCCTGTACTGCCTTTCTTGATAGCCACCATCGCTATGTGACTGGTTGCGGCTCTTACTTTGACTTTGCTTGCATCTTTTGTAATCCACATCCGGTCTACTGTATTCTTCAAACTTTGTGCATAATATTTGCATGGTGCATCGAGGTATCCTCGCGCAGTATGAAGATATCTAGCATGCTCGCATGCCTCTGAGTACAGAACTTATTGCCGCCTCATTCGTGACGCTCGGGGCCTAGGCTCGAAGCGTGAGGAATCTTCTATAGTAATAATGTAATTGCTCATTTTCTTGTTGGGCGATATTCAACAGCTCATGCGATGGTTCCATAATGGTGCGGAACCCTCAAAAGCTTGCGACCACCTTATCCCTGATGTTTTCCTAGCTGTATAAAGACCCGGGGGGCAGGTTGAAATACCAATTGAGGGCGGACTCTTCGAGGGCGCAAACGAATGCCTTTGCCAAGGTTACCTCGTCTCCTCCTGGTGATATGATTGCTGCTTCGTAGCTCATGAGGAATTGCCTTGGTCAGAATTTCCCCTGAATTTGGCTAGTGATATCATTCTGAATTGCGGTGGGTATGGAGCTCTTTGCAACCCTTCGGAGAGAGGTGAGTCTTTGTCGATTATGCCCGTTGTGCTTGCTCTTTGAATTGGCAGTACATCTACGGCTATCGGCTGACGGCTTGGTGTAAGTGGTATTTCTTGCTCAAGGTATGGGTGAGCTTCAGGCGTTGGGTTTAATTCTTGGCGACTTGCTCTTCCAATGGTTCTCTGGAGTTCTTCGACTTCTTTTGCCAGTTGCAGATTCTTGAGTCTGAGCTGGGCTATGTACTCTTTCTCTTATAAGGCTTTCTATCTCTTTGACAGCGCTTTGCTTCTTAGCTCTTGCTCTTGCAACAGCTGTTGCTTGAGTTGCTCGAGGTGCTTAGCTCTTTGGGGTAACAGTTCCATCTCTTGTGTTGTTGTCATCAAGGTTAAGGTGTTGCTTCCCGGAGGATTTGAGCTTGACGGTTGTTCGGGACACTGTACTGGGTCTTTTGGACCACCTACCACTTCTACTTGAAGCGATGGTTGCACCTCTAGGGTATTCTCTCTTGTTACTTGCGATGTAGATTGATCGTCAGTCAGTTGGGGGTCTCCTAGAGCGCTGCCTCGGGGGGGGGGGGGGGGGGGGGGGGAGTGCCGCTCGAAGACAGCGGTCCGTGGAGTTGAGTCATCGTGAGCTTATGTACGAGCTCACAACACGGTGGGCGCCACTGTTGGTGTCACAAAGCACAAGCTTTAGTGCCACTAACAAAAAGAGTAAAAATGAAAAGGAATCACGAAGGGTACGAAACAGAACAATGGGCTCCCATCACGTATTCCCAAAAAGATTCGTCCCGTTACAAGTAAGTAGGGGTGTTCTATTTATAGGCCCGTACTTAGGTCATATGCAAATGACCATTTTGTCCCTAATTACCTACTATATTCTCTGAATATTCTGTACAAAATGGTCATAAAGGATAAATCGGTTATTCGAGCTTTTCTGGTACCCTTCCTTGCCCCGCACGCCACGACACGTGCTGGCGCCACGTGTTGCCCTCTTCGCGCCATGCTGGTTCTTGATCTTGTCAGGTGTCCTGTCATTCGAAGGATGATGGCTTCATCCTTCGTGGGCGCGGAGGTACCGCTTGAAGGGTCCGCTGCTCTGTCCTTCGAAGGATGATGGCTTCATCCTTCGTGGGCGCGGAGGTACCGCTCGAAGGGTCCATTGATTTTGAGCGCGCTTGCCTCCTTCTGCTAGGGCTGAAGGGTCTTGGTTTTTTCGAGGCCTCCGATGGACACCTGTACCTTCAAGTTTTGGTTAATAGAAAAAAGGGAACGATAGTTAACTTTGACTTTTATTCACAGCCCGACTTTGATAAACCATCGAGGGGTGGCTTGCGAAGTGATCCCCCCAACAGAAACCATACCAAATCAAGTATCGGCAGACTACGGGATCTTGCTATTATGTTGCATAGTTGCATGAATATGTAAGTTCAACTCTAGGCTATGTCAGTGCTTTGTTTTAGTCCACATCCCCATTTGTTGTGTCTCTGACCAGCACTTTTACACAGATGAAGGAAAACAAGAACAAGTATGCACAGATGCCTGAGGATGGGCAGGAAGGACTAGTTGAGGAAGAAAAAGAAGAAGATGAAGAGGAGCTCAATGCGGTGGAAGTCTTCAAGATCTGCCATACCAGTAGCGAAAACGGCATTAGCGAGGTGGCAAGCGAAGAAGTGGTAAGGCTTGTTGCAATCATTTCTACCTGTCTATGGGCACTGGCAAAGATGTCCAATTGTTGTTGTCTTTGTGTTTGATTTTCAGTCTTTGCCAATGTCAGTAAACTATCTGCATCTCCAATTACAGTCTTCTATGGAGACTATACTGATAGAGCCTATTGCTGAAGGGGAGGCACCTCTATGTTTTGAAGGTTTTGTCCCAGAGCAGCTGCATCAATACTTTTCTGAAGAATGCCGGTATATCAATGAATGATCCGAAGACAGAGGTTGAATGGCTGCTTCACGAACAACTTGCAGCTGAAAAAGAATCTGCATTTGCCCTTCTCGTAGAGGTTGATGCACTAAAGAAGAAATCAGAAGTTGCTAATGCCAAGCTGAAAGAGGCCAAACAGAAGTTCAAGGATTTTAAGAAGAAACAGGAAGAGAACAATGTCCTCCTACGGGAAATCCTCCGCTTGAATTGTGTTGGTAACTCCTCTCAACCTACTCTTGCTGATTCGTGATTATGGTCTTGCAAAGAATGGTGTTGTGATGTTGTGAAACAGTGGTTCAGTATGTGATATGATGTGTCGGTATCTGTGAAAAATGGTGTTGGAAACTTATTTGATTGTGTGATGTATGAATCTGCAATAGAAATGTTGTGTTTTCTTTTTTTGTGTGAGTTTGGCTAGTCGATCTGTGATTCTGGCAATAAAATAGTTTCTGTGTACGCACAACACGTGGACAAATGGGAAAGTGACACGTGGTTCCACGAGATGCGAAGCATGGCCCAATCAGATGCCGATACATGCATTGATGAGATGCGAACATGCGACACGTCGAGAAGCTGACATGTTACGCGATGAGACGATGAAACGTGGCTCGGCCAGATGCTGACTCGTGGTGCGACGAGATAAAAACAAGAGGCACAGTATCCAACCAACACATGGCGCGTCAAATTGTTGAAACATGGTCCATCTCTATGTCGACACATGGTGTGACAGGATGTTGACACGTGGTGCGACAGCATACGGACACGTGGTTTGACCAAAAGTTGACACGCCGAGCAAAAACATGCGGATACACGATGCGACCATAGGCAGACACGTGGTGCGTGCACAGGCGGGCACGTGGTGTGGCAGAAAGTCGACACATGGCGTCGAGATAACAAAACGTGGCAGTCTAGAGGGAGTCACATGGAACGATATGATGTCGACACGTGTTACGTCAGGATGTGCTGCCAACATGACATGTGGTCCATTTCGGACGCGACACATGGTCATGCCACATCATTTAGCCTTGTCATCTGTCAGCATGGCCTATGTCACATAGACTTAGCCACGTCACTGCCAGTGCGTGGCCAGGCTCCTCACCAGTGATGTTTTTCTGAGTTATCATAAAACATAAACGAGTTCTGTGACGTGGAGCTTTTTTGTCATAGATGACCTAGCTTTTTTGTCATAGATGAACTGACATCTATGACGAAACTGACAATTCATCACAAGAAATCAAAAGTGATGCTCCGCTTTTTATGAATTCAATTTTGTCATTATTTCATCACGGAACATTTCTTGTGATGAATATTGCCTCTGCTGTGATGAAAGGGAAACATGATAGATGTTGACATTCTACTAGTATGTCTAACTAATCTAGCTTCTTAATGTAAATTTGATCTAAAACATACTCTATTATCTTTATATGATAATAATTTTAAAAATACGGTTTAGAAGTAACAATACGTGCTATTTTCAATACATATCCTAACATATTATAGCCTTGTTATTTTCATGACTATAACCTCAGTACGATTACTGACATATTTGGAAGTTCTTGTTTTTATCATTATACTGTTAGGAAATTAGACATTTTTAGGTTGAATTTAATCCATATTAATCCCATGATTAATCATATATTTAGCAATATATGTGTGATGACAGTTTTGACAAAGATCAAATTACCATTTAAGATCACAACAAAACTAGTAAGAACAAGAAGAATGAAGGTATACCCTACGGAGGGACTAGTGTGGGGGCACTGGCGGCTCCATTCGTAGCAGTCATGGTACATTGGTTGAAGTAGTCGACCACAGTCGATGCAGACCGAGCCATGATACAGTGCAGTCCCTCGAACACCTCTTTGAGCGCGCCAAGAAGACGTGAGCAGTCGCGTCGTCAAGCGCTACCTAAAAACCTGATCGCCCGCACCATTCGAGCAGGTGTTGCCTTACGGGAGAGGTTCCGGAGGTCTGCTCTCCCGAGGCTCCGTGTGCGCGGATCGCCGGGACAAGAAAGACTCGGAAGACAACTCGAGAGAAAGATGGAAAAGTGGTGATCTCGCTGTTAGCCTCTAGGGGAGTCTGGGAAGGGATTATATAGTATGTCATGAATTGATAGAAATAAACACCCTCCAATCAACACCAACGGAAGGAATAATTATAATTGATTCCCTTGCGTAACGGAATCATTAATCATGACCACAACAACAACAACAACAACAAAGCCTTTTTATCCCAAGCAAGTTAGGGTAAGCTAGAAATAAAACCCATAAGAAACCAAAAAAGAAGAGACAAAGGAACAAAAGTCAAAAGAAAGAAAAAAAACCAAAAAAGAGACAAAAACAAAAGGAACAAAAGTCAAAAGAAAGAAATATAAGTAAGCATGAAGGCTTACTCGTTTCCAAAAAATTGAAACACAAACAGCCTGCCACGTCACACGCAGCCTGCCACGTCATGTACGTAGCCACCCAGCCAGCCAGCCTCGCCTCGACACGTCACGCCCGCAGCAGCCAGCCTCGCCTCATCACGTACGAAGGCTGCAAGCCCTGACACGACACGACATGGCTCGACTCGACAGCGGCGACGGTGGTGTGCGCGTGTGGCTCCCCCTTGGCTTCTCTTAACTTTTTTAGAAAACATACT
Source organism: Eleusine indica (assembly GCA_030378355.1). NCBI lineage: Eukaryota > Viridiplantae > Streptophyta > Magnoliopsida > Poales > Poaceae > Eleusine > Eleusine indica. The sequence continues at coordinate 32,949,778 of CM059498.1, read as the reverse complement.
GGTATTCCACCTAATAAATTGAGATAGTTAATGATAAAAATCTTATGTGAGACTAAATTATTATAGCATTAATATAGATCTAAGCTATTTAGAATTAATAAAAATAATATGGGATTAATAACCCATAATATACAGCATGTACAAGCTATAGCTAGGTACTCATATTCAGTTGTTTGCTTTGCATCGATTGATTGATCGTGTGAAGCAGCCACTACTATAAAACACATCTATAGCAGCGGTTTAAAATGTACTGTAATGACGAGCAGGATCACCTGCCGCTACGCTTCTGTAGCTGAAAATGAAGCATCTAAAGAGGCGGGCACCATGCACGCCGCTAAAATCACTATAGTAGTGACGGGTAGCATTGTCACCTGTCATTATGAAGAAACTAAATAAATAAATAAATAAGGCAGCGAGGTGGGCTAGATCTGTCATTCCCCACCTGTGAAGGGGTTGGATCTGCCACTGCCTGTCCGTGAGGCGGACGGATCCACAGCTGCCCACCTTTGAGGGTGCTGGATCTACCCCCCCCCCCTCCCCGGCCCATGAGGCAGATGGATCCACCAACACCGATCTGTCCACCACCGCCCATCTACGAGGCTGCTGGATCTGCCGCCACCCGCCCGAGTGGCGAATGGATCCGTAGTCGCCGGTTTGCGAGCTAGTGAGGCGGGCTAGATCCGCACCCATTCGCGTCATCGTTGAAGCCGCCGATCGCCGTCGTGCCACCAGCCGCCACAACCAGACTCGTCGATAGTCATTGCCGCCGGCCCGCGTGGTGGGCTATATCCGCCGCTCAACCGCCGGATTTGTAGGAGAGAGCAGCGTTGAGGATGGGGTTGGGATGACCGTGCCACCAGCCGCCGCCACCAGACTCATCGACAGCCACCGCCGCCGGCCCGCGAGGTGGGGAGTTTCCGTCGCTTGACCGCCAGATTTGGAGGAGAGAGCAGCGCTGAGGAGGGGGTCCGGATGAGGGTGCCAAAGGAGAGGGTCGAACAGGGGACCACAAAGGGGGTCAGCGGTGGAGGGGGTAGCCGGAGCAGAGACGCGGGAGAGGAGGCAGCGGGCAGGGGCGAGAGGACAGGCGGTGGCATGGAGAGGGAGGGGGAGAGAAATGTTTGAGGTGTTGTTTAGGGTTTCTTGTGTATTTATTGGTGAGCTGATGTTATGACGGGCTATTACGTTGGCTGTCACCACAAATGCTTCTTTTATTGTAGCAGCAGCCCATATTATAGACCGCTGCTAAAAATTATTTTGAACGACGAATTAACTCGTAAACCGCCGTTAAAAACGCCTGAAACAGTATAACGGCAGCGGATCTTTTAACCGTCGTTACACTGATTTTACAAGTGCCGTTAAAGGCCTATTTTGTGATAGTGAGCTGTTCTCTAATCCTATCCGTGTAATGCAAGGTGGAGGCAACCACTACAATCGTACGTAGCTGTAGCAAGTACTCGCTGTTCCCTGTTGGTGTGATGAGCTGTACGCGTCTAGCTCTAGCCAGGGTTCAAATAACCGGCGGAAACCAACCGGTTATTTTGGTTAACCGAATAACCGATCCCGGCCGGTCACGCTAACCGATCGGTTAGTCGGAGAAAACTGAACCTGGTACTATAGCAATACGGTTAACCAGCCGGTTATCCCCGTTAACCGATCGGTTTTTCACCGAACCGAGCCGGCCGGTTATCCCAGCTATTTGAACCCTGGCTCCAGCCTCAAACGTCCGAACGCCTGTGAACTGATGATATATAGCGTATCTGTGTTAGGAGGGTCTAGTGGTTCAGGTGAATCCCATCCCGTTCTTCCCATCTAGAGCTTGCATTGCTAGCTACAGGTTGCCACGTACATTTACCTGGAGTACAAAGCACACAGGTTCGATTGTGCGTGTGGCTACCTGATTAGCGACCTGCAAAACCTTATTTGCTCCTCGCTCTGCTCGTTTTCAGAACGCAGTACTCTCTCTAGGCCTGGAACTGGAACAGATAAAGAAGTGTCTTATTAAGTTGAACTACTACTATATTCGATGGAGCGGGAAGATAGCAGCAAATTCCGGCTTTGACCGACGCAGCGGCCCGATAAGAACAGCAGCAGACGCCAGACGTGGGAGAAAGAAGATAGTGGGCTGTGGGCGCCTGCAGGAGTGCGGCGCGACGTCAGCCAGCAAAGTGTTCTGATGCTTGGCAGCTGTCTCCAGCCGAACCGGTGGCGAGCAGCAAAAATTACAGTCCACCCAACATGAGACCCAAGCGCCCAGGTCTTTTCTCACCATGCGTTGACCCATGCACACACAGAGAACAGTTCAAGCAACGCTCTGGTCTCGCGGGTGCAGCGGAAGAGCGTACTCAACGACAACGTGTGGCCGTGCTCAGTACAGTCAAGACGAGAACAGAAACGACGCCTCTCGAAACCTCTTCCCCAGCTACAGTTGAGAGAGGCGAAATGAGGCGGCATCGTCCCCACCAGCAGGACCGGCGGTCTTCTCCGCTTTCGACGGCCCGCGGGGCGTCGCGAAGTGGCGGAGACCGTTGTCCTCCTACCGGTTGGTGGTGTAGGTAGTAGGTTAGGTCCTAGGGTGTCTAGGGTTAGGGTTCCAGGTGTCGTCGGCGAGGCGGCGGCGATGACGGCTTCTTGGGTCTGGTCCTCTCTGTCTGCTCCCCGTCCCTTCGGCGTTCTGTTCCGGCGTCGATGGTCAGCCTGTGGAGGAGGGGCTTCCTCTGTGGAGTCCCTGTACAGGAGTTGTGCGCCGGCGAGTTGGTTGTGCGGTAAGTTCTCGCCGGTCTTTTGGGTCAGGGCGGCAGAGGTAGCTGATGATTCGTTGGTTGCTTGGTGGCTGGATCTGGCTCGAGTGTTCCGCGGCGGCGTCAGCCGGCGTTGGCGAGCTCGGATTCGTGGTCCAGGGAGCTCGGGGCGCGGCCCCAGCCGATGCGCGCTCAGCTATGGCTTCATCTCGTCTTTGGGGCGGGTGTCTTCTTCGGCTTCTACCAAAGCCTTTGTGCGAAGGAGTTCCTTTGGATCTTGGGAAGGAGGCGCAGGGGCTCGTCGGTGTCCAGCAGTGGCCGGCGTCGGCAGATCTCGTCGTCTTCGTGGATGAAGGGGCCCAAGGACTTGGTTGTAATTTCTTTGTTCTGTAGGGTCCTTTCTGTTATCTGGTTGGGACAACTGTCCTCTGTATCCTTCTGGATGTACCTGTACTTGTCTTTGTATGTTTTGCTTATCTAATATACAGGTATTTACCTGTTTGATAAAAAAAAGACAACCACGCGTGAATTGTTGCCTGTTTAAAATAGAGGCCTGTTTTTTTTCTTGATGAATGTTTATTGAGCTAGGCTTCTATGGAATGGACAGACACAACATATGTTCTTCATCTCAGAAGCTAGAGCAGAGCCAGACCATGTCGGTTGTAGTTTGTAAGCCATTAACAGAACAACGATTAGCATTGCCCATGTATAATATCTCCCTTTATGAGCGCAGCGTAGCGCGCCAGCCTCTCTAGTTCGCTCCAATGATAAATATCTGTCTCTCTCTCAGAGAGAGAAAGGGAAAGAGAAGATGGAAGGTAGAATGGTCCTGAATGAAGTCTCCTTTTCCTTCTTCCCAGTTAGATTCTTCCATTCCTGGGATAGAGCACCACCCAAGACCAACAGGTCGCAATTTACTTCTCTGAGCTCTGCTGCAGGATTTATCCAGAATGCAGCTGGGACGAAGGAGGAGGTCGTCTGAGGCCTGAGCCTCTGAGAGCTCCGGCGTCGGCAAATAAATTTCAACTAATACGCGGTGACGCTTGACGTGTGCGTTTGCTTATCTTTCTCCGCTGGATTGATTTCGCTGTTGCTGGTGAGGATGGTGACAACAACGCCTGTGAAAACAGAGGTTTTGCAATCAATGATAACTGGAATTTTTCTTAAAACCAAATGCATTTATAATTTCTAGCGGCATATAAGGAATTCCCCAACAACACTGACAATTGTGAATCAACACCACATCCACATCATATACAAATTCGCAAGTATTGGTGTGACTAGGGAAATTTCTTCGTGCAAGAAAGCATCATTATGTACGTATTGTTAAATAATGGAAGTATGGAAGTGGCCGAAAATGGACGAGACACTAGTAATGAGAGTATGGTGACAGCTATTGAGTTTCCAATGCTTTTGCGAACTAATATGTGGTAACTAGAGAGCACTGCAGCAAACTGACGTCCACAACATAAACATTCAAAAGTATGTTTTCTATATCCACAATATGTCTAGTATTCTCGTGAGGACGAAGCATTCACAATGACATCGAGCAAACTGAATCAGGAAACCTTTGCAAAGCAAACTTCAGGTTAGATCATCTTCATCTTCATCCCTTTTCTTCAGCTCATTCTTTGCCTTCAGTAGAAGAGTCGTTTTCCATGGATCCTGGAACATATACCTCATTTACATGAAACTGAGCTACTTCGTGTTACATTACACTACCCTAGAAGAGCACCTGCGGAAAAAGTAGTGAAATACCACAGAAAATTTTGAGCACAACTTACCAAGCGGGTCATGCTGTCAAACTCTTTGATGGCATCAGTAAACTTGGAAACATCTCCTTCATCCATAGAAGCTGCAAGATCCTGCATGCAGCACAACACAAGTGCACACTAAGGGATGCCTATGCATTTGTAATTTATCTGCTAGGACTAGCCGGTTTTTAGCACTCCACTTCAGATTACAGATCATACATGTTTCACAAAACTTGTGTGGTTGTGCCATAGAAAGTATAAAGAGTTCTATTATTCGAGCTAAGCATTTAATAATAGGAGTAGGTGCAATCTGGGACGCATGGTCATCTTGAAAAAGAAGAGAAAACGGAAGAAAGATGAACACAATGGGAATAAGCATTGTCTGGTACCACCAAAAGCTTGTATTCGTGTGTCCCTGAGAAGGTTGGATCAATGTCCTGCCAGAGGATGTAATGTTTAGAAAGTTCACAAACACACAGCTGGCAACTTGTATTTCAAAGGGAAACAGGTCGCACCTGGTAACGCTCCAAAGAATTGTTTACAGCAACAGGATCACCTCTACAAAGCTGGCAAATGCCTGCATTAAGCAGAATGCCCCTGACACTGTACTTGAGAAGGTTATTGTTGCATGATTTACGAGCTAGTTCCTCAAAGAGCTCTGTTGCTTCCTGGTACCTAAAAACATGGCACTAGCTATGTGAAAAAATGCACCATAGACTGCAGTCATGCATTCCTAATCAGTAAGTAAAAATATCAGAACATTCGGTAAAAAACTCAAGAAATACAGAAAGGTAATCACAATACAACTAGAAAAAAAAAGATAGATCTGCTACGTTGCTACATTTAACTGCCCATTTCAAATAATAAATACATATATCCATTAAACTGGTCTACAGAAGACAAACTATTCAAAAAGGGAAATTTGAAGTGGAACAAATAAGTTCACAATCACTAAGAACACATTCACAAATACACTACAAGAAATACAGAAAACACTCGTAAACATCAAATCATTTATCAAATCTGTTAAACTAAGTACACCAGAAGATTTCAAGACTTCAAGTTATTATAAAGAAAACCTACAAATCAAATTCTAACTAAAATGCATAAACAATGGCCGGCCTTCATGGTTTGACACTTTGACTTATATCCAGCAAAGACAGACAAGCAAAACAGTAAACAGCCAGAAGATGATTATTTGTCAAATACAATTATTCCCTCACTCTAGACAATCTTACATTATTTATTCATGACATTGACGCAATTTCTTATTATAAAAAGATCTTTGTGAAGTTTACTAGAGAGGAACGGATACCTTGAATCAGTTTAGCAGTGAAATTATAATTAAAACCAATTTCAATGCATTTTCTGTAAAAAAATTAAAATCACCTTCATCTTTTAATTTACCCAGACCAGTTGTGAGAATTAAAATAGGGACACTGGAAAGAAGCTGGGTACACATATTCACAATTTATTTTAGATACAATAAGAGGAAACAGCCAGTCAGCCAATGATCAAGTCACAAAACAGAATGTACAGACAGAGCAGACTTTTTTTTTTTTTGAAGCAAAGATAGAGCAGACTTTTGATTTAGAACCCAGCTGCAATGCCAAGATCTGAATTATTTAACAGCCTAGAGGGCATTCTCTCGGCATATTGTGAAGTCGTATAATAAGAATGCTACACACAGAAACGCCATTGTCACTGATAAAGTTAAAACTTACTTTTCAAGCTGGGCGTAAATTTCTGCAATTTTCTGTGTCATACTGTTAGCTTGAGATGACTGTCCCTCGCTGTCAAAGAGATCAGCAGCTCGATTAAGGTAAACTGCAGCATTCTCTAAGTCCTGTTCTTGCTGATAGATTTCACCAATGTCCTGAAATGTTTTAATTTAAGGCCATCATAATGATGTTTCCATATAGTAACAGGGATTCTTTTGTTCTCTTGGAAAAATACATAATATAAACATAATGGCCAGTATGGCCGTAAAAGAAGAGAGTAAAGTATAGGGATTCTAGATAATCAATAATGTATGACCTTGCTGTATCTTGCAGCCATATTCAGTCTGCCAGTTTCCAAGAAAAGATTAACAGCATTATTAAGTGCTTCAGCAGTATCTGCGTCAAAAAAATTATGGAGAAAGAGAGCATGTTCAAACATGAGCAGTCTGCAAGGCATACCATGGAAATCAGATATCATATGGCCTGGCAAGATTTCCGGACCAAATTCAATAATTGTTATGCCTTTCAAATTGCAGAAACAAATACCTATAATTCAGGAAGTCACACCACATATGGTTCTGATGTTTCTAAGTCACACAACAACAAAATTATTATTAACGGGATGTTCCAGCTTTTACACATAGTTTTGAGGTTTCGTATCAGAAGTGACCATCTATCTAACCAGAAGGAACACAGCAAAAAGCATAACTTGGTTAGTTTTATGAGGTTTTTTAGCTCCAATAATTGTTAATTCCAAAAGTTATGCATGAGCTATGGCATGGCACTGTCTGGTCCAAAATATATTACACAAATGTGTGTGAAATAAAGAATGATAAAAGAGGTAACAAACTTCTGTAAATACCTTGTGGTGAAAACTTTTTGTAGCAGTTCGCAGCCTCCACATAAGCAGAGGCAGCCTCATGCTTGTTATCTCCCTACAGTGTAAACATTGGCCAACCCTCATAATTTCGGACGAAATAGTAAAGGAAAAGGTGAAATGAGAGCTGACCAAACGAACCTGCAAATGGCAATCTGCAACTCTTTTATATACAGCAGCCGCTCTGTTCCCTAATAGCATTAGCATATATGTTACCTCATAAGGAATTGTTTTCTAAAAGAATCACGGAAGAGTATCACGTATACTACAAGCAGTAAGTGGAACAGGATGCAGAGGAGGATGGATAATTCTGTGATGGATATGGACGCTACAGTTCAAAGATTCGAAAATGCAGTATCCAACTGAAAGAATCGATTGAATGACCTAAACCGAAGTGAAGAAATGAACTGTCCAAAATCATTACTTTTCATTCCAGATCATGCAACAATTGAAATTGCAGATAGATTGCATCATCAGCGAGTTGAAGATTAGAATCGGCCTAATGTTATCGAGAATTTCATCAAAATCTCGTAATCCCCTTCCTCAAATTCCGTATCGAATAATAAACCTAGATCCCAGGAAACATGTTCCGTTCACGTCTCGGCGATCTCAACCAAGCCTCAAATAATACCAAAATCAAGGATATCATCCCCTCAACGACATCAACCGACACGGTCGGTACCTACATAGATGCTTTCAATGCGATCGAACCCACATTGATGTCGCAAAACTAGCTAGCGCTCGGAGGCGAGATTACAGGAGGGCGGAATAGGGAGGGCGGCGGCCTCACAATTCTTAGCGAGCTTGAAGAAGTTGCCTGCCTTGTCGAGGAGGTCGGCGGCGTCCTCGTGCTTGTTGCCGAAGAAGCCCCAGCCGGAGAGCTTCTTCTCCGCCTTCTTCTCGAGATCATCCCCGCGAGTCTCGTGGTCGCTCATCCCGCCTGCTGCCGGTGGCGTGACGGTGGTGCCGTGCGGCGAGGAAACCGGCGCCTCTCTTGGGTGGCTTGGACGGACCAAGCGAAGGAGAATTGGTTCGTTCAACGAGGCTGAGGGCGCGCGTGGGTGGGCTGGGTTCTGGTGAGTTTTTTTTATTTGTTGTTTTAAAATTAATATTTTTATTAATACCCTCTCTAATGCATATTTTGAAGATATGGTTTTTTTATCATGTCATACTGATTGAAGTGATACATAATACAGTCGTTTGTGCTTATATTTAATTTGAGTGGTTTTATCTTATATTTTCAATTTCTCCATCCATTTTTGTGTTGTTTTCTATGTTTTTGAATCAACATCTCCTATTGCATCTCCTATTGCGTGAAGGGGTTCTACAGACATTCTATGATAAAATAATGGACAATCATATCCTGGCCCACAGAACCAATCTTAAAAGAAACATGAGAATTTTTTTATCCTTCTTTAAAAAGGAAAAGAAACTTGTCTATAACACACTAATAAAACATGATTTTATTCAGAACATATCAAACAAATCCAATTTAGTTGACACTATGATTATAGAAAAATTCATCTAAGACACACTATGATCATTTAACTATTATTTTTAACTTTTTTATCTCGGCATAAATATGTACGGTTGTATTCTCTATCAATAAAATATAGAGCTATATTTTTTTGACTATTTTTATTATTTACTCATTGTTTTAATATTTAATTTATCGAGCAAGCCATCCAAACAATCGAAAAAAATCTAGCTCTATTTATAATAATAGAGAATGCAACAACTTATATTTGTGCAATGTTTCAATTTCTATCATATTTTATATATTAAAATAAAAAAATAAAAAAATAAAAGTTAAATAATCATAGTGTGTTTCAGACGAAATTTCCTAAAATAGTAGTATGTATCACCTAAATTCGATGTTTGATGTGTTCAGAACAAAATCACATTTTGTTGGTATGTTCCAAACAAATTTTCCAAAAAGAAAAGGAAGTGTCTCAACGATGAATGGTTCTAGTGGTGATACCACCACACTTTTCCATTCTACTTGAATGGTTCCTAGGTGATACCACACTGTTGTATGATATCTTCTATATTTTTCTAATAGGAAAAAATTGAAGTTATCTTTTTGTAACTATTGTTTTTGTGATTAGTTTTCATGACTTCACATGAGTTTAGGGTTTAATTAGTCAGCGTACTTATACATTCCAAAGCTGTTGCATGTTATCTTTTTCTGAAAAAAAAATCATAACTTGTTTGGTAATTTAATAATTTAAGGAGCGTAATTAACTTTCTAACTACAATTTAAAATTATTGGAACGTCACTTGTTATAAAATGAGATATGACAAATTTTCTACCGTAAAAACTTACCTTTGCGACTATTAGAATTGCATTGATCCATGAATAAAGATTTTCTTTGATTATTTGAAATCACTGTATAGTTTAACAAAAAACACTTCCACACATACTTTTTTGTTGAAAGGAAAAATCCTTTCAACCTGCCTCTACTTTTGTTCAAATTGAATTTTCTTTCATGAGTTATAGAACCGAGAAACCATGCTCCCTCAACTAACAAAATTATTTGTTTTGTTGATATGGCGTACACATATAACGAGTCTTATATGTCAGAATCCAATGCCCTCAGAGAGAGAGAGAGAGCACATGAACTCCGACATAGGGACCCAGTTCTACTTAGGTCACATCAGCAAAACCACTATGTAAAAGAACGGTGAGATGAGTACCTGGTTTTCATCCCTCAATCCCTTCATCACTGAAAACATGCAATCCAATGAGCTTGCAGACATGTGGCTTGCTTTCGGAATTTTCTTCTTGTCTATGTAACGGACTGATCAATTTCTTTTTTTTGAAGCCTTTTTTTTTTCTTTTCTACAACATTCACCCCTTAGACATTTCACCTCTCGCGTTTCTCAACTCCATCTCATCAGTAGTTGATCTTTTGCCATGCCACAACAAGAGAAGAAGAGGTGGGTGTGATGCTCTATGTTTCAACGATGAACTTGGGTCATCACACCCCACGGGAGATATTTCATCGAAGAAATTTTATGAAGATCGAATAGCATTAGAGCCCACAACCCAGACAACAGTCCAAAGGTGTCAAACTCATGACCAACAAGATAGGCAATGAAGAGTTGTGGGCTGTTTGGGCCTGGACGGTGTAGGCTCGATCTCAGTTCACATAGTAGTAGGTAGAGCTGGCCAAACGAGTGACCCGACCCGGCATGGCCCAAGCACAAATGATCCAGCATATTTAATTTTAGGCTGATACGACACGTGGGCCATATCAGGTCGTGTCATGGTAGCCCATGGGCTCAACTGACAGTTCATGACATAAAAATGATTAAATGTGTTGGATTGGCCCGATAGGCCCACTAGAACGAAGGCCTGTTATGGCCCATTTAGCCATATTCTTATCTTTAAGTGTTAAATAAAGAAAAAATAATGTAGGAATTGAGATCTGCACTAATAGCCTTACCAGGCCACAACAGCTCTTTGTTTATAGAGGAGAATAAAAATCTATTTAATATTTTGTTAAACAGGTGATGTCGTGCTAGTCTACGGACCATAAAATCTGTCCAAGCATGACCCATATTATTGTGCTGGACTTTTTTTTCCATGCTTCAGGCCAGACCACTAGGCACGGCCTGTTTGGCCACCTCTAATAGTAGGTCGTCTCTGTGTCCAACAAAAAAATCACAGATGATCCATTCTATTCAAACCCAAAATCCCGAATTCAACTAGCGGCAACTACTACTTGTCTCCCAGGTTCTCAGATCAGCTGCTTCTTTGCACCTCATAACCTACTTATGCCGCTCAAGGAACCAAGTGGGGGAATCATCCGACCACCGTTCATAGAGACAATTTCTTATATGCACTAAAAAAGTCACTTCTTTCTTTCTTGGCCTCTTTTGAAATAAACTTTCTTATACGGACAAAAAGTCACTTCTTTCTTTCTTGGCCTCTTTTAAAATAAACTTTCTTATATGGACAAGAAGTTAATTTTTGTTCCTTTCTTCACCCTTCCGTCAAATTGAACTACTAATAGTGTTAAGATAGGATCATATGACCATTTTACCCGTGACAGAAAATCAAATATTAATTTTGAGTTTGTTTTCGGTGATAATATCAGGGATATTATTTTTATGTCATAGTTGTCCAAAATATCTATGTTATATTTTTCTTTCATGTTGAAAAATATGATGCAAATATTTTATACAACTATAAAATAAAAAAAATCTCTGATATTGTCACAAATAGAGACTAAATGCTACAATAATATTTTATTTTCTACCAGGGGTAAAATGACCATTTCATCCCTCATTTAACGTCGTTAGTAGCCAAATCTAACAGAAATGCCAAAAAAGGAACAAAAATTAGCTTCTTGCCCATATATGGAAGTTTATTTCAAAAGTGGTCAAGAAAGGAAGAGGTGACTTTTTTAGAGCAAAAAAAGTTTTCTCTCCTATTCATAATACACCCTGTGGGACGTGGTATTTCCAATTTGGCAAATTTGCCCTAGGGCACTCTTCAATAGCGGTATTTGCCACAACACACTACTGAAAATTGCCTAGAGGGGAGGGGAGGGGTGAATAGGCAAATCTAAAATTCCTGCGAAATTGGACTTAAACAAATTTATCAGTCTGACTGGCAGTGCGGGTGATGGGTATCAGCAGTGCTGATGGATGAGCACAGTCAAGTGAAAACTAGGTTTAAGTGGTTTCACAGTTACTAAGTGATATTTGGCTACAACAATGATAGAAAGGAAGCCCTATAATAATAAGAGACAACTAAACAAAGGCTACACAAGTAGATCTAGTAATTTAAGTAAATACAAGAGCAAACCCTAGAGTATGAATAAGTAAACAACAAGTAAAATAAGGAGCACACAGAGACATAAGATTTGTTACCGAAGTTCGAGCTCACAAAGAACCCTACGTCTCCGTTGAGAAGTCCACAAAGGATCGGGTCTCTTTCAACCCTATTCTCACTCAAGCGACCACAAAGATCAAGCTCAAATTCTCCACTATCAATTCCCTTATGGGAGGGTGATACAAACTTCCCGAGGCGTCACCACACAAGTTGGGAGCTCTACGAGCACTGCTAACTGTCTAGGAGTAAAGCTCCAAGAGTAATAAGCACAAGTCACAAAGATGATTAAATCGAATGCTCAAGAGTGGAATGGTGCTCTTTTCACTAAGAAACAATGGCTCACTCAAATCCTAGCTCAAAGAATAAAGCTTTGACTTGGAGAGGGAGAGTGAAGCTCAAAAGTGCCAAATGATTTTCAGGTTAGAGAGCTATGGCACGAAGTGGGGTGAAGGCCTTATATACAAGGGGCTCAAAAAGAGCCGTTGGCCTGACAAAACGCCCCGCACCGGCACTACCAGTAGGGTTTCTGACACACTGTCATAGATCGCAGACAGGGAATGGGCCCGCACCGGCACTGCCGATCAGGATATCGGCACTGCCGGTGAGGCAGCCACAGAGAAGAAAAGTGGTCTCTGGAGACCTTGACCGGCATTGCCGATCGAGAAGATCGGCACTGCCGATCGCAGTCAGCCAGAGAGCCCGAGGAAAAACAGTCTGTGTGCAAGGGGACCGGCACTGCTGATCAGAAGACCGGCACTGCCGATGAGCTACAGCCAGAGCCAGACAGAGTGACTTTCTGGGAGGACCGACCGGCACTGCCGATCAGGGTGATCGGCACTACCGATGAGCAACAGCCAGAAAGCCAGAGAGAGCAGCCTTCTCTGGAAGGAGAGACCAGCACTGCCGATGGAGCCATCGGCACTGTCGATGCTCGCAAGACAGAAGTCAGAGAAGTGACTGGGCCTAACAACGCCTCTGGAAAGGGGGATCGGCACTGCCGGTGGAGACCACCGGCACTGCCGATGTAGGCAAAAATAGAGGGCGACAGAGGTGGTTTTTATGGGAAATTTAAGCATTTGACTTTATCACATTTGTGAATTATACCCCTCTTGATAGTACGGTTTACCTATACTCAAGAAATAAAAATAAAAACTCCATGATCTTCATTCTTGGTAGATTTTAGACTTTCAATTAGAGATAAATGACCATCTCCTTTTCCCTTTTTATTTCAATACCTTTCATTCATCAATTTGAGATAGTCATCTACACACATGCTAAACAAAAACATTAGTCCATTCTTAATTGTATTGACGTCAATCACCAAAACAAAATTAAGGGCCTAGATGCACTTTCAATCTCCCCCTTTTTGGTGATTGATTACAATACAACTAAACTTTAGAGAAAATTACAATAACATTCATTTTGTGATATAAAAGACATGTGGAGCTCCCCCTAAGTGTGTACATGTGACAAGTAATAATCAAAGAATAACGATGCACATATTTAAAGAAAAGTATGAGAGCTCCCCTAAAGGCATGCATAAGAGTCAATTTGCAACAATTAAGCAATAAACCGAGAAACAATGCAAATGACAAGAATTTTCACACAAATGCATCTAGAGATCGAAAACCAACAATACATCATCACACAAGACATGAATGGCACAAGAACTCATAAAGCATAATAGAGGTTTACAAGAACAAACGTAGAATTGTTTTACAAACCACACGAGTACAAAACTTGTTCATCACTCTCACACCTCACAAAATAATAAGACTAAAGGAAGTACTTCTCCCCCTTTGGCATCACAACACCAAAAAGGAAAAAGCAAAGACAGAGGTACACGAAGTCACTCATCCGCACTGTCAGCGTCATCGTCCTCCTCATCATCATCATCTGCCGGCTGGACCATCTGTGACGCCTGAGTGTAGAAGCCCCATGGATCATCACAGGAGGTGATATCTGGCAGGGGAGTGAGCTCCATAGGGGGTGGCAGCTGAATACTAGCAAAGGTGGCGAGAGCAGTCATATCTGATCTTATCTGAGTAAGCATCTCTCGTTGCTCGCGCACTGCAACTGTTGTGTCCCGGCACATGCAAAACATTGACTTGATAGCACAGGTGACCTTGGGCGAGCGACGGCGTGGGGCAGTTTAGGGCCTACTGCTGCTGCTGAAGTCGTAGGGGCATCTGTGGCCAGTGGAGGTAGAGATCCATCCCTGAGAGGTGTGGCAAAGAGAGGAAACCTCTTCGACGTGGCTGAGGGATGCTTGTGATCACAAATGAACTGACAGCCCACAACACGCAGAATCATCTTCATGATGAAAGGATCATAGATCAGAGAAGCCTTGCTAGTGTAGGAGTTGTAGAGGATCTCTATCCATATGAAGTCAAACACACTGAATGGCTCTGCTTCCTCTCTCATAGCAAACATCATGGTCTTAGTGGAGCTCAGAATATGAGTGTGATCCCCCACCTTAGGAGTCAAAGTCACTCTAAGCATGCTGTTGAGAACCCGAAAGTAAGGCGTCGTGCCATGGTACGAACCGAACTCAACCCCATGCTTAGGGTCTACATAGCGGGCGTCATACATGAAGGCCCACTCACTCTCCTCCTGAGGATTGAAGATGGTTGCGTTGGACTTCGTTCTGTCAGTCTCATCAAAGCCAAGAATCTGAGAAAAGTTGAAGTATGTGACAGTGAAGCGGTTACCCTCAATAGTCCAGTGCAGCTTGGAGTCCATGTGATTCTCCTCTTCAAGCTCAATCCACAGAGTGGAGTAAAACTGGGCAATGATCTCATCATTTCAGTGCTGATGCAGGCCCATGATATCTATCAAGTTCCTCCTGTCACACTCTACCCGTATCAACTGAAAGGTGGGATCATTAGCTGTTGCCATCCTGTCCTAGTCAATGCACTTCATGGGAGCAACTCTGTGAGTGGTCTTCTTCAGGATGTTCTTGTACCAGGCAACCTGAGTCATGTCCCAAAATCTGACATCTGTGATGCCTGGGTGCTTGGGCTGGGTCCAGGGGTTAGTGTGGCGGTACTCTCTCATCTCATCCCTGGATAGCACCACTGGGATCATGAACTACTCAGACACCTGAGGTGCCAACATCTGATATGTGACTGAGGAGCGCATGGGTCCATGGACAGACTCATGGATGACCTCATCCCCAGACTCATCACCCTCCTCCTCACGAGTCTCATCCTCCCGCTGAGCCTCCTCTTCCTCTTCGTCTTCCTCTTCCTCTGAGCCTTCCTCACTCTCCTCATCAGGACTAGGAGAGGGAGAGCGAGGTGGAAGGGCTTTGACTTTGTCCTTCCCATGACCAAGGCCAAGACTACATGAGGTGGCTAGGCCGGAGTCTCCACCTCTGCCCCGTTTGCCACCTCCACTTCGTCAAGCAAGGGGAGAGGCAGCGGGGTCCAAATCCTCGTCGGACTCACTGGAAGTGCCTGAATGCTTCTCCTCTTGCCACCTGCCATCTGTCAAGGAGAGGAGAAGTGGTATGAGAAAATTGCATCAACACAGTACTGAACTGTTGTCTCTGTGCCGTGACCGGTAGTGCCAGTGGGTTAAACAGAGAGCATTTTCACGGTTGGCCCAACCGGTAGTGCCGATCAGTCCAAACAGACTATGCAACGGTTACTTAGGGTTTCAAAATCTCCCGATCGGTTGTGCCGATGGGGCCATCGGCAGTGCCGACCGAGGGGGGATTGAAACCCTAAAACCACTAAAAATTGAAATTTAGCCACTAAAACTCTACCACATTGCAGGGGTGACTAAATTACTCCTAGATGAACATCTCTATCAAGTGAAATTACGCAAAAACATGGGGCATTGCGAGATTCAAAAATACCTTCAAAAATTCCTTCAAATCCGGGAGGAGATGGAGGAGGGAAGATGTAGGAGTTGATTTAATCCACTTCCTGCTTGATTCCACGAAGATTTGCATGGTTTTGGAGTGAATTGGCTTTGGTTAGGGTTGGAAGAGAGAGAGAGGCGGCGAGAGAAGTTCAACTAATAGAGGGGGCTCAGTCCCATGAGGGGGGCGAGCCGATTTCAAACCTCTGGTCCCGCATCGACAGTGCCGGTGCGGGTCAGTGCATAGGGATACATCCCTCTTCGTTAGTGCCGATGGTGGGCATCGGCAGTGCCGGTGAGGGAAACTCGAGGGACAAAAGTCCAAGGCAGAGAGCCCTCTCTGATGGACTGGCTATCGGCAGTGCCGATGGGAAAACCAGTAGAGCACAGAAGAGGATAGAAGAAGTTTTCAAAATTGGTTTTTGATGAACAAGAAGACATCTTGACATCATATGGTCAACCAACAATCAACAATACATAACGATGACCATATTTTGACAAGATTTGATCTAGTGATCAAGAAACAACCTCAATAGCAAAAAATAATATATTTTTGACATAAAGCAATGATTTTTGTGATAGTAAGACAAGCACCATTTAGATGTGCATATCCTCTACACCACATTACTAGAGTCAAGAATATTTAGTTTACTCCTAAGATAGCAAAATCTCTTCTCATCTAGGGGCTTGGTGAATATATCGGCTAGTTGATCTTCGGTTTGCACACGATTAACTTCTTTATCCCCCTTGATAGAATGATCTCTCAAAAAGTGGTGGCGGATATCTATATGCTTTGTGCGCGAATGCTTAGCGGGGTTGTAAGCAAGCTTTATGACACTCTCATTGTCACACAGGAGAGGAACACTGTTCAACTTATAACCGTAGTCCCTTAGTTTATCTCATCCAAAGTAGTTGTGCACAACAACTACTGGCTGCAACATACTCCGCTTTGGCCGTGGAAAGTGCAACGGAATTTTGTTTCTTGGATGACCATGACTCTAGGGACCTACCCAAGAATTGGCATGTCCCGGAGGTGCTCTTTCTATCTACCTTATCCCCGGCATAATCCGCATCGGAATAGCCTAATAGGTTGAACTTTGAACCCTTGGGGTACCAAAGCCCTAGGTTGGATGTGTGAACCAAATATCTCAAAATTCTTTTTACAGCTACCATGTGACACTCCATTGGAGCGGCTTGAAAACATGCACACATGCACAGACTAAGCATGATATCAGGCTTAGATGCACAAACATAAAGCAAAGAGCCTATCATGGAGCGGTATACCTTTTGATCAATGGGCTTGTCCCTTTTGTTCAGGTCGAGGTGGCCATTTGTTGGCATGGGAGTTTTGATGGGCTTTGCCTTGTCCATATCAAACTTTTTCAATAGATCTTTTGTGTACTTGGCTTGACATATGAAGGTCCCCTTCTTGAGTTGCTTCACTTGGAAGCCTAGAAAGAATGTCAATTCTCCCATCATGGACATCTCGAACCTCTTGGTCATTATCTTGCTACACTCATGACAAAAAATTTAATTAGTAGAACCAAATATAATGTCATCGACATATATTTGGCACACAAATATATCATTGCCAAAACGCTTTGTGAAGAGAGTAGCATCGACCTTGCCAATGATGAAACCCTTCTTAACAAGAAAATCCCTAAGGCATTCATACCATGCTCTTGGAGCTTGCTTAAGCCCATAGAGCGCCTTATGGAGTTTATAAACATGATTAGGATACTTTGGGTCTTCAAAGCCCGGTGGTTGCTCCACATACACCTCTTCCTTTATTGGCCCATTGAGAAATGCACTTTGCACGTCCATTTGGTACAACTTAAAATCATGATGAGTAGCAAAAGCAAGTAATATTCTAATTGATTCAAGTCTTGCTACGGGGACATAGGTTTCATCAAAATCCAAACCTTCCACTTGTGAATACCCCTTTGCCATGAGCCTTGCCTTGTTTCTTGTCACAACACCATCTTCATTTTGTTTGTTGAGGAAGACCCACTTGGTTCCCACAACATTCTTGTTCTTTGGTCTTTCCTCCAATGTCCATACTTTATTTCTTGTGAAGTTGTTGAATTCCTCTTGCATGGCCATCACCCAATCCGAATCCTCAAGTTCTTGTTCTACCCTAAATGACTCCATAGAAGAGACAAAAGAGTAATGTTCACAAAAATTACTAACTCGAGATCTAGTGATTACCCCCTTATCAATGTCTCCAAGAATTTGCTCGACGGGGTGATCACATTGTACATTTTGATGCACTCTTGGGTGTGGTGGATATGAGCTTCCTTGACCAACATCTTTATCAACCTCTTGATCATGTCTTTGAGAGTCATCACTTGATGCTTGTTCATGATTCCCAACATCGTCATCTTGACCACTTGCATGATCAATTTCTTCATTTGCATGATGTTGGTCTTGTCTAGGGAGAGAGGGTTGATTTTCAACACTTGATGTTTCTTGTGGTCTCACATCACCAATGGCCATCCTTTTTATTGCATTTCTAGGAGCTTCATCATCTACATCATCATTAACAACTTGCTCCCCTTGAGAGCCATTAGATTCATCAAATGTCACATCACGTGAAATTTCAACACAACCGATGGTTTTGTTGAACACACGATAGACGTGAACATTTGACCCATAACCAAGCAAGAAACCTTCATCAACTTTTGGATCAAACTTTGAAGTCTTGGGTTTCTTGTTTAGCATAAAACATTTGCTCCCAAAAACATAAAAGTAAGAAATATTGGGCTTGTTACCGGTTAATAGCTCATATGGTGTTTTCTTCAATAGTCGGTGGAGATACAACCGGTTGGAGGCATGGCATGCGGTGTTGACGGCTTTGGCCCAAAAATGGTCGGAGGTCTTGTATTCATCAAGCATTGTTCTTGCCATCTCAATGAGTGTGCGGTTCTTTCTTTCAGCCATCCTATTTTGTTGAGGGGAGTAGGGTGCCAAAAATTCATGCTTGATGCCTTCTTCATCAAGGTATTCCTCAACTTGGGTGTTCTTGAATTCGGTGCCATTGTCACTTCTTATTTTCTTGATCTTGACTTCATGCCCATTTTATGCTCTTTTCATGAATGTTTTGAGCACGTCTTTAACTTCATCTTTGTCATGCAAAAAGAATACCCACGTGAAGCAAGAAAAATCATCAATAATTACAAGACCATATTTGTTACCACCAATGATTATATAGGAGTGGGGCCGAAAAGGTCCATGTGCAACATCTCTAATGGTCTTATGGTTGTCATCACGTTCTTGGAGGGATGTGAGCCTCCAACTTGCTTTCCTGCTTGACATGCACTACAAATTCTATCTTTCTCGAAACACACATCGGTTAGTCCTATGATGTGGCCGCCCTTTTGGAGTTTGTGAAGATTTCTCATACCAACATGGGCTAGCCTTCTATGCCACAACCACCCCATGTTGGATTTTGCTAATAAGCATGTACCAAGTCTAGCTTCATTCGTGGAGAAATCCACAACATAAAACTTTCCTTTAAGCACACCCTTAAAAGCAACCGAGCCATCACTCTTATAGACGGTCACACCACATTCGTTGAACAAGCAATCCTAGCCCATTTTACAAAATTGCAAAATGGACAATAGATTGAAGTCAACGTGATCAACAAGCATAACCTTAGAAAGTGAATACGAAGGAGTAAGAGGAACTTTACCATAACCTAGTACTTGTCCCATTCCATTGTCACCAAAAGTAATGTACTCATTTTTGTTTTGACTTGGCTCAAATGACTTGAACATCTTTTTGCCTCTGGTCATATGATTGGTGCATCCACTATCAATCACTCAACTTGACCCTCCGGAGACATAGTCCTACAAAATAAGTTAAGCTTTGTTTTTAGGTACCCAAATTTGCTTGGGTCCTTTCACATTAGTCACAAGTGCTTTGGACACTCACACACAAGCCTTTGGTCTCTTGTTGTGTGGCCCAACATATTTGGCAAACACACGACCATGCTTGTTTCTCATGAGCACATATGAAGCATCAAAGTCATAAAGAGTGCACAAGTAGCATTAGGCATATTAGCATGAGAATCATTAACAAAAGAAGAATGGTTAGTGTTCATGTTCTTGACTTCCTTCTTTTGGTAAGATCATTCCTTTGTGAACTTAAGGAATTCCTTTCCATTCTTGTTCTACCTAGCATTGTGCTTGACACCCTCAACATATCCAATGCTATCCATGACATTTGGGTGCCTAGAATATGAGTATGTACCTCTTGCATACTTTGCCTTTTTGTCATCAACAACATTTTTCCCATGTTGTATTTTGCTTTCAAGTGACTTCACTTGCTTGTTCAAATCATCAATCAATTTGACATTAGTAGCACAAGCATCAATATCAATATTATAACACCTATCACATCCATTGCTAGTGGAGGCATGAGAGGAATTGTTGGTTGAGAATGTGAAGGTTGAAAGTATCTTATATTGTTCTTCAAGAGACTTATGAGTCTTTTCCAAATCCTCATATTTCTCTTGAAGTTCATCTTTTGTGCTTTCAATACTTTCACATGAGGTTTTATTTTCATTGAGGGACTTGATTAAATTTTCATTTTTCTTCCTCTCATCTTCTAAGAGCTTCTCTAATTCAAGGTTTCTTTTCTTTTCAAGAATAATCAATTCTTCTTGTTTTTCAAGAAGCTCCTCTTGCCTATCATTTTCTTTCTTTTGTCTTTCAAGCAATTCCATAAATTCAAGCATTTAGGAAGTGAAGCATTAACAATATCATCATAATCATCATCACTACTACTAGCATAAGAGGAATGCTTATATTTAGATTTTGATACCTTGGATCCTCTTGCCATGAAGCACTTGTGAGTGTTGTCATCATCATCATCACTCAAGCTTCCAAATAGAGAGGTGTTGGTGGGAGTGACTCCAACGGCAAGTGTAGCAATGCCTCCCTCATCCGAGTCAGATTCGGAGGAGGAAGATGATGAGGAAGATGATTCATCGGAATTCCATTCTTGGCCAATGTGAGCTTCACCTGTTCTATACTTTTTATACTTCTTGTCTTTCTTGCTATGTTTGTCTTTCATTCTTTCTTCCTTGTTCTTCTTCTTTGAACATTCCGCAATGAAATGTCCTTCTTCACCACATTCATAGCAAGTTCTCTTTGACTTTCTTGCTTTGCCTTTGTCATAGCTTTTGTTCTTGTAGTCATCCTTTTTAAGGGATGACTTGAATCTTCTCACGAGCAAAGCCATCTCATCATCACTATCTTCATCACTAGAATCAACCATTTTCTTTTTCTTCTTCTTGTCCTTCTTTTCATTAGTCTCATGAGAGGCCTTGAGAGCTATTTCTTTCTTCTCCTCTTCACCTTGTCCCAACAAGGTGTTCACTCTTTTTGCTTCTTCATCTCTTTCCTTGTAAGTGAGCAATCTCCCTAGTACTTCATCCGTACTAAAGTTCTTGAAGTTTTCTTTCTCTCTAACAAAGTCACAAGTATTTTGATTCCATAGTTGCAAAGCAAGAAGCAACCTCTTGTTGACCTCAATGGTGTCAAGTTTGATTCCTAGAGCTCTTCTCTTGTTCACAATTTCCATAAGCCTATCATGAACTTCTTGTGGCCCTTCACCGGCCTTCTTAATGAACAAGTTGTATTTCTCTCTTAGGATGTCTTCTCTTGCCTCTCTCACACCCTCGGTCCCTTCATAGATGACTTCAAGCTTCTTCCAAATGTCACGAGCTTTCTTGATCCCCATCACCTTTTCATACTTTTTTAGTGATAGGGCGGAAACAATGGCGGATGCGGCTTGATCATTGTGATTGAGCTTGATCTCGTCATTAGTGGTTGGGTTTTCTTCATCTTCCAACTCAAAACCATGCTTCACAATTTTCAAGATTGGTCTTCCCATAGACCCCAAGTATAGTTCCATTCTATGTTTCCAATGATCATAGAACATGCCATCAAAGTGTGGTAGTTTTCCGGATCCACTACCAATATACTTATTTTTGAGTTCGCCATAGTTGAATTGGGCATTGTTGTATCTAACTTCCGAGTCATCCTTGTTACCCTCGGTCCCGGAACCGGATGTTTCCGATGTAGTCTTCTTTGGTTTTTCCATATGCTTCGGCATTTATCTTCAAGCAGTTAAGCCTTCAAGAAGATCCTGCTCTGATACCAATTGAAAGTTGTCTAGAGGAGGGGGGTGAATAGGTAAATCTAAAATTCCTATGAAATTGGACTTAAACAAATTTATCAGTCTGACCGGTAGTGCCGATGGCCACTGCCGGTGGGTGATCGGCAGTGCCGATGGATGAGCAGACAGTTGAGTGAAAACTAGGTTTAATTGGTTTATTGACTATAACAATGATAGAAAGGAAGCCCTACAACAGTAAGAGACAACTAAACAAAGGCTACACAAGTAGATCTAGTAATTTAAGTAAATACAAGAGTAAGCCCTAGAGTATGAATAAGTAAACAACAAGTAAAATAAGGAGCACACAGAGACACAAGATTTGTTATCGAAGTTCGGGCTCACAAAGAACCCTACGTCTCCGTTGAGAAGTCCATAAAGGACCGGGTCTCTTTCAACCCTATTCTTACTCAAGCGACCACAAAGATCGACCTCAAGTTCTCCACTATCAATTCCCTTGCGGGAAGGTGATACAAACTTCCCGAGACGTCACTCTACGGGCACCACTAACCGTCTAGGAGCAAAGCTCCAAGAGTAATAAGCACAAGTCATAAAGATGATTAAATCGAATGCTCAAGAGTGGAATGGTGCTCTTTTCACTAAGAAACAATGGCTCACTCAAACCCTAGCTCAAAGAATGAAGTTTTGACTTGGAGAGGGAGAGTAAAGCTCAAAAGTGCCAAATGATTTTCGGGTTAGAGAGCTATGGCACGAAGTGGGGTGAAAGCCTTATATACAAGGGGCTCAAAAAGAGTCGTTGGCCTGACTGGACGCCCTGCACCGGCACTGCCGATCGAGCCATCGGCACTACCGGTAGTGTTTCTGACACACTGTCATAGATCGCAGATCGGGAATGGGCCCGCACCGGCACTGCCGATCAGGACATCGGCACTGCTGGTGAGGCAGCCACAGAGAAGACAAGTGGTCTCTGGAGACCTTGACCGGCACTGTCGATCGCAGTCAGCCAGAGAGCCCGAGGAAAAACAGTCTCTGTGGAAGGGGACCGGCACTGCCGATCAGAAGATCGGCACTGCCGATGGGCTACAGCCAGAGCCAGAGAGAGTGACTTTTTCGGAGGACCGACCTGCACTGCCGATCAGGGTGATCAGCACTGGCGATGAGCAACAGCTAGAAAGCCCGAGAGAGCAGCCTTCTCTGGAAGGAGAGACCGGCACTGCCGATGCTAGCAAGACAGAAGCCAGAGAAGTGACTGGGCCTAACAGTGCCTCTAGAAAGGGGGATCGGCACTGCCGGTGGAGGCCATTGGCACTGCCGATGAAGGCAAAAACAGAGGGCGATAGAGGTGGTTTTTATGAGAAATTTGAGCATTTGACTTTACCATATTTGTGAATTATACCCCTATTGATATAAACTTCATGATCTTCATTCTTGGTAGATTTTGGACTTTTAATTAGAGATAAATGACCATCTCTTTTTTCCTTTTTGTTTCAATACTTTTCATTCATCAATTTGAGATAGTCATCTACACACATACTAAATAAAATATTAGTCCATTCTTAATTGTATTGACGCTAATCACCAAAACAAAATTAGGGACCTAGATGCACTTTCAACTACTCAATCATGTCTTTGCTAGAACGTACTTATTTGCTAAAACACACTTACGAGAATATAATACTGAATTCTTAGTGAGAGAGCCTTTTAAAGGACAAGAATACCCGTGCTCCTAGTTTTAGCATATTATTAATGTTTCTTATAACAAATATTAACATGTCTTCAATTATTATTAACCAACTTCACATGTAATTTATAAGACACTTAAAAAACTTTTTCATAAGACAAAGAGTCATCGCATCAATTTGAAATCCATATATCTTGGAGCAGGGTTATGACTATTAACGTTTCTTCAATTATTAGTATCTAACTTCACATCCAATTTATAAGATACTTAAAAAAAATCATAGGACAAAGAGTCATCGCATCAATTTGAAAATCCATATATCTTATAACAGGGGTATAACAAATATTAACGTTTCTTTAATTATTGTTATCCAACTTCACATCCAATTTATAAGACACTTAAAAAACTTTTCATAGGACAAAGAGTTGTCGCATTAAAAAACTTCACATCTAATTTACTATAAAAAACATTAACAATATGCTAAAATTAGCAATAGGGGTATTCTTTGTTCTACTGTTTAATCTATACACCTTATTAAGAGAGGTGAATTCGTCTAGATCAGATTTTGGTGTCCGCCCTGAAGCCACCCTGTCCGCACATCTTACGATCAACGCTCAGGATAAAAACCAGCATACCCTTTTGCTGTTTTAAATCTTAGTCATCCGTTTCAGATCTAGCGCTCACGATTAAAACCAGCGTACCCCTTTGTTGTTTTAAATCTTAGCCATCCGTTACAGATCTAGCGGCCGATATCGCATACCCCTTCAGGTTAAGTGATACTTTGCAGATTGGCCCCTGTTCTTTGTGAAAAGGCCCCGATATTTTACTGTACTTATGTTTTACTGAAAATGAATGGTACAAAGCACCCAGAATTCAATACTTTTCATATAAGTCCCTATTATTTATGATATTTGTGTGTCAATTTTTGAAAAGGATTTCTTCTAACAATAATGATAATTTGTAGAAACGTCCCTATATACTTTATTATAATTACTTAATACCCATAATTCAATACTTTACCGTTATGACTCGGTTTTCTACACTATTATGTAATGTAATTTAAATTATTTCTATTTTTTATAAATATTTGTGTTATTATTTGAAGGTTTTCTTACTTTTTCAATGCTTTAATGTTCAAGCTCGTAGCAATGCACGGGCATATTGCTAGTTGTCTTCTATTCGGAGCCATACAATATTTTATTAAGGAGTCATACACAGGCTTAAACTAGTGGAAGGATATTTCTGTCATTTGAACAGTTCTACTATCTCTTTTAAATGATTATTATTAAGAGTGGTTTCTAATAACCAAAATAAAAAATGCTCTACAAGAAATACTATCATTGAAGAGAGTGGTTTCTAGCAAATTTTGCTTCCAATTTAGTCTTCGGAGTCAAGGTCAAGTAGGTGGCGTCGGCACTCGGCAGGCACCGCGTCAGCCAGAAAAGCGCGCACCAAAAGGGCCCGACCCTCAACAGCGACGCGCTAGTGCTACCTTCGTTCCGAAGCTTCCTCGATCCTTTCGTCAACGAGTCAAGTGCAAGCAACCCAAGCGGCGGCGGCTTCCTCAGCCTCCCCCGTTCCCCTTCTTTCGCGACTCCCAGTCCTAACCGTCTCCGAACCCTCTCCAAAAACCTGATCGTCATGGCCTTCTCTGCCGCCGACGCGCAGGGAGAAGATGCGCCGTGTGAGGACAAGCCCGGCACCAGCGGTACGTGCGATCTTCGAATGAAAACGCAACCACACAGCCTCCGCCTCATTCTGTTTCAGTTTGTGCACAGTGCACTTGCGCGCACAACATTCTTTCTGAAATACCCTGCTCTGACTACTACAACTGCTGCGGTGTAATTTTCGATCTTCGACGGCGTAGGGGCGTTGTTTCATTCAATGCGCGAGTTGTGCTGATACAGTAGTTGTATAAAATTTTCTAATTGGTTGAAGTAATCCCTTCCCCGCTGTTATAGTTCGACTAACAGATGTATAAAAGTAGATAAAGCGTAAGGCCGTACCTGTGTGTGTGTGCGCGCGCGCGTGTATTGTGTAAGTGTTTGTGTGTTCGCACAAAAAAAAAAAAGTGTGTGTGTTAACATCATCAATCAAAAGCTGGAGAGGGAGTATGTGGCTTATTGAGTGTCGAGCATCTTGTCATTAACAGTTTTGATTTGTCAATCTCACATTGTGATACTAATTCTCGCCGTTCCTCATTCAGTTGACAACACATACCAGCATGACCAGCCCGTCTACTTTCCAGAAGAACTAGTGGGCAACTGGTTATCTTTCTCTCGTCTTGGCTTATATTATAACTACAAGATCTCGTTGCGAGGATGTTTCAGCGCAGCTACTACACCCACCGATATAATCTTAGCTGTCAGGTGCGACTTGGGACCTGAATTCCTCTGCAACTCTTTTAAGATGGGGGGTGTTCAAGTCACCATTGAATACGCAGGCATCATGCATCTGAATCAAGAACAGGTAAATATATGGAACACGTGGTCTTTCCTGTTTTTATTTCTTTTTTCGATGTTCATGTTTTCATTTTGAGGTTCCTGTATTTATGATGAGGGGCACATGCAAAAATCATTCTGCTTCAGGTGATTTATGCCAGAAGGTTCCAGACGACCATTCTTTCCTTGCTTATTAGCAAGGATCATTCTGAGGTCAGCGATGCTATAAAAGACTTCCATGAACTGCAAGTGTCTATGGGGGTTGTCTATTTACTCCTGCCTTCAGTTGATGGCAAAGTTGATTGGTGCAATATTAAGTTCTCAGCTTCACCTGTATATGGTGAAGCTACCGGCAAACATATGAGACACTGTCATGCCTGCAAAGATGCTCACTTACTGCAGACAAAAGATGGTCTTTACTGTGTGTGCATGCTACAAAATTGTGTTGTGTACACTCCTCATAACAAATTGTTCTATATTGTTACTGGGTTTCTTGACTTAAATGCAAACAGCCTTTTGCATTTGAAAGATGGTAGTGTCAACTACACAAAGTATTTCGAGACGAGGTACAAGTTTGTCCTTACTTTAGAACTTTGTATGCATGCATCTTCGTTCTTATTTTGTATGCTTCAGACATGGCCTACATTTAACCTGCAAAACTCAACCACTACTGGCTGCCGGTGGACTATTCACAGTGCAAAATTGCCTCCACAAGGGCTACAAAAGAGGGAAAGGTTATTTTCTAGTAACACAACTATATTGTATTATTGTTTCCTTCTGCTATCTTATCCCCTCCATAATTTCACCCTAGCACCAATAGAATCATGAATTAGTTTGTCTAACCTCCCATCTAATCTTATTGATAAAAAGATTCAATCTATTTGAAGTGAAACAAATAATTAAAAGTTTTATCCATATGTGATAAACACAGACATCCTATACGTAATAACAATTTGCATATCCAAAAGCATCTGTCCTGAGGAATGATAAATGCGAACAGGCCTTCGGCATGGTGGTGAAGGTGCCCGAGTAGCAGCCGACCGGTCGGGGGTTCGAGCCCCTGATCTTGCACCGGTGCGGAAAAAAAAATTCTCTTACCTTTCCCAATCAAAGCACTAGATAAAAAGACTCGTGCCATAGCTCACACGGCCAGCTGAGTTCCTGTGTATAGTTGGGGAGGGAGTTCGGGTATTTTCTCGATCTACGTGAGAAGGTCTTCTTCTTAATAAAATGCCCGGGGGCCGTCATAACCCCCGCAGGTCGAGTTTGTTATAAGGAATGATAAATTATTTCTCATGCTATGATTAAGATTTTATAAATGTAGAGCAAATGATAATGAAAAAGTATTCCATTTCCATCTTCAGTTATTCTTCCTGGCATTTATCTTTGTATGTAAGCAGGTTTATTACAGAGGTTAGTGAATGAAGGCACCAAGATAATAAGTTAAGCTTCTTGAGAAGCACCAGAATCAGAATCCTGTACCCATTCGGGAAGGCCTAAGCATTTCTTGCCTTTAAGCTGAAACACAGGCAATGCTTTAGTAATGACATGTAGTTTGCCACACATTAAAGAACATGGAGAATGAGATTTGGAGTTATAGCTTCCCTTTAATCCAACTGCAATTAATATGGTTTCGTATATTACATTGACTTGATATCATATTCTTTGCTTCAGAACCTGGCGATAGAAATGGTGTTGAGTTGCCCCCTGAACTCTGCAGAGTAGTGATGGCACCGGTGTCAGCAAATACTTTGCGTGTCTTCACATTTGTTCCTTCCATAATGTACCGCATCCAGTGTATACTTCTCTCTGTCAAGTTGAAAATCCAGTTGGGCCCAAGAATGCAACAGTTCAACGTAAAAGCACTGAAGGTTCTGCTTTCCTAGCAGTCATCTTTTGTACTCCACTAGTAGTAACTGTAGTAGGTAGGTAGTAGATACTAGTCAACTAACTGTGGTTATTTGCTAGATATCACGCCCAAGGAAGTAAATAAATCGTGTCAGTTGGCAATGTGCTCGTTACAGTACTAGCTATAAAGATTCAACTTTTTATTCTGTAGAAAAAGGGTTCTAAACTACTGATATTACTAGTTTGTTCTTTGATTAATAATTACACTAGTTTGACTCCAATTAAATTTGAAGTTTGCAAGTTGCGTAATTTGCAGATTGTGGAAGCACTTACAACAACGGAATGCCAGGAGGAATTTTCTCAGGAATCATTAGAAACACTTGGGGATTCTTTCCTCAAGTATGCTACAAGCCAACATCTTTTTAGCAAATACAAGCATCTTCGAGAGGACATGCTAACCTCTAAGAGAAAAGAGTTGGTCTCCAACACAGCTCTATGCAATCTGGCTTGTAGCAGAAAACTTGTGGTACTGAAAATCTTACTACCTATCTACATAGTATCTGTATCTTATCGATTAAGGAATTGATGTATATCAGCTGGTTAAACGTTTTGAGTGAACTAGTTGGTTAATGAAACTCAATATGTATCAGAGATCAATTCCTGAGGTTAGGACCTGATTCATTATTTTTTAAATAAAATACTTTTTCACATTGAGTCATTTTGATTATGGGAATATTATGGGAAGTGCATTTTTTTTTTTTTGCAAACAGACCTTACATGAGACGTGAATCGTATTTCTCTGTTATCTTACATTCAAATGATAAACAGTATTGTTTGCTATTCTTGTTATCCAGTAGTGTACTACCATGTTATGCCATGAAACTCTAATCCGAATGGACAACCTTTTGCTACCGTTAAACTGGCTACTCTGTGCTTTATTGGTGCATCTGCGCTAACTACATGATTGTTTTGGCAAACTTTTGAAACAATGCAATATATTGAATTCCTAAGGATGAGGGAACCCATGGACACAAAATCCGCGTCCCAAGAAATTTTAGATTATTTTTCATTTATTGCAGAATATAAGTTTATTTATGTGTTACTATGGCTGGCAGAACTTAAAACACTCATAGCTGTTTTTTCTTGTATGGTAGGGATTCATTCGAGGTGAAGAGTTTAAGCCCAAAGGTTGGATCATTCCAGGTCTAGGTTATGATAAATGTGGTAACAGCAAATTTTCCATCCCATGCTCCAATGATATGTACAGTCTGAAGAAAATATCTATAAAAAGCGACAGAATAGCAGATTCAGTTGAGGCCTTGATTGCAGCATATCTCAGTCTTGGTGGTGAGCATGGTGAGAAAGCAGCATTTCAATTCATAAAATGTCTAGGAATGGATATAGAACTACATATTGGAATCCAAGATGAATGGAAAGTTACAACAAAATCTGCAAAAAACGAAGAATTCATTAGTGCTAGATGCTCAGACTTGGAGGCAATGCTTAGTTATGTTTTCAATGATCGTTCATTGTTAGTGGAAGCATTGACGCATGGTTCCTTCAAGGCTGTTGGCACTTCAGCCTGTAATCAGGTTAGTCTCATGATTTTCGATGGAACTGTTTGCATTTTCTCCTGTTTCATCAGGATTCATCAAGAACCAATATTTTTATAAATAACTATTAAGTTTGTATGTACCAACCAGTTGAACCCAAAAGCCTAAGCTGATGGAAAAAGGTGGGCTATACATTTATACTTCAACACTTCCTCTCACGTGAAAGGTCTTAAAGACCGTAAAAGTGGAAATAAGAGTAATAATACCCCGTCTCATGTGAAAAGTTGCCGCAGACCATAAACGTGGAAAGTAGGAGCCGGCAGCAATTTTATTTTATTTAATAAATTGTGCCTGCTAGTATTCAAACTCGAGACCTTTGTCTCTAATGCCATATTAAGTTTGTATGTACCAACCAGTTGAACCCAAAAGATTAAACTGATGGAAAAGGGTGCATTTATACTTCAACAATAACAATGTTTTCATAATTACTCCCTCCGTTGTAAAATTGTTATCGTCATTTACTTTTTTCACTATCTTTGACCATTCGTTTTATTCAAAAAAATTTCAAAAAAATGTATTTTCTCATAATTTATTTTATCATTAGATAAAATTTAAATGTAACTTATAACTTTTTCTATTTGAATAAATATTTTGAATAAGACGAATGGTCAAAGATAGCGAAAAAAGTCAATGATGACAATAATTTTAAAACGGAGGGAGTATTATTCAGTAGCTTTGTCCTGCAATAGCCTAGGGAAAATTGCCCCATCAGAATTAGTAATGATTTTAATATATATTTTATATTACACAGTTCATTATTTGAGCAAAACAGTTCGAATCAAGCCAAAACGAGTATCCATCTGAGCCTATTGTACAGTAAAATAATATGAAAATTACATTGGCCACTTCTCAGACATTCTCATTGTCCCTGTCGACTCTGACAACTGCAGCCTGTGGTGAGTGGGATAGTATTCTTTTTGTTTTTGAAAAAAAAAAGTATTCTTGTTATGGTTTCTGTGTTTTATAGCAAATGGTCTATTTTTTTAATTATTCACCAAATCAGGTTTAAGAGATCGTCAGGCAAATGCTCCACAGTTACAATGGGTAGTAGTCCATTTAGCCTTTTACCTAAACTGGCATTACTCTTTTTGTTTAGATTTATATTCTATGTTATCTTGTGAGACATTTTTTTAAAAGAAAAAGGATGGAATAAGTATAATGTTCAACAGGTGGTTTTCCTTTGTGTGTTGATAAATCATACTCACAAATGAATGACTTCTGCGGGTAACATACTTACAAGTTTGCGTTCACGTGCAGAGGCTTGAATTTCTCGGAGATGCTATATTGGATTACATATTAACTGTATACTTCTTCAAACAATACTACCCTGCATGTACACCAGAATTGTTGACAGATCTGCGAAAAGCTTCCGTGAACAACCATTGCTACGCACATGCATCTGTTAAAAATGGATTGCATAAGCATTTTCTTTATTCTGACCAACAGATGACAAAGGTGATTAACGATCTTGAGAATTCTGGCCGATTGTTTTCGGGCCCATCACATGGATCGGAACCTGGCACTGGTCTACCTAAGGTGTGTCAGTTTTAACTATGCTTCAGTTGTATATTGCATGGTTACTGTTTCTGATTTATTAAGGAAAAATTGAGCACAGTCGTTGTAGTGAAAATACTGGCTAGTAGTTCCATTCAGCTCTTGCTTTCTTTGTTCTCATTTTTCTCTCACGTCATACCGTTGGTTCTGAACAACAAGTTGAATTTTTTGTGTTTCCTACATCATTAAAATTTGTAAAAGAGAGAGCCCTGGCAATATAAAAAAGATTGTAAGATGAAGGTGAATCAATTTACAACTGATCGTATGACTTGTCTCCCTTTCCAGCTCTCTTAATCTGAATGCAACTACAATTTAATTTGTTTACTCGTAGGACCACCACCTGCAGGGCTAAGTCTATTGCTTTTTGTGAAACACAGTACCTTGCAGATTTGATTGAATCAATAGCTGGTGCAATCTACCTCGACAGCAAGTGTGACAAGGAGAAGGTCTGGAGAGCCACGAAACGGCTTCTGCAACCTCTTGCAACTGCTGAGACTGTGGAGCGTGACCCCGTGACAGAACTGAAGCAATTGTGTGAGCAGAAAAATTACCC
Source organism: Eleusine indica (assembly GCA_030378355.1). Classification (NCBI taxonomy): domain Eukaryota; kingdom Viridiplantae; phylum Streptophyta; class Magnoliopsida; order Poales; family Poaceae; genus Eleusine; species Eleusine indica. The sequence continues at coordinate 32,918,144 of CM059498.1, read as the reverse complement.
TGCACCATCGTACTCTACAACTGTCAAGGATGGGGTGACAACGGTGATTGCAAAGGTGTGGGTTGCTGGGGCACTGCACTCTTGTTCTGGAACCAGAACAGGTCGTAACAAAGATGCAATGAAGTCTGCTGCAAAGGCTCTGCTCAAGAAACTAAAGGCTGCAGGCGTTCCATGATCTTCTGAAGTGCTGGCAAATGATCGTTGTAGACTTAGTTGACACAGTTCCGTGGAGGTTATTTTGCCTTTGGTCACTAGAATTCTGACAAATGTTTCTGCTGTTCTCATGTACAGATGATGGAAATCGGGTAATAGTAATATGTGTAGTAATATGTTTCAGCTGCATTGAAGTGTTTTTTTAGAAGTGAAAATATTTTTTCCTTCAACAGTTCCTGGGGGAACCTCTCCAGCTCTGTTGAAGCCTCTCTGCTCTCCCCTCTTCTATAGTACGAACTCGTCTTCTTTCAGGGTTGTTTCCCCGCCATCCCAGCCGTCTCTGGCTTGTCGCCGGCATCATGCATGGTGTGGAACCCATCATTTGTACAATAGTAGTGTAGATCTAGTGTTCTTTAGTTTTTTATTGGAGTTTTCCATATGCTCGGTGCATCATTGTCCTTGCGATGGTGATCTCTTCTTCCTCGGCGCTGGTCTGGATCTCCTTGAAGGTATTTCAAGTGGAGGATGCCTTTTGTGATCCCGGTTGGATTCATCCTTCTTTCTAGTTTCTTTTTCATAGTTTTGGAATAAATTTGGTGGATGTGCAGTTGTTATCATGGGTGTGCGTATTTTCTTAGAAAATGGTGTTAGTTTGCGTTCCATTTACATAAAAGATAATGTAATATGTGAGATTCTTGTGAAATGACAGTATTATATTTTACTAAGAGTTAATCGTGAAAACCACCCTATAAGTCATTTTGTTATAAATTCTCACTCACGCATTGAGTTTTGTTCCAAAACCACTTCAATTTGCACATGTTTAATTTATTCAACATATTTTTGTTTATTAGAAGTAGCCAATGATGTTCTTATCGAAAATACAAAATTCTAGAAGTATAATCTTTATTTTTTTTATAAAGAACTAGTTTTTTGCACGTGATTATTTATCCATGCAACATATATACTAACAATATTTTATTAATAAATACACATCTAATCATCTACACTTCTTTATTTCGGAGTTTTCTTCATAAGAAGGCTTGCACATGCAATACATTTTATATTATAAAAAATTACAGAACATCAAAGATAATGACAATATAATTTATGGTTAAACTCCATTTAAATATAATAATAATCATCTATGAAATCAATATCATATGTCACGTAATTACATAACGCATTGTAATTTATCTGTTTCTGCAACCTAGACACACTATCCAATCTACACGGCTAATTGCCATGCTTACCTAATGCTAATGCACATCAACTAATATTGTATTTTTTAATATAGTAAAACAAATTGTTTGAACAAGACTACTTTCACTTAGCAATCAAGAAAAATAGAATTGACAACACCATGTCATAGAGTGGTATATCATGAACTGCATTAACCATATATATGGGATATATACACACTTACCAACTCCCAACTTTGTGCATGGTTATTGAACAAGACCAAAACCTAAATCCTACGTCTAAAAATACCATGCCTAAAAAGAGTTGTGCTTACTTGCAAAGCCAATTTCGCACCATATCAAAACAGGCCTGTAGCGGCGGTTAGAAAAGCTCTGCGGCGGTGGGCAGGCCACCGCGCCGCTATGCAATCGCAGCTATAAATAAGCGTTTGTAGCGGCGGGTAGCTTGTCGCCGAAATAAACCGTCGCTATAGATAACTTTGTAGCGGCGGTTGAAGATGTCAACCACTACTATTTAGCTAGAGCAGTAGCGGCGGTTGACATCTTTAACCGCTGCTACTTTGCTCGATCAGTAGCGGCGGTTTACGTCTTCAACCGCCGCTACTTGTTATTTTTAAAAATAAAATAAAATTCAGTATATATACAGAAATCATAGCATATGAAATTCACAGAATACAAAATTCACAGAATATATAAAATATTTCACCATAGTCACAAACTTCTTAGAATATACTCAGTCACTGCATCACTGTCACAAAGTATGTGCAGTTGCATCAAAGTCACAAATGTCTTATATGAATACTAATGCATAGTTATCATCTTTTTTCGACACATTGGACTCATATGGTGCTCTCGAACCAGTCCACTCACAAAGAGACCTATGGTTTATTGCTAGTTCACCGTTTGAATGAAAACACTTTCCTTCTGAACTAATTGCCTTTCTTAAAAGAAAATGACAAAGAGAAGCTACTACTAGATACATGTTAGTTGTACTCAAATAAACACGTTCTCATCGTTCTTTTTTATCTTTGCTTTCTATAGTGCTTTTTCCCTTATGGCTTTCTGTATCACATGAGTAGAGTATGTTAATATAAGATCTTAAAAATCCACTGTAAAATAAAGTAAAATGGACATAAACAAATTAACTTACCTCTTCATCAAACTCCTCAATGATATATTCCAGATAAGTGGTCGAGCTAGACGTGAACACACACGTGTAGTAGCCATAATGCACACTTTCTCGTATTTACTTATAGCACTATGTAATAGAGAACACAAGTTAGTTACACTTAGGACCCTGCACTTAATAAAATTATGTTTAGGTCCTAAACTTTTGCAGAAATAACTCTATACTTTTTATTAATTACATTTTAGTTCTAATATTTTTACACTTTAATTCTTGTCATTTTATAAAATTACAAATAGGTCCCTAAAACTTCAAACTAGCATAACTTTTCAACCTCTCCGATTTAGGTGACTTTCAACCAAATAGTGAACCAGAGCCTTGTTCTTTTGCAGAAAAAACCCTAGAAGTAAAAAAAATTGTTTTGGTCCTAAATTTTTATAGAAACACCCCTACACTTTATACTCAAATAAGCATATGTTATATAGAACATAAGACAAGGTTCTCCTAATGAACGATACTTCAAAAATAAAATTACATGATGCTTGTATTAGCCTTGAACGACTTTCCTTGGCAGTGATCGGTGTACATGTAGGGCATTCCAGTGACAAAGGAGAGTCTTGCTTCTTAGACTTTAAATTTTTTTGGATCTATGAAACATGGCACCTCGTCATATTGATTATAGTCATCTCGATCCTCCACATTCTCTACTCTAATGATTCTTTATTTACCTAGAATAACAATGTATTTCTTCTCGTCCTTTGAATCAAGTACATAAAACACCTGTTCCATGGTCGTGGCAAGTATCCAAGGCTCATCTTTGTGACCAACATTGTTAAGATCAACAATTGTGAAACCATATTCATCCACCTCGATGCCATTAGGGTGCTTCACCCATTTGCATTTAAATATGGGAACCTATAAATTTTCACCGTAGTCTAGTTCCCATATTTCCTTAATGTACCCGTAATACGAGGTCGTCTGGTCCTCTTCGTCAATGGCTTCTACTTGAACACCGCTATTTTAATAGTTGCTCTTCTTATCCTTCTATTGTGTGTAGAAGGTAAAACCATTAATGTCGTATGCCTGAAAGGTAACCATAATTCCTCTCGGACGGTTAGCTAACTTTCTCAACATTTTCTCTTCCATGGACTCGCCACTTGGAAGGTCTAGGGAGATAAACCATGATGTGAAAGAGCGCTTGTGCTTGTTTATGATCCATTCATCCGTTGCATCTTTATTGTTCCGGTGGAGCTCTAACAGATGTTTGTCAAAGTACAGTCCCATAATCTGTGTCTGTTGCAATACACTGAAATGTGCTTGGTCCACGAGTTTGAAGTCACGGTAAATGAATGATTTACGTCCTTTGGTACCTTTTCTAGATAATTTACCCTTATGATGAGATACGGGGAGACCAATTGATCTGCTACCATCATTAATGTAATCTGAGCAACATTCGATGATCTTCTTAGTTGTGTAGCCCTTGATCATAAAATCCTCTGGATGTGAAGGAGTACATACATAGAGTTTCAATACATACATGAACTTCTCAAACGGAAACATCTTATGCAGGTAGATAGGGCCCAAGGTAGAGATCTGGTCAACAATATGAATCCTGAAATGTTCCATCATATCGAAAAAGGATGGAGGGAAGACCATCTCAAGTATGCACATTGTTTCTTTCATGTGGGTCCGTAGGTCATTTAACTCGTCTTCAGTTATCACCTTCTTCGATATCGCATTAAAGAAGTAGCAAAGGCGAGTTACAACCAACTTTAGCCATGGCGATTTCACAGCTCGGATAGCAATAGGAAGAAACACCGAAAGCATTACGTGGCAATCATAAGTGTTGTACCCACTTATCTTTAACTCTTCCATGTTTACAAGATTCTTGATATTCGATGAGAAACCCGTTGGTACTTTAATCCCACTGAGGCACTTACAGAATGTTGTTTTCTCCTCAATCGTAAGGGTGTAGGCTGCTGGGGGGAGAAAGTACTTTTCATTTGCTCTTTCTTGTGGATGGAGCTCTAGTCTTATTCCTATCGCTACAAGATCTCTACGTGCACTGAGTTCATCCTTTGTCTTACTAGGTTGGTCGAGTATAAGTCTGCTACTACTGTCAAATACACCCTTCCCAATATCCATCCAGTCGAAGGCATGATTCACTTCCAATTCTTTCCAATAATTTAAATATACGAAGAAAATAGATTTTTTCTTAAACAACATAAGACCTTTTTTCTTTTTGACACCCTTCACCGGCTCTCCAAAAATAACACTGATATTTTTAACAAGGTCAAACACGACCCTGCCAGTCCAACGTTGAGGTTTTGTGTCATTCTCAACTTTGCCATCATAGTGTCTTGTCATCTTGCGATACCTGTGTTTTGCTGGTAAGAATCAGTAGTTTCACGTGTACACTAGCTTCTGAGATGCTGAAAGGTACACATGGGATGTAACATCAACGCATACGAAACATGCCACCTTTCCTTTGACCTGCCCCAATAGCACCCTTAGTGCTGGGGAATCACTTATCGTGCAGAAAATAATTGCTCTGAGCGTGAAGTACTCTCTTAGATACTCATCCCATATACGGACCCCTTCCAACCACAATTTCTGTAGGTCTTCGAACAATGGTACTAAGAACACATCTATGTCGTTTCCATGGTGGTCAGCAGTAGGTACTTATGCTTCTGGCATAACCATGGTGGAATGTTGTACATTGCTAGTATCACTGGCCAAGTGCTATGGGTTCATCCCATTTGTACTCAATGCAAACCATAGGTTCATTTCCTCACCAAAGAAGTCTCGATGATTCTCATCGAACTTTTTCCACTGCGTTCCATCTGCGGGATGCCTGAGCTTACCGTCCCCCTTGCGTGCATGCCATGTCAACATTGCCGCATCCCTAGGGTTGGCGAACAAGCGTTTGGTGCGATCGACCACAGGTAAGTACAACATGACTAAGGCAGGAACCTTACTATCATCACTATTATTGATGATAGAACTTCTTTTCTTCTTTCTTCCCTATTTGGTATTCTTCACGCCACTATCAGCATCACAATTGTTGTTCCTCTTGTAATGGCTGCGTTTGCACCTTCGGCATCTCATAGCGTCCCGATGCTCCTTTCAATACAATATGCAATGGACACGCGTGAATTTTCTGCACACCCAACAAAAGTGGCGAAATCAGCTTCTTAGCAAGGTATGTTGTTCTTGGCAACAAGTTGGGCTTTGGCAGCGCATCGAAAATAAGTTCCAACAAATCTGTGAAACTAGTGTTCGACCAGCCATGCATGGCCTTCAACTTCATCAACTCAAGTACAGTACACAACACGGTGAACTCTTTACCACATCCCTTAGATTTCTCATATAATGGATCCTTTGATGCCTTCTCTATTCTATGAAATTTTTCAAGCCCTTTTGTTGTACCGGCATGATCAACACCTACGACTCAATGTGACATAACAACTCCTCAACATCAAAATCAGTTTCACCAGGCGACTCTGTCGCATCTGCACTAGGCGAATTGATAGCCTCGACTTCAACTTCAATATGCTCATCAAATTCCATATCAACCACACAGTTCTCACCATGTTTTGTCCATCTCGTGTACCCCTCAACAAAACCCCTCCGCACCAAGTGTGAGTTGATTATTTCTATATCATTCTACAGCTTCTGATTCTTGTAATCAAAACGCAAACAATATATATCAGTCGTCCCTTCATGTCGAGCATGTTGTACGGCCCCTTCCACAAATTTAGAGGCTTCTCGTAAAAATATTGAACCCGGTCTCAGTGCCTCAAACATCCAAGATCTATCCATTACGAACGACCTTGAACAAGAACCAAAAAAATATTTTAAATTATAACAAAAATATTAAACATTCATTATATATATATATATATATATATATTGAATAATAAATGCATGAAGTGAGAAATATTATGTAAGGTAAAATGAAACAAACATCAAATTATTCTATATATTATTTAACTTTCATCAAGAAATAATAAAAATGAATATCCCTCTTGCCCTAACACTCCCTCTCTCTTCTAGTAACCAAACTAGATCTAGATTCCCATTGACATAAAAGAGACTAGATATAGTAACTTTTTTGTGTAGTAATGAAAATAGATGATGTATGCCTTCATAAACTTCAATTACAACCCAATAGAACCATATAAATCAAACGAATTTAGCTAAAATTTTATGAAAACCTAACAAACTTGAAATGTAAAATTGAAATTGATTTCAATATAATAGCACAAAAAGATGTATGGGATGAGTTCCCCTAACCTCAGAGAGCAAATTTCTGCATAAAAAATGAACTCAAAACCTCCCCCCCCTTGATTTTCATGATTTGTCCAAAATTTTGGGCCACCACTATTCGAGTGAGGGTCGGAGCTGTCCGAACGCGGCTTTTATAGCCTGAGCACTTTGTAGCGGCGGTTGGCATTATCAACCGTCGCTATAAAGTTCAGCCATTTATAGTGGCGGTTAACAATGTCAACCGCCGCTATTGTCTGCTCTTCAATGTCGGTTTGTATGGGGGCAGCCCCCATGGGATCTGTAGTGGCGGTTGACTTTGGCTTGCACTGCTATGGCGGTTTGCCTGCCGCCGCTATAGGCCCTATTTGCGGTAGTGTCGTCAACTTGTACAATACAAGTTATTCCACTCTAAGCATGACTTTTTCAGTTCACAACAGAAAGATAGTACAATGCTTAGATAGTGCCTGCTTAGAGTAACAGAACAATACACCTAAATGAAAAAAAAATACATTCATTCTAGTTGAACTTTTAGAGAGTACAATGCTTAGATAGTTCACAACTATCGAAGAAAAAAAATTGTACAACATTTCCTAGCCATTGTTGAACTTTTATCCTTGTCATTTTTCTTTGCAGCCTGCCCATCTTTCTTCCCATAACACTGTTGCAAGTTCATGTCCATCCAGAACTTGTGCACATATTTCTTCCAAAAAATAATTGGCATAAATGCATATTCACAATCCATATGGGCACAAACTAATTTCATCCATTGACATTCAATTACAGAGAAAACAATAATGTTTCTTGCAGGAATGCTTAACAAATAATAATTTGGAAAGTACCTTTGTGGTGTACCTTCAATTACGATTGACTTTTCCTTTTCTCTGTTTTGACACCACATGTGCAAGTTTCTGCTTTACATCAGAAGTGGTGCTCTCATCGTGATGACGATCTTTAGCAAGTTTAGCTTTTTTTTTCTCCTAGTGACCATCTCATCTCAGTATTTGAAATTTCGTACTGCATTTTGACTTCGGTTGCTGTGTTTTTGGAGTTAACTTTCTGTGCATGTACTGGTACTGCCTTAGGCATACCAGGCTTTCCATCAGTATCATGGCATTTGTTTTTATCCTAAAATTCTGGAAAATCATTAGGGGTAACATCAATAACATATAATCAACGTTAACAGAAGAGATGTTTCAAAAGTTTAGGATTTAGGGATACAGCACTGTCATGCAGCTTAACATCTCCATTGCATCTATTCAAAACAGCCACATGACAGACAAATGTAAATGCAAAAAAAAAAAAGAACCACTATATCCCCCTAAAATACATCCATTGCATCTAAAGTATTTTAAAAGATTAGAAATAAAAAATTAATAACAATAGCATGTTTACATACATATCAGCTAGCGTATGTAGTGCATCAAGAGCTGTGCTTTTTTATGACCAAATTTAGCTTTATTGTTTAGTGATCTTAACCTCATACGATTAAATTTTTTTTAGAATACGCAGGAGAGCTGCGTATCATTGCATTAAGAGAAAAAGATCCGCCCCTTACAAAACTCTACTACCTCACTCCGGACCGAGCTGTGAGGGGCTGTTACAACATATAAACGGTTTCTTATCACACACGCACTAGAAAGGGGTGGGACCTGACCACACTAACTCTACCAGGCTGACCTAAACCATCAGCCGACTCAAGACCAAGAGCTTGCAAGCGTTTAGCACCTGCAAGGCACCACAGATGGTGCTCTTCCTTGAACATTCTAAGAATGTGTAAGCTTCATGACCATTGATGATTTGATCCCCGAGGTATGGATGTTTTGGTGATTAATGACAACTATAAAAATTATAGGCTAAAATCTACATGAGTGTTGTCTATGCAAGAATCATCTCTAAACTCTACTACAAATCTTATTGATGATGGTTGCATTGGTGATTGATGACAATGACCGCAAGCATGGAGGCTTGATGAGCTTGATGGAGTCTAAGGATTGATGGAGATGGATCAAGACTTAGGACAAGATATGGAACAAGTGTTTGGAACACTTGTCTAGCTATTAGGGCTTTGAGTCCATAGGAAAAAATCGGACTATCAAGAGGGTCTAGGTCATGTCTCTTTAGGTCATGCTAGTTGGTGATGTGTGTGGATGTTCAGTGAAATCACAGTAGATGACAGTGGAGAAGCCAAGGAGCTGTTGGAAAAAGCCGAGAAACAAAGTCAAGCGAGGATGAGAAGTTCAGCTTCTGGACAAAGAGACCGGACAAAAGGTTAGTAGTGACCGGACTGTACGGTCATCAGAGGAGAAGGCAGATCAGAGAGAAGACTTTGCGAGAAATCTGTTTGTGCTGTAGACCATAGAGACTAGACGGTAAGGTCTACAGACCGGATAGTCCGGTCTGTGTGGGTAAAGCACAGAACAGAGAGGAAGCATTTTGGGAGCTCTCTGGAATTGACGAACAGGAAGAGACCGAATGGTCTGGTCGTATATTTTGAGCATAGTCAAGCCAACGGCTATGGGAGCCATTCCAGCAGTGACCGGACAGTCCAGTCAGTGTGTCCAGAAAGGTGATCTCGTGGAGCAACAACTAGTTTGAGGTTGGAAGCCTATATAATTTCGTTGCTGGGGTCTTGGAGACTCCTCTTGGCCAGTGGAATTGCTAGGAGCATTTGGTAAGAGCCATGAGGAAAAGAGAGGAGCACTAGGAGAGGATATTGGATATCTTAAGAGTGCTATAGAGAGTAACTTGAGCATCTATCCACATCAAAGGCTAGGGTGTCCTTTAGGGTGTGACCTAAGTTGTTATTCTTGGTCTATGGTGAGACCTAGACCGAGTAGGTGCCGGTGATCAAGCCTATCATGATTGTGCCATCCTTCGGAGACCTCAGGAAAAAATCATGAGCATTTCTTGATCCCCTGTTTACTATTCTGCAATGCTCTAGTGAGTAGGTTGGATTGTGGCTTGCATAAGCTAGTGTGTTTAGCTTCTGCATTTGCACTCATCATGAACACTAGCATGTGTAGGATCTTGGCCTACTAGAATTGTTAGGTTGCAACGATTGCCAGATTTTAGTGGTGTGAAATTGAAGTATTCGAAATCGTGATCAGCTTACCGATTCACCCCCCTCTCTCGATACGCCTTCGGTCCTTACAATTGGTATCTGAGCCAAGTGCTCAATCTAGAGGCTTCACCGCCTTGAGTAAGGATGCTGGGAGAGATGAGGAGTGTTCCCATATTCAATGGTGAGGACTACAGCTACTAGAAAGCTCAAATGCAAGCCTATTTTGAGTCCCTTGATCCAGAGATATGGAAGGTGACCCATGACTTGGATGCGGATGTAAACCCACTTGAACCTGAATTTATTAAGCACAATGCTAAGGCCAAGAATGCTCTGTTTGCATGCATCTCTTAGGATGTGTTTGCTAGATTGGATGCGAGTTCAACAACACATGGTATCTGGACTGAGATTCAGGGTATTCATGAGGGTAGCAGTGATGTGAAAGAGGAAAGATACTATGTGCTGAAGAACAAGTACGATAACTTTACCTGATTGCCACATGAGAAGGCTAACAATATTTATTCTCGTTTTCATATGCTAGTGGAGGAGATCAATGCACTTGGGGATGATTTCAAGCTCAAGCATGTTGAGGTGATAAGAAGATTTGTGAGGCTATTCAAGGACCCCAAGTATGAGTCCATCATCACTTACACCTTGCAAGGTGACCTCAAGACCAAGACAATCAAGGAAGTGCTAGGGAAGATCACTGCTTTTGAGAGCTACCAGTTGGGTCTGGATGATCCTCAACCATCCAACCTAGCTCTTCAAGCTAAAAAGCAAGAGCTTACCAAGAGCAAGAAGAGCAAGAAGAAGGTGGTGATTGAAGAAGATAATGATGATGATGAAGATGAATTAAGTGAGGACTTGGCTCTTATCATGAAGAAGATGAGGACCTTTAAGAACAAGTTTGCCTCCAAGTCCAAGAGAAAATGCTTCAACTGTGGCTCCAAGAATCACTATGTTTGAGATTGCCCCAAGCCAAAGAAAGAAGCATTCAAGCCCTAACTCAAGTGATGAAGATAAAGATAAAGAAGAAGACCCCAAAGCCAAGCAAAAGAAGAAGAGGTACTTGAACATGGACAAGGGCAAAGCCAAAGCCAAAGCCAAAGATCTCAAGAAGAAGTTCTCACGTAAGGCTCTTGTTGGAGAGTGGACAAGTGACAACTCAAGTGAAATATCCTCTTCCTCAAGCAATGATGAAGAAGTGGCCGACCTAGCCATCATCAAGACCACTGTTCTTCTAGCTCTTCCTCCACCTCCCATGTGCCTGATGGCCACAAGCCAACTTGGGGAAAGTAAGGATGAGAGCATCGATGATAGTGATGATGAGGAGCTCTCCTGCGCCGAGCTTTGGAGCATGCTTGAGCAAACCTGCGACATCATCATCAAGAAATCCAAAATGTTGGAAGTGGTAAGAAAAGAATGTAAGTTGGCTAAAGACCGTGTTGGTGAGCTTGAGAGTGAGCTTAAGGACCTTGTCACATCTCATGAGGCCCTAAACAAGAGTTATAACAAACTCAAGGGTGATCATGTAGAGCTACGTGAGAAGTACGAGACCCTTGAACTTACTTTTGAGGCAATCAATGTTGATAACTTTGCCTCTCCCTCCTCTAGTTCATCAAAGAGTGATGCTTCTACTATGTGTGATGAACTAACCACCTCGGTCGAGGTTTCTTCCATTGAGCCACTTGTTTTGAAGGAATATCACAAGCTCAAGGAAGAGAGGAAGATGGTGATGGATGGCTTTGAGAGGCTTACACGTGGTAGAGCCATCCACGAGGAGATACTTGGGAGAAATGTTGTGAACAACGTCTCTTACCGTGGTCTTGGCTCATATCTCACCGCCATCGACATCATTAGGGTGAGTGATTCCATTCTCGCTTGGGCCAAGCCCCTACTCATCGATGACTACTATTGCGAGAGGTGCTGCAAGGATGGCCACACCATCAAGGATTGCCTATGGTGAGAAGTTCCATTATTTTGCCTAATGCTAACTTGTTCCATGAGAACACCCACTTCAAACTTTTTAGGGACAAGGGTGGCAAGGTTAAAGAAAAGGATTTGGGACCACCGAACAAGAAGAGAAAGGTCAAGAGCACATGGGTGCCTAAGTGCATTGTTGATCTTGAGAGGTCAACAAAGTATAAGTGGGTGCCCAAGAACAAGACCTAGATGATGATGGTGGTGGTGGTGGTGGTGGTGGACTGGGAGCTTACTTGAAGATCAAGTGAAGTCCACTGTTGGGTATTTTATGATAACATAATAAATCCGCAAGCGTACAGATACCGACGTAGCTTTCACCCAGGAGTATTCCAAGGTATCGAATACTCAGGGAACGTGTGTGCCTAATCTTTAGTTCTAGTTCAACCAAGGGCACCAAGATAAATACGGCTCTGGGTAGAGAGGATTCCTAATGGTTATAAGGTCCTAATCAAGGTAAGAGCACTACTAGATTACTTGCATTGGGCATCCGATTTTCCCTTGCATCCACAATGTGATTCCGGCCAAGAGCCTACTGCGTAGCCGAACATGGAGAATTTCAAAGGACAGATAGGGCTGTCACCACCTACTGCCTACCTCTAGCAATCCGTGGACTATGTGATAAACAAAGGTAACCTACGGTCTAGACACCACGTCTATGCTTTCAATTACTCCCTTAATCTCTCGCTACGATGATATAAGACTAAGGTCTCTAATTAAATAGAGTGCTGAGCGAGCAAAGCAACTAAGTGTGAAACTTACTTAAAAAGGAAACTTAAATACCAAGAAAGGAATCACAAAGACTTATTAAATATGGCAACCACCTGTCGAGGTACAAGCGTGGAGAAGAGGTGGACAGGCCCACTCCTCCTCCGGACTTCCCCTCACTCTTTTCCTGTTTTCTAAGCACTTTGGCAGTGCTAAAGCCTTTAGTAAATGGAGTACTAAGTTAATCTTGAAGTGTGTGTGAAGTGGAGCCACTCCCCTCCTTATATAGGGTCCAAAGGCGATTCCTAAGGCGGTAAGTGCCGACCTTACCAGGCCAACCTACCTTAGAAAGGCAGTAACAGGCGACATGTGGAAGCGGGGGCGAGAGGGCCCACCCCATGTTCGGCCGAACAGGGGTGTTTGGCCAAACATGAGTCGGCTCTAATTATCGGTTATCCCCGTAAGGCCCCGTGGAACGTCGATTTGCTCTGTTTATGGGCTTGTGGATCCTTGTGCTGCACTCTGATTGGCCGGAAGTGTGCTTTCTCCCTTGATGACATGGATTTTCCATTAATTCCATGGAATAATCACCTACAACAAATATTTACCAACACTTGTGAAATTTTTTAGTAATAAAATCCTACCACTATGTTGGTTGTTTACTCTTATGTTTTTATGCAGGTATTTGACAATTGGATTTGGTATTTAGTGACCGTCAACAAACATCCCCACACTTAGCCTTTGCTCGTCGTCGAGTAAAGGGAAAGGACTAAGGTGGATCATAATCTCCAAACAGTATGATGCTAGCATGCAAATTATTCCAAACCATACCTGTACTAATGGACTTTGAAGCGTCTACCATGTCACATTGGGTAGTTGAAGAATGGAACAATATAGATTATGGTCATCTCTGTTTCTTGTGCTAAGTAACTTGGGTTTTTTAAGATTTTTTTTCAAAAATAAAACAAAGTTGTACTCTTCAAGTGATTCGCTCAAGTCACTCATATATGTGTGTGGATCCTCACCGAGTTTTTTGCTATTGCCTTTTTTTGTTCCTACTTCTAAAGATAGGCTTATGTGGAGCTCCGGGTAGGGAATAAAAAACATACCTGTGCTTCATATATTACCAAGTCAAAAACCGGATCCAAGGATAAAACAAGTAATGAATCATCAATCAAGTATGTGCACATATATTGATGGAATGGATGTAGTGGTGAAATATGGGTACTCCTTTTGATATCCCCCCTCTCTTCTATTTGAGAACATGGGCTATCTATCTTCTTCTTCTTTTTTTCATTTTTTTAATACTTGATAACCCATGTCTCTTTTTGCAAGAATAATTGGAAAAGGAGTTTCAAAGTGGTGGAGCAGTTTATTTTGTGGGTGGTTGATGGATATGTGTGATGCTATCTTCCGGAGTGGAAGAGCAGCATATGGAAGGAGACGGATGATGGAGGTGGATGTATACTCCTTTATGTGTAGACTCTCTCTTTCTTTGAAATGATATTGGTTATGGTATTTCTTTTTTCTCTCTTTTTTTTCATGCTCAAGGATTGAGAGCATTTTTTTATAGCCATACCTTCTATGGGAACAATTGAGAGAGAGTCATAACAATATAATAATGGAGTAATTCTTTTGGTGGATGAATGGATGATGATAATGATGGTTATGCTAACTTCCAATATAGAAGATTAACATATCAGGGGAATGTGCACATGAATTTGATCAACAATACATAACCAGTATCTCACTAGGGTCATAACAATTTGACAAGCAGCATATGCATAAGTTTTTTTCAAATAAATGTGTCATATGGCTCTGGTGGGAAATTCCTAATCATTGAGGAGTAAGCTTATAAGTTTTAATTTTCAAAAAGAATTCCCAAGTACTATATGCAATGGAGAGCAACAATCACTTCATCAAACCATATCTCACTAGTCAACAACTTAGGTAACATGAAATTCCTATGAATATAATCCACTAGTATTGTCAAAGGAGCAAGGAATAAAGAGCATGCAAGCCAACCAGGGAAAGCTTTGAATAATTGGGAGGTCATCAAGGTTGATTTTAATTTTCTAGTTTGGATTTTATCAATTTGTTCTAGGAAAATTAAATCAATGCACAAAACAGGGAGATGGAGGGATAAGACGCGCAAACCGTCGCACTAGTAAACTATGCTGAGTAGGGCCAAGTGGGTTCAGTCGACCGAGAGGGTTCGACTGAATCATTCTGGCGTCTAGCTTGGTCACCGTATGGCATGGTGCTCTGTGTGGCGTTGTTCATTAATGTCGGGTGATGAAGTCCTTTGTTGTGCATCGGGAATCCTAAGGATCTCCCCCAAACTTGTTCGCTTGCCTGCACTTTTATTTGACACAGGAAGAACAAACAAAAAGGGTTAAAAGAAAAACAGACTCTACTAGCTTTATGGGTCCCTTAGAGTCACAACTATATTATTAAGTTATTTATTTTATTTATTTTTTTTCAAGGCACACTACATAATTGAATTGAAAGGAAATAAAAGGAAATGAACTAAAGCACCGTTCTTTTCTTTTTCTTTTTCTTTTAGTGAGGCATGAATGCAGGAATGTCACACCCCAAAATTTCAAATTTTGGTTTGTTACCCAATTCCACTAAATTTCAACATTTTTTTTATAATAGATTAAATTTTTTTATAAATTAATTAGATAATTAGAGAATTATAATTTATTTTAGGCAAAAGGGCTATTTTCTAATTTAAATAAATTAATTTAGGTTATTAATATTTTGTATGTTGCGTTCATGTCTAATTAGATGCACTAGGCTTTTATTGTGTGCAAAATGTATTTTAAAAGTCAAATTTGTTTTTGGTTTGGATAGGAAATAGAATAGGAAATAGGAAAAAAAGAAAGGAGAAAAAAAAAGAAAAGGAGCCAAGCCTCTGGGCCAAAATCAACTCTTTTGGCCCACCCAAACCTCTCCCGCTCTTCCCCTCGCCAAAATCCTAGACCCACCACCCTCCGACGCGAGCCCTCCCCGGCCACCTCCCTTCCTGCACGATGCCCTAGGTGAGATCCCTGTGTCCCCCTCTCTCCCCAGGACCCCTCCGCGCCTCTATCCGGCCACCGGAGCCCGAGCTCCGGCCGCCGCCGCCTCTGTCCTCGCCGCCGGTAGCCACTAGGCTGCTGGACCCCATCTGGCCGTCGATCCTTTGATGAACGGTCCAGATTAGATCACCCCGAAGGGGTATCTTCTGGTCCACCGTGGACCATAGACCCCTGGTCAACCCTGGTCAACAGAGACCATAGACCCGGTCGACGGGTTTTTGTAAGATTTTTTAGTTTAAAATTAATTCGATTAATTCTTGGATAATGTTGGCAATTATGTGTATAGGCCCCTATGTTCTATTTAAATTAGACTTTCACCCCTATTTTTCTACAGAAGCTTTAGTAAATTTTAATTAGGCCCCTAAGGTTTGCTAAAATTAGTTTTCAAACCTAATCTTTTTTCAGAACCTTTAATTATTTTTAGGCCCCTGAGTTATTAATTAATTATTTTTTTAGCACTATATTTTTATAGAAAAGCCCCTATACCTTTCATAATTAATATTTTAACCCTGTATTTTTGTAGAAACGCCACTGCACTTATTTTTTTATTATATTTTAGTCCTGTCTTTTAACATTTTAGTCCCTAAACTTTTCGTAAAATATATTTTCACCCTGTTATTTTACAATTAACTCCCTATACTTTTCTGAAATTACTTTTAGATCCCTAAACCTATTTGTTTTCACTAGTTTAGCCCCTAAAAATTGAAACCTTTATAACTTTTCAGCCGTAACTCCGATTTAAGTAATTTTTGCACCAACATGATCGTCATAGCGAATACTATCTGTCCATAGTGTTTTATAGTAGTTTTCCAATTTTACTATTTTAACCCTACACCTTCAAACCTTCGTAACTTTTCACTCATAATTCCGATTTAGATGATTCTTGCGCTCACACGATCGTAGAAATGTGTACTATCTTTTGAGATTGATTTTATGTTATTTTATTATTGTTTGGTGTACTGTTTCTTAGTTTTTTTATATGATTGTGTGCATGTCGTGCCTGCGTGACATTAATTAGAGAACGTGCTGTTCCTGGAATCGTAAGAGCGTGAATTGAAGACCTGAGCAGCAACATCCATTTTTAGGCAAGTGTCCTTGATGCATTTTAATCATATTATGAATATTATTTTAGAACTGCATGCTTGTGTCAAATTAATGGGTACCTATTGTTAGGGTTTTCCTAGTATTGCTTTATCATTTTCCTTGTCGCCTTGAACTAGTTGGTCGGTTGATTATGGGTAGATAATGCTTAGGTTGCTTGTGGGATGTTGGGTTAATATTAATCTTGATTAATGAACTATATCACTTCATGGATGGAATGGTAAATTATGTTAGCAACATGGACTTAGGGATCTATGCAAGCCGGATGTAATGGATGTGGTGCCGTGGGCACGTGGTTGGTGGTGGTAGGCTTGTTGTAGATCCTAGGAACCGGTTCTTGGAGCGATGACTCAGGAAAACAGTGCCATCACAAGACCGATATGTGTAAGGCTTGGCTGAGTAATTAGGTGTTCTCTCAGTGTCGGTGTAGCATTTTGGTGAAGCGGGGAATGGAAGTCAAGAATTGTCTTTGTATCCGAATGGCTCAAGAGGGGGCTCGTGGCGTGATGAGCTGCTTGTTGATGGGCTATCACTTATGGACGGGAGTGGAACCTTAGTGGCTAGCATGTACTGGGAGACCCTTTGTAAAAGCTTCGTAGTGATCTCCTGGCCGCACATCTAAGGAAGTGTGCTAGTGCTTGGCCGGCATGGCAACATGGAGACTCTAGTCCACCTGGCAATAGGGGACAAAATCACGACTTGTGGGTAAAGTGGTACAACCTCTGCTAAGTGTAAAACTATCATGATAGCCGTGCTCACGGTCACGAGTGGCCTAGATCCCTCACGAGATTAGTTGGTGATTTATGGATGGTTATGGTTGGGAATGGTTGGTCGGTGGATGGGATTGGACTTGGCTTGGATAGCACCCCGTGGGTTGATGGTTGGGATGACTTCACCTAGTAATTAGGATGCTTAGGAATCTAAAAGTCCATACAATAAACCCCATTAAGGCTTCCTTATCTATAGCCCCATGTCATCTTTTTCCCCACTTGCTGAGTATGACATGTACTCACCCTTAGTATATCCCACATTGCTGCTCAGCAACAGGAGAAGGATGGTACACTATGAAGACGATGGAGGAGGTTAGGCATGCGGTCTTCCGGTCGACTTCTTGTGGGAGCCGTAGGACGCCAACGCTTAGTTATTCCACTGCAATGTAATCTTTTTTCATTTTAACCTACGGGTCACTATTGTAATAATGTTATCAATTTAATAAAGATATTGTTCTTTTATCACAATAATTATTCTATGTGCGTGAAAACTTGATCCTAGGCACGCATACAGATGCATTCGGTTTTGGTCGTTGGAACCGGGTTTGACAAGGAACTAACAATTCTAATCCAAGAGGCAAGTTGGCATGAATGGAACTTAATGCGTGATACTTACAGAACTCCCCCACATTTTGATTTTTGTATCACTCAGACATCATAAATCAGTGTGCAGTGTTGCAGCCTTCTCGTAGTATCTTCCATCGCCAAAAGTACCATGGTGTCTAGTTGATGCAGCTCCCATGTTCTTAGGCATAGTGTATCCATTGTTTGTTTCAATCCTCACCTGAAAGGGTTAGTAACCAAAAATGCCCGAAGGCAAATATATCCTAAAAACATGTGCTTGCAATTATTCAATAAAGGAAAAACAAAATGATGGGCCATCTTTTGACAATGCTTTATAGTCAGAAGCTCGACTACGAGGATTTCATGTTGCAACCATCATTGGCAATGTAGTTCCCATCGTATCGCCATTTGTTGATGTATCATTGGAGTCTTAGTTGTAAGGTTAGTGCCAAAAATCAAACTATGAGATTTGCAATATTTATGATAAACAAAAGCATCTACAACCATCCTTCTAAGCATTTTACTAATGAGGGCCCTTAGGTGGTTGTAGTCCTCGTAGGTGCTTTCAGTAGTAATCTTTATTGACTCTAGAGATTTGTTGGATGAGCATGTATCTTGTGGTTGTTCAAGGAAGAAACTTCCATGCTCATTACTTGAATCATTTTCTTCTAGATTCAACTCCTCAAGCAATCTAATGACCCAAAGGTTCTCCTAAAAAAATTCATCGAGAAAGCTTATCGGTGATTCTTGATCACCATCAAGAATGGAGTATTCAGGCTCAAAGGAAAAAGGCTTAGGCAAGAAGGATGATGGTTTGATAAAAGGATTAAGAGTTTCTCCCAAATTGTCTCCTCCTTGGATGCAATGCTTTGCGTCTTCATAAAGAACAAACCTCGGTGATGCGCGTTGGAAAACATACATCACCTCCTTAAGAGGGAAGTGCTTGAGATGAGGCCTCACCATAGAATCTTCTAAGCAATGGGCATTGGTGGCAATTTTCCTAAGCTTTTCATTTCTGCTCCCTAGGAGTGCACCTTCTAGCGGGAAGCCTATCAGAAGTGCAAAGTCGATGATAGGAAAGACGTAGAGGTCTAGGCGAACTTTGACTTTGTCCATCTCAACCGGTACAGCCCAGGCAATCCCCTGACATGGAAATGTTATTCCTAAGGCATCCTTGAGAAGTGTGTCATTTGGCTCCAGAGGTATATCATCCATAATTTGCCAAGCTATGTACTCAGGGATGATATTGGCTCCTATGGTGGGATCATGAAGGGCTTCTACAACATTTTCCTTTATATAATAGGGAATGATAGAGGAAGGAGAAGAGATTTGGATTTCTCTTGAAGAATATCTTTCTTCCTTCAACCACACCTTGTTAACAGCCTCCTGTAGAGTTTCTTCTTGGAAAGGCTTAGGAGGTGAAAGGGATGTTGTAGGCTTCTTCTACCAGAAGTGATTCGAGGTGTTTCCATGATCATTAGGTATTCCTTCCTAGAATTCAACTGGCAACCTTGATGGTAGGAATTCTCCTTCCTTTCGAGCGGTCTCAATAGCAGAGTCTAAAGGTAAGATAGCTGTGGATTCAAATCTGGCTATTGAGGGACCCTCATGGGTTGGCTTTCCTTCCCCCTAGATAAATTGCTGATGTTGTTCCTTGAGGATAGATCTAGGGGGCTCAAATGGGAATGTTTCCATCACCTCATTGATTGGCTCAGCCCTTAGGACAAATTCTATCAAAAGATTTTCTGATTGACAGATCAGGACAGAAAAGATGTCTCTCCCAAGTCTTGTGTCGAGACTTCCTAGCTTCGATCCATCCAGGTATAGCTCATCCAATGGATGCCCGATCAAAATTTGGAAGTCATAGACCTCAACTATATGGAAGTCTAGGATAGTCTCAACATTTTTGTGCTTCACGGGCACGTTTTGCAAGGTCTCAAATCCTTCGAAATGGTGGCCTATGGGGCTCACGAAGGATTTGCTAATTGATGCAAGGGGCTCACCGCCTATAAAGGCGGTTGCAATGGATTTGGATATTAAATTTACACCAATTATGAGAATGAAAAGAACATTCACCTTTATCCCTCTTATATGGCACTGAATGGTTGAGTAAGGGGGTCTTACCCAAATTATATCAGGAGAGTGTGCACCATCATCCAACCATTTACCGCTCGTCGTAGCAGAGCACTCCCTCTCATTCTCTTGGAGGAAATTGTCCTCTAGAGGATCAGGAGGAGAGGCAAGAACTGGTGGGTCTTTCTTGCAAAAACAATTCGAGGTGTCCCTGTGGTCTTGTAGAAGACCTTCCTCAAACTTGAAAGAGAACTCAGGGGAATTTTTGGATTGAGACATTGGGACAGAAGAATGTCTTCCCCTGAGTTCAATGTCTAACTTTTCCTTGGTCGGTGCACCAGAGAAAAGTCTCTCCATGGGATGCCCTATTAAAAATGTCAAAGTCATGGGCTTCGAACACATGGAAACAAAGGAGAGATTCGACATCTTTGTTCCTTAAAGACACATTTTGCAAAATCCCATATCCCTCTGAAATGGGTCTGGAGGGACATTGAAGAAATTTGCAAGTCGGTGCCAAGGGTTCTTCACCCAAAATGGCAAAAACGCAAGCATCAAAAATGATGTTGGCTCCGACAGTGGGATTATAAAGAAAATTCACCTTTTTCCTCTTATGAAGCATCGAATGAAAGAGGAAGGGGAGTTAATCCAAATTAGGTTTAGAGAAAACTCAGCCTCTCTCAACCACTCATTGCTCATGATTGAAGTTAACTCCTTCACCATCTCTTGGAGCAAAGGCTCCTTAAGAGGATTGGGAGAAGATACAGGGGTTGGTAATTTCTTTTGATAGCGACAACTCGAGGATTTCCCATGATCTTTTACAAGATTTTCCTCGAATTGGAAAGAGAGCTTTGAAGGTTAAACTTCTTCTTCCTCCATTGCTCGTGGTTCGGTTGAGGTCTCACTAGATGAATCAATGGATAGGCAAGGATTTAGCTTAGGTTCAACTAGTGGGGTGGCCTCAATGCTCGATGAAGCATCCTCCTGAGGGGGGCTCTCTACAGTCGGCTAGGAAAGAAGAGTTCTCTTGAATAAGGTCTAGGATAGCTCTTCCTTCTGTAGGCGTCTTATGGACGAATGAACCTCCGACGGTGACGCCGAGCTATAGGGCAGACTCCTTGCTTATACCTAGACAAAAGTCTTGCAACAACACGTGGTCGGGCAAAGACAAGTCAGGGCCAGAAGTGGTTAACAAGGAAAACTTGGCCCAGGCTACACCTATGGATTCCTTCTCTCTTTGACGAAAGTCGAGAATCTCCCTTCATGGAGAGAAAATACGTGGTGTAGGATAGAATGCGAGACAAAATTTATCTCGGAGTACCTTCCAATCATTGTTTGTACTCCCAACGAACTGAGTGCACCATTGTTTTGCATTCTTCATGAGGGAAAAGGGAAACAACTTCCACTTGAGAGTGTCTTGAGTCATGCCTTTGATCAATAGGCATGAACACAATTGCTCAAACTCTCGCAAATGATGAAACGTGTTTTTGCTATTTAAACCCGAGAAGGATTGTTCCCGAACCATGGCTATAAAGCCAGGGTGGAGTTCAAAACTAGATGAGTGGATAGGTTCCGCAGAAAGCGACGGCTCCAAGAACTTGCCCTTGGGAGCAGACAGATCTTGAATTGATAATCGCTCCATGGTAGAGAAGAGATGAGAAATAAATAAAGTGAAACAAAAAGATACTAGGGCGAACTAGGTTCAAAGATCAAACAATAACCGTTCTCCGGCAACGGCGCCAGAAAGCTTGTTGGGTATTTTAACGATAACAGAATAAATCCGCAAGTGTACGGATACCGAAGTAGCTTTCACCCAAGAGTATTCCAAGGTATTGAATCCACAGGGAACATGTGTGCCTAATCTTCAGTTCTAGTTCAACCAAGGACACCAAGATAAATGCGGCTCTAGGTAGAGAGGATTCCTAATGGTTATAAGGTCCTAATCAAGGTAAGAGTACTATTAGGTTGCTTGCATTGGGCATCCGGTTTTCCCCTGCATCCATAGTGCGATTCCGGCCAAGAGCCTACTGCCTACCTCTAGCAATCTATAGACTACATGATAAACAAAGGTAACCTACGGCCTAGACACCACGTCTATACTTTCAATTACTCTCTTAATCTCTATGCTACGATGATATAAGACTAAGGTCTTTAATTAAATAGAGAGAAAGGATAAAACTTAAATACCAAGAAAGAAAACTTAAATACCAAGAAAGGAATCACGAAGACTTATTAAATATGGCAAGCATCCATCGAGGTACAAGCGTGGAGAAGAGGTGGACAGGCCCACTCCTCCTCCGGACTTCCCCTTACTCTCTACCTATTTTCTAAGCACTTTGGTAGTGCTAAAGCCTTTAGGAAATGGACTACTAATCTAATCTTAAAGTGTGTCTGAAGTGGAGTGTTGGTGGTTTCTAGATGCCCATTTTATCTACCAAAAAGGGATGTTTTGCGTCTTAATTTGGTGGATTGGACTAACAATTAACCCCATATTTGCATATATTTGTAGTTGTTCTGTTTTGGATGTAATCACAGGAAACAAGTGTAAAACAGGGCAATTACGGATAAAGAGCTGAAGAATAACGAAGATGGGCCAGATGCGGAGCCGCGCCGATCGGCGCAGGAGGAAAAGATGACTCAAACACGATCCGGTCCAGGAAAGACGAAAGCCCAGCCCAGTATGAGTTAGAGTCGGTGGAACTTGACTTAATCCCGTCGAGTATAAAAGGAAGATAATTATCAAGAGCCAAGGACGACCAAGGAGAGATGGCGATCACGAGAATCAGTTATTAAAACTAGGGTTCCAGGATAATGGTGGCGGAGGTTCGTCAACACCAACGAGATCCACCAGAAGGGAGGTCGCGCCGATCGGCGCGTGCGCGTTCCAACGCTATTTCTCACCCCTCTGCTATGTCTAGCGGAATGATGAGTGAGTAGTCTCATATTCTGTTCTCTGGTGCGGGGACCTAGTCATGTAACTCTCATACTTGTTGATACTCTCTCGATGAATTTAATCTATGTGATGAACTTTATTGCACATCTATCTATCCCTTTCATTAGTGTATCGGCCAATACACTTTTGCCCATTACATAGTACAAGAAACCAGTGGGGAGCTAATAGCCTCTGTAGTGATAGCCGGGGTGAACGAAACCACTATGTCTTGTAGAATATTAGAGTCATCACACGAGTTGATAAGAATAAGGTTGCATGCTAGTGAACCAATCCTAAGGAGAGAATCCTTCATCATCCTGTTAACTCTTCAATAACATTCACCTTCCACTTTCTCACTGTTATCATTCACACCAACCAACCCATTGCAATTTGTTAGTAACCTTTTAATAGTATTAGTTCCGCTCGTTCCCTGTGGATTCGATAACCTTGGAATACTCTGAGGGAAAAAGAGCTACAACTATACACCGTCCTCTTGCGGTATATAAGTGGGTGCATAATTACGACCAACAAGCCCTGTTTCTGGCACCGTTGCCGGGGAACAAGCCAGTTCTTTTACTATCAATATTTTACTAACGTCTAATCCTCTCTTTTCTAGTTGTTTTCGTTTTTGTGTTTTGTGTGAATTTTTAGGATCAGTACGACAGGACCTTCTCGGACGCTTAGGGAACTTTCTCTACCATCCCCAGACGTGCTGGTGCCTCAACCCTCAGATGAGAAGGCCACGGCCTCCTTGTATGTGTTGAACCCCATCATCATTAGCGTGGCTGAAGCGGACAAGTTCTTTGGAGCGAAAGAGGAGAACCCGTATACTCACTTACAAGATTTGGAGGCACTTTGCCAAACATTCCATCATGAAGGAGTGCCTCGGGATCTTTACAGGTGGCTGCTTTTCCTATTCTCTTTGGGAGGAAAAGCTAAAGAGTGGCACAAGGCAACATCTCGAGAAGCAAAAGGTAAGTGGAGTGAGTTGGTTGAAAATTTTTGTCTCCACTATTTTTCTTTGCCAAAGGTGCAGAAGTTGAGAAGGGAAGTGGTGAACTTCTTACAAGAAGATGAAGAATCTCTCGCGGAAGCCTAGACGCGTTTACAAACATTGTTGAAACAAGGACCTGACCTTGGCATTGATGAGAATATGTGCGCTCAAACCTTCTACATGGCCATAAACAAGGCATCGAGGATGCATTTGGACAGATCAGCCGGAGAAAGTTTTCTGAGATTGACAGCCAAGGTAGGGATCGAATTGTTAGGCAAAATTGCCGAGAATGAAGCTTTGCACAAGCATTGGGAAGAATATCTAGAACCAAATCAGCAATGCCCAGAAGTGATGAAGAGAGAAGAGTTGCCAGCTGAACAGATCTTGATGTCCGAGAGCAGATCAATGATTACTTCGGAGCAATTCGAAGAAATAAAGCCCATCAGACCCGCCTCTGTGGATCTAACGTGTGCACCGATCGACGCAGTCGTGACAACAGGAGAATCGATCACCTTGACGACTCCGCCAAGTAGCAAGGAATATACCAAGATAGAATCTGCGATTTTGGACAACCACCTGAAGGAATTTGAAGGGAATTTTGCTAAACCGAAGGGGGATAGAACATTGGTGAATGCTAAACCACTTGACGAATTTGAGCCAATGGACTGGATTCCCATTGATTTTTCGTAAGAATTGCTTAATATGAGAAGATCCTTCAGTCCGCAAGACGCCTCTGAAGCCGGAATTGAGTATAATTTCCCAAGTAATCGCCTCAAGTCGGAAGTTTTCGACCAAGAGATTATTGGGAGAGTTTTAGGGAAGCTTTACAAGGATGATATAGAGCTTGATGGAACAGAGGTGAAACAAGCGAAGAGATTGCTAGACAGTTGCTTTGAGCCATCCCCCTACGAAGGATTATGTGGTGTGTATGCTGTAGGTGTCACTAAAAAGGAAAAAGAAGAACCGTACATACCCTGTGAGATATCGGGGAAGAAATTTCCGAAAGCCGTGTGTGACTTTGGCTCTCGTGTCAGCTTGATGACTTATGATGCATTCATGAGCATGCCTTATGGAACTCAACAGCGGCTGATGGGGACTGAACTTGAGCTGATCATGGCGGATGGTAGGAAAACCAAGCCACTGGGAGTGATCAAGAATGTCAAAATTGAGATCAGCTTGAAAACAATGCCGGTAGATTTCTTCGTTCTAGACAATAAAGAAACTAGGGTTGAAGATATCATTCTGGGAAGGCCATTCTTAAGATTAGTACAAGCTGTTCTGGATGCTGGAAAAGGTCAAATCACGCTATACCTAGGAGAGGAAGAAGTGCAATTTCAATTTAATGATCCATCTGATCAAGACTCTTCTTACTATCAGGAATTCTGCTCAGAGGAAGACGAGAGGATAGGGATGGATATGGGAGACCCACTGGACCACATCATGCGTGGAGCTGACAAGTATACCGCCAGCACCGATCGGCGTGACCCTTGCGCCGATCGGCTCAAGCACACTGCCAGCGCCGATCGGCTCAACCAGGAAAATCATGATTTTGAACCTCTCGGGGAGCTGGATCCAGAAGAAGCGCCAGAAGTGGAACAGAAGGAACTTCCGAAGGAGCTACGCTATGAATATCTAGGAAAGAATAGAACATATCCAGTTATTGTGAACAACGTCCTAACGAAAGAAGAAATAGAGGGGCTTCTTGTTGTGGTCAAAGGGTATAAGAAGGCCATTGGTTACACATTGGATGACATCAAGGTAATCAACCCAACATTTTGCACCCACAAGATTAACTTGGAGGAGAATACTAAACCAGTGGTTGAAGGGATGCGAAGGTTGAAGGAATCAATGAAGCCAGTGGTTAAAAAAGAGATTTTGAAGCTGCTTAATGCAGGTATGATCTTCTCTGTTGCTGATAGTGAATGGGTTAGTCCAGTGCATTGTGTACCCAAGAAAGGAGGGTTGACAGTAGTGCCCAACGAGAACAATGAGTTGATCCCTCAAAGGACTATAACTGGATGGAGAATGTGCGTAGATTATAGAAGTTTGAACAAAGTGATGAAGAAAGATCACTATCCTCTTCCGTTCATTGACGAGATGCTTTAAAGGTTAGCAAAGAATTCATACCTTTGTTATTTGGATGGATATAGTGGTTTCTTTCAAATACCGGTAAGACCAGAAGATCAGCAGAAAACTACTTTTACTTGCCCTTTTGGGACATATGCATATAGAAGGATGCCATTTGGTCTTTGCAACGCGCCCGCAACATTTCAAAGATGCATGAATGCAATATTCGCTGAATTCATAGAAGATATTATGGAGGTATTTATCGATGACTTCTCTGTGCATGGTGTTGATTTTGATAGCTGTTTGGAGAATTTGGAGAAGGTTTTGAAAAGGTGTGTTGAATGCGACTTAGTTCTTAATTGGGAGAAGTGTCACTTCATGGTAATAGAAGGGATAGTACTTGGTCATGTCGTATCTAAAAGAGGGATAGAGGTTGATAAGGCAAAGGTATCTACAGTTGAGAAATTACCTCCCCCTACTAATCTTACAACTTTGAGGAGTTTTCTTGGACATGCCAACTTCTATCGCAGATTTGTTAAGGATTATTCGAAGATTGCTAAACCCCTGACAGAATTGTTAATGCAAGATATAGAATTTGTTATGGACGAGGAGAGACTCTTGTCCTTCAGAAGATTAAAGGAAGCTCTATGCTAAGCACCCGTTATGCAGCCACCTGATTAGAGTTTACCTTTCAAAATTATGTGTGATGCAGCTGGAGCGGTTCTTGGACAACTGAAGGAAGGTAAAGTGCATGCTATTTATTATGCTAGCAAAACTTTGAATGAGGCGCAAATCAATTATACAACAACTGAGAAAGAGATGTTAGCTGTTATATTTGCTTTTGAGAAGTTTAGATCCTACATTTTAAATTCTAAGGTGATTGTATATACTGATCATGCTGCTATAAGATACTTGGTTTCAAAGAAGGAGTCTAAGCCTCAGTTAATGCGATGGGTATTGATGCTGCAAGAATTTGATTTGGAGATAAGAGATAAGAAAGGAGTAGAAAATTCTGTAGTAGATCATTTATCTCGTCTTGAATCACCATCAACTGAGCCAATAAGAGATGAAATGCAACAAGAGCAGTTGTTTGCCGCATTTGATCGTAGAGAGAACTGGATGATGGATATTATCAAAGGTTTCAAGGGACAAACTGATCTGATGAACCAGAACACAAGGAAAAGAGTTAAGAGTGAAATGAGAAAATTTATATGGGCTGACCCATACTTGTATAGGTATTGCGAGGACAGAGCAGTACGGAGATGTGTACCCAGAGAAGAAAGAGCAAGAATTTTAGCAAAATGTCATTCTTCGGATTATGGGGGACACTATGGCTACTTCAGAACACAGGCAAAGGTATGGTCGAGTGGATTCTATTGGCCTACTATGCATGAAGATGCAAAAAGGTATGTTGCAACATGTGCTCAATGTCAACGAATAGGGAATGTTAATAGTAGGAATGCAATGCCTCTTAAATACAATCTTCAAGTCGATATATTTGATGTTTGGGGTATGGATTTTATGGGACCCTTTGTGAATTCTCATGGTTTCGATTACATATTGGTCGCCGTTGATTATGTCTCCAAGTGGGTCGAAGCAATGACATGCAAGGCTAATACTACAAGAGAATCAAGAAGTATACTTCAGGAGCAGATATTTCCTAGGTACGGAATATCAAGGATAATAATTACAGATGGAGGATCCCATTTTATAGGAGGAGGATTTGCTAGGTTTTTAACCAAATCTGGAGTTGAACATAGAATTGGAACAACCTACCATCCCCAGACAAATGAACAAGCAGAAACTTCAAATAAGCAATTAAAGGGAATTCTGCAGAAAATTGTTACAAAGGAAGGAAAAGATTGGGCCACGAAGCTTAATGGAGCGTTATGGGCATATAGGACGACATTCAAGACACCAATTGGTATGACACCATATCAATTCGTCTATGGGAAATCATGTCACCTACCGGTGGAATTGGAACATAAGGCTTATTGGGCTATAAGGGAAATGAATTTGGATCTTTATGCCGCCGGCATGAAAAGGAAGATACAAATAAGTGAATTGGAAGAGATGAGATTGCGTGCATATGAAAATGCAGCCATATACAAAGAGAAAACAAAGAAGTGGTATGATAAGAAGCTTTTGAAGAAGGAATTCAAGGAAGGAGATCGGGTGCTCCTATTTAACTCGCGATTCAGATTATTTGGTAAAGGCAAACTGCGAAGCAAATGGGAGGGACCTTATCTTGTGAATACGGTGTTACCTTTGGGAGCGGTAATCATAATGGATGGCAAGAGAAACAAGTACACGATGAACGGACAACGTCTAAAGGTATACTTAGAACCCGACACATTTGAATTAAAATCTTTTGATGTGTATTTCACCGCTTAGTACCCCGTGTGGTCGTGCTTAACGACGTAAAACAAAAGCTTGTATGTATTTTAATTTCAGTAGTTTTTCTTTTTCTGATTTGGCAATTTAGTGTACCGCGCCGATCGGCGCGGTAGAGTCCTTTTTGTTTTTGAGTCGGTTTTGGACCTTGACATTTTAAGACTCATTAAATTCCACGAATAAGAGAAAGAGTCCTAGTCCAATTGAAAATCAAGGGATATAAATATGAGGGGACAGCAAACCCACGGATCAACTCGTATTACATCATCACCAGAACAAACCCTAAGAGCAGAAGCGATGAAAGGCGGCGCATCAGGCAGAAACCAAGGCGGCGCCGATCAGCGCGACCTCTGCGCCGATCGGCGTGACTCTGGAGTCGTGCCGATCGGCTCGGCGGCGGATTTCCTCAACCCTCTACAAATTGGTCCTGGGAAGAAGTCGATGAAGTGTTGACACCAACACGAGATGATCCTCTTGTCTGGTTAGATCTACGGAAGAAATTCATGAATAAAAGCGAAGCTGATGCGTGGAACGCCGACAAGGTGAAGATGGACAATGAACTTCGACAGATGATGAAAAGAGTATTGGTGCACAAAGGAAAATCTGTAGCACCTTTTGAAAGTGAAGTAGTTTCTCAAAGGTATACCATGAAAAGTCTTCTTGATCTTGCTAAGCCCTTGTCGTATGAGGATTTCCTATCTTTTGAAAGATCATTGACTCAGCAAGAGAAGGAAGAGCTTGATGAAGAGAGCGCCCTCACAATTCATAGGTGCCGACTTTATAGTGAACATGACATTGCCGCCAAGTATGAACTCAAGCTGCGAGAGGAAGTCGAAGAAGCTATGTACCAGTAGGATGCGGAGAAGGATCTTCAAGCTAGAAGGGATGAATCTTTTCCCAAGGTTCTTACCGATTGGGAAAGTTTTCAAGAAAATAAAATTTATAGGAACAGTTGTATTGAGGGTTGCAAGTGTTTCTTTTGTGCTAAAAATCTTCAACGCAAGGTTGAACTCCAATTGGCAGAAGATCCAGCTTTCATACCTAGAGATTTAATATACGATGATGGTTGTCGCGCAGTTCCTGGAGGAAGGACACCTAAGGAGATTAATGATGAGATTTTACGAAGGCAGCAGAATAAGGTGATCCGTGAGCGTAATCTAGAGCAGTTAGATGAGTATATGAAGAAAGCTGCTGGCTGCACCGATCGGCGTGACACTGGAGCCAATCGGCACGCTCTGAAGATGGTTGAATTTATTGATCTGACGGCTCTGCCAAGTGAAGACGAAGAAACTGCTGCAAGGAAGTGTAAGACTACACCAGAGGTTTGCAGATCTGCTAGACTATCGGGTAAGCCAATTCAAAATTTCTCCGAATGGGATAGTGACTATACGTTATACTATTTGGAAACTTTGGAAAGCGGTGAACCTAGTGTGCCTGGAGATTTTAGTGATGATTTTGATATGCGAAGAAGCTTTGGTAGTCCTAAGTTTGAAAATCAGGAAACACTTGTAGAATGCAGTAATGACAGGGCAGCAGGAACTTCAACAAGAGTTAATGGTAATGCAGAGGGAAATGGAGGAAGTCGTAATGGTGGAAGAACACCACTGCGCCGATCGGCTCATCCTATGCGCCGATCGGCTCGGAGGAATTTGAATAGTTCCTCTCCTTACAGCATTGGAAATCATAACCTGCAACCGCCTGCTTGCTGTCCTGTCTGCCGAAGAAACATTGAGCGCCTGTATCTAGACAGAGATCGTGCTTATAGGCATCAAAGAGATGTGGACCGCAGAATCAAGGATATAATCGAGATGAACGAAGCGGACTACACTTTTCTCATAAGGAATATAAGACGAATTTTCCGAGTCTTGAACAGGCATGGTCTGCAAGATTAGTGTGTTGAGTTTCTTCTCTTACAATGAGGACATTGCAAATTTTGAGTGTGGGGGAAGGGCTTTGCCATTAGTCATAGTTTTTAAGTGTTTTTGAGTCTAGTTTCTCAATTGTTTTTCTTAATGAGTGTTTATTTAAGTTTGTGTGTGTACTTAAGAGAGTCACGAGTCATGTTGAGAGTTCCTTCTAGGTCTTTTATGTAGTTTGAATTTTTGCATTGTCTTTAATAAAGTTAGTGTCGATTGTCAAATTGAAAGTGCCCCATGCTATTTATCTTGTCTTTCTAATGATCGATTGGTTGATTACTTAAATTTGTTGGTTACCACTTAACTTTTGAGCTTTATATTTGTGAAAATTTCTTTTGACTCATTGTAAGCTAAAGCAAAAAGCAAGGTCTAAATATGCCTACATAGCCGAGTGAATGAGAGCAAGCTACACATTTGAACTAAGTGGATTGTAAGTAACTTTGTCAACTTTTTGCTCATGATTTCGACCAAGTTAGGAAAGGATGATCTATTTTGTTTATCTCTGTATTTCTAGTCATTCTTATCCAATTAAATTCCTTGCTATCATGAAAACCATACATCTTTGTTTCTCCCTTCTCCTTGACACAACATATATTCTTAATAAAAGGGAATTCAGAAAATTTCCGCTGCTGATACAAGACAGCAATTGATGATCATATCGGGAATAGAAAAAAAGAGGTGAAAGAAAAAAAAAATAGACCGCGCCGACCGGCGCAGTGTTGCGCCGATCGGCGCTGTTGCAAAAAGAAAAAAAAGAGGTTATTATAAGAAAAAAGGGGTAAAGAGAAAAAATATATATTCCCTGAGAGGCAGTAAGGTCATCAAAGAAAGCAGATTTCTGATTATTTCTCATTCTTTGCCAATTGTTCTCATTGAATTTTCTTTTAGGTCTTCTACATTCCTCTTCTCCATTAAAAGTTCTTTTCCAAGAAAATTCTTTCTTAATAGGCATGATTGAGCATATTGTTGACATGGTAATCTTATGGTTTAATTTAGTTATATAGCCCTCCAAGATCCACATACAATCCTTGATTAGATAGGAGAAGGAAGGAAATACACTTGAGAGACCTACAGAAGACCAAATGCTTCATGTTTGATGCTAAAAGATGAGTTGAAGAGAACTAAAATTGTTTTTGAAAAAAAGTTTTGTGGTAATTTGATTAAGTTCAAGTAAGATATGTCGATTGGTTAAAAGGAGATGAGAGAAAATCTTTGTGGCGGGATAACGAGTAAAAATGATGATTCAGATTGACTGCATGAGGGATGGTGTGAAAATTCTTATTACATATTTGATTTTGTATTGCTCGAGGACTAGCAATGATTTGAGTGTGGGGGAACTGTTGGTGTTTTCTAGATGCCCATTTTATCTACCAAGAAGGGATGTTTTGCGTCTTAATTTGGTGGTTTGGACTAACAATTAACCCCATATTTGCATATATTTGTAGTTGTTCTGTTTTGGATGTAATTGCAGGAAACAGGTGTAAAACAGGGCAATTATGGATAAAGAGCTAAAGAATAACGAAGATGGGCCAGATACGGAGCCGCGCCGATCGGCGCGACCCATGCGCCGATCGGCGTAGGAGGAAAAGATGACTAAAACATGATCCGGTCCAGGAAAGACAAAGGCTCAGCCCAGTATGAGTTAGAGTCGGTGGAAGTTGAACTAATCCTGTCGAGTATAAAAGGAAGATAATTATCAAGAGCCAAGGACGACCAAGGAGAGACGGTGATCGCAAGAATCAATTATTAAAACTAGGGTTCCAGGATATTGGCGGCGGAGGTTCGTCAACACCGACGAGATCCACCAGAAGGGAGGTCGCGCCGATCGGCGTGATGCTTGCGCTGATCGGCTCGTGCGCGTTCCAGCGCTATTTCTCACCCCTTTGCTATGTCTAGCGGAAGGGTGAGTGAGTAGTCTCATATTCTGTTCTCTGGTGCGGGGACCTAGTCATGTAACTCTCATACTTGTTGATACTCTCTCGATGAATTTAATCTATGTGATGAACTTTATTGCACATCTATCTATCCCTTTCATTAGTGTATCGGCCAATACACTTTTGCCCATTACATAGTGCAAGAAACCAGTGGGGAGCTAATAGCCTCTGTAGTGATAGCCGGGGTGAACGAAACCACTATGTCATGTAGAATATTAGAGTCATCACTCGAGTTGATAAGAATAAGGTTGCATGCTAGTGAACCAATCCTAAGGAGAGAATCCTTCATCATCCTGTTATCTCTTCAATAACATTCACCTTCCACTTTCTCACCGTCATCATTCACACCAACCAACCCATTGCAATTTGTTAGTATCCCTTTAATTGTATTAGTTCCGCTCGTTCCCTGTGGTTCGATAACCTTGGAATACTTTGAGGGAAAAAGAGCTACAACTGTACACCGTCCTCTTGCGGTATATAAGTGGGTGCGTAATTATGACCAACAGAAAAAGGGCTTGTTGGTGCGGTATATAAGTGGGTGCGTAATTATGACCAACAGAAAAAGGGCTTGTTGGTGTGGTATATAAGTGGGTGCGTAACTACGACCAAAAGAAAAAGGGCTTGTTGGTCGTAATTACGCACCCACTTATATACCGCAAGAGGACGGTGTACAGTTGTAGCTCTTTTTTTCCACAGAGTATTCCAAGGTTATCGAATCCACAGGGAACGAGCGGAACTAATACTATTAAAGGGTTACTAACAACTTGCAATGGGTTGGTTGGTGTGAAGATAACAGTGAGAAAGTGGAAGGTGAATGTTATTGAAGAGGTAACAGGATGATGAAGGATTCTCTCCTTAGGATTGGTTCACTAGCATGCAACCTGATTCTTATCAACTCGAGTGATGACTCTAATATTCTACAAGACATGGTGGTTTCGTTCACCCCGGCTGTCACTACAGAGGCTATTAGCTCCCCACTGGTTTCTTGCACTATGTAATGGGCAAAAGTGTATTGGCCGATACACTAATGAAAGGGATAGATAGATGTGCAATAAAGTTCGTCACATAGATTAAATTCATCGAGAGAGTATCAACAAGCATGAGAGTTACATGACCAGATCCCCGCACCAGAGAAGAGAATATGAGACCACTCACTCATCCTTCCGCTAGACATAGCAGAGGGGTGAGAAATAGCGCTGGAACGCGCACGAGCCGATCAGCGCAAGCATCACACCGATCGGCGCGAGCTCCCTTCTGGTGGATCTCGTCGGTGTTGACGAACCTCCGCCGCCAATATCCTAGAACCCTAGTTTTAATAATTGATTGTCGCGATCACCGTCTCTCCTTGGTCGTCCTTGGCTCTTGATAATTATCTTCCTTTTATACTCGACAGGATTAGGTCAACTTCCACCGACTCTAACTCATACTGGGCTGGGCCTTCATCTTTCCTGGACCGGATCGTATTTTCGTCATCTTCTTCTGCTGCGCCGATCGGCATAGGCCCGTGCCGATCGGCGCGACTCCGCATCTGGCCCATCTTCATTACTCTTTAGTTCTCTATCCATAATTCCCCTGTTTTACACCTGTTTCCTGCGATTACATCCAAAATAGAACAACTACAAATATATGCAAATATGGGGTTAATTGTTAGTCCAAACCACCAAATTAAGACGCGAAACATCCCTTTTTGGTAGGTAGAATGGGCGTCCAAATCAAATTCTTGCAGCATCAATACCCATCGCATTAACCGAGGCTTAGACTCCTTCTTTGAAACCAAGTATCTTATAGCAGCATGATCAATACCCATCGCATTAACTTCTCAAAAGCAAATATAACAGCTAACATCTCTTTCTCAGTTGTTGTATAATTGATCTACGCCTCATTCAAAGTTTTGCTAGCATAATAAATAGCGTGCACTTTACCTTCCTTTTGTTGTCCAAGAATAGCTCCAACTGCATAGTCACTTGCATCACACATAATTTTGAAAGGTAAACTCCAATGAGGTGGCTGCATAACGGGTGCAGAGCATAGAGCTTCCTTTAATCTTCTGAAGGAGAAGAGTCTCTCCTCGTCCATAACAAATTCTGTATCTTGCATTAACAATTCTGTCAGGGGTTTAGCAATCTTCGAATAATCCTTAACAAATCTGCGATAGAAGTTGGCATGTCCAGGAAAACTCCTCAAAGTTGTAAGATTAGTAGGGGGAGGTAATTTCTCAACTGTAGATACCTTTGCCTTATCAACCTCTATCCCTCTTTTAGCTAGGACATGACCAAGTACTATCCCTTCTATTACCATGAAGTGACACTTCTCCCAATTAAGAACTAAGTCGCATTCAACACACCTTTTCAAAACCTTCTCCAAATTCTCCAAACAGCTATCAAAGTCAGCACCATGCACGGAGAAGTCATCCATAAATACCTCCATAATATCTTCTATGAATTCAGCGAATATTGCATTCATGCATCTTTGAAATGTTGCGGGCACGTTGCAAAGACCAAATGGCATCCTTCTATATGCATATGTCCCAAAAGGGCAAGTAAAAGTAGTTTTCTGCTAATCTTCTGGTCTTACCGGTATTTGAAAGAAACCACTATATCCATCCAAATAACAAAGGTATGAATTCTTTGCTAACCTTTCAAGCATCTTGTCAATGAACGGAAGAGGATAGTGATCTTTCTTCGTCACTTTGTTCAAACTTCTATAATCTATGCACATTCTCAATCCAGTTACAGTCCTTTGAGGGATCAACTCATTGTTCTCGTTAGGCACTACTGTCAACCCTCCTTTCTTGGGTACACAATGCACTGGACTAACCCATTCACTATCAGCAACAGGGTAGATCATACCTGCATTAAGCAGCTTCAAAATCTCCTTTTTAACCAATAGGTTCATTGATTCCTTCAACCTTCGCATCCCTTCAACCAATGGTTTAGGATTCTCCTCCAAGTTAATCTTGTGGGTGCAAAATGCGGGGCTGATTCCCTTGATGTCATCCAATGTGTAACCAATGGCTTTCTTATACTTTTTAAGCATAGCGAGAAGCCTCTCTGTTTCTTCTTTCGTTAGGGCGTTGTTCACAATAACTGGATATGTTCTATTCTTCCCTAGATATTCATAGCGTAGCTCCTTCGGGAGTTCCTTCTGTTACATTTCTGGCGCTTCATCTGGATCCAGCTCCCCGAGAGGTTCAAAATCAGGATTTTCCTGGTTGAGCCAATCGGCGCAAGCGTCACGCCGATCGACGCTAGCAGTATACTCGTCAATTCCGCGCATAATGTGGTCCAGTGGGTCTCCGATATCCATCCCTATCCTATCGTCTTCCTCTGGGCAGAATTCCTGATAGTAAGAAGAGTCTTGATGAGACGGATCATTAAATTGAAATCGCACTTCTTCCTCTCCCAGGTGTAGCGTAATTTGACCTTTCCCAGCATCCCAAACAGCTTGTAATAATCTTAAGAATGGCCTTCCTAGAATGATATCTTCAACCCCAGTTTCTTATTGTCTAGAACAAAGAAATCTACCGCCATTGTTTTTGACCTGATCTCAATTTCGACATTCTTGATCACTCCTAGTGGCTTGGTCTTCCTACTATCCGCCATGATCAGATCAAGTTTGGTCCCCATCAGCCGCTATTAAGTTCCATAAGGCATGCTCATGAATGCATCGTAAGTCATCAAGCTGACACGGGAACCAAAGTCACACAAGGCTTTCGGAAATTTCTTTCCCGATATCTCACATGGTATATATGGTTCTTCTTTTTTTCTCTTCAGTGAGACATACAACATACACACCACATAATCCTTTATAGGGGGATGGCTCAAAGCAACTGTCTAGCAATCTCTTCGCTTGTTTCACCTCTGTTTCATCAAGCTCTATATCATCCTTGTAAAGCTTCCCTAAAACTCTCCCAATAATCTCTTGATCGAAAACTTCCGACTTGAGGCGATTACTTGGGAAATTATACTCAATTCTGGCTTCGGAGGCGTCTTGCGGACTGAAGGATCTTCTCATATTGAGCAACTCGTGCGAAAAATCAATGGGAATCCAGTCCATCGGCTCAAATTCGTCAAGTGGTTTAGCATTCGCCAATGTTCTATTCCCCTTTGGTTTAGCAAAGTTCCCTTCAAATTCCTTTAGGTGGTTGTTCAGAATCGCAGCTTCTATCTTGGTATATTCCTTGCTACTTGACGGAGTCGTCAGGGTGATCGGTTCTCCTATCATCGCGACTGCGCCGATCGGCTCAGAGACTGCGCCGATTGGCGCACACGTCAGATCCACAGAGGCGGGTCCGACGGGCTTTATTTCTTCGAATTTATGCTCCAAAGTAATCATTGATCTACTCTTGGATATCAAGATCTATTCAGCTGACGACTCTTCCTTCTGCATAACTTCTGGGCATCGCCGATTTGGTTCTAGACATTCTTCCCAATGCTTGTGCAAAGTTTCATTCTCGGCAATTTTGCCTAACAATTCGATCCCTGCCTTGGCTGTCAATCTCAGATAACTTCCTCTGGCCGATCCGTCCAAATGCATCCTCGATGCCTTGTTTATGTCCATGTAGAAGGTTTGAGCGCACATATTCTCATCAATGCCAAGGTCAGGTCCTTGTTTAAACAATGTTTGAAAATGCGTCCAGGCTTCCGCGAGAGATTCTTCATCTTCTTGTAAGAAGTTCACCACTTCCATTCTCAACTTCTGCACCTTTGGCAAAGGAAAATAGTGGAGACAAAAATTTCCAACTAACTCACTCCACTTACCTTTTGCTTCTCGAGATGCTTCCTTGTGCCACTCTTTGGCTTTTCCTCCCAAAGAGAATGGAAAAGCAGCCACCTGTAAAGATCCCGAGGCACTCCTTCATGATGGAATGTTTGGCAAAGTGCCTCCAAATCTTGTAAGTGAGTATACGGGTTCTCCTCTTTCGCTCCAAAGAACTTGTTTGCTTCAGCCATGCTAATGATAATGGGGTTCAACACATACGAGGAGGCCGTGGCCTTCTCATTTGAGGATTGAGGCACCAGCATGTCTGGAGATGGTAGAGAAAGTTCCCTGAGCGTCAGAGAAGGTCCTGTCGTACTCATCCTGAAAATTCACACAAAACACAAAAACGAAAACAACTAGAAAAAAGAGAGGATTAGATGTTAGTAAAATATTAATAGCAAAAGAACTGGCTTGTTCCCCGGCAACGGCGCCAAAAAAAGGGCTTGTTGGTCGTAATTACGCACCCACTTATATACCACAAGAGGACAGTGTACAGTTGTAGCTCTTTTTCCCTCAGAGTATTCCATGGTTATCGAATCCACAGGGAACGAGCGGAACTAATACTATTAAAGGGTTACTAACAAATTGCAATGGGTTGGTTGGTGTGAATAATGACGGTGAGAAAGTGGAAGGTGAATGTTATTGAAGAGTTAACAGGATGATGAAGGATTCTCTCCTTAGGATTGGTTCACTAGCATGCAACCTTATTCTTATCAACTCGAGTGATGACTCTAATATTCTACAAGACATAGTGGTTTCATTCACCCCGGCTATCACTACAGAGGCTATTAGCTCCCCACTGGTTTCTTGCACTATGTAATGGGCAAAAGTGTATTGGCCGATACACTAATGAAAGGGATAGATAGATGTGCAATAAAGTTCATCACATAGATTAAATTCATCGAGAGAATATCAACAAGTATGAGAGTTACATGACTAGATCCCCGCCCCAGAGAAGAGAATATGAGACTACTCACTAATCCTTCCGCTAGACATAGCAGAGGGGTGAGAAATAGCGCTAGAACGCGCACGACCCGATCGACGCAAGCGTCACGCCGATCGGCGTGACCTCCCTTCTGGTGGATCTCGTCGATGTTGACCAACCTTCGCCGCCAATATCCTGGAACCCTAGTTCTAATAACTGATTCTCTCGATTGCCGTCCCTCCTTGGTCTCCCTTGGCTCTTGATAATTATCTTCCTTTTATACTCGACGGGATTAGGTCAACTTCCACCAACTCTAACTCATACTGGGCCGGGCCTTCGTCTTTCCTGGACCTGATCGTGTTTTCGTCACCTTCTCCTGTTGCGCCGATCGGCACAGGCCCATTCCGATCGGCGTAGCTCCGCATCTGGCCCATCTTCGTTACTCTTTAGTTCTCTATCCATAATTGCCCTGTTTTACACCTGTTTGCTGCGATTACACCCAAAATAGAACAGCTACAAATATATGCAAATATGGGATTAATTGTTAGTCCAAGCCACTAAATTAAGACGCAAAATATCCCTTTTTGGTAGATAAAATGGGCATCTAGAAACCACCAACAAGCTCCAACTTTTCGGCGATCGGTTTCGTGTTCTTGCGACGTTCGACTTTGTTGATTCCAGGGTATAATTTTACTTGTTCCAATTCATCTTGTTATGCCCTAATTTTGAGCAATTTCCTTAGTTGATGCAATTGGAAGTAAAAAAAATATCCAATCTCTAGTTGCATTAGTTAGTTAATTGGCTCAACCTAGGTTGCAATTAATTTTATGCCTGAGAGAGCCAGACGGGTTGCCAGACACCTAGAGGCCATGGAGATGTCCTGCAAGATGCCAGGATCATGGTTGACCATGGGACAGACAGACACTGTGTAAGGATCATGACCAGTGAGGTCACTCCGAGGTATGACGTTTTGGTGATGAATAATAAACATGAAATGTGACTAATGTCTACATGAGTGTTGTATGTGTAGGAAACCTTTTCTACTCTATGATGATTGTTGACGGCGGCCTTGGCGATGAATGACAATGACCGCAAGCATGGAGTCTTGTAAGTTTGATCGAGTCCAAGGGTTGATGGATGGATCAAGGCTAAGGACAAGCTATGGAGCAAGTGTTACGAACACTTGTCTAGTTGTTAGGGCTTTGAGTCCATAGGAAAAAATGGACTATCAAGGGGGTCTAGGTCATTTCTCTTAGGTCATGTCTAGTCAGTGATGTGCATGGATGTTCAGTGAAATCACAAGCACTAGGTGACAGTGGAGAAGCCAGGGAGCTATTCGGAGAAGCCGGGAAACAAAGTCAAGCAAGGTCGAAACGTTTCAGCTTCTGGACGTAGTGATCGGACAGAGGTGTCAGTGCAGACTGGACTGTATGGTCACTAGGAGATCAGAGAGGAGTCTGCAAGGAATCTGTCAAGTCTAGAAACCCTAGAAACCAAACGGTATGATCTAGTGGCCGAACGGTCTGATCAGTAGGGTTGAGGCTCAGGACAGAGAGGAAGCAAACTGGAGCTCTCTGGAATGCACATGACGCGAAGAGACCGGACGGTCTGGTCTGGGAGTGACCAGACAGTCCGGTCAATGGTGTCCAGAAGGGTGATTTCATGGAGAAACGGCTAGTTAGAGGTTGGAAGCCTATATAACTTCGTTGCTGGGGTCTTGAAGACCAATCTTGGCTAGTGGAATTGCTAGGAGCATTTGGTGAGAGCCAAGAGGAAAGGAGAGGAGCACTAGGAGGAGATATTGCATATCTTGAGAGTGCTAATGAGAGTAACTTGAGCATTGATGCACATCTAAGGCAAGGGTGTCCTTGAGGGTGTGATCTAGGTTGTTACTCTTGGTCTATGGTGAGACCTAGATCGGTTAGGTGTCGGTGATCGAGCCTATAGTGATTGGTTGTGAAGGCGCCCGTGTCGGCTCGAGGAGTCCGACAAGTTCTCGAGGGAGGCGAGCTTGTGCCTTGGTGGCAGCGGTGACGCGCATCGTGTTTTCACTCTGGGAGTGGTTGCGGGCTCGTGACGCGCACCGTGTTTTCACCTTGTAGACTTGCATGAATAGGCTTCTCTACTTGCTAGTTGTGCTTAGCTTTCACTTGATCACTAGCATATGCAGGAGTTGCATTGGTTTGATTACTTACCCTCATATGTGTTGTGCTACTCATGCTTGTGTGCTTACCTTATACTTGATGATCTAGTAGCTTTGCATGAGTAGGCTCCTTTGCAAGCTTGTTGTGTGCTTCCGCGCGTACCTTGTGTATGATCCACTAGTATGCTTAGGTTGTCTTTCCTTTTAGGATTATCTTATTAGTGTGATCACCACTAGAATTGTGTAGGAATTGTTTGAGTGATCGGTTTTTATATTTGGCAAATTAGGTACATAGTTTGAGTTCCCGCACCCCCCCCCTCTCGATCACTTGATCCTTTCACACTGACACCCAGGGTCTCAGGAGGAGTACCAGGAGGAGGACAGAAGCTCCGGTTTTGGCCATGGGAGTTATACCACCAGCTTGGGTGCAGAGTACTCTGACTTCTCGTCATAAGAGTTCGTCAAGTACTGCAGAGCAGGGATCCTCTAGGCAGCCAGAGCAGACAGGACCACATCAGAGGTCAGCTCACCGGGCAGGAGACCCGCACTGCACCTGTGCCGTGTGCACCAGGAGACTGCAGGGGCTAGTAGGCTTAGCAGGAGAGAGGGAAATACTTGAGGTCTCCTCCAGGGATCTCAAGGTGAGTCGCTCTTACCCTTCGAGTAGTGGGTACCAGTCCCCAGGGATCCTGCTGGAGGAGAGAGGTACTGAACCAATCTTCAGAAAAGGATTGCTGAGGGTCTGAGATGCTATCCTGCCAGGATGGATAAGTTTGGACTATT
Source organism: Eleusine indica (assembly GCA_030378355.1). Classification (NCBI taxonomy): domain Eukaryota; kingdom Viridiplantae; phylum Streptophyta; class Magnoliopsida; order Poales; family Poaceae; genus Eleusine; species Eleusine indica. The sequence continues at coordinate 32,877,214 of CM059498.1, read as the reverse complement.
CGTGCCATAGCAGTACACTTCTTACCAGGCAATGAGGAGGGCCATGGGCACGACATAGTGCAGTACTTCAACTACATGCCTGGCCTAGCAGAGTTGGTCACCAGTCCTTATAGGTACAGAGAGGACATTATGATGGAGTTCTATGCTTCACTGTGGGTAGCCCGAGATCGCTCAGAGATCTGGTTCATGTTCAGAAGAGAGCCCCACCGCTTGAGTAGAGAGGACTTGATAGTTACACTAGGACTGATTGCTTCAGATCTGCATTTGTACAGGAGTGCCTACGGGACTTGGGCTTCGCCCCGCAGACCACAGGGAGGGATGCTACCTCCAGACAACATGGTGTCAGTTGCCTTTCCACCATTACACACTCCAGGCTTTGACAGACGCCCTGTGAGACTCACCGTAGAGGTGAAGGTGGTTAGGGCGATAGTCATCAGGACTATCATTCCACGATATGGATACAGGGAGGAGTTCACCCTACTTCACCAATGGGCAGTGGCAGCTATGATAAGGAGATAATAGTTTGCCTTGGCAGATTTGTTTATACCTGAGATGGAGGAGGTTATCTCTGAGAGCCATCGAGACTGCTAGGCTCTCTAGGTGGATAGACTCCACCAGTGGAACCTCTTTGCCTAGCAAAGCCGCTAAAGCCCGTACATGCTCCCTAGAGAGTGGTTTGCTGAAGAATTCATTGTACTTCTGCTTGGTGCTGTCAGATAGGTGCCGTTGTTGCTGGCGTGCTGTTGTACCTCTGGCGGCAATCTTGAAAGGCAGCGACTGCGACAGGGTGCTGCAGTAGCAGCCACTTGATGCCTTCATCGTCGCTGGCTGACCTGGGTGTTAGTAGCACCTGGGCTCGCTGAGACAAGCTGTTGAGAAACTCCTAAGCCGGTGGGTCTAGCAGCACTTCTTGTGCTGCAACAGGATCTTGCACTACTGGGGCGACTGGAGAGGACATCGTAGCAATGCATATTGTCTCTCTTCATCGGCGTGTATAAACTCTAAGAGGTGTATGGTCTCCTTTCGAAAGTGGCTGTTCCGCGTTGTGGTCTGGCTCTGGTTCGAAAGCAGTTCTGGGCGCCATGCACACGACGAGTTCAAATAGACCACATGTTCATTCTCCATTAGCTGATCGGTAGGCAAGGGGCACCTGCATGGGGAGGTCACGTCACTAGCCCTGTAGTCTATGACAGGATTCTCTGGTGTCTCCGAGGCTAAGGCAATTGGCAGTACCATCGGTGTGGCAGGCACTGGGAATGCCTCCAGGGTTGACGAGTCAATCGAGGGGAGCTCCATCTCACCCTCGGACGCCTCGAGCACCCAAATAGAAGAGTCAGCCTTCATTATTGGCACGTGTCCCCTAGAAGACTCCTCGGGTCTAGCAGCAGAAATTTGAATCGGATCTCAACGATTTCGCGTGGCTCGGGGACCGTCTCGGTTGGTGCAGTGTTGGGAGTCTCAACGGCAGGGACCACGACACCCACACCACCATCCACACCTCCCTCCGCCGGTGCTGGTATGTCGACGGCGACCGAAAGCATCCCTTCTTTACCAAGAACGGTGGAAGTACACTCGAATGTCGGGGAGTTGCTTGCCTCGACGGCGAGAACCACGTCACCCACACCGGAGACAACAGATACCCCTTCCTCTGTCGAGGCTGGAACGTCAATGATGGTTGGGGCCACCTCCTCCTCCACGATAAAGGTAGGGTTAAAGGACACGTGCATCACTTGGTTGTCACTTGGATGCCCCGGCGTCTCATGTCACGCGTCCCAAGTATGGATTGAGTAAGTTCTCCATCGTGGCCGCTTCCCAAGTATGCGCTGCGATTCCTTGAAGCTTGGTTTCCACAAGGATTGGGAGGGCCGTTCCGGAGGCGAACGCTTGCCTGGACCACCATCGGCAGTGGATTCTGAAGGGGATGACGCTAGATGAGGGGCCCTCATTGTTTGCCACCCTACTCGTCGAAGCATCATCGACCATGAGGCAGATGAACACTGCCTCGTCAAATCAACGAATCTTGAACGAATCCGCCGTGACCTCGAACTTGAACATGACAGCCTCCTTGATCGTGCCCACCAAGATGGGAGCTTGTGTACCAAACGTCGTGACGATGACCACCTTACTTAGATCGATTTTCACTCGGTCGATGTTGTCCGACCAGTCAATGATGCAGGGCGTGCCTGGTACCGGCAGACCGCCGACGACCGGATCCTGACAATCAGGCATGGCCGGCCCACCATTGTCGCCTCTGCCGCTATTATGCTCTGAAGGGACGAACTCCTCCTGTAGAAGGTGATTGCGTCTGTGTGGCCGGTCTGGCACCGGTGACCATGACCTTCCTCCGTGGCTGCGTTCCGTCCCCCTAGGTTTGATCTACTCTCGTCGCTCCCACCGGCTCCTCAGTAGGTTGCGACGGTCGGGTGATCCGCCTCGAGGCCGGAACTCGTCGTTGCTCCAGCTCTTGCTTGTGCCGGATAGAACCACTCGCCATTCCTCCTGCTAGTCCACGGCGACCAAAGGATGGGATTTCATTGTTAAACTGCTGCCCTCACCGGCCGGGACCAGAGGTACCATTGTCGCATGCCTGAACTTGACGGTCGGGATCAGGGATCCCGTTGCCGCCACTAGGGCAGGTGTAGCTATGATGGCCGAGGGTTCTACACTAGAAGCAGCGAGGGGGAAACATGCACTGCGCTGCCTGATGATTGGTCGAGAAGCAATTGAAGCACTTGCCGTGAAGATCACTCAGAGCCGGGCTGTGGTGCTTCCGAGGGTGGCCGCTCTGCTTCTGACGAGAGGAGAGAGACTCCACTCGCTCCCACCCCCTAGCATCCGGGCCCTGCTTTTGTGGGCGATCCGGAAGCGAAGGGTGAAGGATAATGCATGCCTACGGTTTTGCCACCGTCAGCTATGGCTGCTTTGGGGTGGTGGTATAAGTCGTCATGGCAAGGACGACGTCCCGAAAGGATCGGCTCCTCGCGGTGCCGTCGAGGGATCCAGCGGAGCTCCCTAACGAAGGGCTAGAACTCGACTGTGATATCCCGACCGATGGCTTAATAGGATTGATAGAATACTCATACCAACAAGTTGCAACTTCTTTTTCGTAAGCTTATCCCCAAAGAACTCCAAGATTAAGCATGCTTGGCTTGGAGCAATTTAGGGATGGGTGACCGACCGGGAAGTCTTTCCTTGGTGCGCACGAGTGAGGATAAAAGTGTGTAGAAAACTCTAGTGTTGGTCTGTGAGGGCAGTCTTGAGGTCCTAGAGAGCTGTCAGTGTAAGCGGGCCTGGCCTCGGAGGCGCGGGACGTTACACCGACCATCGGGATTCCTTGGAGTGCCCTTTTGGGTGGAATGGGCGAGCATGCAGAGACAAGGACTAGGGGGGGACAGGTGCCCCAGAGGGGAGAGAGGTCATCGAAGCTATTTGCCTGGTGGGCGCCGGCGTTGAGATGGTCGCCAACGATGAGTTGTGGTGGGAGGGAAGCAGGGGGGTGGGAGGGGGGGGGGCGAAAGGGTCCATATACAGCTAGAAAGATTGAAAAATAAGAACTTGTCCTTGAATGATTAATTTTAAACTTATAGATAAACTTTTAATTTACGTAACTCTACAGCCATTCGTATAAATCAGCGAATCTGAAACTTGGATATCATTTTGAAAATCCAAACATTAGAATAGGTAAAATTACTCAATGGCAACATAGAGCTATAAAAAACAAAGCAAAGATTTTTAGGACATATATATCTGGGATACCTAACCACTTGGCTACATGGCCTAGTGGGCCGGAGGCTCGATTATGAAGTATTGAAGAATATGGCTCAGAAGATAACTATTTAGATATTTGTTTTGAGTAGGCAACAAGCTAGGTTAACAGATATGGTGTATAGATAGAATCAGATGTAACCGACTCATAAATTACCATGTAAACCGTTGCCCTTCAGGTATATAAGAAGGGCAGGGGGTCTTTGACATAGATCAGAACTAGCATTAGAAAACCCTAGCCCTAGTGCGAACCCTAGTAATACAAGAACACCAGACAGGACGTAGGGTTGTTATCTTTCGGGAGGCCCAAATCTGTATAAACCCGGTGTCTTGTGTCCATTGACTTTCATACTCATACGCATTCCTAAAACTACTATCGAGATTATCTCTGGATAGTTGGTGCACTAGAAAGGGGCAGTGTTGAGTTCAACTTCATTAAAATTGATGGCTTTCTTCGACGTCAAGTTCCACCCAGGAGACAAGATCCGCTTTGGCACCTTCAGCTTCGTTGCTGATCAGAGCGGGAGCCTCGTTAAGCGATGTCTGGCGGCCCTTATGGTATTCGCCGCGCCATCAGATCCAGGCATCAGTAAAGCCTTATCGGTTGATTGCAAGATTGGCCCGATCTACCAACTCCCACTCAGCCTCAACAACGCGGCGGCGGTTCTCTAGGCGGAAACCCACCCAGGTTCCTTCTCAGAGTTGCCCACAATGGACCGATCGGCAAGCCTGGCCGACTCGGATCTAACTATGGTCGATCTCCCAACTCCTTACATAGAGGAGTTGGATGAAGATCCCAATTTTTTTTCTTGGATTAAGGCTAGTAGCTACAATTAGCGTCGACCAGGAGTCAATCCTGGACCTGATCGAAGAGCCGAGTGATTCTGAAAGCCACTCGTCGGAGTACTACGAGGTCTTCATGGTAGCACCGGCGGCCCTAGATCGAGGCGCGGTCGGGGAGACATCTGCGGCAGGTGCTGCATGGGGAGTAGCAGCGGATCAAATCTTTAGGAAGGGCACGAGACCAAACTTGAACATGATGACCTAGAAGCTGAGACCCCTCCGCTTCAACGATCAGACGTTTGTCAGAACTGATCTAGGATCGTGCAAAACTTGGACATGGGCGACCTCACCTTACAACTAGATGGTGAGGAGGTCTTCAAGACCCCGCAGCACAACATCACGGCTGCGAAAACCTTGTTGAACTCACTAGAGCCTATGCTCCAAGCAAACCCAGAGCCGACACCACAGGTCAACAAGCTGAAAGCACACATCAAGGCGGCAGCCGTACTGGAGATGCACGCGACATGCTCTGCGCCGAGTAAATCGGCATCAGGCACCGCTAGCTCAGTGCCCAGTCAGGAAAGAAGAGACCAGCGACGGAACTATCAGCAGGCGACCCCACCAACTAAACCACGGCAGTGGCCCACCACAGACTACCATGACCAGAACCCACACGCAGATCTTCGTAGCGGCATACCACCATGCGATGCCCATGTGTGACTGGACAATAGGTATCAGGAGCAGGATGATGCGGCCCACTGTGAATACGAGGATGAATGACATTGCCACAACATTGTTGACAACCGCTATTACGAGCGCAACAACAGAACGGAGCCACCTCGAGACGATCAGTACTACAATCAATGGAACGATGGGCGGCGCGAAGACAGACATCATTAAGAAGTCGGTCACGAATGGGAGCGGACGCCCCTCTTTGAGGATTACGACGACGAGACCGACATCTGGGCCTTCACCCGAGAACTATGCACTGTCAACTGGCCAATTGGCTTTAAACCAGTCGGCATTGAGAAGTATGATGGCAAGACAGATCCGTGCGACTAGCTTCATGTCTACGCGATGGCCATCCGGGCACTCGGCGGTGACAGCTTCATTATGGCCAATTATCTGCACGTTTGTCAGGCCCTAGCACCCAGAAATGGCTCACCAACCTGCCTGCCAATTCCATCAGCTCTTGGGCAGAGTTACGCAGGCAGTTTACCATCAACTTCCAGGCAATGTTAGACGGGCCTAGGAATCACTGGGAGCTCGCTAGGATCAAGTAGCAGGACCAAGAGCCATTACGAGAGTACATCCAGTGCTTCAGCTGAGTGAAGAACACCATCCCCAACATCTTAGATGCTCAGGTCATCGCTGTCTTCTAGGGGGGACTTCGCAATGATGACTTAATCAAGAAGATCGAGAGGTTGGATGCTGCCGGTAGCTTAACAGCAAAGGAGCTATTTACCATGGCAGACAAGTATGCATTTGGCAATTCGGCTCTCTTGCAAGTACGTCAATACAAGGAGGAGGCACCGCGGAATCACAGTCAGTTCGGACCGTCCAACTGCAACAAGGACGGCGATAGGAAGCGCAAGCAAGACAGAACGATTGCTAACACTGAGCATCCCAACCGGAGAAGACAGGCCACGTAGGACGACTTTGACAAAATGCTCGAAGGCCCCTGTCTGCTGCATGATGGCGCTCACAAGGCCAAAGAATGCTGCAAGCTGAAGAGCTTTGTCCACCATGCTCTGGAGGTCTGCAAAGAACGCCCCTGGATTTCCAAGGGTGGTAAGAAAGATCTAGACAAGGAAGATGAAGACAAAGAAGAATTTCAAGATCCTGAGCGCGAGATCAATTACATTTGTGGTAAGAACACAACCAACTCAAAGCCCCAACAGAAGATCCTTTACTGAGAGGATCACTCGGTTTCACCAGCAGTGTCGCACTACCTTTGATGGTCCGAGGTCCCAATAACTTTTGATCGATCAGACCACCCGGATCACATCCCTAGACCCGACAAATACCCTCTAGTACTATCATCGACTGTTGATAGAGTGTGGCTCCATAGAGTACTGGTGGACGGTGGAAGCAGCCTGGACATCCTCTTCATGAAGACCTTCAAGGAGCTCGGCATACCTCTAGCCGACCTCAAGCCCAGTAGATCACCGTTCCATGGTGTGATCCCTGGCATGCAGATAGTCCCACAGGGACAGATCACTCTACCAGTGACATTCGGCATTCGAAAGAACTATAGGACGATGCGCATCACCTTCAAGGTTGCAGATTTAGACTCCACTTATCACGCCACCATTGGATGGTCGGCCATCGCCAAATTCTTGGCTATACCACATTATCCGTACTTGATGATGAAGCTGCCAGAGTCAAATGGAGTCATCTCACTGCATTTGGATGTAAGGACCTCCTAGGACTATGACAATCAGAGCTGCGAGTTGGCGGAAAAGACGGTGATAGCGTCGGAGCTCGCTGAGTTGAAGCTGGAGGTCGCAAAGGTAGAGGAGGCCAACCTCGATCCCCCTTCCAAGAAGGTGTTAAAGGCCACGGTGCAGGCAGAGACCGTGGAATCAAAGAAGATTCAGTTAGATGATAGTGATGTATCCAAGACCACCAATATTGGGGTCAATTTAGATACTAAATAGGAAAGCGCACTCATCCTTTTCCTTCATGATAATAAAGACATATTTGCTTAGAAACCTTCTGACATGTCGGGTGTTCCAAGGGAGAAGGTTGAGCACAAACTACATGTTCGATCGAATGCTAAACCTATGAGGCAATGTCTTTGACGATTTTCGCAAGACCGTAAGGACACAATTAGAAAAGAAATCAGCTGAATACTGGTGGCCGGTTTTATCAAAGAAGTATTTCACCCTGACTTGTTAGCTAACCTAGTACTGGTGCAAAAAAATAATAAGGAGTGTCGGATGTGCGTGGATTACACCGGCCTTAACCAAGCCTGTCCCAAAGATCCTTTCATCCTCCCCCGTGTTGATCAAGTTGTCGACTCAACGGCTGGTTGCGCTTTATTGTGCTTCTTAGACGCCTACTCAAGGTATCATCAGATTCCCCTAACCGAATCCAACCAGCTGAAAACATCGTTCATTACGCCCTTTGGAGCTTTTTGTTACACGATGATGCCCTTTGGGCTGAAGAACGCCGGTACCACCTACCAGCGAACCATGCAACGATGCTTGGATAGCCAGATCGGAAGGAACGCCGAGGTCTATGTCGATGATGTGGTAGTCAAAAGCCAACTCCCCTCTGACTTGATACAAGACTTGGCTGAGACATTTGATAACCTTTAAAAGTACAGCATGAAGCTGAACCCCGAGAAATGCGTCTTTGGCATCCCGTCAGGGAAGGTACTCGGTTTCCTGGTCTCATACCGAGGGATCAAGGCGAATCCAGAGAAGGTGAATGCAGAAGTTGACTGGCTGCATGGCAGCACTGAGCCAATTCGTTTGATGACTCGACATCTCAGGGCTACCTTTCCTCTGACTGCTCAAGAAACATGATTCATTTGCCTGGAACGATGAAGCCCAAAAGGCCTTGGAGGAATTCAAGGCCTACATTAGTGGCCCACTGGTGTTGACACCCCCTAAACCAAAGGAAACTTTGCAGTTGTACATCTTCGCAACCACACACGTTGTCAGCACTGTGCTGGCGGTCGAACAGGTGGAAGATGGCAAGGCTCAAAAGGTGTAGCGTCCAGTGTACTTCGTCAGCGAAGTCATGTCAGATTCAAAAATATGGTACTTCTAGCTCCAGAAGCTAGTGTACGCATTGTTGATGACATCTCACAAGTTAAAGCATTACTTTGAGGACCACACGATCGAAGTTCATACATCTTTCGGGCTCGACAAACTACTCCACAACCGAGATGCAATCGGGAAAATCGCCAAGTGGGCTGTTGAGCTTGGTTCATACGAGATTACGTTGAAGCCTCGTGACGCAATCAAAGGCCAAGCGTTGTCAGATTTCATTGCCGAGTGGACAGAGTCCGAATTACCGCCAACCCCACAGGAGATAAGATATTGGACCATGTCATTTGACAGGTCCCTACTACTGGAGGAAGCCGGTGCCAAGGTAGTATTGGCATCCCTAGATGGACTCAGGATGCGGTATATCCTCCGAATGCATTTTCATGCATCCAACAACGCAGCGAAGTACGAAGCTCTCCTACATGGGTTGCGAACAGCCATATCACTCGACATCAAGAGGATAAGTATTTCTGGTGACTCGGTGCTTGTAATCAATCAAGTGACCAAGGAATGGTGTTGTTCTGAAGAAAGCATGATAGCATACTGCACTGAAGTTCGGAAGCTAGAAGACAAGTTTGATGGCATCGAGTACAAGCACATCCTCCGGAAGTTCAACGAGGATGCGAATGAACTGGCCAAGCTTGGGTCCAGCAGAACTAAAATACCTGACAGAGTATTCCTCGATGATCTACACAAGTCATCTGTATTGACCCAGCAAACTGTGGTGCAGGCTATAACGGACAAATAGGCAACACCGCAGGTCTCTTTGATAGAAGTAGACTGGAGAACTCCATTCATTGAGTATTTAAACAATGAAACATTACCCGCCGACAAAGAGGAAGCCCTTCGCATCATCCGCAAGACAAGGCTATACTGCGCAGTCGACCACCTCTTGTACAAGCAGAGCCCATACGGGGTATTGTTGAAGTGTTTATCACAGGAGGAGGGCATAGTCATCTTTCGGGAAACCCACGCTGGCATATGTGGTAACGACACGGATCCCTCAACAATAGCAACCAAAGCAATGAGGCAAGAGTTTTATTGGCCAACTGCGGTTGCTGAAGCCAAGATATCGTTCGAAAGTGCGAATGCTGCCAATTCTTCGCCCGCCAGATGCATGTGCCCGCCATCGAGCTTCAAAATATCCCGATAACATGGCTGTTCTTAGTCTGGGGTTTAGATATTGTTAGTCCTTTTCAGAAGGCCCAAGGTGACTTCACTCATCTGTTCGTGGTGGTGGACAAGTTTTCTAAATAGATTGAGGCGAAACCAGTCGGAAAAATTTCAACAAAAAAGGTCGTCGAGTTCATGATAGAAATAGTAACTCGGTTTGGTGCTCCATACAAGATCATCACTGACAACGGTAGTCAGTTTACAGCATAGGAGTTTAAGGACTTTGCGGCAAAGGTGGGGTTCAAGATCGGTTATGCTTCTGCTGCCCATCCGCAAAGTAACGACCAGGTTGAGCGGGCAAATGGCCTATTGCTACCAGGAATTAAGCCCCGCATATTCAATAGTTGGAGAAGTACGCTCAACGCTGGGTTCGAGAGTTACCGTCAGTACTATGGGGGCTTCGGACCAATACCAGTCGAGCCAGGGGCACTCGCCGTTTTCATTAGTTTATGGGTCAGAAGCAATGCTGCCGACCGAAGTATTATTTGCCTCCCCGCGCGTGGTAGCATACGAAGAAAAGGTTTCCAATGAGCACCAATGTAATGACCTCTTATTGTTGGAAGAAAGACGCGACACAACCAGGTCGGCCAAATATCAGCAAAGCCTCCGGCGATATCACGACAAGAATGTCCGATCACGGGACTTCACAGTTGGTGACCTGGTGTTAAAACAAGTTTAGTCCACTGTTGGCAGGCACAAGCTGTCGGCCCCATGGGAAGGGCCTTTCATAGTCAAGGAGGTCACTCGGCCAGGTGGTTATCGATTGATGCACGAGGATGGATCAAACCTTCCTAGTTCTTAGAGCATATCTCAACTACGTCACTTCTACGCTTAGCTTCAGTAGTTTATTTATATTTGTACAATTTTATATTTTCAGATAATATATACTATGCGGCCATGATGTGTTGCCATAAGATTTATGATTTTTGTGAATGATCTTTTACTCTCTAAAATATAGTCATGACTCAAATTTTGACTCTCGGTATTACCAGAACTCGCACATGTTGGCCAAGTGGGTTCTTAGTCTCCAGAGTTCATGTCGTCTGTTGAGGACCGAGTCAACTTCCCTAATTCGCGTATGCTTGATCTAGTGGATTCTTAGTCTCCATGGTTCATATCGATTATTAGGGGCATTGATTAGAGTGCTGACATGAGCAGATCCCGACATTTTGGTGGTCTTTCTTCGGTCTTAGTTTTGTAATGAATTCTTGGGCCATGCTGCTTTGTTTATGTATTGTATGAACTCGTGCTAAACACTTACTCAGTCAAGCATTTTGGAGCTTCTTGTAGCCGAGTGAGCAGATACTGACATTTTGGTGGTCTTTCTTCCGGCATGATGTATTAGGCAACCACCTCAGCATCTTTTTGCAGAGCTGCAAGAGACCAACAAAGATTTTGATCACCATCAATAAATTTCTTTCGTAAAAGCTCATAAACCCTTTTTGATCCTACAGGGACGCAATTATCAAACGTTTTCCTACAAATACGGACTCGGTGGTGCAGGTAATGTAGGAATAATCATTTACCTCTTAGACATTTTTTGGCTTATGCTTTCTCCGCTTCAAGAGTGGCTGCTTTCTCTTTAAACTCGTCCTTGAGCTTTTTTGTTTGCTTAAAGGTTTATCTAAATTTATATAGTTCGTCTATAGCCTTCTTGAATATTTTTTTCTGCCTCGGCCAACCCTACTTCCAGCTGGGTGTTTCTCTTGTTTTGTATCTTGATTTTTTCTTCGGCATCTGTTATATATACCGAGTGAGTCGGTATTCAGGGTTAATAGTATGAAGAGTTTGTAACATTATACCTTAAGCTTTCTTTTTGCAATGAGCTCGAAACTCATCCATCGTTTTGAAGTCGTCCGTTAGTTTTTTAGAATTGCTTTTAAGTTCCTCTAAAATTTGAAGTTGTTTCTTCAATTCTTGGTTTTGTCTCTTCAAATCTTCGATGGCACCGGAGGACGACTCCAAAGTCTTCACGCGCTCTTTCAACTTGGCGATAAGGATTGCCAAGTCAGCCTCATGCTTGCATTTAGAAGCAAGCTCTTGTGATAAATCTGCAAGAAGAAAAAAAATGAAATTTGGCGAACTTACGAGTCACTCTGTTTTTGTAATATATCTTATTGACAACATACCTGTTATTTTGAATCGAAGTTTGTCCATCCGGGATGAACATGTTTGCAACTCAAGAGAAAGACGGTCGACTTCAAGCCACTCTTTGGCAAGCTATCTTTGTTCTCCATTGCTTTAGCACACTTCCTTTGCACACATTGCAACAGTTTGTTTTTGTTGGCCATGTGTGACTTTAATCGCTGAAGTGATAGCATAAGGGGGAGATCTGTGTTATTCCTTGAGTACAAATGAAGTAAGACGGGTATAATTTCAACTTTTTACATGAAACGAGTGGTAAGCCTTCTCGATGAGGTCCTCGAATATCTGCAGTTCTCCCTGCTCACCAGATTCATCGAGGCCCGCGATGGCGTATTCACCGATATGATATAAGGTCCTGGTGGGACCAGTTTCTTCCGAGATTTTTTCTTTCACCACTCGGTGAATTGGCGTTAGCACGACATCTTCATCAGGGCCGATTGGATAATTGTATATTGGCCCTGGCATCCTTCCAAATACCAAAGTAGGCTCTTCTTCGACGCTTGGCGGCGAAGAGTTACCATGGGTCATGGTTGTCTCTGGAATATTCAAATCCGTCACAGAAGGGATCTCTAACCTGTTGGGTTCTTTTCTTGGCCGAGGGGACGTCGGAGCAGCATTGACATCACTCGATCTCTTTGCCGAGTGATCAGGGGTGTCATCCTTGGATGCCCACTCTTCATCTTCGCCTGCTTCTCTTCAGGAATGGTGCTCTGAGGCGTGGTGTTGCCCGAAGAAGTGACACCAGATGGTTTGCATATCATATAACCATTAGTAGAGTTGTTTACAGCTATACTACCATACGGAAATATGGCCATAAAGACCACTTACCTTGGCTGGCGTTTAAACTTCAATTCCGACACCTTCGGTGGAGGGCTGGATGGTGTCGCATTCTTTACAACATCGGGATGTCTGAAGTCGAGGCTTGTCGAGTATTTTTCTCACTCGGTTGGTCTTGTTCTTTCGAAGTTTTGGTTTCTGCATTAAACCCGGATCCTCGCTGAGTGGTTGATGACTCGGCTGAAGCTTTTTTCTTCGCTTCTTCTTGCAGTCTGGCAGATGTCTCTGCCAGAGACTCTTCTTCATCAAAGTCGACAATTTGAGCTTTGCGACGCTTGTGACCCGGCTGGCGACTTGGCGATTTTTCTCGCACAACAGGAGGCAATGGTGGGCTTGACAAATATATGTCCAGTTTCTACATTTCACAAGACATGTTAATTCTTCATATTTTAATTACTGTGATTAATAGGATCAGCAAAGTTTACTTACATCGTTCCTGGGGTTCTTGGAATAATGTCTGGCTTTCGCAGACCCTGGGGTCCAATTGAGCAAAGAGGAAAAAATGTTCTCAAGTCGGAGTGTTAATTCTCACTTCCATGGTAGGATCTCCTGTAAGATCGAATTTCCAACCAAGGATATGGCGTTTCTTGATAGGTTAGACTCAGCAATATATGAAACTTGCAACGACATCAACTTCACTATACCCTTTGGTTTTCAGCACTGCAATTTGCTTTAAAATTGCTTCAACCTGAGCCTTTTTGTCTAGCGATGCCTTTGTTGACCATTCAGGCTAGGGTACAGGGGCCTCAGCGGTGAACTCTGACAGAGGGGGCACATGGTTTCCATGGTAAAACCAATCTGCGTGCCATCCCTTGTTTGTAGAAGGAAGAGGAACTTCAATAAATTTTGACTTATTTCTTAATTGAAATCCCGCACCACCAATTACATTGTTGTTGTTTGATTTTAGAACAAATAGTTCTTTGAAAGTATCGAAATGGAGAGCGATTCCCAAGAACACCTCACACAAATTAACAAAAATAGCAATGTGGAGAATCGAGTTGGGATTCAGATTCACAAGGTTGATTCCATAGAAGAACAGCAGCCCACGAAAGAAATCAGAACACGGAATCCCAAATCCGCGGTAGAAAAAGGAGGTAAAAACTATGATATGATCTACATGAATTTTGCGGGAATTTCTGACCTAGCGCTTCAATCCAATCTCCTGTCTGCTGATCTTGAAGCACTCCGTCGATTACGAGCCCATTGATCTTCTCCGCATCCATGGAGGAGGTCGGCAATTCCTTGATTCCTACCAGAATGCCGAAGACTGTATCATCTTCTGCTTGGATAGGGGAAGCTTGCCCCTTTGACTGGGACCTGGTGCTTTGGCGAGTGCGCTTGGGTGCCATTGAGGTCAAGGTTTGGTGAAAATGGAGATGAACAGAGATCGACGAGAGAAAATGGTGATTGGAGATCTAGGGTTTGTGCTAGGCCAACGGCGGCAGCTGAAACACTGAGTGAAGAAGGTGAAGGGTTATACGCGTGTTGAAACAAATATATACTAATAAGTTTGATCTAACGGGCGGAAATGGTTAATGGGTTATCGACCCGATATGCAAAAGTTGTGATACTGTTTGTAGCATTTATTGTGCACCGTAAATGGGTCTTTGGTGATTTAATATTGGAATCGCTCGCATAGCGGGTAGTCTCATCACTGGGGGCTATAATGTCTTTGTTTTTTGTGATTCATCATTGAAGTCACTCGGATGACAAATAACCCCATGCCTGGGGGTTATAGTACACTTGTTTTGGTACTTTGTTATTAAGATCACTCGAAGGGAGTGGTAGCACTAATCTTGGGGGCTACTGTTTTTAATTTCATGACAAGCCACTCGGAGGAAATGGTAGTATTAATCTTGGGGGCTGCATTTTCGTTGTATGTTCCAATTTATTTTAATGTCGTTGGCTCATAAGCTATTTTCTTTAAATAACTTTTGAGTCGGGGGCTATAACTGGTTAAGGACATTTGATGGTTTTTTTGAGATTGTTAACTTTTTCACTCACAAGACATTTCAAGTAAAGGCTCAACACCTTTTGAGTTGGGGGCTATGCTGGTGGAGTATGCCTTTTTTAGGCGTCTATTAAGGAAGGGAATTCTTATATGCGACAAGAGAAGCACTTTTCAATTTTGAGAAGTATCAAGATAAGTTGAAGGTTTGTGATGAGGACATCACTCCTATGGATAAACACAACACTCCTCCAAATCTGGACTTGCAAGGTCGAATGACTAGAGCTCGTGCACGACGACTAAATTTAGAGGTGAGCTCGTTCCTACGTTCTTCGCTATATGTTACTTTTGAGAATGGTTTGCTACCTAATGATTATTTTATGATTAGAAACCATGGAGAGGACCAGGAGATGATGGGAGAAGGAGTTGGGAACGTGGAGGACCAGCAAGGGCTTGGAAGCCAAAGTGGAGGCCCAATCAAAACCGACTTCGAGTCTATTTCGGGGCCCAGGACCAGTCTGTACTAAAACAGTCGCCCAGGACGTTCTACATATGCACGGAAAGATAAGGAGAAGACCTTTCCAATGCCGCCGGCCTCATGTCAAAATTCATTCGGAGTCATCGGAAATCGTCAAAACAAGAGAGAGTCCAGAATCTGTGTCGGTGCTACGTCGCCTATTTTTGGCCTTTGGGCTTTGTATCTAGTTGAGCCCAATTAGGGGCGCGTCCAGAGGGTCTTGCACGACCCTAGAGTCTTTATATACAGCCGCCGCCGCACCATTAGGGTTCGGGTTTTGCTTAGATCAATTCTGTTCATAAACAGTTTCGCCGTTCATCGGTTTGTGAGACCTCAACTTCAAGAGTTTAATCATACATCTGTAATTGTGTTGCATTCTTCATTGTTCTTGCTTGTGTTCTTGATTCGCAGGCAGGGATTAGCCTTCTCGGCGAGGTCAATCGTCTTTTGGACGGTTGATAACCAGAGGAGACGTCGTGCTGCGATTGTGTTGACGGCTGTTAAGTACCATTCTTAACCGTCAACTATACTCAAATAAAGGAGAATTTGGCATTTCATACACGCATGCTTTATCACAATAATGTAGTTCCACTTGTACTTGGAGAACTTTATGCATGCAGGAGGAAATGTGAAGGAAACACCTCAAAAGGCAAGAAAACACACTTTCGACCAATCAGAGAGCGCCACATGGACGTCACACGGATTGAAGGGCCCATTTGCAGCACTTAACCGACGTAACTCCCTGTAATACCGCGGGAACTGACCTCAGGACCCACAGGACAGCCACCTGGAGAAAGCACAGGCCAGGAGGGGCCACCCCCAGGTCGGCCGACCTGGTCAGGTCGGCCGACCCAGCCGGGCGCCCTCTCCGCCTGGGCTTCCACGTGTTGGCTCCTCCGTGACTCCTGATGGCGGTTTGAGATGCCTTCCGTGGCGGTTACGCTCCCTCGCCGACCTATTGAGGCTATAAATAGGAGGGTGTGCCTTCACATTCAACACACACCACAAGAAGCATTTCTCTCTTGCTAGTAATAGTTCTTGGAGTTTTAGTGGAGTTAGGCTGAGTCTAGAGCTCTCTAGTCCCAAGTCTTCACTTGGAATTGGTATGGCTCTTGTATCTTTTCCCTTTTGTAAGACTTTACTCTTATCAATATATATCTATTTTCTATATAGTTGTGCTTGGGTCATGAGTTTCTTGTTTGATTTTGTGATCCATATATGTGATAGTATAGTCTACTTGTGTGATAGTAGTTTATATTTATTATACTACTATTGTCATACTAGTTATATACCGTCACTATAGTCTAGTTTATATGTTATAGTCTCTATGCTTAGTTTTAGCTGATAAAGTATAGCATGGGTTTGGTGATCGTATTCGTACGGTAACTCTGCCTCGTTAATAGTAATCGCGGAGGGGCAGAGTGCTCTTTGGTCATGCAAGTATGGTACTTGGGTGACTGATTTGCATCAATTATTCGTTAGTCTACTGGTTCGTTGAGGTAGGCGGCAGGTGGTGACAGCCCTGTCCGTCCTTTGAAATCCTCCCCGCTAGGCTAGTGCGTAGGCTCTTGGCGGAAGTCGCCTGTGGATGCAGGGGTAAGTCCGTGCCTGAAGTGCTATACTATTGACTGCTGAACCTGAGTGTGGGTCTGTATGTATTCTACTTAGGCTATGCAACTGTATAGGAATGTATAGTAGGAGTAGCTTAGCCTAGTCTTTCCTCCACTAGACTTTATTTATTTAGTAGGAATCTTCTGTGTGTGTCACACTACCCGGTTATTATCATATACCCGCCTGTCTTGGTTAGATATCCTTGCTAATTGTTAACATGATCTTATATGTTAGTAACGCTTCTTGATCATAACCTTCCTCTGGGATAAACAAATACGATACCCTGAATACTTCCGGGTGAAATGCTACAGCGGTATTCTCCGTGCGCTTGCGGATTTTACCTACTTGACTCTGGGACATATTAGTGAACCGTTTCTGGCCCCGTGCCGGGAATGATTTATTAATATGGCTTAGCAAAAGTCAACAAGCATTTCTGGCGCCGTTGCCGGGGAAGGCGTATGATTAAGAAAAACTACTAATGTATATAGTAGTGTTGCAATTATTAAGGCTATCTCCTAGGCAGGCTAACCTTGCTTTGTTTTCTGCATTTTGTATGAAAACAGGGTAGTGTATGACTGGTTTCGACTTGCCGACAAACTTCACTGAAGATCCTGAATCACTCCTGAGAAGGACGCGAGCCAGGCTCACCCCTCCTCGTAAGGAGACTCGGCCAATCGAACCTGTCATTCCCGCACCATCAAGCTCTGAGCAAATGGCCGACAAGACCCTCCGCGAGTTCTCCGCTCCCTCCGCTGCCAACATCCCTACGGGACCAGCTGGCAATGTGGGAGATGCGAACTTCGAGATCAAGACCGGTCTCATCACCATGGTGCAGGCTAGCCCATTCTGTGGGAAAGCCAATGAGGACGCTAGTGCTCATCTCCAGCAATTCCTGGAGATTTGCAACACGTTCAAAATGAAGGACGTCACCCCCGACGCTGTTCGCCTTCGACTGTTCCCGTTCTCTCTCCTTGGGAGAGCGAGACAGTGGTTCTACGCAAACCCTGAAGCTGTGAACACTTGGGAGAAGTGTTCAGCCGCGTTCCTTGCAAAGTTCTTCCCGCTGGGCAAGACCAATGCCCTCCGCGGAAGGATCTCAAGCTTCCAGCAGGAGTCGAAGGAGTCGATTCCTGAGGCATGGGAGAGGCTCCAGGAGTACATCCTGGCATGTCCCCACCACGGGATGGATGATTGGCTGATCATCCAGAACTTCTACAACGGGCTTACTCCGTCGGCCCGCGACCACCTCGACGCTGCTGCTGGTGGAGCCTTCTTCTCGCTCACTGTAAGCAAGGCAAAAGCTTTGATCGAGAAGATGGTGTCCAACCAAGGTTGGAATGAAGAACGCCTCCAACCTCGCCAGCGAGGCATGCACTCCGTCAAGGAGGTTGACATGCTCGCCGCCAAGATTGACCTTCTCATGAAGAAGATGGACGACCAAGCCAATGGAGAAATGAAAGCCCTAGATGCTCGGATGACTTGCGAGGTCTGTGGCAACACGGGACACTCGGGCAATGACTGCCCTGAGACCCGTGAGGACGTAATGTTCATGGGCAACAACAACAACAACGGCTACCGTCCACAAGGAGGTCAAAGTTGGGGTCCACCACGCCCCAACTACCAAGGAGGTAACTCTGGCAACTTCTCTGGTTTTAATTCCAGTTATAATCAGCCCTCCTTGAAAGATCTTGTGCTTGGTCAAGCTAAGGTTAATGATAACATCAGTAAAAAGCTTGCCACCACTGATAAGACTCTTGAGAGCATCCACACTAAAATAGAGGGTGTCTCCTCTGCTCTCAAGAATCAGCTGAGCTTTAATAAAATGATAGAAACTCAATTAGCTCAGTTAGCTGCTGCTGTTCCTACTGCTGAGTCGGGGAAAATCCCGGGGCAACCCGAGACCCCCTTAGAAAATGTTAATGCGGTTACCACGAGAGGAGGTAAGTCCACTCGGGATCCGCCATATCCTAACCATGCAGAAAAGGACACATCAGCTGAGAAGCCGGCAGAAGAAGAAGAACTGCCGCCCAGAAAAACGGCCCCACATGAGTTCTATGACACGAACCTCATGCCGTTTCCCGAAAGAAGAAGGAAGCCCACCGTGGACGAGCAATTCACACGCTTCGTTGAGGTAATCCAGAAGCTGCACATCAACGTGCCCTTGCTGGATGCGATACAAGTACCCACGTACGCTCGCTACCTCAAGGATCTTATCAGCAACAAGCGCCCACTACCGACCACAGAAATTGTCAAGCTGACGGAAGAGTGTAGCGCTGCTATACTCAACCGGCTTCCTGAGAAGAAGAAAGATCCAGGGTGTCCCACGATCACCTGCTCGATCGGGACACAGAACTTCGACCACGCCTTATGTGATCTTGGGGCAAGTGTGAGCGTCATGCCGAAGGATGTCTTCGACAAGCTCAACTACACCACACTATCCCCCACGCCGATGCAGCTGCAGCTGGCCGATTCAACAGTCCGCTATCCGGCGGGGATCGCCGAAGATATTCCGGTGAAAATCCGGGATTGCTTCATCCCCGTCGACTTCGTAGTGCTTGATATGGACGTCGGGAAGAGCACACCGCTCATCCTAGGACGCCCATTTCTCAGCACTGCGGATGCTCGCATCAATGTAGGAGCCGGAGAAATCCGCTTCCGCATCAATGGCAAGGAGGAGAAGTTTGACTTTCGGCCAAGGAAAGAACAGTGCAACATGATCCGTATCAAGTACGGGCCGAACCCAAGCAACATCAAGGAAGTGGAGGTCACTCCGCCAAAGAAGGACAGCCTCATCACATTCATGAAGAACTTCCTTGAGAAGGAAAATTTTGCACAGCAACAACTGATGAAGGCAAGGAGGCAAAGGTCGCACATTAAGCAACAGCCTCCGAAGTCCACAAGGCAGCAACCTCCGAGGTCTGCAAAGAAACAGGCTGTGAAGCCTGCAAAACCGCAGCCTCCGAAGCCCGAGAAGCCACCGACCGCAACAAAGACCAAGAAGGTGTGGCGAACGAAACAAGAAGCATCATCCGTGTCTTCATCTCCGGGACCGGACAACGCTTCATCGAGCTGAACGCCGGAGAAAAGTCCCGCTCGTCGGACTTTAAAAGGTGAGTCCTCGCCGGGAGGTTAAACCGGTAGTTATCCATATTTGCTCTTTTAATTGCATATTTTGCTTTCCACCACATTTTGATTTTTCCCAACCACTGCATTTCTGCATTTTTGAATTTTTCCAGCCACCTTGGAATTTTTCAAAACTCATTTGCATTTTTGAAAATTTAGAAAATAGGTTTTTGGGCTTTCCATTTTGAAAAGATTTTTTGTCGAGCTTTTTGAGCAAAAAGGCAGCAGGGGACAAATCCCCTAGCCGTTGGGGAACACATAGGAAAAAGGGGGCTGCCAGGAGGCCCACCTGCCAGGTCGGCCGACCTGGTGAGGTCGGCCGACCCCCTGGCCCCACTTTTTCCTGTGCTCCTTTCTCCCAACGGCTATATGGCCGTTGCTCTGTCTCTTGCTAACGGCCATCTTGCTTCCTTGGCTATAAAAACCGCCCAGGAGGGGGAGCTTCACCATTCCAAGCTCATCTTTCACTCCCCTCCTTTGCTCACTTGTTGCTCTCCCAAAATTTCGTGTTCTTCAACTTTACTACAGCCCCAAAAACCCAAAAAAATATTTCCCCTCTGTTTTAGTGCATTTGCAAGTTGTTGTGAAAAGAAAACCAATTTCGGAGAAGCTCGGGTTTGTCGTTTTCACTAACGCTCACCCGAACACTTGTTCGATCTTGTTTTTTGTTCTTGTCTTGTGTTTGTTCTTGTGTGCAGCCATGTTCAAACGAATGAAGCAAGTCACCGGAATCAAGCGGAGAAAAAGCACTCGTGCAAGCACGAGTCAAGCATCCTCCGTCGAGCTCACACCAAGTCCGGGGCATGGTGACCCCGAAGCTGAAATTCCGGAGGAAAGGCCAGCCTTGCTCATCACCGAGGAGCATCTCGACATCAAGGACGACCGCGAGGGCCAAGCCATCGCGCTCATGAGAGAACGGCCATTCGCCCACACCCGACGCTTCGATCCGGACTTCCTCGAGAAAATAGGTATGAGAGAAGAATTTGCCTCTATTTTTCGCACTATGGGTTGGCTAAATTTCGTAGAAGTAGATGAGCCGGGTTCTCGTTTGCTTACTATGCAGTTTTTATGCACCCTTAGAAAGTATGATGAAGGCATTTCTTTTCGCTTGTTTGGGCTAGAGCGCTTGGTCACATGGGGTGATCTTCATGCTATGCTAGGTCTAAATCCTAAATGTAGGCTAGACTTAGATAAAGCGCTAAAGGGGTTCCATAAAGAAAGTTTTTGGAAAAAGATTTCCGGAAACGAGTGGGGTCCCAAGCCTAGAACAAGTGCCATCCATAATCCTACACTTAGATTTATGCATGTGTGGTTGGCTATGACCTTGTTTCCTCGAGGTGACATTAGGGTTGTCCGGCAAGATGAATTGAAAATACTTTATGCCATGGTTAAGAAAATTAGGGTGTCACCCACGGAATGCATGATTGATCAATGGTTAGACAATATAAAGTTGACAGGACCAATTGAGTGCACCTCTTTAGTTACTCGCATTGCGCAGAAGTGTGGTCTGCTTGAGAATGTTCATGTTGAATATTTGACGGTAGATAGAGAGTTTCTAGGCGAGGACTATTTTGTGCAAGGACATACTTTGAAACATGGTCCAAATAATACCTTGATCTATCACTTTCCCGGGTATACAAATGAATTCCCGTTACCTAACCCGGGTCTTCGTTTGTATCACTGTCGGGCACTAACCCTCCCACTTGAGCCAGTGGGAGAAGTTCGCAGGCATAGTGTTTCAGGGCGACCGACACGTTCCCGTAGGCATATGGAGCCTACACCGGAGTTTCGCACTCCGACCGGAGATCCGGTATGGGAGCAGCCCCAGCCACAGGACGAGGCGGGTGCATCAACATGGCAGGCCGGAGCATGGGAATCTCAGTACAATTACCCCATGCAGACGTCATCAAGTTCAAGCGGACCGCCATCCTTTGCCACTCGGTCATTCTCATCCCGTGGGTTCCGTGAACTCAACTATGGGATGTCCGAGTTGACAAGGAGGGTGGACGACATTGATTTGCGCACCGAGAGCATGCAACAAACTCTCACGCAACATGTCGCCGACACCCAGCAATGGCAGAATTTCAGCGACAACCAATTCCGCCAGCTGAACGCGATGATGGCTCAAAATCAGAACAATTGGGATGCCTTCTTCCGCTCCCAAGGCTACGACCCAAACCAGCAGATATGAGCAAGAACAAGCTTGGGGGAGGACCTCCCTTTTCACGGTAACTTGTATCTTTCCCTTTCTCTTTATTTCTTGCATTTGCTAAATCTGAAAAAAACCATAAAAATTTGCAAAATATAAAAAGAACAAAAATATTTCCCTTTTTCATGCGCGGTATGAATGTGTATAATTTTCCTATGTTGAGATGATGAATAGTTGCTCTGTCCTTTATTCCTCTCTGATGCTAGTTTACAACTTAGTACTCTCTCAAGAGTTAGGTTTGTTGGTAAATCTTGCCTTGAACTTGAATCTTGTGGGTAGCATATGCATTCTCTAGTTCTAAGTTGTTGAGAGGTATGATATGATAGATAGGGCTGCTATGATCTTGCTCAACGTAAAGCTTGAATTCCAGAGTTTTATTTTTCAAAATGACAAATTGATAAGTTCCTCAATGATGAAATTCCCACCACAGCCATATGTAGTGTTTACATTTGAAAACCTTTACACATATGCTGCTTGTTTCACATTGAGCTTAGTCAAAATTGTTGTGACCCTAGTAGAACTCTTTTCATGCTTTCTTGATCAAGATCATATACACACATCCACCGCCATGAGCTATCCTTCTAAATCAAGAAGATAGCATCCACCATATCCACCATATCCACCGTGAGCTATTCTTCTACACCGGAAGAAAGCCACTATCCATCCATCTATCCAAAGAAACACTCCATATATCCATTGCAAAATTCCTCTCTCAAAGTATTCATTGCAAACTAGGACTATGGCTATGCAAAAAGAAAAGAAAAAAAAAAATGCTCAAAAAAGAGAGCAAGCAAAAGATAGCCATAGCCTAGAAACTCCAAAAGAGAGAAGGAAAATTCAAAAAGGAGTTATTTCTTCCCATCCACCATTCCTCCGTTCTCCCACACACTTGCACATCTTGATCAAGATTGTTTGAATTGATGTTTTTTCTTGGATCCGGTCTTTTGACATAGCAATATTATGTGAACATGAGTGCTTCATATATCCCTACCTTGAGCTCCACATAAAGCCTTATTTAGAAGTAGGTGATTATAGGCAACACTTTGCCTTGGTGAGGAATCATACACATATTGAGTGATCCGAGAGAATCATTTGAGGAACTTGGTTTTTATTTTCAAAATCTTTTGAAAACCTCCGGAATAACATAGCGGAATCTAGAGCAAGTGATTGGTGCCCTGCAATTGTTCTATCTCTCAACCGCCCAAGACAATGAGGTGTAAAAGCTCCATGGATCAAGGTAAATGGGTAAGTTATGCGCCAATATATTTAATTCTAGGAAGAGTACTTTGTTGTGCGCATAATATTATTGAGGAGTAGGACATTGTAGCAACTCCTGATCAACAACTTAAGTTTATCTTTGCTTCGGGACGAGCAAAGGGTAAGCTTGGGGGAGTTTGTTGACGGCTGTTAAGTACCATTCTTAACCGTCAACTATACTCAAATAAAGGAGAATTTGGCATTTCATACACGCATGCTTTATCACAATAATGTAGTTCCACTTGTACTTGGAGAACTTTATGCATGCAGGAGGAAATGTGAAGGAAACACCTCAAAAGGCAAGAAAACACACTTTCGACCAATCAGAGAGCGCCACATGGACGTCACACGGATTGAAGGGCCCATTTGCAGCACTTAACCGACGTAACTCCCTGTAATACCGCGGGAACTGACCTCAGGACCCACAGGACAGCCACCTGGAGAAAGCACAGGCCAGGAGGGGCCACCCCCAGGTCGGCCGACCTGGTCAGGTCGGCCGACCCAGCCGGGCGCCCTCTCCGCCTGGGCTTCCACGTGTTGGCTCCTCCGTGACTCCTGATGGCGGTTTGAGATGCCTTCCGTGGCGGTTACGCTCCCTCGCCGACCTATTGAGGCTATAAATAGGAGGGTGTGCCTTCACATTCAACACACACCACAAGAAGCATTTCTCTCTTGCTAGTAATAGTTCTTGGAGTTTTAGTGGAGTTAGGCTGAGTCTAGAGCTCTCTAGTCCCAAGTCTTCACTTGGAATTGGTATGGCTCTTGTATCTTTTCCCTTTTGTAAGACTTTACTCTTATCAATATATATCTATTTTCTATATAGTTGTGCTTGGGTCATGAGTTTCTTGTTTGATTTTGTGATCCATATATGTGATAGTATAGTCTACTTGTGTGATAGTAGTTTATATTTATTATACTACTATTGTCATACTAGTTATATACCGTCACTATAGTCTAGTTTATATGTTATAGTCTCTATGCTTAGTTTTAGCTGATAAAGTATAGCATGGGTTTGGTGATCGTATTCGTACGGTAACTCTGCCTCGTTAATAGTAATCGCGGAGGGGCAGAGTGCTCTTTGGTCATGCAAGTATGGTACTTGGGTGACTGATTTGCATCAATTATTCGTTAGTCTACTGGTTCGTTGAGGTAGGCGGCAGGTGGTGACAGCCCTGTCCGTCCTTTGAAATCCTCCCCGCTAGGCTAGTGCGTAGGCTCTTGGCGGAAGTCGCCTGTGGATGCAGGGGTAAGTCCGTGCCTGAAGTGCTATACTATTGACTGCTGAACCTGAGTGTGGGTCTGTATGTATTCTACTTAGGCTATGCAACTGTATAGGAATGTATAGTAGGAGTAGCTTAGCCTAGTCTTTCCTCCACTAGACTTTATTTATTTAGTAGGAATCTTCTGTGTGTGTCACACTACCCGGTTATTATCATATACCCGCCTGTCTTGGTTAGATATCCTTGCTAATTGTTAACATGATCTTATATGTTAGTAACGCTTCTTGATCATAACCTTCCTCTGGGATAAACAAATACGATACCCTGAATACTTCCGGGTGAAATGCTACAGCGGTATTCTCCGTGCGCTTGCGGATTTTACCTACTTGACTCTGGGACATATTAGTGAACCGTTTCTGGCCCCGTGCCGGGAATGATTTATTAATATGGCTTAGCAAAAGTCAACAGATTGCGGGGTTCAGAACGTGCTGTTCTGAAGCCGGATCGATTTGTGTGTCGCCTCAGACCAAATCAACTTACCAAGAACCTTTTGGAAGATCGGGAACCCTTGTTCACATCAGTTTGTATTTAAAATTGGAAAGTTCTTGGGGGCTACTGTGGGACATATATATCCGGGATACCTAACCACTCGGCTACATGTCCGAGTGGGCCGGAGGCTCGATTATGAAGTATTAAAGAATAAGGCCCACAAGATAACTATTCGAATATTTGTTTTGAGTAGGCAAATAACCACGTGTTTAGCCTTTGCATATTTCAATTTCAGAGTCCGTAGTGTTAAGTTTGTGCCCTAGTTCTTGTTTAGTGGCTGGTTTAGTTTGTGTTTTTGTCGTCAGTAGTGTTTCCCTTGCAACCCTAGCCGCCATCCCCTTCACCATCCTCGGTTTTGTCGGCTTTGTGTGCTAGGGTTGATTGATCAACACGCCCACCCTAATCCCACCCTAAACCTACCCTCACCACCTCGGACCAATTTTCATAAATTCCACTTTCCGCTGCATCCACCTCGCCAAAAAACTCCCTACACGACCCCAAGCCCGACTCGGATTTCACTCAAACCCCCGGGTTCTTCATAACCGATTCCGACACCCCTTTGGTAAAACAGCCATAACTTTTCGCTCGGTTGCCCGTTTTGGCTGAAATTTTTACAGGAGATTCTTGACAAAAAGTTGAGCATACCCACACTAGGCCTGTGTGCCCTCGTCAAAAAATTCAAAAAAAATCAGGAAGATAAAGAAAAAATTCATTCAAGTTGAAACCCGACATTTTCTAAAACTTCAAGATTTTCTGTAGGCCACGTCCTAGCTCGGTTTGAGCTGAAATTTTTTGTGGTTTCTTCCTGTTTGCTAGTGAGTTGGAAAAAAATATCAAAAAACTAAAATAAAAAAAAAGAAATTTGGGATTCCTACTAGTGCTCCATCTAGCCCCCTGGAATTTCTGAGTTTGGCTATTTTACACTAAGCCCCCTGTTATCGACTGTGTCCCTTTGTCTCTTTGTTTCTTCTTTGCTATCACTACTGTTCTAGGACATAGTTAGACCAGCAACTAGGGACAAGTTATTTGGGCACTTATTCAGCTTTACTATCTGTTTTTGATTTGTGTGCCACTCATATATATATATATTTGGCCTTTCTAGCTCTACATACTTCTTCTGGATAGCACATAGGTTATTTGGTAACCCTTGCAATCCTGGAACACTTCTCCCTGGTATCCTTCGCTTTGTTGTTTTCAGAACTTTGTAAGAGCTTTGCAAGAAGCTTACTTTTGCTGTGTTGAGAGGCACCACTGCTTAGTAGTTTTGTAGGGATAACCTTCACTTTTTGTTTCCTATTTTGGTGTTTTTGATGTCAGGAAGCGATGGGGAGGGTGCTTCACCCTCAAAATTGGATGAGTGCGTCAGCCAAAATCAGTTACAGAAGGCTTTGCAGGCGGTTCAGAGTGATTTGGCAGAGACGATCACCAGGGCCGTCACCGACGCCGTCACCAAGCTTCACCTGGGAGAAAGCATTGAGCGGTTGGATAAGAGAGTCTCTAAGCTAACCGATCAGGTTGTCGAATTGGAGACCGCTCACAAGACCAACACCAACACCAACACCAACAACGACACCAACACCAACACCAACAACGACGTTGAAGACGATCATGATGAAGCAACGGTGTATAGGGCTGATGGCACCGTCGATAGGTCAGCTACAAGGACCGCAAGGTTACGACGTCGTTTGCAACGTAACCCTCAAGGTATGGGTGGTTTCCACAACCACAACCGTCGCACACAAGGTAACCATGCTCCAGATGATCCGTATGCTAAAATTAAGTTTTCAATTCCTTCGTTTTTGGGTCAGTACGATGGTGATGCTTACCTTGATTGGGAAATGACGGTAGAACAAAAATTTAATGCCCACCTTGTTCCTGAACAACATATAGTTCGACAAGCCACGAGTGAATTTAAGGACTTTGCTATTGTTTGGTGGAGTGGTCTAGCTGCTGAAACCGATTTGCCTACTACTTGGGAAGAACTTAAGGCAGAAATGCGTGATCGTTTTGTTCCTCCTTCTTTTTATAGAGAAATTCATAATAAACTGCAGCGTTTAGATCAAGGAGATAAAACTGTTCAGGAGTATTTTAGTGAGCTTCAGAAGGGTTTGATTCGTTGTGCTGTGGTTGAAAAAGTAGAGGATCAGATTTGCCGCTTTTATTCTGGTTTGAGAAAAGAAATTCAGGACATCCTTGATTATAAAGAATTTTATACCCTCAACCAGTGTTTCCAGTATGCTATGCTTGCAGAGAAAGAATCACAGGGACTTTTCCAGGCTTTTGAGGAGTACAGCAAGTCCAGGAATTTCTACCCACCACGGCCAACGGGGACATCGGGGCTGCCCAAGCCATCTTTCCGGCCGCCCCCACCAGCTAGTGTTGTTTCTACAGCACCAAGATCAGCCCCTGCCCCTTCTACGCGCTCAGGTAAAAATTCTGTGCAGGTACCGGCTAGTAGTGCCTCCTCTGTTGCTTCGACGGGACGCACTACAGGGATTCAGTGCCACCGCTGCCATGGTCTTGGCCATGTGCAGAAAGATTGCCCAAGTAGGCGGGCATATGTGGCGACAGATGATGGCGGTTACATGAGCACCTCCGATGTGGAGGATGAGGAGGAGGATGTCGCTGCCACCAGCGGTGACCTCGTCCTTGGAGGCGGAGATACCACGGGCTACATGAATATTATTGTGCAGTGTGTGCTTAGCACACAAATCCAGCAGCCCGAGGTGATGCAGCGACATAACTTGTTCCAGATTTTCTTCGTCATCAAGAACCGTTGGGCACGTGTCATCATTGATGGAGGAAGCTGCAACAATTTGGTGAGTTCTGATGTGGTTAAGAAGCTTGATTTGACCACACGCCCACATCCACATCCATACTACATTCAGTGGTTAAATGACTCTGGAAAAGCTAAAGTAACACAAACTTGCAGAGTTCCTTTTTCCATTGGTTCCTATGTCGATTCTGTTGATTGTGATGTTGTACCCATGCAAGCTTGTTCACTTTTATTGGGTAGACCTTGGGGATTTGATAATGATGCTGTACACCATGGTAAAAGTAATAAGTACACTTTTATGCATAAAGGAACTAAAATTACTTTGTTACCAATGACCCCTGCTGAAATTGTACAAGCTGATTTAGAACGAGCTGCTAGTTTGAAAAATAGAAGCCCTGAAATTCAGCAACCTGTTAATTCTGCTTCTACACCAAGTAATGTTAATGATTCTTCAAGTTCTAAGGGTGCTGCAATTAAATTACAAGGTCGTTCATGTCTTGCCATAAAATCTGAGCTTCCTGAAATTTCTACTGATGATATTTGCTATGCTTTGATATGCAAACAAGCCTTGTTTTCGCTTGGTGATATTGCTTCTAGTGCTTTGCCTCCTGCTGTCACTAACCTTTTGCAGGAGTATGAGGATGTTTTCCTAGCTGAGATACCCCCGGGATTGCCACCTTTGAGAGGGATTGAGCATCAAATTGATTTGATTCCTGGTGCTACTTTCCCAAACCGTGCTGCTTATAGGACCAACCCTGAGGAGACTAAGGAGATACAACGACAAGTCCAAGACCTTTTGGATCGTGGGTATGTTCGTCAATCACTTAGTCCTTGTGCTGTTCCTGTACTTTTGGTTCCTAAGAAAGATGGTTCTTGGCGTATCTGTGTAGATTGTAGAGCCATTAATAACATTACTATTAGGTATCGTCATCCTATTCCTAGACTAGACGACATGCTTGATGAGTTATGCGGTGCTATAATTTTCACTAAAATTGATTTGCGTAGTGGCTACCATCAAATTAGAATGAAACTTGGAGATGAATGGAAAACAGCTTTCAAAACCAAATTCGGGTTGTATGAGTGGTTAGTAATGCCTTTTGGGTTGACTAATGCACCCAGTACTTTCATGCGTTTGATGAATGAGGTTTTAAGATCTTTTATTGGAAAATTTGTGGTTGTTTACTTTGATGATATCTTTATTTATAGCAAGTCCATGGATGATCATATGATTCATTTGCGTGCTGTTTTTGATGCTTTGCGAGTTGCACGTTTATTTGGTAACCTTGAGAAGTGCACCTTTTGCACGGATCGAGTCTCTTTTCTTGGCTATGTTGGTACTCCACAGGGAATTGAGGTGGATGAGGCGAAGATTGAAGCCATAAAGAGTTGGCCTGTACCAAAAACTATCACACAGGTGAGGAGTTTTCTTGGTCTTGCAGGTTTTTACCGCCGCTTTGTCAAAGATTTCAGCACCATTGCTGCACCATTGCATGAGTTGACAAAGAAGGGCGTTGACTTCCATTTTGGTAAGGTACATCATGAGTCTTTTGATGCTTTGAAGGACAAACTTACACATGCACCATTGCTGCAATTACCCAATTTTGATAAGACTTTTAAACTTGAATGTGATGCTAGTGGTATAGGCATTGGTGGTGTTTTGATGCAAGATGGTAAACCTGTTGCATACTTTAGTGAGAAAATTACTGGGCCTGTTTTGAATTATTCCACGTATGATAAGGAACAATATGCACTTGTACGTTCTTTAGAGACGTGGAGTCATTATTTATTGCCCAAAGAATTTGTTATTCATTCTGATCATGAATCACTTAAGTATATTCGTTCTCAATGCAATTTGAACCGTAGACATGCTAAATGGGTTGAGTTTATTGAGTCTTTTCCTTATATTATTAAACATAAGAAAGGGAAGGATAATTTTATTGCTGATGCTTTATCTAGGCGATATACTTTGTTGTCTCAACTTGATTGTAGAATTTTTGGACTTGAGGCAATTAAAGAACAATATGTTGCTGATGTTGATTTTAAAGATGTATTGCTGCACTGTAAAGAAGGTCGTGCTTGGCACAAATTTGTGTTGAATGATGGATTCTTGTTTAAAGCTAACCGCCTATGCATTCCAGTTGGTTCCGTTCGTCTTTTGTTGTTGCAGGAGGCGCATGGAGGTGGATTGATGGGTCATTTTGGTGCTAAGAAGACAGAGGATATTTTGGCCACACACTTATTTTGGCCAAGGATGAGGAAAGATGTTGAGCGTTTTGTTGCTCGCTGCACTACATGTAAAAAAGCTAAGTCTCGATTGAATCCACATGGTTTATACATGCCACTTCCTGTTCCTTCTATTCCTTGGGCGGATATTTCTATGGACTTTATTTTAGGACTGCCTAGGACTAAGAGGGGGAGCGATAGCATTTTTGTTGTAGTGGATCGTTTTTCCAAGATGGCACACTTTATACCATGTCATAAAACTGATGATGCTAGTTACATTGCTGATCTTTTTTTTCAAAGAAATTATACGTTTGCATGGTATGCCTTCTACTATTGTTTCAGATCGTGATGCAAAATTCTTGAGTCATTTTTGGCGCACGCTTTGGAATAAGTTGGGTACAAAGTTGTTATTTTCTACAACTTGTCATCCACAAACTGATGGACAAACTGAGGTTGTGAACCGCACTTTGGGTACTATGTTGCGAGCTATTTTGAAGAAAAATTTGAAGCAATGGGAAGAATGCTTACCTCATGTTGAGTTTGCTTATAATCGGGCAACACATTCTACTACCAAGGTAAGTCCATTCAAGGTAGTGTATGGTTTTGATCCCCGTACTCCACTTGATATACTTCCTCTACCTATTAATGAGAGAGTTCATGTTGATGCTAAGGAGCGTGCTGAATTTATTTTGCAAATGCATGAGACCACTAGACTTAGCATTGAAAAGATGAATGAAAAGTATAAACTTGCTGGTAGTAAGGGTAGAAAGGAAGTAAAGCTTGATGTAGGAGATTTAGTGTGGTTACACTGAAGGAAGGATAGATTTCCAGAATTGAGAAAGTCTAAACTAATGCCTAGAGCTGATGGTCCATTCAAAATAATAGAGAAGATTAATGATAATGCATACAAACTTCAGTTGCCTCCCGAGTTCGGGGTTAGTCCTACTTTTAACATTTCAGATTTGAAACCATACTTGGGAGAAGAGGATGAGCTCGAGTCGAGGACGACTCCACTTCAAGAGGGGGAGGATGATGAGGACATCACTCCTATGGATAAACACAACACTCCTCCAAATCTGGACTTGCAAGGTCCAATGACTAGAGCTCGTGCACGACGACTAAATTTAGAGGTGAGCTCGTTCCTACGTTCTTCGCTATATGTTACTTTTGAGAATGGTTTGCTACCTAATGATTATTTTATGATTAGAAACCATGGAGAGGACCAGGAGATGATGGGAGAAGGAGTTGGGAACGTGGAGGACCAGCAAGGGCTTGGAAGCCAAAGTGGAGGCCCAATCAAAACCGACTTCGAGTCTGTTTCGGGGCCCAGGACCAGTCTGTACTAAAACAGTCGCCCAGGACGCATACGGACTCGGATTTGGACGTTCTACATATGCACGGAAAGATAAGGAGAAGACCTTTCCAATGCCGCCGGCCTCATGTTAAAATTCATTCGGAGTCATCGGAAATCGTCAAAACAAGAGAGAGTCCAGAATCTGTGTCGGTGCTACGTCGCCTATTTTTGGCCTTTGGGCTTTGTATCTAGTTGAGCCCAATTAGGGGCGCGTCCAGAGGGTCTTGCACGACCCTAGGGTCTTTATATACAGCCGCCGCCGTACCATTAGGGTTCGGGTTTTGCTTAGATCAATTCTGTTCATAAACAGTTTCGCCGTTCATCGGTTTGTGAGACCTCAACTTCAAGAGTTTAATCATACATCTGTAATTGTGTTGCATTCTTCATTGTTCTTGCTTGTGTTCTTGATTCGCAGGCAGGGATTAGTCTTCTCGGCGAGGTCAATCGTCTTTTGGATGGTTGATAACCAGAGGAGACGTCGTGCTGCGATTGCGGGGTTCAGAACGTGCTGTTCTGAAGCCGGATCGATTTGTGTGTCGCCTCAGACCAAATCAACTTACCAAGAACCTTTTGGAAGATCGGGAACCCTTGTTCACATCAGTTTGTATTTAAAATTGGAAAGTTCTTGGGGGCTACTGTGGGACATATATATCCGGGATACCTAACCACTCGGCTACATGTCCGAGTGGGCCGGAGGCTCGATTATGAAGTATTAAAGAATAAGGCCCACAAGATAACTATTCGAATATTTGTTTTGAGTAGGCAACAAGCTTGGTTAACAGATATGGTGTATAGATAGAATCAGATACAACCGACTGATAGATTACCATGTAAACCGCTGCCCTTCAGGTATATAAGGAAGGCAGGGGGTCTTTGACATAGATCAGAACTGGCATTAGGAAACCCTAGCCCTAGTGCAAACTCTAGTAATACAAGAACACCGGACAGGACGTAGGGTTATTATCCTTCGGGAGGCCCAAACCTGTATAAACCCTGTGTCTTATGTCCATCGACTTTCATACTCATACGTATACCTAGAATTACTATCGAGGTTATCTCTCGACAAGATGATCACCAACACCTTTTCACATCACAAATGGCTAGTTGGGAATACATACGCAGTGGATAAGCAATTTCGGATATCACATCAGCATGCAGAGCGTCTCTATCTTCATGTCTGCTGATGTTGCAGTTTCTGATCGACCTGTCTTCATAAGCGGTTGAAGGCTTGCCATTGGAGAAGCATGCAGAGCCATTCCCTTACCACATTTGCTCTGTCCAACAACCTACATCAAGCAGCAGAAGAAAATTCCCACTCCAATTCTATGTTCTAGATAGAAATATAAGAAAGTGGAAGATAGAAAAAGCACGTCGAACTGATTCACTATGTAGTAAACCAGGCAGCCAGACATGTGTCCATCCATGTCTGTGTCTAACCAATTCTATTCTTCCATCAGTGAGTTAGGTGCAGATTTCAGGCAGTTTTCCGTTGGTACACAATACAACTACCCGGAGAACCCTTTTATCACATACTCACATCATACAGTGACCACAACCTTCTCTGTTGGAAGTTCAGAACAAACACAAATACGTACAATTGAGTTACGACACAGTTTGGCCGACTTTGAGTTGCATTAGTCAGAGAAAATTACTACTGTATTAGCTTCGTAAAAGATAGTTGTGCATCAGTCAACAATCTTGTCCCTTCTGTTCTGCATTCTAGTTGTTTTATAGAAATAAATACAAATATCTCGATCAAAAGAAGATGAACCAAAAGGAAATATATCTCACATTGACCCAAACCAATCAGGAAAGAAACACCTGCAAGAAACGATTTGCGGTGTGGGAGCGGTTGCGTTTCTGATCTTGTGGACAAGGTTATCATCGATGATGCAGCAGCTGATCATCTTGTAGAGGGTTCGTGTTCCTCACCTTGTGTTCACCGAAAATTTTGAATCAAACCGTATCAGCAAAAGGAGAGCAACAAAACATCAGAGCTCGTTGGCCTTCTTGAGAAGCCCTCCCTTCCCTGACATTTGGAGATGGTGACCTACACGGCCAATGGATCTGCCACCGCCTCGGCGGATATGGGCCCTGAAGAGGGAGTGGAACCCACCGCCATGGCACCCGGTCGACGCAGAGCACAATCGAGATAATGTGAGCTCTTGAACTGTGAGATGATTTTAGTGCAAATTAAGCATGGCTTACAACTTGGTGGTGGGCTTACAACGAAAGGGACAATGCCGTAAACGGTGCCATTGGACGGGTCATCGGGTAGCCCAAGTAGCAGCACAGTATTTAACGGCACGGCCGATCCAGCACTGATCTACGAGAGTATGATCCTGCCGGCGTCTGGGTACCGCAACACGAGGAGGTCGCCCATCCCCCCCCCCCCTATCAGGCTGCCAAGGGAGCTGGTGACCCAAAACACAGTCATGAGCATGATGAGCTCCAGCCACAATAACACAAAGGACAGCGCGGACCACAGGAACGTGCCGCTCACGCCTTCCGTCCGACAAGGAAGGTGGCAGTAGCCTAGCAAGGAAGGCCCCGACTACGATGACGTGCGCGCGGTTGTGCACGGTTGTGCCCGAGGAAGGCGTCGGATAACTTGCAAATGCATGAGATGGATGCCTGTCCTAACCTTCTGTTGGTGCTTTTTAGATACATATTATCTTTACTCTTAATTAAATCATGGTGTCGTCCGACCCTGTATTCTGTCTTAATTTTTTTCTTTTTTTCTTTCAAAACATAAAAAGGGAAAAAAATGAGTTTAATCAGACTTTGTAGACGAGTCATACGGTGCTGCACGGGTAAAAATAACATCAAATTGCATGAGAAAAAATTTATTTCAAACAGACTTCTACTCAGAGAACACATACATATGGGCTTCTACTTAGAGAACACATTCATATAGTGCTCCACTTTTCATAAATACAAAAATATGACTTCTACTCAGAACAAAACAACATCCGAATTTCCGTAAATATAAAAACATGACTTTTACGTAGAACAAAACAATATCCGAGTTGCATAAGAGAAAAAAATTATTCTAAAAAAGAATTGACTTGACTCTACATTATATAATAACCAACGTGATAGTGCATGTTGACATGTTTATCTGTTTTAACTAAGAGTAAAGATTCAAGCTCATGGCAACGCATGGGCACTTTTGCTAGTTAGGTCATAATTCGGGTGTTTTGCATTTTATTTTATTGATCTACTAACAATTAACCCCCAAATATTACATATATCTATGGTTTATTGTCTTTCTGTGTCTTATAAATAAAATAGGTGAAAACAGAGGATTTGATGAGGACATCACTACTATGGATACACACAACACTCCTCCAATTCTGGACTTAGAAGGTCCAATGACTAGAGCTCGTGCACGACGATTAAATTTAGAGGTGAGCTCGTTCTTACGTTCTTCGCTATATGTTACTTTTGAGAATGGTTTGCTACCTAATGATTATATTATGATTAGAAACCATGGAGAGGACCAGGAGCTGACGGGAAAAGGAGTTGAGAACGTGGAGGACCAGCAAGGCCTTGAAAGCCAAAGTGGAGGCCCAATCAAAACCGACTTCGAGTCTGTTTCGGGGCCCAGGACCAGTCTGCACTAAAACGGACGTCCAGAACGCATACGGACTCGGATTTGGACGTTCTATATATGCACGGAAAGATAAGGAGAAGACCTTTCCAATGCCACCAGCCTCATGTCAAAATTCATCCGGAGTCATCGAAAATCATTGAAATAAGAGAGAGTCTATAATCTATGTCGGTGCTGCGTCGCCTATTTTTAGCCTTTGGGCTTTGTATCTAGTTGAGCCCAATTAGAGGCGCATACAGAGGGTCTTGCAAGACCCTAAGGTCTTCATATACAGCCGCCGCCGTACCATTAGGGTTCGGGTTTTGCTTAGATCAATTCTGTTCATAAACAGTGTCGCCGTTCATCGGTTTGTGAGACCTCAACTTCGTGAGTTTAATCATACATCTGCAATTGTGTTGCATTCTTCGTTGTTCTTGCTTGTGTTCTTGATTCGCAGGCAGGGATTAGCCTTCCCGGCGAGGTCAATCGTCCTTGGACAGTTGATAACCAGAGAAGACGTCGTGCTGCGATTGCGGGGTTTAGAACGTGCTATTCTGAAGCCGGATCGATTTGTGTATCACCTCCGACCAAATCAACTTATCAAAAACCTTTCAAAAGATCGGGAACCCTTATTCACATCAGGATTATAGACCAGAAGCCACGGAATTAGGCCAAGACATGGAACATGGAAGACGGTGCCGATTGGCACGTGTGGAGCAAGCCCGAATCAGAGGAGAATTCTACAATATTAAAGCCCAGTACATAATTGAAGTCGGTGTCGGCACAACTGGACCCAGAACATGACTATATAAAGAAAATGAAACATATCCTAGGGAAAAAGAGGATCACGAAACTCTCAACTTAGGGTTTTAAGGAGTTGCGACGGTGATAGAGGCTATCACTAACCATCATAGCCGGGAAGGAAGATAGTGCCAATCGACACTTATGGATCCCATGTTGTATTTTCTCTTCTTCCGAACTATGTCAATGGATCTCGGTAGAATGAGTTAGTAGTCTTCATATTCTCTCTCGTGGAGAAGGAACCCTAGTTATGTAAACTCTCAACCCTTATGAATCTATTTGGTGTGTTTAGTCTATGTGTTATGAGCTTATCCCTCATGAGATATGCACAATCTCATTCATGAATCCTTTAGCAATTGCTAGGCGTCTAGCTTTGTTATGAAGTTCACATAGTGCAAAAAACTAGTGGGGAACAATTAGCTTCCGCCATGACAAGGCTAGAGTGAGTGGAGCCACCATGTCTTGTAGAATACTAAATTTACCTAAAAGAATCTATAGGAGGGAGTTGCATGCTAATTACCTGAACCATAGGAGGGCATACTTCCTAACCTTGATCAAACCTTCAAGTTCTTTGTGTTCATTACTTCCCATCATTTCATACATTCACTCTCATAATACATTTTAGTTAGTAAGGCCCTATTTGTTTCAGCTTATAATCCACTCAGATTAATTAATCTAGCTTAATTAAACTAGTAGGCAAACAAACAGGATAGATTATTAGGCCAGATTAATTAATCTAGAGGACAGATTATTATAATCTAATAATCTGCTATAGATGTACTTATTTCGGATTATTTTGGACAAAGACCCACTATCCATGTTAAATTGATCTTCTTATATAAAAAACAACTTGATTTAGCTTAAATAATCTAGGAAAATAAACACATCCTTACGATTAATTAATCCAACTTAAATAATTCAGATTAAATAATCTAGCATTATAATCTAGATTAATTAATCTGCTCAGGAAATAAACAAGGCATAAATTAGACATTAAAGGAAATAGATGGTATGTCGTGTGCCCACGACACATGGCAAAGCAGGAAATACCCACGACAAAGGCTTTGTTGTGGGTTGCACACAGCATACCCCACACAGAATAAATATCGTCGGGAAAGAGGGCTTTGTCGTGTGCGTTTTCTCGGGCACACGACAAAGCCTTTATCGTGTGACCTAGCTGTTGTCGTGCTCCCATGATGAGGCATGGTAAAAAAAAGGCGCCATCACCTGCCAACATGGTGATGGCGCGCTTTGCCGTGTGCCTGACAATTGGCGCACGACAAAGCCGCCTTGAGTTTGTCGTGTGCCCTTGTCCCAGCATACAGCAAAACTTCCAACTTTGTCGTGTGCCCTCGTTGTGGTACACGCAAAGCTTGAGACTTTGCCATGTGCCACGGCCATGGCACACAGCAAAGGACCATTCCTAGGTTGCCGATATTCCTTCTTTGTCCTGTGTCATGGCCAAGGCACACGGCAAAGCCTATGAAACTTGCCTGAAAACTTTTAAAATTAGTTGTCCTCAGAACAAAAAAACTCCAATATTCAATATATCACAAATATCATCTCAAACAATATTTAAATATCATCACAGGCAGTTGAATATCATCCCCAAACATGGACAACACAAATATTTCATAATATTCATCATAAGAGGTTCACAGACATAAGTGTCATCTATAGTATATCCAAGGCTGTTCACAAACACAATCAAGAAAATGATGACAAGAATCATGGCAAACGACGACGAGAGCTTTGTCCAACAAGTGGCTACAAGTCCTGATTTTGATCCCTCTCAGGCCATTAACTCCAGATATTCGATCCCGTCGATTGATTCTTCACAAATGAGATATGTTGAATACTGATTAGTCTTTCAATAAGTGTATGCTCTAGTATGCTAAGGACTTTCTAGTGTTGAGTTTCGTTATTGTAATGAATGCTCTATTATGCACAAAACAGAAACTAAAACGTTCATACTCACAGGAGTTGAAGCCAGAGTAGGTGCCTGAGAAGGTAGAGCAAAGGACGGCATCGGCAGTAGGGTTGTACCTAAACTATGGCCAAGTGTTACCATCCACTGAGTCAATTGTTGCTGCTGGTGCTCGAGCCTCCTCTCGAACTCCTGTTCCATGTCCTCCCTTGTCTTCCTCTACGGAAGGCACATCCTCGATATGAACGGAAGGTACCGTATGATTTTCATAGGAATCATGAGCTACTTCTTACCACCATCACGAGGAGGAAAGATGGGAACTGGTGGGTTCTTTTTGGAACAATAATCCAAGGCACTCCCAAAGTCTTTAAAAATACCTTCCCCAAATTCAAATGAGAACTATAGAGGTTGAATTTCTTCTTTGTCCAGTGTTCGAGGTTTGGGGGACGGCTCAAAACTCAAATCTGGGGATAGGCAACGTATGAGCTCAGATTTGGCTATTGAGCGGTCCATGCGGCTCGACGTAGCTTCCTCCTGGAGGGGCTCACTAAGGTTAGCTAAGAAGGATGAGTTTTCAAAGATATGTTCTAACATTGCTCTTCCTTCTGTTGCAGTCTTGTGGATGAACGATCCTCCAGCGGTAGTGTTGAGGAATTGGGCAGACTCCTTGTTTAGACCCGAATAAAAGTG
The DNA here is from genome assembly GCA_030378355.1 of Eleusine indica. Taxonomy (NCBI): domain Eukaryota; kingdom Viridiplantae; phylum Streptophyta; class Magnoliopsida; order Poales; family Poaceae; genus Eleusine; species Eleusine indica. The sequence continues at coordinate 32,838,935 of CM059498.1, read as the reverse complement.
TTGAAGCAACATTTCATCAGGTATAGACAAGTCTGGGCCGGATTGCAGTAGCAAAGACATCCTAGCCCACGCTGCTCCTATAGATTCCTTCTCACTCTGGCAAAAGCCGAGAATTTCCATACGAATGGAGACAATACAGGACTGAGAGAAGAACGCAAGAAAAAATTTATCCCGCAACTTCTCCCAATCACCATGTATACTCCCAATAGTAGGAGTGTACCATTGCTTCGCACTTTCCATGAGGGAGAAGGGAAACAATTTCCACTTTAGAGTTTCATGCTTCATGCCGTTGATGAACAATCATGAACACAAATACTCAAATTGTCGCAAATGATGTTAAGGATTTTCAAAATCGAGATCAGAGAAGGATTGCTTCTGAACCATGGCTATAAAGCCAGGGCGGAGTTCATAGCCAGATGTGCGAATTGGGTCCGCAGACGGCGGGGCTCAAAGAACTCACCCTTCAGAGCAGAAAAAGATAGGATGGTGGGTTGCTCCATGGTGGAAAAAAGGAAAGAAATAAAAAGAAAAGAAAAAGGAGGTTTGAAGATGATACAACAACAGTTCCCGGCAATGATGTTAGAAATGCTTGTTGGTATTTCTTACGATCACAGATAAATCCGCCAGTGCACGGATATCGATGTAGCACTTCACCTAGGAGTATTCTAGGTTATCAAATCACAGGGAACATGTGTTTATGAATCCTCTAACTAATCTGTCCAAGGACAACAAGAATATGGTAGGCAAAGGGTAGAGAGGATTCCTAATGGTTAAGGATCCTAAAATAATATAGGTTCAGTCTCTACTACTTACTTCGAGCACCGACTTACTCCTAGATGCCTACATCCACAGGCGACTCCAGCCAACAGCTCTACGACATACCCAAACGTGGAGGATTATTAAGACCGGATAGGGCTGTCACCACCTACCGACTACCTCTACAAACCATGGGGCATGCGGCAAACAAAGGTAACTTCTAGGCTAGATATCACGTCTACACTATCGATTACTATCCTAGTTCGGATCCACGCTTATAGAAGACTAAGATACTCTAACTAGATAGAGCGATGATCCCGTAAGCAATAAATAAAGAACTTACTTAAATAGGAAACTTAAATACCAAAGAGAAAACATGAATACTTACTTGAAAAGGAAAGCATCCGTCGAGGTACAAGCTTGGGGAAGATCGTCGATAAGTCCGGCACTTTCCTGAACTCTCTCTCACTCTCTCCCTATTTTCTAAGCACTTTGACAGTGCTAAAGCCTTTTGAAGTGGAGTTCTAAACTGTCTTCTTCTGTGTGGAAAATGAGAGGGAGATGAGCTCTATTTATAGTGGGAGGTGACTTGGGGGAGTAGACAAGCCTTCCTAAGAATAAGAGAACATTCTTTGGACTATTCCTCATCCTTTGGGGTCAAGTAATGGGCTTTTACACTGAGCCAAGCAACCTGAACCGTCATTCTCTTCCTCTCCCGAGCGTACTGACGTCATGCTGACATCAGTGTCCGTTTAGCCCAAACACCTGATCTTCTGTGCTTCATAACACTCATATCCGAAGTCCGATTTAGGCAAGTTATATATGCGTTTCGATCGGCTCGACGAGAGCTTCAACATGGTAAGGTCTAATATATTATTTGATCACTTCTCACTTTATTTTTATGGACTTCTATTATTTCTTCTCTTGTAGCTCTTATATTTCCTTGAATTTGATTATAAATCATCTGCATATAAATATTCCCCAATACTTATAAAAATTGTTAGTAATAAACTCCTATCGTTATATTGATAATTTATTTTATATATTTTATGTAGGTAATTGACGGTCGGATTTAGCATTTAAGGACCGTCAACAACCTTTAACCTTGGCAAATGATCGTTCTAAGAACTTGTTGGTCTTCTGAATCCATTCACTGATGTACTTTCCATTTTTTGCCCAGCCCATGTACATCTATCACGGTTCGACATCCTCTAATATATCGGTAATTAATATTAAAAATATTTTCATTTACATGATGCTTATATAGTCTAATAGGTGAAGATAGGTCCTAATCCCACTCGAGGATCTGTAGTTGAGGTTAGTTTCCACGGTCTACTCCTCTCCGAGATAGAATTTCACCAGCACCTCCATGTTGTTCTCCAAATACATATCCTGTAAAGGAGATTGTGTATCCGGAGAACAACGAGGAGATGGTGCCGAAACTATATCTCAGATCGGAGTACATCATAGAAACTAACCCCAACTACATATCCTCAGGCTGTCCAGAAAACATGGACAATTCGAAACAGTTATAGTCATAGATATGTAACCGTATTTGCATATCTCTAATCGTATCTCTTTTGAACGGGAGACGACTACCTAGGTTACATGACCTATAAACATGAACGAAAAGGAGGGGTCTTCTATGCCTCACGTACCTAGTTGTGCAGCAAAGTGACCAGTTGACGAAAGTGCAAAAGCGTCTCCCTACATAAAAAATAACATGTCTTGCAATCATCGCGGCTATTCAATACATGCTAAGGACAGCAAATACACACAAGCTAGCCACATAAAACAGCAATAATAGACTTCACACATAATGCATATTAGTTCAAAGATAAGTAAATATACGGGTAAACTTCAACACCATCTATGGTTTAGCACTAATAGACACGGCTAGGCAACCAAAATTTCACTAACCCATCTGAATATTTCACTACATATATTCAGAAAAACTACAACTTAAAAACTTTGCATATCAGTGAAACACTCCTAAACATCCCAGCAAAATTGGTTAGTGCACTGTGTAGCACAGCACTGTTGCGCAGATCAACTCCCGTCCCTCCCGTCCCTGTTCCACCATGGAAGCAGCACAACGGTGAACTCTCGTCTCATCAAAAGGATCGATCATCAACCAAGGAGATTGAAAGATTAAAAAAGGATAAAGACATGGTGCATGGTCTGACCTGTGGCGGCAGCTCGACCACAGGCGTCGTTGGCCGTGGCAGTAGGGTGACAGAGAGGACGTTGGTGTGGGGGCTCGGGCGGGGGCTCACGGCGCCGGAGGAGCCAAGGGTCGGGGAAGACTCGGGGCCGCGAGGACCGGGGATACAGCGCCAGGGGAGCCACGGGCTCGGGGCCGGCACCAGGGCCGCGAGGGCCAGCAGGCATTGGAGGCGGGCGGGCTCTCCCGGGCATCGAAGACAGGGTGGCGAGCATCGGCGGTGGCAGATGTCGAGGGTCCCGGGGGCGACGGGCGGCGGAAGCTTCCCCTAAGCCTGCGCGCGCGCGGCGGGCAACGGGGTGGCGGAGGGCGAGGAGCTGCCCGGAGCGAGAGGGCGGGGAAAGGTGCGGTGGCCTGCAGTTGTGCAAGTGGCGGGCGACAAGGGCGCGGGGACCTGCGGGCGAGCGGCCACGGGGACCTACGGGCGAGAGGGCGCACAGGGCGCGGGGACCTACGGGCGAGCGGGCGCAGAGGGCATGGGCGGCGACCGACGAAGGCGGCGGCTGTTGGTCGTATCTACGCACCCACTTATATACTGCAAGAGGATGGTGTACGATTATAGCACTTTTTCCCTTGAATTGAGTATTCCAAGGTTTATCGAATCCACTCGGACCTTAGGGATTTATTAAACAAAGTTAACAGTAAAAGATCTAGCCAAGGCTACTGTCAAGGTCAGGTTGCATGTGGGGGAGACTGGCAAGCGCAAAGGTGCGCCAGACAGTAAATCTGTCGTTGCACAGATCGGCGCGGGGATTGAGCCGATCGGCACACTAGTGAAACTAAGTCAAAGTGCGCGAGATCTATTAAATCTGAGGTTGTACAGATCGGCGCAGGAGTCGAGCCGATCGGCACACTGGTGAATCAAAGCCAAGGTTATTGCGCCGATCGGCGTAGGATGGAGCCGATCGGCACACCAGTGAGTCTAAGCCAAAGTGTTCCAGATCTTGTAAACCTATGCTGGTAAGTGAGTAGCCAGATATCTACTAGTGAGATCATAACCACAAAGTCTAATTGAATAACATCATAATGGGTAATTACATAGATCAATGAAAACCTATAATGAGTAAGACCACCCTGCTTTCCGAGCGGCTCCCGATTTATCGCTGCCGGGAGGAAACCCTTAATCGCGCGAGTATCTTACCCTACTCAACTATCCAATAGTGCTATGCAGGCTTAGTGCTATCACCGCTAAAGCACACTACTGGCATCATCAAGCAACCATAATCAATACAATGCCCGAATACTATCCTAATCACCATGATTAAGATAATATCTACTTACTTAGCCTAGAACTAAGCAATTGGAATAAGCACATGCATGATTATAGAATCAATATAGACAAATCACCAAAATCATCATCAACATATTCAATCATCCTTGAGATACAAAGAGTAAGATTCATCCCCGTCAAGATGGCCTACCTTGACGGATCAACTCTTCACTCCAATGTTTCTTGAAACTCAACTAGATATCTATTCTAATAGGGCAAGCCCGGGTGGCTCTACCTCACGGATCTGGTGTCCCTCTGTCACCTCCTTCTCTCTGTGGCCAGGGTTTACAATTATTTATAGGGTTCTACTCGTAAAGGACTCGGTTTCTAGTAAATAAGGCGGTTGCGCCGATCGGCGCAAGCCGTGTCTTCTCTAATTTCTTCCCCGAGTCGGTTCCTCTGTCTTTGTTGACGGCTGTTAAGTACCATTTTCAACCGTCAACTATACTCAAATAAAGGAGAATTTGGCATTTCATACACGCATACTTTAGCACAATAATATAGTTCCACTTGTACTTGGAGAACTTTGTGCATGCAGGAGGAAATGTGAAGGAAACACCTCAAAAGGCAAGAAAACATACTTTCGACCAATCAGAGAGTGCCACATGGACGTCACACGGATTGAAGGGCCTATTTTCAGCACTTAACCGACGTAACTCCCTGTAATACCGCACAAACCGACGTCAGGGCCCACAGGACAGCCACCTGGAGAAAGCACACGCCAGGAGGGGCCACCCCCAGCTCGGCCGACCTGGTCAGGTCGGCCGACCCGGCCGGGCGCCCTCTCCGCCTGGGCTTCCACGTGTTGGCTCCTCCGCGACTCCTGATGACGGTTTGAGATGCCTTCCGTGGCGGTTACTCTCCCTTGCCGACCTATTGAGGCTATAAATAGGAGGGTGTGCCTTCACACTCAACACACACCACAAGAAGCATTTCTCTCTTGCTAGTAGTAGTTCTTGGAGTTTTAGTGGAGTTAGGCTGAGTCTAGAGCTCTCTAGTCCCAAGTCTTCACTTGGAATTGGTATGGCTCTTGTATCTTTTCCCTTTTGTAAGACTTTGCTCTTATCAATATATATATATTTTCTATATAGTTGTGCTTGGGTCATGAGTTTCTTGTTTGATATTGTGATCCATATATGTGATAGTATAATCTACTTGTGTGATAGTAGTTTATATTTATTATACTACTATTGTCATGCTAGTTATATACCGTCACTATAGTCTAGTTTATATGTTATAGTCTCTATGCTTAGTTTTAGCTGATAAAGTATAGCATGGGTTTGGTGATCGTATTCGTACGGTAGCTCTGCCTCGTTAATAGTAATCGCGGAGGGGCAGAGTGCTCTTTGGTCATGCAAGTATGGTACTTGGGTGACTGATTTGCATCAATTATTCGTTAGTCTACTGGTTCGTTGAGGTAGGCGGCAGGTGGTGACAGCCCTGTCCGTCCTTTGAAATCCTCCCCGCTAGGCTAGTGCGTAGGCTCTTGGCGGAAGTCGCCTGTGGATGCAGGGGTAAGTCCGTGCCTGAAGTGCTATACTATTGACTGCTGAACCTGAGTGTGGGTCTGTATGTATTCTACTTAGGCTATGCAACTATATAGGAATGTATAGTAGGAGTAGCTTAGCCTAGTCTTTCCTTCACTAGACTTTATTTATTTAGTAGGAATCTTCTGTGTGTGTCACACTACCCGGTTATTATCATGTACCCGCCTGTCTTGGTTAGATATCCTTGTTAATTGTTAACATGATCTTATATGTTAGTAACGCTTCTTGATCATAACCTTCCTTTGGGATAAACAAATACGATACCCTGAATACTTCCGGGTGAAATGCTACAGCGGTATTCTCCGTGCGCTTGCGGATTTTACCTACTTGACTCTGGGACATATTAGTGAACCGTTTCTGGCCCCGTGCCGGGAATGATTTATTAATATGGCTTAGCAAAAGTCAACAAGCATTTCTGACGCCGTTGCCGGGGAAGGCGTATGATTTAAGAAAAATTACTAATGTATATAGTAGTGTTGCAATTATTAAGACTATCTCCTAAGCAGGTTAACCTTGCTTTGTTTTCTGCATTTTGTATGAAAACAGGGTAGTGTATGACTGGTTTCGACTTGCCGACAAACTTCACTGAAGATCCTGAGTCACTCCTGAGAAGGACACGAGCTAGGCTCACCCCTCCTCGTAAGGAGACTCGGCCAATCGAACCTGTCATTCCCGCACCATCAAGCTCTGAGCAAATGGCCGACAAGACCCTCCGCGAGTTCTCCGCTCCCTCCGCTGCCAACATCCCTACGGGACCAGCTGGCAATGTGGGAGATGCGAACTTCGAGATCAAGACCGGTCTCATCACCATGGTGCAGGCTAGCCCATTCTGTGGGAAAGCCAATGAGGACGCTAGTGCTCATCTCCAGCAATTCCTGGAGATTTGCAACACGTTCAAAAAGAAGGACAGCCTCATCACATTCATGAAGAACTTCCTTGAGAAGGAAAAGGTTGCACAGCAACAACTGATGAAGGCAAGGAGGCAAAGGTCACACATTATGCAACAGCCTCCGAAGTCCACAAGGCAGCAACCTCCGAGGTCTGCAAAGAAACAGGCTGTGAAGCCTGCAAAACCGCAGCCTCCGAAGCCCGAGAAGCCACCGACCGCAACAAAGACCAAGAAGGTGTGGCGAGTGAAACAAGAAGCATCATCCGTGTCTTCATCTCCGGGACCGGACAACGCTTCATCGAGCTGAACGCCGGAGAAAAGTCCCGCTCGTCGGACTTTAAAAGGTGAGTCCTCGCCGGGAGGTTAAACCGGTAGTTATCCACATTTGCTCTTTTTAATTGCATATTTGCTTTCCACCACAGTTTGATTTTTCCCGACCACTGCATTTCTGCATTTTTGAATTTTTCCAGCCACCTTGGAATTTTTCAAAACTCATTTGCATTGTTGAAAATTTAGAAAATAGGTTTTTGGGCTTTCCATTTTGAAAAGATTTTTTGTCGAGCTTTTTGAGCAAAAAGGCAGCAGGGGACAAATCCCCTAGCCGTTGGGGAACACATAGGAAAAAGGGGGCTGCCAGGAGGCCCATCTGCCAGGTCGGCCGACCTGGTGGGGTCGGCCGACCCCCTGGCCCCACCTTTTCCTGTGCTCCTTTCTCCCAACGGCTATATGGCCGTTGCTCTGTCCCTTTCTAACGGCCATCTTGCTTCCTTGGCCATAAAAACCGCCCAGGAGGAGGAGCTTCACCATTCCAAGCTCATCTTTCACTCCCCTCCTTTGCTCACTTGTTGCTCTCCCAAAATTTCGTGTTCTTCAACTTTACTACAGCCCCAAAAACCCAAAAAAAAAAAAATATTTCCCCTCTGTTTTAGAGCATTTGCAAGTTGTTGTAAGAAGAAAACCAATTTCGGAGAAGCTCGGGTTTGTCATTTTCACTAACGCTCACCCGAACACTTGTTCGATCTTGTTTTTGTTCTTGTCTTGTGTTTGTTCTTGTGTGCAGCCATGTTCAAACGAATGAAGCAAGTCGCCGGAATCAAGCGGAGAAAAAGCACTCGTGCAAGCACGAGTCAAGCATCCTCCGTCGAGCTCACACCAAGTCCGGGGCATGGTGACCCCGAAGCTGAAATTCCGGAGGAAAGGCCGGCCTTGCTCATCACCGAGGAGCATCTCGACATCAAGGACGACCGCGAGGGCCAAGCCATCGCGCTCATGAGAGAACGGCCATTCGCCCACACCCGACGCTTCGATCCGGACTTCCTCGAGAAAATAGGTATGAGAGAAGAATTTGCCTCTATTTTTCGCACTATGGGTTGGCTAAATTTCGTAGAAGTAGATGAGCCAGGTTCTCGTTTGCTTACTATGCAGTTTTTATGCACCCTTAGAAAGTATGATGAAGGCATTTCTTTTCGCTTGTTTGGGCAAGAGCGCTTGATCACATGGGGTGATCTTCATGCTATGCTAGGTCTAAATCCTAAATGTAGGCTAGACTTAGATAAAGCGCTAAAGGGGTTCCATAAAGAAAGTTTTTGGAAAAAGATTTCCGGAAACGAGTGGGGTCCCAAGCCTAGAACAAGTGCCATCCATAATCCTACACTTAGATTTATGCATGTGTGGTTGGCTATGACCTTGTTTCCTCGAGGTGACATTAGGGTTGTCCGGCAAGATGAATTGAAAATACTTTATGCCATGGTTAAGAAAATTAGGGTGTCACCCGCGGAATGCATGATTGATCAATGGTTAGACAATATAAAGTTGACAGGACCAATTGAGTGCACCTCTTTAGTTACTCGCATTGCGCAGAAGTGTGGTCTGCTTGAGAATGTTCATGTTGAATATTTGACGGTAGATAGAGAATTTCTAGGCGAGGACTATTTTGTGCAAGGACATACTTTGAAACATGGTCCAAATAATACCTTGATCTATCACTTTCCCGGGTATACAAATGAATTCCCGTTACCTAACCCGGGTCTTCGTTTGTATCACTGTCGGGCACTAACCCTCCCACTTGAGCCAGTGGGAGAAGTTCGCAGGCATAGTGTTTCAGGGCGACCGACACGTTCCCGTAGGCATATGGAGCCTACACCGGAGTTTCACACTCCGACCGGAGATCCGGTATGGGAGCAGCCCCCGCCACAGGACGAGGCGGGTGCATCAACATGGCAGGCCGGAGCATGGGAATCTCAGTACAATTACCCCATGCAGACGTCATCAAGTTCAAGCGGACCGCCATCCTTTGCCACTCGGTCATTCTCATCCCGTGGGTTCCGTGAACTCAACTATGGGATGGCCGAGTTGACAAGGAGGGTGAACGACATTGATTTGCGCACCGAGAGCATGCAACAAACTCTCACGCAACATGTCACCGACACCCAGCAATGGCAGAATTTCAGCGACAACCAATTCCGCCAGCTGAACGCGATGATGGCTCAGAATCAGAGCAATTGGGATGCCTTCTTCCGCTCCCAAGGCTACGACCCGAACCAGCAGATGAGCAAGAACAAGCTTGGGGGAGGACCCCCCTTCTCACGGTAACTTGTATCTTTCCCCTTCCCTTTATTTCTTGCATTTGCTAAATCTGAAATTCCATAAAAATTTGCAAAACATAAAAAGAACAAAAATATTTCCCTTTTTCATGCGCGGTATGAATGTGTATAATTTTCCTATGTTGAGATGATGAATAGTTGCTCTGTCCTTTATTCCTCTCTAAAGCTAGTTTACAACTTAGTACTCTCTCAAGAGTTAGGTTTGTTGGTAAATCTTGCCTTGAACTTGAATCTTGTGGGTAGCATATGCATTCTCTAGTTCTAAGTTGTTGAGAGGTATGATATGATAGATAGGGCTGCTATGATCTTGCTCAACGTAAAGCTTGAATTCCGGAGTTTTATTTTTCAAAATGACAAATTAATAAGTTCCTCAATGATGAAATTCCCACCACAGCCATATGTAGTGTTTACATTTGAAAACCTTTACACATATGCTGCTTGTTTCACATTGAGCTTAGTCAAAATTGTTGTGACCCTAGTAGAACTCTTTTCATGCTTTCTTGATCAAGATCATGTACACACATCCACCGCCATGAGCTATCCTTCTAAATCAAGAAGATAGCATCCACCATATCCACCATATCCACCGTGAGCTATTCTTCTACACCGGAAGAAAGCCACTATCCATCCATCCATCCAAAGAAACACTCCATATATCCATTGTAAAATTCCTCTCTCAAAGTATTCATTGCAAACTAGGACTATGGCTATGCAAAAAGAAAAGAAAAGAAAAAAAAAAGAAAAAAAAATGCTCAAAAAAAGAGAGCAAGCAAAAGATAGCCATAGCCTAGAAACTCCAAAAGAGAGAAGGAAAATTCAAAAAGGAGTTATTTCTTCCCATCCACCATTCCTCCATTCTCCCACACACTTGCACATCTTGATCAAGATTGTTTGAATTGATGTTTTTCTTGGATCCGGTCTTTTGACATAGCAATATTATGTGAACATGAGTGCTTCATATATCCCTACCTTGAGCTCCACATAAAGCCTTATTTAGAAGTAGGTGATTATAGGCAACACTTTGCCTTGGTGAGGAATCATACACATATTGAGTGATCCGAGAGAATCATTTGAGGAACTTGGTTTTTATTTTCAAAATCTTTTGAAAACCTCCGGAATAACATAGCGGAATCTAGAGCAAGTGATTGGTGCCCTGCAATTGTTCTATCTCTCAACCGCCCAAGACAATGAGGTGTAAAAGCCCCATGGATCGAGGTAAATGGGTAAGTTATGTGCCAACATATTTAATTCTAGGAAGAGTACCTTGTTGTGCGCATAGTATTATTGAGGAGTAGGACATTGTAGCAACTCCTGATCAACAACTTAAGTTTATCTTTGCTTCGGGACGAGCAAAGGGTAAGCTTGGGGGAGTTTGTTGACGGCTGTTAAGTACCATTTTTAACCGTCAACTATACTCAAATAAAGGAGAATTTGGCATTTCATACACGCATGCTTTAGCACAATAATATAGTTCCACTTGTACTTGGAGAACTTTGTGCATGCAGGAGGAAATGTGAAGGAAACACCTCAAAAGGCAAGAAAACACACTTTCGACCAATCAGAGAGTGCCACATGGACGTCACACGGATTGAAGGGCCCATTTTCAGCACTTAACCAACGTAACTCCCTGTAATACCGCGCAAACCGACGTCAGGGCCCACAGGACAGCCACCTGGAGAAAGCACAGGCCAGGAGGGGCCACCCCCAGGTCGGCCGACCTGGTCAGGTCGGTCGACCCGGCCGGGCGCCCTCTCCGCCTGGGCTTCCACGTGTTGGCTCCTCCGCGACTCCTGATGACGGTTTGAGATGCCTTCCGTGGCGGTTACGCTCCCTTGCCGACCTATTGAGGCTATAAATAGGAGGGTGTGCCTTCACACTCAACACACACCACAAGAAGCATTTCTCTCTTGCTAGTAGTAGTTCTTGGAGTTTTAGTGGAGTTAGGCTGAGTCTAGAGCTCTCTAGTCCCAAGTCTTCACTTGGAATTGGTATGGCTCTTGTATCTTTTCCCTTTTGTAAGACTTTGCTCTTATCAATATATATATATTTTCTATATAGTTGTGCTTGGGTCATGAGTTTCTTGTTTGATATTGTGATCCATATATGTGATAGTATAATCTACTTGTGTGATAGTAGTTTATATTTATTATACTACTATTGTCATGCTAGTTATATACCGTCACTATAGTCTTGTTTATATGTTATAGTCTCTATGCTTAGTTTTAGCTGATAAAGTATAGCATGGGTTTGGTGATCGTATTCGTACGGTAGCTCTGCCTCGTTAATAGTAATCGCGGAGGGGCAGAGTGCTCTTTGGTCATGCAAGTATGGTACTTGGGTGACTAATTTGCATCAATTATTCGTTAGTCTACTGGTTCGTTGAGGTAGGCGGCAGGTGGTGACAGCCCTGTCCGTCCTTTGAAATCCTCCCCGCTAGGCTAGTGCGTAGGCTCTTGGCGGAAGTCGCCTGTGGATGCAGGGGTAAGTCCGTGCCTGAAGTGCTATACTATTGACTGATGAACCTGAGTGTGGGTCTGTATGTATTCTACTTAGGCTATGCAACTGTATAGGAATGTATAGTAGGAGTAGCTTAGCCTAGTCTTTCCTCCACTAGACTTTATTTATTTAGTAGGAATCTTCTGTGTGTGTCACACTACCCGGTTATTATCATGTACCCGCCTGTCTTGGTTAGATATCCTTGCTAATTGTTAACATGATCTTATATGTTAGTAACGCTTCTTGATCATAACCTTCCTTTGGGATAAACAAATACGATACCCTGAATACTTCCGGGTGAAATGCTACAGCGGTATTCTCCGTGCGCTTGCGGATTTTACCTACTTGACTCTAGGACATATTAGTGAACCGTTTCTGGCCCCGTGCCGGGAATGATTTATTAATATGGCTTAGCAAAAGTCAACACCCAACTTGTTGACGGAGGAGCGGAGACGATCCATCTACGAGGAATGCGGAACGTGTGCGAGATCGTGAGTAGTGGGGAAGGTGGAGAGATTACCGGGATGGTGTGCCGAATGGGGGCGCCTGGCCTCCCTTTTAAAGTGTGGGAAACTACCAGGAGAAGGAACCGCCATAAAATTTCAAAATTTGAGAGCGCGCCGATCGGCACGGGTACTGCGCCAATCGGCACAATTCAAATTTTGAATGCTCTAACCACTCTGATGCTTGATTCCCCTCCTTCATGTCGCTTCCTGGCACATCATGTTGATTGACAGGGGAACAGCACAGAATCCTGATGTCTTGTTGGCGGCGCCGATCGAGGCGGGCCTGCGCCGATCGGTGCGCCGTCTCCTTTTTAGCTTTTGGTCAATTTCGTGTCTCCTCTATACTGCACACCTGCATAATAATCATACCTATTTCTCAAAATCAATGTCTGCCACCTTTGTCGCCCATTAGGAACATCATGGGTACCCACGCCGATCGGCGCATTAGGGCGCTGAACGGTGCAAGTCCCTTGCACCTCGTCTTTAGATCCAGCACTGATTCTGATGCCTCGTGTTCATCTCTTTCACCTAATTTCCACTTCTCCAATGTTCCTGTAGTGTTGGCATACGTGTCGGGGCTCATCTGGTGACCGCGCCGATCGGCGCTGACTTGCGCCTGTCGGCGCAACGTCCGTTTTTGCTTCTGGCCTCTCGCTTCTTCGCTAGATGTTGTCTTCCTTGAAAATAGCTCTGTATCCGAAAATTATTTTGCTGGATTAGCACTCCTTCAATTTTGGGCGTCGTCGTCCTTCTGTCCTGACTTGGGCAATGCTGGGCCGATCGGCGCAGATGTGCGCCGATCGGCGCAAGCTCTGTTCCTTCCTGTTTTTGGTCCTTTTTTTTATATTCCTGCATTGTTAGTCTATAGTATGTATATACATAGTTTTGAACAAATAAACAGACAACGCAAGAGCACACAAGAATTAAGCACACACTTTTCTAATTTTTTTTATTTTATTCGGGAGATTATTTTTATCACAAGCAAGCAAATTTTTTAAAAACACCGGGTTGCCCTCCCGACTAGCACTAATTAACTAAATGAAATGGGTTGCCCTCCCATAAGCACTAAATAACTTCTAAATCCCCCGATCATTGGGTTGCCTCCCAAGAGCGCACTAGTTATTTAAAGGTCAAAGAGCTCGACCTCCCCGCAAACAATCAATCCTTAGTGTCGCGGTGCGGGATGTGAGGCCGCGACACTACAAGGTTATCTTATCTCTATGGTTCATATAGCTTTGATGACCTATCCATATATCCCTCCAATTACTTTCGACGCCTCGATGCCACGGTGTCTTGTATCTTTTCACTTCATCAATAGCACGGTACTCTTCTCCCTTTGAGCGAAACTTGAAAGAGTAGGGAGTCCCACTTATATCGAAGCTTATCTCACCACTCCCAACATCAATACTTGCCTTTTCTGTCCTCAAGAAGGGTCTGTCTAAGATCAACGGGGTCCTCGTCCTCTTATCCATATCAAGCACAATAAAATCAACAGGGACGATATGATCTCCAATTTGAACAGGCACATCCTCAGCAATTCCATCAGGGAAGCGTACCGATTGATCGGCTAACTCCAAACACATAACCGTAGGCTCTAATTCAGGCAAATTGAGATTTGTGAATATATCACGGGACATAACACTTACGCTTGCTCCAAGATCGCACAAGCACCTATCAAATATCCTTGTTCCAATCATGCATTTGATGCTTGGTGATCCAGGGTCGGGTTTCTTTTCCAGTGCAACATCATTGATTGCCGCCGTTAGTTCCTTAGTGACCTTCACAACCTCCTCACAAATTAGAGACTTCTTGTTTTGCATCATGTCCTTAATGTACTTAGCATAGGTGGGAACTTGGATAGCGTCAACAAAAGGGACATTGATGTAAAGCTTCTTCATAATATCGACGAATCTTGCACACTGCTCGTCGTGTTGTCGCGCTCTTTCTGTCTTCGTCAGTAGTTGAGTATCTAGAAACATGGCAGAGCCATGCTCTTCTGTCTCCACGCCCATCTTCAGACCAGAGATCATCATCCTCCTTGTGCAGATCAGTGCTTTCAGGGAGCCGATCGGCTCCGACAGGGTCGTCGCGCCGATCGGCGCCGGGTGTGCGCCGATCGGTGCAGGGCTTCTTTGCTCCCGCAGAGTGTTCCGGATCTTCTGTTTGTTTTCCTGATCGCGTAGCTATTGCCTTCAATTGTTCTACAGACATCGTATTGCCAGGAATAATCCCCTTATTGCCTTGAATGGCTTGCGATAGCTGTCCCATCTGTTGCTCCATAATCTTGGTATGCTTCAAAACCTGCTCGTTGGAGCTCCCAATTTCTATCACCTTGTCATTAACTCTCTCAAGGACATGATCAATCTCCTTGAATCTAGCTTGATTGTCCTTGTTGATCTTCTCTTGAGCTTGGAAGAACTCATGACATTGGAGATAAAGTGGGATAGAGTTCTGCATGGACGAACTAGGAGAGAAAGAACTCCTTTGTTGTTGATATTGGGGATTCCATCCACTATTCTTCATATATTCTAACATCTTCATCTCTTCAGGGCAATCTTTCTACACATGAACAAATTCTCCACACTCACTACATGTTGAGCGTGATTCCGCTAGCTTGAGTGTCTCTTCCTTAGGGATATGAAGATTATTGTCCAACGTTCTTTGAATAGCATCGAGGCGATCTATAATCAATTCTTCCTGAGTCTTCTCAATCACACTCTTCGCTACTCCTTTTGAAGGTTGCAAATTCTTTGAGCTCCTCTCACCATCCCACGATTAATTTTCAACTAACAACTTGATCAAATTCTTAGCTTTGGTGGGGGTTTTTGACATGAATGATCCTGCAGCTGAGGCGTCCAAATGTTGACGTGACAAAAGATTCAATCTTGTGTAGAACTTCTCAACAACTTCTCCAACCGTCAGACCATGATGAGGGCATGCATCCATATGCTCATTGTATCTTTCCCATGCTTCTCCAATGCTCTCATCAATATTCTGTGTAAATCCAAGAATCTTATTTTTCAAAGCTTGAGTCTTACCGGGGGGGAGTATTTGGCCAAGAATTCAGCTGTTAATGTGTTCCACACCATTTTCACTGTCTTTTCCAATCCATTGTATCATTGCTTGGGGCATCCAACTAGAGAGAAGGGGAACAACCTCACACGCGCTTGATCTCCTGTCAATCCCGGTATCTTGAATGTGCGGCAAACTTCAAGGAAGTGTTGCAAGTGATGATTGGGATCTTCTGAACCTGTGAACGTTTGTTGCGCCACTATTCCAACATATCTCTCCAATTGATACGGAAGTTGATCCTGAGCTTCTTGGAAATCTGTCTTGGCAGTACTACTCAATTGTGGCTTGAGACGATTAACCATAGGCACCTCTGCCATCTCCTCTTCTTCTTGCTCTTGAACTGAGTCTTCTATTGTGAATAATACTCGAGATGTTGTGCGGACTGCTTCTAAATCTTTAAGTGACTTGCTTCTCTTCTCCGTTGTTCTCTTCTTGTGTAAGAGTCTTTCTAGATCATCGGCGTAATTAGAGGGTTTGTTTGACTTAGGACCATCCATACCTGTTAGTTTCACTTAACAGAATATATGTACTAGAGAGACAAGTAAAGCATAATGACTAAACACTAATACATCAAACATTGTTTAAAAACCTGCTATGGTCCCCGGCAACGGCGCCAGAAAAAGGAAGCTTGTTGGTCGTATCTACGCACCCACTTATATACCGCAAGAGGACGGTGCATGATTGTAGCACTTTTTCCCTTGAATTGAGTATTCCAAGGTTTATCGAATCCACTGGAACCTTAGGAATTTATTAAACAAAGTTAACAGTAAAAGATCTAGTCAAGGCTACTATCAAGGTCAGGTTGCATGAGGGGGAGACTGGCCAGCGTAAAGGTGCGCCAGACAGTAAATCTGTCGTTGCGCCGATCGGCGTGGGGATTGAGCTGATCGGCACACTCGTGAAACTAAGTCAAAGTGCGCGAGATCTATTAAATCTGGGGTTGTGCCGATCGGCGCAGGAGTCGAGCCGATCGGCACACTAGTGAATCTAAGCCAAGGTTATTGTGCCGATCGGCGCAGGGTTGAGCCGATCGGCACACCAGTGAGTCTAAGCCAAAGTGTTCCAGATCTTGTGATGAGGACATCACTCCTATGGATACACACAACACTCCTCCAAATCTGGACTTGCAAGGTCCAATGACTAGAGCTCGTGCACGACGACTAAATTTAGAGGTGAGCTCGTTCCTATGTTCTTCGCTATATGTTACTTTTGAGAATGGTTTGCTACCTAATGATTATTTTATGATTAGAAACCATGGAGAAGATCAGGAGATGATGGGAGAAGGAGTTGGGAACGTGGAGGACCAGAAGGGCTTCGAAGCCAAAGTGGAGGCCCAATCAAAACCGACTTCGAGTCTGTTTCGGGGCCCAGGACCAGTCTGTACTACAACAGTCGCCCAGGACGCATACGGACTCGGATTTGGACGTTCTACATATGCACGGAAAGATAAGGAGAAGACCTTTCCAATGCCACCGGCCACATGTCAAAATTCATCCGGAGTCATCGGGAATCGTCAAAACAAGACAGAGTCCAGAATCTGTGTCGGTGCTGCGTCGCCTATTTTTGGCTTTTGGGCTTTGTATCTAGTTGAGCCCAATTAGGGGCGCGTCCAGAGGGTCTTGCACGACCCTAGGGTCTTTATATACAGCCGCCGCCGCACCTTTAGGGTTCGGGTTTTGCTTAGATCAATTCTGTTCATAAACAGTTTCGCCGTTCATCGGTTTGTGAGACCCCAACTTCGAGAGTTTAATCATACATCTGCAATTGTGTTGCAATCTTCGTTGTTCTTGCTTGTGTTCTTGATTCGCAGGCAGGGATCAGCCTTCTCGGCGAGGTCAATCGTCTTTTGGACGGTTGATAACCAGAGGAGACGTCGTGCTGCGATTGCGGGGTTTAGAACGTGCTGTTCTGAAGCCGGATCGATTTGTGTGTCGCCTCCGACCAAATCAACTTACCAAGAACCTTTCGGAAGATCGGGAACCCTTGTTCACATCAAGTGGTAATCAGAGCTTCAGGTGCACCGTCAGGTTCACACTACCCTTTAGTTTTGTTTTCGTGTTCTTCCTATCGTCCACTGAAAATACCAAAAAAAAATTTTCCCCCGCCCATAACCACGTGTTTAGCCTTTGCATATTTCAATTTCAGAGTCCGTAGTGTTGAGTTTGTGCCCTAGTTCTTGTTTAGTCGCTGGTTTAGTTTGTGTTGTTGTCGTCAGTAGTGTTTCCCTTGCAACCCTAGCCGCCATCCCCTTCACCATCCTCGGTTTTGTCGGCTTTGTGTGCTAGGGTTGATTGATCAACACGCCCACCCTAATCCCACCCTAAACCTACCCTCACCACCTCGGACCACTTTTCATAAATTCCACTTTCCGCTGCATCCACCTTGCCAAAAAACTCCCTACCCGACCCCAAGCCCGACTCGGATTTCACTCAAAACCCCGGGTTCTTCATAACCGATTCCGACACCCTTCGGTAAAACAGCCATAACTTTTCGCTCGGTTGTCCGTTTTGGCTGAAATTTTTACAGGAGATTCTTGACGAAAAGTTGAGCATAGCCACACTCGGCTACGCCCTGTGTGCCCTCGTCAAAAAATTCAAAAAAAATCGGGAAGACAAAGAAAAAATTCATTCAAGTTGAAACCCGACGTTTTCTGAAACTTCAAGATTTTCTGTAGGCCACGTCCTATCTCGGTTTGAGCTGAAATTTTTTGTGGTTTCTTCCTGTTTACTAGTGAGTTGGAAAAAAATATCAAAAAAATAAAATAAAAAAAAAATAAATTTGGGATTCCTACTAGTGCTCCATCTAGCCCCTGGAATTTCTGAGTTCGGCTGGTTTACACTAAGCCCCCTGTGATCGACTGTGTCCCTTTGTCTCTTTGTTTCTTCTTTGCTATCACTACTGTTCTAGGACATAGTTAGACCAGCAACTAGGGATAAGTTATTTGGGCACTTATTCAGCTTTACTATCTGTTTTTGATTTGTGTGCCACTCATATATATATATTTGGCCTTCCTAGCTCTACATACTTCTTCTAGACAGCACATAGGTTATTTGGTAACCCTTGCAATCGTTAAGAGGCACCACTGCAAGAAGCTTCCTTTTGCTTTGTTAAGAGGCACCACTGCTTAGTAGTTTTGTAGGGATAACCTTCACTTTTTGTTTCCTGTTTTGGTGTTTCTGATGTCAGGAAGCGATGGGGAGGGTGCTTCACCCTCCAAATTGGATGAGTGCGTGAGCCAAAATCAGTTACAGAAGGCTTTGCAGGCGGTTCAGAGTGATTTTGCAGAGACGATCACCAAGGCCGTCACCGACGCCGTCACCAAGCTTCACCTGGGAGAAAGCATTGAGCGGTTGGATAAGAGAGTCTCTAAGCTAACCGATCAGGTTGTCGAATTGGAGACCGCTCACAAGACCAACAACAGCAACAACAACAACACCAACACCAACACCAACACCAACAACGACACCAACAACGACGTTGAAGACGATCATGATGAAGCAACGGTGTATAAGGCTGATGGCACCGTCGATAGGTCAGCTACAAGGACCGCAAGGTTACGACGCCGTTTGCAACGTAACCCTCAAGGCATGGGTGGTTTCCACAACCACAACCGTCGCACACAAGGTAACTATGCTCCAGATGATCCGTATGCTAAAATTAAGTTTTCAATTCCTTCGTTTTCGGGTCAGTACGATGGTGATGCTTACCTTGATTGGGAAATGACGATAGAACAAAAATTTAATGCCTACCTTGTTCCTGAACAACATAGAGTTAGACAAGGCACTAGTGAGTTTAAGGACTTTGCTATTGTTTGGTGGAGTGGTCTAGCTGCTGAAACCGATTTGCCTACTACTTGGGAAGAACTTAAGGTAGAAATGCGTGATCGTTTTGTTCCTCCTTCTTTTTATAGAGAACTTCGTAATAAACTGCAGCGTTTAGATCAAGGAGATAAAACTGTTCAGGAGTATTTTAGTGAGCTTCAGAAGGGTTTGATTCGTTGTGCTGTGGTTGAAAAAGTAGAGGATCAGATTTGCCGCTTTTATTCTGGTTTGAGAAAAGAAATTCAGGACATCCTTGATTATAAAGAACTTTATACCCTCAACCAGTGTTTCCAGTATGCTATGCTTGCAGAGAAAGAATCACAGGGACTTTTCCAGGCTTTTGAGGAGTACAGCAAGTCCAGGAATTTCTACCCACCACGGCCGACGGGGACTTCGGGGCTGCCCAAGCCATCTTTCCGGCCACCCCCACCAGCTAGTGTTGTTTCTGCAGCACCAAGATCAGCCCCTGCCCCTTCTACGCGCTCAGGTAAAAATTCTGTGCAGGTACCGGCTAGTAGTGCCTCCTCTGTTGCTTCGACGGGACGCACTACAGGGATTCAGTGCCACCGATGCCATGGTCTTGGCCATGTGCAGAAAGACTGCCCAAGTAGGCGAGCATATGTGGCGACAGATGATGGCGGTTACATGAGCACCTCCGATGTGGAGGATGAGGAGGAGGATGTCGCTGCCACCAGCGGTGACCTCGTCCTTGGAGGCGGAGATACCACGGGCTACATGAATATTATTGTGCAGCGTGTGCTTAGCACACAAATCCAGCAGCCCGAGATGATGCAGCGACATAACTTGTTCCAGATTTTCTTCGTCATCAAGAACCGTCGGGCACGTGTCATCATTGATGGAGGAAGCTGCAACAATTTGGTGAGTTCTGATGTGGTTAAGAAGCTTGATTTGACCACACGCCCACATCCACATCCATACTACATTCAGTGGTTAAATGACTCTGGAAATGCTAAGGTAACACAAACTTGCAGAGTTCCTTTTTCCATTGGTTCCTATGTGGATTCTGTTGATTGTGATGTTGTACCCATGCAAGCTTGTTCACTTTTATTGGGTAGACCTTGGGAATTTGATAATGATGCTGTACACCATGGTAAAAGTAATAAGTACACTTTTATGCATAAAGGAACTAAAATTACTTTGTTACCAATGACCCCTGCTGAAATTGTACAAGCTGATTTAGAACGAGCTGCTAGTTTGAAAAATAAAAGCCCTGAAATTCAGCAACATGTTAATTCTGCTTCTAAACCAAGTAATGTTAATGATTCTTCAAGTTCTAAGGGTGCTGCAATTAAATTACAAGGTCGTTCATGTCTTGCCACAAAATCTGAGCTTGCTGAAATTTCTACTGATGATATTTGCTATGCTTTGATATGCAAACAAGCCTTGTTTTTGCTTGGTGATATTGCTTCTAGTGCTTTGCCTCCTGCTGTCACTAACCTTTTGCAGGAGTATGAGGATGTTTTCCCAGCTGAGATACCTCCGGGATTGCCACCTTTGAGAGGGATTGAGCATCAAATTGATTTGATTCCTGGTGCTACTTTACCAAACCGTGCTGCTTATAGGACCAACCCTGAGGAGACTAAGGAGATACAACGACAAGTCCAAGACCTTTTGGATCGTGGGTATGTTCGTCAATCACTTAGTCCTTGTGCTGTTCCTGTACTTTTGGTTCCTAAGAAAGATGGTTCTTGGCGTATGTGTGTAGATTGTAGAGCCATTAATAACATTACTATTAGGTATCGTCATCCTATTCCTAGGCTAGACGACATGCTTGATGAGTTATGTGGTGCTATAATTTTCACTAAAATTGATTTGCGTAGTGGCTACCATCAAATTAGAATGAAACTTGGAGATGAATGGAAAACAGCTTTCAAAACCAAATTCGGGTTGTATGAGTGGTTAGTAATGCCTTTTGGGTTAACTAATGCACCCAGTACTTTCATGCGTTTGATGAATGAGGTTTTAAGACCTTTTATTGGCAAATTTGTGGTTGTTTACTTTGATGATATCTTGATTTATAGCAAATCCATGGATGATCATATGATTCATTTGCATGCTGTTTTTGATGCTTTGTGAGTTGCATGTTTATTTGGTAACCTTGAGAAGTGCACCTTTTGCACGGATCGAGTCTCTTTTCTTGGCTATGTTGTGACTCCATAGGGAATTGAGGTGGATGAGGCGAAGATTGAAGCCATAAAGAGCTGGCCTGTACCAAAAACTATCACACAGGTGAGGAGTTTTCTTGGTCTTGCAGGTTTCTACCGCCGCTTTGTCAAAGATTTCAGCACCATTGCTGCACCATTGCATGAGTTGACAAAGAAGGGCGTTGACTTCCATTTTGGTAAGGTACATCATGAGTCTTTTGATGCTTTGAAGGACAAACTTACACATGCACCATTGCTGCAATTACCCAATTTTGATAAGACTTTTGAGCTTGAATGTGATGCTAGTGGTATAGGCATTGGTGGTGTTTTGATGCAAGATGGCAAACCTGTTGCATACTTTAGTGAGAAAATTACTGGGCCTGTTTTGAATTATTCCACGTATGATAAGGAACTATATGCACTTGTACGTTCTTTAGAGACGTGGCGTCATTATTTGTTGCCCAAAGAATTTGTTATTCATTCTGATCATGAATCACTTAAGTATATTCGTTCTCAATGCAATTTGAACCGTAGACATGCTAAATGGGTTGAGTTTATTGAGTCTTTTCCTTATATTATTAAACATAAGAAAGGGAAGGATAATGTGATTGCTGATGCTTTATCTAGGCGATATACTTTGTTGTCTCAACTTGATTGTAGAATTTTTGGACTTGAGGCAATTAAAGAACAATATGTTGCTGATGTTGATTTTAAAGATGTATTGCTGCACTGTAAAGAAGGTCATGCTTGGCACAAATTTGTGTTGAATGATGGATTCTTGTTTAGAGCTAACCGCCTATGCATTCCAGTTGGTTCCGTTCGTCTTTTGTTGTTGCAGGAGGCGCATAGAGGTGGATTGATGGGTCATTTTGGTGCTAAGAAGACAGAGGATATTTTCGCCAAGGATGAGGAAAGATGTTGAGCGTTTTGTTGCTCGCTGCACTACATGTCAAAAAGCTAAGTCTCGATTGAATCCACATGGTTTATACATGCCACTTCCTGTTCCTTCTATTCCTTGGGCGGATATTTCTATGGACTTTATTTTAGGACTGCCTAGGACTAAGAGGGGGAGCGATAGCATTTTTGTTGTTGTGGATCGTTTTTCCAAGATGGCACACTTTATACCATGTCATAAAACTGATGATGCTCGTTACATTGCTGATCTTTTTTTCAAAGAAATTGTACGTTTGCATGGTATGCCTTCTACTATTGTTTCAGATCGTGATGCAAAATTCTTGAGTCATTTTTGGCGCACGCTTTGGAATAAGTTGGGTACAAAGTTGTTATTTTCTACAACTTGTCATCCACAAACTGATGGACAAACTGAGGTTGTGAACCGCATTTTGGGTACTATGTTGCGAGCTATTTTGAAGAAAAATTTGAAGCAATGGGAAGAATGCTTACCTCATGTTGAGTTTGCTTATAATCGGGCAACACATTCTACTACCAAGGTAAGTCCATTCAAGGTAGTGTATGGTTTTGATCCCCGTACTCCACTTGATATACTTCCTCTACCTATTAATGAGAAAGTTCATGTTGATGCTAAGGAGCGTGCTGAATTTATTTTGCAAATGCATGAGACCACTAGACTTACCATTGAAAAGATGAATGAAAAGTATAAAATTGCTGGCAGTAAGGGTAGAAAGGAAGTAAAGCTTGATGTAGGAGATTTAGTGTGGTTACACTTAAGGAAGGATAGATTTCCAGAATTGAGAAAGTCTAAACTAATGCCTAGAGCTGATGATCCATTCAAAATAATAGAGAAGATTAATGATAATGCATACAAACTTGAGTTGCCTCCCGAGTTCGGGGTTAGTCCTACTTTTAACATTTCAGATTTGAAACCATACTTGGGAGAAGAGGATGAGCTCGAGTCGAGGACGACTCCACTTCAAGAGGGGGAGGATGATGAGGACATCACTCCTATGGATACACACAACACTCCTCCAAATCTGGACTTGCAAGGTCCAATGACTAGAGCTCGTGCACGACGACTAAATTTAGAGGTGAGCTCGTTCCTACGTTCTTCGCTATATGTTACTTTTGAGAATGGTTTGCTACCTAATGATTATTTTATGATTAGAAACCATGGAGAAGACCAGGAGATGATGGGAGAAGGAGTTGAGAACGTGGAGGACCAGCAAGGGCTTGGAAGCCAAAGTGGAGGCCCAATCAAAACCGACTTCGAGTCTGTTTCGGGGCCCAGGACCAGTCTGTACTACAACAGTCGCCCAACACGCATACAGACTCGGATTTGGACGTTCTACATATGCACGGAAAGATAAGGAGAAGACCTTTCCAATGCCGCCGGCCTCATGTCAAAATTCATCCGGAGTCATCGGGAATCGTCAAAACAAGACAGAGTCCAGAATCTGTGTCGGTGCTGCGTCGCCTATTTTTGGCCTTTGGGCTTTGTATCTAGTTGAGCCCAATTAGGGGCGCGTCCAGAGGGTCTTGCATGACCCTAGGGTCTTTATATACAGCCGCCGCCACACCATTAGGGTTCGGGTTTTGCTTAGATCAATTCTGTTCATAAACAGTTTCGCCGTTCATCGGTTTGTGAGACCCCAACTTCGAGAGTTTAATCATACATCTGCAATTGTGTTGCAATCTTCGTTGTTCTTGCTTGTGTTCTTGATTCGCAGGCAGGGATCAGCCTTCTCGGCGAGGTCAATCGTCTTTTGGACGGTTGATAACCAGAGGAGACGTCGTGCTGCGATTGCGGGGTTTAGAACGTGCTGTTCTGAAGCCGGATCGATTTGTGTGTCGCCTCCGACCAAATCAACTTACCAAGAACCTTTCGGAAGATCGGGAACCCTTGTTCACATCATCTTGTAAACCTATGCTCGTAAGTGAGTAGCCAGATATCTACTAGTGAGATCGTAACCAGAAGGTCTAATTGAATAGCATCATAATGGGTAATTACATAGATAAATGAAAACTTATAATGAGTAAGACCACCCTGCTTTCCGAGCGGCTCCTGATTTATCGCTGCCAGGAGAAAACCCTTAATCGCGCGAGTATCTTACCCTACTCAACTATCCAATAGTGTTGCGCAGGCTTAGTGATGTCACCGCTAAACCACACTACTGGCATCATCAAGCAACCATAATCAATACAATGTACGAATACTATCCTAATCACCATGATTAAGATAATATCTACTTACTTAGCCTAGAACTAAGCAATTGGAATAAGCACATGCATGATTATAGAATCAAGATAGACAAATCACCAAAACCATCATCAACATATTCAATCATCCTTGAGATACATAGAGTAAGATTCATCCCCGTCGAGATGGCCTACCTTGACGAATCAACTCTTAACTCCAATGGTTCTTGAAACTCAACTAGAGATTTATTCTAACGGGGCAAGCCCCGGTGGCTCTAACTCACGGATCTGGTGTCCCTCTGTCGCCTCCTTCTCTCTGCGGCCAAGGTTTACAAGTATTTATAGGGGTTCTACTCATAAAGGACTCGGTTTCTAGCAAATAAGGCGGTTGCGCCGATCGGCGCAGGATTGCGCCGATCGGCGCAATCCATGTCTTCTCTGATTTCTTCCCCGAGTTGGTTCTTCTATCTTCCACAGCTGCCATGTGGGCCTTTTCCCTCGAGATAAAGTCTTGTACTGCACGTTAAGATCTTGGAGTTCCATAAATCTTCTTGAAGTTCCATAATTCTTCTTAGACAAATATCTTCAAGTGTCTTGCACAGATAAACTTCCATAAACATGTGGAATGGGCCTCGGTCACTTCTGTGGGTCAAAACACCCTTGCGCCGATCGGCTCATGGGCTGCGCCGATCGGCGCACCAGGCTTCTTTAGTGCTTTTCGTTGGTTCTGGACTCCTGTCCTCTCCATCATCGCATTAATCACCAATTTTACCTGTTTCTGCAATAAAGTTCCAAAACAATGCATATACAAATATATAGGCAATATCACAGGTAAATGGCCTAAATTAGTATCAATTATGCTCTAATTGAGGTAATATTCACATATAAAAGGGGCACTTGGGAAGTGCCAACAGCGGTCGAGGAGGACGCATATGAGGAGGGCTGAAAAAGGGCAACACACCAAGATCCAGATCGGGTATGTAAGGATATTTTGCCATGTGCCTAATTAGGTGGCACACGGCAAAGGCCGTTGACCTACACTTTTTGTCGTGTGCCCCCTGTCCACACACGACAAAGCCAATGTTTGATGTGTGCCACCTCATTAGGCACACGACAAACATTTATATGTTTTTTCTTAAAAATAATAATTATTTAGAAAATATAGAAAATAATGAAATTTCACCATGACACTATTTATATGCACTATTAATTATAGAAATATAGTTGAAGTAAAAACTTCAATCGACCGTCATTTTCATTCAGAATCTGAAAGTTTCCAAATCAACATTCAGATTCTTTTACAGAGATTCTATGCCTTATGAGCAATATACATGACAACTTGCGTGAAATATTTTATACATTTTAGCACAACCTCTATGTATCATATAAGGATACCAGGACAATTCTCATAATTTAAAAACTCTGTATGTTTTTTATAAAATTTAATCTCTATTCAACCACACAGTGGTTGTTATATTTCATGTACAATATGCATAATTTTTCTTGTTAATTCATGGATACAGACTCAAGTGGGAATTATTAGCATCAAATATCAAATTTTCATACACTACATTGCATTATTCGTACCACTTGCAGTTCAATTTGAATTTTCACAAAATAATTAAAAAACCAAAATAAATTAATTAAATATAGCAAACATAATTCAAAATTTCATCAAATATCAATTTCAAGTACCATGCAAATGATATGAAACACACAAAAAAAATTGGGGGGTAAAAGGGGAAAAAAAGCTTTGCCATGTGTCACAAATTGCACATGGCCAAGAGCCTCACGTGTCCCTCACGTGGCATATTTGTCGTGTGCAATGACACAACACACGGCAAACACACACACTTTGCTATTAGCTTAGCAAGAGCACACAACAAAGACAAACTTTGCAATATGCTGCATGACCAGGCACACGATAAACATGTAATGGACGTGAGCGTCGTCCAGCCCGTCGTGGGTGTCCGTTAATGGCTTCTTTGTCGTGTGCATGCCCTTGGCACAAAATTTGTGTTTGTTGTGTGCATGCTCAGAGGCACACGACAAAGCTTATGTATGTCGTGTGCCAAGTCTTTGCCGTGTGTCACTTCCACGGCACACTACACAAAGCCCCTTTGCCGTGTGCCCGACAAAAGGCCGATGACAAACATCAAGGCACACGACAAATAGTGGCTTTCCGGTAGTGAGATAATAGTGAAAGTCCTGCTTGCTCTTCGTAGATAAAACCTAGGAATATTCTGAGGGAAAACAAGCTACAACTGTACACCGTGCTCTTGCGATATATAAGTGGGTGTGTAACTATGACCAACAAGCCTGTTTTTTTACACCATTGCTGGGGAGCAAGCCAGTTCTTTCACTACTAGTTTGATTTGCTAACCTCTAATCCTATCTGTTTTATTTTGTGTTCTTTGTGTTATCTTTTTGTTTTTTAGTATGGGAACGCGAGGATCATCTTGGACCGTTAGAGATCACTCATTGCCATCTCCAAGATTGTTGATCCCACAAGTCTCAGATGAAAAATCACTGCTTCCTCTTATGTGCTTAATCCAATCATCATCGGCATGGCCGAAGGAAAGAAATTTTCTAGAACAAAGGAGGAGAATCCTTACACACATCTTCAAGATCTTGAGGTTCTCTGTCAAACGTTCAAGCACGAAGGAGTGCCCCATAATGGGTATAGATGGCTGCTATTCCCATTCTCTATATGCGGAAAGGTGAAAGATTGGTATGAGTCATCAGCTAAAGAAGCGAAGCTGGGAAAAATTGGTAGGGTCTTTCTACCTACATTTTTCCATTGTCGAATGTGCAAAAGATAAGAACAGAGGTAGTAAACTATGAGCAATGGATGGAAGAAAGTCTCGCCCATGCCTGGTTGCGTTTTCAATCTTTATTGAAAGAAGGACCTGATTTGGGGATGGATGATAATCTAGTAGTGCAAACATTCTATATGTCTCTTAGAATATGAAGGACCGAGAAAGTGACCAGAGGGGGGGTGAATGGGAGCCAATTAAAATTCTTTACAAGAACTTGGCCTATATCTCAATTACAACCCAAGCCAACCTCTAAACCGATCACCAAGGCCACACACACCAACTTGTGATGTGCCAACACTAGGAGTGATCAACAACAGCAGTGAAACACAGCGGAAACAAATGAGAGCAGCAAAGACTTGACACCGTCAAAGAACAAACTCAAAATGGGTCACTGGATGATTATCGGCAGTGCCGTTCACTGGCATCGGCAGTGCCGATGTGGGGTTCGGACCCAAGCCACCAACAGTGTCGGTCGTGGCTATCAGCAACGCTGATCGACCCCCGATAAAACAGAAAACCATCGCGATTTTCCCTCAAATCTCTCCAAAACTCAACCAAATGATCTCTAAAACATGCAATTTTTGGACCAGCCAATCCTCAACAAATCATGAGCCTAATCCTAGAAGATCCACTCAATTGGCTCAAGGAATCATTACGAATTTTAGATCTTGTGCCAAAAACACCAAAAAGGGGAAACTTAAGAAATCCTTCGAATCGAAGGTGCTAGAGCTCTTGATTTGATCAAGGACCCATGAAGGATTGTTCTAGCTCATCATAGCACTAAGATCCCCCAAGAAATCCACCAAAAAACTTGCCCAAAAGTGAGATCGAAAATTCCCACGAAAATAGCTCCAAAAATAGAGAAAAAGAGAAATTCGGGATTTAGGGAGAGAGGAAGATCTTGAGCATGAAAATAATTCTCATATCATAGAAACATGCTTACAAGATCTATGGATACAAGGCTAGAAAGCCACCCTCTTTCTCCCACTATTTGGAAGAGAAAGAGATGTCTCTCACACACCCTCTCCTCTCCTCTATTACATGAAGACCTCTCCTAGCACTTTGAATAAAGACCTAAGGCAAGGCTAAGGAAAAGAGAGGCACCTCTCCCACCAGCGACACCTCTCCTTATATAGGCCTAGGGTCCAACACAACTCTACCCTTGACCTATAACTCATTGCCACCTACCACCAGGGGCAAAACCATCCAACTCTTTTTCCTTCGCCCGAATGCCATCGAGCCCTTCACAACTTTGCTTCGCCTCGACGCAAGCTCCGCGATGGTGTCACGTGCACCACCAAACACCGCCACTGGTTTTGAGGCCCAAACTGGGAAACCACCTTGCATGCTTCTCAAAGTGTGACTTCTTGATCTTGATGCGTATCACCTCGTCCCATGATCCTCCTTGTCAGCAAGTCTCTCCCGCCTCCGATTCATTGGAAGCCTCTACTTGCACCGGCACTCGATCACCTTTGACTTGGTTAACCTCGTCGTCTTGATCACCACCCATGGTTTTGAGGCTCAACTATGAAACTGTCCGTGCTCCTTGCCTCTCCACGTGTACGGTATGGATCACACTTGACTTCACCCGGCCTCCCGATCGTTCAGCCCCAAGTCTCGTACTTGTGCCCGATCCTCTCGTCGTTGACCGTCAAGTTGACTCCAGTGACCTACACATCATGAGACAAGCAAACACATTTCCCATCTCCTGCAAACTATCCAACATCCTCAACAACTCCGGCTAGTCAAAACCATGACATGCACAAACTCATGCAATCCCTAAATTTCTGCATTTCAACTCAAACAAAAATTCCGCCAAAGTCAATTACTCATCACATATTGCAAACCATGGCACATATCCACATGGTTTCTCAGAAGACCATCAACAATGCATTTGGCTAGTTCAGCGGGAGGAAATTTCTTGGACCTAAACGCTAAGGAAGGAATCGATCTCCTAACCAAAATAGCCAACACACAAGCACTACATAGATACTAGGATGAGTTTGAAGGCTCAGATACTTCGTTGGAGCAATTCCCAGTTGATGTACCAATGTTGGAAGAAATATCAGTGCTGCAGGTAACCAAGGAAAACGGTTCAGAGAAGAACATCCATAGAACAAAGTTGGAGGTAAAATCTGAGGATGTGTCGATCGGCATTTCCCAGGTGCCAAGCGGCATAGTCGTGGTGACGATCGGCACCTCAGTCGTGCCGACCGGCACCAACTCACTGAACAGTGAAGACTCCAGAACTGAAGCCTCCCTTTGAGATGACCGCCATAAGAGATTTTTGGAGAGTTTCAATAAGCCTACAAGAGACAAGTTCATATCCCTGGAAAATGCAAAACCTTTGAGTGAATTTGAGCCATTGGATTGGATCCCCATTGATTTCACTAAAAATCTGCTAAGTATGAGGAGGACATTCGATCCAAAGTATTCTTCTTCGTTAGGAATTGAATATAATTTTCCTAGGAATACAAAGACATCTAAAATATTGGACGAAGTATTGATTGGAGAGGTATTAGGAAAATAATTCAAGGAGGATTCAATGATAGAAGATTCAAAAGTTTAGCAAGTCGGTATGCAATCGGTCTCACTCAAGAAATAGAAGAGGATCCTCATATACAATACGAAGTAGAAGGCATTCAGTTTCCTAGAGTTTTATGTAATTTCGGTTCTCATGTTAGTCTTATGACCTATGAAGCATTCACGAAATTGCCAGCCGAAATTAAAGGTCGTTTGTTTGGCACTGAATTGGAATTGATCATGGCTAATGGGAAACATACCAAACCACTAGGAGTCATCAGAAATATGAAGATTGTGATCAAAACAAATGATGTCCCAGTTGACATATTCATTCTTGACAAAGGAGAGGTAGGAGTAGAAGACGTGATTTTGGGAAGAACCTTCTTAAGATTGGTACAAGTGGCATTGGACACAGGACAAGGACGCCTCAAATTTACATTAGGAGGATAGGAAATCCTTTTAGATTTTCAAACTAGCCCTCCCACCTGAAAGGAATTTCTCCCAAAATAGGACGAGGAAATTAATATCAAGTAGGCAGACCCTTTGAATAAATTATTAGAAGATGAAGATTGTCAGGATGCAGAAGATGTCGATCGGCACCAAAAGCGTGTCAGTCGGCACGGTAGGCATGCCGATCGGCATAAAACTACACCTGAGATATTTGAACAGCTCGGCGCACTTGATCCAGCACAGGCACCTGATGTCGAGCAAAAGCCACTTACTGAGGGTCTATGATACGAGTATCTGTGAAAGAACAAAACTTATTCGGTTATTATTAATAGTGCCCTAAATGAAGACGAGACAACATGACTTCTTGCAGTTTTGAAAAAATATAAGAAGGCTATTGGATATTGTTTAGATGACATAAAGGGGATAAACCCATCCTTCTATACTCATAAGATATATCTCGAAGACTCCGCTAAATCAGTAGTTGAAGGGAGGAGAAGATTGAAGGAGGGTATGAAGGATGTGGTAAAAAAGGAAGTTCTATGACTGCTTAATGTCAGAATGATATATCAAGTACCTAATAGTGAATGGGTCAGCCCAGTGCATTGTGTACCTAAAAAGAGAGGACTGACAGTAGTGCCTAATAAAAACAATGAATTGATCTCTCAAAAGATAGTAACAGGATGGAGAATGTGCATTGATTACAGGAAGCTCAACAAAGCAACAAAGAAAGATCACTATCCATTACCCTTTTATCTACGAGATGCTTGAAAGGTTAGCTAAAAATTCTTATTTTTGTTATCTAGATGGATATAGTGGTTTCTTTCAAATACATGTTAACCAGAGGATCGACAATAGAAAGGTTGCCTCCATCGATAGATCTCAAAACTTTACGGAGTTTCCTTGGACATGCAAATTTCTAGCGATGGTTTGATATCTCAAACAATACTTGATTGGCTTCCCCCATGGAGGATGATCCAGTTGTGTGGTCATCTCTTCGACAAGCATGGATACACAAGAGCGAGTCAGATAAGTGGAATCAAAAGAAGATTGCGATGGATGCTGCTCTTCACAAGAAGGTTAAGGAGGTATTGATCTGCAAGGGTAAATCTACAGTGTTTAATGAACACCAAGCCGTCTCTGAGAGGTACACCATGGATAGTCTTCTATCTTTTGATCACACTTTGAACTATCAAGACTTTATTGCTTTCAAAGAGATGCATTCTGTTGAACAAAAATAAGCTTTAGATCAAGATTGTTTTCTAACTACGCATAGAGCAAGATTATATAGAGAATATCAAATTGAGTTGCAAAGCACTGCTACAGAAGCTACGAGTAGACAAGATCAACAAGGCAATGATGTCGATCAACATGATCCAGCTATCGATCAGCACAAAGCACAGCCATGCATTTTGACTACTTGGGAGATCTTTCAGGAGAATCGGATTCATAAAGTGTCTTCGGTCTAGGGATGTAGTTGTTTCTATTATAGGAAAGATCATCAGAGGCAAGTGGAGAATTTTATGAATAATAATCCTAAATTCATCCCTAGAAATTTTGTGATTGATGATGGTTTTCCTGTTGCTGTTGGGAGGAAATTACCATGTGAGCTTAATGACGAGATCCTCCAACGTATCAAAAGGGCATGAGAGGTTAAAGAGCAACGAGAGAAAAAAATAGAGGAGCTTCATGCACTTATCAATAGGTCTAATCAGTATGCCGATCGGCAAGACACAAGTGCCAATCGGCAAAACCTAAAAACGGTGGATTTTGTAGATTAGACTAATAGTTGTGATGAAGAGCCTGCTACTAAGAGATATAAAGATTCTGAAGTTCGTCAATCTGTTTGACTCTCTGCTAAACCGAGGAGACGGTACTCTGACTAGGGTAGTGACGTTTCTGAGTCTCTGTATTGCTTAGAAACTCTTTCGGACATTGAAGTACAGGCAACAGTTAGCAAATCTGATATTAAGGAAGAGTAAACAAAAATTGAAGAAGAAGAGCCGGTGGAGGAAGTCTAATTAGAGACGACGAGGAATAAGAGCCAATGGAAGTAGTTTAGATAGAAGAATTGGATGAGGATGATTCTGGTGAAGCCAAGGAGGATGAGAATCAGAACATTAATAGAGATGAGGGATATCAAACTAATTAAGAGCAGTGCCGACCGGCACCAGATCTGTGTCGATCGGCACGAGGACATAATGCAACCTATCCCTCTCTTTCTGCTGATCATGGTCCTCCTGCTCTGAGTTGCTACTGTAGATGTCATAGAAATATTGAAAATGTTCATCGACAGGTTCAAGACATGGCAAACATGATTAAGGCAGACTATACTTTTCTAAACCAGAATATAAGGAAAATCATTCGCATATTGAGAAGGAATGGCATGTAAGTTTAGGGAAGTCGGGTTAGGTGTTTCTTCTTTACAATGAGGACATTGCAAATTTTGAGTGTGGGGGAGGATCGTCTATCCTTTAGAGTCGTTTTGAGTCTTGTGAGTCTTGTAAGGTGTGAGTTTTAGTTTATTATGGCGTGAGTCTATTTAGCAAGTGCTTAGTTAAATCATGGAGTCAGAATTTATGATGCTTTAAGTAAAGTGTGTGTTAGTTGTCAAATCAATGTGAAATCCCCATGCATTATGTCTTGCTTTGATGATTGTTTCACTTAAATTGCTTGAGTTGTTGAATGTCGCTTGGCTCATTATTAGTTTTTGAAAACACCTTCTTTCATAAGAGTTGATGCATTGAATCAAGATTACTATATTTACCTATTATACTTAGTTAAGTGAGTTAGAGATTATATAATATATTAACCTTTTGAGAAGAAGTATCTTTATCAACTTTGTGCTCATGATTACGACTAAGCTAGAAGGGAGATTCTATTTGTTCATCGCAATTTCTTTCTAGCTATCCATGATTGTTCCTTTTCTATCCAGAAACACATTTGTCTTTGTTTTCTGTAACCCCCTCCTTGATGCGACTGACAAGCAAAAGTGCAATCACCTGATGACAGGAAGAAGACCTTGTAGAGTAAAATAAAAAATGAGAAAAGGGAGAAAGAAAAATAAAGAGGTGTGTCGATCGGCACTGAATATGCCGATCGACACAGAAGAAAAAGAAACAGAAAGGAGTTGAAGAAAAGGATAAGGTCAGAGGAGAAAATTCATACATTCAAAAGAACAAGTTCGGATCCAGATTGCACAATTTTGCTTGATTCCATTCTTTATCTTTATTCCTTAGTATTGTTGTCTATCCCATCAATTCTCCGCAATATATCATCATTTGGTAGTCTCTCCCTTTTAGAAGGCATGATTGAGCATATTTTTGATTTAGACAACTTTTGTTTCAATTGGTTATTTCCCCTCCAAGATCCACAAATAATTGTACATTTGAGCAAAGAAGGAAGGATACACATTAGAGCGAAAGAGTGAAATCTTGAAATTCATGTATTCTTCGTCAAATAATGTGAAGGGAGAATAAAATTTTGTTTATCATTGAGCCTTGTGATGATTTGATTAATTCAAGTATTGAGGTGAGACGGTTTTCAAAGTGAGGAAATCTTTGTGGAGGGATACAAGTTGATGCAATGACTAATATTCGTTAAATGAGAAGTATTGTTGATTTTTGGCTTCATAATTTGGTTGTAAGAAGTGGCGATTGGTCGAGAAGTGATTGCTCGAGGACTAGAAATGATTTGAGTGTGGGGGAGCTGTTGGTGCTTTTTAGATACACATTAGTAGGCCATAATTTAGGTGTTTTACACTTTATTTTATTGGTCTACTAACAATTAACCCCCAAATATTGCATATATCTATGGTTTTTTGGCTTTCTGTGTCGTATAAAGGAAATAAGTGAAAACAGAGGATTATGGACCAGAAGCCATGGAATTGGGCCAAGACATGGAAGTTGGAAGGCGGTGCCGATCGGCACATGGCGGCACAGCCCATGTGCCGATCAACACGTGTGGAGCAAGCCCGAATCAGAGGAGAATTCTACAATATTAAAGCCTAGTATAGAATTGAAGTCGGTGTTGGCGCAACTAGACCCAGAACATGACTATATAAAGAGAAGGAAACATCTCTCGGGGGAAAAAAAAGGATCACAAAACTCTCAACTTAGGGTTTTGAGGAGTTGCGGCGGTGACAGAGGCCATCACTAACCATCACCGTCGGGAAGGAAGATAGTGTCGATCGGCACTTGTGGATCCCACATTGTATTCTCTCTTCTATCAAACCATGTCAATGGATCTCGGTAGAATAAGTTAGTAGTCTTCATATTCTCTCCCGTGGGGAAGGAACCCTAGTTATGTAAACTCTCAACCAGGGCCGTCCCGGTGAAACCGGAGGCCCTGTGAAAAATTCTAGATAGGGCCCTAACTTTAAGACTTTCATCCATGTCTCTTCAAGCTCTTAAAATTTCAACCTCGTTCATATTTTTAGACCTAATTTGCAGAGAACATGCTTGAAAGTTGGAGCACCAGACTTAGAAAACTAACGATGTACTGATCAATCATGTTAATCTTTTGAGAACCACAACTTAAAAAGGTCTAGTTACCGCACAACGATATCAGTTGACTGCAACACGCTGTGATGCCATCCGCCGTGTAAGTCTGCAAGAGATGACCAGACGATTGTCTTTAGGGTCTAGGAGACTAGCACCACATCTCGAGGTGGTCGCTAAGCAGTTTGAGTTTTGGGCATACTGTAGCATCATTGTAGTCTAGACGCACATGCGGAAGCACCAGGATGAGCTACTTGTTTGCCTTGCGCGGTTGCGCCGGAGAGGTGCGTCGTCTCCTAAGCCTGTTATGTTTTGACTAGCTAGCCCTTGCCTGCACATACTAGACATTTGTGCTTCGTTCTAATCTTTGGGGGCCCTATGCGGCTGCACAGCTTACACGTGCGGAGGGACGACCCTGCTCTCAACTCTTATGAATCTGTTTGGTGTGTTTAGTCTATGTGTTATGAGCTTATCCCTGATGAGATGTGCACAATCTCATTCATGAATCTTTTAGCAATTGCTAGGCGTCTAGCTTTGTTATGAAGATCACATAGTGCAAGAAACTAGTGGGGAACAATTAGCTTCCACCGTGACAGGGCTAGAGTGAGCGGAACCACCATGTCTTGTAGAATACTAAATTTACCTAAAAGAATCTATAGGAGCGAGTTGCATGCTAATTACCTAAACCATATGAGGGAGTACTTCCAAACCTTGATCAAACCTTCATTTCATACATTCACTCTCATTATACATTTTAGTTAGTAAATTAGATAATAGTGAAAGTCTCGCTTACTCTCTGGATTCAATAAAACCTTGGAATACTCAAAAGGAAAAACAAGCTATAATTATACACAGTCCTGTTACGGTATATAAGTGGGTGCGTAACTATGACCAACACCTTATGAGATGCACGACAAGGTGGTGAGGAGTACGAGCTAGTGGTGGAGGAACTAGGGGAGGAGGAGTGCTCGACGAGGAGACGAAGGAAGAATGGGTACGCAACAAAAGAGACAGGAGGTTTTGGAGGCACACGCCATGGAGGAGCGGTCGATGCAATCTGTCAATAGAGTCGTCAATTTCATAGCAGCGCCGGGATGAGGAGGAGCATCACAGCCGGTAGATATCAGAGGGCGGTGGCCATCCAATAGGTTGTGGAATCCATGAGCATGCTACTATCTGCTCTTGTCCTCCTCACAAAAACATTTGGCTTCCTAGCGAGGAGACGACAACGTGACCTTGGTCGTGAGAGATCGGGAAGATGGAAGACTAGATCGTGATCAAGAAATACTACCAGGATGATAATTTGGACAGAGGAAATAGAGGAAGGAAAGCGAGCATGATTTGCGAATGGGTATGGCAGGCGGGTACGTCCATCATGGGTGAGAAAAAACGATGGAGGACGACTCCGTTGAATAGCAAAACGTAAACAATCCTGACATTGGTCAGGTTTTCAAACACACTGGTGGGCCCTACTTTTGATCTTGCGACTAGGAGGATGATTGTACATTGATCTAAGGGTTAATTAGAAGGGTGGATAGCTTTTATCAAGGTGGCAATATTTAGTCTTTATAGTATAGATATAGATATGTAGCAAAAATATCAATTAAAGTTTAAACGGTGTTTAACAATAAAGTTTAAAATTTAGATACATTTTTCATGAAATTAAGAAGAATTAAACACATGAATAATCTCTAACAATGTTAAACTTATTTAACTTAGCTTTATTTTAAATTTATATCGATAAAATCATATGGAATCAATTAAACATGTGTCAACTGAGTGATTTTTACAACAAAATACGTTGGGCGAGTGGAGATTTACCAGAAAAAACTTATAGGTGAGAATCTCAAACTTTAATTGACATATAGGATGGTTTATATAATTATCTCTTTTACTAATGATCTAGCTTAGCCTGAAAAGGGATTGGGTCGAACAACCAAACCTCACAAACCCAACCTAAAATTTGCCATCAAATCGATTTGGCTCGATCCGGTAATCAAGCAGACTCAACAGGGGCGTGAACCTCTCGACCCTCGGGGTGAACCGACCCCCCTAACAGCAGGAGATCCAGCTCACTCATCATCACCGGTGCCGACGCTACCCTCTCCTAATTCCCGCTCAACAACCTGATTGTAGTTCAATAGTCGTTGAAGCCCACTCGCCAATTTGTTTCGATTTGGCTACCCAGGCGAACTCAATGTCTTGCCGGTTGAAGCATATGCATCTCGGCAGGTAGAGACACAGTGTGCCAGAGTACAAGTTGTAGGTGCTGGCGGCGCTACAAATTCCGGCGGTGTCTTTCCGTTGGATTCTTCCTCAGCAAGGCCCCTATCTAGGCGAGCTAGACGTCATTGTTGCACGACGTACATATTTGCGAGACAGTAGAAGAAGTTAATCATGAGGATAATCGATGTAAGTTTCTGATCTGTTGCTAATGCATGGCAGTTGACTCGAGGATCAAGATTGACCTAGAGATTACTGGTTCGCGCCAAACATTAGGCGCGGTTCGAACTCGATCCATCTGTTCTACTTGAGGGGTCATAGGGTCAGGAAACAGTTTGCCCGGAACCAGTCCACTTTTAGGCTGAAATCTAGCCATTACGTGAATGCCCCATATCTTTTTGTTGAGATTTGGAGGAAATTCTGGTTGGGTCAATTCCCACTATTATAAATGAGGGTGTGTGGAATATGTTGTACCCTTTTCTTCTATTAATGGAATAATACACAACTCTCCTACGTGTTCGAGAAAAAAATTTTCACCACGGTCGCTTTGTACTCTTTATTTCAATATTGTGCATATTAGTTTTTTTATATTTATAATTTAAATTAATATTTTTCTACTAAATATATTGAACATGTTCATCCTATTAAAAAAAAGACACAATTACATCACAAGATCTGTTTTCAACTCAAATATTAAAAATGAACCTATTTTTCAAATCTTTGTAAGAGTATACTTGTTTTCTCCAAATGACCCCACTTGCAACCTCACTATAAGATGGTTTATTTTTTTAAAAAAAGTTTATTCTTACAAAGATTTTCTTAACATTAAAGTTAAAAATAAGTTTTGTAATACAATTGCCCTTTGAAAAAAAGACCAAGCGAAAAAGCCGTGCACTTGCAGGCTCTACGGAAGAGAATTCGAAAAGCCCACCGGCCACTCTGTCTGTCCCCACAGCACCACTCGTGAAAGCAAGCGCAGTACCACTAGATTCTCCTGCGACTTGGGTCAACATCGCGCACCGATCTCCGTTCCGACCCGACACGGCGGCACACATGCGCGCCTGAGGCCGTCCAGTCGTGCTCCGCGCCGTGGGGCAGCGGAAGCGTCGCCGCTACCTCACCTCCCTCCCTCCCTCCCTCCACATCATACCCCCGCCGCTCCCGATCCTTCCTCAAAACCTCGCCGCCATGCCCGCCGTTTCCTCCTCCGCCGCCGCCGCTGCGACCGAACCCGCCGCACCAAATGAGGACCAACCGCCGCCCTGCGACCCGCAGACGCTTGCGCGATGGTGAGCGACCGCGCGCGCCCCGCCTGGCGAGCGAAGACCGTCCCCATGCGTTCTAACTCTGGTTCGTGTGGCCTCCTCGGCGTCTTGCAGGTACCAGCTGGAGGCGCTGGAGCGGGCGGTGCGCGGCAACACGTTGGCGTTCCTGGAAACGGGCGCCGGGAAGACGCTCATCGCGGTGCTGCTGCTGCGCGCCTACGCGCACCGCATCCGCAGGGGGCCGGAGCCTGGGCCCCGCTCCTTTGCCGTCTTCCTCGTCCCCACCGTCGTGCTCGTCGGCCAGCAGGCGCGCGTCGTCG
Source organism: Eleusine indica (assembly GCA_030378355.1). NCBI lineage: Eukaryota > Viridiplantae > Streptophyta > Magnoliopsida > Poales > Poaceae > Eleusine > Eleusine indica. Next base: position 32,800,376 of record CM059498.1, on the reverse strand, counting down.
AGGCGCACACCGACCTCCGCGTAAGCCAGTTCTACGGCGAGATGGGGGTCGACTTCTGGAAAGAAGACACCTGGCGCGCCGCCGTCGAGGAGGCCGAGGTGCTCGTCATGACGCCGCAGATCCTGCTCGACAACCTCAGGCACAGCTTCTTCCGCCTCCGGGACATCGCGCTCCTCATCTTCGATGAGTGCCACAACGCCACGGGAAACTCCCCGTACGCCTGCATTATGAAGGTCCTTACTACTCACCTCCAAAAGTTGCAACCACCCTTCGCTATTTTTGTCGCCTACCTGTACCCGTCCCTTTGTTTTGTTCGCATTTATTGATCTTGATTTCGGATCACCAATTCGGTTACAAGATTTAGCGTTATTTCTGCCACTTGTTCTGGAGCTCCAATCTTCCTCTGTGCTAGGGCCAATTTAGTTGGAACCATGGATGCTTCCTGTTTCCAAATTCACCATTTCAGTTGTTACTGTCTTGGATGTGTCCTTTCTTTCTGATAAATCATCCACTGAATAAAACCATCATTGGGCCTTGCTCTTAGGAGTTTTACCACCCCCAACTGAATTCTAGACCGTCGGATCCTATACCAAGGATTTTTGGGATGACTGCCTCACTCGTCAATTCAAAAGGTAAGGATGAGGCGATATTGTCTGGCCTCTGGGCCTTATATATATGTATGCTCTCTCTGATTGATTAACTCTTATCACCCTATTATTCTATAGGTTTGGACAGTGTTCACTTTTCGAAACAAATATCTGAGCTTGAGAATCTCATGAACTCGAAGGTTAGAATATAATTTGCACACATGACCTTAATTTGACATACTACATGGTGAAAATTTTTTGATGCATTTCTTGTTGAAGGTGTACACTGTGGAGAATGAATCAGCACTATCGAAGTACATACCATTTGCCGCTACAAAGATAGTCCAATATGATGATTCCAGCATACCATCTGAGTTACATGACCCTATTATCGTTTGTTTGAACAGACTGAAAACGAAGGTATTATTTTATGCTCGAGGCATGGCCTTAAATTGGCAAATCATTGTTCTATAGTTACACTTCACTTGATAAACCACTAATAGAATTCATTTCAGTAGATGCGTATGAATATAATTGTTTATTACTTTCTCTCAGTATTTAGAAAATTTTGAGGCAAAATTGTATGATTCGTCATTGGAGAAGGCAAAGCAAAGGATATCGAAATTACATCAGACATTCTCATATTGTATAGCTAATCTAGGAGTATGGCTGGCAGCTAAGGTATGGCAATATATACTGTTTCATAATTTGTGTTATATTGATGTGTAGTCCTCAAATGCCTTCAATCTTTTCAGGCTGCTGAGCTACTGTCACGCAATGAAAGATGCATATCCTTCTGGGGTGAAAAGCTAGATGAACAAGTTGAGGGTTTCATTACAAACTACAGCGAAGAAGTATACAAAGATCTGTCACATTTTTCAAAGAGGGGTATACAACACAGTTGTATCTTTCCTTCTTTTATTTATTCAGCGTAAATCTCCTGAAATGTCAACTTAATATTAGCTTTTGTATGAGAAATGCTATGCATCCGACTGGCTTGTCCAACTGATGTCTGATTGGTGTTAATCTACGGCTGACAATCACATGCAAATACAAATCATGATAGCTGGTTCGTGTGATGGTGCCGGTTGGACACAAGTTGTACAGCTGGGTAGGACATGTAGCAGCACTCCTTGTGTATAGAGGACCACTTTACTAGTGGCTTGCTGACTGTTAACCATTCCTCATTTAACAAACTGTTTTACTGACGTCCTTATTTGTAATACGTATGTATGACAGCCACATTATGTTTTAAAAAGACATTTATCTATACCCACTGATCTATGATAGCATTTTTAACTGCATTTACTAACTAATAAAATATTACACCAAAACTTGTGAGCTGTGACAGATGAAAAAACAAAGAATCTACTTGTGGCAAAACAGCTAGAAACCTTCTAAGAGAAAAGTTTGATCCAATCATGGAGTTAACGAACCATCTGCAACAACAGTTTCTCAAATTTATGTGATACAGTTCTGATTTGGTTTTCATCCCTTGTTCCCCCAGATCATATTGGAGAGGATTTTGCAGCTGATTTGCAAGATGGCCTATTGACATCCAAAGTTCATTTTCTTATCAAATCTCTTCTGCAATACAGGTGATAATTGGTTGGATCTTAGGTGTTTGATATTCAGTCCCTTTGAAGTTGCAAGCGGAAACACAAATAGAAGATTCCTACACTAAATGCTCTCTACCGTGAAACTTATCTGAGGATTTCTTTTTCTTTTAGAAAACAATCAATTATCAAGTTAGATCTGTTGTAGTCGATGTGAAGTGCAGCACACATGTAGAAAAGTTAGTGCCATTAGAAACCATGAGCACCATACGAAGAAAATATAGAGAAACATTTCAATATTTGATTCTAACTTCTCTGCTTCATATCCTTTCTTACTGTGTAGTCCAGGTTTGGTTTATGACTCTTTTATATGTGCCTAATTGTTAATGGAATAATATGTGTGGTCATTCTGTTCCTGTGTTGCAGGCATATGCAAGACTTGAGATGCATTGTATTTGTTGAGAGAGTTATTACAAGCATTGTATTACAGTCCCTTCTTTCCTCTATAAATCACATGTCTGGGTGGAATGTTAAATACATGGCTGGAAACAAGAATGGTTTACATTCTCAGAGCAGGACGAAACATATGGAAATTGTTGATTCATTTCGAAGTGGAAAGGTTGGTTGTTAATCTTGTCATCTTTTTCTCTTGGAAATCTGTCAGCGATAGTAATGAGAAAATGATGTTGCTGTAGGTGCATCTAATTATCGCAACAAACATTTTGGAGGAGGGCTTGGATGTGCCAAGTTGTAACTTGGTAGTTCGCTTTGATCCATCTGCAACTGTATGCAGCTTTATACAGTCCCGTGGTCGAGCTAGGATGCAAAACTCAGACTATGTTTTACTTGTTAGAAGGCATGTCTTCTGATTCTTCTCTTATAATTGATTCCCATTCATTTTTTCATACAATCATTCGTCTTTGAGGTATTCGAGTTTGTTCTGTTCCAAGTAGACATTATTATTTGTTGAAGTTTCTGTTTCATGGATTGAATTTGCATGTTCTTGAAAATAAAATAATAAAATATAGAACTCGACCAACCCAAGAAGAATAAGGTCACCTTGCATTAACAAGAATAGGCACAAAAATTGGAGTTAAAGAGGACTTAAGAAAAATCGACCAACCTGGTTTTAATAAAGAAGAAACATGCACTCAAATTGGTATTAAAGTGGTCTTGAACCTTGGTGGTTAGAGTGTACATCCACACCCTTAACCAACTGAGCTAGGTTCTTTAAAGGGGACTCAAATCTGGATGGTGGTGTTGTACAGCCATACTTCATAATAAAAACATGAAAAAGAAAAATTGGTTCATCACAATTGACTGTTGTGTATTTGCTTGTAAGGCCTCCTGTTTATTCAAATGAGCTGTATCAAACTTCTTAGTTCAATATTTATGCCATCAAATGTTTTGTTCAGTTATTATTGTTCCTGAATATAACTTTCTGGAGACCATTACAAAAAACTTGACCAACTGGGGTAAGACTGCCCCCACAGCTTTCTTTGATAGAGAAGCTCAACCTTCCCCGGCTGAGAAAATACACGAACCCTGTCTGTTCCCATCCTCAAGGAGCCGCCCCCTATGGTTGAGGCCTTAAACCATGCTTTGAGCCCACACCATACATGAGGGCCCGTGCACCATAGGTCGGTTTCAACTGAGTAAATGGGATGCAGCGAGTGAATTTTTTTTTTCCAGAAATTTTGCAGCACCCAGGATTGAAACCCTGGGTGGGAGCTCTCCGGCCAATGGTCTTTACCACTGCACTGTGAACCTTACAGATATAAGATCTTAAGAATTGGGTTTTAGCTGACAATTCTTTAATTTGACTGATAAAACCGTTCGATCTTGGTTTATAGTGGGACGTGATCTTTTAAATTTTTATTATCATCCAACCACTATTTTAGATGGGGGGCTTTGCCTGGCTGCTCTATTAATTTTTATAATATCCATCCTTACCTAGAAAACAAGAATTTTTTTTGTAATATATAATGGAACTTTGTTTTATGAATCAACTATATAATGAATTACACTATTGAAGTTTTTAAGTTGTGCCAGTTCATTCTTAAATACCTATAATGTCTGTACCTTTTCTTTCAGTATTACTGTTAAACTTTTGTGAATGATCTATTTGTTTTATTCATATTAAACTTGTGATACTAATACTCTCTCTCTGGTATCAGAGGAGATGTAGAATCTCTTTCTAAAACAGAAAGGTTTCTCTCAAGTGGGCAGATAATGAGGGAAGAATCTCTGAGATTGGCACATGCTATCTGCCAACCTCTTGAAAACACCTTATGTGATGAAGAATATTACCGTGTTGAATCTACTGGAGCAGTTGTAACTTTAAACTCTAGTGTTCCATTGATTAACTTTTTCTGCTCAAAGCTCCCATCAGATGAGTCTGTTTTCTTTCTTAGATAAGGTTTTGTTTTCCTTCATATTGAAAATGGGTCTTCTAGCTCAAATATGCTGACAGATCAAAATTTTATTTGCCAGATATTTTAAACCTCTACCAAGATTCGTTACTGACAAGGCATTAGGTACCTGCACCCTGCATCTTCCCAAGAGCAGTCCTGTGCATACAGTACATGCAGAAGGAGAAGGTTCTGTCCTCAAGCAGCTTGTTTGTCTTAAGGCTTGCCGGGAGTTACATGCTGTTGGTGCTCTCACAGATTATCTATTGCCAGAATTAGGCGTTCCATATGAAGATGAACCTGATATTGGTATGCTTATAATTGATGATTTCAACTAAACTTGACCCAGATTTCGTTGTTTCCAGTTATTGCAATTTTCATAGTTCCCTACATGGGTGAGGATTTCATGCAAGTATTGCGATAGTTGCAGTTATCTATCCAAATCTGTAGGCTAATAATTCATTCTAGGTAGTAATGGCAACTAGGTGAATAACTTTCACCCTTTTAGCAAAAAGTGTCTAGTCACGAAACATCTGATAAGTATTCATTTGAGAGTTAGTATTTTAATGAAATATATATAATCTGATGGTAACAAATTTTGGATGTAATATGATTTTTTTAAAATATATAGGGTGTAATGATTATGATGCAGTATTAAGTGTCGTTTAGGTACTTTCACGCGAATAGCTATGTTCAGCATGCAAGATGCTCTTCAGGTAGAATATACGTACCTTATCACCTAAATAGTTCTGTGACAGTGTTGACTCATGGTAAATTACAAAATGGAACATTGCCTATGCGAGTCATGTTCAACATCACATTCCTGATTTTATTTACCAACTTTGTACTTGTTGATTATGCATTTTCTATATGCTAAGAATGCTCAGAATGAAAGTACTTGTTGCATCCTTATTTTACTAATTGGCTACTTTGGATAGAACATGATCACATTTGCATTTTGTAATAACATTGTTTTGATTTCCACCATGCAGTTATGGAGACATACAAACAAGAGCATCCTGACTACTTTCCTGAACAACTATTGGACAATTGGTTCTCCTTTTCTCGCCGCGGCTTATACTATTGCTACAAAATCTATCTTGAAGGGAGCTTAGGAAAAGCTACATCTTCAGCTGACATAGTTTTAGCTGTCAAATGTGACATGGGATCTGACTTTGTCTATAATTCATTCAAATTGTGGGGCGTGCATGGTGATGTGAATGTCACCATAAACTTCGTGGGCATCATTCATCTAACTGAAGAACAGGTACTTTGTGATTTAAGGTGAAGTAGTTCTGTAATTATCATACCATGGAATGCAGGATTCATTGAGGTGAATGAACAAGTTCATTATGTTCAGGTGATTATCGCTAGAAGATTTCAGGCTACTATTCTTTCTTTGCTTATTAGTAATGATCACTCAGAGGTCAGCGATTCCGTTGAATACTTCCATGAAATGCAAGATTATATTGGAGTTGTCTACCTCCTTCTACCCTTAGTTTCTGGGAAAGTTGATTGGTGCAGTATGAAATTCTCAGCCTCAACAACCTGTAAAACTACTAATAAAGATATGAGGCACTGCCATTCTTGTAAAAATGTTGATGTGCTGCAGACCAAAGATGGCCCTTTCTGTGGGTGCATGCTGAAAAATTCTGTTGTCCGCACTCCACATAATAGCATGCTTTATGTGGTTAGTGGCTTTCTTGAGTTGAATGCCAATTCGCTTCTGAACCGAAGTGATGGAAGTGTTGTCAGCTATAAAACCCATTTTTACACAAGGTATGAGTTGTCTTTATTTTCAATGGTACTTGTTGTCTTGTATATGCTTGTAAGCTGTAGAATCATACTACTATTTATCATATTTGAATTTTACATTCTCTAGGCATGGCCTCGATTTAACTTATGAAGATCAACCTCTCTTGTTTGCCACCAAGCTTTGGAAATCACGGAATTTCCTCCACAAGTGTCATGAGAAAAAGGAAAAAGGTTTCTTTCTTACTTGTAGTTGTACGTTTTGCCTCTTGATGACACTCTTTGTTTTATTTATGTATTGACACCATCAATTAAATTAATTAATTGTGCTTTTGCTGACCTTTGTCATGACATCGATAAAATGTTCTCTTAAATCACTAGTGCAAAATCATGAGACTTCACTTGCATGTCCATGTCTTCACCGCAGTTCTGAGGCCCTATCTGTTTCAGCTTCTTGTTTTCAAAATCCAGCTTCTAAAAGTTGCCTGTATAAGTTGAAAGAGCTGAAAAAGTTGTCTGTGTGTATTGGCTTTTGAACAAACAAAATGTATAATACATGTAACCCCACTCAGAGCTGCATCCTACATAAGCCAGCAAAAGCTCCAAAAGATCTGCTTCTGGCTTCCTAGTACAAATATAACTTTTGGCTTCCAAAAGCCCTTTTCAGGAATAGACTGTTTGTTTCACCATCTGGCCTTTGCACCAGGAGCTGAACAAATAGGGTCTGCTACCAGTCCATGTGGACACTTAGCCAGCACAATGGTCTTTTGGGACCATATTGATTCTTAGCCAGCATGGACTTGGTATTGAGAGAGGAGTGTAGCATGAAGCTTCAAAATTGCCAGACTTTTGTAGTGAAGGCCTGAAAGTATCCTGTAATGGGCTAATAGCAATCAAAAGTGTCTTCCAACCAAGAAAACGTAAAGCAAATATCATCCCTAAAGGTGTTAAACATAGCAGCATCAGAAGCACCTGTTATCGTTAAGCTGATGCCCAAGCCCATGCCGCTGAGTTTTTTAGTATGCTTTTATGTTTTTTATGACCTTTAAAATGGACATAAGTCCTTGTGTTTGCAACTGGATGCTGAGATTCTTCCAATTGATCGGCTTTGTTATATTACTCACTTGTTTCCATGTTTCAGAACGTAGCAGTATAAGTGCTGTTGAATTGCCACCAGAACTCTGCAGAGTTGTGTTGTCACCAATCTCAGAAAATACGTTGTGCAGCTTTTCATTTATTCCTTCAATAATGTATCGTCTCCAGTGTATGCTTCTTTCGGTGAAATTGAAAGTCCAGTTGGGCCCAACAATGCACAAGTTTGACATCCCAACATTGAAGGTTAAGAAATTATTTCTTCTATCTTCATAATAACTATAAGGATTTACTAGCTGTTAAGTCTGATGGATGGACTTATACATGTGAAAACAAATTAACTTCCTCTCAAAAAAAAAAATTAACTTCTGATGCTTTGTGAGTGAATGATGTAATTTAACTTCACATGCACCATGTTACCTGACTGGATTATGAGAAAGAATATTTAAATTGTGAGAACTGAGAAGGGAGTTCACTTCAATAGTTTGCCATGCTACTCTGATAACTATGTACTATTGGGACTTCGTGTGGTTACCTTCAAGTGTCTATTCCTTTGATGACTGCTTCTGTTAGCTAAAATTTGCAAGCATGTTTTTGCAATACATTGATACCTTAACATTGGTTAACATGTAGCAGCAACAACAACAACAACAAGCCTTTAGTGAAGTTGCAGTAGGCTTAACATTGCTTAACATCCAAGATTTAAATTTGCGTAAACATGCCTGCTGCTCTCTGTTGTACCATGTTCTTCTCCTGACTTTCTTTTTAATATAATGATGCACAGTCTGCATTTTCGAGAGAAAAATTGTAATAGTGTGATTGCCTTTTTTTTTTCTGTTCACCTGCACAAATGTTCTCCCCACTTGCACATTTCTTCTACACGATAACACGAAGTTTCTTTATAGTTACCACTTTTCTCGTGACCTACAGATTCTGGAAGCTCTAACAACCAAGAAGTGCCAGGAGGAATTCTCACAGGAATCGTTAGAAACACTTGGGGATTCTTTTCTTAAGTATGTTACAACTCAACACCTTTTTAAAAAACACAAGCTTTACCACGAAGGCATGCTAACCAAGATGAAGAAAAATCTTATCTCAAACGCTGCTTTATGCCAGCTGGCCTGCAATAAATATCTTGTGGTATGCATGATCCTACATCTCACATGCTTTTTTTTTTCTGTTAATTGATCCTTGATTAATAATACTGTACCACAAAATACTTTCATGTCCATTATTATGTAAAATTTGAATACTCTGTTATTAACAACTTAACGTTATACTGTATTACATATATGAGACATGCTATTTAATGCGCAGTACGTTACATAGTTATTTAGCACAACAGCTCTGTGACCAGAAATGTTTCCTTTACAACCATAAAATTATATCTCACGACCATTAAAGTATGGACATTCACCAGCATCATTCTTCACTACCTAGTGATTACTTGAGCTAATGGCCTATATGAACTTAGCGTCTATTGGTCAATTGATTTGGGTGTGTGAGCTTTTTTGTCGGTTTGGGGAAGGGTGCGGGATACAACCATGGAGAAACTGTGACTAGAGACAAAATACCACCCTTCGGCTGTGTTGTATGCTCAAAAGATTTAGTTAGAAGAGTTTGGATCTACAAATAAAAATGAACTGTCCATTCCCTCAGCTCTTTGGATTTCTACAGTGAGTTCGTACTGATTAGAACTGTGCAACTATGGTGCTAATGGATTCATAAATCAGGCAGAGATAAAACTTCTTTAGGATCTCTACGTACAGACAAAACACCTTTTGGGAACAGTAGACTCCATAATTTAGTGGTGGCTTACACCCAATTTGCATCTCAGGTCGAGCTACCTCATTGTGTGGTACTGATCACACTGAACTCATGATATTGGGTATGATGATGGTAGTAGTTTTCTTTGACGCAGAAACAGTAGGAGAACCTCCTACTGATTATATTAGATTTTGAATGAAAATAAAGAACAAGAGATACAATACCTGTAGAGGTGCCAAGAATGAAAGACGTGGAAAAATAAAAAAATATATAAAAAATTGTACATGGATCCCAGCAAGACTTAAAAGATCGAAAAGGAAGATGCACACAAAAATGTGTGATCGCAAAGAACCATGAAGTTTGACTATGGCACATGGTATCATTTGGCTTTGCGGCAGTATAGGCAATTGTGTGTGAAATATTGGCATTGGTGGAGTTTTTTCTCTCGAATGCATAGGAGAACTGCCCGCCATTGTACTACAAGGAGAAAAGACCAAAATACAAAACACCAACCCCAACACAAACGGAACACGACTCAGTCCCTAAGAACTAGCCAAGTTTCAAACATCGTGCATGCGTTCCACAGATCGGCAAGACTCCTAACCCGAATAGCCTTTGGCTCTTGACAAGACCCACAAATGGTGCTCTACCCACACTTGGGCCACCATTGTTGCCGTCGACGGGGATGAAGTTGGAGCGCGAGAAGAATTTGGATTGGAGCAGGACCCATGACTTCCAGAGCTGACTTGAAAATTTGAAGGGGATGTACCGTTGAAGAATGCTCCGTACCTTTGACTTTGTGAAGAAGACTCATGAACCCTCATGGAGCTAAATGTGCCGGTCATCCCCCTTGTGGAGAAGGATCTTTGCAATCAAGTCACAAAGCTAAAGGATGTCCCCATGACATCATCTACCCAGTTGTTGTCGAGAAGAGCATCTACATCTATGTGATGCTTGAACGTGTGCTTGGACACATGAAGGAGCAACAGCGAGATGACATCCGTGAAGCCACGGATCGGTCCAGAAGAGGGTGTTGCGCTCGTCACCCACCTCCGTAACCCTTGATATTGTAGAGGGCCTTGAGATCGAATATGTCCTGAGGCTCTGGCCATGCCATCCTTGCAGAGCCACAGCTAACACATGCGCAAAGCCCATCCAAGGAACTCGAGGTTGTGTAGCCCAAGCCCCTCTATAACTGGAGCAGTCGGTGACGTGTGACCAGGCAAGTAAATAGTGGCTGCTGTTGACCTACTCATGACCCTACCATAGGATCGCCTGCCTCTTATCGATGGCATTGATGACCCATTTGGAGACGTCTAAGGCCATCAGGTAGTAGATCAGGATCGTGCCACCTGAATGAGTATGTGTCACCCTGCTGGATAGATAAGTCCTGCTTCCCAGCCAGGGTGTTGGAGTATGATAAATGGCTTGTGATTTGTAGGAGCAGAGTAGTGCATTGACTTTCTTATCACTTACCAGCACCAGCAGCCAGCAAGTGGCAAGCTCATCCATAATATTTGTGGTCAACTAGATTAGCAAGAAATAAAAATAGTAAAATATATTAGCAAGCTGCTGTTGACTGTATATCATAAATCCAGTATTTTAGATATATTTTGACCATACAGAGTTTGCCATTGCTAAAACTGATTGCTGTTGATTCTATTTCTTTATCATGTTGAACAGTATATTTATCTGTTATTCTGTGACATTGGTTGCCATTTCTGCTTGGTTTGCAGGGGTACATACGAGGTAAAGCATTCAGCCCAGAAGCATGGATCATTCCAGGCCTTGGTTATGATCCATGTGGTAACAGCAAAGTTTTTCATGTTAGCCCCAATATGTACAGTCTGAGTAATATGTCAATTAAAAGTAAGAGAATCGCGGATTCAATTGAGGCCTTAATTGGGGCCTATCTTTGTGCTGCTGGTGAGGAGGCAGCATTTCATTTCTTGGTATCTTTAGGAATGGATATAGAATATCACAGCGAAATGGTAGTTGAAAGGAGAATTACAACAATGTGTGAAGAGTTCATTAATGTTAGAAGCTTGGAAACCATGCTTGGTTATAATTTTAGTGATCCTTCACTGTTGATGGAAGCGCTGACACATGGCTCGTATCAGGTTGCTGGCTCTACTGCATGCTATCAGGTTAATCTGAAAGCCTTCAAATTATCTTCATATTTGATATGCATTATTTGGTACTTATTTTCAAAATTCTTTCATGTTTACTTTACTGGAGCCTAAAGCGGGTGGGAATTTTCTTTGTGGTAATTATGCATTTGCAGTTCACTTTATCAGTCAAGGTGTGCTTGGCTGAAAAGTTTGAATCAGAGTGACTAATGCATTAGGTCTAGAAAATAACTCTTATTATTACTTTAGTGTGTAGTATTAGACTACAAAGATAGTTCATAGCCTCCCAATGATATCGGGAATTCTATAACAAAAATGAGTTTTTTTTTCTTGTTTTGCATGTTGAGATCAAATGAACATTGAACAACTAAATGTGCTTGGTGAAGAACGTTCCATTGGATGCTAATGCTTTGTTTAAAATACAAAAACACGTTTCACATGAAGTAACATACTACTACAACATTCTCAAATTATTGTTGTTAGGACAACTCTAGTTCATTTTTTGAACTAGATTTGTTAGAGCATCTCCAGTGGAGGTTACTAAATGCTCTCCTATCCTAAATTTAAGAGTCCAACCCGAATTACCAACTCCAGTGGGGCTGCTAAAGTTCCTCCCATTTTTGGAGCCCTCCCAAATTTTCCCTCCAGGCTGCCAAATTTACAACCCTCCCATCCCCCTCCTAAAACATGGGTCCTATAACTTTCTCATTTTTCATTTTTTTCCAATTTTTTTGTGTTTTCGTTTCTTTCTTTCCCCCGACTCTCTCGTCTCTACGCCCTCTCTCCCGCCGCCGACGACTAGCCCCTGCTGCCGCCGGCCAGTCTTTGGCCCACTCGCCCCGTGCCCGCCGAAGAGGTCGCGTCTTTGGATCTCCTGGTATGGAGGCCGCCATCTCCTTGTGCACGCCGCCAGGATCGGATTGCTCAGCAATGAGGGTGAGCGGGCGGGCGGCGTCGGTGGCTCTGCCCAGACCTCGGAACCGCCGCCACGCACCACTGCTGAAGGTCCTCCGAGGTGGGACCCTCGTGGGAGAGGATGGCGGTGACCGTGGCTACGGCGTCAGCATCCATCAACACGACGCGGCCGTCGGCGCAGGCCGCCACGTTGCAGGCCACCATGAGCGCCAGCCTCTTCACGAGCGCCGGATCGTCTACATCGGTGGAGACGGCGAGCAGGGCCCTGACGCCCCCCATCGCGCGCCCAATCTTGGACTGGTTCACGACCGCGAGGGACAGGTGATACAGCGCTATCCCTACGCTGGCGCCTGCGGGGAGCAGGGCGGGAACGGGGACCAAGGCAGCGACGTCGGCGCCGGCAGGGAGCGGGGGCGGGGACAGGGACCAAGGCAGCGGCGCCGACACCGGCGGGGAGCGGGGGCGGGGACAGGGACCAAGGCAGCGGTGCCGACACCGGCGGGGAGCAGGGGCGACGGCGGGCGTGCGGGGAGCAAAGGCGGCGGGGCACTGTAGCGGCCCGATTGAAGAATCGGGGATTGGAGATTAGATTTTTTGGGCTGACAAGCGGGTCCCATACTGTTTAGGAGCCCATTTGCAGGTCTCCACTGGAATTGGGAGTAAAATTGGGCTACCAAATTTTGCAAGTGGGCTTGTAAAATGAAATTTGGGAGCCCAATTTAGCAACCTCCACTAGAGATGCTCTTATAGTATGGCAACTATTTAAAACCGGAGGGAACATATTGGTGTTCCCCTAAAAAGAATATTTTTGAATGACATTAAATTGATCCTTTCTTGGGTTATATGTTGAGGTCTTAACAAGAACGTGTATACGTGATGTTCAGGTCCATTTTGTTATTATAACTCATGTAATCATGTGGCCATTTGCGCTTGCTGCACATCACTTTATCTTGAAGAAACGGTGTCAATTAGAAGATTTCTCTTAAATGTTGTGATTGCTAAATAAGTTCTTGGATGCGATATGAACCATTTCGCTGCATTTGAATTGAAGTATCAGGTAGTTATAAACGTTTAATCATTTGATTGAATGATGTGCTTATGGCGTCCTGCACCTGTGCAGAGGCTTGAGTTTCTTGGAGATGCTGTGCTGGATCATATCTTCACTGATTATTTCTTCAATCAATACCCTGAATCCACTCCAGGATTGTTAACAGACTTGAGATCTGCTTCTGTAAACAACAGTTGCTATGCTCATGCAGCGGTTAAGGCAGGATTACATAAGCATATTCTGCACTCATCATCAGAACTGCATGGAAGGATGGCTTACTACTTAAAAAATTTTGAGCAGTCATTTTCAGGTCCGTCACATGGTTGGGAAGCTGGCATTGGTCTACCCAAGGTGCATCTTCTGCCCTGTTTTGTCCTTCATGCTGACTCTGTTGAGTGCTATAGCATATTGACTGCCTCGCCTATTATAGCGGGCTATTTTGTTTTACCTCTTTCTTCCGACTTACCTAGATTCCTAGAACCTCTAATTTTAGCCATGCTGGTAGATTGGTAATTTGGTATGTACTTTCTCGGTCTCAATTTACTTGTCATTCTAGCCTGTTCTATTTTTCTAAATCTGTTATTCTTGCTTCCCAATACATCTCTCGTCCCACCCCCTCGTTTTTGTGCACCATACCTTTTCCAACCCTCCTTGTTTCTTGTGCCCAGAGCTAGAATGACAACTAATGAGATGGAATAAATGGTTACATGGGTTGTATGCTGTTTTTTTTGTGGAGTAAAGGGGGTTTCATTTCTCAGGTTATGGTAAAGAATATGCCCGATGCCTTCTGGTACTTTCCCTCATGCACATGTCGGCACTTGCCTTGGGACATTCTGAATTAGGGCTAAAGGTGGATATGGGGCTAGTCTTTTTAACCTTTGATGATTAAGGATTAGCAGAAGAGGACAGTACAAATTGAATTTTATCATTATCATTTGAATATGACATTATATTTATGTGTCAATGCAACTGCAGTTCCATGCTAATTTTGAAAGGAGAACTAAGTTCTCTCCTTCACATCCTTGTTACAAATGGATGATAGCTTATTAGTTGACACTGTTTGCTAAACGGCCTGTCATATGGCCTTGCGGGTAACAACCTTCTCAATTCTACATATAGTTTCACCTTTTGCTTGTTTTCAAACATGCAGGTCCTCGGTGATGTAATAGAATCTATTGCCGGGGCAATTTATCTTGATAGTAAGTACAACAAAGAGGCTGTGTGGAGAAGCATGAAACGGCTCTTGGAACCTCTTGCAACCCCAGAGACTGTTGAACATGATCCTGTGAAAGAGCTGCAGGAGCTTTGTGATCGCAAATCTTGCAGTGTATCGTACACAGAAACTCATGAGAATGGAGTGTCATCGGTGGTTGCAGTAGTGCAGGTTGAAGGGATTACATACTCAGCAACCAGGACAGGTCTGGGTAAGTTCGTGGCTAAGAAGCTGGCAGCCAAATGTGTTCTTCAGGATCTGAAGGCTGCTGAACGATGAGGCACAAAATGCAATAGCCAAGTAGTTTTTAATTTTTCATGATTCTACGATACATTTTGGCATGGCTGTTCTAAAGTATGTACATTGCTTCACGTATAGGCATGGAAATCTCACTGGTGTGGAGGTGTCATTTGTATAGGCTCAAAACTCGAACTAGTTTTGTGCTTGTTCATTCGTAAGCTTCAAATGTACATAAATGTTTCTTTTTGGGTGAAAGCTGACCTTGCATTTCCTTGCTTCAATTTATGATCACTGGTAGGCCGTCGTAGATGCTCATCTTGCTTCCTCCGCAGAAAACCATCTTAAACAACAACTGTTAGTTTCACAAGTTGAATGTCGCCCCAAGACAGATTCTATACTGGTGCCTGTTCATCCAGTATCTCCGTTGCTCCACTGATAACCAGTAAAGTGGCAAAACAAGAAACAACTTCACAATTAATGTTCGGGCTGCTGTAAGAAATCTCACTCATTTTTTCAGCAGTTAATCGTGTACACTACTTTCGTCTAAATTTCTACGACAAGCTGCACAATTCATGATTCATGCATCTATAAGCACAAAAAGGTTGCACTTGCAGCACATTACTAAATTTACAGTATGCACAGCCTTAAAATGACGATGACCAAGCTGCTTTCTAACTGTCTGCCTCTGGCTGCTTTCTCGAATTATCCTGAAAAGGTTAGATCTTGCTGTGTTAAAATGCAAAGGATGACAATGTTGAAATGACTTGGATTCCAACTAGGTGCAGTGTACCTTTGAATCCAGTGACGTTGAAGTAGTATCAGAATTCCTTGCCTCTGATTTTTCATTTGAGTAACTATCAAACAAAGAAAACAATGAGTTAAGATCTAAAAGTTAGCTGCAATGATTAAGCAATATCATTTATTCAAAAAAATAAAAATTGAAAAAAATGATAAAACTCACGTTGATAGTATCGTGACCCAAATTAGCTCCACACAGTCGACCCATAGAAGTCTTTGTTCTACAGGAATCACACCATATGTGACTAAGTGTGCAAAAGGCCACAACTTCCATCCAGCCTGCAATAATAATTAAAACTAACACTTCCAGGTTATAACTCGGCACAATATTTTCAGTTCTATGATAAAAGGGAACAAGACATTTCAAATCAGTGGCATGTAGTGTTTGCAATAATCAATAAATATACATCATCTACTTATTTATCCAGTTTTGTTACTTAAAAAATCGGAAGGTTCATTCTTGTTCTTAAGGGGAAAAAATTCACACGTCACTTTATTTTTTTGAGGGGAGCATGTCACGTTTGAACTGAGATCACAATGTCAATGGACATCAAACAAGGCCTATTGGCTTTCTGCCAAGAACACAACAGTGAACAAGACGCATAGTCGTAATTTTTCATCAACATCATGAACAAAGAAATTAGAAACAATCCTTGAAGAATACGAATGCTTACCGTAAGCATGGGAAAGAACGTGGACTTGAGCTCGCTAAAAATAATGGTAGGTGATTCCAACCGAAGGAAACCCAAGACCACAAAGTAGATGCTGTTCCAAATTGCAGACCAGATTGTCTGATCAAATGCAACCTTTGCAGGAACAACCCACCAATCCTTGAACGGGAACAGTGCCTGATTTAAGGGAATTGACGGATTCATATCATTTACCATACCAATATACATATACTTATTACATAGTATCCAATTCGGTTACTTGCAAAATTTGCGAGCCCAATTTTACTCCCAACTCCAATGGAGACCTGCAAATGGGCTCCTAAACAGTATGGGACCCGCTTGTCAGCCAAAAAAAAATCTAATCTCCAATCCCCGATCCTTCAATCGGGCCGCTACAGTGCCCCACCGCCTCTGCTCCCCGCACGCCTGCCGCCGCCCCTGCTCCCCGCTGCGTCAGTGCTGTCGCCTTGGTCCCCGTCCCCGCCCATGCTCCCCGCTGGCGCCGGCGTCGCCGCCTTGGTCCCCATCCCCACACTGCTCCCCACTGGCGCCAGCGCGGGGATGGCGCTGTACCACCTGTCCCTCGCGGCCATGCACCAGTCCAAGATTGGGCGCGCGATGGGCGCGTTAGGGTCCTGCTCGCCGTCTCTCCCGACGCGGACGAGCCAGCGCTCGTGAGGAGGCTGGCGCTCATGGTGGCCTGCAACGTGGCGGCCTACGCCGACGGCCACGTACGCTGGTGGATGCCGGTGCCGTAGCCACGTTCACCGCCGTCCTCTCCCACGAGGGTCCCACCTTGGAGGACCTGCAACAGTGGTGCGTGGCCCCGCTCACGCTCATCGCCGAGCAATCCGACCCTGGCGACGTGCACAAGGAGATGGCGGCCTCCATACCAGGAGATCCGGAGTCGGCGACCTCTCCGGCGGGCACGAGGCGACTGGGCCGGAGACTGGCCGGCGGCGGCAGGGGCTAGGCGTCGGCGGCAGGAGAGAGGGCGCAGAGACAAGAGAGTTGGGGGGAAAGAAAGAAACGAAAACAAAAAAAAATTGGAAAAAAATAAAAAATGAGAAAAAGTTATGGGACCCATGTTTTAGGAGGGGTTGGCAGGCTGGAGGGGAAATTTGGGAGGGCTCCAAAAATAGGAGGAACTTTAGCAATCCCACTGGAGTTGGTATTTCGGGTTGGACTCCTAAATTTTAGAATAGGAGGGCATTTAGCAACCTCCACTGGAGATGCTCAAGATCATGCAGATTCATAGCTCAGCTCTCGTTCACCATCATTTATTTCATTTTTCAGTTTCTCACATGAGCGTCTACAAATGACCACCCGTCCCATCCCCACAACACTCCGATCTCATTTTTAGCAAACAAAAAGACCTTAGTTCAATACCACTCGAATTATTTTGTTTTGTCAAAGATCATCATGTGGATAACTGTTACTCAATAAGTAGATGCAGGCGTGGTTACCTCACAGAAATGGTAGTAGTAATGTGAAAGCGACCCGTGAAGCGTGAACCCAACAAGGCCAGATCGAAACATCCTAGCACGGTCGAATTCAAAGATGGGCTTGCCTTCGTAGCACTGCAAGTAGAACAAGCAGGCAGCAGGTGAAGGAGAGTTAGGCCTTGCACTAGTACAGTATCTAGGAGGTGGATATGACATCAGTGGCATAGAAATGGAACTGAAGAATCACACCTGCGCGATCCAGTCACCAAGAGAGTAGACGACGCCGCTGATCATCATCTTGGCCAGAACCGGGTTGGCCTTGAGAGCCTCCTCATACGCAGACCAGTTGTGCTCCGGCATGTACCGGAGGATCTCAAAGATGGTCCACCCCTGCACCCAAAATTGAATCAACAAAACCAACCAAAGAAATCTACGCACACCGAGGAGGATGAAATTAGCTACTATAGAAGGGATATAGAAGGGAATCAAGAACTCACATGCCAGTAGTCCTGGTCAACGGTGAGCATCTTGGTGAGCGCGTAGGTGCTGGCCCCGAGCACGATGGCCGTGTTTATTGCGCGGTCCAGCGTCTTGTTGTCGTCCCCATTACCGGAGGATCCCGTTCCTCCGGCGGCGCCGCCCCCAGCGAACCCGCCGCCCATGTCGCCCTGAAACGCGAGCCCACCGATGTCGAGCTGGCTGCCCCCCAGCGGCCCGTCCCCCTGTTCCTCTAGCCTCCCGGCCGCCGCCTCGACCTCGCCGCCGGGCCCCGGCAGCACGTCTGCCTCGTCCGTGGCCACCGCCGCAGACATAAGGCGGAGCCGCCTGGACGAGCGCCTCGGCAGGCGGAGGGCGGGGATATGAGATGGGCAGGCGGGCGAGGAGCTGGAGGCGTGGGGCAGGAGCCGCCTGGAGGCGGGTGACGGGGAGGCCACGGCTGCCACGGCCGCCGCCGCCATTCCCTCTCCTCGGCTCTCTACCTAATCAACGCCAGATGCTCTCGGTTCTCCCTGGTGCCGCGCGGCAGCGCGCGCGGTTTTATCCGGGCGCAGGTTGGTGGTGGATCTCGCGCGGGCTGGGCCTACTGCTTGCTGCGCTTGTGGACGTGACCCGCAGCGGTCGCTCGCCTGAGAGAGAATCTTGCACTACTTGCAGATGCTTGATCGGGGAAACCAGGGAGAGGGATGATTATTGTGGATATGGGAGCTGCGAATTTGGGGAAGATATGTGAGCCACTTGTCCCGCCGGCTGGGCCAGCGGAGGAAGACCGGTGAAGATTCTGGTGGGGCGAGCTGGCGGGCTTTCTTTTCTCCTTTCTTGCAAAATGAATTTCGTTGTTTGGGTTGGAGCGAAATGCACGCATGATCCAAACTTTTGTCTATCCTTATATTGGTAATATTAAAAAAAAATAAGACCAGGTTCCATACTTTCGGTGTTCAAAAAAGGAGGGAATATCTCTTTAGCTAGCTTCTTTATTAACGCTAAAACGTAGGTTCATAGATTGTGGCCGATGTGGACTTGTGGCGTGTTTTCATATTATCAAGCGGGTGAATCATTTTATCTGATTGTTTAATTTTATTTCATCCTAAAAAAAGCTTATGGTTCCACATGATCAATGTGACATGTCATTCCAACAGTAATAGCTAGGTTGAAGGGACATATGTACCTTTCACACTACTTATTTTTAATTTTTTAACGCTAAAACGTAGGTTGATATATTGTGGCTGACATGGACCTGAGGTGTTTTCATATTATCAAGCGGGTGGATCATTTCATCTGATTGTTTAAAATTTCATTTCATCCTAAAAAAGAGCTCATGGTTCCACATGAACATCAATGTGACATCATTTCAACAGTAATAGCTAGGTTGAAGGAACATTTACATTTCACACTACTTAAATAAAATTAATCAGATGTTTATTTGAACGGTTTGTCAACCCACTGTACATGAACATGGATGAGACTAACTGGCAAGTTATAGACCCAAAAATAAAAAGTTGAAAGTATTAGGACTTGTTGAGAACCAAGAACAAGTTCGGGGACGAGGAGTACAATTCACTCTAGAGGGAATAAAGGAGTCAAGATGCATTTCACTTGTTGACTTAAATATGTTTTTGTAGAGTCAATTAATTTCCTATTGTCTGTACTCTCTGTGATCTAAAAGTTTGAATCTATGGGTTTTAAATAACATGAAAAGTACATACAACTATAGGCATTTGTGATGCGCCTATATTCAAGGGGAATGCATCCTTAAAAATTCACACACAACCCTAGCGTAGCTGCATGGGTATGTGACATATGTAATGACATACCCTATAATTTGGCTCAACATAACCCACTGATAAAATCTGTTTCACAAGGTAATTTGGCTCTAGGCGTATCTATATATATAGATACATCATTATATATGGTTTAAAACTTGTCTTGAAATGTTATTGTACAAGATTCTTCAATTTATCAAAGTGCTAGTTTGTCATATCCTACATTAAAATCCTATATTCGTCACACACATCTGAACATAAAATGTTGCTATGTTAGCGCAGTTTATGTATGTATATTTGAAATCAGGGACGAAGCTAGGGCTTGCCGTCCCTGCATTAAAACCTTGTATTTACTTTATAAATCAAACCCTGGCCCTAACAAAAATTCAAAGTACCCGTGACCGAATCTCCCTGGCTTCGCCCCTGCTGGAAATTAATCATGATTTTCTACTATCTCGCTTGGCCCATGCTAAGGATATAATCAAGAGATAATTCCTTCTATGGCCCTAAAAAACATCCCTCTTTTCTTTTTGGTCTTAAAAAATTTGAAGTTCCCTTCTTGGCCAGAAAATATTTTTCCCTTCCCTTCTTGGCCCATCCGTCAGTTTCAGCTCTTAACGGTGTTAAGTCCGGAGTGAAATGACCTTTGTATCCCTGACATAAAAAAACATATCATTTTTTTTATTTTTTGAGTTTGAACATTATTTCGGTTTACCCCTGATGTCAGAAAACATATTTTTTTAATTTTTCATTTTTTTTCAGTTTTGAGCATTATTTTTGTTAATTATCTCTGTAACATAATAGTAGCATTTTTTATATAAGATATTTGCACGAAATTCCAGTCATATTTTTAGACATGGAGACAATAGTTTATAATCGCACAAAACATGAAGACAATTATTTATATGTAAATGGCGACATGGCCATGACAGGACCAATGCCTGTCGGCCGCGCCGCATCGAGGCGCCCACACCCGCCGGCCGGGCCGCGTCCAAGAGCAGTCTCGTCTGCGCAGGCTCCGGCAGAGGGTGGCCCTGGTCACCGGCTACCCTCCCTTCCACGCCGAGCTCCCTCCCTCCCCTTCCCTTCCTCCATCGCGCCGCCGTGCTGCTGCTCCATCTCGACCTTGCGCAAGGAGCTCAAAGACTGGGGCCCAGCGGAGGCGGTCGGAGAGCTCCTGCCGGATGCAGTGGACGACGACGACGGAGAGGAAGCCCAGGAGCCGTCTCGTCTACGCAGGCTCCCCTCCCTACCCTTCCCTTCCTCCATGGCGTCGAGCTAACCTCCCTCCCCTTCCCTTCCTCCATGGCGCCGAGGTCCCCTCCCTCCCCTTCCCTTCCTCCACGGTCACCGCTATTCTGGGCCAGTCACGAGCTCGCCAGGCGGCAGCCCCTGCTCCTCGCCCAGGTCCTAGCGCCGCCCATGGTGGATCTTGACGAGGGCGAGCGCCCGGCGCGGGAGCAGGCGGGGTCGGGGCGGCGGGCGGGTGCGGAAGTGGTCAGCGGGAGGCGGAGCAGCGCGCACGCGCAGGCGGCGGCGGCTCGGAGCAGACGCGTGCCAGCGTATAGGGGTCACGGAGGCGGCACGAGGAAGGGTGCTGACGGCGGCCTCCATCACGGCGAGCGCCCAGCAATGCGGGCCCAGCCACCGACGGTGCCTCCCTCATCCTCGGCCTCCATCGATGCTTCATCCCCTGGCCCGACGCGGCTCGATTTTGGGTGGTGGCCGATTTGGCTTGGTAACGATTGAGTGGAGGGCAATTTGGTCATTTCGCATAGACTACCAGGCCTGATTTACGGTGGAGTGCTAACAGACCTGACGGATGGGCCAAGAAGGAAGGAAAAAATGTTTTCAGATCAAGAAGAAAACTTCAAATTTTTTAAGACCAAGAAGGGAAGAGTGATGTTTTTTAGGGCCATAGAAGGAATTATCTCTATAATCAAGGGTAGGGCTGTGAGCCAGTGACCGTTCTTCACCATGTTTAGAGCTTGATTACACAAGTATTTGGATTTTTATTTTACTTTTTCAATGAGGTTATATTGTTGCTTTACAGCTGCAACCGTGATTTTATTGCTCTAGGTGGAGCTTCGCCAATCCTAATTAAACCTCAAGGTGCATGGAACAAAATTCAAGAAAGCTTGATGTTTATTCTGGAAGTTAAGAAGAGTTGGCGCCACCACACCTTAGAAATGTGGCTTAGTTAAGGTGTATGGAACATTTCGATTACATCATTTGTCCGTATCCTTCTATCTTCAAGCGGCTTCGGTATCTGTATTTGTTGTTACTTGAGTCGACTAATCCGTAGTGCTTGGTTTGTAATTTCCTAATTGGTTTGGGTATTGCTGCAGTAGCACGAACTCTGCCAACTCCTTATACAGCGCGAGTATCTATGAACGTGCACAAAGGCTTCTCCACACAGGACACGGACAAGGGCAGGAGTCGTCGTCGAACCCCGAAGGTGCGGCCGGGATCCGGAGGAGGTCCTCTTCCACGCAGGCGTCGCCGCGTGCCTGCCCGTGATCCACACGACTCTGTTTTCAGTGAACGAGAGATCACAGCGAAGGCGATCCAGCTGCTCGTCTCTGTTCCGTCAGATCACACAACCGCGCTACCTGACATCACAGAGACGTCATTGCCGTAAAAGGAAAGAAAAAAGAAATACAATGCTGATTTCTTCTGCCGTCTCGTTCTGCTGTTGCTCTCATGGAGTTGTGTTTGGGCGCTGTTTTGTTCTGGGAGAAGCCGTGGTTTCCCGCTTGCCAGCTCGACGGTCAGATCGCCGACCTGAACGAAATGATCGCCAGTGGACAGATCGGATTGCTGCCACCGTGGTCGGTATTTCGCCTCATTTTTACGCCATGTGCAACTGCTCAAAAGTTTCTAGTTCTCCCTGTACCAGCTCATGGGGAGAAAATTGATGAATCTGCATGCAAAAGAGTACATTTAGGCTAGTGTAGTGATGTCATCCAAGATTTCCTTTGAACCTGATTCAAATGAGGAGAAAATTGCTATTTCTTAAATCCCCTAGATTCACGGCTCAAGATGGAATTGGATATTCTGCGTTCTACTGTTATTGACATGGGATTAATCCTTCCATGCCACTGTTAAACTTCAGAATCCTGTAAGTACCACTGTGACTAATGTGGGCCTAATTTTGCCACTGACACGCCAGATTGCAATTGTGGGTATTTTGACGCTTAGCACAAAAGCTAGCGCCGCAAAATCCCTCATCATTCCTATGCTGCTCTCTTCTCCCCTGTGCCATGCACTCCATTTTTCAGATTAAAAAAAATGTTAATTGATATGAGGAATTTGGTATGAACAACTCTCTGAAACCCATGTTTTCAGGCCGCCTACCATCCATCCCACCGGGCTCCTCACAATCTGTTTAATAAACAAATTATATTTGTAAACCAACCCGCATAATGGAAACTCCTAACATAATTCTAGTCAAATCCGTCTCGTCTTTGTTATTTGAGCTTCACTTAGGTCCTGTTTGGATCCACAACAGTTTTTTAAAAACTAGTTTTTATTTTTAGTTTTTAAAAACTAGTTTCTAAATAAAAACTGAGTGGGAATGTTTAGATCTTGGTTTTTATGATCTATAAACTAGTTTTTGGATAATTAATACATTGGAATGAGACAAAAAATTGATATTAGCTAGGTTGAGCTAAATTATGAGTTTCTTAAAAACTCATAATCTGATTTATAGAAACTGACTTAAAAACTGACCTATTTGGAGACATTCTAGTATCTAGAAACCAAATTCTTAAAAACTGTAGGTATCCAAACAGGGTCTTAGGTCACCACAAACTAGAGGTCGACAAAAAACATCTCACCCCCTATCCTATGACTATCGGCGTCAAGTCCTAGCTTTTCTCAACCTAGCTAATATGATAACATTTTAAAGCTCAGTTTAAAGACACCTAGAAATGTGCACCAAAGGTTGTAACACATCAAAACTTAGCTTAAAGGCATCTTGATCAGTTAACAAAAGTCTTTATATGTTTCTGATTTTTTTCACTTGCAATACAAATGAATCTTTAAGAAAATAAGTCGAGGCGTGAATTTAACTTGTACCAAGTTATTTTGTAGAGAAGTTTCATTTTGGAAGAAGAAAAAAAATGTCTTAATATAGAAGTTATAATTATATATTTGGTTTGTCCTAAGAAAATGTGATAGGGGAGTTAACTTTTCCATCTTCAGGAAAAGAAAATCCCACGTTCTTGTTAACAAAGATTTGGAAGTTGTGAATTAACTGAGAACTGGCAAATGACATAAAATGGTAGTATAAAGAAACATAAATGAATATGCATTTGAGTCCAAATTAAACATGAAGTAAAAATTGTTTTTGAATTATGTAAGAACATATGAATCATAGTTTGCAATTTATTAACAACTTTAGTACAAAATACATAACAAAGAGTAAAACAAACCAGGGAAAAGGATCATAAATGAAAAAGTAAAGAAAAAACAATAGTTGGGTTACATTTTTTTGGATAATGAAAAAAAAAAGTTCCGACCTTCACCTCACTAAGAGGATAAAGCCATTGTTTACATTATTGCTGCTATAACAGTAGCAACAACCATACAAAACACACCATGACAAGGATAATAACTATAACGGAAACACCAATATATCAAAGTTTGGAGAACAACATTGATTACTGTAATTGCTAAATCTTCATTCATGGTTAGCAAATATTTACATGGTCATATATATATATATATATATTTTGCGAACAAGGGTCAAACTGATAGTACTTAATCTGAGCACAGAAAAATTATGTGAGCTTAAGTTCACATCACTGGTCCGAATAAATTGGTACATGTGTCTCCCCATCCGCGGTGATGGTCAACATTGTAGCAAGCTGATAGGTTTGATGTCGAGTCAAATGGTTGGGGAAAGGGTCTAGTTGGGTTTAAGGATATGAAGATGCATACTATTTTCCATCTTTAGTTGCAATGAGTTACAGATTGGGTTACATATCTTTTGGACTGAAGTACCCCTGTATGAAGCAATTTATTTTATATTTATTTTGTTGGTAACAAATGATTCTGAAATAAATGTTAATTTTAGGCAGCTTTATTATAAAGCATATATATTTACAAAACGTGCAGGGGTATGAATACTTTGCATGTTTATATCCAAAATGTAACCCAGGTTTAGAATTAAAGTGAACCGTGCCCAGGAAAGGGAGGCATCCAAGCAGCGGCTCTCTTGCCGTCAGCACCGGCCATGAACCGTGCACAGGAATGCGAGTCACAGCACATGACGGGACCGACGACCACGGGCGGTATTGATGGGATATATAAAAACGTACCTTGTACCTTCCTCACTAGTAATAGATGCATAGGGGCCATATGTTCTGGCACATGTCACTTGCGCTGCTGCTTTGGTCACAAGACTCCTGTACCGGGATCTCAAGTTGGAACTCAGCAGCATACGGGTGAATGTATAGGTAACGAGGTTGTAATGCTAAGGAAAAGAGAGATGCGGGATGCATCTGGTGTAAAATGTTAAAAATATGCGTGTTATTCTAATTTTAGAATTTAGTTTTAGTCAAATTTCATAACTATTCCAACTCGAGATGTAAACTAACATATGCAGCAGACAGAGCAACGCAATAAAAATCAAGGAAATCATTACAACTCACGTTGGGTTTATTGACGCTTAATTTAGCACAAATAGTAGATGAAACAGACCGTCGATGTAGACGTCGTTGTTCATCGATGAGACAGTGTAGATCGTCACGGATCAGCCTCGAGCGGTCGCGCAGATGCGCTGTCCAGAAATCTTATTGTCGCCCCTCGTGCAGGCTTTACGACGACAAAGATACGAAGATTCCGCTCACCCTTTTTCTCGGTGCACGCCAAGGATAAGGGCCGGCGAGATTGGAGCAACTCAACACCACAACATAGATTTTCTAGATGGAATGAAGAGTATGAAATGGAAGGAAAAAATTAGTACTGAAACCTGTACGTCTCCAGGGCCTTATGTAGGCACGACTGCTCTCAAAGTGTCGTTTTCTCACTAATTGTGCCCACTAATTAGCAGTCAATAGCCTGGCTGCCCTATTAACTCTAATTATGACATTAACCATGTAGTAATCCTCATGATTAATACATAACGATTCAGAATATGATGGAGGATACAACTGACAAAAATAACTTAGCCTCACAGACACGTCATGTCACGGTCGTGCGTCGCAAGTCACAAGTCACACGGATTAATACGCGAAAAAACGCGTATACGCGTGCATACTTATGTGTATACTCATAGTAATGCTCTCTTTCTCTCCTAATATTTTCTTTATTTAGCCATGGGTATGAGTGTTGTTATTTAAGATGGTGTGGACCACCAGACTAGCAAGATGGTACTAAAATCAATAGTCACTTATTGTTTTAAAATTTCTCCTGAATGAGTCATATAAAATAAGCCAAATTCCAATAATCCCTCATCAATTCTAAAGCAAGGAATAGAGGTCAAATAATCACTGTCCTGAAGTATTGTTAATATACCAGTCTTTCGGTAAAAGTCTCGTACGGGTTGAACTTAAACCTAGAATATTAATATCCATCTTTCCACAGCTGAAGAATGGACTAGGCCTTGAATTCTCAATCTTGTGTGGTCAGACTTCAATTGAAATCAGAACTGATACTAGGCTGCCAAAACAACATCGCCTAACCGGTTAATGGTTTGCTTCCAAATCTTCTCATGAGCCTTTATGAGAATGCCCTATTCTCACGAACTGCGACCTACAGTTGAGATCAAGTAGGTGTTTTCCTTGAAGATATCATGTAGGCTAATATCTTTCACAACAGAAAATATTAAGACTTAATGCCAACCTTTCATACAATCAAGAGTACTATGTTTTGTCATTTGAACATGGGTACATTTTATTTATTTATAATATACTATTTAGTTACACTAGTCAACTTGTTCTTCCTGTTACCTAAGTCACGGGATCTCCGATCAAGAAGGACAGGTTACCATTGTTGTGTAACTTTTAGATGGGTCTCATACCCATGTTTTTAGACATCATAGTAATCATATTTCGTGATAATCCCTTTGTAAAAGGGTCTGCCAGATTATTTTCGCTTTTCACATAGCTCGCAACTACAACTCTGAAGATTTTCATCTTTGTGACAGATTTTAGTCTACGCTTGATATGTTTATTAGACTTTGAGTTATCCTTTATATTCATAACCTAAGCTAGCATTGATTGGTTATCACAATACATTGGGATAGGCATTACCGGCTTTTCCACGAAAGGCAAGTCCATGAATAGCTCTCTTAGCCATTCAGCCTCATTTGTAGATGTTGCTAGTGCTACAAGTTCATCTTTACACATGGATTTTGTTAACACAGTCTGTTTACAAGACTTTCACAAAACTGCAGCACCAGCAAGCGTAAACACACAACCACTCGTGGCTTTGGTCTCATCCGCATCTGAGATCTAATTGGAATTACTATATCCTTCCAATGCTGGTGGATATCACGAATAGTGAATTCCGAGTGAGGTTGTGCCTCTCAAGTAGCACAACACTCGCTCAAGTGTCTTCCAATGATCATCTCCAAGGTTTGATGTAAATCGACTCAGTTTGCTCACAGCATATGAGATGTCAGGTCTTGTGGCACCCGCTAGATACATGAGGGACCCAATTATTTGTGAATATCTCAGTTGATCTTTTCCCTCTCCTTCGAATTTTCAAAGCTTGATGCTCACATCATAAGGAGTTGGAGAGATTTTACAATTCTTAAAGCCAAAACGGTTAAGTATGTTCTCTGCATAGTGGGATTGAATTAAGGTAATTCCATCTTCGCTTTTGATCAACTTCACATTTAGAACCATATCCGCTGGTCCCAAGTCTTTCATGTCAAAACACCTTGACAAGAAAGTTTTGATCTCATCAATTACTCTTGTGCTTGTTCCAAAAATTAATATGTCATCAACATATAAGCATAATATTACTCCCTCACCCCCACCATAATAATAGTACACACACTTATCTACCTCGTTTACGCTAAATCCAATCGATGTTAAAGTGTTGTCAAATTTTTCATGCCATTATTTAGGTGCTTATTTAAGGCCATATAGGGATTTTATTAATCTGCACACTTTGTTCTTTTGCCCAAGAATTTTATAACCATCTGGTTGCTTCATATATATCTTTTCCTCTAACTCTCCATAGAGAAAAGTGGTCTTTACATCCATTTGATGGATATCAGACCATAGGAAGCTGCAAGCGCAAGAAGCACTTTAATGATGGAAATTCGGGCAATAGGAGAGTATGTATCAAAGAAATCCTCTCCTTCTCTTTATATGAATCGCTTGGCCACAAATCTTGCCTTGTACTTTTTAATAGTACTATCAGACCTCAATTTCTTTTTAAAGATCCACTTACATCCAATTGGCTTGCACCCGCTAGGACAATCAGTGATCTCCTAAGTCCCATTTGACATCATAGAGTCCATCTTATTACAGACTGCCTCTTTCCAATATTCTGAATCTAAAGATGCATATGCCTCTGAAAGAGTGTTGGACACATCATCCACAAGATAAACAATATAGTCATCACCAAAAGATTTTACAATCTTTTGTCTCTTACTCCTACGAGGAGCTTCATTGATGATATTTTCACCTTCTTCAGATGGTGTGTATAATTCATCGTTTATCTCATATGGTGGCGTGTCATCCTTAGGAGCATTCACATGATTATGATAATTCCCACTCTGAAAAATGCTACCTGCTGCTCTCATAGGAAACATATCATCAAAGAATGAAGCATCTCTCGACTCTATAATAGTATTTATTCTTTGTTCAGGAGTATCAGATTTAACTACTAAGAATCTATAGGTCATACTGTTGTGTGCATATCCCAAAAATGCACAATCTACTATTTTGGGTCCAAACTTTCTCTTCTTCGGCTCAGGTAAATTAACCCTCGCCAGACAGCCCCAAGTTCTCAAGAAATTGATATTGGGTTTTCTCTCATTCCATCCTTTATAGGGAGTGACTTCTCTGTTTTTAGTCACTACCCTGTTTAGGATAAAATTAGCTATCAAGATAGCTCGCCCCCCCCCCCC
Source organism: Eleusine indica (assembly GCA_030378355.1). Classification (NCBI taxonomy): domain Eukaryota; kingdom Viridiplantae; phylum Streptophyta; class Magnoliopsida; order Poales; family Poaceae; genus Eleusine; species Eleusine indica. Next base: position 32,771,400 of record CM059498.1, on the reverse strand, counting down.
CCCCTGTTTAGGATAAAATTGATATTGGGTTTTCTCTCATTCCATCCTTCATAGGGAGTGACTTCTCTGTTTTTAGTCACTACCCTATTTAGGATAAAATTAGCTGTCAAGATAGCTCGCCCCCTCCCCCCCTCCACCATTCATAAGGCATACAAGCGCTCTCTAACATGACATTCACCAAATCTGTTAGAGTTTGGTTTTCCTCTTAGCCACCCCCATTCGCTTGAGGTGAATATGTGTCAAGAACCGTCCAAGTCCCAGCTATTTTTATTGAGCTAGTCAGTTGTCCATAAATGGTACACCATGTCGAGAGTTCAACAAAAACAGATACGACTCCGGGAGTCCCCTAATATGCTTCCAAGCATTTCCTAGGAACATAGCACATCGGTATAACAACATCACAATCATCACATAAATAACAGTAATACAAATGTTCACGTTCACAACATTAACAATTAAATTACAAGATCAAATTCAGATTACAAGTGTTCTGAAATTGCAGTGAAAGGAAGATGACGCAGCAGCCAATAAAAACCAAAACGAGGTCTAAACGAACCCACATTACTTGTCCAAATTTTAGTTCACTTCATGGAAAATAATATGACGAGTACGCAGCGGAAAATAAACCAAGATAACAGCAGCAGCAATATTGATAGTGCTCAGCCCATGAACACCATCAATCGTCTCAACGGGACAACAACTACTCCTCCCCGGTAGCGGGAAAGAAATAGCCAAACATCATTTCATTCTCACATGCAAAAACTTAAACATAGCAACCGTGAGTACGAAGGTACTCAACAAGACTTATCCTGGGCTATTCCCGACCTCAAAGGATTATGCATTTGGTTATAGCAAGGAAATATAGTGTATATCGAGTACTCAAAATTTAATTGCAGCAAAGCGGTAAATCTGAAATTTAGTGCAGCTGAAAGCATAAAGTAAAGACGTACATGGGCAAGACACATAAGTAAATTATACTACAGCCCTAATGTTGTAACAATATGAGAACCAAAGTAATCATCTTATACATCAATCCACCATCCCATCATTAATATTTAGTTAAAGTTGTTACTATGATGAAGCACAATGAACACTAAGCATGATCATGATCGAGATTGCGGCATTTCAAAATGATTATACACCCTGCAAGGGAGTTCCAATGTACCCACACGACTAGAGGACCATGCGGCTTATGCGACCAGCTAAAGCCACACAAGGGGGTACTCATGTCAACCTTTTTCACACCAATTCCCGAACAGTTGGAAAACCCTCATCACAGGGAGGACTATGGACCTTCTCCGGAGGTACCCAACATAGATACTCATGCGTGTGAATCAAGTAATGAAGTCGTAACCCAACAGCCGGTATGAAGTGAGATAATCGGCTTCTCTTACCATTATATTCGACATGTGGTTAGAACAGAGAGTGCTTAGGACAACGAGAACAATGCGGTCCCTAACTGACCAAGTAGGGCTACAACCTAATCCCCTCTTAGTCCATAGATTAATTATCATCATTTTACCATTCCGCAAGTGAACAAGTAACCAAGTTTTCCTATCTCGCGAATCGGTGGTGACCTTGCCACCGAATCGACTTTTGCCGGTCTATTGCATGGCTAAGCGTGACACACTGCAAAATATAAAACCAACCCATCCCTATCCATAGACACACTACAGTAAGGAAAGGGGGTAGACACCAAGACACAAGTAATACTTAACCTATTGTCCGACAATGCAATATAAACATAGACCGATAATCAATTTAATGCACATCCAAAACATAGGAGAAATATAATTGGTGCTTGCGTTCAGTTGCGGGATTGTTCTCAGCAGGTTCCCCTTCTGGTGCTTCACCCTCTGGAGCACCCGTGTCACTCTCAGCTACGTGGTTCACTAAACAAAGAAATATACACTGGTATAAATATGTATGTCATGATGCGATGCAATGATGAAATAATATGGTCTTTGTAGAGATGATAAGCAATAAGTTATGAACACATGGAAATTGGAATCACTTAAAAAGGATTTGAGTAGCTTACGCTACCGGCAGAACACTACGGTTCTGTCCGGAATCGGTTAAAACAGGGTTCATCGCGTAGGGTGGTTTTAACAAAAAATTTACAGAAAGGTTATGTACTAGAGATAATTTAATCTAGGTAAAAGGCATTTAATTAAGATGTTTACAACATGAATCACCTCTAAGTCAGTTGTAATTATTTAATTATGAAATTTACAACTTTCAGTACTAGGAGCAATATAAATCAGAAACATGCACTTAGACATATTTCATGAGTAGGCAACTTTGCAGAGCAATTTTATACATCAAATATTAACTTTGAGAACTGGTGTCATAGCAAAATAATTTATTAATTAAATGCCACAAAAACATAATTAAAGATATATTTTAAGTGAAATAATTCATTTACTGTAAATACTTAAAGATACTAGAATTTTTGCTCATGGCATGCAAGCATAGTATAATGTTATAGAAGATTCTCAGAACAAACATTAACACCATAGCATGCATATTTAGTTCTATAGCAATTAAATGGTCAAAACATAGATAAATATATAACTTTCAATTTCTTTATATAACATTCTAAAAAAAATTCCTATTTCTGTTTCATACTCCCTAGTGAACAAACATACAAAGCCATATAATTTAAAGAGTCATAAATCATAAGTTATGAACAAATCATTCAAAACAAATATTTAAATCCTCAGAAATAAGAGTAACAGATCAAGGCCTGGGACCACATCCACTGGCTAGATATTGTTTTGCTGAGTCCAACAAAATTTATTGTAGAATTTTCTACCGAGTATATAATTAGCAATCGATTTGAACTGAAACTCTCGCGCGCGCAGAGCTCCTCGCCGGAGCTGCGGCGACATTCGTCGGAGTGCTCGCCGAAGGCTGCTGCAGACTTCAAATGGCCTCGGGCCCAATGGTAAAAATGATCCCCACCCTATGGCGCACACGCCGGAGCTGTCGCCGACCGCTGGAATCGGCCGGAAGGTGGCCGGCGGCGAGGCGCAGAGCAGGGGAGGGTTCGTCGGCGTTGCAGCGGTGAAGGAAGGCTCGAAACAGGCCAGGACTTGGTCGTAGAGCTTCACCTGAGATCCGAGAAGGGCGGCGTGAGGTATTCTTTGCGAGTGGGAGGTCGAAGGTGGGGGTTCGTCGACGAGGTGGTGCTCCTTCGCCGGCGACAACCCGGGCTCCAAATCCGGCGGGTTGGTGGTGGGATCTGCTCATACAAAGGGTCAGGCGTGTTCGCAAGGGTGTGAGAAGTCTCCCTCTGCGAGGAATCGAGAGGAGTCTGACCTAGGAGGGAGGAATCAATGACGTGGCAGCTCGGTGCTGTTTTGCCGGCGTCGGGGAGGAAACGTCTCGGTCTGCCGTGTCAGCGCGAGGGAGAGGGAGATGATGGCCGAGGAAGCTTCAGCACTTCCTGGCGCACCTCCCAGCAGCAGGGCTCCGTTTCCAGTGGGCTGCAGCGGCCGGAGCAAGAGCTCGAGCAGAGGGCATCGGCAATGGTGGCTGGCGGCGGCGCAAAAGGAAATGGAGGGGGAGGAGATGTAGGGTTTCGGCCGGGTTGGGTTTTATAGGGTCTCTGGAGGTCGCCCTAACCAGCAAACAGCGGAGGAGGCCGGCTGGCCGGCGGCCACGCGGCCGTCGAGTTCTGACAGAAGAGGAGAAAAGAGAAGAAGAACTGAATCCCGTCTCAGTTTCTGAATTTTGAAAATTTTAAACAGAGCTTATGTAATTTGAGCAATTGACCACCATCTGATACTCCAATTCTGGCCAAACGTTTTGAGCGTGATCCCCAAATGTTGCTTAACAATTCCTCTGCAGATCCCAAGTTCAAATTCTGGATGGATTTCGAGTTACAAAAATGGCAAATTGATCTATTTTCAAACTTGGTTTGAATTTAAAAGTGGGTCAAACCTTCACTTAAAATTTTGGTAAAATTTGTAAAATTCTATTCGCCATGTAGTTTATTGTAGTAATTTTATTTGGGTATACTTTCACATAAGAAAAATACATTTAAACTTGCCCATATTTGATAATTTTGACATTTAAACTTGGTTCAAACTTTGTCTTTGAATTGGGTTTCAGTTGAGTTCAAAGTTTCAAACTTGCAACATAGGCTACTGGACACATGCATTGTGATTTAAGGTTTGCAGAAGTGGAGTGTGACAATACGGTGGTGTTACTTCATGGATAATACCATGTTCAGCACAGAATTAAGAGAAATCATTTGATGTATACTCTCCTCCACGATTATCGCGTAATCGTTTGATTTTCCTCTCAAGTTGGTTCTCAACCTCGGCCTTATAAATTTTAAAGTATTATAAAGCTTTATCTTTAGTTTTTAGCAAGTAAACATAGCAAAAACGAGTAGCATTATCAATCAAAGTCATGAAATATCTCTTGCCTCCTCTTGTCAATAATCCATTTATTTCACACAAATCAGAATGAATAAGATCTAATGGTGCCAAATTTCTCTTTTCCTCTAAACTCTTAAATGGTTTTCGAGGTTGTTTTGCTTGCACACAAGATTGTCACTTTGATCCTTTGACAATATTGAACTTAGGAATAAGCTCTAATCTGGATATTCTAACAATGGTGTCTAACCCAATATGACAAAAACGTGAGTGTCACACATCAGCCTCACAAATATTCTTATTAATTATGGATGCAATATTCAAATTATAGGAATAGTCAGAAGTATTCAAGCGGAACAAGTTTCCGCTTAAATAGCCTTTGCCAACAAAGTTTCCAAACTTGGACATTACAACTTTGTTTGACTCAAACACTAACTTATAACTATCCCAACATAATAAGAAAACACTAATTAGATTCCTCTTTATTATGGGAGCATATTGCACGTTCTTCAAAAGGACAGTCTTCCTGAAGTGAGCTTCAGTTTGACTGTACCAACAGCAAGAACAGAAGCACCTGATCCGTTTTCTATCAGGATGGAGGAGGACCGCGTCCCCTGGTAAGAAAAGAACATAGACAAATCAGAACACACATAAACATTAGCACCCATATCAACCACCAATCAAATGATTGAATGGCTGAAATAACAAATGGTAAATTACCATGCTCGGATGGATCGGTCTCATCATCGTTGTTTTTGCCAATGGTCACATTGACAACCTTCTTCAGTTGTCTATTAGAATTATCTTTGCGGTGGTGGCAATCTTTTGCAAGATGCTCTGGTTTGCTACACACAAAGCATGCTCTGTTGTCCTTTTTTGCATTATTCTTCTTAAAGTTAGTGGTTTTCTTGGGCTTTCCACCAGCCTGTATCTTACCCTTGTTCTCGTTATAGTAAGTTTTCTTTTCAACTACAACAATTGCAGTAACACCATTCTCTATAGCGATAGAAGTGCTTGGAGCGTTTTTAGCCCTTGCCTTTTCTTCCACATCTAGGGCTATTATCAGATTCTTGGTTGAGATATCTTTCCTCTTGTGTTTCAAGCTCGTGGCAAAATATCTTCACGAGGCATGGAGTTTGGCAACAATGTTCGCTGCCACAACTCGATCATGCAAAGGACATCCTAAACTTGCAACCTCTCCGGCCAGAAGCTGTAACTCGTGAGCTTGAGACACTATCGATTTTGCAGCGTCAATGCTGAAGTCAAAGAGTTGCTCACACGCGTACAACAACGACAGACTTCAGAGACAGCATATTTGCGCTCAAGTGCATCCCTCAACTCAGTGGGATCGGTATAATTCATATACACATCATACAAATTATCCACTAAAATGGTCAAGATGTGGCCAAACGCCGAATCACGCGCTATGGGAAAAGCAGTGGTCTGCATAACCGTGAATGGCATCACTGGGTGGATCACCCACCACAGTCCCATTGACATAAGCCAGAATCTAACTTTAGTCTGCCAACGACGGAAGTTTTCACCACCGCCAAACCTCTCAAGTTTCATTGCATCCGAAACACCACCCATTGCTAGAATAATAGAATAAACACACGAATAAGGTTTCTGGATTGTTGGAAATATACATGTTATTCTAATTCTAAGATTTAGTTTTAGGTAAATTTCATAACAATTCTAACTCAAAATGCAAACTAACACATGCAGTAGGAAGAGCAACGCAATAAAAATCAAATGAGTCATTAGAACTCACGTCGGATTTGTTGGTGCTTAATTTAGCATAAATAGTAGATGAAGCAGACCATCGATATAGACGTCGTTGTTCGTCGATGAGGTAGTGCATATCGTCATGGATCAGCCTCGAGCGGTCGTGCAGATGCGCTGCCCAGAAACCTTATTGCCGCCCCTCATGTAGGCTTCATGACGGCAAAAGTACGGAGATTCCGCTCACCCTTTTTCTCGATACACGTCAAGGATAAGAGCCGATGAGATTAGAGCAGCTCAACACCACAACATAAATTTTTCAGATGGAAGGAAGAGTATGGAATGGAAGGAAAATATTAGTACCGAAACCTAGACGTCTCCAGGTCTTATATAGGCACGGCTGCTCTCAAAGAGCCGTTTTCTCACTAATTGTGCCAACTAATTAGCAGTCAATAGTCTGGCTAACCTATTAACTCTAGTTATGGTATTAATCATGTATTAATCCTTTATTTAGTATATAACGGTTTATAATATGATGAAGAATACAAGTGACAAAAATAACTTAGGCTCACAGACATGCCACACTATGATCGCAAGGCACAAGTTACGCGGGTTAATACACGAAAAAATGCGTATATGCGCGCGCGCATGCATCCGTGTGTACTCATAACAATACTCTATTTCTCTCCTAATATTTTCTTTATTCAGCCATGGATACGAATGCTGCTATTTAAGTTGATGTGTACCACCATAGACTAGCAAGGTGGCACTAAAACCAACAACAACTTATTACTTTGAAATTTCTCCTGAATGGACAATATAAAATATGCCAAATTCCAATATAAAATAAACATATTGTACTACTTCTCAAAGAAGAATAAAACATGTACTACACAATACATCTAATCTAACCCTGTATAGTATAAGAGCCGCTCGGTTCTCTTCCAAATACGGACATTATCTAATCTTGAAGAAGTTATCGGTACTGATCTGTGCACGGTGTACATTCGTGGTTACCGAAGTCTCGAGGAAGATATTAGCACTATCGGAAATCCACTTTTTGTTGAGTGTCCGGCGGTACACTGAGACAAACATTTTGGCACGTGTATTTTTGACTGTCACTCGGTAAAAAGGAGGTGTTTGTTAAATATTTTTTAATGACACTTGGCAAATAGAGGCTTTTGTCGAGTGTTTTTTTATGACATTCGATAAAGACCATTTTTTAATTATTTTGATTATTTTTAAATTAAACAATATATTGAATTCTAAACTCAAACTTATTTTAACGATAATTCCAATTCTTTATAATTTTTTTTTATGATTCTACAAAAAAGTTTAAAATGAGATGATATGACTACTATGTTATGAAAACATATAGTCATAGTCTATGTGTAATGAACCTAAATAAAAGTAAATTTTATTTTTAAAATTTTAATTAAAAATTATACTCACCTGTGTATATGATTTATACATACACATCAATTTGCACAGTAAAATTATTAAAATAAAAATTAATTAAAAAAATATAAAAAGTGACATGACTCTGTAAATTTAAATTAGAATAATTTATAGTCATAAAAATAAAAGAAAATGATAGTTTATATTTTTCTAAGATTATACAAAAAATAATCAGTTCATTTGGACCAAGAGCGGGAAACATATACAAGTTTCAACTTCTAAATATAAAGCAAAACAAGTTTTTTTGGCGAGTGTTTCTTTTCTGACACTCAGCAAAAATTGTCTTTCCTGAGTGTATTATATTTTGTACTCGGTAAACATGATCTTTGTCAAGTGCCCGATAAATACACTAAGCAAAGGGATAAAATATAAAAAGAGTGAAGCTTTGTCGATAGCTTTTTTACCGTGCACAGGATGTCGTGTGTAGCCCACGGCAAAGACTTTGCCGTGAGTATTTCAGGCTTTACCGTATGTCCTAGGCACACGGCAAACGACTTGTTTCCCATAGTGTAAGGTGCACTTGTCCTATTGTATATTCCCTTTGTCTTATAAAAAGTGTCGTTTATTTTTTTTTACGTTGTGTTGGACCATTCATCCTATTTTTTAGTTTATTTTTTATAATTAATTTATCATCAAATATACTATAATCACAACATATTATTTTAATATTTATATTAATTTTTTATATAAAATAAAAAATAAAAAAAATAATATCTAAAAATTAAAAGCAACATTCTTTATAAAACGGAGGTAATAGAAGACAAGCAATTCACCAAAGTAGTCACGAGTGTGTTCTCTCGCATGGACAAAGGCAACCCATTAAGCAAGCAAAGCAGGGCAACCAGAATGCCTCGTGGAGTCGCCATCACTCATGTTATCGGCCTAGCACACACAGTTGATTTATCCGTTTCCACATCGCACTGTTGTGGTGACAACGAGTAAAGTACTATTACATCTGTTTAAAAATATAAATATTTGTTGAATATGAGTATCTTATTTAACTGTTTGTTTTATTTAATTTATTTTATAAAATATAAAATAAATAAGTTATATTTAAAATATAATTACTAATAAAACATGTCGTAACAAAATAAATAATATTTTAACAAAATTTTCAAATAAAATAAGTAGTCAAATATATTTTTTAAAAATCAACAAATATTTATATTTTGAAACGCCATCGCATTCAACCTTAACTTGCAACTACCAACCAACCAAACCCGGGACAGGACTTGATTGCTGCTTGGCCTGTCGCGTAGGCCATGGCACTGGCACCATCATTACGTCACCGTTCGCTAGAAAGACAGGTCACAACGAAGCTCCGGCACGGCGGTCGTGAGTCGTGAGCTGTCTCTGCATCGGAGGCTTCAGAGTTTTTTTTTTTCATGATGGAAACACGTCCATGAAAGACTATTGATTAAACACATGAGATTTTACAAAGTTTTGTCCAACGAGAACAAATACAGACTCTGACAAGAACGATTTTGATGATCAACGTTAATACATGAGAACACAAGAATCATTGGCTATGCACTAACTAGCTAATGCATCAGCTATAGCATTCTTTTTTCTTGGAGTGTAAAAAATACTCGTATTTATGGAAGATTTTTGTCTTCAACCTCTCTGATGATGGGAACAAAAAAGCGCGCTTCATAGTTCAGACAGGACAGGCAAGCGAGTAGCTTGCCATGGATATGGATCCATCAATGTCTGAGAAGTTCTTTGTCAAAAAAAAAAAATGTCTGAGAAGTTACAGAACGAAAAAAAAAAAGAGAAGCAGATGAAGGAAAACGATGAGTAGAGTCTAGAGGAAGATGAAGCACTCCATGGCCACCGATGGGTTCTGACCCAGCGCGCCCTGCTCCGGCTTCTTATTCTGCTCTCCTCCGTGGAACGCAGGCTGGTTGTCGCCGTCCGGTCCAACGTCTCTGACCCGTGGCCTGGCCCGCTCGGGCGTGCCGACGCTCAAGCCCTCCCTGGCCCCGGCCCTGCGCGACGCCTGCCGGTGGTGGACGGGGCTGGGCGCCGGCGACGGCCGCTTGCTGGCCGTCGGGGACTCCGACCGCCGGCCCGACCGCTCGCCGGGGTCCCGCCTGCTCATGCTGGTGGCGAGGGACCGCTTCGCCGATGCCGCCATGTCGCCGTCCCGCGCGGAGTGGGTCCGCCGGACCTCGGCCGCCCGCCGTGCCGCGGACGGCGAGAACCTGCCGCTGCGGCACCCGAAGGCCGACACCACCGCCGGCTGCTGCTCCCTCCGCGCCCGCGGAGCAGACGGATGCTGCTGATGCACGGCGCCGGCCGAATGCTGCTGCCTCCTGGGGGACGGCGACCTCGCCCGCCCGCCCTGCTTACTGGGCCTGGTGGGCTTGCTCTCCTCCGGCGAGTCCACCGCCCTGGTTGGGCTTGCGGCCCTCCTGGCGGCCCGCTTGGCCACCTCCTGCTCCACGCCGCCGAGCTTGGCCATCGCCTTCTCCTTTTCCGTCGCGACCAACCCCACCGACGCGCTCTCGCTGCCCGCCTCGGATCCCTCCTCCGACGAAGGCAGTTCTTGCAGCCTCTTCTTCACGGAGGACTCCGGCAACAGCCCTGGCGCCGGCGTCTCGGACAGCACCACCTCCTTGACCTCCTCCTCCTCCTCGGCCACCGGCGACAGAGCATTATTGACCTCCTTCACCGCCGGGAGTGGGGCGGCCGCCCTGTTGGCGTCCCGGCCAGTGCCGGCACGGGCGGCCTTCTTGCTCACGCAGCTGCCCATGCCACCCACACCCACCTACTACGAAATAACCCGCGCCGGCTGCTCTTGCTTCGGCCGGCGTAGAGTATACACTCTCGTCTACAACACTACTAGGTTCGTGCTCGGGTCGAATGGCTGGAGTGGGACAGTGCCGCAGTAATGGTGGTGGTGCAGATCAGCAGAAGGGAGGTCCAGGTCAAATGACGAGGGAGAGAACTGCATATGCATCTGTGCACTGCAACCATGGGGTGGAGGGAATCGATAGTAGTAGAATTAATCACGGGGTCAACTACTCTCTTCTGGATCCTCTACTTGCCTGCTGCGTTCATTAAACTGGAGCCACTGAGCTGGCGCCATCACTGCCCCTAACTTCCACCACCACCAGCCACGTCTTCTTGGCTACGTCAAGAAGAGACGTGAATTTTTTTTTTTAAAAAAGACGTAAATCTTTGTCTTTTTTTAATATATATCTTGTACTTTAAGTGACTTATGAAATATATATATTCCCTCTGTCTTATTCAAAGTGTCGTTTTAAACTTTTCGATACGATATTTGACTTGCTCGTTTTATATAAAAATCTTATGCAAAATATGTCATGTGGGGCCACCCGTACAACCACTGTAGACGTGCCGCCGACACCGAGCAACAAAACGCGGTAGATCGTGGCTGAGTTAGGCAGATAGGATAGTTTGTTTTCCTTCATTTTAGGAGATTAGCGCGTCTACGATGCCTATACTAGTGGCTCCACGTGACATTTGCCCCCCCCCCTCTCGATGAGGAGTTCCAAACGGTAGGCGACAAGGATGCAATAGGGGTCGTAGAACCAAGGTCAGAGCTTGCCGGAGGGGCCCATCGAGAGGGACGCCGGGTGCGCGGTCACAAAGGCGCAACCAAACTTGATCTCCCACCGCGAAGGAGACATATCGATGATGCTTGTAGACGTCCTGGGCCTGCTTGAGTTGGTGGCGAACGTCGGCACAGAACTCGTTTCTGTCGGCCATGCTCCTGGCTATCGCCGTGACATGCGTCTCGCCCGGCTCATAGGAATGGATGGTGGGGGGTCACGACTGTAGATGACGCGAAAGGGCGTGTCTTTTAGCGCGGACCGGAAGGCGGTGTTGTAGATGTACTACGCCCACGGAAGCCAGTGCAACCACTGTCGAGGGCGGGCCCTTGTTAGGCAGTGGAGGTACATGACGATGACCTTGTTGGCGACCGGCGACCTCCATCTCGCTGTCAGACTGCGGATGAAACGCCATAGTCATGTGGAGCTTTGTGCCAGTGAGACGCATGAGCTCGTGCTAGAATGAACATGTGAACACCAGGTCCCTGTCCAACACCATGGATTGGTGAATGCCGTGGAGGTGGATGATCTCCTTGAAGAACACCTGGGCCATTGTGTTGACTCCGGAATTTGGATTGTAGTCAGAGGCATGGAGGTACAATCGGCCAAGTCGATAAAGTTCCACGGTCGAAGGAAATAAAGTGGGCCCACTGGGTTATTTTATCTCTTTCTGTTTTTAGTTTAGATTGTGTTTAGGAATAAATCTTGTCGGTTTGTTTGTTAGAAAACCGAAGAGTCCTAACCGTATCAGGTCAGAACCCCTTGCACGGGGCTATAAATATGTAACAGAATCTGTACGAAAAGATTAACACATTCGTTCAATACAACTCAGCACATCGTCACCCTTTTTCTCGACGAAACCCCCATCTCACGTGGGCTGCATCGGCTCCGTTCTCGGCGATAGACTTGGATTAGTCAACCCTGGTAATCTCATCGACTTCAACTAGTACTTTCTCATTGATTTGATATTCTAGTTGTTATGTTTGTGATTGCTAGTTATCCGGTAATTAGGTCTTTACCGTGTTTGTTCTATCGACTTCGAGTTACAATACTGTCTCGGTTAGGTTTGATCTATTGTGTTTTTTAGAAGGTTTTATGAACTCGATTTAGATCTATTATTCGAGTCATTTTATCGACTTTATCTATAATTGAAGCATATGTAGTTCTATTTGCTTTGTTTGGGCACTGTCTCGATTAGGTTCGATCTGCTCAAGCCAGCGAGGCTGCATCGACTTTGATCTCTTGCTGAGTCGATAGAACTAGGTCTGAGTCGATTTTAGGTAGAGTCGATAGAGTTCTATTGGGACGTTTAGCTGATAGGTTATCACAGTTCAATCGACTTCAGAATACTTTGCTTGTATTTTGTAATACTTCTAGAAGTGGATTGCCCCCTTTATTCAATAAGATTAGATCTGTTATTCTAAGGTATGTTTACAATACCAGCTATCAGATCTATCGACTTTTACCATCGACTGAGCGAGTCTTTGCATGCTTGATTTCAGATCTACCGACTTTGCTCTATCGACTTAGCTCTTATCAACACTGTTTATGCAATATTTAATATTTGTTTATTAAATTACCGATAAGCCGATACAAATCAGTCGATTAATGTATTTATCATTATTATTTGCTATTCATAGCCATCGGCTGGTTTTCACTAACAATGACTATCGGCTTTTCTCATCGGTCTGTCAGGGGCCAATGACCCATAGAATTTAACCGTTTGTTTTCTTTGTCAATTTGTAGGGAAAATCGACCGGCACATCCCGGTTTTCATATTGAGCCTGCACTAGAGTAAAGCAAATCTCCCAGGTCGCATGTGTGGATTTTTGCGTTAAGACACGGAATCCGCCGAATATGGATGCACAAGTGGATGAAGTGGCAATACTTACTGAAGCGATCCACCACGGTGAGGAACCAACCCGACATTTGCACAGACTGTCATCAGCATCGGCAGCGGTTGGAGAAGCCCGACTAGGAGCAGGTGCTCAGACTTGTTGCGTTGGTAGGTGGCACAAGCTCGAATGAAATCTTGGATAGTCGTGCGCAGGTTGGGGGAGTGGAAGTCGCGGTGCATTGCACAACCTTATGGCCATCCTCGTGGATGGCGGATAGCAGCTCCGGACGTAGGGGTGAGGCCGGCATAATATATCGGCCGCCTGAGAACATCACCATGCCTTCGATGATGGACCACGGAGTCGTGTGCTGTCCTGCCTAAGCTCATCTTGGAGCGCATGCAAGGCGAGGTCAGTGTTGTGCACGTGTAATGATCATGGCCATTAAGGTCGCCCCAAGGTATGAATGTTTTGGTGATGAATGACAAACATGAAATATGACTAATGTCTATACGAGTGTTGTTCGTGTAGGAAACCTTTTTTACTCTATGATGATTATTGACGGCGGCTTTGGCGATGGATGACAATGACCGCAAGCATGGAGGCTTGTGAGGTTGATGGAGTCCAAGGGTTGATGGAGATGGATCAAAGCTAAGGACAAGCTATGGAGCAAGTGTTGGGAACAGTTGTCTAGTTGTTAGGGCTTTGAGTCCATAGGAAAAACCGGACTATCAAGGGGGTCTAGGTCATTTCTCTTAGGCCATGTCTAGTCGGTGATATGCAAAGTTGCTCGGTGAAATCACAGGCACTAGGTGACAGTGGAGAAGCCAAGGAGCTGTTCGGAGAAGCCGAAAAATAAAGTCAACTGAGGACGAGGAGTTTCAGCTTCTGGACGAAATGACCGGATAGTGGAGTCAGTGGTGACTGGACTGTACGGTCACTAAGAGGATTTGTCTGGGACTTACAGCGGGCAGCAAGGAATCTGTCTGTGTTGGGAGCTGTAGTGACCGGACGGTCCGGTCAGCTGACCGAATGGTTCGGTCAGTAGGAGTCAGCGGAGGGGCAGAGCCGTTGGAGCTGAAGACTGTTGTGACTGGATGGTCCGGTCAGGCAGTGACCGGACTGTCCGATCAGTATGCCCAGTAAGATGATCTCGTGGAGCAACAACTAGTTTGAGGTTAGAAGCCTATATAACTTCATTGCTAGGGTCTTGGAGACCACTCTGGGCCAGTGGAATTACTTGGAGCATTTAGTGAGAGCCAAGAGGCAAAGAGGAGAGCACTAGGAGGAGATATTGCGTATCTTGAGAGTGCTAGTGAAAGTAACAAGGAGTGATCTTGCACATCTAAGGCTAGGTGTTCTTGAGGGTGTGATCTAGGTTGTTACTCTTGGTCTATGGTGAGACCTAGACCGGTTAGGTGTCGGTGATCGAGCCTATCGTGATTGGTTGTGAAGGCTGTCACACGTTTGTACACGGTTTGAGCCCGCCGGTGAAAGGGGGATCGCTAGTGAGCGCCCCTGTCGGCTCAGGGAGTCCGGCGAGTTCTCAAGGGAGGTGAGCTTGTGCCTTGGTGGCAGCGGTGACATGCACCATGTCTTCACTCCAGGAGTGATTGCGGGCTCGTGGGCGAGAACTCCACATTGGTGGCGGGAGGGACTGGGACTCTGGCGTGAGTGGTCTAACGAGTAGTAGGGGAAGGCGCCATCCTTCCGAGACCTCGAAAAAAAATCATGAGCCATCTCTTACTCTACTCTTTCTTTGATGCATTACTTTTCGCATTTACATACCGTGCTATTCATACTTGTATGCTTACCATGCTCTAGTTGATTACTTGTAGACTTGCATGAATAGGCTTCTCTACTTGCTAGTTGTGCTTAGCTTTCACTTGATCACTAGCATATATAGGAGTTGCTTTGGCTTGATCGATCACCCTAGTATGTATAGTGCTGCTCATGCTTATGTGCTTATCTTGTTCTTGATGATCTGGTAACTTTGCATGAGTAGGATCCTTTGCAAGCTTGTTGTGTGCTTCCGCGTGTCTTTATCACTAGCTTGCATAGGAGTTGTATTGCCTTGTGTGATCCACTAGTATGCTTAGGTTGTTGTTCCTTTCGTAGGTTCATTATCTTGCTAGTGTGATCCTCACTAGAATTGTGTAGGAGTTGTTTTGAGTGGTAGGTTTTAGGAATTAGCGAATTTGGTACATAGTATGAGTTCCCGATTCACCCCCCCAATCGGTCACTCGGTCCTTTCAAGTGGTATCAGAGCCAAGTGATCATCATAGGGCTTAACCGCCTTGAGTAGTGACCGTATTGAGTTGGGAGGTCATCCCATTCGGGGCCGGGTCATGGCTTATGGAAGGATCGCTTGAAAAGCTACCTAAATGCCATGATTCTGGATGAGTTGATGGACACACTTGTGGACTTTGCCAACACCTTTACCGATGATCATGTGCATGCAGATGATGATTGTGTGGATGTGCCTGGTTCTAGTGAGTGCCTAGATTCTACTAGTGACAATTTGATAGGTTGCTCTACTAGTGTGCCTAATGTGATGATTGATGATGTTGTTTCTCTTGATCTTGCTTGCTCCACTAGCATGACTAGGATTGATGATTGTGAGCCTTATATTGATCATGCTAGTGTGTCTCTTGTAGAGGAGTTCTTTGCTTTTCGTGCTTTTGATAATGAGGACTTACTTGACTCACTTATTTGCTTGCGAGGTACCATGGACAGAATTGCAGCGACTACTTTTGAGCTTCCCAAGATATTGATTGTTGAGAAGATTCTCATCTTGCTCCCTAGCAGCAAGCTCCTCTACATCACCCTTGATCTCATCATGGACAAGAATCTTTCTGTTGATGATGTGATCGGGCTACTCTTCAAGGATGAGGACATCACTGCAAGCTTGGCGGGGAAGAATAAGTTCAAGGCGAATAATGAATCACCTTCAAGCCAAGGAAAAGAAGTAGCCTCAGGCTCAAACTTCTTTGATCCCTCCACAAGATTGCCTTGCAGCAGCTTCTACAACCCCTTCAGATCAAGACCTACATCAAGCTCTTCATTAGGCGGTTCATCAAGCTGTACCCCAAGTGTCATTCCAAGTTCTACTCCAAGCACTTCGGGTGGACCACGCATTGGTGTAGGGGGAGCGCCGACTATATTGCTCATATGATCATTTGAGATGATCGATCTCACTAGCCTGGCGCCTCCACCTCCTCCATAAGATGGGCTTTGGCATCTTTGTCAAGCTCACCAACATGATCTCATCTTTCAACTTGGTGAATTTGTGAGAAATCCGAATGATGACCTTTGTGATACTCTCTTAAGTATTTATGATCTTGTGTGTAGGAACATGGCTGGGGCGTTGCACAAGCTGAACGGTGGCGAGGAACTCATAGAGGCCATCGTGTGTCTAGAATACCATCTTTGTGACAAAATCAGTGTTCATGCGGACCTAGTGGTACCCCTAACGAAGGTCGAGATTGGTGAAGAAGCGGCCCCCCCCCCTTGAGTTTGTCGAGCAGCTTGTCTACAACCGGAATCGGGTAGGCGTCCTTGACAGTGATGGCGTTGAGCGTCCGGTAGTCAATGCAGAAGCACCATGAGCCATCCACTTTCTTGATGAGCAGCACTAGAGATGAGAATGCCGACGTGCTTGTTGGTATTTTTAATGAATGTTGATGAGTCTGCAAGCGCACGAATACCGCTATAGCACTTCACCTCTAGAGTCTTCCAAGGGTATCAAATTCACAAGGTACGTGTGTGCTAATCTTCTATTCTAGTCATCCATGGACACCAAGATAATTACGGGCTTTGGGTAGAGAGGATTCTAATTGGTAAAAGAGTCCTATTTAGAGTAAGTTTGACACTAAGTTGCTTGTATTGGGCATCCGGTTTTCCTCTGCATCCACAGTGCGATTCCGACCAAGAGCCTACTGTGTAGCCGAACGTCGAGGATTTCAAATGACAGATAGGGATGTCACCACCTACTGCCTACCTCTAGCAATCCGTGGACTACGCGATAAACAAAGGCAACCTATGGCCTAGCCACCACGTCTATGCTTTTGATTACTCCCTTAATCTCTACGTATGATGGGCCAAGACAAAGGTCTCTAATTAAATAGAGCACTGAGCGAGCAAAGCAACTAAGTACTAAAACTTACTTAAAAGGAAACTAATAATCAGAGAATAAACACGACGACTTACTAAATAAGGCATGCATCCATCGAGGTACAAGCGCGGAGAAGGGGTTGGACAAGCCCGAACCTCCTCTCCTGGACTCCTCCTCACTCTCTCCCTATTTTCTAAATGCTTTGGTAGCGTTGAGCCTTTTAGAAATGATGTACTATTCTATCTTGAAGTGTTAAGAGAGTGAGGCCCTTCCCTTCCTTTTATAGCACCTAAAGGCGGTTCTTGGAGTTGGGAACTTCCACCAAACACGCACAACCGACCTTGGGGAGGCATCACGAGACGACATGTGGAGGCGGTGCACCAGGGGACCCACCTATTCGGCCGAACAGGTGTGTTCTACCAAACAGGGGTTGTGGGCCCTTGGCCCCTCTCTGTTCTGGGTCCCTGGTAGGTGGCCCCTTGTCCCTTCTGACATCGTAAGGCGGTGGGTTACGTCGGTTTTCTCCTGTAAGTGGGCCAATGAATCCGTGTGCTTGGCTCTGATTGGCTGGATTTGTGTTTTCTCCATTGAAGATGTGGATTTTCCATTAATTTCGTGAAATAACTACCTGCAACATATATTTACCAACACTTGTGGAATTTGTTAGTAGTAAACTCCTACCACTATTGTTAGTAGTAAACTCCTACCACACTTAGCCTTTGCTCGTCCCTAAGTAAAGGATGAGGACTAAGGTGGACTTAAAATCTCGAAATGGTATGATGCTAGCATGCAAGTTATTCCAACCATACCCGTACCAGTGGATTTGAAGTTTGTACCATATTACCTTGGGTGATTGAAGAGTGGAATGGTGCAGACTTTGATCTCCTTGACTACTATACTCCTCGAATGATTCTCAAGTATTTGAAGTATTTGGGTGTTTGAAGAGATTTTCAAAATAAATGCAGGCTATACTCCTCGAATGATTCTCAAGTCACTCAAAATTTGTGTAAGTGGTTCCTCACCAAGACTTGTTGCTTTTGTCTCTTTCTATTCCTACCTATAATTTTGGCTTTTTGTGGAGCTCAGGGTAGGAGTTAAAGAAAGGAGCATACCTATGCTTCATATTTTACCAAATCAAAAACCCGATCCAAGGAGAAATCAAGTCATGAATCAAAAATCAAGTATGTGCAGACTTTATGGATTATATGGTGGAAATGAATGGATACTCCTTTATATGTGGATTCTCTCTTTCTTTGAACAATCTTGGACATGGCTATTTCTTTTTCTCTATTTTTTTTATCATGCTCTTGACTGGGAGCAAGAATTTCTTCTATTTTTGATAGCCATGCCTTCTAAAAATTCACATGAGAGAGAATCTGAAAGACCGAGAAGGCGACCAGAGGGGGGCGGGGTGAATGGGAGCCAATTAAAATTTTCCAAAAGAACTTGGCCTATGTCCCAATTACAACCCAAGCCAGCCTCTAAACCGATCACCAAGACTACACATACCAACTTGTGATGTGCCAACCCTAGGAATGATCAACTACAGCAGCAGAACACAGCGGAAACAAAAGGGAACTCAAAACACTCAAAACAATGCTAAACTGGACTACCATCGGCAGTGCCGATCACAACCATTGGCAGTGCCGGTTGGCACCATCGACAGTGCCGGTAAAGCCCATCGGCAATTCCGGTGAGGGATTCTCAGAAGCAGCAAACAGAGCGCATCGGCAGTGCCGGTCTGTCCATCGGTAGTGCTGATGCGGGGTTGGACTTGAGTCACTAGCAATGTCGCTCCGAGTTCAGACCTAGGCTACCGGCAGTGCCGGTCCAGCCATCGGCAGTGCCGATCAAGAGTTCTTCCTTGGGCACCGGCAGTGCCGGTTCAGCGATCGGCAGTGCTGATCGACACTTTCCAAAACCAAAAACTATGCTCAAAACTCGGTAAGAAAAATACCAAAACCTATCCAAACGAACTCCAAACATCACGAAACTTGGATAGAAGATGTCTTATGGTAGGACGTTTCTTCTCCAAGTGGAATCACACAAAAAGCTCAAAAATTCATCGAGAATTTGAGGATTTACCGAAAGCTCTAGGGTTTTAATGTTTTTGAGGAAATATATGAAATCAAAGGTGCTCTTGCATAAGATTTAATCAAGGATCCATAGAGGATTGTTTAGGCATGTCCTAGCATCAAGATCCCTCAAGAAATTCATACCAAAACCCACTCAAAAACGAGATCAAAAATCACCATGAAAATAGCTCCAAAAATAGAGAAAAAGAGAAATTCAGAATTTAGGGAGAGAGGAAGATCTTGAGCACGAAAATACTTCTCATATTATAGAAACATGCTTACAAGATCCATGGATACAAGGCTAGGAAGCCACCCTCTTCCTCCCACTATTTGAAAGAGAAAGAGATGTCTCTCATACACCCTCTCCTCTCCTCTATTACATGAAGACCTCTCCTAGCACTTTGAATGAACACCTAACACAAGGTGAATAGGAAGAGGCACCTCTCCCACCTGCCACACCTCTCCTTATATAGGCCTAGTGGTTGTTCTAAATACCATTCTATCCTTGACCTACATAACACTACCACCTACCACCAGGGGCAAACTTGTCCATCTTTCTCCTCGTCGCCCGAACGCCCTCGGGCCCTTCATGACTTTGCTTCCTCTTGAAGCAAGGTCCGTGATGGTGTCACGTGCACCACCAATCACCGCCATCGGTTTTGTGGCCCAAACCGGGCAACTGCCTTGCACGCTTCTCAAGGCATGACTTCTCGATCTTGACGCGTGTCACCTCGTCCTGTGATCCTCCTCGTCGGCTAGTCTCTCCCGCCTCCGGTCCATTAGAAGCCTCTACTTGCACCGACGCCCAATCACTTTTGACTTGGTCAACCCCGCCATCTTGATCACCACCATGGTTTTGAGGCTCAACCGTGAAACCGTCCGTGCTTCTTGTCTCTCCACGTGTACGGTGTGGATCACCCTTGACTTCACCCGGCCTCCTGATCGTCTGGCCCCAAGTCTCCTACTTGTGCCCGATCCTCTCGCCGTTGACCGCCAAGTTACATCCAGTGACCTACACATCATGAGACAAGGAAACACATTTCCCATCTCCTGCAAACTCTTCAACATCCTCACCAACTCTGGTTAGTCGAAATCATGACATGCACAAACTCATGCAATCCCGAGATTCCCGCATTTCAACTCAAATACAAATTCCACCAAAGTCAATTACTCATCACATATTGCAAACCATGGCACATATCCACATGGTTTCTGAATCTCCCTCTTGATGAGTATATTGACAACACCAAATGCACAAAGATTAGCGATTGAAATGCAAAGCTGAATAAGCACATCCAAATGGCCAAACCCAAAGAAAAGATGACAAGTAGGCCATCTAGCAAAATAGGAATCGCAAAACCAAGAGTTGGCAAAGAAAGCGACTAGAGACGCAAAGAGTATTAAAAGCGCAAGAAAATGTTCAAGGACATGATATGCTCCCTCTCAACTTGTGGTAGGTCTCATGTAATGCAAAATGGATCATTTTAAGTTTCTTCGCATTATTTGTGCATGACCCACAACTTTCTCCCCCTTTGGCAATGAACTCATCAAAGAAGCAAAAGAACAAACATGCAATGGAATGAAACTGCAAACCTAAGGAGTTTCAACAATTCTGCAAACAAGCATTTAACCTTGCTACTCATATCCATAGAGCCATGAAGTGTAAAAGAAATAGCTCACAAGCATACAAAGACCAAAAATAGATAGCAAGGCATAAGCACCAAGAGCTATACAAGCTAAGCAAAAAGATTGACTAGCTTAGATAGAATCAAAATTGCTTATCATGAGAAAAACTGCCACCACATGTGTAAGTACTCCCATCCAAGGCAAAACAAGTATCAAAAGAATCAAAAGAACCTAGCCAGTCTCCATCTCAACCAAGGCAACAAGCATTCGTAGCAAATGAGCTTTACAAACGCTCACATATGCAACAGAGACTCAATTGTTTATCCTCATGTGTCCTCTTATCCATGCGGAGGGTCGCACGACTGGTTATGGCAAACACCCCGAGGCCTCAAGTCATAGTGTTTGGATTTAGCATTTTAGAATTATTTTGATCAAAGCATTTTAGATTTTTCATGATTTATTCACATGACAAAAGAGCGTGCCTTTGCGGCAAAAGGAACACACGTTCCCACAATGTTCCATCATGAGCTAAACATTTACAAAGCCTTCCATTTCACAACAAGGTGCCAAAGCCAAGACATCCTCTAGACTAGCCTCAACACAAGTTTTGACAGGGATAAAAGCAATTATACACATGGTGAGCAAGACTTAACAAGATTAGTTCAGAAGGTTCACAAGAAGCTCAGTTTACCTTTAATATTAGCAAGTTGCTCAAAAGAATCTATAACAAGCCATCTAGAAAATCTAAGCATGAGAGATTACTATCACATCCACACAACTTAGCTCAAGCTCAATCATACCAAAGAGAAATGCAAGAAAGCATAAGAATCAAAGCTCATCTATCAATGCATATATTACATATGAGATGCAATGCATAAAAGGTAAGATACATATATACAAGAGAACACCAACTCCCCCTCAAATGATGCCATAAGGATGACAAACACCAAGCTCCCCGCCCCCCCCTGAAGAAAAGCAAATCTTGAAGCATCTAGGGGCTTGGTAAGGATATCAGCCAATTGGTTTTTGGTGTCGATGTATTTGACCTCAATATCTCCCTTCTCAACATTATCTCTCAGGAAGTGGAATCTCACATTTATGTGTTTGACCTTATCATGTAGGACTGGATTCTTGGCTAAGCATATGGCACTGGAGTTATCACACATGAGTGGAACACCCTTAAAGGTTAACCCATAGTCTCTCATGGTGGACACAATCCATAGGATTTGTGAGCAGCAGCTAGCAGCTGCAACATACTCGGCCTCTGTGGTAGATTGGGCTATACTCGACTGCTTACGAGAAGACCAACAGATCAAGAAAGTATCTAAGAAATGGCAAGTACCAGAAGTGCTCTTCCTATCAATTCTACATCCAGCAAAGTCCGTATTCGAATACCCAATGAGATCAAGAGATGAAGATGCAGAGTACGAAAGACCAAACTCAAGGGTGTATTTGAGATACCTGAAGATGCGCTTGACAGCCTTGCGATGAGTCACCCTTGGGAAAGCTTGAAAGCGAGCACAACGACACACTGCAAAGTGTATGTCGGGTCTTGTCGTCGTTAGGTACAAGAGGGTGCAATCATGCTCCTGTACTCCCTTTGGTCTACCGCTTCACATTCTTCGTCAGGGTCAAGTGCCGTTGTTGTGGACATTGGTGTTGACAACGGCTTCACATTGACTATGTCAAACTTCTTCAGTAGATCCTTCGTGTACTTGGCTTGATGTACGAAGGTGCCTTGTTTGCACTGCTTGATTTGAAGTCCAAGAAAGAAGGTGAGCTCGCCCATCATCGACATCTGAAATTCACTTTGCATAGCTTCCTGAAATCTGGACACAAGAGCATGAGAGGAACCTCCAAAGATGATATCATCCACGTAAATCTGAACCATTAGAAAGTCATTGTCATGCTTTAGAGTGAACAAGATTTTGTCAACACATCCCATGACATACCTGCGCTCTAGAAAGAAAGTTTTAAGCCTAGCATACCATGTCCTAGGTGCTTGCTTTAGCCTCTACAAAGCCTTCTGAAGCTTGTACACATGGTTTGGGTATTTGTGGTGCTCAAAGCCAGGTGGTTGTCTCACAGAAACCTCTTCCTCTATGAAACCATTTAGGAAAGCACTCTTGACATCCATTTGGTAGAGTCTAATGTCCTTAGAGGCAGCAAATGCAAGCAAGATCCTAATGGCTTTTATGTGAGCAACAAGAGCAAAGGTTTCCCCATAGTCTAAGCCCTCCACTTGACTAAAACCCTGGGCAACAAGCCTAGCCTTGTTTCTAACAACCTCACCATCTTCCCCATGCTTGTTTTTGAAAACCCACTTGGTTCCTATGACATTGACACCAACAGGAGGCTCTACTAGGGTCCACACTTTGTTTCTCTCAAAGTTTTCCAACTCCTCATGCATGGCATTAACCCAATGTTCATCAGATAATACGTGTCCAACATCCCTAGGTTCAAAGGTGGCAACAAAGAGAGAATTAGTAAAACAGGCGAGATGTGGAGCCCTTGACCTTGTTGTCCTCTCATAGAGATTACCGATCATCTATTGAGGTGGATGTTGACGTTGAATGTGGTGAGGGGCCTCTCTCGCAGAGTGTACCTCTCTCTCAACCATAGCTGGAGCTGGCTCAACAGCTGCTGAGGTCGATGTAGAAGCTTCTAGACCCTCTGCTGGAGTGGTGGAAGCAGCAGAAACAAGCTCGGATGTGGGATGGAAAGACTGATCATCATCATCATCATCCAAGCTCTGTAGGTCCTCTTCTACAAAGATACTCTCCTCCATCTCCCTGTTACCTGTAGTCTCAACCACATTGTTTGCACAAGAGTTTGATTCATCAAAGGTTACATCACAGGACTCTATGATGGTGTTAGTTTCCAAATTTAAAACTCTATAAGAATGGCCATGAAGGGTGTAGCCAAGAAAGATGCCATCGGAAGATCTTGACTCAAACTTATCAAGATTGCCACGCTTGAGAATGAAGCACTTGAAACCAAAAGCGCGTAAATAAGAAAAAAATGGCTTCCTCCTAAAGCATAGCTCATAGGAAGTCACATTAAGAATTGAGCACAAGAAAACCCGATTGGAAACATAGCAAGCAGTGCTAATGGCCTCAGCCCAGAACTGCCTCGGAGTCCTATGCTCATCAAGCATTGTCCGGACCATTTCCACCAAGGTTTTGTTCTTTCTTTCGACCACACCATTCTGCTGAGGGACACGAGGTGCTGAAAACTAATGCTCAATACCATGTTCAAGACAAAAAGCATCAAAGGAGGAGTTCTTAAACTCGGTGCCATTATCA
The DNA here is from genome assembly GCA_030378355.1 of Eleusine indica. Lineage (NCBI taxonomy): Eukaryota > Viridiplantae > Streptophyta > Magnoliopsida > Poales > Poaceae > Eleusine > Eleusine indica. The sequence continues at coordinate 32,747,302 of CM059498.1, read as the reverse complement.
CTACGAATTGCTCGTAATACACCAGGAAGTTCCTTGAACAACCTCAAAGCTAAGCTTCAAAAGTGATGAAACACTTCATCCTTTCTCTCAAGAAAGTAAGCCCAAGAGTAGCAAGAGTAGTCGTCAACAATCACAAGAACATGCCACTTCTCACCTGCCGAATGAACCCGAGAAGGACCAACAGTGTCCATATGAAGCAGCTCTACAGGGCATTCAGTCATCACCAAATTGATTGGTGGATGAGAAGCGACAATCATTTTCCCATGACGACGAGGAGCACAAACCAAATCCTTGTCAAATTTGAGCTTAGGCAATCCTCGGATCAAACCTAGGCCACTCAAGCAACAAAGCAAGTCAAAGCTCATGTGACCTAGTCTCCTATGCCATTTCCAGAGCTTAAAAGAAGATTGAGCAAACAAGCACTTGTGAGAACCAGGAGAACCAGCAAAATCAGCCTGAAAAACTTTCCCAATACTAGAAATCCCACAAACCAAAGAGCCATTCGAATCAAGAACACAAGAAGCATTTTTCTTAAAGCACACTTCCAAACCAACATCAAGCAACTGAGAGACAGAGAGGAGATTGTACTTGAGATGCTCAACCAAACCAACATCCTTGAGAGTGAATTTTTCATTTACCTTTACTATGCCTCTTGCCTTCACTCTCCCTCTCTTGTCATCTCCAAAGGTCACATACTCCCGGCGCTTCAAGGGAGTGAGGCTGGAGAACCACTTTGCATCTCCGGTCATGTGGCGCGAACTCCCGGAGTCCATCAACCATTTGTTCTCCAAGCCTCCACCTGCTCCCTACAAAGAGCGACAAGGAAAGATCGATGACTCAGTGCTGGGGTTAGAAAGAAAACTCTTGGGAAGCCAACACTGAATCCCCCAACATGCAGGGGTTATCACAGTTCTTTGCACATTACCAGTCGAACACGTGGGACGAGTACCATGATGGGGAAAGCGTGGCCTATCAAAGCGTCTCGACTCAAACCTATGGTTGTGAAGATAGAAATCATCTATGTGAATGCCAAATCCACATGAGTGACGCTCACCACGATGGGGAAAACATGGGGCCTCAAAGCGTTGCTGAGCAAAGCCTCTGTTTCGTGAATCAAAGCCATATGAGGAATGACCCTGTCCACGATAGGCACGAGAAAAAGAGCGAGGCTGAAAACCAACAAAATCATCATGATGTACATTCCTAGTTAACTCAGCTTGGATCCTCTCAATTCTCTTACGCCTATAATAGTACTCATCCAAGTGACCTTTACGACCACAGAACATGCAAATGTAGACACTCTCATGTTTAGGCTTAGCTTGCATAGTGGGTTTGGGTGTTGGCTTCTCAGCTTGCTTTGGGTTGAAGGAAGGATTCGGGTTAGGTGGGTAGTATGTGTCAGTGGGTTTGATGGACTGTTCCTCATCCTTGTAGCTAGAGCTAGGCACAAACTTACCCAGATTCTCACTCTCCTTGTCACACCTCTCAAATCTCAAGCCCAGGTTGTAGGTTGACCTACTGGCACTTTCTTTGACTCTTGCCAAGTCACTCTCAATCTTCTCCTCACTCACTAGGGTTCTTTGGAGACGAGACATGAGATAGTCATTTTCTTGGGTTACGATTTTGTTTTTCTCCCTAGTGATTGCAAGCTTATCCTTAAGAGAGCCACACAATACACATAGTGGTGGGATAACTTTTGAGCGAGTATCATCTAGCAGCTGGGACTCGAGCTCTTTGACTTTGAGGTTTTGAGCTTCCAACTCATTAGTGAGCTTGGGGCACTTTTGACATGCACCCAAAAGAGTTGGTTTAGCTTTGAATTCATCAAGCTCTTTAAGGGCACTCTCAAGCTGACTGGCAACTTGAGCATGCACACTTTCCCTCTATGCAAGATCATTCATCACAACTTGACAAGACTCACACTCAACAACAATGTCATCTTTTGCAAGCTTAGACCTAAGCGAAATGATTTCATACTCAGCACTCTCCAACTTAGACTTAAGCTCTCTGCTCCCACGTACAGCGCTGCAAAGCTTATCATTTTGCATGAACAAAACATCGCGCAAATGATCAAGTTCAGAAGAGAGCTCATCAAGAGTGGGAGGTACCTCGCTTGTGTCGGAGTCGGAGCCAGAGTCGGTTTCGTGGTCGTTCTTTGCCTTGAAGCAAATCCCGGTGAAGTCTTCCTTCCTCTTGACTCGTGGCTTTTCAGCCTCCTCCTTCGAGCTTATAAGGCCTTCGCTTAATATGAGGTCGACGTCGCTCAAGGCGGCAACGCAGGCGCGTGCAATGGCCTTGGAGAACTTCTTGGAGTTCTTGCCTTTCTTGTAGAAGCGGTTCTTCTTCTGCTTGAAATCTTCAGTGTTGTTGTCGTGGTACCCAGACTTCTTCTTCTTCTTGAGGCAGTTAGCGATGAAGTGTCCAGGGCCACCACACTTGAAGCAGGTTCTTGAACCACTTCCTCTTCTCTCCTTCCGGTTGTTGTAGAACTTCCTGAACTTCCTCGTGAGCAAGGAAAGCTCCTCGTTAGGAATGCACTCCATCTGTTCATCGGAAGCTGCAACAAGAGAAGACAAAGCAAACTCCAAAGAAGACTTGTCCAATGAGGGGTTAGTTCCATACGAAGCACCACTGTGACTACCCTTTTGAGAGCTAGAAAGCAAAGCCATGCTAGAAGCAGGATAGCAAGATTAGGACGAGACTTCCTAGACAGTTCATGAGATTTTAGCTTGCTATATAGCTGCTCATAGTCCAGGGTATTGAAATCAGCAGTTTCTTCTAGTGCAGCAATCTTAACCCTCCAAGCATTTTCATCAAGCGAGTACAGTAATTGCTTAGCTCTATCATTATCACTGTACACAAGGTTATCACAAGCCCGCAAGTTGCACACAATGGCCTCAAACCTACGAAAGGTGTCATCTAGTGACTCGCCAGGTTTTTGTGCAAAGGTTTGGTACTGTCTATTGTAAGAATCCTTACGCATAGACTTGACTTGATTGGTACCCTCATGGTACGTGCAAAGCTTTGCCCAAATGGCATGTGCAGTATCAAGATGAGCAACACGGTCATGTTCATTCCTACCTAGAGCAGAAAGCAGGATAATGACAGCTTTGAAGTTGTTTTCATACCTGGTTAACTCACCTACTGGCACGGTGTTGAGGTCGTTCGGTATGGCGCAGTCCTGCTCCACGATCTCCCAAATTGCACGTCCTTGGCTCAAGAGATAAGCCTTGGTCCATGGCTTCCAGTAGGGAAATTCCTCTCCATCGAACATCCAAAGCTTGAACGTACACTTCTCCATGTCGCCTTCGGATCACAAAGCCGGTTAAGGTCAACTAGTGATCAAACCGGCTGTGATACCAATTGAAGGACAGAGAAGGCAACCAGAGGGGGGGGGGTGAATGGGAGCCAATTAAAATTCTCCAAGAGAACTTGGCCTCTGTCCCGATTACAACCTGAGCCAGCCTCTAAACCGATCACCATGGCTACACACACCAATTTGTGATGTGCCAACTCTAGGAATGATCAACTACAACAGCGGAACAGAGCGGAAACAAAAGGGAAATCAAAACAATGCGAAACTGGACTACCATCAGCAGTGCCGATCACAACCATCGGCAGTGCCAGTTGGCACCATCGGCAGTGCCAGTAAGCCCATCGGCAGTGCCGGTGAGGGATTCTCAGAAGCAGATAAAAGAGCGCATCGGTAGTGCCAGTCTGGCCATCGGCAGTGCCGATGCGGGGTTGGACTTGAGTCACTGGCAGTGTAGCTCCGAGTTCAGATCTAGGCTACCGGCAGTGCTGGTCTAGATATCGACAGTGCCGATCGGGGGTTCTTCCTCAGGCATCGGCAGTGCTGGTTCAGCGATCGACAGTGCCGATCGACAGTTTCCAAAACCAAAAACTATGCTCAAAACTCGGTAAGAAAAATACCAAAACCTATCCAAATGAACTCCAAAAATCATGAAACTTGGATAGAAGATGTTTCATGGTAGGACGTTCCTTCTCCAAGTGGAATCACACAAAAAGCTCAAAAATTCATCGTGAATTTGAGGATTTACCAAAATCTCTAGGGTTTGAATGGTCTTGAGGAAATCTACAAAATCAAAGGTGCTTTTGCATAAGATTCAATCAAGGATCCATAGAGGATTGTTTAGGCATGTCCTAGCATCAAGATCCCTCAAGAATTTTGTACCAAAACCCACTCAAAAACGAGATCGAAAATCACCACGAAAATAGCTCCATAAATAGAGAAAAGAGAAATTCGGGATTTAGGGAGAGAGGAAGATCTTGAGCATGAAAATACTTCTCATATTATAGAAACATGCTTACAAGATCCATGGATACAAGGCTAGAAAGCCACCCTCTTCCTCCCACTATTTAGAAGAGAAAGAGATGTCTCTCATACACCCTCTCCTCTCCTCTATTACATGAAGACCTCTCCTAGCACTTTGAATGAACACCTAACATAAGGCTAATGGGAAGAGGCACCTCTCCTACCAGCCACACCTCTCCTTATATAGGCCTATGGGTTGTCCTAAAGACCATTCTACCCTTGACCTACATAACACTTCCACGGTAACCAGGGGCAAACTTGTCCATCTTTCTCCTCGTCGTCCGAACACCCTCGGGCCCTTCACGACTTTGCTTCCTCTCAAAGCAAGCTCCGTGATGGTGCCATGTGCACCACCAATCACCGCCACCGGTTTTGAGGTCCAAACCGGGAAACCGCCTTGCACGCTTCTCAAGGTGAGACTTCTCAATCTTGACGCGTGTCACCTCGTCCTGTGATCCTCCTCGTCGGCAAGTCTCTCCCACCTCCGGTCCATTGGAAGCCTCTAGTTGCACCGATGCCCGATCATCTTTGACTTGGTCAACCCTGCCGTCTTGATCGCCACCCACGGTTTTGAGGCTCAACCGCGAAACCATCCGTGCTTCTTGCCTCTCCACGTGTATGGTGTGGATCACCTTAACTTCACCCGGCCTCCTGATTGTCAGGCCCCAAGTCTCCTACTTGTGCCTGATCCTCTCGCCGTTGACCACTAAGTTGCCTCCAGTGACCTACACATCATGAGACAGGCAAACACATTTCCCATCTCCTGCAAACTCTCCAACATACTCACCAACTCTAGTTAGTGAAAACCATGACATGCACAAACTCATGCAATTCCCAGATTCCCGCATTTCAACTCAAACACAAATTCCGCCAAAGTCAATTACTCATCACATATTACAAACCATGACACATATCCACATGGTTTCTCAGAATCATAGTCAAGAATTTCATGGAGTATTTTTCTTGAATGGAATGATGATGATGATGCTAACTTCTAGGGTAGAAGTTTAGCAATAGTGGTGTGCACAATACTTTGATTAATCTAAACTAATTAATCTAAACTAATAAAGAAGGAGTTCCTACAACCTATGTTTCACCAACGATATGCTAAAACCCACCAATCTGGACTCTTGGATCTAGATGGGACCAAACCAATGAAAACCTTGGATTAAAACCTGGCCCTACTAAATGTTTACATGTTACACCTCATACACCAAACTTGTACTACGAAATCACTCAAGGGATACCCAATTTTAAGACTCTTTACACCAAACGCGTTTGTGAATGGCACATTGGTTTCCCTAAACTCCGCATACACATTCCATATAAACATAAACCTTACTTAACATCCCATAATTCAAATTTATTTTCCATAACTTCCAATAACATTGCCCATTTAAAAATGCGCCTTCCATCTTTATTATTATTTCCAATAACAACGCATGATTCAAATTGCACCTTCCATATTTATTAGTTTATATGCACATGTGTTTTCCTTCAACCGCTCCAGGACACCATTATTGTGCAGCGTCGTTGCTCCAACTCATCCCGAGTTTGTTCTTGAGCTGCCTTGTGGTCTAACGGGTCGTCGTCATTTGTAGGGTTTCTTGCCCATGCGCGCATACTTCTCGTCTTGCTCTGCGACGGTAACCTCGTTGCGCCCCTAATAGCCGCCGATCTCCATCATCTCCCGACGATGTGAGCATATGTTTTTCCGGTAATTTTACTTCACCTGCACCTTGCTTAACACAAATCCACAACCTCATTTCGACTCCTCTATTGCTGCATCATTCCATCGACTGCCCTTTTGCCGCCCATCGCTCCGGATTCCCCGTCGTCTTCTCTCTTGCCGCATTGGACTGGACCTTCGTCCGTCATCGAGACCTGACACATGGGAGCAGCCGCATGCTGGATGCCCCTCATCTGGCCTCCAGATCAAGCACCAAGTGCACTCTCTGGTCAAGATCCACAACTGCTACGCTGACAAGGATTGTTGTGCATCTCACGATGAAGTGAGGATTTTCTTCTAAATCATTTCACCTTTTGTTTGTTTAGGTTTTTAGCATATCCATTGTTGGTTCTTTGTTGAGTCTGATGCAACGGACCTTCAATTAATTTCAGGTTTTGTATTGAATTACAGTCATTGAAGACCATCAAGACCAAGGAGACTGATAACCATCTATCCTGGGCATTCTTGTTGCCGGCTTGCCGCCAACAAACCTGATGAAGAGCATGATGTTATGCTCAACTCTTTCAACGACACCAAGATGACCAGTGTCCTCTACGTGTTTGCCAGCGTAACGTGTTGTCATGTCTTATTTGACCATGTTGCATCGCATCGTTGTCTGACAGATAAGCTTTCTAGGTTTGTCTGGTCCACATGCTCATGACTTGTTTGCTGAAATATCTCATACAATTTTTTTCTTTCCATAATCTTGTTATTTAATGGATTTCATGATTTGATTGTGGCATGGTTTCTATTTGGGAAAAGTTGAAATTTTGTAGAGGATTCCCTCGACGTGAAAATATAACTTGGACTCAAGTGCATGAGACAATATTTAGACTATTTACAGTTGTACATTAAACATGAATTATCCAAGTTAACGGTTTCATTTATTTTGTTAAGCGTAGTGACTAGGAATAGAAGCAAGCACATTTATTTTTTCTTTATGAATAGCCAAAATTGAGTGGGGATAAATTAAATTGTTGATGGCTAAAGCTCGTTTTGTTTAAAAAATGATGTAAAGTAATTTTCTAGTACTGTCTTGATGGAATAGAGATATAGTATATTTTTCTGTCATATTATCAATGATGATAGGATCTTGTTCCATTGTTCGTGAAAAAAAAACATAATGAAAACATGAAGGATCTTGTTCCATTGTTCTGTCATATTATCAATGATGATAGGATCAAGTCAAGTGAACTCCTAATTTGAACATTGACATTTTGTTAAGGTATTTTCTTCTCTTTCATTTGAGATGTCTAAAGAATTTAGGTTTTGATTTTGAATTATTTTTAAATAGTTATATGCCAAGTCACATTTAATTGTACTCCCTTTTGCAGAATGGAATAGTACATGAAATATTTATATGCATGTTCATTGCTTCTAATAATTGGGCTCACAGTTGTCAGCGTGCTTCCACCACTCTGTTGGGTGGTCCTTTTGTCCTTCAAGAATTGCTCCCCTTGTAGGAAGGTGGAGGGTGACAATAGAGCGGCATAGTGGTGATATTGTTTGTCGACAATGGATGGTTTGGTCTTCAACTTGTGCTCAAGGTTAAGGCTTGTTTTGTGTGTTCGAGGATTGTATTTAGGTGGGGAGATCTCCTACCCCCCCCCCCACCCACCACATTGGCCGTCAATAAACAAAACTCTTGTAGTGATAAAAGGTGTTGAGTGTGAAGATATGCTTACTGAAGAAATATTCAGTTACAGCCTTACATTTTCCAATATATTTATGATTTAACACCCATGCATTTATTACAACATCGCTTCTCATTTAATAACTACAAAGTAATAGCTTCAGTGTAGCACCTTTTGCATTACTTGCAAGTATAACATCCTTATCCGATGCTTACAAAAGAGTGGTGTCAATGTGGTTCTGTTTATTTGTACATTGAGCTGAATCTATATCATTTCCACCTATATTTAGAAAGTCAATTTCGGCTAGATATTCTTTTAGTGCGACTAGGCAGGCCAGGACCATTGCGGCACTGCCTCCACTGCCACTCTCACTTCACACCTCAGGTCGCGATGGCGTCATATTATGCTGGAGTATTGGAGGCCAAAAGGCACTAGTTCAGTCAAGGACCATGGCAGCTATAGTGAGCAAATACCATGCAACCCACTTGCTCAGGTTGTGATACATTTGATCTGAGATGAGAACTTGTCCTTCCAATGGAACCTGTATTGGTGTGATATTACAATGACATTTATCTATGAACTATGATTCTATAAAATTTGTAGTATTCTTCACTTCCTAAGACATAGCTTAGTACTGGTTTGTGAATTGTTACATCAGTTCATCACCAATAAAGAATTCCTTGGATGTCAGATAAAAAATAACCACCATTGGGAAAGAAAAGAGTAACTCCCATGTACAAACTTCACCATTTTGTTTGTGTTAGAAGTTTAGAACATGTGTCTCACTATCTGAAATCCATACTTCATTTGTTAAGAAAGTAATTTGATGTTTGAAAAATTATTAGCTCTATTGCTAGAAACACAGTTGCTAAGTAGTAATGTTTCCTGAATTTTTCTCCCTCACATGTGAGAATAAAAACTTGATTGCATGTCAGAGTTTATTTTAAATCTCATAGTGCACACAATACTCTATTCTATTCTACACATGATTATCTTTTTTCTTTGTGCTATTAGTTGGCATTTATCTTTTACTGATTCACCATTGACACCGACATCACATGTGAATCTTCTTTTAGGAGGGAGAATAGACTTCATATCGAAGATATCTGATAATTGCTCTAATACATTCTTGACACAATAAGGTTAATAGTTTCCATACTCAGAGTTAAGAATGATCCTGTCATAAGGTTAGGAAGCAGAATCTGGATGATCTCCTCATGCTTCCTATGGAGGTATAGGAAGGGTTGTAAAGACCTGACATGGATGAGATTGTCACTTCTGGTCATATAGAAATGCTTGTTCAAATTTGGTGTTAAAGTTTGATATACCAAATTACCAATTTGAACATTTGACTTGATATGATAATAAGCTGTATTAAAATATGAAAAACCAATGGTTAGTGATTCATAATCGTTAAACTATTGATTCCTCCCACTTAACTTTCATAGCACTCTACGACAAACTTCTCAGACTGTTGCTGTTGAATAAGAAAAAACATTAATGATATCAACTTATCATATTTTAGTTTTTTTTTCTAAGGTGTGAAATGATAATGTGCGGGGAGATTGGGGATATCAACTAAGTTCAGGTTTTAAGTACATTTTGTCAATCCAAAATTATGGAATGTTCTTTCTTACGCATGTTAGAAGTGGAAATGTAGTGTGTAGAAGCTTGAAGAGAGGGAGGCTTTGTTACCTATGTCTAGACTAAATAAATAGGAGTCTTTTTTCACTCTATGATGCTATAGTGACTTGTGTCTATGAAAACTCACAGGAGAATATATATTTCCCTTGAGATGTAGTGTTGTTACAATTTAATGCACTTTCTGATAAAAAATAATGTGTGTCCCTTTACATTTTACTTCATTCCATATTTTATCTTTTTTCTTGCCATTTTACACATGTTCCATTAGTCATACAAGTTTATAATCAGATTTCTTTTTTCCTCTAACAAGGAAACACTACCATATTTTTAGGTCATACAAACGTGTTTTAGCCGAAATACATTAGTAGAAGCCTCTATTACGATAGATATTGACTCAAAACTATACAAGGTCTAGAAAGGACAAAATCTAGGAAGAGAACATTGGAAACTTGAGATTTATTTTTTTCACGACCACATCTCTCCTCCTTGTCATACCCTTCTCTCTCTCTATCATGAAATCTGATACCTATCCTGAGCTTGTTTTGAGTTGAAAAGAAGTCAAACCGGCTTAAAACATTCAATAGACCTTGACATGTACCATGTGCATTTTTTAATTGAAAGGAAGTCAAATAGTCTTCTAACATTCAATGGACCCCCCCCCCCCCACCTCTCAAAATTTTTGAAGTGTGTTCCGCTTTTGAGAACGACGATCAATTTATGTATTTATGGACTCTTGATTGAATAATATATGTCAGTTTCTATAAAGTATGTTCTACTTTGAAAACATGTTTATTTGTTTATCGATTCATCACTGATATTATTTTTACTCTCAGTGATGAGGACATCACACCTGTGGATACACACAACACTCCTCCAACTAAGATGAAAGTTCATGTGCATCACCTAAATTTACAGGTGAGATCGTTTCTAATGTTTTTATTATGTGGTTTTAAGAATAGATTGCTACCTAATGAATTAATTATTGTTAGAAACCATGAAGATGATGATGAGATAGCTGGAGAGGTGATTGGAGGCATGATGGGCCAGCAAGGACGTCCAAGCCAAAGTGGAGGTCCAATCAAAACCGACCTCGAGTCTATTTCAGGGCCTAGGACCAGTCTGCACTAAAATGGTCACCCAGGACACGTACAGACTCAGATTTGAACGTTCTACATATGCCTGGATAGATAACGAAAACACCTTTCCAATTCAACCAGTCCCATGTAAAAATTGATCCCGAGCCATTGGCAATCGCAGAAACAAATCGACGTCCAGAATCTGTCCTGGTGTTGCGACACCGTAATCGGTCTTTGGGCCATGTATCGAGTTGAGCCCACTTAGGGCTGCGTTCAGGGGGTGCTGCATGATCCTAGGGTCCTCATATACAGCCGACGCCTCTTTATTAGGGTTCAAGTTTTGCTTAGATTATTCTGTTCATAACAGTTTTCCCGTCACTTCGGTTTGTGAGACCCCAACTTCGTGAGATTCATAATACATCTGCAATTGTGTTGCATTCTTTTTTGTTCTTGCTTGTGTTATTGATTCGTAGGCAGGGATTAACCTTCTCGGTGAGGTAAATTGTTCTTGGACGGTTGATAATCAGAGGATACGTTTTGCTGTGATTGCAGGATTCTGAACGTGTTGTTTAGAAGCCGGATCGATTTGTATTTCGCCTCTGCCCAAATCAAGATTATCAGAACTTTTCCGAAGATCGGGAACCCTTGTTCTCATCAAGTGGTAATTAGAGCTTCAGGTATACCGTTAGTTTCACCTTTATCCTCGTTTATTTGTTCTATCCTATAGTCCAAAAAATTGTCCCACAAAAATATCGGTTTGTCGTGTTTCCGCTGTCCTATAGCCCATTGTGACTTGCAAATTTTTATTTCAGATTGCTTCTCTGAATTTTAGTCCCTACAAAGCCATTGTGTTGCTGGTCTAGTGCTTATTCTTTGGTCTTGTTTGAATCATGCATGTCCTTGTGATGGACAATTAAGAGAAAAAAAATTAGTGTTGCACACATTGACATAATATTTCTTTAACATCTAGCCTTGTATTTTCGTGTGCAAAAGAAAATTAGAGTGTTCTGCTACTGCCTCATTTTGAACAAAAGCCTACCAATAAGTGCTTGATCTTGTTATAGAAGTTTATTTTAGTTGTGCTGTTACAAAAATCCTTTTGCTGCACTTGTAGTAAGAAAAGATATTCAGGTGTTCCTTTAAGTTGTAAAACTTGTAATACCTTGCTGTAGTTCTAATTTGTAAGAAAAGAAAAGAAAAAAAAGGAAAAAGTGCACAAGAGAAAAAGGCACAAAAAAAGAAGGAAAAGATAACAATTCAGAATTGCTTGCAGCCATTATGTCCTTTGTTGAGTCATTTGCTTGCTTGCTTGAACTAGGTCTGCGACAAGTTTAGGCCGGTGACATAGACTAGCTTGGGACTATTATTCAGTTTTTGCAACTTCTGAATTGAAATTTTGATAATCCTTGCTACCTAATATTGCCTATCCAAGCTCCATATATTTCCTTCTAAACAAGCACAATTTTTTTGACTCTCCCAATTGTCAACTCACACTCTCCAAGGTATCCTTTGGTTGCTGTAATTAAGAACTTTGTAAGAGCTTGGTACGATGCTTCCATTTGCTTGTTGAGAGTTTCCACCGTGATTACATAGTAGTGATAGGAAAATATACTCTTGTGTGTTTTCTTGTTTGCTACTAACAATGATAGGTTACAATACCCATGGTAATGAGTCGATGACATCTCATAGTGATAAGAGTGTTGTAGCATAGCAAGTGCTCAATTCTCAAATGGAGAAGGTAGAGCAAAATCAATGGAACAATTTATTCCAGACTCACTTTGTTGTCAAGGATGGATGTTGTCGTGTTATCATTGATGGAGAGAGTAGCCGCAACATCGCAAGTTTGGAATTAGTTGAGAAGCTTGGATTGACAACACAACCACACCCATGTCCATACTACATCCAATGGGTAAATTCTTTTAGTAAGATAAAGGTAGATAAAGTTGCACGCATTGAATTTTTTATTGGTTCTTATAAGGATAGTGCAAAATTTGATATAGTACCTATGCAAGCATGTCATTTGTTATTGAGTAAACCTTGGATTATTACAAATAATGCTTCGTGCAATACCATTACAAATAGCTACTCATTTAAATACAATGGTAGAAGAGTTAATCTTAGACCTATGACCGCTGCTGAAATTTTAGAAGAGGATCAACAAAGGCTTGAGAGGAGAAAGAATGAACCATATAGGAAAGAATGGACTATTTTGAATGTTGCAACACTTACATCAAAATTTGAATTACTAGAAGATGAACATATTTCCTTGCCTCTTGTTGCAGCTAATACATTTCAGGTTCTACACAAAGAAGAGGATAGTGAGAAAGATGAAGAACATGTTGTTGCTTCAGGTAAGAGCTTTCTTGATGTGATGAATTGTTCCAACAATCTTGTTATATTGGAACCTTGTCTTGATTTGCCTTTGCCACAAGTTGATTTATCTACTGATCCTTGTGATAAAGAGGAGTTGCGTGCCACTGCTTCACTTATAGTTTGCCATGACAAATGAATGAGCTTGATGTTTTTGCTTATGATTCACCCACTATTGCTGAAATGAAACATTTGATTTTAATTACATGTGAAAAGGATGAGTAGAAATTATTGTCTTCTCTAAATATTTTGGGTTATATTGAATTTGATGTTCTTTGTGATCAAATTACCGTGGAAAAGCAAATCTTTTCTCAAACTGAGTTGCCTTTATTGATAAGAAACATTTGTTATGCTATTGGCAACTATGATTATAGAGGTGTGTTTATGGTACATAGAGTTTATGTTTGTTCAAATTTGAAGCATCCACTTGGTTTGCAACTAAATGACCAACTAGAAAACTTTAAAAACAACTACCATGTCATGTCAAGTTTTTCTAGTGTTTTTAAGATCACACATTTTCCATCCTGTCATAAGAGTGAGAATGACGTTCATATTGTTGAGCAAGTTTTCAAAGAGGTCATTAGTTTGAATGGCATGCCTTCTATTGTAGTTTCACATTGTGATGATAATTTTCATAACACATATAAACATGAGGTGCATCCCAAGTTTGGGAATAATTCTATATTTCATATTTCAGATTTGAGATCACTATTGGGAGAAAGAGATGGGATCGAGTCGAGGACGACTCTAATTCAAAAGGGGGAGAATGATGAGGACATCAGACATATGAATACACACAACACTCCTCCAACTAAGATGAAAGTTCATGTGTATCACCTGAATTTATAGGTAAGATCGTTTCTAATGTTTTTATTATGTGATTTTGAGAATAGATTGCTACCTAATGAATTAATTGTTGTTAGAAACCATGGAGATGATGATGAGATAGCTGGGGAGATGATTGGAGGCGTGATGGGCCAGAAAGGACGTACAAGCCAAGATGAAGGTCCAATCAAAACCGACTTTCATCTTAGTTGGAGGAGTGTTGTGTGTATCCATAGGTGTGATATCCTCATCACTCAGGAATCATATATTGCAAATACACATCTTTTAATAAACATATTAAAAATTAAAGAAATGTGATGTCAACTATTAGAAACCATAAAAAACAAATCATTAAAAGCATATGCCTTTATTGGAGATAGACATTCATGTTTTTTAAGAATTTTGTTATATCATCTTCTCTCAATGTTTTTGTCGTAATAATTCATTTCATATTATTTTAATAATATATTAGTTTAAACAATATATTATATCATCTTTGAATGTTATAAATTAAATAATGTATTACATTAATTTTCAATGTAATGTGTAACTGAATCATATAATGATGTACACTATTAAAATTGTTTTCCTTGCCATGATATCAGGTACAGAAATATTCACACGTGAGTGCCGCATGGGCATTGTAACTAGTAACTCATAACAAGCAACTCACTAGGGTCAATAGTTTGACAAGGTTGAATAAAGTCATAAGTAGCCAATGCACAATATATTCAATAAGGCTTATCATTTGGCTCTGGTGGGATTGCACTTTTTTATCATTGAGGAGTAAACACTGAGGTTAAATTTTCAAAATAAACCCCGACTACTTTATGCAAAAAGAAGGCAAGAATCTCATTATCAAACCATATCTCACTAGTCAATGACTTAGATGACATGGGGTCCCTATAATTTTTTTTCCACTAGCATTGGTATAAAGACTAGGAATAAAGAGCATGCATGCCTGATGAGGACATCACCCTTATGGATACACCCAGCACTCTGCCAACCAAAATACAAGTTCATGCGCGACAACTGAATTTACGGGTGAGCTTGTTCCTAATGATTCCTTTATGTGATTTTGAGAATAGATTGCTACCTAATGAATTAATTATTGTTAGAAACCATGGAGATGATCATGAGATAGCTGGGGAGGTGATTGGATACGTGATGGGCCAGCAAGGACGTCCAAGCCAAGGTGGAGGCCCAATCAAAACCGACTTCGAGTCTGTTTCGGAGCCCAGGACCAATCTGCACTAAAACGGATGCCCAAGACGCATACGGACTCGGATTTGAACGTTCTATATATGCCTGGAAAGATAACGAAAAGCCCTTTCCAACCCAACTGGTCCCATGTCAAAATTCGTCCTGAGCCGTCGGCAATCGCCAAAACAATTCGACTTCCAGAATCTGTCCTGGTGCTGCGACACCGTAATCGGTCTTTGGGCCATGTATGGAGTTGAGCCCACTTAGGGCTGCGTCCAGGGGGTCTTGCATGACCTTAGGGTCCTCATATACAGCCACCGTCTCTTCATTAGGGTTTAGGGTTTTGCTTAGATCAATTCTGTTCATAAACAGTTTCGCCGTTCATCGGTTTGTGAGACCCCAACTTCGAGAGTTTAATCATACATCTGCAATTGTGTTGCATTCTTCGTTGTTCTTGCTTGTGTTCTTGATTCGCAGGCAGGGATTAGCCTTCTCGGCAAGGTCAATCGTCTTTTGGACGGTTGATAACCAGAGGAGACGTCGTGCTGCGATTGCGGGGTTTAGAACGTGCTGTTCTGAAGCCGGATCGATTTGTGTGTTGCCTCCGACCAAATCAACTTACCAAGAACCTTTCGGAAGATCGGGAACCCTTGTCCACATCAAGTGGTAATCAGAGCTTCAGGTACACCGTTAGGTTCGCCCTTATCCTCGTTATTTTGTTCAATCCTAGAGTCCATAAAACTGCCCTAGAAAAATATTTGTTCGTCGTGTTTCCGCTGTCCTACACCCCCCTTGTGCCTTGCAATTTTTAGTTTAGTTTGTTTCTCTGAATTTTAGTCCCTATAAAGTCATTGTGTTGCTGGTCTAGTGCTTGTTCTTTGGTCTTGTTTGAGTCGTGCATATCCTTGTCATAGACAAACAAGAGAAAAAAATCAGTGTTGCACATGTTGAGATAATAGTATTGCTGGAATTGTGTGCACTAAATATTTCTTTAACATCTAGCCTTCTACTTTCGTGTGCAAAAGAAAATTAGAGTGCTCTGCTGCTGTCTCATTATGATCAAAAGCCAACCAATTAGTGCTTGATCTTGTTATAGAAGTTTGTTTTAGTTGTGCTATTACAAGAATCCTTTTGCTGCACTTGTAGTGAGAAAAAAAAATATTCTTGGGTTTCATTGGTTATAAAACTTGTAATACCTTGCTGCAGTTCTGATTCTCAAGAAAAGAAAAGAAAAAGGCAAAAGTGCACAAGAGAAAAAGCCGCACAAAAAAAAAGGAAGTAGAAAAAAGAAAAGATACAAATTCAGAATTGCTTGCATTCTTTGTGTCCTTTGTTGAGTCATTTGCTTGGTTGCTTGAACTAGGTCCGAGACAAGTTTAGGCCGGTGACATAGACTAGCTTGGGACTATTATTCAGTTTTACAATTTCTGAACTGAAATTTTGCTAATCCTTGCTACTATAAATTGCCTACCTAGCTCCATATATATCCTTCTGAATAGGCACAGAACTTTGGACCCTCGCAATCGTCGGATCACACTCTCCAAGGTATCCTCTGTTTTGCTACTAAGAATCTTGTAAGAACTCAGTTAGGTGCTGTCATTTGCTTGTTGAGAGTTTTCACCGTGATCAAACAGTGGTGATAGGAAAATATACTCTTGTGTGTTTTCTTGTTTTCTATTAACAATGACAGTTTACAACACCGATGGTGATGAGTCGATGGTGTCAAATGAGGTTGATACAAGTGTTGTAGCACAACGAGTGTTTAGTTCTCAAATGAAGAAGGTAGAGCAAAATCAAATGAACAACTTGTTTCAGACTCACTTTGTTGTGAAGGATCGACGTTGTCGTGTCATCATTGATGGAGAGAGTAGCAACAACATCGCAAGCTTGGAATTGGTCGAGAAGCTCGGCTTGACCACACAGCCACACCCGTGTCCATATTACATCCAATGGGTAAATTCTTGTGGTAAGATAAAGGTAGATAAAATTACACGCATTGAATTTTTTATTGGTTCTTATAAGGATTGTGCAGATTTTGATATAGTGCCTATGCAAGCGTGTCATTTGTTATTGAGTAAGCCTTAGATTTCTACAAATAATGCTTTGCACAATACCATTGCTAATACCTATTCATTTAAATACAATGGTAGAAGAGTTACTCTTAAACCTATGTCTGCTGCTGAAATTTTAGAAGAGGATCAACAAAGACTTGAGAGAAGAAAGAATGAACCATTTAGGAAAGAATGGACTACTTCAAATATTGCAACACTTACATCAAAATCTGAATTAGATGATGAACATATTTCCTTGCCTCTTGTTGCAACTAATACATTTCAGGTTCTACACAAAGAAGAGGATAGTGTGAAAGATGAAGAACATGTTGTTGTTTCAGGTAAGAGCTTTCTTGATGTGATGAATTGTTCCAACAATCTTGTTGTATTGGAACCTTGTCTTGATTTGCCTTTGCCACAAGTTGATTTATCTACTGATCCTTGTGATAAAGCGGAGTTGTGTGCTACTGCTTCACTTATACCTTTGCCACAACAAATGAACAAGATTGATGTTTTTGCTTATGATTCACCTACTAGTGCTGAAATAAAACATTTGATTTTAATAACATATGAAAAGAATGAGCAGAAATTATTGTCTTCTCTAAATACTTTGGGTTATATTGAATTTGATGTTCTTTGTGATCTAAATACCGTGGAGAAGCAAATCTTTTCTCAAACTGAATTGCCTTTACTAACAAGAAACAAATTTTATGCTATAGGAAACTATGATCATAGAGGTGTATTTATGGTGCATAAAGTTTATATTTGCTCAAACATGAATACTCCTTGTGTTGTACAACCAAATGATGAACTAGAAAACTGCAATAACAATTACCATGTCATGTCATGTTTTTCTAGTGTTTTTAAGATCACACATTTTCCATCTTGTCATAAGAGTGAGAATGACGTTCATATTGCTGAGCAAGTTTTCAAAGAGGTCATTAATTTGCATGCCATGCCTTCTATTATGGTTTCATATTGTGCTGATAATTTTCATAACACATATAAACGCGAGGTGCATTCCAATTTTGGGAATAGTTCTATATTTTATATTTCAGATTTGAGACCACTATTGAGAGAAAGAGATGGGATCGAGTCGAGGACGACTCTAATTCAAAAGGGGGAGAACGATGAGGACATCACCCTTATGGATACACCCAGCACTCCGCCAACCAAAATACAAGTTCATGCGCGACAACTGAATTTACGGGTGAGCTTGTTCCTAATGATTCCTTTATGTGATTTTGAGAATAGATTGCTACCTAATGAATTAATTATTGTTAGAAACCATGGAGATGATCATGAGATAGCTGGGGAGGTGATTGGATACGTGATGGGCCAGCAAGGACGTCCAAGCCAAGGTGGAGGCCCAATCAAAACCGACTTCGAGTCTGTTTCGGAGCCCAGGACCAGTCTGCACTAACACGGATGCCCAGGACGCATACGGACTCGGATTTGGACGTTCTATATATGCCTGGAAAGATAACGAAAAGCCCTTTCCAACCCAACTGGTCCCATGTCAAAATTCGTCCCGAGCCGTCGGCAATCGCCGAAACAATTCAACTTCCAGAATCTGTCCTGGTGCTGCGACACCGTAATCGGTCTTTGGGCCATGTATGGAGTTGAGCCCACTTAGGGCTGCGTCCAGGGGGTCTTGCATGACCTTAGGGTCCTCATATACAGCCGCCGCCTCTTCATTAGGGTTTGGGGTTTTGCTTAGATCAATTCTGTTTATAAACAGTTTCGCCGTTCATCGGTTTGTGAGACCCCAACTTCGAGAGTTTAATCATACATCTGCAATTGTGTTGCATTCTTCGTTGTTCTTGCTTGTGTTCTTGATTCGCAGGCAGGGATTAGCCTTCTCGGCGAGGTCAATCGTCTTTTGGACGGTTGATAACCAGAGGAGACGTCGTGCTGCGATTGCGGGGTTTAGAACGTGCTGTTCTGAAGCCGGATCGATTTGTGTGTCGCCTCCGACCAAATCAACTTACCAAGAACCTTTCGGAAGATCGGGAACCCTTGTTCACATCAATGCCAACCTTGGAAAATTTTAATATGAGTGGGAGACAACATCAGGGTTGATTTTATTTTTCTTAGTTGAATTTATCATTTTAGCTCCAAAAATTAAATCAAAACACCTGATAGGGAGATTAAGGGATAGGACGCGCAAACCCTCATGTCGAACGAGATAGGGGCCACGGGGGACCAGGACCTGTTCGGCCGAACAGGGGTGTTCGGCCAAACCCCCCTATCGCCAAATGGGCCCCACCTTGACGTGTTGATCCATGTGACGATGTACAACATATTTTTTATTGTGTGGAATTTTTGTTCGTGTCGGAAGTCCTGAGGATCTCTTCCACACTTGTTTCTTGCATGTACCTTTTTTGTTGACACAAAAACAAAGACAAAGTAAAATGCAAAGGGACTCCACCCGCTTTATGGGCAAGGTGAGTCTTTCATTCATTGATAAAGCAAACTAATGGGCACTGATTACATTAAAGGAATGAAATAAATAAATAAATGGAAACTAAACTAGCGTCTAATTTATTTCCTAGATAAATGATAGGGAAGAATATCATTTGCCATGATAAAGCTTAGGCTTCCCTAACTCATATCACACTTGCATAAGCTTAGGCTATGGCGGAGGTGGCCTAATTCATTGTTGAGGCAAAGATCATCCTTAATATCAGCCCTCTCTAGCTTTTCCTCCGCCAACTCATCAACTAGCCACCTATTTGCTAGGCAAAGGCTCTCAATCTTCTTAGCTAGTTGTGCAGTAGTCTTCCTCTTGGGGGAATCTTCCCCGCTGCTTTGGTAATGCCCCGCTGGTCTCTGGATGGGAGGTGGTGAAGTAAACCGCCTTATAGTATTCTTTGACGGGGGAGAGGCAACTGACTCCTCCCTCTCTCCTTTCTCTGCCGGCGTGAGGGGCTTCATGAGCTGTTTCCCTATGCCACCCACGCCTCTCACCCTTTGTCCCGTAAGTGTGTTGCTCTTGGGAGAGTATGGCAGGGTGTCCAGGGAGAAACTGCTCAAGGATGGTTGCCCCGACTTGGTCTTCACAGCCGGTGGGACGATCACATCCCACGGGAGATGTGGAAGCATCCCCTTGGGAGCGATCATACCAACGGTTGGCCTTCTAGGAGGAGTTCCAGCATGCCCTTTCATTAGCGAGCCCCTGTTTGGAGACAGAGAGCATGCAACAATGCAGTTTGTCAAGGTCTTGCACCCACGAGTACCCTCTCCTGATGGTTGTGACACCAGAGGGGCCAAGGAGAGGTCAAGGACTGGGGCAAGCTTGCGAGAGGAAGACTCATCCCGTCCATGGGAGGAGCTAGGCCAGAGAAAAGGGTCATCTTTTTGTCGGCCATGGCTGAGGTGCTTGAAGGTGGAGAGGCCAAAGGAGGAAGATGGAGTTTGTTCTGGTTCTTCTCTGGGTCAAGGAAAAACTCTATTTTATTGGCTCTCCGTCACGAAGGGATTAGGCTAACGCGTCAAAAAGGATCAGGATCGATTAGGTAAATGCGCACAAGGAGGTAGGGGATGGCAGTGCCAGTCCTTTTTCGGCCGAACAGGAGTGTTCGACCGAATAGGAGTGGACCCCATTTGCCCGCCTGTTTCCTAGGTGAGTTATGCCAGCAGGGGATGAGGTGCAGAGATGGGTTTGGCCCATTGGTTCTAAGAAAATCTCAAAAAAGGCTAATAGAGTATATTTAAGTCAATTAAATTGACTACATCTATATCCTTATCTAAATTTTCATTAGAATAGAAAAGCTTTAAGCGAAGGCCATTTACCTTAAAAAGGTTACATGTGTCACTCTTGCAACATGATTGCTCCATGAAAGAATGTGTTGACGACAGTAGTGTACGGTCCATCCCACTTGCTCTTCAGCTTTCCATGCCCAAATAACTTTACTCTTATATTAAGGAGTAGCACCATATCTCCCGCCTTGAACTCCTTAGGCTGAATCCTGTTATCGTGCCATCTTTTGGTTTTCTCTTTGTAGATCTTGGCACTATGATAAGATTTGTCCCTCCATTCCTCCAACTCTGATATCTGTATCTTCCTTTGGATTCCAGATTTCTAGAGATCCGTATTCCATTTTCTGATGGCCCAGTGTGCCCGATGTTCCATCTTAACAGGTAGATGGCAAGTTTTGCCATAGACAAGTTGGTATGGTGACATGTCGATGTGTGTCTTATATGCTGTATGATATGCCCAAAGTGCCTCAAGTAGCTTGTTCTTCCATCCTGTCGCCATTTTCAATACAGTCTTCTGAAGGATAGTCTTGATTTGCTTGTTTGAAGTTTCTACTTGGCCACTGGTCTGAGGATGGTATGGAGTGGCTATGTTGTGGTTCACACCGAGTTCTCTTAGGAAGTGATGGAAGATCTTATCAATGAAGGGAGATCCCCCGTTACTTATCACCATCCGAGTTGTTCCAAAACGCGGGAAGATTATCTCGTGGAACATCCTTCTGGCATTCTTTGCATCTGCTGCTCGGCATGGTATAACTTCTACCCACTTTGATACATAGTCAACAGCCACCAAGATGTACTCGCAATCATAGGACTTTGGAAAAGGTCTCATGTAGTCAATGCCCCATACATCAAAAAGTTCCACTTAAAGATTGTATGTAAGAGGCATGGCATTGTGAGCAGTGATCCCTCCATGTTTCTGGCATCTCCAGCATTTGTGAATGAACTCTTTTGTATCCTCAAACAATGTAGGCCAGAAGAATCCACTCTGCCAGATTTTTGCTTGAGTACGTAGCACACCGTAGTGTCCTCCGTATGGAGATGAATGACACTTTTGTATGATCTTGGCGCCTTCGATTGTAGGGACACATCTTCTTAGCAACCGATCTGCACATACTTTGTATAGGTACGGGTCTTCCCAAAGGTGCCGCCGACTCTCATACATCAGTTTCTTTTTATTCTCCCCCGGTGGTACATAACCTGCAACCATGTAGATCACAATATATGCGTACCAGGGGTTGGTGTCGGTCACTTTTAGCAGCATGTCATCTCGTAGGAAATAATTTATTAGTAGTTCCTGCATGTTAGTGATTTGCATACGCGACAAATGATCTGCTATAGAATTCTCTACTCTCTTCTTATCTGTTATTTCAAGGTCAAATTCTTTGAGTAAGAGAATCCATCTAATTAGCCTAGGTTTAGCATCTTTCTTAGTGAGCAGATATTTCAAGGCAGCATGATCAGTGTAAACAATTACCTTAGTTCCTACTAAGTAAGATCTAAACTTATCGATACCAAAAACAACAACAAGGAGCTCTTTCTTAGTGGTACATAATTGAATTGTGCTCCTATCAAATTTTTGCTAGCATAGGCTATTGTGTGATGCTTGTTACCCTTGGTTTGGCCCAAAATGGCCCCAATGACATAATCACTGGCATCACACATGATTTTGAAAGGCAGCGCCCAATCAGAGGGTTGGATAATTGGGGCTGAGATGAGTGACTTTTTAAAGATATTAAATGAGTTAAGGCACTCATCATCGAAATCAAAAGGTGCATTCTTAGCTAAGAGGTAATGAGGGGTCTAGCAATTTGAGAGAAATCTTAGAACCCTGAATGGCCTAGAAAGCTAAGGTACCCTTAATGTTTATGGGAGGTGGAAGCTTTTCTATAACCTCTATTTTTGCTTTGTCCACCTCTATTCCCCTTTCGGACACTAAGAGTCCAAGTATTATGCCTTCCCGGACCATAAAGTGGCACTTTTCCCAATTAAGCACCAGGTCCTTCTCTTGGCATCTAGTCAAGACCTTCTCTAAATTTTCCAGACAGTGTTCAAAAGTTTTTCCATAGACGGAGAAATCGTCCATGAAGACTTCCCTGATTCCTTCTATCACGTCGGAGAAAATTACATCATACACCTTTGGAAGGATGCAGGGGCATTGCAGAGGCCAAATGATCTCCTCTGGTATGCATACGTTCCATAAGGACATGTGAACTTGATCTTGCTCTGATCATCGAGATGGATGGGATTTTGATGGTAACCAGAGTAACCATCAAGAAAACAATAGAAGGAGTGGTTTGCAAGCCGCTCTAACATCTCATCAATGAAGGGCAGCAGGAAATGATCCTTCTTGATTACCTTGTTGAGTTTCCGGTAGCCGATGTACATTCTCCATCCCGTGACAGTTCGTTGTAGGATCCACTTGTTCTTGTCATTCTGAACGACCATCATTCCTCCCTTCTTTGGCGCCACTTGAACCGGGCTAACCCACTCACTATGTGGTACGGGATAAATAATCTCGGTGTGTAAAAGTTTTAAGACCTCCTTCTTTACTACTTCTCATATTGCATTGTTGAGCCTATGCTGAGGCTCCCTAGAACCATGCTATCTGGGTCAATGGGAATGCGATGGGTGCAAAGAGCGGGACTAATCCCCTTAAGGTCTTGGAGTTAGTCTCCTAAGACGGCATAATGCTTTTCTAAAACAGCTACGAGGCTCCGAGTTTCTTGATCTGAAAGCTTGTCACTTATGATGACATGGGCTTCTAAATCGTCGTGAAGGAAAGCATAGCGTAGGCCAGCTGGTAAGGTTTTAAGCTCAATTGGGGGTCGTGTTGGTGGCTCCTCCTTTGGAAGTTCAAATGTTTCCTAATTTTCATCCTCTTCTTCAATGAAGTCTTCTGTTTGTTGCTCGAGGGTGGACTTAGGTGAATCAAAAGGAAGGATAGCCTTAACTTCCTCAATTGGCTTATCGTCGAGGGAAAAATCAGAGATAGTGTTCCCGGATCGAGTGTTCGGGATAGAATATTTATTTCTCCCGAGTTTGACATTAAGCTTCCCCTTGGTTGGAGCATCAATGAAAATTTTCAAAATCGGATGCCCGATAAGTTTGTCAAAGTCTGGGACTTTGAACACGTGAAAGTCAAGGAGTGCATCAATACCTTCATGCCGTACAGGCACATCTCGCAAAACTTTGTATCCTTCTAGAATGGGTCCAAAGGAACACTTGTGGAATTTGCGGGTCGGTGCCATGGCTAAATCACTTAGAATGGCAAAAGTGCAAGCATCAGAAATGAAGTTGGCACCAACGGTGGGACTATAAAGAATGTCCACCTTGGCTCTTCTAAAGCAGTAGGATAGAGTTGAGGTTGGCTTGCATACCCGGATTGGGTCCATGGGTAGCTCGCTTTCTCTCGACCATTCACTGCTCATAATAGCCGAAAGCTCCTTTATCGTCTCAAGGACGAATGCCTCCTCATCAGGTCAGGGGCTGAGTCAAGTTTTAGTGGCTTCTTATAATAGCTATAATTCGAGGAGTTCCCATAATCTTCAAAAATATCATCCTCGAATTGAAAAGGGAGCTCGAAAGGTTGAATTTCTTCTTCCTCCGTTGCCCCTAATTCGGTAGAGGTTTCACTAGATGAATCATCAGATAGGTAAGGGCTAGGCTTAAGTTCGACTAGTGAGGTGGCCTCAATGCTCGACGTTGCTTCCTCCTGGAGGGGCATTCTACAGCCGGCTAGGAAAGAAGTGTTTTTTAGGATAAGATCTAAGACAACTCTTCCTTCCTTGGGCGTCTTGTGGATGAACGAACCTCCGACGGTGATGTCGAGGTACAGGGCAGGCTCCTTGCTCAAACCCAGGCAAAGGTGTTGAAGCAACACATGGTCGGGCAGAGACAAGTTTGGGCTGAAACGGGTTAACGTGGTAAACCTGGCCCAGGCTGCACCTATAGACTCCTTCTCAAATTGCCGAAAGTCTAGAATGTCTCTTCGCAGGGAGACGATACATGGTACAGGGAAGAACAGGAGACAAAATGTATCTCGTAGTTTATTCCAATCACCATTTACAGTCCCAACGGTATGGGTGTACCATTGTTTCGCATTCTCCAAGAGCGAAAATGGAAATAATTTCCACTGCAGAGTTTTTTGTGTCATTCCACTAATAGTGAGGCATGAACATAGTTGCTCGAACTCTCGCAAATGATGAAACAGGTTTTCGCTATCTAAACCCAAGAAGCATTGCTCCCGAACCATGGCTATAAAGCCAGGATGAAGTTCAAAGCCGGATGAAAGAATTGGGTCCGTTGATGGTGGTGGCTTGGAGAACTCACCTTTTGGAGCAGAAAAATTTTGAATGGTAGGTTGCTCCATTGGAGAAAAGAGATAAGAAATAAATAAAGAAAAATAAAAAGATAGGAGGGCGAACTAGGTCCCAATACTAACAACAACCGTCTCCCCAGGAATGACGCCAGAAATGCTTGTTAGTATTTTTTACGAATGCAGATGAGTCCGCAAGCGCACGGATACCGTTGTAGCACTTCACCTCTAGAGTAGTCCACGGTTATTGTTGACGTGAAAATCACACGCGTGACCTGAGAGATTTTCTTGACTCTAGTGCGGGCTCAAACACAAAAGAAACCGGGGCGTGCCAGTCGATTTTCCCTGCAAATCGACAAAGAGACGAATAGTTAAATTCCACCGGTCACCGGCTCAGGACAGGTTGATGAAGAAAGCCGATAATCACTATTAGTGAAAACCAGCCGATGGCTATAAACAGTGAATGATATTATTAAAATAAACTAATTAGCTGATTTGAATCAGTTCATTGGCAATTCAATAAATGAGTATTAAATATCAGATAAGCAGTGCCAATGAGAACTAAATAGATAGAGCAAAGTTGATAAATCAATGATAGACATGCCAGACTTGCTTTGTTAATGCCAAAAAGTTGATAGGCAAGAGTCGATAGGAATATAGTAATCATGCAAAGACTCTCCTTGTTGATATTGTTAAGTCGATAGATCTGATAGCTAGTATTGCAAATATGCCTCAAATTCACAGATCTAGTCCTATCAAATAAGAGAGGGCAATCGATTTCGAAATAGGCAAAACACCTCATCATCAGCAGCAAACAATTCTTCCTCCGAGGTCATGAACTCCTACGGAAGCATCATCACCATGCCCACTGTAGCACCAAGTACTTGTACATGCGAATTTACCTTTGGTCACTAAACCTTTTTAGGCGGCTGATCATCATCCTCATCATAATAATGTCTGCCACCCCTTATCTGTCGACAACGCGTCCTTTGGACTCTTGGTTTCTGGCTCCTAGAAAATATATCAGATAGACACCACTCCTCTTCTTGTGCTTGTTTTTCCTGTAACTCTTCATCGACTTCTTTGTCAGACTTGTCTTCTTCAATTTTCCTTGCTCCGAGTCGATCAGAAGCTGACACTTTGCCTTGCCCATCGACTTCCCTTTTCATTGACTCTTTGATGTTGTTTCGTCGATCTTGCTGTCGATAGAACTTTGGAGCTTCTCTATACATTTGATCTACACGCCGACTGCAACCAAGACAATTGTTGATTGAAGGCATCTTCATGTTACTATTCCAGCAATATTTAAAAAACGGACACTCCCAGTGTGGATCAAACTGTGACTCCTTTAATTCTCTGTCCTTTTTCTTCTGATATCGGCTAATAAAAGCTTCAACATTGTCGATACCAGCCTTGTTAACATTTGCAGGGAATGGATGTCCATCGATCTTCATAGCACCTTTGGTAAACTTTATCTTGCCTTGCTTAATCGCCATCTGTATTTGTTTTCTAAAAACTTTCCTGTCATTGGTATTATGAGACGGCAAGTTATGCCATTTGCAATACCTCTTCTTCTTCAATTCTTCAGCAGGTGGAATCACATGATTGAGTGGCAACTGAATATGCTTTTCTTGCAACAGCATGTCAAATATCTTATCAGCCTTGGTGATATCGAAGTCATACTTTTCTTCTGGCTCATTCTGCTTCACCCAAGGACACGACAAAATATTCTTATTCCTCCTCCACTCGGCCATATTGACATCTTTGATCTCCTCCCTAGACTCAGAATCATAATCATTATAGTTGATCTGAATCGGCCTAGATGGTGCCCCCCGAGTTAGATTCTCCTGGATAGAAACCTTTTGTACCGATTGGGACAAGCTCTCAAACTCAGCCGAGGGAAACTTTTCCCTTAGGGGAGCTACTAACCCATTAAAAGCAATCTCGGCCATCTGATTATCTATTAATTGGAGACTGAAACACTTGCTACGCACTTTCCTGAACCTCTGCACGTAATCATGCACAAACTCATCAGCCTTCTGCCTCATAGCAATCAAATCTGACAATCTCATCTCCCTGGTCTCAGCGAAGAAATACTTGTGAAACTTCTGTTCGAGATCAGCTCAAGTTATAATCGAATTCAGGGGCAGCAATGTGAACCATGAAAAGGCCAATCCGGACAATGATAATGGAAACAACCTGATTTTGAATGCTTTGGTAGCTCCTACATCTCCACATTGCACCAAAAACTGGCTGATATGCTCAACAGTGGTAGTACTGTTTTGTCCAGTGAACTTAGTAAACTCTGGTGGCCTGTATCGACTCGGCATAGGAATCAAGTCATAGCTAGGAGGATACGGGGGTCGATACATATGAGTCTACTGCTTTGGCTTTAACCTGAATAGTTCCCTCATTACCTCAGTAATCTTCACTGCCCACTCATCAGTCGAAACATTGGTATTTGGAGTAGCCAATGCAGGACCAGACGCTGGAACTTGTGGGTCTGTGTGTGAACTAAAATTGACAACAGTGTGCTGGCCTCCAACCTCTCCAGGCAATGCAGATGATGACGGCATGTCGAACAGGCTTGGCTCTATATTTGGTGTTGTACCATATGTCACATTTGGTTCTGAAGTATCTTGCCTGTAACCCTGCGGCTGTGTTTGCGGTGATGTCTTCTGCAGAATAATCCTAGGACCAGATCCAGGTGTTCTCCTTGTAGCACCTCCACTGTTATTCCTTGGGGGTGGAGTGGTACTCTCTAATGCTAGCCCCGAGCTTGCTACACGTATTGCAGTCCTAGTACTAGGTGGTTGTTGGTCGAGTCCTTCAATTGCAAGCTGAGGAATATTCCCCTGCATACGGAAATACATCGACCCACGTGCTGGATCATCGTATATGCATCCCTCCACTATCTGAATAGTCAACGCCCTCAAAGTATTTACCAACATAGGTGATTGATTGATCAATGCATGATGTATAGACACATGTATCATGTTGTTCAATGTGGACTCATCTACCACCTCCACTGGCTTATCGTCAAGTGACTTCCCTATTTTATCGTCTTCAATCAAAGCAGCCACGGGTAATTTTCCCCTCTGTATGATCTTGCCATGCCTGGTTTTGCTAAATGTGCTCAACAAAAGGCTTTCATACCCTACAATTTTCTGATCAATTTGTGCCTTTGTTTCATCGCTCAGATCATCCCTATCAACAGGCATCACGTTCTCCATCTTCAGATCCGCGCCGACATCATGTTTTGGTGGAGGATTGTCAGGGAGCTTGGGATCCTTCGGCATTCCAGGTTCAGTCATGTCATAGATCTTCAAGTTCTTGGTCCCACCGGGCGTGCCAAAAAGTGTGTTGACGTGAAAATCACACACGTGACCCGAGAGATTTGCTTGACTCTAGTGCGGGCTCAAACACAAAAGAAATCGGGGCGTGCCAGTCGATTTTCCCTACAAATCGACAAAGAGACGAACAGTTAAATTCCACGGGTCATCGGCCCAGGACAGGCCAATGAAGAAAGCCGATAATCTCTGTTAGTGAAAACTAGCCGATGGCTATAAACAACAAATGATATTATTAAAATAAACCAATCGACTGATTTGAATCGGTTCATCGGCAATTCAATAAATGAGTATTAAATATCACATAAGCAGTGCCAATGAGAACTAAATAGATAGAGCAAAGTTGATAAATCTATGATAGACATGCCAGACTTGCTCTGTTAATGTCAAAAAGCCGATAGGCTAGAGTCGATAGGAATACAGTAATCATGCAAAGACTTCCTATTGATATTTTAAGTCAATAGATCTGATAGCTGGTATTGCAAATATGCCTCAAATTCACAGATCTAGTCCTATTAAATAAGAGAGGGCAATCGACTTCTAATATACAGCAATAAATAGGCAAAACACTAAGAAGTCAATCGAACCGTGATAACCTATCGGCTAAACGTCCCGACAGAACTCTATCGACTCTGTCTATTGATGTGAATAAGGGTTCCTGATCTTCTGAAAGGTTCATGGTAAGTTGATTTGGTCGGAGGCGACACACAAATCGATCCGGCTTCAGAACAGCACGTTCTAAACCCCGCAATCGCAGCACGACGTCTCCTCTGGTTATCAACCGTCCAAAGACGATTGACCTCACCGAGAAGGCTAATCCCCGCCTGTGAATCAAGAACACAAGCAAGAACAACGAAGAATGCAACACAATTGCAGATGTATGATTAAACTCTCGAAGTTGAGGTCTCACAAACCGATGAACGGCGACACTGTTTATGAACAAAATTGATCTAAGCAAAACCCGAACCCTAATGGTGCGGCGGCGTCTGTATATAAAGATCCTAGGGTCGTGCAAGACCCTCTGGACGCTCCCTAATTGGGCTCAACTAGATACAAAGCCCAAAGGCCAAAAATAGGCGACACAGCACCAACACAGATTCTGGACTCTCTCTTGTTTCGACGATTCCCGATGACTCCGGATGAATTTTGACATGAGACTCGCGGCATTGGAAAGGCCTTCTGCTTATCTTTCTGTGCATATGTAGAACTTCCAAATCCAAGTCCGTATGCATCCTGGGCAACTGTTTTACTGCAGACTGGTCCTGGGCCCTGAAACAGACTCGAAGTCGGTTTTGATTGGACCTCCACTTTGGCTTCCAAGCCCTTGCTGGTCCTCCATGTTCCCAACTCCTTCTCCCATCATATCCTGGTCCTCTCCATGGTTTCTAATCATAAAATAATCATTAGGTAGCAAATCATTCTCAAAAGTAACATATAGCGAAGAACGTAGGAACGAGCTCACCTCTAAATTTAGTCGTCGTGCACGAGCTCTAGTCATTAGACCTTGCAAGTCCAGAATTGGAGGAGTGTTGTGTGTATCCATAGGGGTGATGTCCTCATAATCCTCCCCCTCTTGAAGTGGAGTCGTCCTCGACTCGAGCTCATCCTCTTCTCCCAAGTATGGTTTCAAATCTGAAATGTTAAAAGTAGGACTAACCCCGAACTCAGGAGGCAACTCAAGTTTGTATGCATTACCATTAATCTTCTCCATTATTTTGAATGGACCATCAGCTCTAGGCATTAGTTTAGACTTTCTTAATTCTGGAAATCTATCCTTCCTTAAGTGTAACCACACTAAATCTCCTACATCAAGCTTTACTTACTTTCTACCTTTAGTACCAGCAATTTTATACTTTTCATTCATCTTTTCAATGCTAAGTCTAGTGGTCTCATGCATTTGCAAAATAAATTCAGCACGCTCCTTAGCATCAACATGAACTCTCTCATTAATAGGTAGAGGAAGTATATCAAGTGGAGTACGGGGATCAAAACCATACACTACCTTGAAGGGACTTACCTTGGTAGTAGAATGTGTTGCCCGATTATAAGCAAACTCAACATGAGACAAGCATTCTTCCCATTACTTCAAATTTTTCTTCAATATAGCTTGCAACATAGTGCCCAAAGTGCGGTTCATAACCTTAGTTTGTGGATGACAAGTTGTTGAAAATAGCAACTTTGTACCCAACTTATTCCAAAGCGTGCGCCAAAAATGACTCAAGAATTTTGCATCACGATCTGAAACAATAGTAGAAGGCATACCATGCAAACGTACAATTTCTTTGAAAAAGAGGTCAGCAATATAACTAGCATCATCAGTTTTATGACATGGTATAAAGTATGCCATCTTGGAAAAATGATCCACAACAACAAAAATGCTTTCGCTCCCCCTCTTAGTCCTAGGCAGTCCTAAAACAAAGTCCATAGAAATATCCGCCCAAGGAATATAAGGAACAGGAAGTGGCCTGTATAAACCATGTGGATTCAATCAAGACTTAGCTTTTTGACATGTAGTGCAGCGAGCAACAAAACGCTCAACATCTTTCCTCATCCTTGGCCAAAAGAAGTGTGTGGCCAAAATATCCTCCGTCTTCTTAGCACCAAAATGACCCATCAATCCACCTCCATGCGCCTCCTGCAACAACAAAAGACGAACGGAACTAACTGGAATGCATAAGCGGTTAGCTCTAAACAAGAAACCATCATTCAACACAAATTTGTTCCAAGCACGACCTTCTTTACAGTGCAGCAATACATCTTTAAAATCAACATCAGCAACATATTGTTCTTTAATTGCCTCAAGTCCAAAAATTCTACAATCAAGTTGAGACAACAAAGTATATCACCTAGATAAAGCATCAGCAATCACATTATCCTTCCCTTCCTTATGTTTAATAATATAAGAAAAAGATTCAATAAACTCAACCCATTTAGCATGTCTACGGTTCAAATTGCATTGAGAACGAATATACTTAAGTGATTCATGATCAGAATGAATAACAAATTCTTTGGGCAACAAATAATAACGCCATGTCTCTAAAGAACGTACAAGTGCATAAAGTTCCTTATCATACGTGGAATAATTCAAAACAGGCCCAGTAATTTTCTCACTAAAGTATGCAACAGGTTTACCATCTTGCATCAAAACACCACCAATGCCTATACCACTAGCATCACATTCTAGCTCAAAAGTCTTATCAAAATTGGGTAATTGCAGCAATGGTGCATGTGTAAGTTTGTCCTTCAAAGCATCAAAAGACTCATGATGTACCTTACCAAAATGGAAATCAACGCCCTTCTTTGTCAACTCACGCAATGGTGCTGAAATCTTTGACAAAGCGGCGGTAGCAACCTACAAGACCAAGAAAACTCCTCACCTGTGTGATAGTTTTTGGTACAGGCCAGCTCTTTATGGCTTCAATCTTTGCCTCATCCACCTCAATTCCCTGTAGAGTCACAACATAGCCAAGAAAAGAGACTCAATCCGTGCAAAAGGTGCACTTCTCAAGGTTACCAAATAAAGGTGCAACTCGCAAAGCATTAAAAAACAACATGCAAATGAATCATATGATCATCCATGGATTTGCTATAAATCAAGATATCATCAAAGTAAACAACCACAAATTTGCCAATAAAAGGTCTTAAAACCTCATTCATCAAACGCGTGAAAGTACTGGGTGCATTAGTTAACCCAAAAGGCATTACTAACCACTCATACAACCCAAATTTGGTTTTGAAAGCTGTTTTCCATTCATCTCCAAGTTTCATTCTAATTTGATGGTACCCACTACGCAAATCAATTTTAGTGAAAATTATAGCACCGCATAACTCATCAAGCATGTCGTCTAGCCTAGGAATATGATGACTACCTAATAGTAATGTTATTAATGGCTCTACAATCTACACACATACGCCAAGAACCATCTTTCTTAGGAACCAAAAGTACAGGAACAGCACAAGGACTAAGTGATTGACGAACATACCCACGATCCAAAAGGTCTTGGACTTGTCGTTGTATCTCCTTAGTCTCCTCAGGGTTGGTCCTATAAGCAGCACGGTTTGGCAAAGTAGCACCAGGAATCAAATCAATTTGATGCTCAATCCCTCTCAAAGGTGGCAATCCCGGGGGTATCTCAGCTGGGAAAACATCCTCATACTCCTGCAAAAGGTTAGTGACAGCAGGAGGCAAAGCACTAGAAGCAATATCACCAAGCGAAAACAAGGCTTTTTTGCATATCAAAGCATAGCAAATATCATCAGCAGAAATTTCAGCAAGCTCAGATTTTGTGGCAAGACATGAACGACCTTGTAATTTAATTCCAGCACCCTTAGAACTTGAAGAATCATTAACATTACTTGGTGTAGAATCAGAATTAACAGGTTGCTGAATTTCAGGGCTTTTATTTTTTAAACTAGCAGCTCGTTCTAAATCAGCTTGTACAATTTCAGCAGGGGACATTGGTAACAAAGTAATTTTAGTTCCTTTATGCATAAAAGTGTACTTATTACTTTTACCATGGTGTACAGCATCATTATCAAATTTCCAAGGTCTATCCAATAAAAGTGAACAAGCTTGCATGAGTACAACATCACAATCAACAGAATCCACATAGGAACCAATGGAAAAAGGAACTCTGCAAGTTTGTATTACCTTAGCTTTTCCAGAGTCATTTAACCACTGAATGTAGTATGGATGTGGATGTGGGCGTGTGGTTAAATCAAGCTTCTTAACCACATCAAAACTCATCAAATTGTTGCAGCTTCCTCCATCAATGATGACACGTGCTCGATGGTTCTTGATGACGAAGAAAATCTAGAACAAGTTATGTCACTGCATCATCTCGAGCTGCTGGATTTGTGTGCTAAGCACACGCTGCACAATAATATTCATGTAGCCCGTGGTATCTCCGCCTCCAAGGACGAGGTCACCGCTGGTGGCAGCGAC
The DNA here is from genome assembly GCA_030378355.1 of Eleusine indica. NCBI lineage: Eukaryota > Viridiplantae > Streptophyta > Magnoliopsida > Poales > Poaceae > Eleusine > Eleusine indica. The sequence continues at coordinate 32,714,062 of CM059498.1, read as the reverse complement.
ATCCTCCTCCTCATCCTCCATATTGGAGGTGTTCATGTAACCGCCATCATCTGTCGCCACATATGCCCGCCTACATGGACAATCTTTCTGCACATGGCCAAGACCATGGCAACGGTGGCACTGAATCCCTGTAGTGCGTCCCGTCGAAGCAACAGAGGAGGCACTACTAGCCGGTACCTGCACAGAATTTTTCCCTGAGCGCGTAGAAGGGGCAAGGGCTGATCTTGGAGCTGCAGAAACAACACTAGCTGGTGGGGGCGGTCGGAAAGATGGCTTGGGCAGCCCCGAAGTCCCCGTCGGCCGTGGTGGGTAGAAATTCCTGAACTTGCTGTACTCCTCAAAAGCCTGAAAAAGTCTCTGTGATTCTTTCTCTGCAAGCATAGCATACTGGAAACACTGGTTGAGGGTATAAAATTCTTTATAATCAAGGATGTCCTGAATTTATTTTCTCAAACCAGAATAAAAGCGGCAAATCTGATCCTCTACTTTTTCAACCACAGCACAACGAATCAAACCCTTCTGAAGCTCACTAAAATACTCCTGAACAGTTTTATCTCCTTGATCTAAACGCTGCAGTTTATTACGAATTTCTCTATAAAAAGGAGGAACAAAACGATCATGCATTTCTACCTTAAGTTCTTCCCAAGTAGTAGGCAAATCAGTTTCAACAGCTAGACCACTCCACCAAACAATAGCAAAGTCCTTAAACTCACTAGTGGCTTGTCTAACTCTATGTTGTTCAGGAACAAGGTGGGCATTAAATTTTTGTTCTACCGTCATTTCCCAATCAAGGTAAGCAGCACCGTCGTACTGACCTGAAAACAAAGGAATTGAAAACTTAATTTTAGCATACGGGTCATCTGAAGCATGGTTACCTTGTGTGTGACGGTTGTGGCTGTGGAAACCACCCATACCTTGAGGGTTACGTTGCAAACGATGTCGTAACCTTGCGGTCCTTGTAGCTGACCTATCGACGGTGCCATCAGCCTTATACACCGTTGCTTCATCATGATCGTCTTCAGCGTCATTGTTGGTGTTGGTGTTGGTGTTGGTGTTGGTATTGGTGTTGATGGTCTTGTGAGCGGTCTCGAATTCGATAACCTGATCGGTTAACCTAGACACTCTCTTATCCAAACGCTCAATACTTTCTCCCAGGTGAAGCTTGGTGACGGCGTCGGTGATGGCCCTGGTGATCATCTCTACCAAATCACTCTGAACCACCTGCAAAGCCTTCTGTAGCTGACTTTGGCTCACGCACTCATCAAATTTTGAGGGTGAAGCCTCTCCATCGCTTCCTGACATCTGAAATACCAAAACAGGAAACAAAAAGTGAAGGTTATCCCTACAAAACTACTAAGCAGTGGCGCCTCTTAACAAAGCAAAAGGAAGCTTCTTGCAAAGATCTTACAAAGTTCTGAAAACAACAAAGCGAAGGATACCAGGGAGGTGTGTTCCACGATTGCAAGGGTTACAAAAACAGATAGTAAAGCTGAATAAGTGCCTAAGTAACTTATCCCTAGTTGCTGGTCTAACTATGTCCTAGAACAGTAGTGATAGCAAACAAGAAACAAGGAGACCAAGACACACAGTCGATAACAGGGGGATAAGTGTAAAACAGCCAAACTCAGAAATTCCAGGGGGCTAGATGGAGCACTAGTAGGAATCCCAAATTTATTTTATTTTATTTTATTTTTTTGATATTGTTTTCCAACTCACTAGCAATGGGGGAGAAACCACAAAAAATTTCAGCTCAAACAGAGCTAGGACGTGGCCTACAGAAAATCTTGAAGTTTCAGAAAACGTCGGATTTCAACTTGAATGAATTTTTTCTTTATCTTCCCGATTTTTTTTGAATTTTTTGACGAGGGCACACAGGGCATAGCCCAGTGTGGGTCACTTCAACTTTTTGTCAAGAATCTCCTATAAATATTTCAGCCAAAACGGACAACCGAGCGAAAAGTTATGGCTGTTTTATCGAAGGGGTGTCAGAACCGGTTATGAAGAAACCCGGGGTTTGAGTGAAACCCGAGTCGGGCTTGGGGTCAGGTAGGGATTTTTTTGGCGAGGTGGATGCAGCGGAAAGTGGAATTTATGAAAATTGGTCTGAGGTGTTGAGGGTGGGTTTAGGGTGGGATTAGGGTGGACGTGTTGATCAATCAACCCTAGCACACTAAGTCGACAAAACCAAGGGTGATGGAAGGGATGGCGGCTAGGGTTGCAAGGAAAACAAAACTGACAACAAAAACACAAACTAAACCAGCGACTAAACAAGAACTAGGGCATAAACTTAACACTATGGACTCTGAAATTGAAATATGCAAAGGCTAAACACGTGGTTATGGGCGGGGGAATTTTTTTTTTTGGCTTTTCTGTGGACGATAGGAAGAACACGAAAACAAAACTAAGGGTAGTGCCAACCTAACGGTGCACCTGAAGCTCTGATTACCACTTGATGTGAACAAGGGTTCCCGATCTTCCGAAAGGTTTTTGGTAAGTTGATTTGGTCGGAGGCGACACACAAATTGATCCGGCTTCATAACAGCACGTTCTAAACCCCGCAATCGCAGCACGACGTCTCCTCTGGTTATCAACCGTCCAAAGATGATTGACCTTGCCGAGAAGGCTAATCTCTGCCTGCGAATCAAGAACACAAGCAAGAACAACAAAGAATGCAACACAATTGCAGATGTATGATTAAACTCTCGAAGTTAGGGTCTTACAAACCGATGAACGGTGACACTGTTTATGAACAGAATTGATCTAAGCAAAACCCGAACCCTAATGGTGCGGCGGCGGCTGTATATAAAGACCCTAGGGCCGTGCAAGACCCTCTGGACGCTCCCTAATTGGGCTCAACTAGATACAAAGCCCAAAGGCCAAAAATAGGCGACGCAGCACCGACACAGATTCTGGACTCTTTTGTTTTGACGATTCCTGATGACTCCTGATGAATTTTAACATGAGACCAGCGGCATTAGAAAGGTCTTCTCTTTATCTTTCCGTGTATATGTAGAACGTCCAAATCCGAGTCCGTATGCGTCCTGGGCGACTGTTTTAGTGTAGACTGGTCCTAGGCCCCGAAACAGACTCGAAGTCGGTTTTGATTGGGCCTCCACTTTGGCTTCCCAGCCCTTGCTGGTCCTCCACGTTCCCAACTCCTTCTTCCATCATCTCCTGGTCCTCTCCATGGTTTCTAATCATAAAATAATCATTAGGTAGCAAACTATTCTCAAAAGTAACATATAGCGAAGAACGTAGGAACGAGCTCACCTCTAAATTTAGTCGTCGTGCACGAGCTCTAGTCATTGGACCTTGTAAGTCCAGAATTGGAGGAGTGTTGTGTGTATCCATAGGAGTGATGTCCTCATCATCTATAAATAGGTCGAATCTAACCCTATCAACCTAGCAAGAGATCAAAGTCGATGCAACCTTGCTGATTCGAATAGATCGAACTTAATCGAGATAGTGTTCATGAACGGCAAATAGAGCTAGATTTAATCTAATTATAGATAGGTAAAACCCAGCCTAGAAAATCCACAGAAATCGTAGAAGATCGGACTTAACCGAGACACTAATGCAATCTAAGTCGATAATGCGAACCAAATAAAGATCTAATTACCGGACAACTAGCAATTTTAACGATAACAACTAGAATATCAACTTGATGAGAAAGTACTAGCTAAAGTCAATGAAATTATCGAGGGTGATTAACCCAAGTCTCTCGCCGAGATCGAAGCCGATGCAGCCCGCGCGAGACGAGGATGTCGTCGAGAAAAAGTTTGGTGATGCGCCAAATTGTATTGAACGAAAGTGTTATTTTTCTCGTACAAATCCTATTACATATTTATAACCCCGTGCAAGGGGTTCTGACCCGACTCGGTCAGGACTCCTAAACAAACCGACTAAATTTATTCTAAAACAAAATCTAAACTAAAAAAGAAAGAGATAAAATAATACTATTGGGCCCACTTTGTTTCTTTCGGCCGTCCTTGGCCGATTTCAACTCTCCGCCTCTGACCAGTGGGACCGGTCCAAATTCCGGTGCCAACAGGTATCCAATTCACAGGGAACATGTGTGCTAATCTTTTATTCTAGTCGTCCAAGCACATCAAGATAATTATGGCTTTGGGTAGAAAGGATTCTAACTAGTAAAAGAATCCTATTTAGAGTAAATCTAACACTAAGTTGCTTGCATTGGGCATTTGGTTTTTTCCTTTATCCACAGTACGATTCCGGCCAAGAGCCTACCGCGTAGCCAAACATGGAGGATTTCAAATGACAGATAGGGTTGTCACCACCTACTGCCTACCTCTAGCAATCCGTGGACTACGCGATAAACAAAGGAAACCTATGGCCTAGTGTTGACGCGAAAAACAAACTGTCGATCCTCCGCGTATAAACACGAGGCCTGGGAGATCTGCTTAGCTCCAGTGCAGGCCCGATGACGCACTGTAGATGGTGCACGGCGTGCCAGTCAGTTTGACCATTCAACTGACATGGTGTACGTCTGCAAGTCGACCGACGATGACCTCCAGGCACAAAGTTGATACAGGCACAGAGTCGATCCATGAACAAAGTCGATGAAGGCACAGAGTTGATGCATGCTAAGTACATAATTGAGCATTGGATTTATCTTAATAATATAAAACATAAATCTACTAGCCGATGCACACTAGACTAATTGTAATAATTAATACTATATCGGTCAGTTAATAGAATCACAATACCTAGCCGATACAACACTGATAAATAAATAAACTATATGATGATTCATGGGCTAAACAAATAAAACTAGTGAATACCTAGAGCCGATGGACCAATAGTCGATGAATCAGAGTCAATAGAAGAATAAAACATGTGAATATCTAGGCTGCTGCTAGTAACCAGATATCTCGTCGGCTAAACACTCCGACGATACCCTGAACAGACCCTCGCGACAATCATTCTTGCTTGGTTGTCCAACCAAAAGACACTATAAAAAATTTGATATTCTGTGACATTTTAGTTTTACTGCAAAAGCAAAGAAATACGTCATAGTATATAATTTACAACATTCAGATGACAAAAACTGGTTCGTCGTTGAATGTCCATTATAAAAGATATTCAACGATGTTTTAATCTTTTTTTTGTCGTAATTTTGTCGTGACGATAGTTACTTTATCACTAACTTATGACATTGTATTTTCTTCGTTATCCACCTCAAAATGTTGTAAAATGCATACAAGAATGGCTTGGCTGTGGGCTAGGCCCATTTGGTGTTGTGGGCTGAACGAATTTAATATTTTGGGCCAGTCCTTTTTTCTGTACATTTCGTGCATGAACCAGACCCATTTTATACTAACTACATGTCACACGTTCATTGAGCCACTTGTTCACCGTCATTCTGCCACGTCTATGCTATTTGTCCATATGCAGTTAGGCCACACGTTCACTCGTCATTAGGCCACGCCTCCACCGATCAATTGGCTTATCACCAAAAATTATGCCACACGTTAACAAATCATTGGCCACGTGTCCACCATTCATTTGCCAAGTGAGCCAGCATATGTATATATACACATATATCCAATTTGGTCGTATGCAGATTGTATTTAGCTATTACCATATTACATACAAATATATGTACACATTCATTACACGACCCAACACACTAGTATTTAATATTTACACCGTCATTCCAATTCACTTCTAGCATAAATACATTACTTCTGCACAAAAAAGAAAATCTCATAGGCCCCTTGTACCCTCCAGCTGTCAGCTGCAAAAATTTAATATTTTATGTAAGCCACAAATCTGATAAGATTACGCTAGCAAAGAGCAATATACACTTTCATAGTAATAAACTACAATAATTTGATGACTGCACCACTAATCATTACGCAATTACTAAAATCTATATCCTTTCACCGAACTGCTGGACTCCTCAGTGTCAAATACCATATCTACAGTAATAGAGGATTATTGTCTACATTCCAGATGGTTTTGGAAAATCTTAATACAGCAAACATAAACTATATGCATTGCATTAGTTCTGAGACTAGCTAGATAAAAGAGCTAATTAACTTGCAGGTACACTGATCAAAACATGCATGATCAATTAGCTGGAAAGAACCAAAGATACTTGCTTACTGTAGAAACATATACTAAGCTACACAAACTGATCTAGTAGCTACCTAGCAAAAGGGTGAGGTCAGAATTTTGTAACTGCTTGAGCGGATAGCCAAGCCTCTTAGGCCCTCCACAGTGGGCATCGGTGTCGATGCCCAAAACCAAAAAAGGGCGTTTGGGCATCGCTCCTGACATTATATATATTTGTTTTTAAAGAGTTTATAAAAACTTTAGAATTGGTTTGCTAATTTTTGTCGTTTAAATGAATTTTTGTGTGTTTATCAAAAGTAAGTCCAAATTGAAATATATATACCTCCAATAAGATTTCCACAATCGCAACAAAATTGTTCCTATTCTCAGATGGTCATGTAACGCCCATGTCTCAAAGATAGATGAAGAATACAATTGTTGGCTATGAACAATTCAAATTTCTATCTTAAGATTACTACAAAATAATTATAATAATATCTAAATTGAGTGAAAAATCTAAGAATTTACATGACATCATATTTCAGGTCCATATGATTTCCACGAAAGTTTGAAATGATTATAACAAAGTGAAACTATATATTGTTAATAAATAGTTTAGGTGCCCATGGCATACCATACTTGACTTCTAGTTGTAGCGGTAATTCGTGAGGTCCTCTGTTGATTCTTTTTAAATGCTCCATGGATAATAATATGGTTCGATTCCTCCGTTCTCCACTCTTTGATACTTTCTCCGGATGCCTAGTATTTTTATAAGTGTTTTCCACTCTTTGATACAAACTAGTTTTTTACACGTGCGACATGCACGTTCCCATTGTTCTACAAAGCTATCATATAGTAAAGAAACATTTATTAAAAGATAGGCTAATGGTACATCTTTTTTCACCCATGTTGAAAGACGTTTGAATAGGGAATGGTTTATGCTACATTGAGTCGAATATCTGAAAGAAGGTCTTAATCTTGGGCCCTCACATACGCAGATTATTCTTAGATGAATTTGTGGTATCAAAATCACAAAACATCAAAGGTAACATTGATCCAGAGCAACGGGGACAAATAAAGGGAACAAAGACGGTGAATATGGACAGCTCTACCACAGAACGGAATTTTTCCATGAGCCAAAAATCCTCTCGAAAATTGCCTAAAACGTCACAAAAATTTTTCCCACAGAAATTAGCGTTAGGAAAATCCAATTTTTGTGGAGGTTGGTCCACATGAAAACTTTCCATGAGGACAATCCATGGAGGCAACAAACAAGTAAAACATCTAGCAGTCAAATTGACACTGCCAGCCCACACGATAATGATAATGGATTTTCGTGGGAGTGTTTCACTGCCAGGGAAATAGGCTGCCCCCTATGTAAATTAATTGCACCGCATGGTTATTAGCATTGCATAGGCGCTGTTGGTTGCAGATTTCCTGATGCATTAGAGAAATCAGAGTTTCCAACTCATTTTATTTGGCCATAACACATAAGCATACAGCATTTTGACAATCATAAGACACATCAAAAGAATTTTACATCTCACATGTCCAGAAGCATTATGGTATGACTAAAAAACTTACAGCATCCAGACATCTACTGTCAAGAACTGCTACAAAATGGACGTTCTGACATCAAAAGCTACTGTAAAAAAGGTGAGAAAAGTTTCGCAGAAAAATGAAAATGAATCCTCATGAGCATTTTTGTTGTAGCTCTCCTGGTTGCTGGTGCACCACAGCACTTCATCTTATGATTTCTCTTCATCAGCCATCTCAAGTTGAATGCCCACCGAATACCACTTGCTTTGTCCTTCAATTTATAAACAACATAGCTTTTTTGTTGTAGTTCTTTGCTGCTGATGCATCATAGTTTTTCACCTTATGATTTCTCTGCATCAGTCATCTCAAGTTGAATGCCCACTGAATAGCATTAGCTTCCTTCAGTTTGTAAACAACACGGAGAGCTAAAGTTCATATAGTAATGATAACGTGCTATCATAATTCACAAAACAAGCACCAGATGCAAACACTATTCAATAACAGTGTTGCTGATCAAAAGATTTTCTGTTTCTGAGTTTGTCATACCTTCGGTGAGACAGTTCAAGTTGTCTTCAGAATGGATGCCTAAAGACAAGTAGTGGTATTAGGATTGTATTATGTGCACAACCAAAAAACTTCAGTCAATCAAAATTACCTGTGGCAAGTGTCTTACTTAGCAGCAGGAAGTTAAATTATATTAGCATACAAACAAGTGTCAATAACAAAACATTTGGTGTTCACCTGTTTTACATCACCATATAATACTAAAAATCAGACAACAAAGTTAGATTAGTGAATACTGTTCTCAGTTTTAACCCATCTAGTCCCAACTGTAATGAATGGATTGTAAATCTAACAGTCAGCAATCGAGATGCATAGATACAATTATTAGTCAACTGAGACGCATAATCCATCTGTACTTAGTAAACACAGACCACAGGTCTGCAACTCACGATTCTTAGGAAACCAAATCCAAGTGCTAGAATAATCTACTATAAAGTGGAGAAACATTGAAATAAAAATTATACGACACCAATATCAGAGATATGGAAGGATGGAGATGGGGGCACCTCCATGGACAGGGAGGTGTGGACGGGTCATGACTCCATGAGCCAGATAACGATTTTGGCAAGGAGGGACCGGGCTTGTGGAAGGTTGACGAACACCAATATCAAATCCTAGAGAACATTCTACTGTGTTCCATGTCATAGATTATAGATTATATAAGAACATCATGATCACTTTTAGGATGAGTGTAATAGATTTACCATTTATAAATGACAAACTTTGTATAGAAGAGGACACTGGTCACAAAAGACATGCTCAGCTTGTAAAACAATCAGTGGCCCAGAATCATCTTAATGTTCACAACACAACAAATGAATCCTTCACCCTGGGTTGCAGACTTCTAAAGATTTCCTAAGCTTCCCTGAAAAAATAATAAAAATTAAGTTTGACAGATATAGAAATATATTTTTACAAAAAATAAGTCAAATGCCCGTACTCACACTCCATTCTTATATGCTTGACCAAATTAAATCGCCCGTACATCCCACTGAATTGGTCAGGGGAAAAAAAATACCAGCAAGGAGGAGCTCCCGGCAAGACGAAGCCCATTTCTATGGTATCAACAAGAAAAAGATAGCTGGGAAATAGTTGATATTAGGCTCAAAAGAAAACAAATATGATGTGGTCTTGAATTTGGTACACAAGCTCCCTGCTCGATGTGGGCACACAAGGCAGCGTATTTCCTTTTAATTGGGTACAAGATTGAAAAGAAAATAATATAACAGCCATAGTATTAATTTTCAGCAAATGAAATACAGAAGGCTTGGTTCTCTCGCGTAATTGAAAACCTAGGAATCACATCAATTTATCATTACTTGATATTCTAATAAGAGACTATTGTATTAACTTTGCACCCAACATCTTGCAATTTTTTTCTTGGAGCTATATTACTTGCGCCCAAAATACAAAGTGTAAGTGTCACGAAAAACAAATTTATTTAAGAAAAATAAAGTAAAAAAGACACAATGTGAAAATGTATTTGTATATCACATGAAAGAAATTGATCGACAAACTGTTATAAATTTCACACATCCTTTAATTATACAATATGAAATTGTATTTGTATATTATTGGAGACTAAGTACATTAGAAAGAAAGAAAGAAAATGAAAACAAAGACCACATTTTCATATATTGCAGAAATAAATCGTGAGCAGATCTGAAAGTGATCTTACCTTAAAGATCATGTTTTGAAGAAAGGGTCCATGTATAGATTGTGGGCACTTTAAATTGCACACCTGGCATGCACATTGTGGGATGGCAGGAGGACATGCTTACGGTCAATCCTTATGATCCTCAGAACTTCAGCTCCATTCAAATTATCTACACGAGCAAAATCTGAGTGAGATAAAAGGAAAAATATTATTGAAACAGATGAAGAAGAATTATGTGAGACATCAAATCTCTTTTCCATGGATGGGGTTGAATCGATCTTAAATCTGAGTGAAGAAATCCATACCATATTGGAGATTGGAGTCGTTGATGAGGGGACCAATCAAACATGATATAGCTCCAGATCTGGCTGCCCATTACAGTCGCACTCCTCCTCCTTCTGTCATTGCCCCCTCTTCCCAAGCCATCGCCGTTGGACTGGAAGCCGGCCGTTGGACTGGAAGCCGTCCGGCGAGGCGGGCGACAGATGGCACCGCTGCATGGAAGCTGGAGCCCCCACGCCTGCCGTTCCCGAGCATGGCCACCGCCGTGCTCGCGCCATTGCTGCCGCCTCGACCTCGTCAGGGACGCCCTCGCACAACCGACACAGCGCCGCCCTTCGCCACGCGCCGCCACTGCTGCGCCCGTGGCGGGGTCGTCCTGCCTCGCCCCGTGCAGCAGACGCCACGCGGCCAGACTGCCTGGCCTCGCCCGCCCCGGGTCAACCCCGCGCCGCCACTACAGCGCCTACGACGGGGTCGTCCCGCCTCGCCCCGCGTGGCAGCCAGTGCCGCCGCCAGGGCCATCACACCTCAGCAATCTTTCCCTCCGTCCATGTCAAAAAAAAAATCGCCCTCCGTCCACCCCCTAGCCCTTTTTCTTCCTCCGTCCACCCCCTAGCCTTTTTTCTTCCTCGCTTCTCCCTCCCTCTTCCTTCTCGTTGGTGGTCCGGAAGTCCCTTAGGGGGTCCCGGTTGTCGGGAGGAGGGAGGAGGGAAGGGGGGTCTCGGCGACGGCGCCATCGGAGCCGCGAGTGGCATGAGTACGGTGGGCCGGGGTCGGCGGGGGAGGCGTCACATCGCCGACGAGTTAGCTGACGGCGGCGTGAGACGGCGGTGCACCGCCGGCCGCCGGTGGTGGTGGCGGGCGGAGGTTGGGGTCGGGCGGCGACGGCGTCGAAGCCGCGTGGGGCGGTGGGACGTCGAGGCAGGGGTGGCGGCCGTTGGCGAAGAAGAAAAGAGGAGGCCGACTCGAGGAGAAAGGAGAGGGGTGGTGGGCGGAGGCCGTCCCCGCATTGACGCGGGGCGGAAGATAACAAGACCTATCACACCTCGCTTAGCAGCAACAGCCGCTGCCGCTGCTACCTGGCCTCACCCGCCTCGGGTCGCCTCGCTCCATATTTGCAGCGCCTATGACGGGTCATCCTGCCTTGCCCCACGCCACAGCCGCCGCCGCCACCGCCAGGGCCGTCTCGCCTCACTCGCCACAAATCGGGTGGTGTTTTGGATGGTGATGGGAGACAAAGGAAAGAGACGAGGAGCCTCATGCCTCGCACAGCAACCGCAACCGCCGCCGCCGCCGCCATGGAGCCGCATGGCGGGAAGAGCCTGACCTGCCGTGGCAGGCAGTATTCAAACGACTTCGTCTATGACGGCCACGACAGAAGCCTGATTCACGGCGTCCGAACTCGAAAGGGGAGAGAACGTCATCCATAGTCGAAACTTGATTAATGGAGAACTTAAGAGGGCACCTGTAGGGCGATGAGGGTTATCTGGCAGTATGAGAGAAGGCAGATATGGCAAGAGGCGGTGTGATCAACGGAAACAAATCACGTAGAGATGGAGAGGGGAGGAAACGCTCGGTTCGTAACCAAGGAAATAAATCACGAAAGGCGAAAAACTAGGTTGTGGGTATGTGCGGGCGGGTATCTTAGATCGTTGATAGGGTGAAAATATAGAAAAAAAGTGGCAGACGGGGGGGGGGGGGGTGGTTTCTCATGTAAAATTTTGTCATGTCATATCTAAGAATGGGTCCGGAATTGATTAGAGAGCTATAATTGAAAAAGGAGTGGAATCAAAGGTCTAGATTTATTAGGTATATAGGTCACAGGGTATGTTTAGATGGATTGAAGTTTAATCCTTTTATAGTATAGATTTGTTTGATCCACTCATAAAAAGAGAAATATTAGAACTACCCTTTGCACAAAAAACGTAACTAGTAGAAACTGAGAATGTTTCTCGTTTAATGAAAACGTAATTACAATAAATATGTATCCATTCCTACATTCTTATGAGGTCGTGCCTGGGCTTTACAAGGCCGACCGAGGCCTACTGTCTTGGGCCATGCCTAGAATGCATTTTTGGCCATGTCGGTCCGACCAGCTAACCTCACACGACCCTCACATTCGAAATCTGAACCGCTTTTCAATTATAAACATCAAATTTTCATTATTTACGTAGTAATATATTGAATTTAATTAAGTTTATTTTCTTTTAATGAGTACCTGTTATTTTACGTCCGGAACATACTAACAAATCGAATTTAATTAATACATACTATAATTCTAGAAAAATTCGTTTGAGACATACTATAACCATTTAACTTTTATTTTTAACTTTTTTAACTTGATATATAAAATATATTAGAAATTAAAACTTTGCATAAATATAAGTTGCTGTATTCTCTATCATTACAAAATAGAGCTAGATTCTTGATCGATAAACAAAATATTAAAAGAACGAGTAAACAAAAAATAGTCAAAAAATCATAACTCTACTTTTTATTGATAGAGAATATAATCGTATATATTTATGCTAAATTTTAAATTCTAACATATTTTGTATATTGGGATAGAAAAGTTGAAAATAATAGTTAAATAACCATAGTGTGTTTTAGACGAATTTTTCTAGAATCGTAGTGTGTATCAGCTAAATTTGATTTGTTTGATGTGTCTGGACAAAACCATATTTTGTTAGTGTGTTCTAGACAAATTTTCCTATTTTAAAACAGTCTATTTTAGTTTCAACATTGTATATAGCATGTGGTCAGATTTATAAAATTGTTTGAATAACAAAAAAGACATTTCAGTTGTTCTTGAAAATTGAAAAATAATAAATTAGTTAAATTTATAAAATAATATTGTTTTATGTGTGTTTTATGAAATCAAAAAAATGATTATTTGCAAACAGTAAAAAACCCTGAATTAAATGGACCTAAAAATTCCTCCAAATATGCAGCCGAAAACATCAGAAGTCTAGCCCAACGATTGTTGTCTCTTATCTTCCACCCAAACTGGCTAATGGGCCGAGGCCCTTCTTTCCTCCCTGGCGCTTGAGCAAATGGGCGAGCCCAGCTTGCTGTTAGCCCAAAGAAAAAAAAAATTGGCGAGCCCAGCTTGCCGTTAGCTCATAGAACCACAGCAGATCGATCCTCCTCCTTCCTCCGCTTCTGGTTCTTCCCACCCAAACTGGTTAGTGGGCCGAGGCCCTTTTGGTTCTTCTGATAGAATATATACTCTTAGTTGTTTAGCAAATAAAATATCACGGAATAGAATTCATGAAAACTAGTGTATACTGAATAAGTGATAATTCTTTATAATACTTGTATATAAAACCGGGGGCTTCTTACATTTTATTTTCTTATTTTTTACACCAAAGCACCCTATTGATGACTAAAGAAAACATTTTAGTGACAAAAATTCATAGTTACGACGACTTACTAGTGTCACAAAATTGTGACGTTACTACTTTAGCTGTCGTGACACGTAGTCATTCTTGGCAAACTAACACTGGTATAGTTTGCGACGATTTTTGTGTGGTTTTTATGACACAACTAAAATCTTCGTCACTGAAGTGTATGAATTGTCGTAAGATAAATTGTTCTCTGACGTTTTGATTAAATGTTACTCTATAATCATCGTAGAATGTCATATTTTCTTTAGTAAGATCGAACTTAACCAAGATAGTTCTAGATAATTCAGAAGATCGGTCTGAACCCAGACAGTTCTTGTAACAAACGAACGCCCATAAAATACTAAATTTAATCGCTAAGATCTATTCAGAGATGACTCGAATATACAGATCAGACTATATTGAATCACTAGATTAACTATGAATGTAGCAAATCCTAGTAAAACAACCTAAAAAGATCTAGTATACCAGATAACTAGCAACCACGACAAACTAATCAGAAGATCGGTCTGCGTCGAGATGGTCCTGGGCAGATCGCCGTGATCCCCGGTGTGGCGAGTCCTCCGCCATGTCATCGAGGTCGAACTAGTCGATGCAGCCTGCTTTATGGTGATGAACCTGCCAGGGTGACGAGTCCTATATCTATCGCGAAGAGCTCGCTCTAGACGAAAAACCCGTCAGGATATACCAGTTTCCAGGGTTGGCAATGCACCAAAGTTGTATTAATCGATTGATAGTCTTATATTCGCCACCATCCTTTATATTTATAGGGGCAACATGGACTTTCAGCTTTGACTAGGCCAACGTAACTTGAATCAACTACGTACAAATATTATCCTAATCAGATATTATTGACATAAAAATCACATGCGTGACCTCAGAGATCTGCTTAGCTCTAGTGCAGGCTCAATACGGAAACCGGGGCTCAAATTCACAGATCTAATTCTGTTAAACAAAGGAGGGCAATCGACTTCTAATATATAACAATGAAATAGGCAAAATAACAGGAAGTCGATCGAACCGTGATAACCTATCGGCTAAACGTCCCGACAGAGCTTTGTTGACTCTGCCTATAAGCAGATCGAATCTGACCCTATCAGCCCAGCAAGAGATCAAAGTCTATGCAGCCTTGCTGATTCGAACAGATCAAACTTAATTGAGACAGTGTTCGAACACTGCAAATAAAGCTAGATTTAATCTAATTATAGATAGGATCGATCGAGTGACTCGAATAATAGATTTAAAACTTAGCTTATAAAACCTATAGAAATCGCAGAAGATCTAAGTCGATAATACAAACCAAATAAAGACCTAATTATTAGATAACTAGCAATTTCAAAGATAACAACTAGAATATCAATTTAATGAGAAAGTACTAGCTGAAGTCGATGAAATTACCGAGGGTGACTAACCCAAGTCTCTCGTTGAGATCGGAGCCGATGTAGCCCGTGCGAGATGAGGATGTCGTCGAGAAGAAGTTTGATGATGCGCCGAGTTGTATTAAACGAAAGTGTTGTTATTTTTGTATGGATCCTATTACATATTTATAACCCCATGCAAGGGACTCTGACCCGACTCGGTTAGGACTCTTAAACAAACTGACTAAGTCTATTTCTAAATTAAATTTAAACTAAAAAATATACGATGATAAAACAACCCTAACAGGCCCAATTTATTTCCTTCGGCTATTGAATTCGGTTGACTCCGGCCGATTCTGACTCCACACGGCTGATCACTAGGACTGGTCAAATTTCGGTGCCAACACATGCCCCCGAGTCTGGGGTACGAAATCTTTTGTGCGCCGGACTTGATCTCCTCGTTTACCGCGCGTCTCATTTATCACCCAGCTGCTTCAAATTCTAATAAATGCAATCAATCAGGAACCGCTCACTAGTCAAGTCACATTTGCAGTACTCCATCCAACCACTCATGACCTTTAATTGTGACCTGTCATTTCCTGCATCGTCTCGACTGCTGGTATTGCCTTTTAACTGTCCTTATGCTTATCTTTCTCCCTCGGGTTCCCTCTAATCAACCTGGAGCGTCGTTTGGATTCTCCAAAAGTCAAGTCCAGGTCCTAGAAATAGATCCTTCTGCCAGCCCTTTTTCCTCATCTTGTTTACTGCCTTCAACCATGGGTCTCTTACTGAGAGCTTTGATAGAAAGGTACCATTTGTCTCCAACCCTACTGAATATCTTATGGCAAATACTTTTCACTTCTCTTGCTCCTAGAGTCCTCCTTTCAATCCAAATCTTGCAGCTCCTCCTGCTCAGAAGCCAACCCGCTGGTTCTTCTGCCCCTAGATAACAGCACGGGTGTCGAGAATGGCATCGACGGAGCAACTTTCTCTCCCTCTTGCCTGACGGGTGATGTCTGATGACACTGCCATTCCTGAAGGGGAAGCGGAGGAAGCTGTTGGTGCATTTTTCTTCTTCTATGTACCTCCTTCCACATGCTTGGGATGCTAATAATTACATCTTCATCCCCTAGCTGTCATAGCAGAATAGGTTTCACCGAAACCGGGTAACCAGCTTGTTAACATTGGCCATCTGTAATTAATGGAAACCTCCTCTACTCTATAAATGTATTTCTCTTTGTCTTGTACGCTGCACTTTCTCCTATATATATATATATATATATATATATATATATATATATATATATATATATATATTTTTTTCTAAGGGCGATATGTGTAATATCGGCCATCTAAAATCGATGTGTGTATATCAGCTGTAAAACACTCACTTTCTTCTTCCTTTTATTTTCTCTGCTAAGGGCGATATTTCCATATCGGCCATGATCAAACGCTCGAGATCATGAGCCAACCCAAATACTTGGATGATATATCTTTAAATATTTACCATTAATTGCTCTTCCAAACTCTTCTCCATCCAATCCTTGTAAGAAATATGCATTACCGGGCGCACATCGGCTCACTTTAAATGGACCTTCCCAAGTTGGAGACACATTTTCCAAATCGACTATCTCTAAAACCGATGGGCACAATTAACTTCTAGACAAGGTCACCTTCTACAAAACTCTTGGGTACCACCTTTTTGTTGTCAAATTTAGCCACATGAGCTTTATTCTCTTGAATTTTCTCTAGAGCCCTCATCCGATGCTGCACGACATCCTCTAACTCATCAATCATAACCTGCCTATAATCATCGACTGACAATTGATCTTGCAACTCTGTTCTTCTAGACCCTAGATTCATTTCCCATGGCAAAATTGTTTCATGTCCATAAACTAACTGATACGGTGATACCTTTATAGACCCATGACACGCCATTCTATAGGCCCATAGTGACTCAGCCAATGTCGTATGCCACTTATTCGGCTGCTCATCAATCTTCCTCTTGATAAGCTTGATCAAACTCTTGTTAGACGCCTCTGCCCGACCGTTGGCTTGAGCATAATAAGGTGATGAATTCAACAATTTAATCCCCATACTATCAGCAAAGCTTTGACACTCTTTCGAAGTGAACATAGAACCCTGGTCAGTAATAATAGTCTGCGGCATACCAAATCTATAAATATTATGTTCCTTCACAAAGTTGATTACATCGTTAGTCATCACATTCTTTATCGGCACTGCTTCAACCCACTTTGTGAAATAATCTGTTGCCGCTAGAATATACTTGTGACCTTTGCTTGACGTTGGATAAATTTGGCCAATCATATCCACACCCCATCCTCTAAACGACCATGGCTTAATAATTGGATTCATAGCTGATGCTGGTGCTCTCTGTATTGCTCCAAATCTCTGACAATCTTGACACCCTTTATAATACTTAAAGCAATCTTCCAGCATAGTAGGCCAATAGTACCCAGTCCTTTTTAATAGCCATCTCATTTTATGGGCCGATTGATGTGTACCACAAATGCCTTCATGGAGTTTTCATATAACTACTTTGGCTTCTTCTTGATTTAAACATCTTAACAACCACCATCAATCGTCCGATAATAAAGTTTTTCTTCTAACAAAACATACCTCAATGACATATATCGAATTTTTTGAGGCGTATATTGAATTGGATCCTTAAGATACTATACTATCTTGATCCTCCAATCTTCTTCATTGACACTGATCTCACCGATATCAGCTTGCCTAGCTTCATCGACATCAATCCTATCGACACTGACTCGCTTGGCTTCATCGACATCGGCAATTTCAACAATCGTACCTTCATTATTTAGCTGATATCCCGATGCCTTCTGTGCTAAATCATTTGCCTCTATATTCTGTTCCCTCGGGACATGCTTGAACCTCACTGTCTTAAAACATTGCAACAAATCTTGACACTCAGCATAAAATAGTCTTAATATATCATCTTTGCATTCAAATTCTCCTGCCAGCTGTCTGAGTACCAATAATGAATCCCCAATGACTTGAACACAATCGACTCTAGCTTCCTTCAACATCTCCAATCCTTTGATAACAGCTTTATATTCGACCTGATTATTAGTCGATGCCTCTATAGCAAACGCAAATTCAAACCTTGCCCTCCGAGGCGATATAATCAGAAGCCCGATGCCACATCCACTCTTGCAAACAGATACATCAAAAAACAATAACCATGGCACCGGCTCCACCATTGACACCTCTGGTCCACAATGCTCAACAACTAAATCAGCCATAACCTGACCCTTAATAGCTTTAGCAGATTCACATGTCAAGTCATATTCAGCCAATGCTAGCATCCATTTACCAATTCTGTCTTCCAAAATTGGAGCCGATAACATATATTTGATGACATCGGCTTTGCATACCACCACACACTCAGTTGATAACAGATAGTGCCTCAACTTCACACATGAGAAATATAAACACAAACATAATTTTTCAATCTCAGTGTACCTGGTTTCAGCGTCGATCAATCTTTGGCTTAAATAAAACACAACTCTCTCTTTACCATCTTGTTCTTGAATTAAAGTTGATCCGATCGACTTTTTGTCAGCTGCAAGATAAAACTTGAAAGGCAATCCTTCTCTTGGTGGCACCAACACAGGAGGCGAAACCAAAAATTTCTTGATGTCTTCCAACGCTTTCTGATATTCTGGCTCCCATACAAACCTTTGATCCGCCTTTAACTTTAATAATAGGGTGAATACATCAAGGTTCCCTGATAAATTCGAAATAAATCTTCTAATGAAATTCACTTTGCCGATGAATGATTGAAGTTCTGTCTTGTTGATCGGTGGCTCGATGTCATTGATAGCCTTCATGCTCTTTGGCCCAATCTCAATTCCTCTTTCATGCATGATAAAACCCAGAAACTGACTAGCCGATACACCGAAAGCGCACTTTTTTGGATTCATCTTCAAGCCATACCTTCTGGTTCTCTCGAGTACTGCCCACAAATCGGCTATATGATCTTCTATTTTTTTAGATTAAACTACCACATCATCAATATAAATCTCTACTAGGTTGCCGATCAAATCATGAAATATATAATTCATGGCCCTCTGATATGTGGCTCCAGCATTCTTCAAACCAAATGTCATGACAATCCATCCATACAAACCAGGAGCCCCGAGACACCTCAAAGCAGTCTTTGGTATATCCTCTTCTGCCATGAAAATCTGATTATAACCAGCATTACATCCATAAAACTGACAATCTTATGCCCTGCTGCTGCGTCAACCAGAAGATCTGCTATCGGCATCGGGTAGTCATCCTTCGGGGTGGCCCTATTCAACGGGCGAAAGTCAATACAAACTCTCAACTTGCCCCACTTCTTGAAAACAGGCACAATATTTGAAACCCACTCTGAATATCGGCAAGTCCTAATGAACTTAGCATCGTATAACCTCGTAATCTCAGCCTTGACATCATCATAAATCTTTGGATCGATTCTCCTTGGAGGTTTCTTATAAGGCCAATATCCAGGTTTCATAGGTAGTTGATGTTCAATGAGAGATCGACTTAGACCAGGCATCTCAGAATAATCCCAAGCAAAACAATCTCAGTACTCTTTTAATAATTTTATTAATTCAACTTTAAAATGTTCATCCAATTTCTTACTGATAAATGTCGGCCTTGGTTTATCGCCATCTCCTATATCAACTTCCTGTAGCTCATCGGTCGACATGAATCCTTTTCCCAACTTTCCATCTTCTGCAAACTCCATTAGGGTCCCTGTCAGAGAAACAATTTAGAATTTGACTGGTCCACTACCTCAAGACCCTGTGTAGTAATCTTAACGTAATCCCCATCCCAAATCTTGCCAGACAAACACTCCATATCATCCGCATGCCATGGTACTAAATCGGCCGATGCAACATTGACGGTTTCATCGGTCGGGATTACCTCTACTTGATCGCCAATCCACTGGGCCAGAGACTGGTGCATTGTTGATGGAACACAGCAATTTGCATGTATCCAATCATGACTCAACAGAAGGATGTAGGTTCCCTTTCCATCAATGATAAAGAAAGTAACCGACAAAGTTTTACTACCGATTGTGAGCTCCACATTTAAGACTCCCTTGGCTGCTGCAGTACGATCACCATAATCCCTTAGAATCATATTAGTATCAATTAAATCATCTTCAGTTTTCCCTAATTTTTTGATAGTAGTGATCAGCATAATATTCATTGCAACACCTCCATCAACCATCATCTTTCCCATCGGTATCCTATTGATGAACCCCTTGAGGTACAACGCTTTCAAATGCTGATGTTTAGATTCGTCTGGCCTATCAAACACTGCTTGCTATACATCAAATAGCAACTGTGGTGTATCCCCTTCATTAGCAATCAATTCTTCTTCTGATGCCATAAATTCTTTAGGCAACATCATTACCATGCCCACTATAGCACTTGGTACCTGTACTTGCGATTTCACTTTTGGCCTCCAGACCTTCTTTGGTGGTTGATCATCATCTTCATCATAATAATATTTACTAGTCCTTATTTTCCTGCAACAGATTCTCTGAACCCTGCACTTCTGACTCTTAGAGAAAATGCCAGATGGACACCATTGATCGGCTTGTTCCTGTCCTTCCTGCATCTCTTTGTCGACTTCTTCGTCAAAGTAAACTTCTTCTCCTGTCTTTCTGGAACCAAGTCGACCAAAAGCTGATACCCTTCCATTCTCATCAACTTTACCCACCAACGACCTCCTAGCGTTACCTGGCTGATGTCGATAGCTGCTCGAAGCTTCTCTATACATTTGTTCCATTCGTCTGCTACATCCAGGACAGCTATTAGTCGATGGAAGCTTTATATTATGGTCCCAACAATACTGAAAGAATGGACATTCCCAATGGGGATCAAATTGTGATTCCTTCATTTCCCTGTCCCTTTTCTTCTGATACTGATTTATAAATGCTTCTACATTGTCGATACCAGCCATATTGACATTTGCAGGGAACAGATGCCCATCAATCTTCATAGTTCCCTTTGTAAACTTAATCATTCCTTGTTCAATCGCCGATTGAATATCTCTTTTGGGTACCTTGCATTCATTAGTGCAATGAGACGGCGAATTGTGCCACTTGTAGTACTTTCTTTTCTTCAATTCTTCAGCAGGTGGGATCACGTGATTAGGTGGCAACTAGATGTGCCTCTCCTGTAACAACATATCAAATATCTTATCGGCCTTGGTGATATCGAAGTCATACTTTTCTTCTGGCTCTTTCTGCTTCACCCATGGGCACGATAACACATTCTTGTTTCTGGTCCACTAAGCCATATCGACTTCTCTGGCATCTTCATCGGACTCAGACTCATAATCATTATAATTGACTTGAATCGGACTTGACCGTGCACCTCGAGTCAGATTCTCCTAGATAGATACCTTCTGTACCATCTGGGACAAGCTCTCAAACTCGGCCGAAGGAAACTTCTCCCTCAAAGGTGCAACTAGGCCATTGAATGCTATTTCTGCCATCTGAGCATCAGTCAATTGCAAGCTGAAACATTTACTATGCACATCTCTGAACCTCTGCACATAATCATGCATAGACTCCCCAGCTTTCTGCCTCACAGAAATCAGATCAGACAACCTCATTTCTCTTGTTTCAGCAAAGAAGTATTTATGAAATTTCTATTCGAGATCGGCCCAAGTAATAATGGAATTAGGGGGCAATGTTGCGAACCACAAAAAAGCCAAACCGGACAATGATAACGGAAAAGCCTGATCTTTAATGCTTCGGTAGCTCCTGCCTCTCCACATTGCACTGAAAATCGGCTAATATGCTCAACACTGGTAGTATTGTCTTGTCGAGTGAACTTTGTAAATTCTAGTGGCCTGTATCGACTCGGCATAGGAATCAAGTCATAGATAGGAGGATAAGGGGGTCGATACATATAAGTTTGCTATTTTGGCTTAAACCCAAATTGTTTCCTCATTACTTCAGCAATCTTCACTGCCCAGTCATCGATCGAAACATTAGTATTTGGAGTAGCCAATGCAGGACCAGACACTAGCACTTGCGGGACTATTTGTGAACCAAAATTGACAACAGTGTGCTGGCCTCCCAACTCCCCAGACAATGCCGATGATGACGGCATTCCGAACAGACTTGGTTCTACGTTCGGAGTTGTATCATATGTGACATTCGACTCTGACGTCTTCTGCCTGTAGAACTACGACTGTGTCTGTGGAGTAGTTCTTTGCAATATTATCCTGCGAGGTGTTCTTTCCACTGTGCCACTATCAGCATTCTTCGAGGGTAGAGTAGCTTCAGAAGTTGACGGCTCTGAACCCATAACAGGATGTGTTGCGCTCGCCTTTGGCTGCTGTGAACTAGGTGCTTCAAATTGTAGGTCGAGGAATATTCCCGGATGTTCGAAAATACATCGGCCCACGTATTGGATCATCATATATACAGCCTTCAACAGTCTAAATAATCAGAGCCCTTAGAGTATTGACCAACACAGGTGACTGATTAATCAATGCATGGTGAATAGCTGAATGTATGAGGTTGTTCAATGTAGCTTCATCAATCACCTCTATTGGCTTATTGGCAGTTGATTTCTCAGCTTCGTCTTCAATCAAGGCAGCAACAGGTAACTTTCCTTTCTGTATGATCTTGCCATGCTTGGTTTTGCTAAAGGTGCTCAACAAAATGTTTTCATACTCCACAATCCTCTGACCAATTTGTGCCTTTATTTTATCGCTCAGATCATCCTTGTTAACAGGTATTATGTTCTCTATCCTCAGATCTATGCCAACATCATGTTTTGGTGGAGGATTATCAGGGAGCTTAGGACCCTTTGGCATTCCAAGTTCAGACATGTTGTGAAGCTTAAAGTTCTTGGTCCCACCAGGTGTGCCAAAAAGTGTGTTGACGCAAAAATCACACGCGTGACCTAGGAGATCTTCTTAGCTCCAGTGCAGGCTCAATACAGAAACCAGGGCGTGATGAGGACCTCACACCTATGCATACACACAACACTCCTCCAACTAAGATGAAAGTTCATGCGCATCACCTGAATTTACAGGTGAGCTCATTTCTAATGTTTTGTTTATGTGGTTTTAAGAATAGATTGCTACCTAATGAATTAATTGTTGTTAGGAACCATGGAGATGATGATGAGATAGCTGAGGAGGAGATTGGAGGTGTGATGGGCCAGCAAGGATGTCCAAGAAAGGTGGAGGCCCAATCAAAACCGACTTCGAGTCTGTTTTGGGCTCAGGACCAGTCTGCATTAAAATGGACGTCGAGGACGCATACGGACTCGGATTTGGATGTTCTATATATGTATGGAAAAATAACGAAAAGGCTTTTCCAACCCAACTGGTCCCATGTCACAATTCTCCCGAGCCGTTGGCAATCGCCGAAACAAATCGATGTCCAGAATCTATCCTGACGCTACGACACCGTAATTGGTCTTTGGACCATGTATCGAGTTGAGCCCACTTAGGGCTGCGTCCAGGGGATGGTGCACGACCCTAGGTTCCTCATATAATGCCGCCGTCTCTTCATTAGGATTTGGGTTTTGCTTAGATTATTCTGTTCATAACAGTTTCACCGTTTGATCGGTTTGAGAGACTCCAACTTGTGAGATTCATCGTATACTTGCAAATTTGGTTGCATTCTTCTTTGTTCTTTCTTGTGTTATTGATTTGCAGGCAAGCACGACTCCTCCAACTTAGATGAAAGTTCATGTGCATCACCTGAATTTACAGGTGAGCTCGTTTCTAATGTTTTGTTTTTGTGGTTTTAAGAATAGATTGCTATCTAATGAATTAATTGTTGTTAGGAATCATGGATATGATGATGAGATAGCTGGGGAGGTGATTGGAGGCGTGATGGGTCAGCAAGGATGTCCAAGCCAAGGTGGAGGCCCAATCAAAACCGACTTCGAGCTATTTTGGGGCCCAGGACCAGACTGCACTAAAACGGACGCCTAGGACACATACGGACTCGGATTTGAATGTTCTATATATGTCTCGAAAGATAACAAAAAGGCCTTTCTAACCCAACCACATGTCACAATTCATGCTGAGCCGTCGACAATCGCCGAAACAAATCGACGTCCAAAATCTGTCCTGATGCTATGACACCGTAATCGGTCTTTGAGCCATGTATCGAGTTGATCCCACTTAGGATTGCATCCAGGGGTTGGTGCACGACCCTAGAGTCCTCATATATAGCTGCCGCCTCTTTATTAGGGTTTGTGTTTTGCTTAGATTATTCTGTTCATAACAGTTTCACCGTGTGATCGGTTTGAGAGACTCAACTTGTGAGATTCATCGTATACTTGCAAATTTAGTTGCATTCTTCTTTGTTCTTTCTTGTGTTATTGATTTGCAGGCAAGCACGACTCCTCCAACTTAGATGAAAGTTCATGTGCATCACCTGAATTTACAGGTGAGCTCGTTTCTAATGTTTTGTTTTTGTGGTTTTAAGAATAGATTGCTACCTAATAAATTAATTGTTGTTAGGAATCATGGATATGATGATGAGATAGCTGGGGAGGTGATTGGAGGCGTGATGGATCAGCAAGGATGTCCAAGCCAAGGTAGAGGCCCAATCAAAACCGACTTCGAGCTGTTTTGGGGCCCAGGACCAGACTGCACTAAAACGGACGCCTAGGACACATACGGACTCGGATTTGGACGTTCTATATATGTCTGGAAAGATAACAAAAAGGCCTTTCTAACCCAACCACATGTCACAATTCATCCTGAGCCGTTGACAATCACCGAAACAAATCGACGTCCAGAATCTGTCCTGATGCTATGACACCGTAATCGGTCTTTGAGCCATGTATCGAGTTGAGCCCACTTAGGATTGCATCCAGGGGTTGGTGCACGACCCTAGAATCCTCATATACAGCTGCCACCTCTTCACTAGGGTTTGGGTTTTGCTTAGATTATTCTGTTCATAACAGTTTTGCCGTTTGATCGGTTTGTGAGACCCCAACTTGTGAGATTCATTCGTATACTTGCAAATTTGGTTGCATTCTTCTTTGTTCTTGCTTGTGTTCTTGATTTGCAGGCAAGGATAAGCTTTCTCAGTGATGTCAATCATTCTTGAACGGTTGATAACCAGAGGAGACGTTGTGCTATGATTGCGGGGTTCAGAACATGTCGCTCGGAAGCCGTATCAATTTGTGTAGCGCCTCCACCCAAATCAAGATTATCAGAACCTATCGAAAGATCGAGAACCCTTGTTCACATCAAGTGGTAATCAGAGCTTCAGATATACCATTAGGTTCGCCCTTATCCTTATTATTTTGTTCAGTCCTAAACTCCAGAAAATTGCCCTACAAAAATATTTGTTCGTCGGTTTTCCGTTGTCCTATATCCCTCTTGTACCCTGCAATTTTTCGTTTAGTTTGCTTCTCTGAATTTTAGTCCCTACAAGGTCACTGTGTTGCTGGTCTAGTGCTTGTTCTTTGGTCTTGTTTGAGTCGTGTGTGTCCTTATTCATAGACAATCAAGAGAAAAAAAATCAGATTGTTGCACACATTGAGAGAATAGTACTGCTGGAATTGTGATGAGGACATCAACGACATACAAATAATGATGACGGAAGATGGCGCGCCAAACCAAGTTGTCACGCCTCCACCTCTCGTCGTCGCGCCTCCTCGAGTTACGGATCCATCTTCTAACGAGACGACGACGTACAAGGGCCCAATCACTAGAGCTCGAGCCCAGGAATTGAAGACGGTTTTGATGCTAAGGAACGACGGCCCAGGATGACGCCGCCCGAAGGCCCACGTGGCCCAAGTCGCGCGACTCCCTCTCCACCGCGCGCCTCTCCACTTCAGTCGGCCCTAGATGCCTCGTCCTCCCCCTATTTAGTCAAGGGCTGCGCCCCTTGCAATATTTGAGTTTTGTTTTAAGTTTAGCGTAGCTATACATCCGTCTCTCGATGTGAATTCAGAACTCCACCTTCGTGCAATACATCATATTGCTCGCCTCTAATTCTTGCTCGTTCTTCGATTGCGCGTAAGAATTGATCCTCGTGATCAGGTTGATCTTGTTTACCGCAAGGTTAATATTCTCTGAAAGTTGGTTCAGCAATTGCATTGGCGCTTCGGCTTGCTTGTCGTAGTCGGATCGTGAGGGTCGACATCCACCAAATCGAAGTTATCTCCACTCGCTGAAAGATCGGGCACTCTACACCTATCAAGTGGTATCAGATTCCAGTGTTTCTCGATGAGTTTATCCAAGTCCACATAAACCGAAAACTACAAAAAAAAAAAGTTTACCCCAGTACGGTTTTGAGCCTCGCACTTTCGTTCAATAATTTGCGTTGTTGAGTTTTTGTGCTTTCGCTTTTGATCGTTGCTGGTACACTGTGTTCTATCGTTTTCTCCCCATCATCATCATATACTTCCGTCGTGCCGCGTGCTTTCACCACCGCAGTTTGCATTCCGCCGCATCTGTTTATCCCGTCTCGCTTGCCAAGTTGTGGTCAGCCGATCGATTGCCAAGTTGTGGTCAGCCGATCGATTGCCAAGTTTTTCCGCTGCACCGTGAGTACGAGTCAGTCACTGCCTCGCGGATCGAGTCCTACTCGGTTACGTAGTAACCCGCTCGCCTCGCCCTGTGTTTGGTTCTGTTCGGTTTCGTGTGTCCCTCCTCTTTTAATTACTGTTCTACCCTGCCTCAAAAAATAAAAAGCGCTTGTGCTTAATTGCTCATTTGAGGTCTCATTGTTTATATTTTCAGAAAAAGGTATAAAAAAGAAAAAAAAGAAAGAAAAAAAAAGAAAAAAAAAGAGAAAAAAAGAGCGGCCGAGCAACACAGGCGACGCGTTCTTGCTGCACTTTGTTTTGATCCTTCTTCCTTCCTCTTGCACTTGTGCCGGCAGCAATCCTTTTACGTTTAACACCATTATTCAGCTTTGCAGTTATTGTTTGAATTGTGCTAACCCTTGGATTGAGTGCAGCCTCCCAGCCCCATAAATTTTCTACTACGAGCAGGTTTTTGTTTCACCACGCAATTGCTCCTCCAATCTTCCACCGGTTTTACCTGTGGTTGCAGTTCACGCTGGCGTGCTTGGTAAGGACGGGTAAGAATTTGATAACAGCTTTTTGATTGAGCTTTTCATCCACCACTCACCTCTTGTTGTAGGATCCCGCTTTTTGTATTGCTTGTGTTTCTATGACAGAAAACAGCTCGAAGTCGGAGGAGCTCACCCTCCAGGATGTCCAGGCACAGGTTGATGGTCTACAAAACAACATGAAGACGATGCACGAGAGACTTGACTCTACGGTCACTTCGTCGAATGAGCGTTTTGATCAATGGGACCTCACTGATACGGTTGCCCGCACCACGCTCGCGACGATCATGAATCGTCTTGAGGCCATGTCGACGCACCTTGGGACCATGACGACGCAGCTCACAGAGTTGCAAAATGCATGTGACTACGGCGCCGACACCGAGCAGGACGACGACAATCGCCCTGGTCGTGCTCGTAGGGTACATGTTCCTATTAATGACACTTTTGCCAAAATAAAATTTCGTATTCCCACTTTTAATGGCAAATATGATCCGGGTGCTTATCTTGATTGGGAATTAGAGGTTGAACAAAAATTTGCCTGCCATGATATTCCTGCTAATTTATAAGTTAAGGCTGCTATTAGTGAATTTACTGAATTTGCTTTACTTTGGTGGCGTGACTATAGACAAAGATATCCTAATAATATTCCAGCCACTTGGACGGCATTAAAAGCTGCTATGCATCATCGTTTTGTGCCGTCATATTATGCTAGAGATTTGCTTAATCAAATGCAGCATTTTCAACAAGGATCACTTTCCGTAGAGGATTATTATCAAGCTTCGCAAAAGGGTATGATTCGCTGTGGTTTAGTTGAACTGGATGATGCTGCTATGGCTCGCTTTAGGGGTGGGTTAAATCATGAAATTCAGAAAATTCTTGATTATAAGAATTATGATGATATGACCATCTTATTTGAATATGCTTATAAAGCTGAACGTGAAGTGCAGGATCGACAATCTTCGTCAAGACCTAACATTTTTGTAGGGTCCAAGACGCCTTCAGCTCCACGGTCGACACCTCCTTCCACGTCGCGCGACCACTCCTCGACCACGTCCAAGTCGAGTGCTCCATCCACGGCCAAATCTGCCTCGATCGTGCCATCCTCCTCGTCGTCTGGACGAGCTCGTGATATTCAGTGTTACTGTTGCCGAGGATTTGGTCATGTGATACACGATTGTCCAAATAAACGAACTATGTTGATTCGTGATGACGGTGGGTATTCTTATACTAGTGATTCAGAGGATATTCAGTAGACTATGCTTGTCACTAATCATGCAGATAATACGGAGCTTCATGCTGACTCTAGTGCCACCGACAGGTATGCAACTCTTGTTGTGCAGCGTGTTCTTAGTACACAGGTCGTTCAGGATGAAAAGCATCAGCGCCACAACATTTTTCATATCAAAGGCGTTGTGCAAGAACGAGCGGTCCGTATAATCATCGATGGTGGCAGTTGCAACAATTTGGCTAGTACGACCTTGGTGGAGCAGTTGTCATTGCCAACAAGGAAGCATCCACATCCTTATCACGTTCAATGGCTTAATGATGGCGGCAAAATAAAGGTAACGCGCTCGGTACGTGTTCCTTTCTCTCTTGGCGCCTATTCTGATTTTGTAGATTGTGATGTTGTTCCAATGGAAGCATGCTCTTTGTTGCTTAGCCGTCCTTGGCAATATGATGTTGATAGTGTTCATCATGGTCGCTCCAATTATTATTCATTCATGTTTAAGGGTCAGAAAATTGTTATTCATCCTATGACACCTGAACAAGTTCTTAAAGATGATATTGCTCGAGCGATAAAAGGTGCAAAATTGGTTACATCGCCTCCTGTTACACCTGTTCAACATGAGATCAAATTGAATAACCCTATCTTGCCTGCTACACGTGCTAATTTTGATGAATTACATGATGCTAATCTGCTTTGCTATGCGCTAGTTTGCTCTCGTATGCTTGTTTCACTAGATGAGGCGCCTATGTTGCATATTCCTCCTGCTGTTGCTAACCTTTTGTAGGACTATAAAGATGTTTTTCCCGCTGAATTGCCACCGGGTCTTCCTCCTATTCGTGGCATAGAACATCAGATTGATTTAATTCCAGGTGCACAGCTTCCTAATCGCGCCCCGTACCGCACAAATCCTGAGGAGACGAAAGAAATTCAGCGTCAAGTGCAGGCATTGCTTGATAAAGGTTACATTCGTGAGTCTCTCAGCCCTTGTTCGGCTCCTGTTTTGCTTGTTCCTAAGAAAGATGGTTCTTGGCGTATATGTGTAGATTGTTGTGCAATTAACAATATTACAATTCGTTATCGATATCCTATACCACGCCTTGATGATATGCTTGATGAACTTAGTGGTGCCACAATTTTCTCTAAGGTTGATTTGCGTAGTGGTTACCATCAGATAAGAATGAAATTAGGAGATGAATGGAAAACGGCTTTTAAAACTAAATTTGGCTTGTATGAATGGTTGATTATGCCATTTGGATTGTCTAATGCTCGTAGCACTTTTATGCGCTTAATGAATGAAGTTCTTCGGCCTTTCATTGGAATATTTGTTGTTGTCTATTTTGATGATATCCTTATATACAACAAATCTATGAATGAGCATTTAGATCATTTGCGTGCTGTTTTTGATGCTTTGCGTGCTGCTCACTTGTTTGAGAACATGGAAAAATACACTTTTTGCACGCAACGTGTTTCGTTTCTTGGATATGTTGTTACTCCACAGAGCATTGAGGTGGATAGCAGCAAGGTGGACGCCATTCAGAGTTAGCCCCAACCGACGACGGTCACAAAGTTCGCAGTTTTCTTGGTCTTGCAGGCTTCTATCGTCGTTTTGTGTGGGATTTCAGTTCTATTGCTGCACCATTACATGAGCTGACCAAGAAGGGTACGCCATTTGAGTGGGACGCACCACAAGCCGACGCATTCAACACTTTAAAGGAACAGTTAACTCATGCTCCCCTCTTACAATTGCCTAATTTTGATAAAGTGTTTGAATAGGAATGTGATGCTAGTGGAATTGGTTTGGGTGCCGTTTTGTTGCAAGATCATAAACCCATTGCTTATTTAGTGAGAAGTTAAGTGGTGTTGCTCTTAAATATTTTACTTATGATAAAGAACTTTATGCTTTAGTAAGAACTTTACAAACATGGCAGCATTATTTATGGCCTCGCGAATTTATTATTCATTCTGATCATGAGGCTTTGAAACATATTAGAACCCAAACTAATCTGAACCGTCGTCATGCTAAATGGGTTGAATTTATTGAATCTTTTTTGTACATCATTAAACATAAAAACGGGAAGGAAAATGTGATTGTCGATGCTTTGTCTCGTCGTTATATGATGCTGTCCCAATTAGACTTTAAAATCTTTGGTTTGCAAGCTTTGAAAGATCAATATGTGAATGATGCTGATTTTCGTGATATTATGATGCATTGTAAGGATGACAAACCTTGGGGCAAATTTCATATGCAGGATGGATTCCTGTATCGTGCTAACAAGCTGTGTATTCCAGCTAGCTCGGTTCGTCTTTTGTTGTTACAGGAGGCGCATGGAGGTGGTCTTATGGGTCACTTCAGCGTTTTCAAGACACATGAGGTGTTGGCCGACCATTTCTTTTGGCCACGGATGCGCCGTGATGTTGAGCGCCTTGTTGCACGCTGTACTACATGTCAAAAAGCTAAATCTCGTTTGGGTAATCATGGTTTGTATATGCCCTTGCCTGTTCCCTCTTCTCCTTGGCATGATATTTTGATGGATTTTGTTTTGGGATTGCCTCGCACTAAGAAGGGGAGGGACAGTATTTTTGTGGTTGTTGATTGTTTCTCTAAAATGGCTCACTTTATACCTTGTCATAAAACTGATGATGCCTCAAATGTTGCTGAATTGTTCTTTAGAGAGATTGTTAGATTGCATAGAATTCCTAAAACAATTGTCTTTGATCGTGATGCTAAGTTTCTTAGTCATTTTGGCGTTCTCTTTGGAATAAATTAGGAACTAAGCTGCTGTTTAGTACTACTTGTCATCCTCAAACTGATGGGCAAACTGAGGTAGTAAATAGAACTTTATCTGCTATGCTTAGAGCTGTTCTAGATAAAAACTTGAGACGTTGGGAAGTTGTTTACCTCATGTTGAATTTGCTTATAATCGTGCTACACATTCTGCCACTAAGATGTGACCTTTTGAGGTTGTTTATGGCTATGTTCCTAGGACGCCTATTGATTTGTTTGCTATTGATGCTGAAGATGAACCACATCTTGATGCTCTTGCTCATATTGATCACATGAAACAATTGCATGAAGAAACACAACACAACATTGCCGTTGCTAATAAAAAGTATCAAGTTGCTGGTAGGAAAGGTAGAAAACATATTTCTTTTGAACCTGGTGATTTGGTTTGGTTGCACTTGCGTAAAGATAGATTTCCTACTTTGCGTCGTTCTAAACTGATGCCTCGTGCTGCTGGTCCTTTTAAAGTGCTAACCAAGATTAACGATAATGCTTATGTTCTTGACTTGCCCATGGAGTTTGGTGTTTTCACTAGTTTTAATGTTACAGATTTGAAACCATACTTGGGTGCGGATGATGAGTTGCCGTCGAGGACGACTTCACTTCAAGAAGGGGAGGATGATGAGGACATCAACGACATACGAATAATGACAACAGAAGATGGCGCGCCAAACCAAGTTGTCACGCCTCCACCTCTCGTCGTCGCGCCTCCTCGAGTTACGGATCCATCTTCTAATGAGACAACGACGTACAAGGGCCCAATCACTAGAGCTTGAGCCCAGGAATTGAAGACGGTTTTGATGCTAAGGAACGACGGCCCAGGATGATGCCGCCCGAAGGCCCACGTGGCCCAAGTCGCGCGACTCCCTCTCCACCGCGCGCCTCTCCACTTCGGCTGGCCCTAGATGCCTCGTCCTCGCCCTATTTAGTCAAGGACTGCGCCCCTTGCAATCTTTGAGTTTTGTTTTAAGTTTAGCTTAGCTATACATCCGTCTCTCGACGTGAATTCAGAACTCCACCTTCGTGCAATACATCAGATTGCTCGCCTCTAATTCTTGCTCATTCTTCGATTGCGCGTAAGAATTGATCCTCGTGATCAGGTTGATCTTGTTTACCGCAAGGTTAATATCCTCCGGAAGTTGGTTCAGCGATTGCATTGGTGCTTCGGCTTGCTCGTCGTAGTCGGATCGTGAGGGTTGACATCCACCAAATCGAAGTTATCTCCACTCGCCGAAAGATCGGGCACTCTACACCTATCAAATTGTGTGGACTAAATACTAATTTATTGTCGAGCCTACTACTTTTTGTGCCAAAATAAAGAGAGAAAAGTGCTTGTTCATGTGACACGTTGAGAGCTTTGGAACAATATATTATCTATCTTTGTGTCCATCGTATTCAGATCATAATTTTCCCTTGTGCTAGAATTTTTTTTTCCTTTAGCTTTCTAGCACTAATACCTTGCTGCAGTTCTGATTCACAAGAAAAGAAAAGAAAAGAAAAGAAAAGAAAAGAAAAAAGCAAAAGTGCACAAGAGGAAGAGCCACACAAAAAAAGGAAGTAGAAAAAGGAAAAGATAAAAATGCAGAATTGATTGCAGCCCTTGCGTCCTTTATTGAGTAATTTGCTTGCTTGCTTGAACTAGGTCCGAGACAGGTTTAGGCCGGTGACATAGACTAGCTTGGGACTATTATTCAGTTTTGCAATTTATGAATTGAAATTTTGCTAATCCTTGCTACATTATAATTTGCCTTCCAAGCTTCACATACATATCCTTCTGAACGGCATAGTTTCTGACCCTTGCAATCATCAAATCACACTCTCCAAGGTATCCTTCGCTTGCTGTAATTAAGAACTTTGTAAGAGCTTTGTAAGATACTTCCATTTGCTTGTTGAGAGTTTACACTGTGATCACATAGTTGTGATAGGAAAAATATACTCCTGTGTGCTTTCTTGTTTACTACTAACAATGACAGGTTACACCACTAATGATAATGAGTCAACATCATCTAATGAGAACAATATGAGTGATGTAGCACAACGAGTGCTCAGTCCTCAAATGGAGATGGTAGAGCAAAATGAAATGAATAACTTGTTTTAGACTCACTTTGTTGTGAAGGATCGACATTGTCGTGTCATCATTGATGGAGAGAGTAGCCACAACATCGCAAGCTTGGAGTTGGTAGAGAAGCTCGGCTTGACCACACAACCACACCCATATCCATACTAAATCCAATGGGTAAATTATTGTGGTAAGATAAAGGTAGATAAAATTGCATGCATTGAATTTTTTATTAGTTCTTATAAGGATAGTGCAGAATTCGATATAGTACCTGTGCAAGCTTGTCATTTATTATTGAGTAAATCTTGGATTTATAGAAATAATATTTTGCATAACACCATTGATAATAGCTACTCATTTAAATACAATAGCAAAAGAGTTACTCTTAAACTTATGACCGCTGCTGAAATTTTAGAAGATAAACAAAGGCTTGAGAGAAGAAAGAATGAATCATTTAGGAAAGAATGGGCTGTTTCAAATGTTGCAACACTTTCATCAAAATCTGAATTACTAGAGGATAAACCTATTCTCTTGCCACTTGTTGCAACTAATACATTTCAGCTTCTACACAAAGAAGAGGACAATGTGAAAGAAAAAGAAGACATTGTGGTTTCAGGTGAGAACTTTCCTGATTTGCTGAATTGTTCCAATAATCTTGTTGTATTGGAACCTTGTCTTGATTTGCTTTTGCCACAAGTAGATTTATCTACTAATCCTTGTGATAAAGAGGAGTTGTGTGCCAGTGCTTCACTTATACCTTTGCCACAACAAATGAATGAGCTTGTTGTTTTTGCTTATGATTCACCCACTAGTGCTGAAATTAAACATTTGATTTTAGTTACATGTGAAAAGGATGAGCAAAAATTAATGTCTTCTCTAAATACTTTGGGTTATATTGAATTTGATGTTCTTTGTGTTCTAAATACCGTGGAGAAGAAAATCTTTTCTCAAACTGAATTGCCTTTATTGACAAGAAACGATTTTCATGCTATAGGCAACTATGATTATAGAGGTGTGTTTATAATACCTAGAGTTTATGTTTGTTGAAATTTGAAACCTCCTTGTGTTGTAAACTGAATGACCAACTAGAAAACTTTGATAATAATTACCATGTCATGTCAAGTTTTTCTAGTGCTTCTAAAATCACACATTGTCTACCTTGTTATAAAAGTGAGCATGATGTTCATATTGCTGACCAAGTTTTCAAAGAGGTTATTAATTTGCATGGAATGCCTTCTACTGTAGATTCTCATTGTGATGACAAATTTCATAATACATATAACTATGAGTTGCATCCCAAGTTTGGAAATAGTTCCACAATTAATATTTCAGATTTGAGACCATACATGGGAGAAAGAGATGAGCTCGAGTCGAGGACGACTCTATTTCAAAAGGGGGAGAATGATGAGGAAATCACATCTATGGATACACACAACACTCCTCCAACTAAGATGAAAGTTCATGTTCATCACCTGAATTTACAGGTGAGCTCGTTTCTAATATTTTGTTTGTGTGGTTTTAAGAATAGATTGCTACCTAATGAATTAATTGTTGTTAGGAACCATGAAGATGATGATGAGATAGCTGGGGAGGTGATTGGAGGCATGATGGGCCAGCAAGGATGTCCAAGCCAAGGTGGAGGCTCAATCAAAACCGGCTTCGAGTCTATTTCGGGGCCCAGGACCAGTCTGCACTAAAATAGACGCCCAGGACGCATATAGACTCGGATTTAGAAGTTCTATATATGTATGGAAAGATAATGAAAAGACCTTTCTAACCCAACTAGTCCAATGTCAAAATTCGTCACGAGCCGTCAGCAACCACTGAAATAATTCGACGTCCAGAATCTGTCCTGATGCTACAACACCGTAATCGGTCTTTGGGCCATGTATCGAGTTGAGCCCACTTAGAGCTGCGTCCAGGGGGTGGTGCACGATCCTAGGGTCCTCATATACAGACATCGCCTCTTCATTAGGGTTTGGATTTTGCTTAGATTATTCTGTTTATAACAGTTTCACCGTTTGTTCTGTTTGTGAGATCCCAACTTGTGAGATTCATCGTATACTTGTAAATTTGGTTGCATTCTTCTTTGTTCTTGCTTGTGTTCTTGATTTGCAGATAAGCATAAGCCTTCTCGGTGAGGTCAACCGTTCTTCAATGGTTGATATCAGAGGAGATGTTGTGCTGTGATTGTGGGGTTCAGAACGTGTTGTTCGGAAGCCGGATCAATTTGTGTATCGTCTCCGCCTTAATGAAGTTTACCAGAATCTTTCGGAAGATCAAGAACCCATGTCCACATCAGGGCGTGCCAGTCAATTTTCTCTATAAATCTACAAAGAGACAAATGGTCAAATTCCATGGGTCACCGGCCTAGGGCAGGTCGATGAAGAAAGCCGATAATCACTGCTTGTGAAACCAGCCGATGCAATTGTGGAAAAAAAATAAAAAAATATAAACTAATTGGCTGATTATATTGGCTTATCAGCAATTTAGTTAAATATGCAATTATAAATCATTAATGTCAATAAAAAATTAAAACAATAGGCTAGAGTCGATAAATCCACGGTATTCGTGCAATAACTGGCCGGGTTGATACATTAGACTTGAAGTCGATAGAGCGGAGTCGATAGATCTATAGTAAAAGTGTACAAACTCGCTCTGTCGATGAAAGTAAGTCGATAGGCCAGAATCGATAGAAGTATAATAATCATGTATAGAACTCTGCCCGTCGATAGATGCTAAGTCGATAGATCTGATAGCTAGTATTGCAAATAAGCCTCAAATATACAGATCTAATTCTGTTAAACAAAGGAGGGCAGTCGACTTCTAATATACAACAAATGAAATAGGCAAAATACCAGGAAGTTAATCGAACCGTGATAACCTGTCGGCTAAACGTCCCGATAGAACTCTGCCTATAAGCAGATCGAATCTAACCCTATCAGCCCAGCAAGAGATCAAAGTCTATGAAGCCTTGCTGATTCGAACAGATCAAACTTAATCGAGACAGTGTTCGAACATGACAAATAAAGCTAGATTTAATCTAATTATATATACTATCAATCGAGTGACTCGAATAATAGATCTAAAACCTAGCTTATAAAACCTACAGAAATCGCAGAAGATCGGACCTAACTAAGACAGTAATGCGATCTAAGTCGATAATACAAACCAAATAAAGACCTAATTATCAGATAACTAGCAATTTTAAAGGTAACAACTAGAATATCAACTTAATGAGAAAGTACTAGCTGAAGTCGATGAAATTACCGAGGGTGACTAATCCAAGTCTCTCGCTAAGATCGGAGCCGATGCAGCCCGCACGAGATGAGGATGTCGTCGAGAAAAAGTTTGGCGATGCGCTGAGTTGTATTGAATGAAAGTGTTGTTATTTTTGTACAGACCCTATTACATATTTATAATCCCATGCAAGGGATTCTGACCCGACTCGGTCAGGACTCTTAAACAAACCAACTAAGTCTGTTTCTAAATTAAATTTAAACTTAAAAATAGACGAAGATAAAACAACCCTAATGGGCCCAATTTATTTCCTTCGGCAGTTGAATTCTGTTGACTCCGGCCGATTCTAATTCCACGCGGCTAATCACTGGGACCGGTCAAATTTCGGTGCCAACAGATATCTAATCTTAACTTGCTAAGACAAAGCCAATCATTTATTTATCCGACAAGATGCTGCCATATTTCCCACGTACGCACATATGGCATTGACTTCTTAGCATCCTTCCTCCGCACGCCTCTGCATATGCACCTAGGGAGCTGCTGACTTTATTCTCCTTAATTTTGTGATTGCCTTTTGAGATCCATATATGGCATCTACAGATCTTTCTCCTTCCTGAATATGATCTGCCCAGGAGTCTCTCGCCCTTGCTAGTTGATTTCCAAATAACGCACATCTCATTATCCAGCCAAGTCAATTAAGTAATATATGTCTACGCCTTCCATAAACTTGGTTGCCTCTTTTGATCAGCATCACGCCAAAGGTTTCTTCAAATATAGCTTGCATGAACGCCATCACCATTCACCAATATCCCATGTTTATAGGTTTAGTATTTTCTCATATTCTCATTGTCCAGCACGTGCCTCTGATGACAGGATCTTGGCATATTTCCTCCAGCTCTTTTCTTCCCAACACAAAGCTTCATATCAAATGGCTTCCCAACAGACGAATATACAAGGATTGACAAAATTTGGTGTCAACACATGCCCCTCAATTTCGGAATATAATATATTATGTTCCAAAATTCTTTCTCTTGCAATCTTGCCCCTTTTATTCAAACTCAGCAATGCCCAGAATTGATCATCATCACTCCGTATGCCGTGTGGTCCATCTTCTCAAAGCCAATAGTGATGCTTAGACGCCCAGAGCCCGTCATTGTTATCGACTCTCAAGCTATACCATCACTACCATCGGCTCAAGCATCAATTCTGACGTCCCAATATTGTCGATGGTAGGGATCAAATTCTTCTAGTTATCATATCATAAGCCGATGTCCCATCAACTTCTGAAGCATATCTTTGATTGATCCCTTGGGTTGTAACCTTCTACGCTGCAAATGTGCCGCATAAACCCATCTGCTCCTTCTCCGACTAGCCCCAACGCTTGAGCTTGTTGTGGAATACTTACCTTCCAGGTATCCATAGTTGACCTTAATTCGGTAGACGACCGGATGGCCCTCTATAGGGGAACAGATCAAGTTAGCTTGGAGCACAAGGCAATTAGAGATAAACTTTCTATGTAAATCCTTGTAGATTACGAGTAGGACTCTTCATGTACCCCATATCGATAGGATATATAAGGCGGCAGGGAACCCCCCTATCAGGGACATCAGATCAATTCACATTGCAATACAAACCATAGAATACACGACGTAGCGTTTTTACTCTCGTCGAGAACTCTCATCGAGGAGGCCCGAACCTGTATAACTCAACGTCTTGTGTTACTATTGACTTTTGCTAAGCCATACTAATAAATCATCACTGGAAAGGTGCCATAAATGCTTCATTAATATGTCCTAGAGCCAATTAGGTAAAATCCGCAAGCGCACGGAAAATACCGTTGTAGCATTTCACCCTGAAGTATTCGGGGTATCGTATTTGTTTATACCAAAGGAAGGCAATGAATAAGAAGGCTTACTTATGCACATATTTACATTGCGAATTGATAAGGATGATCTAACCAAGGCAGGCAAGCAATGGATAATGACATGGTAGTGTGACACACAGAAGATTCTATCTCAAATATAAATAAATAAATAAAGCCAAGTGGAGAAAGAACTAAGCTGAGCTACTCCTACAGTACTTTCATATACAGTTATATAGCCTAAGTTCTATACACATACACGCTTATACTCAGGTTCAACAGTTATTAACATAACACTTCAGGCACGGACCTACCCCTGCATCCACAGGCGACTTCCGCCAAGAGCCTACGCATTAGCCTAGCGTTGTGGAGTTCAAAGGACGAACAGGGCTGTCACCACCTGTCGCCTACCTCAGCTAACCGGTAGACTAACGAATAATTGATGCAAATCAATTATCCAAGTACCATACTTGCATTCAAAGAGCACTCTACTCCTCCATTGTTATATTAATGAAGCAGATCTATCATATAAATATGATCACCAAACCCATGTTATGTCATAACAATGAACCCTAAGCATAAAGACTATGTCATATAACTTAGACTATAGTGATGGTATATAACAAGCATGACAATAGTAGTATAATAAATATAAACTACTATCACACAACTGAGCTATACTATCACATATATGGATCACAATATCAAACAAGAAACTCATGACCCAAACACAACTATATGAAAAGATGACATTTATTAAATAGAGCAAAGTCTTACAAAAGGAAAATGATACAAGAGCCATACCAATTTCTCCAAGAGAAGACTTGAAGAACTAGAGAGCTCTAGACTCAGCCTAACTCCACTAAGACTTGAGAAAAACTAAGTAGCAAGAGAAGGAATTCTTCTCGTGGTGTGTGTGTGTGTGAGTGTAAAGCCACACCCTCCTATTTATAGCCTCTATAGGTTGGCAAAGGGGAGTAACCGCCAAGAATATCCCTGCCCACCGCCTTCAGGGATCAACCAGGAGCCTCCACGTGCAAGCCCAGGAGGAAAGGCCGCATGCCTGGGTCGATCGACCTAGGGGGATTGGCTGACCTGTGGCTGGGCCCTCCTGGATTGTGCTTCCTCAGGGTGGCTGCCAGGTGGGTCCTCATCCCAAATGTCGGGGTATTTTTATGTGTTTCTTCGGTGTGGTACTGAAAATGGGCCCTTCAATCCATGGGATGTCTAGTTGGCGCTCTCTCATTGGTCAAAAGTGTGTTTCTTTGCCTTTTAGGTGTGTTTCCTTCATATTTCCTCATGCATGCAAATAATTCCCAAGTATAGGTGGAACTACATTATTGTAAACAAATATGCGTGTATGAAATGCCAAGTTCTCCTTTATTTCAGCATAGTTGATGGATAAAAATGGTACTTAACAACCGTCAACAAACTTCCCCAAGCTGAACCTTTGCTCGTCCCGAAGCAAAGATAAAACTTAAGTTGTTGATCAGAAGTTGCTACAATGTCCTACTCCTCAATAATACTAACTGCACAACAAAGATACTTTTACTTGAATTAAATATGTTGGCACAATATTCACCCTTTTACCTTGATCATCATGGGGCTTTTAACACCTCAATGTCTTGGGCGGTTGAGAGATAGAACAATTGTAGGGCACTAATTACTTGCTCTCTATTCCATTATCTTACTCCGGAGGTTTTCAATAGATTTTGCAAATAAAACCAAGTTCCTCAAATGATTCTCTCGGATCGCTCAAAAGTGTATGATTCCTCACCAAGGCGAAGTGTTGCCTAAAATCACCTACTTCTAATAAGGCTTATGTGGAGCTAAAGGTAGGGATAATTGAGGCATACTTGTTCACATACTATTGCTATGTCAAAAGACCGGATCCTAGAAAAATCAATTCACACAATTTTGATCAAGACATGCAAGTGTGTGGGAAACATGGTGGAATGATGGATGGAATGAATAACTCCTTTTTGAATTTCTTTCCTCTCTTTTGGAATTTTTCTAGGACATGGCTATCTTTTGGTTGCTCTTCTTTGGAGCATCCATTTATTTTCTTTTTGCATAGCCATATTCTTAGTTTGCAATGATAATTGAGAGAGGAATTTTTGCAATGAACATATGAATTATTTCTTTCCGGTGCATGGAAGTGGTGGTGGCTTTCTTCCGGTGTAAAAGAATAGCTCATGGTGGTGGATATGGTGGCTACTATCTTCCAATTTAGAAGAATAGCTCATGGCGGTGGATGTGTGTATGTGGTCTTGATCAAGAAAGCATGAAAATAGTCTTACTAGGGTCACAACAATTTTGACTAAGCTCAATGTGAAATAAGCAGCATATGTATAAGGTTTTTCAAATAAGCACTACATATGGCTTTGGTAGGAATTTTCATCATTGAGGAACTTATCAATTTATCATTTTGAAAAATAAAACTCCGAAATTCAAGCTTTACTTTGAGCAAGATCATAGCAGCCCTATTCACTATATCATATCTCCCAACAACTTAGAACTAGAGAATGTATGTGCTACCCACAAGTTTCAAGTTCAAGGTAAAATTTTAGCCAACAAACTTAATTCTTGGGAGAGTACTAAGTTGTAAACCAATGTTAGAGAGGAATAAAACAGAGCAACTATTCATCATTTCAACATAGGAAAACTATACACATTCATATCGCGCATGAAAAAGCTAAAGAAAATATTTATGTCTTTTTATCATCTTCTCATTTTTTTTTTATTTTCAGATTTTATATTTTTTTTGGATTTTTGGATTTTCTAATGCAAAAATGAAAACAAGGGAAAGATACAAGTTATCATGAGATGGGGGTCCTCCCCCAAGCTTGTTTTTGCTCATATTTGCTGGTTCGGGTCGTACCCTTGGGAGCGGAAGAAGGCATCCCAATTGCTTTGGTTCTGGGCCATCATCGTGTTGAGTTGGTGGAATTGGTTGTCGCTGAAATTCTACCATTGTTGGATGTCGGTGACGTGCTGCGAGAGAGCTTGTTGCATACTCTCGGTGCGCAAGTCGATATCGTCCACCCGCCTTGTTAACTCGGCCATCCCGAAATTGAGTTCACGGAACCC
This sequence comes from Eleusine indica, assembly GCA_030378355.1. Lineage (NCBI taxonomy): Eukaryota > Viridiplantae > Streptophyta > Magnoliopsida > Poales > Poaceae > Eleusine > Eleusine indica. The sequence goes on along the minus strand of CM059498.1, from coordinate 32,672,802 downwards.
ACGGGATGAGAATGACTGGTTATCAAAGGATGGCGCTCTGCTCGAGCTTGATGATGTGTGGATGGGGTAGTCGTGCTGAGATCCCCATGCATCGGCCTGCCATGATGATCCTCCGGCCTCGTCCGGTGGTGGGGGCTGATCCCAACCCGTACGTCCGATTGGGGTTTGGAACCCCGGTGTGGCCGTCATGCTTCTCCGTGGTCGGGTTGGTTGTTCGGAGACGCTGTCCCTGCGAGAATCTCCCCTTACCTAAGGTTAGTGCCCGACAGTGATACAAACGAAGACCCGGGTTAGGTAACGGGTATTCGTTCATATACCCAGGAAAATAATAGACCAAGGTATCATCCGGACCATGCTTCAAGGTATGTCCATGCACAAAATGATCCTCGCCTATGTATTCTTTGTCCACACTCAAATATTCAATTTGAACATTTTTGAGCAATGCGAGTAATTAAGGAAGTGCACTCAATTGGTCCTTTCAGTTTTATATTTTCTAACCATTGGTCAATCATGCATTCCATGGGAGAAACTCTAATTCTTTTGACCATGGCATACAACAGTTTTAGTTCATCTTTACGGACAATCCTAATATCATGTCGAGGAAACAAGGTCATGGCCAACCAAACATGCATGAATCTCAAAGTAGGATTATGGATGGAACTTGTTCTAGGCTTTGGACCCCAATCATTTCCAATAATTTGTTTCCAAAAACTTTCCTTATGAAAACTTTTCAATGCTTTGTCTAAGTCTACGCTACATTTGACATTTAGACCAAGCACAGAATTAAGGTGGGTCCAAGGAACAGAACTTTCTTGCCTAAACAAGAGAAAAGAAATGCCTTCATCATGTTTTCTAAGGGTGCACAAAAACTGCATAGTAAGCAAATGAGAACCTTCCTCATTTACGTCTACGAAATTAGTTCAACCCATAGTGCGAAAAATAGTGGCAAATTCTTCTTGCATACCTATTTTCTCGAGGAAGTCCGGGTCGAAATGTCGGGTGTGGGCGAACAGCTGGTCTCTCATGAGCTCGATGGCTTGTCCTTCACGGTCGTCGATGATGTCGAGGTGCTCCTAGGAGGTGAGCATGGCCGACGTTTCTTCCTCCGAAATTTCAGCTTTGGAGTTGCCATGTTCCAAACTCGAGGTAAGCTCGACGGAGGGCGTGCGGCTCGTGCTTGCCTGAGAACTCTTCACTTCTCCCCCCCCCCCCCCCCCCCCCCCGACAGCTTGCTTGATTCGATTGAGCATGGCTGCACACAAGAACAAACAAAAACAAGAACAACCTTACGTTCGGGTTAACGTTAGTGAAAATGAACCCGAACCCTCCTGAACTTGATCTTGATTCTCACAATCAACTTGAAAATGCACAAAACAGAGGGGAACTATTTTTTTTGGGTTTTTGGGGCAGTAGCTAAGTGAAGAACACGAAATCTTGAAGAGCAACAAAGTGAGCAAAGGAGGAGAGTGAAGAATGAGCTTGGAATGGTGAAGATCCTCCTCCTGCTCGGTTTTTATAGCCCAAACACCAGAATGGCAGCAAGAAATGGACAGAGCCATTGGGAAAAAGCTGGGGACAAAAAGGTGGGACCAGGGGGTCGGCCGACCTGGTCAGGTCGGCCAACCTGCCAGTGGGCCCTCTTGGCTCCCTCCTTTTTCCAGGATGTTCCCCAACGGCTAGTGAATCTAGCCAGTGCAACCATTTTGCTCAAATTGCTCGACAAAAATTCTTTTAAAAAAGATAAACCCAAAAAACCTATTTTTATAGATATATATATTTTTTAAAATATGCATATGATTGGAAAAATTCCAATGTGCAAGATGGTTGAAAAATTCAAATATGCAAAATGCAAAAGTTGGAAATGAATCTAAACATGATGGAAAGCAAATATGGAATTGAAGAAAATAAATATGGATAAATACCGATTTAACCTCTCGGCGAGGGCTCACCCATTTAAGTCCGACGAGCAGGACTTTTCTCCGGCGTTTAGCTCGATGTGGTGTCGTCCGGTCCCGGAGATGAGGACACGGATGATGCTTCTTGCTTCACTCGCCACACCTTCTTGGTCTTTTTTATCGGTGTGGTCGGCGGCTTTGCAGACTTCGGAGCCTGTGGCTTGGCACGAGGCTCCGACCTCTTCACTGTCACCCGTTGTTGTGACACTTTTTCCTTCTCGAGGAAGTTCTTCATGAACATTATGAGGCTGTCCTTCTTTGGGGGCGTGACTTTGACTTTCTTGATGTTGTTCGGGTTTGGCCCATACTTGATGCGGATCATATTACATTTCTCCTTCCGTGGCCGAAAATCGAACTTCTCCTCCTTGCCATTGATATGGAAATGGATTTCTCTGGCTCCAACATCAATGCGAGCATCTGCGGTGCTGAGGAATGGCTGCCCAAAGATGAGCGGTGTTTCCTTACCGATATCCATGTCGAGTACCACGAAATCGACGAAAATGAAGCAATCCCGGATTTTCACAGGAATATCTTTGGCAATTTCCGCCGGGTAGCAGACCGAGGAATCGGCCAGCTGAAGCTGCATCGGCGTGAGGGATAAGGTTGTATAGTTCAGCCTGTCGAAGACGTCCTTCGGCATGACGCTCACGCTCGCCCCGAGATCACACAGGGCGTGGTCGAAGTTCTGTGTCCCGATCGAGCAGGTGATCATGGGACAACCCGGATCTTTCTTCTTCTCGGGAAGCCGGTTGAGTATAGAAGCGCTACACTCTTCCGTAAGCTTGACAATCTCCGTGGTCGGCATCAGACGCTTGTTGCTGATGAGGTCCTTGAGGTAGCGAGCATACAGAGGTACTTGCATCGCATCCAGCAAGGGCACGTTGATGTGCAGCTTCTGGATTACTTCGACAAAGCGTGTGAACTGCTCGTCCACGGCCGGCTTCCTCTTTCTTTCAGGAAACGGCATGAAGTTCGTGTCATAGAACTCATGTGGAGCCGCTTTCCATAGCGGCATCGCCTCTTGTTCCTTTTCTTCCGCCGGCTTCTCAACTTGTGTGCTCTCCTTTTCCTTTCCTACAGTGTTAGGATATGGCGGGTCCCGAGTGGATTTACCTCCCCTCGTGGTAACCGCATTAACATTTTCTAAGCGAGTTTCGGGTTGCCCCGGAATTTTCCCCGACTCTACAGGAGGAACAGTAGCAGCCAACTGAGCTAATTGGGTTTCAAGCATTTTATTAAAGCTTAGCTGGTCCTTGAAAGAAGAAGAAAGGCACTACCCTATTTTCGTAGAAAATGTAGAAAACAAAGCAACGTTAGCCTGCTTAGGAGATGGCCTTATAATTGTAACATAAATATGTACATTAGTAATTTGTTAATCATATGCCTTCCCCGACAACGGCACTAGAAATGCTTGTTGACTTTTGCTAAGCCATACTAATAAATCATCGCTAGCAAGGTTCCATAAATGCTTCATTAATATGTCCTAGAGCCAATTAGGTAAAATCTGCAAGCGCACGGAAAATACCGTTGTAGCATTTCACCCGGAAGTATTCAGGGTATCATATTTATTTATCGCAAAGAAAGGCAATGAATAAGAAGGCTTACTTATGCACATATTTACATTGTGAATTGATAAGGATGATCTAACCAAGGCAGGCAAGCAATGGATAATGACGAGGTAGTGTGACACACAGAAGATTCTATCTCGAATATAAATAAATAAATAAATAAATTAAGCCAAGTAGAGAAAGAACTAAGCTGAGCTACTCCTACAGTACTTTCATATACAGTTGTATAGCCTAAGTTCTATACACATACACGCTTATACTCAGGTTCAACAGTTATTAACATAACACATCAGGCACGGACCTACCCCTGCATCCACAAGCGACTTCCGCCAAGAGCCTACGCATTAGCCTAGCGTGGAGGAGTTCAAAGGACGAACTGGGCTGTCACCACCTGACTACGCATTAGCCTACCTCAGCTAACCGGTAGACTAACGAATAATTGATGCAAATCAATTATCCAAGTACCATACTTGCATAATGAAAGAGCACTCTACTCCTCCATGGTTATATTAACGAAGCAGAGCTATCATATAAATATGATCACCAAACCCATGTCATGTCATAACAATGAACACTAAGCATAAAGACTATGTCATATAAATTAGACTATAGTGACGGTATATAACAAGCATAACAATAGTAGTATAATAAATATAAACTACTATCACACAAGTGGGCTATACTATCACATGTATGGATCACAATATCAAACAAGAAACTCATGACCCAAACACAACTATATGAAAAGATGACATTTATAAAATAGAGCAAAGTCTTATAAAAGGGAAATGATACAAGAGCCATACCAATTTCTCCAAGAGAAGACTTGAAGACTAGAGAGCTCTAGACTCAGCCTAACTCCACTAAGACTTGAGACCAACTAAGTTGCTAGAGAAGGAATTCTTCTTGTGGTGTGTGTGTGAGTGTAAAGCCACACCCTCCTATTTATAGCCTCTTGTCACATCCCAAAATTTCCCATTTTAGAATATGAACCATTTTCCAACACCAATTTTAATTTTTAATAGTTTAAAGGATGATTTGGTAATCTTTTATAAATTAATAAATGATTTGATTTGGTTTTACGAAAATTTTGTATACCAATGAAACAAAGGATTTCATTTTTTTACCAAAACCACTTTTATATAAATAAAATCATTGTATATTATTTAATATTTAGTATTTTTGTCGATTTTGGATTTGATCCTAATTTGATAAGTTAAAATCCTTTTTCGTTTAAATTTTAAAAATATCCAATTTGTTTTGAATTATAGGGCTCAGTCATCTCTCTCTTCTTCGCTCATATGTATGCATGGTTGACACCATCAATCAACTCATCTCTGTAGCATCGTGTCTCCATTCATCGTATTTTTTTTCGACATTACTTGGACATATCTCTACCTAATACCATCCACATTCTCTCCACCTACCACAAACATGAACCTGGACACATTGACCATCTATGTTCATTCCACCAATCGCGTGCAATCAAAAGGAAAGAAAATGAGCAATTAAACATGCAATTAATGGCATTAATCACCTTGTTTCCTCCTTCCTTTTGTTTACCCCATCTTCCATAAATATTTATATGGAAAGAAACCACACCTTCCATAAGCATTCATAAGGAAAGAACAAGAGAATGATTTCCTTTCCATATTTCCTATGCCTTTCATTTTTGCCTCCAATAAATGCATTTATTCCTCTTAAATCCATTTCCATATTGTTACTCCACCTTCCCTCACCTCTCCTATAAATACCAGCCCCCCTCCCACGAAATCCCACCCCCTCAAACCCTCACCACGCCGCTAGGCTGCCGCCACGCCCCCCGGCCCTCGCGTCCAGCAACAGTTCTGCCGGTTGGCTTTGGCGTTTCTGGTGATCCACCCATCCAAATGCCACCAAATTTTACATGAAGATGTGCCCAGATGTCCTCTACAACATATCCAGAAATCAGCACCATTGGACATTGTATGCCTCCGGGATCTGCATCGCAATGGAAGCTGCTCCCTGATTTGGGCGAGTCCAGCACGCGTGATGGTAAAACCATCTCATTTTCTCCTAATCCATAGATGTTCCTGATACAAACGACACTCCTAATTGTGTTCCAGGGTCTTGTGATCATCTACACTATAGGGTTCTCCTAAAACGGCCCTGGTGCAATGAGGAACACGATCCATGCTCGATCTGCCACTGGACGACCTCACCATGATGTAGCCAATCGATCTCCAGTATAGGTGACTTCTAAACCAATTCACCTTACGTTTCACATGTTCCACATCACTAGGAATATTTTTGTTCAAGTTATTCCTTGCTAACCAGAGCCAATCATTAGGAACGTGCACATATGTTTTGCACTGTCTGTGCGCAGCCGCAATCCTTGCAACTTTAACCTTGCATATCTTTTGATCCACAACCCCAATTTAGATGATTCTTTCACCTATATTATTATATCCAAATAAAATAGCTAATTGCAACCTTTGTTCAACCATACCCAATTGTCTCATACCTTGCATTGTGTATTTATTGTGTATATGCTTTGTATGTCTTGCGCGAATAGGATTTTTACGCACGGGAATCATACGAGGACAAAGATCAAGATTTGTTATCACTGAGCAGCAACATCTCATTTCAGGCAAGTGTCCTTGATGCATTTTGTACCTATTGTGAATGTTACTTTAGGATTGCATGCTTGTGTCAATTGATTGGGAACCTATTGTTAGGGTTTACTAGTATTGCTTTATCTTGTCCTTGTCGTCTTGAACTAGAAGTTTAATTAGCTATGCGTAGACATGCTTAGTTGCTTATTAGGTTGTTGGGTTCAATTAATGTTGACTAATGATCAATGTCATATTGGGGATAATTTGGTAATTCTTTTAGCAATATGGACTTAGGGATCTCAACAAGCTGGTTGGAATGGATGTGGTGCCGTTGGCACATGTTGGGTGGCGGTATGCTTGTTGTAGATCCTAGAAACCGGTTCTTGGAGCGGTAACCCAGGACAACAGTGCCATCACAAGGCTGCTATGGAACAGCTTGGCCGATTAATTAGGAGTTCTCCCACTGTCGGTGCAGCATTTGGTGGAGCAGGGAATGGAAGTCAAGAGGACTGTCCTTGTATCCGAATGGCTCAAGAGGGGGCTCCTGGGGTGATGAGCTGCTTGTTGATGGGCTATCACTTATGGACGGGAGTGGAACCTTAGTGGCTAGCATGTACTGGGAGACCCTTTGTAAAAGCCTCGTAGTGATCTCCTGGCCGTACACCTAAGGAAGTGTGCTAGTGCTTGGCCGGCATGGCAACATGGAGACTCTAGTCCATCTAGCAATAGGGGACGAAATCACGACTTGTGGGTAAAGTGGCGCAATATTTGCAGAGTGTAAAACTGTCATGACAGCCGTGCTCACGGTCACGAGCGGCCTGGATCCCTCACAAGATTAGTTGGTGATGGGATGGAATGGTTGGTATTGGTGGATGGGATTGGACTTGAATTGGATAGGACCTCATGGTTCGATGGTTGGGATGACCTCACCTAGTAATTAGGATGCTTATGAAATTAAAAGCCCATGCAATAAACCCCATTAAGCCTTCCTTGTCTATAGCCCCATGTCATCTTTTCCCCCACTTGCTGAGTACGACATGTACTCACCCTTGCTATATCCCACATTGCTGCTCAGCTACAGGAGAAGGATGGTACAACCATGAAGACGATGAAGGAGACTAGGCATGCGGTCTTCCGGTCAACTTCCTGTGGAAGCTGAAGGACGCCAACGCTTAGTTTATTCTGGTGTAATGTAATCTTTTCTTTTGACCTACAGGTCACTCTTGTAATATTGTTATCGATTAATAAAGATATTGTTCTTTTATCATAATAATTGTCTTGTGTGCGTGAAATCTTGATCCTGGGCACGATACAGATGTATTCGGTTTTGATAGTTGGAACCGGGTGTTACACCTCTATAGGTCGGCAAAGGGGAGTAACCGCCAAGAATATCTCATCCCACCGTCTTCAAGGATCAACCAGGAGCCTCCACGTGCAAGCCCAGGAGGAAAGGCCGCATGCCTGGGTCAGCCGACCTAGGGGGGTCAGCCGACCTGTGGCTGGGCCCTCCTAGGTTGTGCTTCCTCAGGGTGGCTGCCAGGTGGGTCCTCATCCCAGATGTTGGGGTAGTTTTGTGTGTTTCTTCGGTGTGGTACTGAAAATGGGCCCTTCAATCCATGGGATGTCCAGTTGGCGCTCTCTCATTGGTCGAAAGTGTGTTTCTTTGCCTTTTGGGTGTGTTTCCTTCATATTTCCTCCTGCATGCAAATAATTCCCAACTACAAGTGGAACTACATTATTGTAAACAAATATGCGTGTATGAAATGCCAAGTTCTCCTTTATTTGAGCATAGTTGACGGATGAAAATGGTACTTAACAACCGTCAACAGTTACCATCATAGTTCTTAGTCTCGATGTAGCCCTATAAGTATATTGTCGAGATTAAGTCTCGACAATTGGCGCGCCAGGTCGGGGACAAGGCTCACCGGGATTCTTCGTCGACTATGTTGGCCAAAATCCCCAACATCCAGTACTCGCTGGACTTCAAGATCTCCTTCGGATCACTCGACTTCACTGTCGACACCAACGGAGATTCGGGTCTAGAGGACTACCGATCCAACTCAGCCGCAGCCGGTTCAATGGCGTGATCATCGAGTTCGTCAGGTCTGATCCCAGCTTTGGTTCCACTCGAATTCGGCGAGGCAGACCTACCCATGGGGTACGACTCAAAGTCGGTTCGTTCCTTTGATGATGATTCATGTGGATCTATTTGCTTATATCCTTTGACCATAAACGTGGTCGAGATAGATAAGAATCCATCTAGAAACAACGATGAGGAAGATTATCGCGAAAGAGACTCTCACAAACAAGACGGCTGCATTGGTGATGGCCACAGGGAAGAAAACCCCCAAGACCACAACTCATCGGCAGGACACCGCCGCCGAGCGAGAGGATCACGTGGGTCTCGCCTCGCGCGTCGACTAGATCTCGGGCAACTTGAGATCGAAGTAGATGGCGTTAAGGTCTATGACACCCCGTAGAACAACATCACCGTGGCAAAGACATTGCTCAACATCTTGATGGCTGACGCAGCATATCAGACCCCTATGATGCATAAGGCGGTGGCCATGCTCAAAGCTGCTGCTGTTCAAGAGGCAGTCAGGGATGAACCATAGTCAGTGGCAAGTTCTAGTCATACAACATTGCACGGTCAACGAAGACGTGGGGACTTGAGAAATTCCCTCAGTGTCCGTGACAGTCGGGATACCATCAACTCCCATCATGAAGAGTCGGTCCGGGATGACCGACGCCACGAGGAAGAACGTCGTGAAAGGTGGACCGACAACCGCCGGGATGACTGACGGGATGACCGACACGACCCGCCTCCAAGAGATAACCACGACGACTAACGTCGATATGTTGATTGGGACCTGCACGAGAATTGCAATGAAAAGGATTAGCGTCGTCGCCATGATGACGATGTTGGCCCTCGCCGTAATCACCGCCCATCTTCATCTCCTGACCGACGAAGAAGGTCGACCACACTGATCGACAAGGAATTTGACGGGATCAAGGCCTATGTACCTGAGCTTCGCATTGCTCGGTGGCCAAAAGGATTCAAGCCGGTTCCCATTGAAAAGTATGATGATCAGGCCAACCCCCGAGAGTGGCTTCAGCTATATGTCATGGCGATTCGGTCGGCAGGGGGTGATTCCTTTGTGATGGCTAATTACCTACTGGTCTGCCTTGAGCCAGCCGTCCGGATTTGGCTCACATCTCTCCTAGAGAAATCAGTCACTTCTTGGGAAGACCTCAATAGGAAGCTCATAGAAAGTTTCCAAGTTACTCGCAACCGGCCGGACAACCACTTTGACCTTACCCGGATCAAGCAGAAGTCTGACGAGTCCCTTCGCGACTACATCAAGCGGTTCTATGCCAAGAAGACCGAGATCCCCAATGTTCTAGATCAGCAGATCATTACGGCCTTCCAAGGAGGCATGCGGAGCGATGACTTGGTCCGGGAGATCGGTCGGAGGAATCATGACCTCAACTTGACCGCTCGGGAGTGCTTCGAGATCGTTGATAAGTTCACGTCAGGCGAGTCGGCTCTGTATGACATCCGTGCCAAAGGCAAGGAGAAGCACTCGGACAAGCCAGAGTCCTCCAAGAAGGACAAGAAGAGGAAGAATGACAACATGGTCGCTGCGGTAGACCGATCCAAGAAGAACCCTCGTATGAACTAGCAGACCATAGATGACTTGCTGAATGGCCCGTGCCTATGGCACCCAAAGGGAAACCACAAAGCAAAGGATTGTTACCGTCTGAAGGGCTTCGGGACTGCCATGCTAAATGTGGCCAAAGATCCACCGAGGCGAAACCGCAAGGACAAAGCCGGTGAAGATGGCGACAAGGATGAGGAAGGAGAGTTTTAGGAGCCCCAGATGGAAGTCAACTTCATCTTTGGATGGCCCAACACATACACATCCAAGCTGAAACATAAGCTGGAACTATGAGAGATCAACTCCGTGGAACCAGCTGCCCCCGAGTACATGAGGTGGTCTGAAGTTCCGATCACTTTTGATCGGTAGGATCACCCCAGGCACCTGCCCAAGCCAGGTCGCTACCCGCTTGTACTCGCGGCAACTTTGAAGGATGTCAAGTTTAACAAAGTGCTCATCGATGGAGGAAGCAGTCTTGAGTTGACCTTCACCAAGACTCTTAGGGAGCTAGGCCTGACGGCCGACGACCTTAAACCAAGCACCTCTCCCTTTCACGGGATTGTGCCGAGTAAGACCTTGGTGCCGATCCGTTAGATCACTCTGCCAGTCACATTCGGTACTCAGTAGAACTTCAGGACCAAGCGTATCATCTGCCAAGTAGCCGACTTTGAGTCTGCCTACCATGCTATCATTGGTAGACCGACAATGGAGAAATTCACGGCGGTCCCGCACTATCCCTACCTTACCTTGAAGATGCCAGGCCCCAAAGGAATCATCTTCCTTGACTCTAATCTTTGGAATTCTTTTGATTGCGATGTACAGAGTTGTGAGTTGGTCGACCGACAGGTGATGCTGTCCGACCGGATGGAGATCTAGAAGGCAGTCAGCAAAGAGGTGGAGGCTGATGCGGAGATCCCCGTGAAGAACCCCGGTAAGGAGAAGATCCAGACGGACGACATGCTGATCAGGGAAATTGCGCTTGACCCTGAAGACCCTGCTAAGGTCACCTATGCAGGGGCAGCTCTTAGGGAGAAATAGGAACTCGCGCTCACTCTTTTCCTCCAGGAAAACAGGGACATCTTTGCATGGAAACCTTCTGACATGCCGGGAGTTCCTAGGGAAATGATTGAGAACGAATTAAGGGTGCCTCCTGGGGCTACACCCATCAAGCAACATCTTAGAAGATTCGCTCAAGATCGCAAAGACACTATGAAGGAAGAGTTAGCTAGGCTTCTAGATGCGAAATTTATAAAGGAAGTGTATCATCCAGATTGGCTGGCTAATCCAGTCCTTATACCGAAGAAGAATAAAGAGTGGCATATGTGCATTGATTATATCAATTTGAACAAGGTCTGAGGACCCCTTTGCTTTACCATGCATTGATCAGATCATAGACTCAACAGCCGGGTGTGAGCTCTTGAGCTTTCTAGATGCCTATTCAGGCTATCACCAGATCCCATTGAAAGTCGAGGATCAAATCAAGACTTCCTTTATAAGTCCTTTTGGCGCCTATTTCTATATAACAATGTCGTTTGGTCTAAAGAATGCTGGCGCGAGTTACCAACATGGTATTCAACGCTACCTCAACACCCAGATTGGTCAGAATGCAGAAGCATATGTTGATGACATCATGGTAAAGACTCAGAACACTAGAGAACTTGTGACATCCCGTCCGGGATAACCAGGATCGAGTACAGGAGAACACCCGACGAAGCGAGTTACAACAGCACATACAATCATACAAGTCCAGAATATATTACATTATGGTATAATATAACCAGGTTTTCAAAAACAAACTAGAGTTTTGCAGCGGAAAAACACTTATTACAATAAAAGAGTTTAAAACTTAAACGATACTTGTTCGACAACAGGAAGCTTTATTCTACTAACTTCACTATGCTTCCTAAGCACGGCTGTCTTCTATTCTTCAGGGGACGGGATACGCTCCCACTGGATAGAACTTCCTTCCAGAAATTGTCCTTCTCCCGGCATGTTCTTGGACCAGCCATATGGATATGGCTCACCATCTAGAAACATTTTGAACAAAGCCCATTTTGAACAAAGCCCTGAGTATCTAATATACTCCACAAGACTTACCCGTCAATATGGCTCGCTAAGGCCGACACCTAGCATGCATAGGCCTTTGGCTGGTGGGTTGACTTAGACTTGCGAAAACAACACTAATAGTGGATTTCTACTTTCAAATTTTAGCTCAAGATTAAGTTTATTAATAATGAGGTTTGCATCCTACAACTATTGCAACCATGTTTTGCAAGCAAGAATTATTTAACTAATCCAACTCTTCTCTTCTCATTACTCACGATTATCTACATTCGTGCCAAGTGAACAAGCGGTACTCATTGCTGCGAGGGACCACGATTCGAATCAATTTCTACCAGCTGGGTAAAACACGACTAAACAACACATACGCACCGTATTGGTCATATATGACAACTTTTCTTGCTAACCCCAACAAGACGTTGATCCGTTTCCAACTTCCCCGGGAATATGGGGACCCCACGTGATACCCGTCCCAGACGTTATCCGTGAGCGACCACCATTTCCCTCCCGTGAGACCTCAATCTCACTAACAGCCAGAAAAAGAAAGTTGGCTGCATCCTACCACTGAGGTAGTTAGGGTACATCAGCTTACTGGGTCCTATATACCAACAAGTAGATCGGTACTGTTCAATACTTGTTCATGGAGCCGCCAACGGCATGGTCCTAAATTGATACGGATGGGGCTACCACCTTGCAAGACCCAATCGTTGCCCTTTCCTCTACGGGGCCCGTCCGGTCTCATCATCATCATCAACTCCCATTTGAATTCTCAATGATCTCAATCAACTTAAAGCCTCCGTGCTTTAAGATCATACCAAAGTAACTCGTGAGTAGTGTTCAACACCACTCGACTTCTACCGTTTTACTAAGAATTAAGCATAGCAGCTATCGAGCTATATGTACATGTATAGTAAATCAAGACAATAGGAAGTGGTAGTAATACAGGTGGGTTTCAATCAATTCCTAGAACATAGTGCACAATCATGACTCGATTGACTGTGATAAAAGAAAAAGATTTTAAAAAATAGGTGGGATGCACTGGGGCTTGCCTTGGGGTTCGTTCGGATGCGACGCTTCAGGCGCGGGGTCGGTCTCGACAATCACCACCTCAGGTTCACTCTCGATAGGCTGCTCGACGATCTGGGGTCCTATACGATTCGTTGATACGTCGCAAGTTGGTGCTAGTGATCATGCATGCGAAATGCGATGCTTGAAATGATAATCCGTTAAAACATTAATTAAAAATTAATTATCTTGTCTGAAGTATTTCCTTCTAATTAAGAGTGATTAGGTCTATTAATGAAAAGGGATTAACATGCTTTAATCAAAGTTAATTTCCCTTAATTACCCCATTTAAACATAAATTAAATCTATTACAAAATAAACATTAATTTAGGAAATAATAAATTATTTAACAATTCAAAGGGATTTCAAATACTCAATTAAATGCCTAAAAATCTTGGAAAATAAATATTTAATATTATTTCACAAAGTGGTAGAGAAAATCATTAGGAACTCAACAAAATTGGTCCCATGATTTTAGGAGGTATAAATCAGTTGCTATGATTTTATCAAAGTCCTAGATTTATTTTAGTATGTGAAAAACTAAAAAATAGCTAGGCCCATTTGGAAAATGGCCATTTGGGCCAGTCAGCGGCCCAGCAGCCCAGCTGCACAGGTCTCGGTCCAGCTCCAGGGAGTCCCTGGCCTTGCCTGTGCGCGCGCACAGCGGCGCGGCCGCTGCGGCCAGGTCGTGTTCCCGACCGCAGCTCGGCCAACCGAGCTCACGGGCGGGGCGGCGCTGCAAGGGTTACGCGGAGGCAAGGCCAGTGATGGCGATTGCTCACCGGAAACAAGGCAACAGCAGAAGATGAGCTTTGGCTCGGTGACGGCGGCCGGAAAAACTCGAAGCAAGGAACCGTCCCTGGACGAAAAAGATCAGCCAAGGTTCTAGACAAGCACATCCAAGTTAGCAATCCTCCACTGCAAGGAATTGGACTATAGCTCGATAAAACAATCGAATTTAGAGAAATACTCAGGGAGAGTCATTGGTGCTGACCGAGAAGGAAATGGCCTCAACTCGCGGCTACAGTGAAAAAGCTTCAATCGGCGACCATGGCGAGATGCTAGAGGTGTTGTGTGGTGGTTTGGAGCGACGGCTTGGCCGGAGAACTAATAGTGGCGGAGGAGAACAGAGGGAGAGAGAGAACCGAGAGTGAGAGAAAAGAATGAGGGAGAGAAGAGAGCGAGGAGAGCCAGGGGTAAAACTCCCCGGGTTGAGCGGCGGCGGGGCCCAGGCACAGGGCGTCGTGAGGCGCTTTCGCGCTCGCGCGCGCCAGCACTGCCCTGCTGTGGGCGGCGGGTGGTGCTGAGATGGAAGACTGATAGGTGGGGCCTATAGGTCCCACTAGTTAGCGCGGTAAAAAAACATTTTTTTTAACTTTGTCAACAGAGATGTCACAACCCTCCCCCCTTACAGAAATCTCGTCCCAAGATTCAGAAACGTACGGTACTAAGAAGTCGTGGTTTGGAGAAACACTAGATAATTTGCTCTCAGGAATTCTTCTTTCTCCCATGTGGCTTCCGCCTGAGAGTGATTACTCCATTTGATCTTGTAAAATTTGGTAGTTCTATGTCTTGTCACTCGATCCTTTATGACAATAATCCTGAGTGGATGTTCGTCGTAGGTTAAATCTGGCTACAATTGTTCCACTTCTTTAATAACAACATCCACTGGTGCTTTCAGACACCTCTTCAATTGACACACATGAAAGACGTAGTGGACTCCGGAAAGATGTGTTGCCAATTCCAACCGATAGGCTACGGGTCCACATTACTCCTGAATAATAAAGGGTCCAATATATCGCGGTGCCAATTTTCCTTTGATTCCGAAGCGTTGAACACCTTTTGTGGAAGATATCCACACATATACCTGATCTCCAACGTTGAATATCAACTTTCATCGCCTTTTATTTGTATAGCTGAGTTGTCATGGCTTAGCCCCTGCTTGAAATTTTGTTGAACTATGCGTACTTGTTCTTCAGCATCTTTTACTATATCGGGACCAAAGATTATCCTTTCACCACTTTGAGACCAATTTAGTGGTGTGCGAGAGCTACGTCCATATAAGGCTTGGAATGGTGACATCCCAACACTCTCTTGATAGCTATTGTTGTGTGAGAATTCTACTAATGGAAAGCATTTTTCCCAATCTTTGTTATACGTCAATAAACATCCTCGGAGCGTATCTTCCAAATACTGATTGATCCGCTCCATTTGTCCATCCATTTGAGGATGGTAGGCTGAACTTTGAATCAATTGAGTTCCAAGAGACTTATGTAATTGCTCCCAAAATCTAGAAATAAACTGAGCCCCTCTATCCGAGATAATAGTCTTTGGTATCCCATGTAAGCAGAGAATACGAGATATATAAAGCTCATCATACTTCTCCATAGTATATTGAGTATGCACTGGAATGAAATGAGCGGACTTGGTTAACCTGTCAACAATAACCCAGATAGAGTTGTGCTTCTGTTGACTTCCACGGTAAGCCAACAATGAAATCCATAGTGATGTCCTCCCATTTCCACAGGGGAATACTTAAAGGTTGAAGGGGTCCTGCTTGTTTCAAATGATCAGCCTTTACTCGTCGACATGTATCGCATTCATTGACATACCTTGCTATCTCGTTTCATTCTTGTCCACAAAAACCTTTGTTTCAAATCTGGATACATCTTGTTTGTTCTAGGATGACTTGGAAGTATGAGCTTCATCCAAAATCTTCTTATAAGGTTGAAGTTCTTAGGGACCACTAGTCTTTTCTTGAACCAAATAACACCTTCATCGTCTTCCCGAAAACATTTTACCTCTCCAATCTTTAATCGCCTTTTTATATGTTGTATACCCACATCTTTCTTTTGAGCTATCATAATATCCTCACGAATGGTGGGAATAAGTGCCAAGTTGGTTAGTACTCCATATGGAAGAATGCAAAGACTGGGTTCACTTACTCCTCTCTTCGACTCCTTGGTCAGTAACTGAGTGGTGAGGTTATTGCAATGCACTTTCCGACTTATAGCATTTGCCACAACATTTGCTTTACCAAGATGATAATGGATCTTGATATTATAATCCTTGATTAGTTCCAACCATCTCCTTTGGCGCATATTTAGATCTGCTTGGGTAAAGATGTATTTGAGACTCTTATGGTCCATGTAGAGATGTACCAGATTTCCCAAAAGATAGTGTCGCCAAATATTTAAGGCTAGAACCACTGATGCCAATTCCAAATCATATGTTGGGTAACGTTCCTCATGCCTCCTAAGTTGTCGTGATGCATATGCAATTACTCGACCTTCTTGCATAAGGACGCAACCAAGTCCTATACCAGAAGCATCACAGTAAACATCAAATGGCTTCGTTAAATCTGGTTGGGCTAATACTGGTGCAGATGTTAGCAATCTTTTTAGAGTTTGGAAAGATTCATCACACTCCTTGCTCCATTCATACATTTGATCTTTCTCCAGTAATTTTGTCATTGATTTAGCAATCTTCAAGAAGTTGGGAATAAACCTTCTATAGTAGCCTGCCAATCCTAAAAAGCTTTGGATTTGAGTGACTGACTTTTGTGGTTCCAATCCAATACCTCTGAACATTGCTTGGATCAACAGCTACGCCTTCTGCTAAAATCACATGACCCAAGAATGGTACCTTCTTCAACCAAAATTCACATTTGCTGAACTTGGCATATAATTGGTGATCTCTTAGGTGTTGCAGATCAATCCGCAAGTGTTCAACATGTTCCTCTTCTGACTTGGAATAAATCATAATATCATCTATAAAAACTACTACGAATTAATCCAATTCCGGCATGAATACCGAATTCATCAGGTACATGAAATGTGCCGATGCATTGGTCAGACCAAAAGACATCACCAGATATTCATAAAGTCCATACCTGGTAGAGAAAGCTGTCTTAGGTTTGTCTTCAGCTTTAATTCAAATCTGGTGGTATCCTGAACAAAGATCTATTTTAGAAAATACCTTGGCTGCCATCAACTGATCAAATAAGATATCAATCCGAGGAAGTGGGTACTTGTTCTTGATAGTAACGGCTTTTAAAGGTCGATAATCCACACATAACCTCAATGTTTGATCCTTCTTCTTGACAAACAAGGCTGGGCAACCCCAAGGTGACGAACTTGGGCATATGTATCCCTTGTCTAATAATTCCTGTAATTGTACCTTCAGCTCGGCAAGTGCATTAGGAGGCATCCGATAAGATCTTCGAGTTATAGGTACTGTTCCAGGTTGAAGCTCTATCTTGAATTCTATTTCTCGCTCAGGAGGTAATCCTGGTATATCTTATGGAAAAACATCTGGATATTCAAAGACTATAGGTATCTCCTCCAGACTTTTACCGATGATTTTATTAACCATTGGCAAGAGGGTTTGTGGAGAAGTTAAAGTCAAGCAATCTTGAGCATGGACAGGAGAATGCAAATATACAGCTCGAGAAGCTATATCTAGGACTGCTTTATGGAAACTCATCCATTGCATCCCAAGAATTGCATCTAATCTGTGCCCTTCCAAAATGATCAAAGATGTAGGATAAACTTTGCTACCCAGTTTTAGTGGTATGTTTGCTGCAATTTGATTTGCAAGTATTCTACCCCTAGGTGTAGAAATAAGATATGGGCATGATAGTTCAGATGGCATGATATGATGATGTTGAACATATGCTTTTCTGATAAAATTATGGGTAGCTCCGGAATCAAATAATACCATCTCGGGATGCTCAGCAATAGAAAACATACCCGCAAGAACTTTTCCTCCTTCCGGTATTTCCTCAACCGTGGTGAAGTTAGCACGGCCCGTTTTCACTTGAGGAATTTTGGGTTGATTCTTCTGCTGATTTGGTCCTGGTCCTTGAGGATGTGGTGCATTAGGCGTCTTCTATGTATATGGACAACTACGAGCAAAGTGTCCAGGACGACCATAATTATAACAGGGTAGAGCATTCGGCGGTGGTACTGAATAGGTTTGTCGAGGCTGCTACACATGCTGTTGTTGATACGGTGGATGAAATTGATAGTTCGGTGGTGGCTGCTGAGGTGCCCGATAGATATTTGGGCGGGAAGATGTAGTACGATAGCGCTGACCTGTTGGTGAAGTCTACACCAACCTGTACTTGGGTGGTTCTCCACTTCCCTGTCCCATTGAAGTCCTCTTCTTGTCCTTTGCAGCTTTATGGATGCGAAGAGAATCTTTGAGAATAATAGCATCACTGACAAATTCATTGAAGCTAGCAGTCCGATTCAGAACAATACGAGACTGCAGCTTTGTAGTTGATCCTTCCTCGAAAAGAATTTTCTTCTTAGCCTCTGTATCCACATGTTCTGGGGCATACTGGGCAGGGCGGTTGAATATCTTAGAGTAAGCATGCACCGTCATATCACTTTGCTTTAGTGCCAAAAATTCCTTCCGCTTCTGATTTATAGGACCTTCTCGAAAGGCCTTAGTAAACTCTACCCAAGTGAATTGATGATCAGGTGGATGCATTGCCTTATAATTTGCCTACCAAGCTCCAGCAATTCCTTATAACTACTGGGTGACGAACAAGGTTTTCTGAGTATCCGTGCATGGTACTAACTCCAGCTTGGATTCAATAGTACGCAGCCAATGATCCACTTCCAGGGGTTCTCCCATATCTGAGAAAGTGGGTGGATGAGTGGCTATAAAGTCCGAGTAAGTTACTTGATTAGCTGGAGCATGGTGACCTTGACAATTCTCTGGTGGGGTTGTATTCCGAACCAATTGGCGCAGTAGCTCCTCCCGTGCCACACCAGAGTTCAGTATCGCCGCAATAGCTTGTGCCGAAGTGGGTGGGGGTGGTGGTACTTTCGTCCCACCATGCTGAGAGTTCTCCGCACCATTTCCATTTCCTGTTTCAGCCATTCTGTCTAAGAAAAATCTTTTCATTAATATCTCAATACTTATGAGTGAAACAGGAATAATTGATAAAAACATTTCCATGGCACAACTTTCCATAAAATAACAGTTTATTGAAGCACTTTAACGTTTGACATAAAGCATGGATCAACACACATAGTTTACATCAACTTTATTCATCATGCCAACTCGTAGGTACTGCATATCCACTTCAATCCCTTCTTATTCCTAATGTACACGATACAACGCGATAATGCTCACTATACTGAGCGAAACTTGGAGGTTACTTCCTGATTCCTGGAGTCCTCTACTTCTGAACCCTCATCCTGTAGTGGCGGAATTTCTGTTGATTCCATTACTGATTCCACATCCATAATTTTCTCTGGTTCTTCTTTCTCTTCCTCTAGTTGTTGTTGCTCAAATTCTTGATTCATCACATTATTATGCATCTGAATCAAATCCCCTTCTAGTTGTTGGATCGTAAGATTAGCCGTTCCAAGCTGCTGATCCATGTTCACAAGTTGTTCATCCTTGTCGCTTAATCGATTCTCTTGAATGACCAACAAGTCATCCTTTTCCGGTAGTTGACTTTCCAATTCCGTTATACGAGCATCCTTCTATTGGCATAAGTGACATTGCTGCCCTTTCGCATCACCGATGCCATTACCACTACTGCCCATCTCTGCGGAGCAATAAAATTGACATGTATTATAATCAGTTTGCAACTTGGTCTGTGACATACTCAACTGAAGTAGTCTACTAAAAACTTCCACTTTTATTTATTAGCAACATGATACATCAGTTTCTACTACTACAAGTACAAGCTGCTATAGTAGGGTCTACTATTAACCTACTGTATAATCTGACCTATGTCATAAAAAATGTGGCTACTATCGCCATCCTAACCAGACAACCATATCTCTAGCCTACTACCCGGTGGCTATACAATCTGACATCTTGTCAGCAAAAAAATGTGGCTACCCTCCTACTCCTGCTCCACTAATCCTATCATCCTACCGCTACTACCGCACCATCTATTGTGGTGGTGCGTGGCTATCCGCGTCTGACGCAACATTGTCCTCTGGCTCAACAGGGGGTCCCTTAGAGTGTAGGCCTGACACAGGGGCCTCGTCGTCTCCTGCCTATCCCTCGAGCTGCTGCTGTAGCTAGTGCTCTAACTGCACGATCTGTAGGTGAAGATCCTGGTGGTGCTCCTGGAGTACCTGCTACGCCTCCACAACATGCTGGAGCTGTAATTAAAGCTGATCCCTCTGGTCAGCAATGTCGAGCATAAGCTCGACCGCCTGGTTACGCTACTGCGTAACCCCCATAAGCTCATCCTCCATGGTTGTAACCCTCTGACGGATCATGTCAAGCTCTTCGGTGAGTCCTGCCATCTGATCCTCTAAGTCTATCGCTCGCTGGTGAAAACCTTCACGGTCCTCAATGGCCTCCAAAACCTGTCCCTCAAGCTCTGTGATCTGTGCACGTGAATCAGTGATCCGTACGTGTGACTCACGAATCTGATGGCTGTCTGCCTCAAACTGCTCTCGAAAAACAACCCACTGGCTGTTTCTCTATGGAGTGACCTCGGCTAACTGCGTCTCCATGTCGTGAAGCTGACGCTCTAAGTCTGCGATACATGCCCCCTGCCTGTCAGGCTCGCGGACATGTCTCTGTCCTCGTGGCATCTGTAGGAAAAAGGTTTAACAAGTTCAACACTTCTTCCCATAGTGAAAATAGAGTAAACAAAAGTAACGAGAGAATAACTAATAGTCTAGAGACTTAACCCACAAAACCCCAAAATTTCCAATTATACAAAATGACATGATGCAGGCAATATGCAAACAAAAGGTTAATGAGTTAGTAGTTAGAAACATGCTCTAATGCGATTAACAAACATCTATTCATGACTTCTAGCGTCTTACTAACTTACTATTCTAACACTTAAGCTCCTATGAAGGTTTTGCAAAGTCAATTTTTAAAACCGACTTCAGAATGATATGTCGTTGCTCCTGTATTGCTCTGATACCAGCTGTGACATCTCCTCCGGGATAACTAGGATCGAGTACAGGAGAACACTTGACAAAGCGAGTAACAACAACACATACATTCATACAAATCCAGAATATATTACATCATGGTATAATACAACCAAGTTTTCGAAAACAAACTAGAGTTTTGTGGCAGAAAAACACTTATTACAATAAAAGAGTTTAAAAACTTAAATGACAGTTGTTCGACAACAGGAAGCTTTATTCTACTAACTTCACTATGTTGAAAGTACGGTTGTCTTCTATTCTTCAGGGGACGGGATACGCTCCCACTGGATAGAACTTCCTTCCAAAAATTGTCCTTCTCCCGGCATGTTCTCAGACCAGCCATATGGATATGGCTCACCACCTAGAAACATTTTGAACAAAGACCTGAGTATCTAATATACTCCGCAAGATTGACCCGTCAACATGGCTCGCTAAGGCCGACACCTAGCATGCATAGGCCTTTGGCTGGTGGGTTGACTCAGACTTGCGAAAATAGCAATAATAGTGGATTTCTACTCTCAAATTTTAGCTCAAGATTAAGTTCATTAACAACGAGGTTTACATCCTACAACTATTGCAACCATGTTTTGCAAGCAAGAATTATTTAACTCATCCAAATGTTCTCTTCTCATTACTCTCGATTATCTACGTTCGCGCCAAGTGAACAAGCGGTACTCATTGCTGCGAGGGACAGCGATTCGAATCAATTTCTACCAGCTGGGTAAAATCCGACTACACGACACATACGCACCGCATTGGTCGTATATGACAACTTTTCCCGCTAACCCCAACCAGAGGTTGATCTATTTCCAACTTCCCCGGGAATATGGAGACTCCACGTGATACCCGTCCTAGACGTTATCCGTGAGCGACCACCATTTCCCTCCCGTGAGGCCTCAATCTCACTAACAGCCAGAAAAGGAAAGTTGGCTACATCCTACCACTGAGGTAGTTAGGGTACATCAGCTTACTGGGTCCCATATACCAACATGTAGATCAGTACTGTTCAATACTTGTTCACGGAGCCGCCAACGGCATGGTCCTAAATTGACACAGACGGGACAACCACCTTGCAAGACCCAGTCTTTACCCTTTCCTCTATGGGGCCCATCCGGTCTCATCATCATCAACTCCCATTTGAATTCTCAATGATCTCAATCAACTTAAAGCCTCTGTGCTTTAAGATCATACCAAAGTAACTCGCGAGCAGTGTTCGACACCACTCGACTTCTACCGTTTTACTAAGAATTAAGCATAGCAGCTATCGAGCTACCTGTACCTGTATAGTAAATTAAGACAATAGGAAGTGGTAGTAATGCAGGTGAATATCAATCAATTCCTAGAACCTAGTGCACAATCATGACTCGATTGACTGTGATAGAAAAAAAAGGTTTTAAAAAATAGGTGGGATGCACCGGGGCTTGTCTTGGGGTTCGTTCGGATGCGACGCTTTAGGCGCGGTGTCGGTCTCGACAATCACCACCTTAGGTTCACTCTCGATAGGCTGCTCGACGATCTCGGGTCCTATACGATTTGTCGATACGTCGCAAGTTAGTGCTACTTATGCATGCATGCGAAATGCAATGCTTGAAATGATAATCCGATAAAACATTATATAAAAATTAATTATCTTGTCTGAAGTATTTCCTTCTAATTAAGAGCGATTAGGTCTATTAATGAAAAGGGATTAACATGCTTTAATCTAAGTTAATTTCCCTTAATTACCCTATTTAAACATAAATTAAATCTATTACAAAATAAACATTAATTCAGGACATAATAAATTATTTAACAATTAAAAGGGATTTCAAATGCTCAATTAAATGCTTAAAAATAATCAAAAATAAATATTTAATTTTATTTCACATGATTTTAGGAGGTATATATCAGTTGCTATGATTTTATCAAAATAATCAAAAATAATTAAAAGTGGAAGAGAAAATCATTTGGAACTCAAGAAAATTGGTCCCATGATTCTAGGAGGTATAAATCAGTTGCTATGATTTTATCAAAGTCCTGGAGTTATTTTAGTACGTGAAAAATTGGAAAATAGCTGGGCCCATTTCAAAAATGGCCATTTGGGCCAGTCGGCGGCCGAGCAGCCCAGCTGCATGGGTCCCGGTCGAGCTCTAGGGAGCCCCTGGCCTTGCCCCCTCGCGCGCACAGCGGCGCGGCCACGGCGCCCAGGTCGTGCTCCCGAGCGTAGCTCGGCCAGCCGAGCTCACAAGCGGGGCGGCGCTACAAGGGAAACGTGGAGGCAGGGCTAGTGATGGTGATTGCTCACCGAAAACAAGGCGACGGTAGAAGATGAGCTTCGGCTCGGTGATGGCGGCCGGAAAGACTCGAGGCAAGGAACCGTCCGTGGACGAAAAAGATCAGCCAAGGTTCTAGCCGAGTCGCATCCAAGTTAGCAATCCTCCATTGCAAGGAATTGGACTATAGCTTGAGAAAACAATCGAATTTAGAGAAAAACTCGGGGAGAGTCATTGGTGCTCACCAAGAAGGAAATGGCCTCAACTCGCGGCTACAGGAAAAAAGCTTCAATCGGCGGCCATGGCGGGATGCTCTGTGACACCCCTGTGTCACTAAACTATTTTGATCACTTGATTGCACCAAGTTCTGGTTTAGCAAGGCATAAATCAATTCTTGAGTGCATTTCAAATTAATTTAAATTTGAATTCAAACCAAAGTATGGTTAGTTTGAAAAGCAACTTCAAACATTACCATACAACTAGGTGCTGTTAAAAATTTAAGTGATAGAGTTTGTCATAAAAGAATTTTAGAAATTTTCTTAGAATTTTATTCAAAGAGGAATGGCCCTAATTAATTCCTAGAAGTTTGAATTATATCCAAGTTCAAATAAATGAAAAACTTAAACTATTTGGTTCTGGACTTTGGCAACTATCACATTTTGTTCTACACAATTCAAGGTTTCTGTACAATTTTTCCCCAATCAATTTGAAATTTGGAACTATTTTATTTCCAATTATGAAGTGGTGGCTAAAATAATGCTTGGAAAAAGTTTAAACCCTGCCAGTGGGCCCATCTGTCAGTCTCACTTCTCTGTTCATCTCTCTATCTCGCTGGCACCAAATGCCATGCGCATGGACATGCGCTTGACCATGTGTCTTCGCTCGGCCACAACAGCAGGCAGTGCAGAGCGACCCAAAACCCCAGACCTGACCTCACCTCGGCCTCGTCGATCATTTCCCTCGACCTCCCCGTTGTTCTCCTACTCATTTTTCTCTCTTTTTTTGCCTCGTTTCTTCCTCTGTGCTACCGCCATTGCTGCTGATCGCTCGAACTCACTACACCATCAAAGCAACACCACAAAGCTTGAGCTCTTGATCAAGATGGAGGCATCGTGAATCAACCTTTCATTGAGAACAAACCTCGCCTCAATCCATATCCTATTTAGCGAGAATTCGATGAAAAACTGAGCTCTCTGTTCACGGCGTCCGAAACCGTGATCTCGTGAAATTCATGTTCTTCAGTAAGTCTCTAAGCCAAACTTTTGATCACATACGTGTATGATGTCCTGACGCATCTTTTTTATCATTGTTTTCTTGGATTTCTCCGACGGGTTTCAAGCCAGGCAAACTTTTCCCCTTCCACCGCCCTCAGCCATTGTTGGACTTCATGGTGACAGCGCTGCTCGACCCTTCTCCGTCACCTTGATGATCACGCCAACTTTCGTTTTGACCCTCTGGTGCTCCTAACCGTCGCGCTCGACTTCTCAACCTCTGTAGCAAGCTCTCCTCGTCACTGACCCCCTCTGTTCCGCCACTGCTCGACGTCAGCGTAGCTCCGGTGAGTCCCTCTTCTCGTGAACCCTGCCAAAGCATTTGCCTAGAGGTGATCGATGTTCCAGTGAACACAAAGTCCAACTTCGTTGAACACAGACCCGGCCGGCGAGCTCCGAAGTCGCTCTGGTGACAGCTCCGCCGCGCGAGCGAGAGCGCGCGCTCAGTTCATTTCAAAAATGAACTGATGGCAGTTTCGTAAATAAACCAAAGTTCGAAATAAAAAACCAGAAAATTGATTACTCTTGTAAAATTCATATCTCGAGGTCTAGAGCTTCAAAAATTGCAAAATAAATTTTATTGGTTTCCGTATGATAAGATCTATGCGAACATACTAGTGCATATGTTTTATTTGAAAAGTTTTATGTATGATTTAATTATTGTAAACATGAATAAATTCATATACTTAGTTATAGATATGGTCAAACATCAAACTAAATTATTTTAGACTTCTCATATTATGCTCTATCCAGAATATATTTATTTGACCCTAGTTTCTGGACATAAAATTATATATTATTTTATCTTTGAAATGTTTAGAAAAGAATTAATATAATTTCTATAAACTTTTAGGTTTTGCACTTGTGCACAAAAATCAGGCTCAGTATGATGCATCACCATGAATTTTTATAGGAATTTATCTTCTGTTCATAGTTCACTGGAATTTATTTAGTCATAAACCTTGATAAATGCATTATTAATGAATTGCTCATAATATAAATGTGAAAACTGGTGAAATTGATCATCATACATATATCTCTCATCAGTAGAACACCCATGTCTAGTAATATGTTTGTAGTATAGTAATTGAATTAATTCCTCTTCATAATTGTATAATCTTGTTTTAATGTAATAGGAAAATGTTTATCATGAAAACTCTACTTTCAATTTGTAATCTGAAGCATATGGCTTCGAGAACAATGTTGAGGAACGAATCTAATTTAATATAACTCATTCATCACATGCATCACATATCTTTGCATATTTTATGCACTCTCCTATGTTGACATTTCGGTATTGTTATAGGAAACGTTGACTCTACCGAGGAGGATTTTTCAGAAGGATTCTTCGGGTTTCTCTACTCAAAAAGACTCTAACATCAGTACTGACCCTGTAGTGGAAGCTCAAGGCAAGCCCCGGAACATTCCTGTGTACTTAATATGATTAAATTCCAATAATTAAATTGCTAGATGTGTATAGGTTGTTTGTGCATTAAGTTTAGGAGTTGGATGAAAACCCACCTACATTTCTTGGATATGTCCTATTTTATTTAGACATGGTATACAGGTACAGATAGTTAATAGACAAATTATTATGTTTAGTTGTAGGATTTACACTATTATAGTACTTGGAATGTTAGTAGAATGATGATAGTCACATGGTGCAGTAAGAATGTAAAATTTCGACTAAACGGGTCTGTATTGGAAAGGGCGAAGGGAAAAGACCTATGGTGGTTTTTGTCTCGCAATGTGGCAGTCCGTTTATGTCAACAACTAAAATTTGAGACGTGGACAGGCCCCGTAGATGAAAGGGCAAAGATCTTTTCATGTGCCTTGAAAGGACATGGCTTGCAAGGCTGTAGCCCTGTTTGTGTCGACCTAGGACCCGTCTGTTGTCGGCCCCTTCGAACAAGTATTGAACAGTACTGAATGCATGCTAGTATATGGGAACTAGTAAACTGACGTAGCATTGTCATATTCATGTTGGACGGCAACCAAATTCTTGGTCGTGTGATCCGGTAGTAGTGGACAGATTCCCAACGTAGTGTGGAATGGCTGCCCACTCGGGACTTTGGACCCGGACCAGCTTGTATTATGACTTTGTAAAAAGTTGTCATACGTGTTCTTAAATGATACGTATGACGTGTACTTCGGGTTTTCCCAGGTGGTGTAAAATGATTGCAATCGCTTTCCCTTGCAGTAATGAGTACCGCTTGTTCACTGCGTCACAACGTAGCTTAATAACCTCACTAATAATAATGAATGGAATGTTTGGATGAAGAATATGGTATTTTAGTGAATCTAAACTTGAATTATTTTGTACTTAATTGAAATTTCAGATTGCTTGTTGTACTTTATATCTTTATATGCAAGTTACCTTACACTATTATAGGTACTAGAATGTTCACTAAATTTAATTTTATCCATCTCCCAGCCTATGCATGTCTAGATTTAATACTTGTCGGATAGGACTTGTTGAGCTTAGTAGCTCAGACTTTTCCTTGTTGTTGTTTTATTTATTTCAGGTAACACTGTTGATGCATATGAGTCGCCTATGGGTGTTCTTCCTTGGGATATTTCTATCCCAGAGGGATGGTCTACCCATTGGGAGACTGAGTAGCCGCTGTTGTTGTGTGATGCTAGGTGATAATCCGTATGGGCTCGGATTTATCATAGTTGCTATTGTCGTCGAGTTGTACATTATAGACGAATAATCACGTTGTCTTCCGCTGTTTTGAAAACTGATCTTTGTAATATTTCCGCTGCACTTAAGTACTTAACTCTGATGTATAATAAATAAGAATCTTTCTACGTATTTTATATTTGGTCGGTTGTTGTATTATCTTGTGTCTGCTTAATCAGCACCTCGGGAACTTTGATTCAAGGGGGTTGTGACAGCTGGTATCAGAGCTATGTTCTAGAATAATACAACAATTTAGACATATTTTCAAAAATTCGGCATATACGGTGAGGATATGTTAGTATATGACCAAATATGTATAGAAATATTAGAATGGTGACAAGCTAACGGGTTATGTTTGAGTTGGTTTACTAATTGGATTTCCATTTGACATTTATAGTCCGCTCGTAAGAACTGTGGCTTTGCGAGATGATTCCTTTCTATGAATTGTTGCCAACATATTTTGTTTTTGGCTCATTGAACAAGTATTGGAGCATAGAGTTCGCTCACGAGGCCTATGGTTTCGTGAGACGGTTTCTTCTATAACCGTGCCAACTTTTTCTTGTAGATAATGCTCATCATGGTAGGTTTATTAGCATTGGTCCGCTTGCGAGGACCGTGATTTCACAAGGCAGTTTGTTCCATGAATTGTTGCCAAGTAGTATATAAACTGCTTATTTTCGTAGTTTCTTTTGAATTTGATGTAATATTTCTGAAATGATCTCTTGCAGATACGCTAACCATATTAGAGTGTGTGTGTGTGTCAAAAACTTAGAATGTTTGCTCGTGAGTACGGGTCATCACCAAAAATTACGAATATCGCAATGTGTTGGTACATATGTGTATATATTTTCTTTTGAGTGAGGAACGGCTAGCATTAAAAATTTACTTGCATCCATGGCATGTCATTTAATCAAGTGAATTAAAATTTGATCTTACCTCTGAATCACCTTCTGAAATGTGTGTTTAAAAATCTAAACTAAGTAACTTTTAAAATTTTGAACCTAGTTTAATAACTAGAACTTCAGATTTAAAACCAATCTGTCCTGATTTTCAAAAATTCGTAGTTTATCACTCCTGATGTCCCAATTCTTGGAGAAGAGAAATTTTGTCGAAAAATGCTCCAGAATTTAAGAACTTATGAATCTGTTCCCTGTTGATCAGAATCTGACAGGTCAGATGTAGAAGTTCATATCTCCTGGTGTAGATGTCAAAAAATTTCGTATGAGTAACCGTTGGAAAGATATTTGGACATGGTACAACTTTGTAGTTATGAGCTTCTCATGATTCAGTACAGATTTTGGTCAGACCAGTCGAATAATTTCAGTCTGATTTTCTGTTGTTTGATCAGGCTGATAGAATCATGGTTTGATTGCAAAATTCATAACTCCAGTTTTACCTTGGCTAAATTGTTGAGCCAATATGGGTTGGAAAGATATTGAAGTCATCTTGAATTTACAATTCAATTATAAATTTAAATCTTTTCAATATGGCTCCATAATGCCAAACTTTGAACTCTGCTCAGTCAAACTCTTCATGTTTAAGCATCAACTTGAAAATTTCACATATTTATTTTCATTGATGTGGTGAACATGTGTGAGTACATTCTGGAAAGATTATGAAGTCCTCTATAAGATGGTGTTATGCACAATTTTTGAGTTGACTCTGAAATTTCCAGAATTGCAAGTTTTGACTGAATGTTCAGTAGAAACAATTTCTGTTCACTTGGTTGGAGCAAGTCTGAAATTTTATTACTGAACTGTTCAAGGAAGACTTAGGAGCCACCTTAGGGAAACCAAATATTATGAAGATTTATGTCATGTCTAAGCTATGTATCATAGTTGTGACATCACTGTTTCTTATACACATGTGACACCGTGAGCGCAAAGTTGCACTAGCCTTGTTTTCATGTATCCATTAGACACTTATATCTTCTAACATTGAGCACTCTTTTCCATCTTCATCATTGTTGTTTCATTCTTGTATGAGGCTTATCATTCTTTCCTCTGCCTCAAGATTCTAGTACTAAAAGTTAAGCCTTTCCCATATCTTTCAATTTTAACAATGCTGATTAGCTCCCCATATGCCAATTTGAATAAAATGGTGTTCTTGATCAAGTTGCAATTCTTCTCAAATTGTGCTGGTTCGCCCAGGTGCTTCTCGAGTCAAAATTGTGATATGAAGAGTTCACTTGCTTGCTAAAATTGGTAATGAGAACCCGAGTATAACATTCTTCTGAACAGGATGGTGTATTATCTAGGGTACGCAACCGAGAAGGAAAATGTTATGCTTGAATTCTCGCTTTGGTACAACAACTAATCTCACCTTTGCCAGACTAGTGTATATTCTCCTAGATGGGTGTTGACTTAAGAATGTCTTTATCCATTATAAATAACCGTATTCCAAACATTGTACATCTTGTGCATATGTGGTTCACATTTCATCATCTATGTCATCCTTGCCAATCAGAAATTCAGAATTCCTTCATGAATCTGATATCGGTCAACCAAACAAAAAATCATTCTTCAGAAACTATTTCAATAATATGAGTCTCTCGACATGTTGCCTTGATAAGTTCAAATTTTAGGAGAGACAGAGAATTACTCCAGTTTTCTCACAACCACACAAGATGGCTCCCAATGAGCTTATCAAGCTAAAGGACTAGTTGAATGAGTTGTCGAATAAAAGTTTTATCCGTCTATGCTCATTATCTAAAGGCTACATTTCTTGCATATTTTATTCCTACTTGTCTTATAGAGAAAAATCTTTTTAAAATTATGGAAATAATTTAAGGAGGGAGGACTATCCTTAAAGTACTCCCAGAGGGTCGACTATCTCATACAGTACGTTTCCTTGTATATCTCTGAATACGACACTAGTCGAAGAATCAAAACCCATCACCAATCTCCTGCAAAATAATGTACAACTCAATTGGAGTCAACAATGTGAAGATACTTTTAAAATTTTGAAGAAGTTGCTAACCACTGCACCCGTTCTAGCTCAACCTGACATCACCAAATCTTTGGATATTTATTGTGATGCTTCTGGAACGGGATTGGGTTGTGTTCTAATGCAAGAAGGTCATGTGATTGCTTATGCATTCCGGCAATTATGCAAGCATGAAAAACATTATCCAACTCATGACTTGGAATTTGCAGCGGTGGTTGTTGCACTAAAGATTTGGCGAAATTAATTCGTAGGAAATTTTGTGCATATATATATCGATCATAAGAGTCTCAAATATATTTTCACCCAATCAGATTTGAATATGCATCAACACAGATGGCTTGAGTTGATTAAAGATTATGAATTGGAAGTTCATTATCGTCTCGGTAAGGCTAATGTGGTAGCCGATGCTTTAAGTCGGAACGAGCATTACAACAATCTGAATTTGCAACAATGGGATAGCAGCAAGGACATTTCCTCTGTTGAACCAAGTGTCCATATTCTACTTGTAGTTGCCATATGATGTGAACAAAGGTTCCTGATCTTTCGATAGGTTCTGATAATCTTGATTAAGGCGGAGGCGATATACAAATCGATCCGGCTTCCGAACGACACGTTCTGAATCCCGCAATCACAGCACAACGTCTCCTCTGGTTATCAACCGTTCAAGAACAATTGACCTCACCGAGAAGGCTTATCCTTGCCTGCAAATCAAGAACACAAGCAAGAACAAAAAAGAATGCAACCAAATTTGTAAGTATACGATGAATCTCACAAGTTGGGGTCTCACAAACCGATATGACAGCAAAACTGTTATGAACAGAATAATCTAAGCAAAATCCAAACCCTAATAAATAGGCGGCGGCTGTATATAAGGACCCTAGGGTCGTGCAAGACCCTCTGGACGTAGCCCTAAGTGGTCTCAACTCGATACATGGCCCAAAGACCGATTACGGTGTCGCAGCACCAGAACTTCTGGAAGTCGATTTGTTTCGGTGATTACCGATGGCTCAAGACGAATTTTGATATGGGACCAGTTGGGTTGGAAAGGTGTTTTCATTATCTTTCTAGGCATATATAAAATGTCCAAATCCGAGTCCGTATGCGTCCTGGACGTCCGTTTTAGTGCAGACTGGTCCTGGGCTCCGAAACAGACTCGAAGACGATTTTGATTGGGCCTCCACCTTGGCTTCGACGTCCTTGCTAGACCATCATGCCTCCAATCACCTCCCCAGCTATCTCATCATCATCTCCATGGTTCCAAACAACAATTAATTCATTAGATAGCAATCTATTCTCAAAACCACATAATAAAAACATTAGAAACGATCTCACCTGTAAATTCAGGTGATGCACATGAACTTTCATCTTAGTTGGAGGAGTGTTGTGTGTATCCATGGGTGTGATGTACTCATCATTCTCCCCCTTGTGAATTAGAGTCATCCTTGACTCGATCTCATCCCTTTCTCCCAATAATTGTGTCAAATCTGAAATATAAAATACAGAACTATTTCCAAACTTGGGATGCAACTCATATTTATATGCATTATGAAATTTATCATCACAATATGAAACTATAGTAGAAGGCATGCCATGCAAATTAATGACGTCTTTGAAAACTTGCTCAGCAATATGAACATCATTCTCCCTCTTCTGACAAGATAGAAAATGTGTGATCTTAAAAATACTAGAAAAACATGACATGACATGGTAATTGTTATTGCAGTTTTCTAGTTCATCATTTGGTTGTACAATACAAGGAGGATTCATGTTTGAGCAAATATAAACTTTGTGCACCATAAATACACCTCTATGATCATAGTTTCCTATAGCATAAAAATTGTTTCTTGTTAGTAAAGGCAATTCAGTTTGAGAAAAGATTTGCTTCTCTACGGTATTTAGATCACAAAGAACATCAAATTCAATATAACCCAAAGTATTTAGAGAAGACAATAATTTCTACTTATCCTTTTCACATGTTATTAAAATCAAATGTTTCATTTCAGCACTAGTAGGTGAATCATAAACAAAAACATCAAGCTCATTCATTTGTTGTGGCAAAGGTATAAGTGAAGCAGTGGCACATAACTTCTCTTTATCAAAAGGATTAGTAGATAAATCAACTTGTAGCACTAACAAATCAAGACAAGGTTTCAATACAACAAGATTGTTGAAACAATTCAGTATATTAGAAAAGTTCGTACTTGAAACAACAATTTGTTCTTTATCTTTCTCACTATCCTGTTCTTTGTATAGAAGCTGAAATGTATTAGTCGCAACAAGAGGGAAGGAAATATGTTCATCCTCTAGTAATTCAGATTTTAATGAAAGTGTTGCAACATTTGAAACAGCCCATTCTATCCTAAATGGTTCGTTCTTTCTTCTCTCAAGTCTTTGTTGATCCTCTTCTAAAATTTTAGCAGCAGACATAGGTTTAAGAGTAACTCTTCTACCATTGTATTTAAATGAATAGCTATTAGCAATGGTATTATGTAAAGCATTATTTGTAGAAATCCAAGGCTTACTCAATAACAAATGGCACGCTTGCATAGGCACTATATCAAAATCTGCACAATCCTTATAAGAACCAATAAAAAATTCAATGCGTGCAATTTTATCTACCTTTATCTTACCACAAGAATTTACCCATTGGATGTAGTATGGACATGGGTGTGGCTGTGTGGTCAAGCCGAGCGTCTCAACCAATTCCAAGCTTGCGATGTTGTGGCTACTCTCTCCATCAATGATGACATGACAACGTCGATCCTTCACAACAAAGTGAGTCTAAAACAAGTTGTTCATTTGATTTTGCTCTACCTTCTCCATTTGAGAACTAAGCACTCATTGTGCTACAACACTTGTATCAACCTCATTTGATACCATCGACTCATCGCCATCGGTGTTGTAACCTCTCATTGTTAATAGAAAACAAGAAAACACACAAGAGTATATTTTCCTATCACTACTGTTTGATCACGGTGGAAACTCTCAACAAGCAAATGGAAGTATCTTATAAAGCTCTTACAAAGTTCTTAATTACAGCAAGCGAAGGATACCTTGGAGAGTGTGATTCGATGATTGCAAGGGTCAGAAACTATGTCGTTCAGAAGGATATGTATGTGAAGTTTGGAAGGCAAATTATAATGTGGCAAGGATTAGCAAACTTTTAATTCAGAAACTGCAAAACTGAATAATAGTCCCAAGCTAGTCTATGTCACTGGCCTAAACTTGCCTCGGACCTAGTTCAAGCAAGCAAGCAAATGGCTCAACAAAGAACACAAAGGCTACAAGTAATTCTAAATTTTTTTCTCTTCTCCTTTTGTTTTTTTCTTTTGTTATAGGTGCGGTTTTTTCTTCTTATTTTTTTTTAGCACCTCTTTGCCTTTTACTTCTTTCGTGATTTTTTTTTTACATAGAACTGCAGAAAGAGTTGCTAACTTTTTAGCACAAAGGAAAAAACCTGAACTTTCTTTTTCCACTCTTTACATAAGGAATAGATCTATATGTAGAACTCAACTGACAATTCTCATATGCAACAACATGCAGCAATCTCTTGACTCAAGGAACAACGTGCAACAGAAAACACTCTAAGTTTTCTTTGCACACAAAAAGTAGATGGCTAGATGTTAAATAAATATTTAGTGCACACAATTCCAGCAGTACTATTCTCTCGATGTGTGTAACAATTTGATTTTTTTTTCTTGATTGTCCATGAACAAGGACACATACGATTCAAATAAGACCAAAGAACAAGCACTAGACCAATAACACAATGACCTTTAGGGACTAAAATGCAGAGAAGCAAACTAAACTGAAAATTGCAAGGCACACGGCGGGTGTAGGACAGCGGAAACATGACAAACAAATATTTTTGTAGGGCAATTTTCTGGACTCTAGGATTGAACAAAATAACGAGGATAAGGGCGAACCTAATGGTATACCTGAAGCTATGATTACCACTTGATGTGAACAAAGATTCCTGATCTTTCGATAGGTTCTAATCATCTTGATTAAGGCGGAGGCAATACACAAATCGATCCGGCTTCCGAACGACACGTTCTGAACCCCGCAATCATAGCACAACGTGTCCTCTGGTTATCAACCGTTCAAGAACAATTGACCTCGCCGAGAAAGCTTATCCTTGCCTGCAAATCAAGAACACAAGCAAGAACAAAAAAGAATGCAACCAAATTTGCAAGTATATAATGAATCTCACAAATTGGGGTCTCACAAACTGATATGACGGCAAGATTGTTATAAACAGAATAGTCAAAGCAAAACCCAAACCCTAATGAAGAGGCGGCAGCTGTATATAAGGATCCTAGGGTCGTGCAAGACCCTCTGGACGCAGCCCTAAGTGGTCCCAACTCAGTACATGGCCCAAAGACCGATTACGGTGTCGTAGCACCAGGACTTCTGGAAGTCGATTTGTTTTAGCGATTACCAACGGCTCGGGACGAATTTTGACATGGGACTGGCTGGGTTGGAAAGGCCGTTTCGTTATCTTTCTAAGCATATATAGAATGTCCAAATCCGAGTTGGTATGCGTCTTGGACGTTCGTTTTACTGCAGACTGGTCCTGGGCTCCGAAACAGACTCGAAGTCGGTTTTGATTGGGCCTCCACCTTGGCTTGGACGTCCTTGCTGGCCCATCACGCCTCCAATCACCTCCCCAGCTATCTCATCATCATCTCCATGGTTCCTAACAACAATTAATTCAATAGGTAGCAATCTATTCTCAAAACCACATAATAAAAACATTAGAAACGATCTCACATGTAAATTCAGGTGATGCACATGAACTTTCATCTTAGTTGGAGGAGTGTTGTGTGTATCCATGGGTGTGATGTACTCATCACCATACCTAATTTGGCTATCCATTTCACCATCCGAGATGAAGTAATTGTTGCTCAGAAAAATGGTAAAGGCATGATACACATTCGAGAAAACATCAAGAATGGAAAAGCTACTTGTTTCCGTCAAGATGAGAATGGTGTGCTATGGTTTAACAATCGTCTTGTGTCTCGTAAAAATCTTAAGTTATGACATAAGATTTTAGATGACGCTCATCAGTCAAAGTACTCAGTTCACCCTGGTAGTAACAAGATGTACCAAGGACTAAAGGAAAATTTTGATGGACAAGAATGAAGTGGGAAGTTGCCCGTTATGTTGCAGAATATGATACATGCCAACATATCAAGGCCGATCATTCAAAGAAAGTTGGTCTCTTATAAATCTGATTTGACTTATTTCAGATATCCGATTAAAATATTGGATGAAAAGGACCAAGTTACTCAAAAGCGAACAATCAAATTCATTGAGGTCCTATGGAGTAACCATTCTAAAGATGAAGCAACCTCAGAATCTACATAATTCCTTGATACTCATTATCTAGGATTTTTGTATCAATCCTCAAGTAATAAACTTTTATGTGTTAACCTCCTCTAGTTCACTTTAAATCTCGGGATGAGATTTTCTTAAGGAGGGAGGGCTGTGACACCCCAGTGTCACTAAACTATTTTGATCACATGATTGCACCAAGTTCTGGTTGAGCAAGGCATAAATCAATTCTTGACTGCATTTCAAATTAATTTAAATTTGAATTCAAACCAAAGGATGATTAGTTTGAGAAGCAACTTTAAACTTTATCATACAACTAGGTGCTATCAAAAATTTATGTGATAGAGTTTGCCATAAATTTGAATTATATCCAAATTAAAATAAATGGCAAACTTAAACTATTTGGTTTTGGACTTTGACAACTGTCAATTTGGTTCCAAACAAGTCAAGGTTTCCGTACAATTTTTCCCCGATCAATTTGAAATTTGGAACTATTTTTTTTCCAGTTATGAAGTGGTGGCCGAGATAAATCTTGGAAAAAGTTTAAACCCTGTCAGTGGGACCCATCTACAAGTCTCACTTCTCTGTTCTTCTCTCTATCTCGCTGGCACCAAATGCCATGCGCACGGACACGCGCTCGACCATGTGTCTTCGCTCGGCCACAACAGCAGGCAGACAAGAGTGACCCAAAACCCCAGAACCGACCCCACCTCGGCCTCGTCGATCATTTCCCTCGACCTCCCCGTCGTTCTTCTACTCATTTTTCTCTCCTTTTCTGCCTCGTTTTCTCCTCTGCGCTACCGCCATTGCTGCCGATCGCTTGAACTCACTACACTGTCAAAGCAACACCACAAAGCTCGAGCTCTTGATCAAGATGGAGGCGTCATGAATCAACCTATCATTGAGAACAAACCTCGTCTCAATCCATATCCTATTTAGCAAGAATTTGAAGAAAAACTGAGCTCTCTGTTCATGGCATCCGAAACCGTGATCTCGTGAAATTCGTGTTCTCTAAGCCAAACTTTTGATCACATATGTGTATGATGTCCTGACGCATCTTTTTGATCATTGTTTTCTTTGATTTCTCCGATGGGTTTCAAGCCAGGCAAACTTTTCCCCTTCTACCGCTGTCAGCCATTGTTGGACTTCACGATGACGGCGCTGGCCATTGTTTCAAAATTTAAAACCAGAAAATTGATTACTCTTGTAAAATTCATATCTCGAGTTCTAGAGCTTCAAAAATTGCAAAATAAATTTTATTGGTTTCCGTATGATAAGATCTATGCATTGAACATACTAGTGCATATGTTTTATATGAAAAGTTTTAATGTATGATTTAATTAGTGTAAACATGAATAAATTCATATACTTAGTTATAGATATGGTCAAACGTCAAACTAAATTGTTTTGGTCTTCTCATATTATGCTTTGTCCAGTATTTGACCCTAGTTTCTGGACATAAAATTATATATAATTTTATCTTTGAAATGCTTAGAAATGCATTAAAGTAATTTCTGTCAACTTTTAGGTTTTGCACTTGTGCACAAAAATCATGCTGAGTATGATGCATCACCATGAATGTTTATAGGAATTTATCTTCTGTTCATATTTCACTAGAATTTATTTAGTCATAAACCTTGATAAATGCAATATTAATGAATTGCTCATAATATAAATGTGAAAACTGGTGAAATTGATCATCATACATATATCTCTCATCAGTAGAACACCCATGTCCAGTAACATGTTTGTAGTATAGTAAATGAATTAATTCCTCTTCATAATTGCATAATCTTGTTTTAATGCAATAGGAAAATGTTTATCATAAAAACTCTACTTTCAATTTGTAATCTGAAGCATATGGCTTCGAGAACAATGTTGAGGAATGAATCTAATTTAATGTAACTCATTCATCACATGCATCACATATCTTTGCATATTTTATGCATTCTCCTATGTTGACATTTCGGTATTGTTATAGGAAACATTAACTCTACCGAGGAGGATTTTCAGAAGGATTCTTCGGATTTCTCTACTCAAAAAGACTCTAACATCAGTACTGACCCTATAGTGGAAGCTCAAGGCAAGCCCCGGAACATTCCCGTGTACTTAATATGATTAAATTCCAGTAATTAAATTGCTAGATGTGTATAGGTTGTTTGTGCATTTAGTTTAGGAGTTGGATGAAAACCCACCTGCATTTCCTGGATATGTCCTATTTTATTTAGACATGGTATACAGGTATAGGTAGTTAATAGAGAAATTATTATGCTTAGTTGTAGGATTTACACTGTTATAGTACTTGGAATATTAGTAGAATCATGATAGTCACATGGTGAAGTAAGAATGTTAAAATTTAGACTAAACGGGTCTGTATTGGAAAGGGCGAAGGCGAAAGACTTGTGGTGGTTTTTTTCTCGCAAGGTGGCTGTCTGTTTATGTCAACAACTAAAATTTGAGACGTGGACTGGCCCCATAGATGAAAGGGCAAAGATCATGTGCCTTCAAAGGACATGGCTTGCAAGGCTGTAGCCCTGTCTGTGTCGACCTAGGACCCGTCCGTTGTCGGCCCCTTAGAACAAGTATTGAACAGTACCGAATCCATGCTAGTATATGGGAACTAGTAAACTGATATAGCATTGTCATATTCATGTTGGACGGCAACCAAATTCTTGGTTGTGTGATCCGATAGGAGTGGACAGATTCCCGACGTACTGTGGAATGACCGCCCACTCAGGACTTTGGACCCGGACCAACTTGTATTATGACTTTATGAAAAGTTGTCATACGTGTTGTTAAGTGATACGTATACCGTGTACTTCGGGTTTTCCCAGCTGGTGTAAAACGATTGCAATCGCTGTCCCTCGTAGTAATGGGCCGCTTGTTCACTGTGTCACAACGTAGCTTAAGAACCTCACTAATAATAATGAATGGAATGTTTGGATGAAGAATATGGTATTTTAGTGAATCTGAACTTGAATTATTTTGTACTTAATTGAAACTTTAGATTGCTTGTTGTACTTTATATCTTTATATGCAAGTTACCTTACACTATTGTAGGTACTAGAATGTTCACTAAATTTAATTTTATCCATCTCGCAGCCTATGCATGTCTAGATTTAATACTTGTCGGATAAGACTTGTTGAGCTTAGTAGCTCAGACTTTGTCTTGTTGTTTTATTTATTTCAGGTAATACTGTTGATGCATATGAGTTGCCTATGGGTGTTCTTCCTTGGGATATTTCTATCCCAGAGGTATGGTCTGCCCATTGGGAGACTGAGTAGCCGTTGTTGTTGTGTGATGCTAGTTGATAATCCGAATGGGCTCGGATTTATCACAGTTGCTATTATCGTCAAGTTGTCCATTATAGATGAATAATCACGTTGTCTTCCGCTATTTTCAAAACTGATCTTTGTAATATTTCCGCTGCACCTAAGTACTTAACTCTGATGTATAATAAATAAGAATCTTTCTACGTATTTTATACTTGGTTGGTTGTTGTATTATCTTGTGTCTGCTTAATCAGCACCTCGGGAACTTCAGTCCAAGGGGGTTGTGGCAGCTGGTATCAGAGCTATGTTCTAGGATAATACAACAATTTAGACATATTTTCAAAAATACAGCGTTTACGGTGAGGATATGTTAGTATATGCCCAAATATGTATAGGAATATTTGAATGGTAACAAGCTAACGGGTTATGTTTGAGTTGGTTTGCTAATTGGATTTCCATTTGACATTTATAGTCCACTCGTAAGGACTATGGCTTTGCGAATTGTTGCCAACATATTTTCTTTTTGGCTCAATGAACAAGTATTGGAGCATAGAGTTCGCTCACGAGGGCTATTGCTGACTTCGTTTCCGAGTGGAGAGAGATTCAGATGCCATCGGCACCGCAAGATATTGAGTACTGGAAGATGTACTTTGACGGTTCACTCCAGTTTCTGGGGGCAGGGGCAGGAATCATACTCAATTCTCCAACAGGAGAGAAACTTTGATATGTCCTCCAAATCAAGTTCCGCGCGTCCAATAACGCTGCGGAGTATGAAGCTCTTCTACATGGTCTGCGTATTGCCACATCTCTCGGCATTCAGCGCCTCGATATCTTTGGTGACTCAGCTTTGGTCATCAACCAGGTAACTAAGGATTGGAACTGTGTGGATGACAACATGGCTTCCTACTGCCAAGAAGTAAGGAAGTTGGAGAACA
The DNA here is from genome assembly GCA_030378355.1 of Eleusine indica. Classification (NCBI taxonomy): domain Eukaryota; kingdom Viridiplantae; phylum Streptophyta; class Magnoliopsida; order Poales; family Poaceae; genus Eleusine; species Eleusine indica. Next base: position 32,633,275 of record CM059498.1, on the reverse strand, counting down.
AGTTTGATGGACTCAAGCTCACACATGTTCTTCACGATAACAACCAGGCTGCCGATGAGCTAGCCAAGATGGGATCATCACGATCCATTGTCCTACCCGTAATTTTCTTACACACCCTAGATTCTCCCACTATTTCTCCTCGATCGGACATCTTAACGATCTGATGTTGCTGCCCCTGTGGAAGATGTCGACATGGAGACCGACTGGCGTGACCCGATTATTCAATTCTTGGTTAAGGGTATGCTGCCTGTGGATTCTAATGAGTAACAGAGGCTAAAGGCTCGATCTCAGGGATATTTAATGGTGGATGACCTGCTCTATTGAAGAGGAGGATCGAATATCTTGATGCGATGCATCTCAATTTCAGAAGGCAAAGAGTTGATAGAGGAAATCCATGCAGGAGCATGTGGCAACCATGCAGCTTCCAAGACTTTGGTCGGCATGGCTTTCTGGCAAGGGTTTTATTGGCCCACAGCGGTCGAAGATGCACACCAGGTCGTTTGGAAGTCTGAAGGCTGTCAATTCTTTGCTCAACAAATACATGTGCCTTCGCAACAACTTCAGATGATACCTATGACTTGGCCTTTTGCAGTTTGGGGGCTTGATATTGTCAGTCCTTTCAAAAAAGCGCCAGGCAGGTTTACTCATTTGTTTCTTGCTATTGATAAGTTCACCAAGTGGATTCAAGCAAATCCGGTCGGTAAGATAACTTAGAAGGAGGCAGTCGAATTTGTCAGAGAGGTATTCACTCGCTTCAGAGTTCCTCATGATATCATCACCGACAATGGTACTTGATTTACATCTGAGGAGTTATGTGACTTTGCCGATGAGATGGGAATAAAAATCCACTTTGCTTCGGTGGCTCATCCTCAAAGTAACAGGCAGGTCAAACGGGCCAACGGCATGATTCTTCAGGGGTTGAAACCCTGAATTTTTGATAGACTCAAGCCTTATGCCGGTCGGTGGGTTTGAGAGCTACCTTCAGTCCTCTGGGGACCACGCACTAATATCAGTCGGGCTACTGGCCAGTCACCTTTCTCGTTGGTCTACGACTCTAAGGCTATGTTGCCGACCGAGGTAAACCAAGAAGTCGAGTTGATTGCGGCAGAGGAGATGCATGACTACGCTCTGTTCCAATCAGCGGTATATCAGCAACGCTTACGATGCTACTATGACAAGAATGTTCGAAGTCGTCAGTTCCATGTTAGAGACTTAGTACTACACCGAGTGCAATCAACCAAGAATCAGCATAAGTTGTCCCCGAAATGGGAAGGACCTTTTGTGGTCAAAGAAGTCATTCGGCCGGGGGCTTACCGATTGATGTATGAAGATGGCATCGACGTACTAAATTCATGGAACATTAATCAGCTACGTCCCTTTTATACTTAGTCTATTTATGTATTCCAATACATTATTATTGAATGAATTCAATCTTTTTTACAAAAGGTTTTTGATGATTTTCATTCTTATTTGCCTCGATTCCTTAATATTATACATTAAAAGATCAAGCCAAGGGGCTAGCAATAATGTCCCACTACTCCTTAACCTTGATAAATTATAGTTTTGGATTTTTAACGACCGATTCCTCATACTTTGATATGGTCTTATATTTTTTGGTCTACATTGTAACATGACGGTCAAACAATTTATGTTGCACAATAGACTGCCATTACACTAAACCCAGACCTAAAGTGCGAGTGGTTATGTGTCGATTGGTTGACTCTGATTATTATGCAGCAATGAATTACGACTATGTAGGTTATGGTAGACCAATGTGTCTTCTATTTTATCTCTAGGATCCTATAGTAAAAAGGTTTAAGTACTAAAGCGCGACTAACACAGCTATGTACCGCCTGGACTGCTATAAGGGACATGAGATCGCTCTTTTGACTATTCAGTCGGATTTTCTAACTTGTTTAATAATTAAGCAAGAAAAAGAACAATCTTTATTTACACAAGGAACATACTATTTTCCTACTCAAATACTACTAATGTATCTGATTACTTAATTTACAGCCCTGCCGAAGGAGAAGAGGCGTTATCTTCTATTTCTGGAGAGGCAGGAGGAGTCGGTACAGTTGGACCGATGTCAATGTTTTCAACCAGGGCTTGGGAGGTTTCTATCATCAAGTGTCACACCCGGTTCTAACGACCAAAACCGAATGCATCTGTATGCGTGTCCAGGATCAAGTTTCCATGCACACAGGACAATATATGTGATAAAAGAACAATATCTTTATTAAATCAATAATATTATTACAATGGTGACCCATAGGTCAAAGAAAAAGATTATATTGTAACGGTTAAACTAAGCGTTGGCGTCCTATAGTTCCCACAGGAAGTCGACCGGAAGACCGCATGCCTAGACTCCTCTATCGTCTTCATAGTTGTACCATCGTTCTCCTATAGGTGAGCAGCAATGTGGTATAGTGCAAGGGTGAGTACATGTCATACTCAGCAAGTGGGGGAAAAGATGACATGGGGCTAAAGACAAGAAAGGCTTCTTAGGGGTTCATTGCATGAGCTTTCAATTCACTAAAGCATCCTAGTTACTAGGTGAGGTCACCCAACCATCAATCCACAGGGTACTATCCAAGCCAAGACCAATCCCAACCATTCCCAACCATAACCATCCATAAACCACCAACTAATCAAGTGAGGGATCCAGGCCACTCATGACCGTGAGCACGGCTGTCATGATAGTTTTACACTCTGCAGAGGTTACGCCACTTTACCCACAAGTCGTGATTTCGTCCCCTGTTGCCAGGTGGACTAGAGTCTCCATGTTGCCATGCCGGCCAAGCACTAGCACACTTCCTTAAGTGTGCGGCCAGGAGATCACTACGAGGCTTTTACAAAGGGTATCCCAATACATTATCACACCCGGTTTTAAGGACAAAACCAAGTGCTTATCATATGTGTGCCCAGGAACAAGTTTCACACATATTGACAGTAAAGTGCATAACAGTATAACCAATGTCATTATTAAAACATACCATTATTACATAAGCAATTGTCTTTAAAGACTAAAATGACTCTCTCATAGAATAATAGCGAAAGACACCATAACGCCACAGGCAATCGACCGGGGGCACGCACGCCTAGTAGTAGTCTTCGTCAATATAGTCCATCTCTCCATCTTCTGAGCAGCAGTTTATAGTACAACAACAAAGGGAAATAGCAAGGGTGAGCACATGTTGATGAGGACATCACTCCTATGGATACACACAACACTCCTCCAAATCTGGACTTGCAAGGTCCAATGACTAGAGCTCGTGCACGACGACTAAATTTAGAGGTGAGCTCGTTCCTACGTTCTTCGCTATATGTTACTCTTGAGAATGGTTTGCTACCTAATGATTATTTTATGATTAGAAACCATGAAGAAGACTAGGAGATGATGGGAGAAGGAGCTAGGAACGTGGAGGACCAGCAAGAGCTTGGAAGCCAAAGTGGAGGCCCAATCAAAACCGACTTCGAGTCTGTTTTGGGGCCCAGGACTAGTCTGTACTAAAACAGTCGCCCAGGACGCATACGGACTCGGATTTGGACGTTCTACATATGCACGGAAAGATAAGGAGAAGACCTTTCCAACGCCGCCGGCCTCATGTCAAAATTCATCCGGAGTCATCGGGAATCGTCAAAACAAGACAGAGTCCAGAATCTGTGTCGGTGCTGCGTCGCCTATTTTTGGCCTTTGGGCTTTGTATCTAGTTGAGCCCAGTTAGGGGCGCGTCCAGAGGGTCTTGCACGACCCTAGGGTCTTTATATACAGCCGCCACCGCACCATTAGGGTTCGGGTTTTGCTTAGATCAATTCTGTTCATAAACAGTTTTGCCGTTCATCGGTTTGTGAGACCCCAACTTCGAGAGTTTAATCATACATCTGCAATTGTGTTGCATTCTTCGTTGTTCTTGCTTGTGTTCTTGATTCACAGGCAGGGATTAGCCTTCTCGGCGAGGTCAATCGTCTTTTGGACGGTTGATAACCAGAGGAGACGTCGTGCTGCGATTGCGGGGTTTAGAACGTGCTGTTCTGAAGCCGGATCGATTTGTGTGTCGCCTCCGACCAAATCAACTTACCAAGAACCTTTCGGAAGATCGGGAACCCTTGTCCACATCAAGTGGTAATCAGAGCTTCAGGTGCACCGTCAGGTTCACACTACCCTTTAGTTTTGTTTTCATGTTCTTCCTATCATCCACTAAAACTACCAAAAAAAAAAATTTTCCCCCGCCCATAACCACGTGTTTAGCCTTTGCATATTTCAATTTCAGAGTCCGTAGTGTTGAGTTTGTGCCCTAGTTCTTGTTTAGTCGCTGGTTTAGTTTGTGTTTTTGTCGTCAGTAGTGTTTCCCTTGCAACCCTAGCCGCCATCCCCTTCACCATCCTCGGTTTTGTCGGCTTTGTGTGCTAGGGTTGATTGATCAACACGCCCACCCTAATCCCACCCTAAACCTACCCTCACCACCTCGGACCACTTTTCATAAATTCCACTTTCCGCTGCATCCACCTTGCCAAAAAACTCCCTACCCGACCCCAAGCCCGACTCGGATTTCACTCAAAACCCCGGGTTCTTCATAACCGATTCCGACACCCCTTCGGTAAAACAGCCATAACTTTTCGCTCGGTTGTCCGTTTTGGCTGAAATTTTTACAGGAGATTCTTGACGAAAGGTTGAGCATACCCACACTGGGCTATGCCCTGTGTGCCCTCGTCAAAAAATTCAAAAAAAATCGGGAAGATAAAGAAAAAATTCATTCAAGTTGAAACCCGACGTTTTCTGAAACTTCAAGATTTTCTGTAGGCCACGTCCTATCTCGGTTTGAGCTGAAATTTTTTGTGGTTTCTTCCTGTTTGCTAGTGAGTTGGAAAAAAATATCAAAAAAAATAAAATAAAAAAAAAGAAATTTGGGATTCCTACTAGTGCTCCATCTAGCCCCCTGGAATTTCTGAGTTTGGCTGTTTTACACTTAGCCCCCTGTTATCGACTGTGTGCTTTGGTCTCCTTGTTTCTTCTTTGCTATCACTACTGTTCTAGGACATAGTTAGACCAGCAACTCGGGACAAGTTACTTGGACACTTATTCAGCTTTGCTATCTGTTTTTGATTTGTGTGCCACTCACATATATATATTTGGCCTTCCTAGCTCTACATACTTCTTCTCGACAGCACATAGGTTATTTGGTAACCCTTGCAATCGTGGAACACTTCTCCCTGGTATCCTTCGCTTTGTTGTTTTCAGAACTTTGTAAGAGCTTTGCAAGAAGCTTACTTTTGCTGTGTTGAGAGGCACCACTGCTTAGTAGTTTTGTAGGGATAACCTTCACTTTTTGTTTCCTGTTTTGGTGTTTCTGATGTCAGGATGTGATGGGGAGGGTGCTTCACCCTCCAAATTGGATGAGTGCGTGAGCCAAAATCAGTTACAGAAGGCTTTGCAGGAGGTTCAGAGTGATTTGGCAGAGACGATCACCAGGGCCGTCACCGACGCCGTCACCAAGCTTCACCTGGGAGAAAGCATTGAGCGGTTGGATAAGAGAGTCTCTAAGCTAACCGATCAGGTTGTCGAATTGGAGACCGCTCACAAGACCAACAACAACAACAACAACAACAACAACAACAACAACAACACCAACACCAACAACGACACCAACAACGACGTTGAAGACGATCATGATGAAGCAACGGTGTATAAGGCTGATGGCACCATCGATAGGTCAGCTGCAAGGACCGCAAGGTTACGACGCCGTTTGCAACGTAACCCTCAAGGTATGGGTGGTTTCCACAACCACAACCGTCGCACACAAGGTAACTATGCTCCAGATGATCCGTATGCTAAAATTAAGTTTTCAATTCCTTCGTTTTCGGGTCAGTACGATGGTGATGCTTACCTTGATTGGGAAATGACGGTAGAACAAAAATTTAATGCCCATCTTGTTCCTGAACAACATAGAGTTAGACAAGCCACTAGTGAGTTTAAGGACTTTGCTATTGTTTGGTGGAGTGGTCTAGCTGCTGAAACCGATTTGCCTACTACTTGGGAAGAACTTAAGGTAGAAATGCGTGATCGTTTTGTTTCTCCTTCTTTTTATAGAGAAATTCGTAATAAACTGCAGCGTTTAGATCAAGGAGATAAAACTGTTCAGGAGTATTTTAGTGAGCTTCAGAAGGGTTTGATTCGTTGTGCTGTGATTGAAAAAGTAGAGGATCAGATTTGCCGCTTTTATTCTGGTTTGAGAAAAGAAATTCAGGACATCCTTGATTATAAAGAATTTTATACCCTCAACCAGTGTTTCCAGTATGCTATGCTTGCAGAGAAAGAATCACAGGGACTTTTCCAGGCTTTTGAGGAGTACAGCAAGTCCAGGAATTTCTACCCACCACGGCAGACGGGGACTTCGGGGCTGCCCAAGCCATCTTTCCGGCCGCTCCCACCAGCTAGTGTTGTTTCTGCAGCACCAAGATCAGCCCCTGCCCCTTCTATGCGCTCAGGTAAAAATTCTGTGCAGGTACCGGCTAGTAGTGCCTCCTCTGTTGCTTCGACGGGACGCACTACAGGGATTCAGTGCCACCGATGCCATGGTCTTGGCCATGTGCAGAAAGATTGCCCAAGTAGGCGAGCATATGTGGCGACAGATGATGGCGGTTACATGAGCACCTCCGATGTGGAGGATGAGGAGGAGGATGTCGCTGCCACCAGCGGTGACCTCGTCCTTGGAGGCGGAGATACCACGGGCTACATGAATATTATTGTGCAGCGTGTGCTTAGCACACAAATCCAGCAGCCCGAGATGATGCAGCGACATAACTTGTTCCAGATTTTCTTCGTCATCAAGAACCGTCGGGCACGTGTCATCATTGATGGAGGAAGCTGCAACAATTTGGTGAGTTCTGATGTGGTTAAGAAGCTTGATTTGACCACACGCCCACATCAAATTAGAATGAAACTTGGAGATGAATGGAAAACAGCTTTCAAAACCAAATTCGGGTTGTATGAGTGGTTAGTAATGCCTTTTGGGTTAACTAATGCACCCAGTACTTTCATGCGTTTGATGAATGAGGTTTTAAGACCTTTTATTGGCAAATTTGTGGTTGTCTACTTTGATGATATCTTGATTTATAGCAAATCCATGGATGATCATATGATTCATTTGCGTGCTGTTTTTGATGCTTTGCGAGTTGCACGTTTATTTGGTAACCTTGAGAAGTGCACCTTTTGCACGGATCGAGTCTCTTTTCTTGGCTATGTTGTGACTCCACAGGGAATTGAGGTGGATGAGGCGAAAATTGAAGCCATAAAGAGCTGGCCTGTACCAAAAACTATCACACATGTGAGGAGTTTTCTTGGTCTTGCAGGTTTCTACCGCCGCTTTGTCAAAGATTTCAGCACCATTGCTGCACCATTGCATGAGTTGACAAAGAAGGGCGTTGACTTCCATTTTGGTAAGGTACATCATGAGTCTTTTGATGCTTTGAAGGACAAACTTACACATGCACCATTGCTGCAATTACCCAATTTTGATAAGACTTTTGAGCTTGAATGTGATGCTAGTGGTATAGGCATTGGTGGTGTTTTGATGCAAGATGGTAAACCTGTTGCATACTTTAGTGAGAAAATTACTGGGCCTGTTTTGAATTATTCCACGTATGATAAGGAACTATATGCACTTGTACGTTGTTTAGAGACGTGGCGTCATTATTTGTTGCCCAAAGAATTTGTTATTCATTCTGATCATGAATCACTTAAGTATATTCGTTCTCAATGCAATTTGAACCGTAGACATGCTAAATGGGTTGAGTTTATTGAGTCTTTTTCTTATATTATTAAACATAAGAAAGGGAAGGATAATGTGATTGCTGATGCTTTATCTAGGCGATATACTTTGTTGTCTCAACTTGATTGTAGAATTTTTGGACTTGAGGCAATTAAAGAACAATATGTTGCTGATGTTGATTTTAAAGATGTATTGCTGCACTGTAAAGAAGGTCGTGCTTGGCACAAATTTGTGTTGAATGATGGTTTCTTGTTTAGAGCTAACCGCCTATGCATTCCAGTTGGTTCCGTTCGTCTTTTATTGTTGCAGGAGGCGCATGGAGGTGGATTCATGGGTCATTTTGGTGCTAAGAAGACGGAGGATATTTTGGCCACACACTTCTTTTGGCCAAGGATGAGGAAAGATGTTGAGCGTTTTGTTGCTCGCTGCACTACATGTCAAAAAGCTAAGTCTCGATTGAATCCACATGGTTTATACATGCCACTTCCTGTTCCTTCTATTCCTTGGGCGGATATTTCTATGGACTTTATTTTAGGACTGCCTAGGACTAAGAGGGGGAGTGATAGCATTTTTGTTGTTGTGGATCGTTTTTCCAAGATGGCACACTTTATACCATGTCATAAAACTGATGATGCTAGTTACATTGCTGATCTTTTTTTCAAAGAAATTGTACGTTTGCATGGTATGCCTTCTACTATTGTTTCAGATCGTGATGCAAAATTCTTGAGTCATTTTTGGCGCACGCTTTGGAATAAGTTGGGTACAAAGTTGTTATTTTCTACAACTTGTCATCCACAAACTGATGGACAAACTGAGGTTGTGAACCGCACTTTGGGTACTATGTTGCGAGCTATTTTGAAGAAAAATTTGAAGCAATGGGAAGAATGCTTACCTCATGTTGAGTTTGCTTATAATCGGGCAACACATTCTACTACCAAGGTAAGTCCATTCAAGGTAGTGTATGGTTTTGATCCCCGTACTCCACTTGATATACTTCCTCTACCTATTAATGAGAGAGTTCATGTTGATGCTAAGGAGCGTGCTGAATTTATTTTGCAAATGCATGAGACCACTAGACTTAGCATTGAAAAGATGAATGAAAAGTATAAAATTGCTGGCAGTAAGGGTAGAAAGGAAGTAAAGCTTGATGTAGGAGATTTAGTGTGGTTACACTTAAGGAAGGATAGATTTCCAGAATTGAGAAAGTCTAAACTAATGCCTAGAGCTGATGGTCCATTCAAAATAATAGAGAAGATTAATGATAATGCATACAAACTTGAGTTGCCTCCCGAGTTCGGGGTTAGTCCTACTTTTAACATTTCAGATTTGAAACCATACTTGGGAGAAGAGGATGAGCTCGAGTCGAGGACGACTCCAGTTCAAGAGGGGGAGGATGATGAGGACATCACTCCTATGGATACACACAACACTCCTCCAAATCTGGACTTGCAAGGTCCAATGACTAGAGCTCGTGCACGACGACTAAATTTAGAGGTGAGCTCGTTCCTACGTTCTTCGCTATATGTTACTCTAGAGAATGGTTTGCTACCTAATGATTATTTTATGATTAGAAACCATGGAGAAGACCAGGAGATGATGGGAGAAGGAGCTAGGAACGTGGAGGACCAGCAAGAGCTTGGAAGCCAAAGTGGAGGCCCAATCAAAACCGACTTCGAGTCTGTTTTGGGGCCCAGGACTAGTCTGTACTAAAACAGTCGCCCAGGATGCATACGGACTCGGATTTGAACGTTCTACATATGCACGGAAAGATAAGGAGAAGACCTTTCCAACGCCGCCGGCCTCATGTCAAAATTCATCCGGAGTCATCGGGAATCGTCAAAACAAGACAGAGTCCAGAATCTGTGTCGGTGTTGCGTCGCCTATTTTTGGCCTTTGGGCTTTGTATCTAGTTGAGCCCAATTAGGGGCGCGTCCAGAGGGTCTTGCACGACCCTAGGGTCTTTATATACAGCCGCCGCCGCACCATTAGGGTTCGGGTTTTGCTTAGATCAATTCTGTTCATAAACAGTTTCGCCGTTCATCGGTTTATGAGACCCCAACTTCGAGAGTTTAATCATACATCTGCAATTGTGTTGCATTCTTCGTTGTTCTTGCTTGTGTTCTTGATTCACAGGCAGGGATTAGCCTTCTCGGCGAGGTCAATCGTCTTTTGGACGGTTGATAACCAGAGGAGACGTCGTGCTGCGATTGCGGGGTTTAGAACGTGCTGTTCTGAAGCCGGATCGATTTGTGTGTCGCCTCCGACCAAATCAACTTACCAAGAACCTTTCGGAAGATCGGGAACCCTTGTCCACATCACATGTCGTACTCAGCAAGTAGGGGAAAATATGACATGCAGGCTTAATAGAAGAAAGGCTAGCATAATGGTTCATTTGCATAAATGAGCACTACACCTAAGACCATTTGGAAAGCAATCCTATTTACTAGGTGATAAATTCTGCCAAGTTATCTCATCAAACCCACACCGCAGGTTACACCGCCTATAGCCCACCATGGGTTAAACCACCCATAAGAAACCACACTATAGGTTACACCGCCTGTAGTAAACCAAGGGTTACACCGCCCAAACCAAACTTGGCTACCCACCAAGTTCACCCATAAACAACCCTCCTAAATGTGTGAGGATCCAGGCCGCTCATGACCGTGAGCACGGCTCTTATAACAGTTTCACACTCTGTAGAGGTTGCACAACTTTACCCACAGGTTGGTGATTCCGTCACTATGCAGTGACTAGAGAGTCTTCATGTTGCTCAAATCACACTACCATAGGTGTGAGGCCAAGAGATCACCACAAGGTCTTTCAAAGAGCTTCCCAGCTTGCAAACAATCCACACTAAGGTTTTACCTCTGCGGAATTAAACCGTTCCTACAGAAGCCCCCTCTGGCACTGTGGCTTGGAGTGAACCGTCCACTGCCTGAGTCTGAGGGTAAACCATCCCATCCTCTTTCCTTGACTGCCCGTAAAACTTGGAAGACATCTTGATACTCAACCCAGCCTACCCATATCAGACCTGTGCTTTGCGCTGTTTTCCTGGGTGGCTGCTCCACGAACTAACTCTTGTGATCCCAAGCAGGTACCACCACAATCCCACAGTACTGTACCGAGTACACGTGCATACCCGCACCATCATTATCATCCTCCTGCTTGGATCGCCTAGGTTCCATGTTGCTAAAAAGGATTACCCTTTCTGTATGATCATTATGTTAAAGTGAACCATTAGTCAAGATTAACATTAGACACTTCCATTCCCAACATAGCAACACTAAGCATGACGTACCCATACTAACATACTACACCAGAACCCAGGCGACAAGGAATAATATGGAACATGATAATGACACATGGGATTCAATATTAATACGCATGCATAGAGATAGAGGGAAATGTAAAACATAGGTTCAATATGCATCAAGGACACTTGCCTCGTTCCCTTTGCTGCTGCTCAAAGTCTTCGGGATGGAGATCCTTGAAGTTCTCTAACTGCGGATCATCTACTCAACGTCACACCAGAAAGACAAGCATACAAACAAATTAAGAAACAACATACCATATAGTAACAAACAACAATAAAAACAATACTACAAAAAAGTATGTGTTCCTACGATCGCGTGAGCGGAAGAATTTCTTAGATCGGAGCTACGGTTGAAAAGTTACGAGGATTTGAAGTTTTAGGGGTTAAAATGTAAAAACAGACAAGTTTAGGGACCAAAAAATAATTTTAGAAAAGTATAAGGGCTAAACTATAAAATATAAGTATAAAAATATAATTTAAGAAAATATTAGGGACCAAGATGTAATTTATAAAAAGTTTAGGGACTAAATTGTAAAAAGGTAGGACTACAATATAATTAATAAAAAGTCTAGGGGTGTTTTTGTAAAATTATAGGACTAAACTATTATTAAAAACAAAATCAGAGGCCTAATTATAATTTTCCTTAACTTCGGTCAAAAACATGGCTAAAATCTTATTTAAACAGAATACGGGCGCCAAAATGAAAATAGACATTAATCGAGTAATTACTTGAATTAAAAATAAAGCCTATATTGTGTGGACTAGGTCCACAGGCTCATGGACCAAGGTTGACTACGGGTCCATGGTCCATCATAGACCCGGCATCGGGAGCTCCGGTGAGATGGCGGCCGCCGGAGACGAAGAAGGTGGCAGCGCCATTGACGGCCTCATCGGAATTGGCCGTCTGGGCGCTACGGAGCGCGGTTCTCGGCGCCTTCTGTACGAAGAGAGAGAGAGAGAGAGAGAGAGAGAGAGACAGAGACAGAGAGAGAGGAGCGAGGCGAGGCTCACCAATGGTTCGCGCGCGGGCAGGAAGCGCGGAGGAGGCCGGTCGACGGCGATGAAAGGCGGCGGCGGTGGCTTCGAGCGGTGGCGGCACGCGAGTCATGGAGCGAGGCGACGGATGGGGGAAAAGGCAGTGCGGAGGCATGGGACCCGCCTTTTTATAGGGCTTGGTGCCCTAAGATGGCCGGGGCGCGCCTGCCAAGGGCGGCGGCGGCGGCTGCCTATTGTTTGCACGACGCGCGGGTGGGGCTGGGGCACGACTGGGCATGCACGGGCGAGATGAGCCGGCAGGGCGCGCAAGCCTGCTGGGCTATGGGAGGGGAGAGGAGGGATGTGGGCCGCGGGGGAGGGGGAGGCCCAAGGCCCAAGGAGAGAGGGAGAAGGTGGAGGGAAGAGGTTGGGTCGAGCAGGCCGAAAGAGAGGGAGGGGAAAGTTGGGCCGCAAGGAGGGATCCGGCCCATGACCGTGGCAGGCCGAGAGGAGGGAGGAGAGAGGGGGAGAGCTGGCCGAGGGAAGGATTCAGCCCAAAGGCTTTAGGCTGGTTTTCTTTCCTTTATCTTTTTTCTCTCATTTCTAATTCTATGTTCTCCTCTAAATAAAATTCCAAAATGACATCTACATGATTTAAAAATAATTTTGCACTCGATAAAACCCTACATGCAACTAATCAAAATGAATGCAACAAACAAAATTTTTAAATAACCTATATTTAGTTATCTTCTTTTGAAAATAATTCTTTTTCTTAATAAAATAGTAACAACCCAATTATTTTTAGCAAAATTTTAAAATATTCAAAAATTAGAAAATCAGGGAGTTACATACATGCTAGCCACTAAGGTTTCACTCCCGTCCATAAGTGATAGCCCATCAACAAGCAGCTCATCACCCTAGAAGCCCCCTCTTGAGCCATTCGGATACAAGGACAGTCCTCTTGACTTCCATTCCCCGCTCCACCAAATGCTGCACCGAGACTGGAAGAACTCCTAATTAATCAACCAAGCTGTTCCATAGCAGCCTTGTGATGACACTGTTGTCCTGGGTTACCCTCCAAGAACCGGTTCCTATGATCTACAAAAAGCATACCACCACACCAACATGTGCCAACGGCACCACATCCATTCCATCCAGCTTGTTGAGATCCCTAAGTCCATGTTGCTAAAAGAATTACTTAATTATCCCCAATATGACATTGTTCATTAGTCAAGATTACTTGAACCCAACAACCCAATAAGCAACTAAGCATGTCTACCCATAGCTAATTAAACACCTAGTTCAAGGCAACACGGACAAGAATAAGCAATACTAGTAAACCCTTACAATAGGTACCCATTCATTTGACACAAGCATGCAATTCTAAAATAATCATTCATAACAGGATAAAATGCATCAAGGAAGCTTGTCTAAAATTAGATGTTGCTGCTCAGTGATACCAAATCTTGATCTTCGTCCTTGTACGATTCCCGTGCATAAAAATCCTATTCATGCAAGACGTACAAAGCATACACAATGCAAGGTATGGGACAAGTGGGTATGGTTGGATAGAGGTTGTAATTAGATAGTTTATTTGGATACAAGAATATAGACGGAAGAATTAGCTAAATTGGGGTTGTAGATCAAAAGATATGCAAGGTTAAATCTGCAAGGATTGCGGTTGCGCACAGACCGTGCAAAACATAAGTGTGTGTTCCCATTGATTGGTTCTAGTTCTCAAGGAATATTTTAAACAAAAATCTTACTAGTGATGTTTGACATGTGAAATGCAAGGTGGATTGGATCAGAAATCACCTACACTGGAGATCGATTGGCTGCATCATGGTGAGGTCGTCTAGCAGCAGATCAAGAACAGGTCGCGTTCCTGGGCACACCAAGGCCGTTCTAGGAGAACCCTCCAGTGGCGATGATCACAATACCTTGGAATACAATTGAGATTGTAGCTTGTGTCAAGAACCCCTCTGGATTGGGAGAAAAGGTGATGGATTTACCATCGCACGCGCTGGATTCGCCCAGATCAGGGATCTGCTGCCATTGCAATGTAGATCTCGGAGGCATCCGACGTCCAGTGGCTTTGAGTTTTGGATATGTTGTATGGGACATCAGGGCGCACCTCCATGTAAAATTTGGCGGCATTTGGATGGGTGGATCACTGGGAACGTCGACGTCAATCGGCGGCAGCATTGCTGGATGCGAGAGCAGGGTGGAGCGGCAGCAGCCTAGCGGCATGGTGAGGGTTTGAGGGTGTGGGGAGGACGTGGGAGGGGGGCTAATATTTATAGGAGGGGTGGGGCAGGTGGGGGAAGAGTATGGAAAGACAATTAAGAGGAATTAAAGCATTTATTGGAGGCAAACATGGAAGGCATAGGAAATATGGAAAGGAAATTATTCTCTTATTCTTTCCTTATTAATGTTTATGGAAGGTGGAGTTTCTTTCCATAAAAATGTTTATGGAAGATGGGTTTATTTCCATAGAAATGTTTATGGAAGGACGGCTTTCTTTTCATAGGAATGTTCATGGAAGGTGGGGAAAACATGTAAGGTATGACGTTTAGGTACATTGATGCGGTAGGTGCAACAAAAGTGGTTGACATTGAGTCTAGATACATTTGTAACGTATATGAAGGATTGCATGACGAATGGAGACATATAAGCAAAATAGGTATGGAGTTGGATCATCAACGACGCGTAGGGTGATATACATGATGAACGATGATAAAATGTGATTGAACAAGTTTGGAAGGTGGTGCCAGACCATGCATTCAAGAGAGTCAAGGTAACATAGATAGGTGAGCCCTATTTCAGAAAATAGAATGTACATTCAAAAAAATTTGATTGAAAGGATTTTAATTTTGTCAAATTAAGATGGAATCCAGAAATGACAAACTATAGAAATCAAAATAAAATAAAAATGATTTTACTTGTCTAAAAAGGTTTTAGTTCAAAACTGAAAACTTTTGTGACATAGAGAAATTTCTTCAAGCCAATAAAATTGCTATTTATTTACAAAGTTTCTTATAAATAGTTTCAAAATTTGAGAAATCCAAATATATTGTTTGAAAGCGGTTCACATTCCAAAATGGAAAACTTTGGGATGTGACATCGAGTCCAACAGCAACTGACATTGGTTGACCGATAACGGCAGGTTGAAGCCCTCCTTGATCTTGTCCAATGGCAATTTCGGAGACCAAGACTGGCAAATAGCCAATACTTGATTCTCGGCCTCGTTTTCTACCCTCTTGGTGTGACTGGCGATCGCCTCTGGTGCATGCTGCAGCAAGTAATCAATAGAATGCCCGGTCTGCTCCACTTGTTTTGCATGGATATAGTCTAGAGCTTTTCGAGCGCTGTATGACAATACTACAGACCGATACCAAATTTAGAAGATGAAGTTTACAACAAAGACTAATAAGAGGAAAACAAGAAGGGCTTACAGGTTAGATTACATTTATGATGTTGGGCACTGGCCTTGGCATTCTTCAGGGACTCCTCAGTCTCTTGCAACTTCTTCTTCAGTTGAGCAAGTTCAGCATCTCGCTTGCCAAGAGTCTTGGAGAGGTCGTCCTTCTCGGTCTTTAGGATATCCAAATATTTCTATTGATTGGAAGTGACCTTCTCCAGTTCTGCAACGTTTTCTACGTGATATACAAACATATGGAGAAAGCATGAAAGACAGGAAGATGTGAAGATTTTTTACCTGCAAGGTCAAGACGGCTCTGCTGTAAAGAAGCGGAAGCTTCCTTGTAACCGGTTTGCAGCTTCTCTTGTTGTTGTTGAGCTTTTGTCAGCTATTGACCAGTGACTACGAACAACAACAAGCCAAAGATATGATAAAATGTTTATATATATAAAGAGGATTTCAATACATACCGAGGCTATTGGCCTTGAGGTACTCTATCCTGGCCTGTTCTTCTTCCACCAGAGCACATATTTTTTGAATGAAGGGAGACAGCTATGGTTAGAAGCAACACCGATACGAGGAAGAAGGGCCTTGGTATTGATGTACCTTGGTCGCCTCTCAGTGTTGGTGTAGAATTTCCAAGTCTTCAATATCAGGCCAACCTGAAGGTTTCTCGACTGGTATAGCTCTGTCCTTGATGGGAGAAGGCACATTGTCAGTCAAGGGAGGAGAGGCGATCTGAGGAGACAACCTTGGAGTCGCTAGGATTTTCTTCGCTTGAGTCTACACGCTTGATGGCGTGATTGCAGACTGGGGTGGGTCGGTCGGATGAGGGGGAAGAGCTGACCGAGTGTCTTTCAACACAGGGGCGCTCTGAGTCTCGGATGACCGAGTATTATGTTCACTACATGACAAGATGTCAGAAACTGAGCATATTTTGATACACTTTACAAATATTCGATGACATGAAGAAACTAACTCAGAGGCATGCTTGATCTTGATCTGACTGACTTCTTCTTAGAAGAAGTAGTCTGCAAATCTAATCGCTTCCTCTTTATGGCTTTGTCAGTCTTCTTCGCTGCTCCTGTATCGTGTGCCACTTGACTTGGGGGCTCCGACCGATCTGATGGTCGATCGGAAGGAGCAGAGGAGCGATGACTGATGGTTTGAGGTTGTTCCTCCTCCTCCTCCTCCACATCTCCCAGATATTCCCTTTGGTAGTAAGCAAGCTTTTTTACCCCTGACTGGTGAGGGGAAGATCGGTGGTAGGGCTTGCAGAGTTGCCAGTGATGACCAATTCGTTCGAACGCGCACTTGTTGATGAGCTTGACCCACCAGTACCAGTTTACAGTAGCTTCTCAACGTAATCCGTTCCCTCAGTGTTAGATGGAGGGAGCGGAGGGTGCGACACGTAAGTGTCTAGAACCTGAAAATAAACATCAAGATATCAGACAAATTTTATCATTCTGCTAATATGGATATCAAATAAGTATTGAACATCCAGAGCTTACTCGAGCCCGATGAGTGCCCACATTGTATGCCTTTGTGATAAAGGCATGGTCCTAAAGGGTGTTCCCTTCAAACATCTTCTCCAAACAATATCGATATAGAGTGGAGTTTGGTGGGTCGGGCACCTCCCTCATCTCGTCATCGGTGGAATACTTCCAGGCGGGATGACTCTGCTATTTGAGGGGTTGAACTCGGCGCACTATGAAGCATTTAGCTATTGTAACACCGTCGACCCCCTATTTCTCTACCTCTGCAATCTTCTCCAACAACGCGACCACCTGGGAGTCATTAGGATCCGGTCTTTCTGACCAATGCGGTCGGGGGCTGGCCTTTGCACCAGTAAAATCCGCAAGAACAGGGGGGGGGGGATTGTCACAATCGAACCACTCCTCTCTCGAGTTCCTGTTCCTGGTGTTTAGGGGCATATTGATGTAGAGCTCCTTCTTGAACAACTGGAGACCAACTCCACCAATGGCGACCTGGTTTTCTGTTGTTGGCAGCGGTCGGAGGACGAAAAGATGGTGAAAAAGAGAGAAATAGGGCAACACACCCAGAAAAGCTTCGCACAAATGCACAAAGATTGCAATGTGCAGAATAGAATTGGGATGCTGCTCAGGTCCTTGGCGGTAGGACGCCGTCGACCACCATGGTGTTCAGGTCCTTGGCGGTGATGCTGCTCTTCGGGAACTCTCGTAACTGGTCTGGGATCTCCAGCTCCGAAGATGACGACTCGATGGAGGCGGTGGCAGATTTCTATCCCTTGGCGGATTTGCGCGTCATCTTGATGGGACAATGCGTCGTGGTGGATCTGGAAGTAGCCCTCGGGGGCTTGGGAGTGGTGGAGGATCTACGGCAGTGATGAGAAGTAGTTAACCCTAGCAATGGAGAGCTGAGGAGGCGTGAGAACAGGGGAAGCGCGAGGAAGACGAAGAGTTTGGGCGAAATGACGGCGTGATTTTTATCAACTTTTTCATTCCTTTTTATACCCTCGTGTTGACCTAGTCTTCGGCTCGGGGGCTGGGCTACTTTTTTGGTTAATCAAAATAAAGCAATGATCTTTTAACAGATCCCTTGCTGATTTAATAAAACTGGGTGTTAAACCCAGGAGCTTCTTCCAAGAGAAGTTTTTGTTGACGCCAGAAACAGATAGTCGATCCTCAGCGTGTAAACACGAGACCTGGAAGATCTGCTTAGCTCCAATGCAAGTCAAATGGCGCGCGTTAGATGGTATGCGGTGTGCCAGTCAGTTTGACCATTCAACTGACAAGGTGTGCGTCTACGAGTCGACGGACGATAGCCTCCAGGCAGAGAGTCGATGAAGATTAAGTCGATGCAGGCACAGAGTCGATCTAGTCGTAGAGTCGACTCAGGCAGAGTCGATGCATGCCAATTCATGATTAAGCATGGGCTTTATATTGATAACATAAAACATAAATCTATAATCCGATGTATACTAGACTAATTACAATGTTTAACGCTATATCGACCAGTTAATAGAATCATAATACTGAGTTGATACAACGTCTTGATAAATAAAACTATACGATGATTCATCGACTATACAAATAAAACTAGTGCAATACACAGAGTCAATGAACCAGAGCCGATACAAAAGCTAAGCATTTAATCACCTATCGGCTGCTGTTAGTAACCAGATAACTCGTCGGCTAAACACTCTGACGATACCACGAACAGGCCCTCACGATGAGATCGTTCTTGTATGGTTGTCCAACTAGAAGATCGGACTTAACCGAGACAGTTCTAGATATCTCAGAAGATCGGTCTGAGCTAAGACAGTTCTTGGAACGAATGAACACCGACACAATACTAGATCTAATCGCTAAGATCTTTTTAGCGGCGACTCGAATATATAGATCACACTAGATTGAACCGCTAGAATTAACTACGGTAGATCGGTGTTCCCGAGATAGTATGCAGTTAATCGTAATAAAACAAACTAGAAAGATCTAGTATATCGAATAACTAACAACCACGATGAATTGACCAGAATATCAGACTGAACCGAGGAAGTCCTGGGTAGGTCGCCACAATCACCGAGGTGGCGAGTCCTCCGCCATGTCGCCGAGGTCGAACTAGTCGATGCAGCCTGCTTCATGACGATGAACCCACCGGGGTGACGAGTCCTACATCTATTACGGAGAGCCCGCTCTATACGAAGAACCCGTCAGGGTATACCTGTTTCTAGGGTGGCGATGCGCCGAAGTTATATATTGATCAAGAGATAGATTACAATTACCACAATCCCTTTATATTTATAGGGTGGGGTGGACTTGGTCCTTAAGTCACGTACATCTTCTTTCTAATTTAATCCAACTCTATTTCTAAATTGATAAACTGACTAAGGAATATTTTATTCGACCAAGTCCACCTCTTTTGTTGATTCCTTCTCATAGATTTTCTTTCCTTGCCGCACACACGGAGACCCCTCGTGTGTTACTTGATCACCGAAAGAGGTAAGGTTTCTTCATACCATATTATGATGTAGCCTGGTGATACCCACGAGTTCATTACTGCCCGCCAGCTGATGTAGTGTGGCTAGGCCATCACCCGCCCTTGTTGCCTGGCCTCGCCGGTTGCAAATAGTGGTAGTTGAACACAACCCATAGAGGAGCCGACATCACGGTAGCTTGGTCGGAGTAGAGGTAATCGCTGAGTTGCGATCAGCAGCTCTTGCTGATGTCTTTGATGCTTTTCTTTCTCAATTGGCTAGAAATTCTCTTGCTAAGATGTTTTAGCCGATTGTATGTAATATATCTTGGGTGCTATATTACCTTGAATATGGTTGGATGGTCAACACCAGCCGATTGACAAGCCATACTGTGTCCAGGAGTCAGGCCGATTAAACGAAGAATGTAGCTGCCGTTCATCTGACTGAATTAATAATCTTTTGACCAGCTGAATCAGTTGACTGTCTATCTGAACGCATAAATCCTTCTGGCCAAATGTCCATAAGTACTTGCGTGGACTGAAGCCCATAGCTGAAGTTATCTGATGGCCATAGTTTTGTGTGACAATCCAATGCCCCCTGAAGTTGTCCGATGGTCATAGTTCTATGTGATGGTCCGATGTCCCCTGAGTTCATCGTCTCATCGGCCAGTGCACCATCCTGCAGCCTTCTGTTACTCCATTGGCCAGCCAATTAATCTCCTTCGGAAAATCTTATGGACCTCATCCTAGTGATTGTTACTGATTTTACATGAGAATGGCTCGATATAAATGTGTTCCTGGACTTAATCTTCTGATTGCCTGTTGATTAAGGACAACGACAAAATCCTGCAATTCTTCCATCCAACGGCCGTACTCACGCCATGACGACCAGCTCCTTTGAGCCTTTGCAAACTATCCAATGCTATTAACATCATGAGAACCAACACCGATCAACCAACGCTTTTCTGTTTGTCCGTCTGCCAAGTACCCAGAATTCTGAAGAACATAGAGACAAATGCACATAATCATCTCGCCTCCAACTTGTCACAAGCCGAACACGCATAGCAACTTGCTTCAAACTTGAGGTATTAACGTTGACCAGAATTGGCTTCCAATTAGAATACCAAACCAATGGGGAATGACATAATAGAAAATGATATCTGTGGCCTGCATCGGCTTTCCAGAAATGCATTATTTCAGGCCTAGATAATGAAGATATTCCACAGCCGATGCACTAATATTCTTCAACAACTAGTTGCTTCTTCTGCACTTTAATCACTTTGTCTATTGTCATTGGGAACTCATTCAAGCCTACTTCTGAAATATTGAAGGCCCAACCATCAGCTCAACAATCTGCCGCAATCATTACCGCAACTAAGATGATGGCGATTGTGCCCCAGAACACACAGATCTCGATCTCATGTCCCCTTGTCAGTGGCTATTCGCTATCCTCATGTGACTCCTTCGTGCTATGAGCTCTCAGGCTAAAAAGACTCAGAGCTTGGATGGATCAGACTTAACTGAGACAGCACCAGGCCCAGAGCAATAATATAAGACTTAAAGACTGACAGTGAACACCAGAAAACTAGAAATCAACTGCTAATAGCCTTGTTGTCCGCATGCAGCAATTTGAGAAAAACCAATCTTGCATTAGGCACGGACCAACCAGCTAATCTTGTGGTATAATCTTTTTGTATATGTAATATGGATTCCTTGTCTCCAATGATGGAAACAGTAACAAATCCACCTAGGACCCAAGCAAACATCCAACGTCATCAGCAAATCCCTAGTTGATTTTATTGATACGGCCAACGCCGATAGCAGTAGTATGATCAACAACCATCTTGACTGTTATAATATTCTGCCATAATGCCCTCAACACAATATTTTCATTATTGATTGCCCCATCAGCTGAACCACCACATAGGCTCCTTTGCTGGACCAAACTTCACTATGTGCTGCTTTGTACACGGTCACCAAGAATAAACACATAATAGAGTAGGGTCCCACCTTGTCTCCTTCACGTCAAACGTCCATGCATGTATATTCAACTCTCACATGCATGCATAAGGTCGATAAGGATTTCACGTCATAGTTTGAAGTTCAGAGTAGGTCGGTGAGGAAGTGAACAAAAGCAATGCCAACTAGCCAATGGTAGGATGCAAAAATATACCAGCCGATACAGTGACTAATAAAACATATGCTAGCCAATGGTGGAGTAATATAATCAACACATATATTAGCCGATAATGAAATAATAATAAATGATACTGGTTGTCTTCATATGATATATCCACACATCTGCCTGGTCTTGAATCACCCAATATATCACGACGATAATTCTTCTAGCATTACTCAATGTACCTTGCCTGTCCTTCAAGACAACATGATCATAGTCAACTCCGCATCCTCCTGACTGTCAGGTGATTAAAGATGATGAGCCCCTTTGAGAATTTAACAACTGCAATGTGTCTGGTTCTTTGACACAAACTTGGCAACTGAAATCTTGACAACGCTCTCTGACGAGTCGTCTTGAAAAATTCCAAGTCTGTACTATGAGACTCCTGAACTTTATCATCTACTAATCAACTATATTGGCCAACCTATGGTGTAATATGCATGCCATCCGATAGAAAAACTGACCGGCAACATCTCTTGAGTTGACTCGTTTGTTGTACCTCAATCTCAAATCCAAAATTTGATTTCCATAGGAGTCCACCAGCGACGAACACCATCGGCTCAACAATACTTTAGTAAAATTGTCTAGTCGATGGAGAGAGACAGAAAGTCCAGTCGATACAACTAACAGTATTCACGTGTGGAATATTATAAGTGATGCACATCTTTCTTAGTGGACTTGTCAGGCCGCTGGTCTAAAAAAGTGTAGACTCAAACTCAGTTTCACAATTGACTCCTACCACCACTGTAAGTGAGTCGATGGTCACCACCGTAGGAATAAATGTCCAACCTTGATAAATCTCTGCCATTCTGTTAATGATTCCTACATCTGAGTATAGAGAAATTTGCAGAAAATAAAGGTCTTAGCTGACATTGGCGCTCCTCACATGCCTCAAATGCACTTATTTTCTTCTGTCCAGCCATTATCTTTGTTGACTGAATCTGATGCTGACATAAAGCATCGACTCCACACCGGATTCCTGCCATCGTTGTAAGTGAGTCGATGGTTACTGCTGTCCTTCTTGTTAAATATTATGCAAGTCGATGCTTGCCTCCCCATGTTGATAGAGAATTTTCCTGATGTTGTACTAAGCTCGATGCTCACTGATAACCACATCGGCCAATCCTTTTGTCCTGTTTGCGTCAAACATGTCTGCATTTAGAACACCAATCTCATATGAATCTACAGGCAACGAGCTACTCCCAATTCCATGCTCACATGGCCATTGAATTAATAAGGGTCAAGCAAGTATTCCACTAAACCACAATCGCTCAGCAATAATCTTCTCACCCCATGCAGTAAACTTCCTTTTGTATTCAACATATTGTAGAATCAATCGTCGGCTCTGCCCCCCGAGACATCGATACGGTCGATGCGGCATCTCAGTAATGTGCTTCTTGTCCTTCTCCATTAATGGTCTCAGCCGATGGTGAAAGCCAATACGTCAGCCATCAGTAATGTCATTACTGCTGTTGTATCATTTGAATAAGAAATAATCCGCAGGAGCTTGAACAGCCGATGAGTTTTTCCAGATGCTCTGTAACAAGTGGATGGAGAGAGTACGCAACGTCCGCTAAGAAAACCCATACCCAAGATTACTGACACAACTGGTGCTCTTATTTCCTATCCTTGATGGGGTGAACTGACTTTAACATCTGATGCCAAACAAATTCCTATACTCTGTTCTTCCTGGCATGTCTTCCATGTTGATATAGCAGTTGTCTTTTATTAATTAGCATGCAGACATGGCAGACAAACTAGGCTTCAATGCTTCCTGGTGACAAGTCGATAGAAACAGAGCAAGTCGATGAAAACTACATGATTATCTTTTTCTTCTCTTGTCACAGTATTCTCGATAGAAATTCCTGTCATAACATTTTGACTGCCATCGGTTTAATCATCACAAAAAACATCATGCAACTTTTTGCTCGTCTTCACTTAGCCGATGGATACTGTTTTATATGCTGTAATACGATGCTGAGGGAAAGTCGATGAAGAGAGCGATGCTAAGCCGATAGAAACACTCTGTCCCCACTGATGCAATTATCTTTCTTCTCTTGTTACAGTAATCAGGATTGAACTTGTTCAACAACGACTCGTACCAACACAACGACAGCTGACGGAGTCACCCATGAACAACCACACATATCGACTGAGCCATGATTCACCCCATATGTTGGGAATTCAGATACCAAACATTATTTAATGCATGTAGCCGATGATAAAACTCCGTCTATGTTGAGTCTCAACATAGCCAGTTTCAAGCCTGAGTAAAGTAGGAGGGTTGTGTTAGGTGTGGCGAACCAATGTAAAAAACTCAGCCACTCAAATGGATATGAAACCCATAATAATCATCGGCTTTTAATCATACTTGAATCTCTCTTCTGCCAATGACTATGCCCCCCTGAACAAAAATAAAGCTGCTGCCATATCTTTTATCGTTTGAAGCTAGGGGACGTGATATCAGATAATAAAAGATCAGTTCCACTAGACGTGTCAAAAGTGTGTTGATGTCAAAAATGAATATTCGATCCTCAGCGTGCAAACATGAGGCCTGGAAGATCTTCTTAACTCCAATGCAGGTCTAATGACGCGCTGTAGATGGTGCGCAGCGTGCCAGTCAGTTTGACCATTCAACTGACAAGGTATGCGCCTACGAGTCGACAGACGATATCCTCCAGGCGGAGAGTCGATGAAGATTAAGTCGATGCAGGAACAGAGTCGATCTAGGCGTAGAGTCAATTCAGGCAGAATTGATGCAGGCTAATTCATGATTAAGCGTTGGTTTTATATTGATAACATAAAACATAATTCTATAAGCCGATGCACACTAGACTAACTACAATATTTAATGCTATATCAACCAGTTAATAGAATTATAATGCTGAGTCGATACAACGTCTTGATGAATAAAACTATATGATGAGTTATTGACTATACAAATAAAACTAGTGCAATACACAGAGTCGATGAACCAGAACCGATACAAAAGCTAAGCATTTAATCACCTATCGGCTGCTGTTAGTAACCAGATAACTCATCGGCTAAACACTCCGACGATACCCCGAATAGGACCTCGCGATGAGATCGTTCTTGTATGGTTGTCCAACTAGAAGATCGGACTTAACCGAGACAGTTCTAGATATTCCAGAAGATCAGTCTGAGCCGAGATAGTTCTTGGAATGAACGAACACCCACACAATACTAGATCTAATCGCAAAAATCCATTCAGAGGTGAGTCGAATATACAGATCAGACTAGATTAAATTGCTAGAATTAACTACGATAGATCAGTTTTCCCGAGACAGTATGCAGCTAATTCTAGTAAAACAACCTAGAAAGATCTAATATACCGGACAACTAGCAATCATGGTGAACTGATCAGAATATCAGACTGAACCAAGGAAGTCCTGGGCAGGTCCTCGTGATCACCGGGGTGGCGAGTCCTCCGCCATGTCGCCGAGATTGAACTAGTCGATGCAGCCTGCTTCATGACGATGAACCCGCCGGGGTGACGAGTCCTACATCTATCGCGGAGAGCCCGCTCTAGACGAAGAACCCGTCGGGGTATACCTGTTATCAAGGTGGCAATACGTCGAAGTTGTATATTGATCAAGAGATAGATTATAATTGCCACAATCCCTTTATATTTATAGGGTGGGGCGGACTTGGCCCTGAAGTCACATACATCTCCTTTCTAATTTAATCCAACTCTATTTCTAAATTGATAAACCGACTAAAGAATATTTTATTCGACCAAGTGCACCTCCTTTGTTGATTCCTTCTCATAGCTTTGCTTTCCTTGCCGCACACACGGAGACTCCTCGTGTGTTACTTGATCACCGAAGGAAATAATAGAATAATCCAGCCATAGTGTTGATCTCCACTTAATAAGGAAATCTTATGTTGTCTGTATTCACTTGCACCTTCCTTCACGATTGTTTCCTTCTTCCATCACTACCTTTGACTTTCCTGGTCTTCATGCAATGTACGTATCTCTGCTTCTTTCCAATAGATCATTCTGGCCATATGCTAATTTTTGCCGTAATGAGCCCCACGACTAGCACTCTTACATGCACGTCTCCATCACGTTGACTTATTCCTCATCACCATCATCTTGTCTTTAACATAGCCAGCACCAATATAACACCATTGGCGAAAAATCGGTGTCAACAGCTTTATTCTAAATTATATATCACCCATATTTGTGTGATTTGATGATCATATAGCAGAAGACTTGATGGTCATATGGGACCAAACTTGAATGGCTAAGTTACTAATTGAAGTCAGTCGTTAATTGTCTAAAGAGTTTGATTTGTTCTAGTGATAATTTATTAAGGAAAATCTATTTTATGATTCATATCATTTTAGCTTAGCACTATATTATGATTGATATCATAAAATTTAATATGGACTAGAACATGATTGATGTCATGATATTAAGTCTATAAGTCACTCAGACAAGAGTGCATATCACTCGGTCTTATATTCAGTCGATTGACATGTTTCAGGATGTGTGGACTGACCCTCTAGTTTGATGATTAGAGGTTAGGAAAACTCATGCTTGATGGTTTAAGTAAACTATGCATAACAAAATGTTAAGAGTTAATATTATTAGACTCTTGCATTATTTGCTAGTCTCTAAATTATACAAGAGTCAGGGGCTACACCTGATTAGGTGCACCTAGTCGGTGCATCAGATCCATCATGAACTTCAATCAAGAGGTCTTCCTAATTTGTGACCTGGTCACATGAATATCGAAGGTCACTCGATAAGTCACAGCTTAAAATCAGAAAACACTTAGGGGCTACTGTGAAATACTTACCTTCCAGGTAACATTGCAATACAAACCACAGAACACAAAACGTAGGGTTTTTACTCTCATCGAGGGAGCTCAAACCTGTATAACTCAGCGTCTTGTGTTACCATTATAGTTATTAGTCCCGATGTAGCCCTATAAGTATATTGCCGAAATTAAGTCTCGACACTTGTCAAGTGCATATCCTCACAAAGCGGTCCATGCACATGGCTTCTATTGAGTGTCCATGTCCTCCAAGTCTGATTACAACAGGCTCAGCAACAAAACAGCCACCATCTGCACAGAATCCTACTGCAATGCTCCTCGATGCGGTGTCTCTTTCAACACTCTTGCCCGCTTCATCAACTTGATCACCGCATCGGTATCAACTCAGTCGACTTATGAACAATACGTCACTATCATGCCTTTACTGCTTCATCGGCTCAACCACCACATCGACCTTTGCGTGACACTTTGTTTTACATGCGTGATCCGATGCATACACATCCCTTAAGCCGATGTCTTCTTATTACTTGTCTCTTGCATCAGACATCCGTGCACAGTCCAACTCCCACATGAGCCCATCCATCAAACACGTATATGCAGCTTCCTCTAATTTCAAATTTTGAACATGCTGCTTGCATTATCGCACATGTGCCCCCCATGCCGTATTCGCACCACAATTCTACAAGGACTGAACAGGCACCATGCTATATCACCATCACGCAACAGGTAGCAACAATTACGCTCCACCAAATATACCTCAATCCCTGGCTGGTATTTCTGGATATTGCTCATACCTCAGATGTCACTTGAACTCAATTGGCTAAAATTTCTGACTACTCAACTGTTCCAGCCGATTGAAAATAAGGAAACTAGGCCTTCGTCAGTGAATAACACCAGCAATGCAAACTGATTCAGCATTGCTCTCTACGTCGTGTCGTCAAATGCCAGAACCATCTGAGATGTCCAGAAAATCAGGAACAAAACAACTCTGATGCCTCTATTCCGAGTGCCGATGCCCTCAACTCTACGATCAACATTGGCATCTTCCTCATTATTGGTTGCCAGTAATTTCGATGTCACTCCTTCATGTTAAGAATTATCAGGCCAAAAAAAGACTTACACCGTTGTCACACTTGGATGGATCAGACTTAACCGAGACAACATCAGTGCGCAAGCGACAATATAAGATTTTCAGACTGATAAAAAGCATTGGATAAATCGACAACAAATAGCAACATTGACTCGCTACGGCCTCCTGGTACACCATGTGTCTATTTAGCAGGAAAACTAGAAGTCATCTCCAATCATGAGCAACTAATTCAATGATGTCTGATGCCAATATCTTGGGCCGAGGTCTGCCCATTGCTCCACGAAACATTTCACAATAATCACCAACAGTCAGTGGGGAAAAAGAAGCCAAGTACAACGTAATTCCACCAGCCTCAGACCACCTAACTTTAAAAACTAGATAACTCTTTGACCACATGACTCCAGGTTTCACGACAAAACCTCAAGCACCAGATGAGAAGATCAGTTCACTTGATTTAGCATGAGCATGTGGCAAGCCAACTGACACACATATACTATATCGAATATTCCTTCCAATGCCTCATGATAGCAGGGCGATACACAATAATAACACTATCTCTAGATTGCATAAAATTGTGGAAGCCAAATGCTGAAAATATTCAAACCTCGGCTAACCTCAATTCACATGATGTAATCATGCATCGGCCCTGCCCCCCGATGATAAGGACGAAGCGGCATCTTGCTGATGCTGGAAGTTATATGTTGTCTCTATACCTCGATTCCGAAGATAGATTAGATTCTCTAATTTGCTATTCAGCACTTCATAACAGCTATTAACCATGCAGCAGAAATCCATGTTGAAGCAGAATAGAAAAATTTGCGCCGCAAGACGATGTAATCACAAAGTCAACTCCGCATCTTCCTGATTGCCAGATGACTAAAGACGAACTCCACTGAGATTTGGCCAACAGAAATTTGTCTTTTAGTTCTCCAACACAGGATCGGCAACCAAAATTTTAGCGACGCTTTCAGCTGAGTCATATTGAATATTCCAAGACTATACTCCAAGAGTCCTAAACTTTGCTGTCGGCTAATCAACCATATCAGCCAGTGCCTTTGTCTTGACCCTGAATTCTAGGATAGCCGATGATGAAGTATGCATGTCGGCCGATGGAAGAGTACGAAACCACAAAACGGCTGTTGGTGGAACAGATAAAAACAAGAGCTGATATCCCTTCGTCAGCAAGTGCTCAACTGATCATAGCCCCAGCACTTTTGAATTTCACTATTCATCAATATCGGCCCATTAATCTTAGTTTGTGATGATTCACAACATCCCTTGGTCAAGGGAGACATTTGACAAATCAGTAGTTTATCTGTCATCAGCGGATAGTAGAAAAATACATACTAGCCGATAATGGTGATTAATCGTCTTTGGCCCGACAACAAAATACTCATAATATATATATATATATATATATATATATATATATATATATATATATATATTATCACCATCCGACACTGTCCTGATAGACTTGCCATAAATGTGATGACGAGGCTGATATAAGCAAATCATAGCACTGGAGTTTATTCAGGTCTGATGCAATAATTTCTTGAACCTACGTCTCCTTATTGCTGCACGCAGTGTAATCATAAGAGAGCAAAACCTCGATTCTGAAGATAGATTAGATTCTCTAATTTGCTATTCAGCACTTCATAACAGCTATTAACCATGCAACAAAAATCCATATTGATGCAGAATAGAAAAATCTGCGCCTCAAGACGATGTAATCACAAAGTCAACTCCACATCTTCTTGGTTGCCAGATGACTAAAGACAAACACCACTGAGATTTTGCCAACAGAAATTTGTCTTTTAATTCTCCAACACAGGATCAACAACCAAAATTTGTCGTCGGCTAATCAACCATATCAGCCAGTGCCTTTGTCTTTACCCTGAATTCTAGGATGGCCGATGATGAAGTATGCATGTCGGACGATGGAAGAGAACGAAACCACAAAACGGCTGTTGGTGGAACAGATAAAAACAAGAGCCGATATCCCTTCGTCAGCAAGTGCTCAACTGATCATAGCCTCAGCACTTTTGAATTTCACTATTCATCAATATCGGCCCATTAATCTTAGTTTTTCACGATTCGCAACATCCCTTGGTCAAGAGAGACATTTGACAATGCAGTAGTTTATCTATCATCGGCCGATAGTAGAAAAATACATGCTATCCGATAATGGTGATTAATCGCCTTTGACCCGGCAACAAAACACTCATGAAAATATATATATTCTTATCACCATCCGACACTATCCTGATAGACTTGCCATAAATGTGATGACGAGGCTGATATAAGCAAATCATAGCACTGGAGTTTATTCAGGTCTGATGCAATAATTTCTTGAACCTACGTCTCCTTATTGCTGCACGCAGTACAATCATAAGAGAGCAAATTGACCAAACAACATAAACAAATTCAGCCTGCCTGTGTTGTGTACAGATTCTTCCACAAACAACCACATCATGGCTCAACTTGTACTTCTCACATCAAGCATCATGCAAGTCGATGCTTGTCTCCCCATGTCGATAGAGAATTTTCCTTATGTTGTACTAAGTTCGATGCTTACTGATAACCACATCGGCCAACCCTTTTGTCCTGTTCTTGAATAATAAACTGAGCCGATGGTGTGTGAAACACGCTAGCCAATTGTGTGGTGCAAAGTGCACGCCAACCAACGGAGGTGCTCTTAAAATGATCTCATGCTGGTCGATGCCAAAAAAATGAAGCCTGTTAACTCCCAGTCGATGCCAATTCCTTTTCTTTGCTTCTGCATTTGATGCTAGATAAATATCTGTACTCTGTTCTTCTGTTCATGGTGTCAAGCCGATGGTCCAATAATCCCTCCAATGCTTTATGTTGGCAAGTCGATACATCGAATACAATATAGGTTGCATAGGGTCGTGGAAGCCGATGCTAGAATACTCCAACCTTTCTAATGAGTCTCACTTCACATGATCCAACCATGCATCAGCTCTGTCCCCCAAGACGAAAACAAAGTTGATGCTATATCCTTGATTATATGACACCTTCCTGTGTCTTGCCCGAGATAGAAGATTGACTTCTAACATAACAGATTTTACTTCCCATGTAAGATGGATAACAGCCTTAATCATAGATGCATCTCCTCCCTTATCAGATAGCCAAGCAGTTGACAATCATTCCCAGTCATCACCTACTACAGAAATAAAATGTCTTGGCCGATACTAAAACTCCCATCGCCATCGGCCCGTTACAATAATGAAGATTTCATGCGATTCAGCGTCCGGCGTCTCTCGAAGCAGAGTCTGAAACCACGCCCCGGCGTACATCACTGGTTCTCAATGCTGGTCGATAAGCAGGTCGCTTTCTAAGCCAAGACACTGAGACTACCCACGCTACAAGATCAGGGCCATACCGAGTAGGGTTGAAGTATTTCGCTGTTGGATAACAATTCTGACATAATCCGGTTGCATTAACATAGAACAGTATAGATTGTGGCTCCATCATCAATAAAGCAGACAGACGCTTTGCCTAGGCTGAAGCGTCGATGGAAGAAGTCAATGGAAGAGCAGAGCAGCAAGTCGATGGAAGAACAACAAGTCTCTTATCTATTCAACAGAGCTCGTACTTCAACTTACAGTCCAGGATGAGCCACTGATCATACCAGAAAATTCCACCGCCTTTAAGCATTCGTGCAGAACGTCTGTTAACAAGAAGTTCATATTTCTGAGCCGAACATTACATTTCGCCGATGTACACAAGCTTAGCATCGGCCAAGCCAGTTGTGCCATTGCGAATCCAAAACTTCTTCAGATTAATTATTCCTTTCCCAACTGAATTGTCTTCGTATAATACATTGGCTTCTCCAGAAGTATATTATTCCAATACAATCCGATGAAGATATTCCACTGCCAATACACTAGCAATCGATGGTAACAAAAAATATACGCTAGCCGATGGCAACAAGATAAAGACTCATTAAAATACATATGTACCTGTCACCACCGGCTTCTATCTTTCAGATTTTTGAGATGCCGACAAAACCAAAACTAATATATCACAAGCCAAGCCGACCATCAGATGACAATAGATATGGTTCCAAGCCGATAGAGAGAAAAGTCATCCGATATGTGAAAGTACTCCCTGCTGATATTGACTCACACGAAAGCGTGAGTCCACAATAGTCTCCTACCATCTCTGCAAGTAAGTCGATGGTTGCTGCCCAGGAAATAGATGTCCGGCCTTGTCAGATCTTTTTCTATTACTGCCATTCTTTATATGATTGCCATGCATGCAGATTGGCATTGGCCCCTTCTCTTGAATCTGTATTCACTTGATGCAACAGCCATCGACTATGCCCCCCGAGACAACAGTAAAGTCGATGCTCAGAGCAAGCCGATGGAGTCAACAATAATGAACATATAACAACCGACAGGAAAGAGCAGCCAAGTGTGCAACGTAACTTCACCAGCTTGAAACCAAGTAACAATGACAAAACTAACCTTTTAACAGGGTATCAGCAATCATAGTTGACTTGAGCAGCATGAAGACGTGGAGCAAACATAGCTTAGTTCTTCATGATAAAAAATTAATGCATATAATATATAATCTGCTGCCGTGGGAAGCCGATCTTGATGCTTAGAGAAAGTCGATGGAGATAAAACTTCCGATGTAAAGTAGATATCGGCTATCTCCACATGATGCAACCATGCATTGGCTCTGCACCTCCGAGGCCAAAGTAAAGCCAGATGTGGTCTGATGTTCATTGCTGCACTATGGATGCCTTCAGTTGTGATAGAGTCGATTGTGGACCTTTAGTTCTGAGTACTTACGAATCGGTGGGTTGTGAGGCATCAACCGACTCAATCCACTCATCAGTAATTAACCCATTGAGGTCCGATGCATATCTCTTGAGTCGATACCTCTCTTCAAGTCTGACATATATCACGTGTTCAGATTATATCATAAACAAATCTTCTATGGCCCACCTTTTCCTCTCTGCGTTAGTCATACTTGCATGCCACGCATTCCAATTTCACACAGAGTGTACCAGTGACGAGCTTCTTCCGATTCCATGCGCATATGGCTATCGGCCCAATGAGGATTATTCCACCAAATCGCCATCACGTAGCAATAATCTTGTCCTATCCCATGCAAGAAGCTTCATTCAACATATTTTTTACTCAATATAATATAGAATCAACCATCGACTCCACAATAGGCCTTTCACTACGAATGATATACAAATGGGATAAGCCGATGACTGTAACAAAGCTCCAAATCTTGTCCCTAGCACCACCATATCAGAGCACGGCAGTAGCGTTGACTTCAGATAATAAAAGATGTGTCCCATTGGGTGTGCCATAAATGTGTTGACGTGAAAAACAGAATATCGATCCTCCGCATACAAACAGGAGGCCTAGGAGATTTGCTTAGCTCCAGTCCAGGTCCGATGGTGCGCTATATACGGTGCGCGGCGTGCCAGACAGTTTGACCATTCAACAGACAAAGTGTGCGCTTGCAAGTCGACCGATGATGGCCTCCAAGCATAGAGTCGATAGAGGCACAGAGTCGATGAAGGCACATAGTCGTTGCATGCTAAGTATATAATTGAGCATTGGTTTTATCTTAGTAATATAAAGCATAAATCTACTAGGCGATGCACACTAGACTAATTGTAACAATTAATACTATATCGGCCAGTTAATAGAATCACAATACCTAGCCGATACAACACTGATAAATAAATAAACTATATGATGATTCATCGGCTAAACAAATAAGATTAGTGCAATATCTAGAGCCGATGGACCAATTAATAGTCGATGAACCAGAGCCAATAGAAGAATAAATCATATTATATGAACATATATATTTCTACAATGTAATACGGTATGTATACATTGTTCCATAAATATTATAACATTGTTTTCGATAATTTGTATTTACTACAATTTAAATGATTTTCTGTGTCTTCAACAAAAATAATTCCAAATTGAACTGTAACTACTCCAAATAAGATTAGATGAATTGTGCAAAAATTACATTTAGACTCATAAGTTGAATAATAAATCATGTTTCTACAGGGTCATGATAAAACTCAAATATTGCCATGGGTAATTCAACTTTTAATCTCATAAGTACCTTAAAATAATTCTAATAAATCAAAATTTGGTCAAAACATCCTAACAAATTCACATGACAATATATTCAAGACTCATAAACTTATCATAAAAAATTCAGATAATTCTAACAATGTATGGATACACATTGTTCACATACATCTCTCACATAGTTTCATGCAACTTAAGTCAAACATTGAAGTTTCCACACTTCAAAATATATTTAAACTCCTATGAACCTGAAATTCTGACACAACCTTAACCTGATCATAGCATTAGGAAATATGAACTCAGATTTATAATTATTGTGAAAAAAACTACATTTATACTTTGTACCTTTTGGAAGAAAACAATACATACAAAAAAGTTGTGAGAAATAACAATCAACATATAAACAGATGTTTCCATATGAAAGTTCGTGAATTTAGAATAATTCAGAAAAAAGAATCATCAAATTTGGAGTTACTTCGAGGGAGAAATACCACATACAAAATTTAAATTCAGATTAAAATGAGAAAGATGGATTGCCCATCCATTCTTCATCGGAAGAGAAAGACAAAATAGTATCTTTATATAAAGTAAGGTAGTTTCTAATGCACAAAGCAATGCGCGAGGCAACATTAATATTGAACATCAGGTCGCCGGTAATCTTTCTCTTTGCATTCTTTCACTTTTTTTTCCACATATAATTTCACTCATTAACATCGCCCTGCCATATGTTTCATCAACAAGTCGAATCGAATGACGGCATGGTGGTAACTGGTAAGGCACTAAGTTGTTATCCTGAGGTCGAGGTATCGAATCCAATGTGCGTCAATGATTGCAAATAATAATTTTTTTTGCCACCACAGGCACGAATGGGCCAAGCAGAACCACAGCCACAAATGGGCCGAGAAGAAGTTCGGTGCCTGCTAATTGTTTTTTTGTTTATACACGCACGGTAGAGTTAGTGACTTTTTTGTTGTTCTGCCCGTCCAGGCACGGTAGAGTTAGACGGTACTAACAGTTGGTTGACTTCTTTTTTCTGCATCGCACGTTCGGACACGGTAGCAGTTAGTTGACTTTTTTCTCTAATGTGTTTTTCTTTAGATAACTTTTCACTTGAAACTTTGATTTTCAGTGATGAAAAATATTTAACAATAATTCACATTATCATAAATTACATTTTGCTTTCATTTTTCAAATAAAAAAATGATATGTGGGTCCCGTAGGACACATAGTTGTTATAAAATAAATAAAATTTTTTAATGATGATTCAGTTTTGTCATAGATTTTGTGACGTTTATTATTTATATACTATAACGTTTCCCTTCGTCATAATGCACATATGTGTTTATTTATGACGATTTTATGGCCAGAATTAGTGACAAATCTCTATTTTTGTCATAAAACAAGGCATTTCTTAAAAAACGTCATAAAATGTATTGAGCTTATGACGAAACAGTATGTTGAGAATTTCGTCATATAAGATCACATTTCTTGTAGTGAAAACATGTGAATATCTATCGGCTACTGCTAGTAACCAGATATCTCATCGGCTAAACATTTCGACAATACCCTGAACAGACCCTCACGACGATCATTTTTGCTTGGTTGTCGAACTAGAACATCAAACTTAACCAAGACAGTTCTAAAAATTCCAGAAGATCGGTTTGAACTGAGACAGTTCTTGGAACGAACGAACGCCCATGCAATACTAAATCTAATGGCTAAGATCTATTCAGATATGACTCAAATATATAGATCAGACTATATTGAATTACTAGAATTAATTATAAATCCAGCAAATCCTAGCAAAACAACCTAGAAAGATCTAGTATACTAGATAACTAGAAACCACGACAAACTAACCAGAAGATCAGTCTGCGTCGAGACAGTCCTCGGCAGATCGCCATGATCACCGGAGTCACCAGTCCTCTGCCATATCCGAGGTCGAACTAGTCGATGCAGCCTGCTTCATGACAACGAACCTGCCGGGGTGACGAGTCCTACATCTATCGTGGAGAGCCCATTCTAGACGAAAAATCCGTCGGAGTATACCTGTTTTTAGGGTTGGAATTTGTATTGATCGGTTGATAGTCTTACATTCGCCACCACCCTTTATATTTATAGGGGTAACGTGGACTTTCAGCTTTGACTAGGCCAACGTAACCTGAATCAACTACGTACAAATATTATCCTAATACAATTTCATTCGGTTTCCGTATCTAATCTTAACTTGCTAAGACAAAGCCAATCATTTATTTATCTGACAAGATGCTGCCATATTTCCCACGTACGCACATATGATATTGACTTCTTAGCATCCTTGCTCCGCACGCCTCTGCATCACGTATGCACCTAGGGAGCTGCTGACTTTATTCTCCTTCATTTTGTGATCGCCTTTTGAGATCCATATGTGGCATCTACGGATCTTTCTCCTTCCTGAATATGATCTACTCAGGAGTCTCTCGCCCTTGCTAGTTGATTTCCAAATAACGCACATCTCATTATCCAGTCAAGTCAATTAAGTAATATATGCCTGCGCCTTCCATCAACCTGGCTGCCTCTTTGGATCAGCATCACGACAAAGGTTTCTTCAAATAAAGCTTGCATGAACGCCATCACCATTCACCAATATCCCACGTTTATAGGTTTAGTGTTTTCTCATATTCTCAATGTCCAGCACGTGCCTCTGATGACAGGATCCTGGCATATTTCCTCCAGCTCTTTTCTTCACAACACAAAGCTTCATATCAAATGGCTTCCCAACAAATCAACATCCAAGGATTGACAAAATTCGGTGTCAACACCTAGACACCACATCTATGCTTTCGATTACACCTAGACACCACATCAAATGGGCCATGACTAAGGTCTTTAATTAAATAGAGCGTTAAGCGAGCAAAGCAACTAAGTACTAGAACTTACTTAAAAGGAAACTAATAATCAGAGAAGAATCACGAAGACTAACTAAATAAGGCAAGCATCCGTTGAGGTACAAGCACGGAGAAGGGGTTGGACAGGCCCGAACTTCCTCTCCTGGACTCTTCATTACTCTCTCCTTATTTTTCTAAACGCTTTGGCAGCGTTGAACCTTTTGGAAATGAAGTACTATTCTATCTTGAAGTGTTGAGAGAGTGAGACCCTTCCCTTCCTTTTATTGCACCCACAGACGGTTCTCGGAGTCGGTAACTTCCACCAAACGCGCACAATCGACCATGGGGAGACACCAGGAGATGACACATGGAGGCGGTGCACCAGGGGGGACCCGCCTGTTCGGTCGAATAGGGGTTGTGGGCCCTTGGCCCCCCTCTGTTCCGGGTCCATGGTGGGTGGCCCCTTATCCCTCCTAACACCGTAAGGTGGTGGGTTACGTCGGTTTTCTCCAGTAAGTGGGCCAATGAATTAGTGTGCTTCACTTTAATTGGCCGGAAGTGCGTTTTCCACCTTGATGATGTGGATTTTCCATTAGTTCCATGGAATAATTACCTGCAGCATATATTTACCAACACTTGTGGAATTTGTTAGTAGTAAACTCCTATCACTATGTTGGTTGTGCACTTTATTGCTTTTATGTAGATAATTGATGGTCTACAAATTAGATATTTACTGACTGTCAATAGTGCTTTGCCGGATGAGACGCTGGGCAACCATGGTGGCGCACTAGCATTCCAGTTCGTCGTTGTGCGCAACAAGGTAGCGATATGGCTGGACGGCCACTGGCAGCTCTTCGGGGACCAGAGTGATGCGGTGATCCCGGGAGCGTGGTGGTGGCGTGCCGGCCGGCTCCTCAAAGATGGTCACGAACTCGTTGAGGATGGCTTGTACCAGTTTTTGCCAGCATAGCTTGTGGTCACGGTGCCAGAATGCTATGCGGAGCAAGCCAAAGTCCCACAGGATTGGCCCCAAAGCCGGCGAAGAAGTCCTCGCCCTCGATGGTGAATGGTGTAGAGCGGTAGACACCTGGGCAATCCATGCGGTCACCATTGGTGACCTTAACGCGCATACTGCAGTGGGGAACAAAGACGAGGTTAGTGCGGGTGGCGTCGTCCTTGGTGATGAAGTTGTGGCTGGAGCCCAAGTCGAGGAGAGCGAGGAAGGAGGCGCCGCCTAAGGTAACCCTCCCCAGGAATTCAGGATCCCAAAGGTGCTGATAGAGTAGACACGTGATAATACAACACTTGTTCATTTTAAGTCACATATCACATCATGAGAGTAGTTAAAGTGCAACGGAATATTACAGTTTAAGATAGTTCAAAAACAAGCATAAGTAAATAACAATAAGTACTAAAAGCTCTCAATGGTACAATAATAGTAATGATTCATGCCCAAAAAATCATCACTGTAGCAACACACAACATCACTGCGGTGGCAGATCAGACTCCCAGTGGGATGTCCATCCATCAGGGACCTCCTGTCCCAAGATAGAACATCAACAGATAATTCTATATCTGCATTACCTGAAATAAAAACAACAATGGCACAAAGCCTGAGTACTAATTACTCAGCAAGTCTTACCCGTCAAAAACACCTAAACATGCATTGGCTCTAAAAGGATGGTGTTCATGGTCTTTAAATACAAAAATTGACCGTCAATTACCTGCATTAAAGAGCTAAAATAATGAACCAACATAGTGGTAGGGATTTATAACTAATGAGATCCACAAGTGTTGGTGAATATTTGAGTGCAGGTGAATTATCCATGAGTTATGGGCAGTTCTATGTCATCAATCCAAGAAAATACCGATCCAGCCAATCAGGAGCCAGCACAAGGATTGCATACATGGATGGACAGGATTTCCTCGTGCAACTCAGGAGAACACCGACATAAAACAGGAGTGGACCCACCTATCAGCCACCCTGCAGAAGTCAACGCCAACGGGCCCAAGGCCAGGCCGACCGACCTCCCCCCTTGGTCGCCTGACCTGGTCTTGCGGCCATTTTGCCTGTGCTTCCATGTGTCATTTCCTCGTTCATTTCCTGAGGTCGGTGCAAGGCGGTTCCATGGCGGTTACTCCTGAAACCGACCTATGGGCCCTATCTAAAGAGAGGCGGAGCTTCACACTCACATACACATTCAAGAGAAGAGACCACACTCCAAAGGTGCTAGTACTACCTAGTTTACTACTTAGAATAGGTTGAGAGTGAGGAGAAGTGTAGGAGTGGAGCCTTGTCTATGGGCCCTCTACTCCAACCTTGTACCTTGTCGGAGCCTTGCCTTATTAAGTAAGTCTTAGAGTTTATTTATGTTCTTATGGTTTCTTATTTAAGTAAGTTGAGTTCTTATCTACTTGTGGATTCAAAGTCTTATATCCTATATAGGTTGTTTTGTCTAAGTGACGGCTTAGCTAAATAGTGATTAATAACTTAGGTGCGGTGGTTAGGTTGTTGACACTTCTTAACGTCGCATCAAGAATATCACTATTCCTGCTATGACGCCAGAAATGATTATTGGTGTTTGTTATGATTTAAGAATAAAGTGAATTAATCCGCAAGCGCATGGAACACCATTGTAGCATTTCACCCAGGAGTATTCCAAGGCATCGTATTTATTTTCTTCAGGGAAGCTAGACGTAAGATTATCTTGGTTTAACAAAGATACAACTATAAGAGTTATACCAACTGACCAAAGATAGGGGTAATAATGTTCAATGATAATGTAGTAGGGACACAGGGGTAGCAACACAGGAGGAATCCACACTAAGATAAATAAAAAGATCGGTTAAGCTAGCCGGGAGGACAACGAGTCTAAGTCTAAGATTACTAAAATATACCTTTCTAATATATCTAAGTCAAGCGTCAAATCTTAGTTACTCGGTTTGAGCGCTTACACCAATTTCTTGGTACAGCCTCAAGTCTTTCGCCTATTAGCTCACTTCGGGGAACGAAAACGATCCACTAATATGGGTCGGTAACTAACCTCTGTACTAGTAGGTACGCTATCGCTAGACAATCCTGCTTGGGACTTCCGAACATGGTGGATTTCTAAAAGGACAGAGAGGACTGTCACCACCTGCCGCCTACCATATAGCCCGTGGGGACGAATGCGAATCCAGCTAGTGTTAACTTAGGCACCGCGCTTACGCCTTCACTAGATATTCTTCCGTTGGCCTAGCGGAAGAATAGGCGGGAAATGACCAAGTCTAAGTTCAAAAAGAACTAAACTTAATTAAATCCTAGCCGGGAAACTCGTGAACTATGCAACAAAGTTTCTTCCTGATAATTGTTACTTAAGGAAATGAATAAATTAAGATAAACACTTGACAAGATATAAAGGGGAAGATAATTATATTGATCATGGATAAGTCTTACAAAAGGAGAAAATATAAAAGAGAGCTCATACCAAGACTCCGAGACGATTCTGGAATCCCGAGCGATGCTCTCGACTAGACTCTAACTCCCGACTAACGAACCTACTCTACTAAGTAGCACAAGTAGTGGGAAATAGACTCCTTGATGTATTTCTTGCTTGATTCTATTTTTCTGTCGAATTCCCCCTCTATTTATAGGTGGCGATGGGCCGAGGGGGGGGGGTACTTGTAGGTGAAGAAGGGCCGGTAGGCCGAAGTCAGTGCACCAGATGGCGGGCAAGGCCAGGCGGCCATGTGTGCCGGGCGGCCCTTGGATCGTGTCGGTTCACCACCGACTCTTCTTGGATGGCTTGGATCTTGTCCCGATGTCGGTTGTTTGGTCGGTTCGCACCGAATCCTTCATTTTGGGGCCAGTAGGCCTATTTGGCTTCATGGGCTGGCAACCCCGGGTGGCAAGCCAGGCCGGGCGGCGGCCTTGGCTGGGCGCTGACCCTCTCCGGGTCGCCCCTTGACTTCTCCTAGTTAGGCCACTTGTTGGTATTCTTTTCCTTAGCCATATCTCATCATTTTTAGTGTGGGAGGAGAAAACGACATCACGGTGAAGTGTTTTGCAAAATTGGTTGGATCAGATGGTCAGCCTGAGAAACGACTCTGGTTGATCAGGCGGGTGGCTGGTTTTAGCCGTGAATGACCTTGTCGGCCGGTTCCTGATTTCAGCCTGAAAACAACCCTATTGGCCGGTGAAAACAGCTGTTTCACAGTCATGATCGACCGACGGGGTGTTTCTTCATGTTTTTGCATATTTTGGCTCTTTTATACCTACAAACACATATTTTACTAAAACTCATGGAACTAAAACTCATGGAACCCAATATCGGTTGGTGGCCGATATTGGGTTTTATGGGCCAGCAACACCCCTCCAAGCTTAAACCTTTGCTCATCCCGAGCAAATTAAAATTTAGCAGTGATGGATCAAGAGTTGCTCAAACGGCGTATTTCCTTACCAAATGCTCATCCTACTTTCTAAAAGTTTGGCTTAAATATGTGGAGCTTGGTAGGATGTCGCATTTAGCATGCATATATTGTTAAGCTAAGACATGATCCTAGCAAAAAGACATTGCACTTCCTTATTCCAATCATTTAGAAATAGTGTCCAGGGGAGAGGGAGAGAATGGACTCTCACAAAGGATTGGGCTAATACAATTACAAAGGTCTTGGGTGCAGTTTTATCCCAAAGACTGGATTTTTGTGCTAGAGAGAAAGGATAGCTCTTTATTTTTGCTCAAAGAAATATTTTATTTTTGTATGAACCTTGAAGCTTTTTGATATAGCACATCCATGAGAGCTGATAATTTTTTTTTCTTTTCTTTCTTTCTTTCTTTGCTTCTTTTTTTCCAGCTCTCATGGTGTAAAGAGACTAATTCAATGGTTCAAATATTTTTGCAAACTTTTTCTAAGCAATTGTCCGAGAGGACCATAATCTTTTAATAGGCAAAGGCTCGCAGAAGGAAAGATTTTGGTTAACATGCTTGGTGGAGTGGATGCATGATTCTGATGTGGAAACCGCATAACCAAGCACGATTACATTGAGAACTCAAAGATAATGCACAGGAAAATATTTGGCTTTGGAAGTGCAAGTCCCTCATAAGGATCAAATCCTAACTAAACTCAATGCATGCATAAATGGCATAGACATGGTTTTGCTACTTAAAATTTGGCCATTGTAGGAAATTGTCTATCATAGGGAAGATGTGTACCAAGTAGGGGGTTTTGTTGCAGCATGGTTTTGAAAGAAATCATTGGACTCTAATCATAAGGAAATCACGGACTCATCCAACACATGCCATATCATAAACTCCAATAACTAGACTTGGTGTTTATTAGCCATTTTGCACCTACTAAAACATAGAGGGACTAGTGTTACCCATAAAAAATGAGGAGTAGAGGTTGTAAACTTGAGACTCAAAGGGAGCTAATAGAGCAACTATTCATCATTTTTATAGGCAAGGTGAAGACCCAGTTCTCAAATTTTATTTGTAAAAGGGAAATCTTTTTGTTCTTTTTGGCTTTGCAGATTTTTATGGTTTTCCTTAAAAGCTAAAATCTTTTTGGGATTTCTTAAATTTTATCAACACTGAAAATCTTTTTGGATTTTTCTTACTTAGCTATATACAAACAGAAACAAAAAGACTCAACTAGAGAAAGAGGGAGAGAGGATAGAACAAATGGCGCACCTTGGTTTAGGTACCTCCCCAAACTTAGGTCTTTGTAAGACTTAAGCTTTAGAGGCGTTCACCGTGGAGGTTGATACTGGATGTTGAAATGGCCGAACAGTTGGTCCATCATGGAGATGTTTGTCTGAAGTTGTTCTGATGTCTGTTGGTGCCATTCTTGTTCTCTCCTTATGGCTGCTTGTAGTTCTTGACTTCGCATATTGGTCTCATAAGCATTGGCAGCCAGGTATTGCATATCTTCTTGCAACTCCGTAAAGTTGTATGATGTGAATCGGGCGGAACAAGAACTGCCTATGCCTCCATGAGGTTGATGGTAACTTCCCATCCTATAGGGGTTGGAAGGTTCGTACTCTTCATAGGAGGAGGTAGTGTAGTTTGTTGATGAACTAGCAAATCCGGGAAACTGTGGTTGCTCCCAATGGTATTGGGAGTTTCCTGAAGTATCCGGTTGAGGTGTGTTTATGGCTGTTTCGTGCTGCTATTCTGCTCGTCGGAGTTGTGCTCTTTTTCTTGGTCTATCTCCTAAAACACTATGTCTTGCATGCTGCGAGGGAGCTTGCAATTTGTACACAAAGTTCTTTTTACCGATAATAGTGGGCTGGGGGTTAGGCAACATAATTTCTATGTCATATCCCGGATAAAGCATGAAGTACTTATTGTTCTCCTCTTTCAACAAGTGGGTTTGCAAGAAATGATCTTCTCCTAACAAAGGAGTGTTAGGGAGATGATCTATTCTAGCTTTGTGAAGTGCACCAACTTTTCTAGCAATTCTAGTGACAAAAAGGGTAAAAGTAATGGGTCCTTGTTGCCTGAAAGCTAAGGTGAGCCAGTGGTTGATGAGGAAAAACGTGGGGTTTGTTTTAATCTTCTTGATTACAACATGGAGATAGGCTTTATCCAAACTATTTGCCAAACGTACATCACCCTGAGGGGTTAAGTAGTGAGTGATAAAACGGTGAATTATATGGAGCGATGGGTTATGAATGTCACTAGTGCGTTCTTGCCCCGTAACGGGATTTTCTATCTTTGCCCAAAGTCCTTATGGTGTGAAACCTTTAAGTTTATCAATGTCTAGGGCGGCCTTACGGTCAAAACCAAGATAAGTACTAATTTCTTTTAAGGACCATTCGTATGTTTCACCAAAGAAACAAAATTCATAGAGAATGCCTGTTTTGTTTGATTTATGGGCATGAATTTTCAATGT
This sequence comes from Eleusine indica, assembly GCA_030378355.1. NCBI lineage: Eukaryota > Viridiplantae > Streptophyta > Magnoliopsida > Poales > Poaceae > Eleusine > Eleusine indica. The sequence goes on along the minus strand of CM059498.1, from coordinate 32,589,919 downwards.
GCAAAAAAATTTGATAGTGAGCCATTTAGAACCATAATTATCGAGGTGATAGAAATCATACCACCCTGCCGTGTTGAGCACGTGCTCAAAATCAGCGAGGACACCGATTCACTCGAGGAAGTCGTGGTCGAACTTGCGCACGGACGTGAACTTCTGGTCTTGTATGGCGGTGAACTTGCTTTGCTTGTCAAAGTCGTTGAACACCATGTTCAATTAACTCTCCATGTACTTCTCGAATTCTCCATCTCCTCCTCCTTGTTCACTTGCTACCGTTGCAGCCTCGAATATGGACATTGATTCTGAGTGGTAGCTTGGAGCTTGCCCGTAGGTAGCCTTCGAGTGTTCAGCTTCTGAGCGCTCACTTGGGGTGCGTCTCCCATGACTTGAGCTGCTGCTGAACTTGGTGTAGAGGCCCCTCCAAATGTTTTCCATTCCTGCAAAAGGGTTACTTGGACACAACACCCGAAGGACAATATGACAATAATGGTTAGCGATTAGTCGTTTGGTTAGTAGTCCAAGTGTTAGTCGTTCAAGCGTGCAATGATGGCAGCAAACTTGCTCTAGTTGGTTTTATTGCAGCACACCTTTATTCCTATGTTCAAAGTGTACTAAAAAGACTAGTGAAAAGAATGAGAGGGTGCAAAGGAAGAAAGATGTGAGGGAGAAGTGTGTTTTCAGCTGAAGGTTGAGGGGTGAAGAACTTGGAGAATGAGCCTCGGTATTTATAGGCTCCAGAGGAAGCCTTGGAGCAAGATTTTCAGGCCGATGGCGGTACACGCCGGGCGGCATCCCATGCCGGCCGGCAGAACATTTTCCTCTACTTGCTCCAATATTGCTTTGGTGGTGATGGGAGAGGGCTAGGGCCATGCGCCATGTGATCCACTTGCTCACTTTTGCCAAAGCATTGCTGAGAGTGTGGGGAGCAAGGATAGAGTGATGGATGTCCAAAGTTGTAAGTTTGCAATGAGTATTCTGCCACTCATGAGGCCTAGGGGAGTAGGATGGCAGGTGAGAGTGGGTGAATGGTGTGTGAGGTGACTTGAGTGGCTCTCCTTCACTTGCTTTCACTCATGGTGGGGGTCTTTTGGTGAGCATTTTGCATAATGGAAAAGCTGGCCACACATCCTCCCTTCATGGCCATCATCTCTGCAGCAAAAGTGCAAAGAATCCAAGAAAAAGCATGGCTGGGCGGCAGCCCCTGCCAGGCGGCACAAAAATCACCCAGTTGGGTGGTCATTTTTCATGAAAAATGGCCTCCCGGGTGCTAAAAACTGACTGGATTATCCTTGTAGGGTGGCTTAAAAATTATCCAGCCTGGTGGTCATTTTTCATGAAAAATGGCCTCCTGGGTGCAAAAATTTGACTGGCCGGGTTAGAGTCTGGGCGTCCCGGATCATCACCCGAATAGTCGTTTTTGACAAAATTTGACCTCCCGGCCGGGAAATTTGGTCGAGACATCAAAAAAATTTTATTTTTTATTTTTTAAAGGGGAATGTAATTATTTAAAGAAGGAGATGAAAGCAACTTGATTAGTGGTATGTACAAGAGAAGGGGGAATAAATATCGGTTACCTTCCGACAAGGGTCCGAATTTTTCGTCTCGAACAAGATGTTCTTCACGTTTAGTCTTGCGTCGTGCCTTCCTTGGATGGAGAATTTTCCACGGTTGGTGCAACTTCTTTCTTCCGCCATACTTGTTTAATTTTCTTGGGCTTAGCGGCGACCTTTTTCTTTGCTTCTTGTGTCTCGTTCTTCTTTTTGGGTAGTGATTGTGTGCTTTTGACTTTTACCATCGGCGTGCACGATTTTTGTGCCATTTCAATTTTCTACCACGTGTTAGGATTTTTACCATAAAAGATGCATACCTGATTGCATTGTTCAGCTCAGGGCCTGAAGGCAAACTTTTCTTTGTTCCCATTAATGTTAAGGTGGATCTCTCTAGCCCCAACGTCAATGTTGGCATTTTGCAGTGCTGAGGAATGACCTTCCTAGTATAAGAGGCGTATTTACATCGGCCTCCATATCTAGCACCACAAAGTCGAAGGGAATAAGATAGTTCCTTATCTTCACGGGTACGTCCTCCGCGATGCCCGCGGGGTAGCAAACTGATTGGTCGGCGAGCTGCAAGCACATTGCTGTAGTGGATAATAAATTGACAATAAGTTTGTCATACACCACCTTGAGCACGATGCTCACGCTTGCTCCCAAATCACAAAGGGCGTTGTTGAATTGTTGCATCCCGATGGAACATGGGATGGTTGGGCATCCCGGATCTCGCTTCTTTTCTGCGAGAGAGTTCAAGATGACGGCACTGCATTCCTCCGGTAATTTGACAAACTCAGAGGATGGCATTGGGCGTTTGTTGTTGAGGATGTCCTTTAGGTACTTGGAGTAGGTAGGGACCTGCATGGCATCAAGTAGCGGTATATTGATGTATAAGTTCTTTATTACCTCTACAAATTTCCCAAATTGCTCATCCACTATTGGCTTCCTCTGGCAAGATGGAAATGGCCACACCGGTGTATCATAGAACTCATGAGGTGCCTTATTGGGAGGTTCCTTTGCCTCCTCAACTTCAGTTTCTTCTTCATCCTCTAACTCTGCATTGGGTTCCTTGTCCTTCCCTGCATTGTCAGAATTTGGCGGATCCTGTGTAGATTTTCCGCCTCTAGTTATGACAGCATTAACATTTTCTTTGGGGCTAGCTTCCGGCTGACCGAGGAGCTTGCCAGAGTTGGGTTTAACAATAGAAGAGGCCAGCTGAGCAATTTGTGTTTCTAACATTTTATTATGACTAAGCTGGTTTTGCAGAGAGGTATTGAAAGTTTCCATGCGAGAATCTATGCTTTCTAGGACTTTATCAGTAGCAATAAATTTTCTACTGATACTTTCATTGATTTTAGACTGTCCTAGAACAGGATCACGGAAGGAAGGTTGATTATGAGTGAAGTTTCCAGAGTTACCCGTACTCTTATCAAAGGAGAGGTTTGGCTTGGACTCCCATCCGAAGTTGTTCGTACAGGGCCTTTGTTATTGTTGTTGTTGTTGTTGAGGTAGTTGACTTCTTCTTCTTGAGTCTCTTGGCAGCGGCTTCCCATATGTCCAACATTGCCACAGACTTCGCAAGTCACGCGAGAGTCTAAGGATTGGGCAGTCTGAGGCGAATCCATTTTCTTCAAGAGTTGATCCATCTTGATTGTTAGCATGTCAGTACCATCAACTTGGTGGACTCCCCTCATCTTTGGCTGCGGCTGGCTCTGCCTCTCATCATAGCCACTATAGTTGGCGACCATCTTTTTTATGAGAGTTTGGGCTTCTTTGACCTTCAGGGAGAAGAAAGAACCTCCAGCGGCTGCATCAAGGTGTTCACGAGCGGGATGGTTGAGCCCATGGTAGAAGCTTTAGATTAGCAACCAATCTTGCATTCCATGATGTGGGGATGCCAAAGTGTACTCTTGAAAGCGTTCCCATGCCTCAGGGATGCTTTCATCAGTCACCTGTTGGAAATTTGAAATCTTTTTCCGTAGGGCATTAGTTTTGCCTAGCGGGAAGAACCTGGCAAGGAAATCATTGGAGCACTTGTCCCATGTGGTGAGCTCTTCTGGATTGCTGCAGAAACACTGCTTGGCCTTTTCCAAGAGTGAGAACGGAAAAAGGCAAAGACGGATGGCTTCAGGGGTCACATCCCTCATGGTGAAAGTGGCGCACACCGCCAAAAACTGTTGGAGGTGGGCTTTTGCATCTTCTGATGCCTTGCCATAGAAAGGGCTGGCCAAAACCATATTAATTAAGGCCAGTTTCAGCTCGTAGCCTCCGTTCCCCATGTTCGGGTTCGGACCGGTGCGAATGTTGTCTGCAAACAGGGCGGAGTAGTCACGGATCGTCTTTTCAGCCATAGTTGGTTGAGTGGACATAGAAGGGAATCGCTGTTGAGCCTGTGTGATTGGTGGTGCTTCAAGAGCAAGTACAGGCCGAGGAGGGGTGAGTCATTGATGCACTCTCCCCAACAAAGCCTCCGGATCATTGTGGTAGTTGTCTGGTAGGTTGAAACCAGTCATTAAGCATCCTGTTTACACCACAAATAGACAGGAAAAGGGTAAGTCTGCAAAGGAAAGAGGTAACTTCTTGATAGAAATATCAATGTTAAATTTCCAAAATCTTAGCCTATTCCATCCCCGGCAACGGTGCCAGTAATGCTTTGTTGACACTTCTTAACGTCGCATCAAGAATATCACTATTCTTGGTACAACGCCAGAAATGATTATTGGCATTTGTTATCCTTTAAGAATGAAGTGAATTAATCCACAAGCGCATGGAACACCATTGTAGCATTTCACCCGGGAGTATTCCAAGGTATCGTACTTATTTTCCTCAGGGAAGCTAGACGTAAGATTATCTTAGTTTAACAAAGATATAACTACAAGAATTATACCAATTGGCCAAAGACAGGGGTAAGAATGTTCAATGATAATGTAGTAGGGGTAGCAACACAGGAGGAATGCACACTAAGATAAATAAAAAGATCGGTTAAGCTAGCCGGGAGGACAACGAGTCTAAGTCTAAGATTCCTAAAATATACCTTTCTAATATATCTAAGTCAAGCGTCAAATCTTAGTTACTCGGTTTGAGCGCTTACACCAATTTCTTGGTACAGCCTCAAGTCTTTCGCCTATTAGCTCACTTCGGGGAACGAAAACGATCCACTAATATGAGTCGATAACTAACCTCTGTACTAGTGGGTACGCTATTGCTAGACAACCCTGCTTGAGACTTCCCGAACGTGGTGGATAACTAAAAGAACGGACAGGGCTATCAACACCTACCGCCTATCACATAGCCCGTGGGGACGAATGCGAACCAGCTAGTGTTGACTTAGGCACTTCACCTACGCCTTTGCTAGATATTCTTCCATTGGCCTAGCGGCAAAATAGGCGGGAAATAACCAAGTCTAAGTTCCAGAAAGAACTAAACTTAATTAAATCCTAGCCGGGAAACCCGTGAACAACGCAACAAAGTTTCTTCCCAATAATTATTACTTAAGGAAATGACTAAATTTAGATAAACACTTGACAATATATGAAGGGGAAGATAATTATACTGATAAAGGATAAGTCTTACAAAAGGAGAAAAGATACAAGAGAGCTCATACCAAGACTCCGAGACGATTCCAGAATCCCGAGCGATGCTCTTGACTAGACTCTAACTCCCGACTTACTAACCTACTCTAATAAGTAGCACAAGTAGTGGGAAATGGATTCCTTGATGTATTTCTTGCTTGATTCTCTTTTTCTGCCGAATTCCCCCTCTATTTATAGGTGGCGATGGGCCGGGCGGGGGGGGGGGTACTTGTAGGTGAAGAAGGGTTGGTAGGCCGAAGTCGGTCCACTGAGCGGCGGGCAAGGCCGGGGGGGGGGGGGGGGGGGGGCACGTGTGCCGGGTGGCCCTTGGATCATGTCGGTTCATGACCGACTCTTCTTGGATGGCTTGACTCTCGTCCTGATGTCGGTTGTTTGGTCGGTCCGCTCCGGAATCCTTCATTTTGGGGCCGGTAGGCCTATTGGGCTTCATGGGCTAGCAACCCTGGGTGGCAACTCGAGGTCGGGCGGCGGCCTTGGTCGGGCGCCGACTCCTCCGAGTCGCCCCATGACTTCTCCCGGTAGGCCACTTGTTGGTCTTCTTTTCCTTAGCCATATCTCATCATTTTTAGTCCGGGAGGAGAAAACGACATCACGGTGAAGTGTTTTGCAAAATTGGCCGGGCCGGATGATCTGCCTAAAAAACGACTCCGGTTGATCAGCCGTGAATGACCCTATCGGCCGGTTCCTGATTTTAGCCTGAAAACGACCCAGTCGACCGGTGAAAATGGCTGTTTCACAATCGTGATCGGCCGACGCGGTGTTTCTTCATGTTTTTGCATATTTTTGCTCTTTTATACTTGCAAACACATATTCCACCAAAACTCGTGGAACTTTATTAGTTTAAACAAATATTTATTAAACTTTAGTCTTTACCTTGCACTTTCTGACTGATTGGTGGCTGATATTTGGTTTTATGGGCCACCAAGATATGTTAGAAGTCATCTTTGATCACCTCGTAATCCACGGTTTGTAGAGGTAGGTAGTAGGGGGTGACGGCCCTATCTATCCATTGTACTCCTCCACGTTCGGTTGCGACGTGTGTCCAAGACGGAGTTACCTTATGTATGCCAGACATGAATCCGTACACGAAGTAGTAATTAAAGCTCAACTTTATTTATTTAGAAGCTTCCCCATAGATAAACCTCTCTATCCTACACCAACATTTATCTCTTGTGTCCTTGGACCGACTAGAACTTAGCATTTACTTACACCGTTCCTTGGATTGATAACCCTTGGAATACTCCGTATGGGAAGTGCTACAGTGATATTTCCGTGCACTTGCGGATTAGTCTGTGATCGTTAAAAATACCAACAGATGGCTATTTTTAAAAGACTTGCACTAAGCATCTTAATAGTTTATGAGGACATCACTCCTGTGGATACACACAACACTCCTCCAATTCTAGACTTGCAAGGTCCAATGATTAGAGCTCGTGCACGATGACTAAATTTAGAGGTGAGCTAGTCCCTACGTTCTTCGTTATATGTTACTTTTAAGAATGATTTGCTATCTAATGATTATATTATGATTAGGAACCATGGAGAGGACCAGGAGATGATGGGAAAAGGACTTGCGAATGTGGAGGACCAGCAAGGACTTGGAGGCCAAGGTGGAGGCCCAATCAAAATCGACTTCAAGTCTGTTTCGGATCCAAGACTAGTCTGCACTAAAATGGACACCCACGACGTATACGGACTCGGATATGGACGTTCTACATATGCACGGAAAGATAAGGAGAAGTCCTTTCCAATGCTGCTAGCCTCATGTCAAAATTCATCCGGAGGCATCGGGAATCGTCAAAACAAGAGAGGGTACAGAATCTGTGTCAGTGCTGCGTCGCCTGTTTTTGGCCTTTGAGCCTTGTATCCAGTTGAGCCCAATTAGGGGTGCGTCTAGAGGGTCTTGCAGTATCCTAGGGTCTTCATAAACAGCTGCCGCCACACCATTAGGGTTTGGGTTTTTCTTAGATTAATTCTTTTCATAAACAGTGTTGCTGTTCATCGATTTGTGAGACCCCAACTTCGTGAGCTTAATCATTCATCTGCAAATTGGTTGCTTTTTTCGTTGTTCTTGCTTGTGTTCTAGATTTGTAGGCAGGGATTAGCCTTCTCGGCGAGGTCAACCGTGCTACACTGGTTGATAACCAGAGGAGATGTCGTGCTGTGATTGCGTGGTTTAGAACATGCTCTTCTGAAGCCGGATTGATTTGTGTGTCGCCTACGACCAAATCCACTTACCAAGAACCTTTTGGAAGATCGGGAACCCTTGTTCACATAGTACTATCAATTTAGTTAGCCAAGTTTTATTGTGTAGAACATGAATAAAATTCGTGTAGCAAATCATGAATGTAAATCATAGAAGGTAAAAATAATGAAATAATGTCAGCAACAATACCAATCAGCAAGTAGCAATATAATAAATCTAATAACATAACATGCGTGCTACGTGAAGGCACAGTGAACAAGCAATACCCATTACCGCGAGGGACAACGATTGCAATCGTTTTACATCAGCTGGGAAAACCCGAAATACATGACACATACAAATTTCAAGAGCCGTATGTGGCTTCCTTTCACAATAAAAACTTACACCTTACACCGCTTCCAGTGACATCGAGTGGGCAGGCTGTTCTTCCAACATTACATCCTGGTAAGAACCGCCCACTCCAGCAGCAGAAGGGTCAACAACCAATGCACCTTAACCGTTCTCATTGCAAGTAATTTAATGCTACATCGGTTTACTAGTGCCCATAAACTAGCAAGCGTTCGGTATTGTTCAATACTTGATCAAGGGACCGACATCGAGACGGCTCTTAACTAACAAGGCAGGGCTACTACGGCCAATACCCATGTGTTGTTGCAAGCCTACACATGCATCATCTCTGCCTGGTCCCCACATCATAAGTAAACTCACATCCATTAAATTCAAATTTAGTGATCAAGTTCATTCACTTAGTACAAATATTAAGACCAGAGTCATTATTCAAATTCCTAAGCAGAACAACACAATACGGAATCCTACCAAGACTCATATAACAGTAACATAGGTCATTTGAGTATCATGCAAAGTAGATTTTCGAACAACACCTATTAATTCAATGTAACAATAAATATAGACAGTAGCAAAAATATATTAAAACTAGCAAAACTTGTAAAAAGGGCGAATGAAAACTAGGGCTTGCCTTGATTAACACTAGTGTTAGCAACTACAATTTCTTGCTCCTATAAATTGTTGACATTTCTGAACGTCATCACCAGGTTTCCTCGACAACGGTGCTAGAAATGCTTGTTGGTATATTTAACGAATGTAAGTAATCTGCAAGCACACGGAGAATACCGTTGTAGCATTACACTTGGAAGTATTCAGGGTATCATATTTACTTTATCCTAAAGAAAGGTGGGGTATTGATCAAAATAATTACCATGTTCTAAACATACACAATAGATTATAAGGCAAAGTCCTCACAGGGGTAAGGATAAATAATCATGGGTAGTGGACACACAGATAGCATACTGAAGATAAATAAAGACTAATCTAGTGGAGAAGGGCAAAGAAAGAGCTAAGTTCCTATGTTGCTTTTATACAGTTGCACAATCTACATTATATACTATTATATAGATACATAATAAATGCAAGACAATTAGATCATCACACCCTAGGCATCCGGTTTTTCCCTGCATCCACAGCATGATTCCGGCTAAGAGCCTATGGCATAGCCGAATGTGGCGGATTTCAAAGGACAAATAGGACTCTCACCACCTATTGCCTACCCTTAGCAATTAATGGGCTACATAAAAAATAATGCATTCTATTAATCTAAGCACCACACTTACATCTATAGTAAGGGCCCATGTCTAACATGGTAGTCTAACATGCAAGCATACTAACCACATACATGAATGGATCATATAATCAAACAAGAAACAAATGACCCAAGCACAACTATATAGAAAGACTAGATATATTAAATAGAACAAAGTCTTACAAAAGGAGAAAGATACAAGAGCCATACCACAACTCTAAAGAAGACTTGGGAACTGAAGAAGACTCTATTCTAAGCCTAACTCCACTAAAACTAGAGAGTAACTCGAAATACAAAGAGCATGATGCTTCTAAGTGTGTATTTTAGAGTGAAGCCACATCCTTCTATTTATAAGGGTCCAAAGGCAGTTCTGAGTTCGGTAACTCCTGCCAAAGGGGGACAACCGGATGCCTAGGGTGTTCGGCCAATCAGGAGTGGGGCCTAGTGCCCCCCCTCCCCTCGGCTCTTCTCGCACACTGGTAGGTGAGTCCCTTTGACTCCTCCATATGGTATTCCTCTTCTTATGTCAGTTTGGTACTAAAGGTGGGTCATTTGATCTGTGGGAGTCCGTGTTGGTGAGCTCTGATCAGTATAAGTTGTGTTTCTTCGCCAAATAGGTGTGTTTCCTCCTCCATTTCACCCAAGTGAACAACTAAGACACTCTACATAAGATTGAATAAGTCAGCACGAGTAGTTCACCTTTGATTCACCTGTGGGAAGTTGTAGCTTTCCCAAATCGTTAGATGTTGGAACATAGAATAGTCTATAGGACTCCCATTTCACCTACTATCTCTGATAGACTTTAGCCCAGAGGTTATAATTTTAGTGACAAATCTAACTTCCTCAAATGAGTCACTCAGATCGCTCAATGTGTATGTATTCCTCACCGAGCTTATGATGCCTCAAGAATCCGGCCTCTAAAGGGTAATATGTGGAGCTCATGGTAAGGATAAATGTGGCATACCTGTATTTCATATGTTGCTGAGTCAAAAGAGTAGATCCATGGAGAAAACATTTCTAAAAGCATGATTAAGATGTGCATGTGTGGTGGATATAGTGGAGTTCAATGGAGACTCTTTTTCTTTGTCTCTCCCTTTATTTGGTAGTATTGGCTATCTTTTCTTCCTTTCTTTCTTTTTCTCTCAAGCTCTTCATGGAGCAAGAATTTTTTTTTGTCAAGCTCTTCACGGAGCAAGTATCTTTTTTTCTCTCTTTTTTTTCGATAGCCATAAACTTGATTGCCTTGGGGAGAGATCAATGATGAAGATAGAGTGTTTATTTTGTAGATGGATGATGTGACATGAATGATTGTTGTCACACCCGGTTTCAATGATAGAAACCGAATGCATCTGTATGCGTGCCTAGTGATGAGTACATCACTCCTATGGATACACACAACACTCCTCCAAATCTGGACTTGCAAAGTCCAATGACTAGAGCTCGTGCACGACGACTAAATTTAGAGGTGAGCTCGTTCCTACGTTCTTCGCTATATGTTACTTTTGAGAATGGTTTGCTACCTAATGATTATTTTATGATTAGAAACCATGGAGAATACCAGGAGATGATGGGAGAAGGATTTGGGAACGTGGAGGACCAGCAAGGGCTTGGAAGCCAAAGTGGAGGCCCAATCAAAACCGACTTCGAGTCTGTTTCGGGGCCCAGGACCAGCCTGTACTAAAACAGTCGCCCAAGACGCATACGGACTCGGATTTGGACGTTCTACATATGCACGGAAAGATAAGGAGAAGACCTTTCCAATGCCGCCGGCCACATATCAAAATTCATCCGGAGTCATCGGGGATCATCAAAACAAGACAGAGTCCAGAATCTGTGTCGGTGCTGCGTCGCCTATTTTTAGCCTTTGGGCTTTGTATCTAGTTGAGACCAATTAGGGGCACGTCCAGAGGGTCTTGCACGATCCTAGGGTCTTTATATACAGCCGCCGCTGCACCATTAGGGTTCAGGTTTTGCTTAGATCAATTCTGTTCATAAACAGTTTCGCCGTTCATCGGTTTGTGAGACCCCAACTTCGAGAGTTTAATCATACATCTGCTATTGTGTTGCATTCTTCGTTGTTCTTGCTTGTGTTCTTGATTCACAGGCAGGGATTAGCCTTCTCGGTGAGGTCAATCGTCTTTGGACGGTTGATAACCTGAGGAGACGTCGTGCTGCGATTGCGGGGTTTAGAACGTGTTGTTCTGAAGCCGGATCGATTTGTGTGTCGCCTCCGACCAAATCAACTTACCAAGAACCTTTCGGAAGATCGGGAACCCTTGTTAACATCAAGTGCTAATCAGAGCTTCAGGTGCACCGTCAGGTTCACACTACCCTTTAGTTTTGTTTTTGTGTTCTTCCTATCGTCCACTGAAAATACCAAAAAAAAATTTCCCCCGCCCATAACCACGTGTTTAGCCTTTGCATATTTCAATTTCAGAGTCCGTAGTGTTGAGTTTGTGCCCTAGTTCTTGTTTAGTCGCTGGTTTAGTTTGTGTTTTTGTCATCAGTAGTGTTTCCCTTGCAACCCTAGCCGCCATCCCCTTCACCATCCTCGGTTTTGTCGGCTTTGTGTGCTAGGGTTGATTGATCAACACGCCCACCCTAATCCCACCCTAAACCTACCCTCACCACCTCGGACCAATTTTCATAAATTCCACTTTCCGCTGCATCCACCTCGCCAAAAAACTCCCTACCCGACCCCAAGCCCGACTCGGATTTCACTCAAACCCCCGGGTTCTTCATAACCGATTCCGACACCCCTTCGGTAAAACAGCCATAACTTTTCGCTCGGTTGTCCGTTTTAGCTGAAAGTTTTTTTGGTTTCTTCTTGTTTGCTAGTGGAGTTGGAAAAAAATATCAAAAAAATAAAATAAAAAAAAAGAAATTTGGGATTCCTACTAGTGCTCCATCTAGCCCCCTGGAATTTCTGAGTTTGGTTTTTTTTACACTAAGCCCCCTGTTATCGACTGTGTCCCTTTGTCTCTTTGTTTCTTCTTTGCTATCACTACTGTTCTAGGACATAGTTAGACCAGCAACTAGGGACAAGTTATTTGGACACTTATTCAGCTTTACTATCTGTTTTTGATTTGTGTGCCACTCATATATATATATTTGGCCTTCCTAGCTCTACATACTTCTTCTGGACAGCACATAGGTTATTTGGTAACCCTTGCAATCGTGGAACACTTCTCCCTGGTATCCTTCGCTTTGTTGTTTTCAGAACTTTGTAAGAGCTTTGCAAGAAGCTTACTTTTGCTGTGTTGAGAGGCAACACTGCTTAGTAGTTTTGTAGGGATAACCTTCACTTTTTGTTTCCTGTTTTGGTGTTTCTGATGTCAGGAAGCGATGGAGAGGGTGCTTCACCCTCCAAATTGGATGAGTGCGTGAGCCAAAATCAGTTACAGAAGGCTTTGTAGGCGGTTCAGAGTGATTTGGCAGAGACGATCACCAGGGCCGTCACCGACACCGTCACCAAGCTTCACCTGGGAGAAAGCATTGAGCGGTTGGATAAGAGAGTCTCTAAGCTAACCGATCAGGTTGTCGAATTGGAGACCGCTCACAAGACCAACAACAACAACAACAACAACACCAACACCAGCAACGACACCAACATAGGAGCTGCTGATGGCAACGGTGTATAAGGCTGATGGCACCGTCGATAGGTCAGCTACAAGGACCGCAAGGTTACGACGCCGTTTGCAACATAACCCTCAAGGTATGGGTGGTTTCCACAACCACAACCGTCGCACACAAGGTAACTATGCTCCAGATGATCCGTATGCTAAAATTAAGTTTTCAATTCCTTCATTTTCGGGTCAGTACGATGGTGATGCTTACCTTGATTGGGAAATGACGGTAGAACAAAAATTTAATGCCCACCTTGTTCCTGAACAACATAGAGTTAGACAAGCCACTAGTGAGTTTAAGGACTTTGCTATTGTTTGGTGGAGTGGTCTAGCTGCTGAAACCGATTTGCCTACTACTTGGGAAGAACTTAAGGTAGAAATACGTGATCGTTTTATTCCTCCTTCTTTCTATAGAGAAATTTGTAATAAACTACAGCGTTTAGATCAAGGAGATAAAACTGTTCAGGAGTATTTTAGTGAGCTTCAGAAGGGTTTGATTCGTTGTGCTGTGGTTGAAAAAGTAGAGGATCAGATTTGCCGCTTTTATTCTGGTTTGAGAAAAGAAATTCAGGACATCCTTGATTATAAAGAATTTTATACCCTCAACCAGTGTTTCCAGTATGCTATGCTTGCAGAGAAAGAATCATAGGGACTTTTCCAAGCTTTTGAGGAGTACAGCAAGTCCAGGAATTTCTACCCACCACGGCCGACGGGGACTCCGGGGCTGCCCAAGCCATCTTTCCGGCCGCCCCCACCAGCTAGTGTTGTTTCTGCAGCACCAAGATCAGCCCCTGCCCCTTCTACGCGCTCAGGTAAAAATTCTGTGCAGGTACCGGCTAGTAGTGCCTCCTCTGTTGCTTCGACGGGACGCACTACAGGGATTCAGTGCCACCGATGCCATGGTCTTGGCCATGTGCAGAAAGATTGCCCAAGTAGACGAGCATATGTGGCGACAGATGATGGCGGTTACATGAGCACCTCCGATGTGGAGGATGAGGAGGAGGATGTCGCTGCCACCAGTGGTAACCTCGTCCTTGGAGGCGGAGATACCACGGGCTACATGAATATTATTGTGCACCGTGTGCTTAGCACACAAATCCAGCAGCCCGAGATGATGTAGTGACATAACTTGTTCCAGATTTTCTTCGTCATCAAGAACCGTCGGGCACGTGTCATCATTGATGGAGGAAGCTGCAACAATTTGGTGAGTTCTGATGTGGTTAAGAAGCTTGATTTGACCACACGCCCACATCCACATCCATACTACATTCAGTGGTTAAATGACTCTGGAAAAGCTAAGGTAACACAAACTTGCAGAGTTCCTTTTTCAATTGGTTCCTATGTGGATTCTGTTGATTGTGATGTTGTACCCATGCAAGCTTGTTCACTTTTATTGGGTAGACCTTGGGAATTTGATAATGATGCTGTACACCATGGTAAAAGTAATAAGTACACTTTTATGCATAAAGGAACTAAAATTACTTTGTTACCAATGACCCCTGCTAAAATTGTATAAGCTGATTTAGAATGAGCTGCTAGTTTGAAAAATGAAAACCCTGAAATTCAGCAACCTGTTAATTCTGCTTCTACACCAAGTAATGTTAATGATTCTTCAAGTTCTAAGGGTGCTGCAATTAAATTACAAGGTCGTTCATGTCTTGCCACAAAATCTGAGATTGCTGAAATTTCTACTCATGATATTTGCTATGCTTTGATATGCAAACAAGCCTTGTTTTTGCTTGGTGATATTGCTTCTAGTGCTTTGCCTCCTGCTGTCACTAACCTTTTGCAGGAGTATGAGGATGTTTTCCCAGCTGGGATACCCCCGGGATTGCCACCTTTGAGAGGGATTGAGCATCAAATTGATTTGATTCCTGGTGCTACTTTACCAAACCGTGCTGCTTATAGGACCAACCCTGAGGAGACTAAGGAGATACAACGACAAGTCCAAGACCTTTTGGATCGTGGGTATGTTCATCAATCACTTAGTCCTTGTGCTGTTCCTGTACTTTTGGTTCCTAAGAAAGATGGTTCTTGGCGTATGTGTGTAGATTGTAGAGCCATTAATAACATTACTATTAGGTATCGTCATCCTATTCCTAGGCTAGACGACATGCTTGATGAGTTATGTGGTGCTATAATTTTCACTAAAATTGATTTGCGTAGTGGCTACCATCAAATTAGAATGAAACTTGGAGATGAATGGAAAACAGCTTTCAAAACCAAATTCGGGTTGTATGAGTGGTTAGTAATGCCTTTTGGGTTAACTAATGCATCCAGTACTTTCATGCGTTTGATGAATGAGCTTTTAAGACCTTTTATTGGCAAATTTGTGGTTGTTTACTTTGATGATATCTTGATTTATAGCAAATCCATGGATGATCATATGATTCATTTGCGTGCTGTTTTTGATGCTTTGCGAGTTGCACGTTTATTTGGTAACCTTGAGAAGTGCACCTTTTGCACGGATCGAGTCTCTTTTCTTGGCTATGTTGTGACTCCACAGGGAATTGAGGTGGATGAGGCGAAGATTGAAGCCATAAAGAGCTGGCCTGTACCAAAAACTATCACACAGGTGAGGAGTTTTCTTGGTCTTGCAGGTTTCTACCGCCGCTTTGTCAAAGATTTCAGCACCATTGCTGCACCATTGCATGAGTTGACAAAGAAGGGCGTTGACTTCCATTTTGGTAAGGTACATCATGAGTCTTTTGATGCTTTGAAGGACAAACTTACACATGCACCATTGCTGCAATTACCCAATTTTGATAAGACTTTTGAGCTTGAATGTGATGCTAGTGGTATAGGCATTGGTGGTGTTTTGATGCAAGATGGTAAACCTGTTGCATACTTTAGTGAGAAAATTACTTGGCCTGTTTTGAATTATTCCACGTATGATAAGGAACTATATGCACTTGTACGTTCTTTAGAGACGTGGCGTCATTATTTGTTGCCCAAAGAATTTGTTATTCATTCTGATCATGAATCACTTAAGTATATTCGTTCTCAATGCAATTTGAACCGTAGACATGCTAAATGGGTTGAGTTTATTGAGTCTTTTCCTTATATTATTAAACATAAGAAAGGGAAGGATAATGTGATTGCTGATGCTTTATCTAGGCGATATACTTTGTTGTCTCAACTTGATTGTAGAATTTTTGGACTTGAGGCAATTAAAGAACAATATGTTGCTGATGTTGATTTTAAAGATGTATTGCTGCACTATAAAGAAGGTCGTGCTTGGCACAAATTTGTGTTGAATGATGGATTCTTGTTTAGAGCTAACCGCCTATGCATTCCAGTTGGTTCCGTTCATCTTTTGTTGTTGCAGGAGGCGCATGGAGGTGGATTGATGGGTCATTTTGGTGCTAAGAAGACAGAGGATATTTTGGCCACACACTTCTTTTGGCCAAGGATGAGGAAAGATGTTGAGCGTTTTGTTGCTCGCTGCACTACATGTCAAAAAGCTAAGTCTCGATTGAATCCACATGGTTTATACATGCCACTTCCTGTTCCTTCTATTCCTTGGGCGGATATTTCTATGGACTTTATTTTAGGACTGCCTAGGACTAAGAGGGGGAGCGATAGCATTTTTGTTGTTGTAGATCATTTTTCCAAGATGGCACACTTTATACCATGTCATAAAACTGATGATGCTAGTTACATTGCTGATCTTTTTTTCAAAGAAATTGTATGTTTGCATGGTATGCCTTCTACTATTGTTTTAGATCGTGATGCAAAATTCTTGAGTCATTTTTGGCGCACGCTTTGGAATAAGTTGGGTACAAAGTTGTTATTTTCTACAACTTGTCATCCACAAACTGATGGACAAACTGAGGTTGTGAACCACACTTTGGGTACTATGTTGCGAGCTATTTTGAAGAAAAATTTGAAGCAATGGGAAGAATGCTTACCTCATGTTGAGTTTGCTTATAATCGGGCAACACATTCTACTACCAAGGTAAGTCCATTCAAGGTAGTGTATGGTTTTGATCCCTGTACTCCACTTGATATACTTCCTCTACCTATTAATGAGAGAGTTCATGTTGATGCTAAGGAGCGTGCTGAATTTATTTTGCAAATACATGAGACCACTAGACTTAGCATTGAAAAGATGAATGAAAAGTATAAAATTGCTGGTAGTAAGGGTAGAAAGGAAGTAAAGCTTGATGTAGGAGATTTAGTGTTGTTACACTTAAGGAAGGATAGATTTCCAGAATTGAGAAAGTCTAAACAAATGCCTAGAGCTGATGGTCCATTCAAAATAATAGAGAAGATTAATGATAATGCATACAAACTTGAGTTGCCTCCCGAGTTCGGGGTTAGTCCAACTTTTAACATTTCAGATTTGAAACCATACTTGGGAGAAGAGGATGAGCTCGAGTCGAGGACGACTCCACTTCAAGAGGGGGAGGATGATGAGGACATCACTCCTATGGATACACACAACACTCCTTCAAATCTGGACTTGCAAGGTCCAATGACTAGAGCTCGTACACGACGACTAAATTTAGAGGTGATCTCGTTCCTACGTTCTTCGCTATATGTTACCTTTGAGAATGATTTGCTACCTAATGATTATTTTATGATTAGAAACCATGGAGAAGACCAGGAGATGATGGGAGAAGGAGTTGGGAACGTGGAGGACCAGCAAGGGCTTGGAAGCCAAAGTGGAGGCCCAATCAAAACCGACTTCGAGTCTGTTTCGGGGCCCAGGACCAGTCTGTACTAAAACAGTCGCCCAGGACGCATACGGACTCGGATTTGGACGTTCTACATATGCACGGAAAGATAAGGAGAAGACCTTTCCAATGCCGCTGGACTCATGTCAAAATTCATCCGGAGTCATCAGGAATCATCAAAACAAGACAGAGTCCAGAATCTGTGTCGGTGCTGCGTCGCCTATTTTTGGCCTTTGGGCTTTGTATCTAGTTGAGCCCAATTAGGGGCGCGTCCAGAGGGTCTTGCACGACCCTAGGGTCTTTATATACAGCCGCCACTGCACCATTAGGGTTCGGGTTTTGCTTAGATCAATTCTGTTCATAAACAGTTTTGCCGTTCATCGGTTTGTGAGACCCTAACTTCGAGAGTTTAATCATACATCTGCAATTGTGTTGCATTCTTCGTTGTTCTTGCTTGTGTTCTTGATTCACAGGCAGGGATTAGCCTTCTCGGCGAGGTCAATCGTCTTTGGACGGTTGATAACCTAAGGAGACGTCGTGCTGCGATTGCGGGGTTTAGAACGTGTTGTTCTGAAGCCGGATCGATTTGTGTGTCGCCTCCGACCAAATCAACTTACCAAGAACCTTTCGGAAGATCGGGAACCCTTGTTCACATCACCTAGGATCAAGTTTTCACGCACACAAGACAACTATTGTGATAAAAGAACAATATCTTTATTAAATCGATAATATTATTACAAGAGTGACCTATAGGTCAAAACAAAAGATTACATTACATCGGAATAAACTAAGATTTGGCGTCCTTCAGCTCCCACAGGAAGTCGACCAGAAGACCACATGCCTAGACTCCTCCACCGCCTTAATGGTTGTACCAACCTTCTCCTGTAGCTGAGCAGAAATGTGGTATATAGCAAGGGTGAGTACGTGTCGTACTCAGCAGGTGGGGAAAAAGATGTCATGGGACTATAGACAAGAAAGGCTTATAGGGGGTTTATTGCATGAGCTTTTAATTTCCTAAGCATCCTAATTACTAGGTGAGGTCATCCCAACCATCAGTCCCCATGGTGCTATCCAAGCCAAGTCCAAACCCATCCACCAACCAACCATTCCCAACCATAACCATCCATAAAACACCAACTAATCTTATGAGGGATACAGGCCCCTCGTGACCGTGAGCATGGCTATCATGACAGTTTTACACTCTACAGAGGTTGTACCACTTTACCCACAAGTCGTGATTTCATCCCCTGTTGCCAGGTGGACTAGAGTCTCCATGTTGCCATGCCGGCCAAGCACTAGCACACTTCCTTAGGTGTGCGGCCAGGAGATCACTACGAGGCTTTTACAAAGGTTCTCCTAGTACATGCTAGCCACTAAGGTTTCACTCCTGTCCATAAGTGATAGCCCATCAACAAGCAGCTCATCACCCCAGAAGCCCCCTCTTGAGCCATTCGGATACAAGGACAGTCCTCTTGACTTCCATTCCCCGCTCCACCAAATGTTGTACCGACACTAGGAGAACTCCTAATTAATCAGCCAAACTGTTCTATAGCAGCCTTGTGATGGCACTGTTTTCCTGGGTTACCGCTCCAAGAACCGGTTCCTAGGATCTACAACAAGCATACCACCACCCAAAATGTGCCAACGGCACCACATCCATTCCATCTAGCTCGTTGAGATACCTAAATCCATGTAGCTAAAAGAATTACAACATTATCCCCAATATGACATTGTTCATTAGTGAACATTAATTGAACCCAACAACTTAATAAGCAACTAAGCATGTCTACCCATAGCTAATTAAACCTCTAGTTCAAGGCGACAAGGACAAGATAAAGCAATGCTAGTCAACCCTAAGAATAGGTACCCATTCGTTTGACACAAGCATGCAATTCTACAATAAACATTCATAATTGGATCAAAATGCATCAAGGACACTTGCCTGAAATTAGATGTTGCTGCTCAGTGATAACAAATCTTGATCTTTGTTCTCGTACGATTCCCGTGCATAAAAATCCTATTCGCGCAAGACGTACAAAGCATACACACAATAAATACACAATGCAAGGTATAGACCAATTGGGTATTGTTGAACAAAGGTTGCAATTGGATAGTTTATCGTGATACAAGAGTTTAGGTGCAGAAATTGCCTAAATCAGAGTAATCGATGAAAAGATGTGCAAGATTGAAGTTACAAGGCCTAATGTGCAAGAAGTAGAGGTGGTTAGGGTTCACAGTTTTATTAATAGGTAAAATAAGGCTAGCATGCAAGCTGATAATCTAGTGGACTGGGTTCACAAGTTCATGTACAATGGTATGGTGTTAGTCCACATGCCAATGGTGGACCATGAGAATGGGTGAGCAGCGGTTTTGCTGTCCAAAGAAACAATGTGACAAAAGAAATGTGCATTCCTGTGGTTCCAGTACCTAAATAAATGTGACACTTGAATTGGCATGTTAAACATTATATGGAACATGTGAATGGAATGATTATTCGGACAAGAATTCACCTGATCACGAGATCAATGGGTTTGAACAGGACAAAGTCGTGCAGCGACAGTTCTGATGCCGACGGCATTCCTGATAACACCACGGCTCTTCTACGAGAACGCTCTAGAGGAAATGATCACAAGGCCCTGGAACATAATCAGGAGTGTTGTTTGTATCAAGGACATCAACGGATTAGGAGAAAATGGGATAGAATTTCCGTCACACGCCCTAAATTCGCCCAGAACAGGGAGAAACTGCCATTGTGAAGAAGATCCTGGAGGCATCCGACATCCAATGGTGGTGATTTTTGGATATGTTGTAGAAGACAACTGAGCGCACCTCGATGTAAAATTTGGAGGCATTTGGATGGGTGGATCTCCAGGAACGCGAGTGAACATCTACTGATATGGTGATAGTGTTTGTAAGGGCGAGGTTCATGACGGCTTTCTGGTTGATATACCATAGATCTGAGCGCGCCCTCCTGTGGACATTTATAACACATGGTGGAACATGACATGACATAGATGGCATGGCTGAAAACGCTGCAGATCAATGGAGAACGCGAAGAACGAACCTGGTGCACCAGATGAACGTGTCCAGGAGCAGGGCAGCAGGCATGGCGACAAGGAGATCTCCCAATCTATTGATGATATGGTAGATCTGCTCTGGAGGATCATGTGCAACAACGAGGATCATGATCTGGTGAAATCTCATGGCATTTGGGTGGCTAGATCGTCGGGAACGCCAATGCCAATCTTCAGCAATGTGGCTGGACGCAAGAGCAGTGAGGCATGGCGGCAGCCTGGCAGCGTGGTGAGGGTTTAGGGGGGGGGGGGGGCGGGAGGACGTGGGAGTGGGCCTAGTATTTATAGGAGGGGTAGGGAAGGTGGGGGAAGAATATAGAAGGAGATTTATAAAGAATAAATGCATTATTGAAGGCAATTTATTCTGTTGTTCCTTCCTTTTAAGTGTTTATGGTAGGTGGGATGAATGTGGCTGCCTTCACATCTAGATACGTTGATGTGGTAGGAGGGGATAATGAGGACCTACTTGAAGCCACATACATTTGACAGATACGATAGATTATTTGGTGAATGAACAAACATTTTGAGGGAGATAAGAATGACATGTATACTTCGACTAAGCATAGGAGTGAGCAAAAGAGAGGGGAAGAGATAGTTGAGCCCATTTTAGAAAATAGAATGTACAACCAAAAAACCTTATTGAAAGGGTTTCAAGTTTCTTAAATTAAGATGGAATCCAAAAATGAAAAAAATATTGAAATGAAGTAAAATAAAATGATTTTACTTATTTTAAAAGGTTTTTGAATAAAACTGAAAACTTTTGTGACATAGAGCAATTTGTTCAGCCCAAATAAAATCTTTGTTTTTGCAAACTTTCTTGTAAATATTCTAAAAATTTGAGAAATCCAAATATATTGTATGAAAGTGGTTCACATTCCAAAATGGGAAATTTTGGGATGTGACAATTGCTAATTCCCAGTGTGGAAACTTAGCGTGATGTGCGTGGAATTGGTCATGAATATAGAAAATATTTCTCAGTAGGGCCACACAATTTTGACATGGCTCAATGAAAATACAAGTAGCATATATAGAAGGTTTTGTAATGTAGAACAACATATGGTTGTGGTAGCAATTTATATCATTGAGGAATTTGTCATTTTTATCAAATTAATTCTCCGAGTGTCAAGTTTCACAAATTGAGCAAGATCATAGCAGCCCTAGCAAACCATATCATATCTCCCAAGAACCTAGACTGGAAAATAATTATGCAGCCCACTAGTTCATTCAAGGTGCAATCTGTTCAAGCCAACAAATCAAAACTAGATAGAGTGCTAGGTTGTAAACGGAGCATATGAGAAGAAATAAAGACAGAGGATCTATTCATCATCTCAACATAGGAAACTTTATTCATTCATACCGCACATGTGAAAACAGATTTATTTATTTTTAGTTTTCCTTTTTATCATGCATGTGAAAAAGGGAAACAAATCTTTTTGTTGTTTTTAGTTTATCATGCATGTGGTGATTGAAAAGGGAAATGATACAAGTTACCTTCACATGAGGGGGAGGAACTCCCCCCAAGCTGGATCTTACTCAAGGTTTGCCGCAACGTGTTGATGAAGCATTTGAAGTCTTGGCTGCAACAAGAGAGCAGGATTACATAAGAATAACTACTCTTATTTCTTATGTGACTTTGACCCTATAGATCAATAAGTCGAGAATAAGAGTATACTTAACTTTGACCTGATGGATCAAAAAGTCAAGTACTCGATGGTTATCAAGCACTCATTGAGTTTGTTCTTATAACGAATTGAAGACAACATGAAGATGCAAATGAAACTCAAAGCAACTATTTTTTGGTAGAATCTAGTGTTGCCAGAGCCTGTAGAAAGTATCATAATGAAGAGGTGAAATATGTGAATGCGGTGAAGAACTTCCTGTCATGGACCATGCCTCAAAATGCAGAGCGAAACAACAGTCATATTGGGACATGACTGTTGCAAGCTAGCAGTTGGAACAAGTGGGGGCAAAGAGCCATTTTTGTTTGGTCAGTCAACCTGGACATGTGAGATCGATCAATGTGAGGCTAGGGCTTCTGGTCCTCTGCTCTAGCTAGTAGGTCCCACTTGAGGTGGCCCACAAGAAAGAAAAGAGACAAGAAGCACAGACGGTTTCGCGGTTGAGCCTCAAAATCGTGGGAGTGATGAAAATGGCATGGTGACCAAGTCAAGGCGAGTGGGATACCGGTGCAAGTGACAAGGGGGCCCAATGGAGCGGGACCGGGAGAGACTTTGCCGGTGGTCAGGATCGTGGGACAAGGTGACACGCATCAACATCAAGGAAGACACACTTTGAGAAGCGTGCAAGGTGGTTTCCCGATTTGGGCCTCAAAACCAATGGTGGCGTTTGGTGGTGCACGTGGCACCATCACGGAGCTTGCGTCAAGGCAAAGAATAGATGTGAAGGGCCCGAGGGCGTTTGGGTGACAGAAAAAGAAATGGACAAATTTGCCCTTGGTGGTAGGTGGCAATATATTGTAGGTCAAGGGTAGTGTGGTCTTTAGGACAACCCTAGGTCTATATAAGGAGAGGTAGGGCTGGTGGTAGAGGGTGTTTCTTCCCATTAGCCTTGTGATAGGTTTTGATTCCATAAAGCTAGGACGGTGCTTCATGTGGTAGTGGAGAGAAGAGAGAGTGTGAGAGACAAGCTTTTCTCTTCCAAAGAGTGGGAGGAAGTGTGTGGCTTCCTAGCCATGTATCCATGTATCTTGAATAGATGAATCAATGATATGAGATTCAAATTCATGATCAAGATCTTCTCCTCTCTCCAAATCCCGAATTTGTCTTTTTCCTTATTTTTGGAGCTATTTTTGTGGGAATTTTTTTATCTCATTTTTAAGTGAGTTTTGGGACGGATTTCTTGGGGGATCTTGGTGCTAGGACATTCTAGAACAATCCTTGATTGATCCTTGACCGAATGCAAGGCAAGAGCACCTTTGATTTCAGGGATTTCCCTAAATTCATCCAAACCCTAGACTTTTCGGTAGAAACCAAAATTTGTGATGAATTCTTGTAATTTTGATGATTTTGGAGTCTAAATTTCATGATTTTGGAGTTCGTTAGATAGGGTTTTGCAATTTTTATTTACGAATCATTGTTGCTGTTTCGACCCCATCGTGCCCGATCGGCAGTGCCGATGGCACCAACTGTTGATGGACCAGTAGTGCCGATGATCACTTCCGATGCCCTGACTAGCACTGCCGTTGTCCTGGATCGGACTACCCCGATCAGCACTGTCGAAGCTCCGTCCAAACTGCTCTGTTTTTGAGTGGGTTTCTTCCATAGTTTTGTGTCTTGGCTGTACTCGACTGGCACTACCAATAATCTGATTGGCACTACCAATGCTTTGTCAAATTATCCGATCGGCACTACCGATGACATGGCCGGCACTACCGATGCATGTTCAGAACTATTCTATTTTGAGTGTGTCTCTCCCATAGCTGTGTGTCTTGGCTGTTCTCTTTCACCTTCCATGCTTCCACTTTACTCTTCCGCTGGTATGGATCATTCCTAGGGTTAGCACATCACAAGTTGGTGTGTGTGACTTCGTTGATTTGCTTAGAGGTTGGTTTGGGTTGTAATTAGGACATAGGCCAAGCTCTTGAGAAGAATTTTAATTGACTCCCATTCACCCCCCCTCTGGTCGCCTTCTCAGTCCTTCAATTGGTATCAAAGCCAGTTTGATCACTAGTTGACCTTAACCGGCTTTGTGATCCAGAGGCGACATGAAGAATCGTGCGGTCAAGCTTGTGATGTTCAATGGGGAATATTTTCCCTATTGGAAATCATGGACCAAGGCTTCTCTCCTAAGTCAAGGTCGTGCTATTTAGGATATCGGCGAGCAAGATTTCAACATACCTACCAACCTCGACACTGCAACCATTGGTGAGTTGAACAGGTATGAACACAATTCCAAAGCTGTCAACATCTTGCTCTTTGCACTTGGTAGGAGTGAATTTAATCGTGTTTCTCATCTTGACACTGTTCATGCAATTTGGGAAAAGCTTTGCATGTACCATGAGCGTACCAACCAAGTAAAGTCTATGCGTAAGGACTCTTACAATAGACAGTACCAAACCTTTGTACAAAAACCTGACGAATCACTAGATGATACGTTTTGTAGGTTTGAGGCCAGTGTTTGCAATTTGAGGGCTTATGGTAACATTGTCTACAATGATAATGATTCAGCTGAACAATTGCTTTACTCTCTTGATGAAAATATTTGGAGTGTTAAGATTGCTGCTCTAGAGAAAACTGTTGATTTCAATACCCTTAATTGTGAGTAACTATATAGCAAGCTAAAATCTCATGAGCTTTCTAGGAAATCTAGTCCTAATCATGGCAATCCTTCTTCTAGCATGGCTTTGCTTTCTAGCTCTCAAAAGGGTAGTCATGGTGATGCCTCTTATGGAACTAACCCCTCACATGACAAGTCTTCCTTGGAGTTCGCTTTGTTTTCTCTTGTTACAACTTCTGATGAATAGATGTGAGTGCATCCCCGATGAAGAGCTGTCATTGCTCACAAGGAAGTTCAAGAAGTGCTACAACAACCACAAGAAGAGAAGAGGTGGTGGTTCATGAACTTGTTTCAAATGTGGTGACCCTAGACACTTCATCACCGACTGCCCCAAGAAGAAGAAGAAGACCAGGTGCCACGACAACAACTATGAGGACTTCAAGAAGAAGAAGAACCACTTATACAAGAAAGGCAACACCTCCAGGAAGCTCGCAAAGGCAGTCACACATGCCTGCATTGCTGCTCTAAGCGACGTCGACCTTACATCAAGTTCAGTGGAGGACGTTGAGAAGCCATGGGTCAAGAGGAAGTACGACTCCACCAGACTTTGCTTTATGGCAAAGAATGACCACGACACTGACTCTGGCTCCGACTCCGACACAAGTGAGGTACTACCCACTCTTGATGAGCTCTCTTCTGCACTTGATCAATTTCCTGATGTTGTGCTCATGCAAGACGATAAGCTTCATAGTGCTATTTGTGAGAGTAGAGAGTTTAAATGTAAATTGGAGAGTGCTGATTATGAGATTGCTTCACTTAGGTCTAAGCTTGCTAGAGATGACATTGTTGTTGAGTGTGAGTCTTGTCAAGTTGTGATGAATGATCTTAATCAATGGGAAAATGTACATGCTCAAGTTCCCAATCAGCTTGAGACTGCCCTAAAAGAGCTTGATGAATTCAAAGCTAGACCAACTCTCTTGGGTGCATGCCAAAAGTGCCTCAAGGTCTCTAGTGGGTTGGAAGCTCAAACCCTCAAAGCCAAAGAGCTTGAGTCCTGACTGCTAAGTGAGACTCGCTCGAAAGTTCTCCCACCACCATGTGTACTGTGTGGCTCTCTTAAGGATAAGCTAGCAATCACTAGAGAGGAAAACAAGAACCTAACTCAAAAAAATGACTACCTTATCTCTCGTCTCATAAGAACCCTAGTGATTGAAGAAAAGATTAAGAGTGACTTGTCAAGAGTTAAGGAGAGTGCTTGTAGATCAACCTACAACTTGGGTTTGGGATATGAGAGGGTTGACAAAGAGAGTGCTAATATGGGTAAGTTTGTTCGTAGCACTAGCTACAAGGATGAGGAATAATTCATCAAACCCACTGACACATACTATCCACCTAACCCCAATTATTCCTTCAACCCAACGCAAGCAAAGAAGCCAAAACTGAAACCTCCTATGCAACCAAAGCCTAATCCCGAGAGAGTCTACATTTGCATGTTCTATGATCGGAAAGGTCACTTGGATGATTTTTGTTATAGGCGTAAAAGGATTGAAACAATGCAAGCTGAGTTAACTAGAAATGTGCCTCATGATGATTTTGTTGACTTTCAGTATCGCTCTATTTTTCTCGTGCCTGTCGTGGACAAGGTCATTCCTCATATGGATTTGGTTCACAAAACAAAGGCTTCGAGCCACTGCACTTTGGTGCCCCACTTTTTCCCCATTGTAGTGAGCGTCCCTCGCGTGGATATGGTTTTCACTCAAATGATTACTATCCTCATAACACAAGGCCTGAGTCGAGATGCTTTGATGGCCCACGCTTTCCCCATCATGGTCCTCATCCCATGCGTTTGAATAGTGATGTGCAAAGAACAGTGTTTACTTCTTGTAAAGAACAGTGTTGGATCCCCAAAAGCTTTCTTTCTAACCCCAGCACTGAGCCATCGATCTTCCCTTTTCGTTCTTTGTAGGCAGCAGGTGGAGGCCTAGACAACAAGTGGTTGATAGACTCCAGATGTTCATGCCACATGACTAGAAATGCCAAGTGTTTCTCCAACCTCACTCCACTTAAGCGCCATGAGTATGTGACCTTCGGGGATGACGAGAGAGGGGGAGTGAAGGCAAGAGGCACGATAAAGGTAAATGAAAACTTCACTCTCAAGGATGTTGGTTTGGTTGAGCATCTCAAGTACAATCTCCTCTCTGTTTCTTTATTGCTTGATAATGGTTTGAAAGTGCGCTTTAAGAGCAATGCTTCTCATGTTCTTGATTCAACTAGTGCTTTGGTCTATGGGATTTCTCGCATTGGGAGAGTTTTTAAGCTGACTTTGCTGTTTTCCTTGGCTCTCATTAGTGTTTATTTACTCAATCTTCTTCGGAGCTCTAGACATGGCATAGGAGACTAGGTCACATGAGGTTTGACTTGCTTTGTCGCTTGAGTGGCCTAGGGTTGATCCGAGGATTGCCTAAGCTCAAATTTGAGAAGAATTTGGTTTGTGCTCCTTGTCGTCATGGGAAAATGGTTGTCCCTTCTCACCCACCAATTAATTTGGTGATGACTGAACGACCTAGAGAGTTGCTTCACATGGACACTATTGGTCCTTCTCGGGTTCGTTTGGCGGGTGGGAAGTGGTATGTTCTAGTGATTGTTGACGACCTTTCTCGCTACTCTTGGGTTTACTTTCTTGAGAGCAAGGATGAAGTGTTTCACTACTTTTGGAGCTTAGCATTGAGGTTGTTCAAGGAACTCCCTGGTGCATTACGAGCAATCCGTAGTGATAATGGCACTGAGTTCAAGAAATCTTCCTTTAATACTTTCTGTCTGAGCATTGCATTGAGCATAGGACTCCGAGGCGGTTCTGGGCTGAGGCCATCAGCACTGCTTGCTATGTTTCCAATCGGGTTTTGTTGCGCTCAATTCTTAATGTGACTTCCTATGAGCTATGCTTTGGGAGGAAGCCATGTGTTTCTCATAGGCGTGCTTTTGGTTGCAAGTGCTTTATTCTCAAGCGTGGCAATCCTTATATGTTTGAGTCGAGATCTTCCAATGGCATTTTTTCTTGGTTACAAGCTTCATCGTCATTCCTACAGAGTCTTGAACTTGGAAATTAACACCATCGTAGAGTCCTACAATGTAACCTTTCATGAATCAAATTCTTGTGCAAGCAATGTGGTTGAAGCTGCAGGTTACAGGGAAATGAAGGATAGCGTCTTTGTAGAAGAGGACCTACAAGGCCTGGATGATGACAATGATGATTCACCACATCTCACTACATCCGAGCTTGTTCCTGTTTCTTTTAGCACTGTAGTATCGGGTGCAGAAGCTTCTACATCGACTTCAGTATCTGTCGAGCCAGCTCTAGCTGCGGTTGAGGAGGAGGAACGCTCTGAGATCGAGGCCTCGCTCTGCATTCAACGTCAGCATCCTCAACAGATAATCGGTAATCTCTATGAGAGGACAACAAGGTCAAGGTCTTCACATCTTGCTTGTTTTACCAATTCTCTATTTGTTGCCATCTTTGAACCTCGGGATGTGGGACACACACTATCTTATGAACATTAGGTTAATGCCATGCATTAAGAGTTCAAAAACTTTGAGAGAAACAAAGTGTGGACCCTAGTAGAGCCTATTTTTGGTGTCAATGTCATAGGAAACAAGTGGGTGTTCAAAAACAAGCATGGGGAAGATGGTGAGGTTGTGAGAAAGAAGGCTAGGCTTGTTGCTCAAGGTTTTAGCCAAGTGGAGGGCTTAGACTATTGGGAAACCTTTCCTCTTGTTGCACGCATAGAAGCCATTAGGATCTTGCTTGCCTTTGCTATGTCTAAGGGCATTATATTTTACCAAATGCATCTCTAGAGTGCTTTCCTAAATGGCTACATAGAGGAAGAGGTTTATGTGAAACAATCACCTGGCTTTGAGCACCACAAGTACCCAAACCGAGTGTACAAGCTTCAGAAGGCTTTGTATAGACTAAAGCAAGCACATAGGGATTGGTATGCTAGGCCTAAGACCTTCTTGCTAGAGCGCGGGTATGTGATGGGTTCAGTCTGTAGCATGATAATGGCTTTTTAATGGTTCAGATATACATGGATGATATCATCTTTGGAGGTTCCTCTCATGCTCTTGTGTACAGATTTCAGGAAGCTATGGAAAGAGAGTTTCAGATGTCGATGATGGGTGAGCCCACCTTCTTACTTGGACTTCAAATCAAGCAATGCAAGTAGGGCACCTTCATACGTCAAGCCAAGTACATGCTCTCTTTCCATAGCTCTATATTTGAGATTAGCAAGGTTAAATACTTGTTGGCATAATTGTTGAAGCTCCTTAGGTTTGCATTTTCATGCATTGCATGTTTGTTATTTTGCTTCTTTGATGAGTTCATTGCCAAAGGGGGAGAAAATAGTGGGTCATGCACAAATAATGCTAAGAAACTTAAGATGACCTCATTTTGAATTACATGTGAACTACCACAAGTTGAGGGGGGAGCATATCATGAGTTCGAGCATTTTTGTGAACTTTTTACAAACTTTGCCATCTTTGTCTTCTCGAGTCTCTTTCGTTGCCAACTCTTGGTTTTGTGATCCTTCTTATGCTAGATGGCCATTTTTCACCTTTTCTTTGGGTTTGAGCCATTTGGATTAGCTTATTCAGCTTCACATTTCAAATTCTAGTCGTTGTGCATTTGCTGTTGTCAATGTACTCATCAAGGGGGAGATTGAGAAACCATGTTGATATGCCATCGTTTGCAATATGTGATGAGCAATTGACATTGGCTGATTTGGTGTTTGAGATGAAATGCGGGAATTTCGGGATTGCATGAGTTTCTGCATGGTTATGGTTATGACTAACCGGAGTTGTGCATGTGTAGGTCAATGGAGTTAACTTGGCTGTCAATGGCGAGAGGATTGAGCACAAGTTGGGGACTTGGGGCCGGACGATTGGGAGGCTGGGTGAAGTCAAGAGTGATTCACACCGTACATGTGGAGAGGCAAGAAGCATGAACGGTTTTGTAGTTGAGCCTCAAAACCGTGGGAGTGATGAAGATTGCATGGTGACCAAGTCAAGGCGAGCGGGATGCCGGTGCAAGTGACAAGGGGGCACAATAGAGCGGGACCGGGAAAGACTTGCCGGTGGTTAGGATTGTGGGACAAGGTGACACGCTGAAGGACCGAGAAGGTGACCAGTGGGGGGGGGGGGGTGAATGGGAGCCAATTAAAATTCTTCTCAAGAACTTGGCCTATGTCCCAATTACAACCCAAGCCAACCTCTAAACAAATTACCAAGGTCACACACACCAACTTGTGATGTGCTATGCCTAGGAATGATCAACACCAGCAGAGAACTACAGTGGAAACAAAGGAGAACAACCAAACTCAAACCAATGGAAGAAACTCACACAAAAACAGGCAGTTCTTTCAGAATATCGGCAGTGTCGATCTGGACATCGGCACTGCCGATCGACAGTTGAGATATAGCATCGACAGTGCCGATGGTATTATCGGTAGTGCCGATTGACAGCAGACAGGAAACAAAATTCCTAGTCATGACATCGGCAGTGCCGATCAGGGTTTTTATTTGCGCACCAGCAGTGCCGATACAAAGATCAGCAGTGCCGATCAACCCTCGACACAATAGTAACCGCTCTCGGGATTTGGTAAGGAAATTAGCAAAACCTAATCAAACGAACTCCAAAAATAACGAAACTTAGACATAAGATGTCTTATGGTAGGATGTTCCTTCTCCAAGTGGAATCACACAAAAATCTCAAGAATTCATCACAAATTTTTGGTTCTACCGAAAATCCTAGGATTTGAATGTTCTTAAGGAAGTCCATGAAATCAAAAGTGCTCTTGCCTCAGATTCAATCAAGGATCCATCAAGGAATGTTTAGGCATGTCCTAGCACCAAGATCCCCCAAGAAATTCATCCCAAAACCCACTCAAAATCAAGATAAAAAATACCAATGAAAATAGCTCTGAATATAGGGAAAAATAGAAATTCAGGATTTAGGGAGAGGAGAAGATCTTGAGCATGAAATTGAATCTCATATCATTGATTCTAGCATACAAGATTCGTGGATACATGTCTAGGAAGCCACCCTCTTCCTCCTACTCTTTGGAAGAGAAAATCTTGTCTCTCACACTCTCTTCTCTCCACTACAACATGAAGCACTTTCCTAGCTCTATGGAATGAAACCCTAACACAATGCTAATAGGAAGAGACTCCCTCTCCTGCCAGCCCTACCTCTCCTTATATAGGCCTAGGGATTGTCCTAAAGACCACACTACCATTGACCTACAATACATTACCACCTATCACTAGGGACAAACTTGTCCAATTCTTTTCTCGTCACTCGGATGTCCTTGGGTCCTTCATATCTTTGCTTCGCCTCGACACAACCTTCACGATGGTGCCATGACACCTCCAATTGCCGCCACCGATTTTGAGGCCCAAACCGGGAAACCACCTTGCACACTTCTCAAAGCATGTCTTCCTTGATGTTGACGTGTGTCACAATGTCCCGTGATCCTGATCACTGGCAAGTCTCTCCTAGTCCCAC
The DNA here is from genome assembly GCA_030378355.1 of Eleusine indica. NCBI lineage: Eukaryota > Viridiplantae > Streptophyta > Magnoliopsida > Poales > Poaceae > Eleusine > Eleusine indica. Next base: position 32,558,808 of record CM059498.1, on the reverse strand, counting down.
TCCATTCAGCCCCCTTGTCACTTGCACCAGCATCCCACTCACCTTGACTTGGTCAACAAGCCATGTTCATCGCTCCCACGGTTTTGAGGCTTAACCACAAAACCGCCCGTGCTTCTTGCCTCTCCACGTATATGGTGTGGATCACCCTTGACTTCACCCATCCTCTCGATCGTCCGGCCCCAAGTCCCCTATTTGTGCTCGATCCTCTCGCTGTTGACCGCCAAGTTGAGTCCATTGACCTACACATCATGAGACAAGAAAACACATTTCCCTTCTCCTGCAACTTCACCAACACCGCCCATAGTTGTGTGTCTTGGTTGTTCTCTTTCACCTTCCATGCTTCTGCTTTACTCTTCCGCTGATGTGGATCATTCCTAGGGTTAGCACAACACAAGTTGGTGTGTTTTACCTTGGTGATTTGCTTAGAGGTTGGTTTCGGTTGTAATTGAGACATAGGACAAGCTCTTGAGAAGAATTTTTATTAGCTCCCATTCACCCCCCTCTGGTCGCCTTGTCGGTCCTTCACGAAGAAAAACATTTTCAGTCCTTTGTAAACTCATTTTCTCAAAAGATAAACTCTGAAATTCTTTTTTAATGGGGGAAATGGGTTGGAATAAATTTCAACATGCAGATGTGGTGGTAGAATTAAAAAAATACACATGCAAATGGAAATCCAAAAATTTGAGGAAAGCAAAATATTAGATAACTACCAATTTACCTTTGGCAAGGGCTCACCAATTTTAAGTCCAATGAGCGGGACTCTTCTCCATTGCTTTTTAGCTCGGTGACGCGACACTTGGTCCCAAAGATGAGGATGTAGATGACTTCTCATGTTGGGGTTGTGGGTGTCTTTACATAGCACTTGTGCGTAGCCTCTTCCCCTTGTGTTTTCCTTCCTTTGTTGTGTTGGACCACTTCTCTTCTTTCATGTAGTTTCCTGCATAATGGTTAGGATACAACTGTTTGTGAGTGGATTCATATCCTCTAGGATTCACCGTATCAACAATTCTAATAGAGGAAACAATAGCAGTTAGCTGAGCTACCTTAGATTCTAATAATTCATTAAATTGTTGTTGGTGCTCAAAGAAAGAAGAGAAATCATCCCCCATAATATTGATACGTTCTAAAATTTTTTCATGAGCCTCTAGCTTTTTATGTAGTCTTTCATTTAGCCTAGGTTGGCCATGAATAAGATCTCTTAAGGAGAGAAAATTATAACTGGAAGTATTAAGATTACTTTTGTTACCTTCATGTTGATAAGGGTGTCGTTTCCACCCCTGGCCTCCTTGTGGATGACTCCGGTTGGTGTTGTACGACATGCCCTCATGTGTTCTAGGGTGATCATCCTTCGAGTGTACCATGTTACAGTTGACTTCACGCTTCATTAGTGAGTCTACGGCTTGGGTAGTATCGTGGATCTACATCTTCTTCTTGGAGTATTCATCCACAGGCTTCATGATGAGGTCCATCTTAGCATTGAGCATCTCAATATCCTTGTTGGTCTGCTTATCCTTCTAGCAGGGTTGGTGATGATCATCATCCCACCCTTGGTTGGAGACTATTTTCTTAATTAATTCTTTGCTTGAGTAGCGGTAAGTGAGAAGAAGGCTCCTTCGACAGAACATCAAGATGATCACGAGCTGTTGATGCCAACCCGTGGTAGAAGGTGGTCAAAACTAGCCAATCATCTATTCCATGATGTGGGCATGCTAACATGTAGTCTTGAAGCCACTCCCAAGCTCTAGGAATGGATTCCTCTTCTGCTTGCCACAAGTTTGAAATTTTTCCACAAAGGGCATGGGTTTTGCCTATTGGGAAGAATTTCTTGAGGAACGCTATGGAACAATCATTCCAGGTACCACAACACTTGAGTTGACATAGAACCACTGTCTCGCTTTCCCTAAAAGGGAAAAGGGAAACAAACAGAGTCAGATGGCATCTTGAGTGACTCCTTCGATGGACACAGTGTTGCACATTTCCAGAAATTGTTGAAGGTGACCATTTGCATCCACATTGGTCGTCCCACTGAATGGGTTGACCTGCACCATATAGATTAGGCTGGCTTTGAGTCTAAAGTTTCCATTTCTAGTGTTGACATTTGGCCCAATAGCCGCGTTGTCAACAGAGGGAGCTGAGTACTCATGAACCTCTTTTTCGGCCATTGGTGTTGAGCTTGATGGTGCGGATGTAGCTGACTTGACTGCCAAGTATATCTTGAGGATGGATGACTCGAGGTTATGCTGTTCTCAAGATTACTTCCTGATTCTTTGTGTATTTCTTCGACAGGTCAGGGCCACTGGTACACAACCCTGTTTTCACATAAAGAGAAAACAAAGCAAGGGTAAAACTATCTAGACAATGGTAATTAATAGAAATATAATTACAAACAATGCTAGTGATTCTCTTTTAACTAGTGCCTTCCCTGGCAACAGCGCCAGAAATGCTTGTTCACATCTACTAAGTCACACCAAATAAATAGAACAGGGCAAGGCGCCAAAACTACTTGTTGGTAGAACTGAACACATGGTTAGTGTGGGCAAGTTAAATCCGCAAGCGCACGGACATCCCGTTGTAGCATTTCACCATTGAATTACTCCAATGGCTGTCCTTTATAGTTCTCCCAAGGGAAGGCGGCGATCAAGAGATAACATATTCATAATCATATAACTAATAATATGCCAAAGTCATAGATAGGAGTAAGGATAATTAAGATAATGGGTAGTGACACATAGGACCATCCAATCTGACATTAGTCCAAAGTCTAGGTTAATGGGTTTAAGAACAGTTAGGCTAGGTGCCTATGTACTTCTATACTCATGTCTATAGGTTAGATACAACACATACAAGCCTAAGTCCTATGCCGAATCGGAGCAAGGAGGATTAATAAGCACAACATGGCAGTCACCACCTATTGGCAATCCTTTATTAGAACACATGACACTAAAGCTACATGACAATAATGCAATTAAATCCTTACCGTCAGACCTATTCCTGTTCATGGGGCAACCAAACACTCATGGTTATTTACTGTTGACGGTCACTAAATACCTAACTCAGACCGTCAATTATCTGCATTAGAGCAACAAAGTCAACAATGAACATAGTGGTAGGAGTTATTACTAACAAATTCCACAAGTGTTGGTAAATATGTGCTGCAGGTGATTATTCCACGAAATGGAAAATCCACATCATCAAGGGAGAAAACACACCTCCGGCCAATTAGAGCCAATCACACGGATTCACTAGCCCACTTACAGGCGAAAACCAACGCAACCCACCGCCTTACAGTGTCAGGAGGGACAATAGGACACCTAGGAGGGACCTAGAACAGAGGGGTGCTGAGGGCCCACAATCCCTGTTCGGCCGAACACACCTGTTCGGCTGAACAGGTGGGCCCCCCCCCTGGAGCACCGCCTCCACGTGTTGTCTTCTGGTGCCTCCCAAGGTTGGTTGTGCGCATTTGGTTGAAGTTACCGACTTCCTTAACTTCCTTTGGGTGCTATAAAAGGAAGGGAAGGGCTTCACTCTCTCAACACTTCAAGATAGAATTAGTACTTCATTTCCAAAAGGGTCAACGCTGCCAAACCATTTAGAAAACAGGGAGAGAGTGAGGAGGAGTCCAGGAGAGTAGGTTCGGGCCTGTCCAACCCCTTCTCCGCTATTGTACCTTGACGGATGCTTGCCTTATTAAGTAAGTCTTGGTGATTCTTCCCTGGTTATTAGTTTTCCTTTTTAAGTAAGTTTTAGTACTTAGATGCTTTGCTCGCTCAGTGCTCTATTTAATTGTAGACCTTAGTCTTGGCCCATTGTATGTAGAGATTAAGGGAGTATTCAAAAGCATAGACATGGTGTCTAGGCCGTATGTTGCCTTTGTTTATCGTGTAGTCCACAGATTGCTAGAGGTAGGCAGTAGGTGGTGACAGCCTTATCTGTCCTTTGAAATCCTCCATGTTTGGCTACGCAGTTGGCTCTTTGCTAGAATCGCACTATGGATGTAGGAGAAAACCCGATGCCCAATGCAAGTAGCTTAGTGTCAGACTTTCACTGAATAGGACTCTTTTACTAGTTAGAATCCTTTCTACCCGAGCCATAATTATCTTGGAGTCCTTGGATGGCTAGAATTGAAGATTAGGACACACGTTCCCTATGAATTCGATACCCTTGGAATACTCAAGAGGTGAAGTGCTACAGCGGTATCCGTGCGCTTGCGGACTCATCTGCATTCGTTAAAAATATCAACAAGCATTTATGGTGCCACTGCTGGGGAGTGGTTGTTGTTAGTCTTCGAACCTAGTTCGCCCTCATATCTTTTTATTTCTTCTTTATTTATTTCTTATCTCTTTTCTCCAACGGAGCAACCTACCACTCAAAATCTTTCTCCTCCAAAGGGCGAGTTCTTTGAGCCACCGCCATCAGCGGACCCAATTCTTTCATGTGGCTTTGAACTTCGTGACGGCTTTATAGCCATGGTTCGGGAGCAATCCTTCTCGGGTTTAGATAGCATAAACCTGTTTCATCATTTGCGAGAGTTCGAGCAACCGTGTTCATGCCTCACCATTAGAGGAATGACACAAGAAACACTGAGGTGGAAATTATTTCCATTTTCCCTCTTGGAGAATGCGAAACAATGGTACACCCATACCGTAGGGATGCGAAAGGTGATTGGAATAGACTTCGTGATAAATTTTGGCTTGCATTCTTTCCCGTATCATGTATGGTCTCCTTGCGAAGAGATATTCTCGATTTTTGACAAATCGAGGAGTCTATAGGTGCAGCCTGGGCCAGGTTTACCACATTAACCCATTCTGGCCCAGACTTGTCTCAGCCTGAGCATGGATTTCTGATACACTTTTGCCTAGATTTGAGCAAGGAGTCTGCCCTGTACCTCAACATCACCACCGGAGGTTCATTCGTCCACAAGATACCGGAGGAAGGAAGAGTTGTCTTAGACCTTATCTTAGAAAACATTTCTTTTCTAGCCGACTGTAGAACACCCCTCCAGAAGGAAGCAACATCGAGCACTGAGGCCACCCCATTAGTCGAACCTAAGCCTAGCCTTCGCCTATCTGATGATTCGTCTAGTGAATCCTCAACCGAACCATAGGCAACAGAAAGAATAAATTCAACCTTCTGAACTCTCTTTTCAATTTGAGGATGATCTTTTTGAAGATTATGGGAACTCCTCGAATTATAGCTATCATAAGAAGCTACCAACATCTGACTCAGCCCCTGACCCTCCTGATGAGGAGGCATTCCTCCTCGACACGGTAAAGGAGCTTTCAGCTATTATGAGCAGTGAATGGTTGAGAGAAAGCGAGCTATCCATGGACCCAATCAGGGTACGCAAGCCAACCTCAACTCTAATGGACATTGTTTATAGTCCCATTGTCGGTGCCAACATCATTTCTGATGCTTGCGCTTTTGCCATTCTGGGTGATTTAGCCAAGGCACCGACCCACAAATTCCTCAAGTGTTCCTATGGACCCATTATAGAAGGATACGGAGCTTTGCGAGAAGTGCCTGTACGACATGATGGCATTGATGCTCTCCTTGATTTTCATGTATTTGAAGTCCCAGACTTTGACATACTTATCGGGCATCCAATTGAGAAGATTTTCTCTGATGCTCTGACCAAGGGGAAGCTTAAAGTCAAACTCGGAGGAAGTAAACATTCTATCCCTATCTCTCGATCTGGGAACACTATCTCAGATTTTTCCCTCGATGATGAGCCAATTGAGGAAGTTAAGGCTATCCTTTCTTTTGATTCACCTGAATCCGCCCTCAAGCAAAAATCAGAAGACTTCATTGAAGAGGAGGATGAAAACCAGGAAACACTTAAACTTCCAAAGGAGGAGCCTCCAACACGACCCCCAATTATGCTTAAAACCTTACCAGCTGGCCTATGCTATGCTTTCCTTCATGGTGATTTAGAAGCCCCTGTCATCATAAGTGATAAGCTTTCAGATCAAAAAACCCAAAGCCTCATAGCCATTTTGGAAAAGCATCACACCGTCTTAGGGTACTCGCTCCAAGACCTTAAAGGGATCAATCCTGTTTTTTGCACACATCGCATTCCCATTGACCCAGACAGCTTGCCATCTAGGGAGCCTCAGCGTAGGCTCAACAAAGCAATACGAGAAGTAGTGAAGAAGGAGGTCTTGAAACTCCTACACGCCGGGATCATTTATCCTATGCCACATAGTGAGCGGGTTAGCCCAGTTCAAGTACTGCCAAAGAAGGGAGGAATGACGGTCGCCCAGAATGAAAAAAACGAGTTGATCCCACAACAAACCGTCACGGGTTGGAGAATGTGTATTGACTACCGGACAACCAACAAGTCATCCAAGAAGGATCACTTCCCCCTGCCCTTCATTGACGAGATGTTGGAGTGGCTTGCAAACCACTCCTTCTTTTGTTTCCTTGATGGTTACTCTAGTTACCATCAAATTCCCATCCATCCCAATGATCAGAGCAAGACCACATTAACATGTCCGAATGTATGCATACCGGAGGATGTCATTTGGGCTTTACAATGCCCTGCATCCTTCCAACGGTGCATGATGTCAATTTTCTCCGACATGATAGAATAAATCAAGGAAGACTTCATGGAAGACTTCTCTGTCTATGGGAAAACCTTTCAACTCTGTCTTGTGAATTTAGACAAGGCCTTGACTTGATGCAAAGAAAAGGATCTGGTGCTTAATTAGGGAAAGTCCCACTTTATGGTCCGAGAGGGCATAGTGCTTGGACACTTAGTGTCCGACAGAGGGATAGAGGTGGACAAGGCAAAAATAGAAGTTATAGAAAAGCTTCCACCTCCTATCAATATTAAGGGTATCCATATCTTTCTAAGCCATGCAGGGTTCTATTGGCGGTTCATTAAAGATTTCTGTCAAATTGCTAGACCCCTCACTAGCCTCTTAGCTAAAGATGGACCATTTGATTTCGATGATGAGTGCCTTAACTCATTTAATATCCTTAAAAAGGCATTCATCTCAGCCCCAATTATCCAACCCCCTAATTAGGCGCTGTTGACGGTCCTTAAATGCTAAATCTGACCATCAAATCCTTGCATAAATAACAAAAAAAAAGGAATAAACAACATAGTGGTAGCAGTTTATTACTAACAATTTCCACGAGTTTTGGTGAGATATATGTTTACAGGTATAAAAGAACCAAAATATGCAAAAACATGAAGAAACACCCCGTCGGCCGATCACCACTGTGAAACAGCCAATTTCACCAGCCGATAGGGTCGTCTACGACCGAAATCAAGACCCGGCCGACAGGGTCGATTACGGCTGAAATTAGGACCCGACCGACAGGATCGTTTAAGACTAAAATCTGCCACCTGGCTGATCGACCAGAAGCATTGTAAGGCTGATTATCCAATCCGGCCGATTTTGCAAAACACTTCACCGTGATGTCGTTTTTTCCTCCCGGACCAAAAGTGATGAAATATGGCTAAGGAAGGAAGGCCAAGAAGTGGCCTAACCAGGAGAAGTCAAAAGGCGACCTGGAGGGGGTCGGCACCTGGCCAAGGCCGCCGCCTGACCTAGCATGCCACTCGGCCTGGCCTGCCGCCCGGCCTAGGTTTGCTACTGGTCCCGAAATGAAGGAGTCGGTGCGAACCGACCAAACAACCGACATCGGTACAAAATCCAAGCCATCCAAGAGGAGTCGATCGTGAACTGACACGATCCAGGGGCCGCCCGGCCTGGGCTGCTGCCCGGCACACGTGGCATACTATTAAAAGGTTACTAACAAATTGCAATGGTTTGGTTGGTGTGAATGATGACGGTGAGAAAGTGGAAGGAGAATGTTATTGAAGAGGTAACAGGATGATGAAGGATTCTCTCCTTAGGATTGGTTCACTAGTATGCAACCTTATTCTTGTCAACTCAAGTGATGACTCTAATATTCGACAAGACATGGTGGTTTCGTTCACCCCGGCTGTCACTACCGAGGCTATTAGCTCCCCACTGATTTCTTGTAGTATGTAATGGGCAAAAGTGTATTGGCCGATACACTAATAAAAGGGATAGATAGATATGTAATAAAGTTCATCACATAGATTAAATTCATCGAGAGAGTATCAACAAGTATGAGAGTTACATGACCAGATCCCCACACCAGAGAAGAGAATATGAGACTACTCACTCATCCTTCCGCTAGACATGGCAGAGGGGTGAGAAATAGCGTTGGAACGCGCACGAGCTGATCGGTGCAAGCGTCGTGCCGATCGGCGCGACCTCCCTTCTGGTGGATCTCGTTGGTGTTGACCAACCTCCGCCGCCAATATCCTGCAACCCTAGTTCTGATAACTGATTCTCGTGATTCCGTCTCTCCTTGGGTCCCTTGGCTCTTGATAATTATCTTCCTTTTATATTCGACGAGATTAGGTCAACTTCCACCGACTCTAACTCATGCTGGGCTGGGCATTCGTCTTTCCTGGACCGGATCGTGTTTTCGTCATCTTTCCCTGCTGCGCCGATCGGCGCGGCTCCGTATCTGGCCCATCTTCGTTACTCTTCAGCTCTTTATCCATAACTGCGCTGTTTTACACCTGTTTCCTACGATTACATCCAAAACAGAACAACTACAAGTATATCCAAATATGGGATTAATTGTTAGTCCAAACCACCAAATTAAGAAGCAAAACATCCCTTATTGGTAGATAAAATGGGCATCTAGAAACCACCAACAGTTCCCCCACACTCAAATCATTGCTAGTCCTCGAGCAATACAAAATCAAATATGTAATAAGAATTTTCACACCATCTCTCATGCAATCAATCTCAATCATCATTTTTACTTGTTCTCTCACCACAAAGATCTTCTCTCATCTCCTTTTAACCCATCGGTATATCATACTTGAACTTAATCAAATTACCACAAAACCTTTTCAAAAACAATTTTAGTTCTCCTCAACTCTAGGTCTTCTCTAGGTCTCTCAAGTGTATTTCCTTCCCTCTCCTTTCCAATTAAGGATTGTATGTGGATCTTGGAGGGCTATATAACTAAACTAAACCATAAGATTAACCATGTCAACAATGTACTCAATCATGCCTATTAAGAAAGAATTTTCTTGGAAAAGAACTTTTAATGGAGAAGAAGAATGTGGAAGATCTAAAAAGAATTTCAATGAGAACAATGACAAAGAATAAAAAATAATCAAAAATTTGCTTTCTTTGATGACCTTACTGCCTCTCATGGAATATATTTTTTTTTCTTTACCTCTTTTTCTATAATAACCCCCCCTTTTTTTCTTTTCTTTTGCAACAGCGCCGATCGGCGCAACACTACGCCGGTCGGCGCGGTCTATTTTTTCTTTTCTTTCACCCCCTTTTTTTTCTATTCCCGATATGATCAGCAATTTCTGTCTTGTATCAGGAGCGGAAATTTTCTGAATTCCCTTTTATTAAGAATATAGGTTGTATCAAGGAGGAGGGAGAAATAAAGATGTATGGTTTTCGTGATAGCAAGGAATTTAAATGGATAAGAATGGCTAGAAATACAGAGATAAACAAAATAGATCATCCTTTCCTAACTTGGTCGAAATCAGGAGCAAAAAGTTGACAAAGTTACATACAATCCACTTAGTTCAAATGTGTAACTTGCTCTCATTCACTCGGCTATGTAGGCATATTTAGACCTTGCTTTTGCTTTAGCTTATGATGAGTCAAAAGAGATTTTCACAAATACAAAGCTCAAAAGTTAAGTGGTAACCAACAAATTCAAGTAATCAACCAATCGATCATCAGAAAGACAAGATAAATAGCATGGGGCACTTTCAATTTGACAATCGACACTAACTTCATTAAAGACAATGCAATAATTCAAACTACATAAAAGACCTTGAAGCAACTCTCAACATGACTCGTGACTCTCTTAAGCACACACACAAACTTAAATAAGCACTCATTAAGAAAAACAAATGAGAAACTAGACTCAAAAACACATAAAAACTATGACTAATGGCAAAGCCCTTCCCCCACACTCAAAATTTGCAATGTCCTCATTGCAAGAGAAGAAACTCAACACACTAATCATGCAGACCATGCCTGTTCAAGACTCGGAAAATTCGTCTTATATTCCTTATGAGAAAAGTGTAGTCCGCTTCGTTCATCTCGATTGTTTCTTCCGCAGATAGGACAGCAAGCAGGCGGTTGCAGGTTATGATTTTCAACGCTGTAAGGGGAGGCACTATTCAAATTCCTCCGAGCCGATCGGCGTAGTGGTGTTCTTCCACCATTGCGACTTCCTCCACTTCCCTCTGCATTACCATTAACTCTTGTTGAAGTTCCTGCTGCCCTGTCATTACTGCATTCTGCAAGTGTTCCCTGATTTTTGAACTTAGGGCTACCAAAGCTTCTTCGCATATCAAAATTATCACCAAAATCTCCAGGCACACTAGGATCACCGCTTTCCAAAGTTTCCAAATAGTATGATGTAACAAAGTCTCTATCCCGTTCGAAATACTTTTGAATTGGCTTACCCGATAGTCTAGCAGATCTGCGAACCTCTGGTGTAGTCTTCCTTGCAGCAGGCTCTTCGTCTTCACTTGGCAGAGCCGTCAAATCAATAAATTCAGCCATCTTCAGGTCATGCCGATCGGCTCCAGTGTCGCGCCGATCGGCGCAGCTATCATCTTCCTTCATATACTCAGCTAACTGCTCTAGATTACGCTCACGGATCACCGTATTCTGCTGCCTTCGTAAAATCTCATCATTAATCTCCTTAAGTGTCCTCCCTCCAGAGACTGCTCGATAGCCATCATCATATATTAAGTCTCTAGGTATGAAAGCTGGATCTTCTGCCAATTGGAGTTCAACCTTTCGTTGAAGATCTTTAGCACAAAAGAAACACTTGCAACCCTCAATACAACCGTTCCTATGAATCTTATTTTCTTGAAAACTTTCCCAATCGGTAAGAACCGTGGGAAAGAATTCATCCCTTCTAGCTTGAAGATCCTTCTCTGCATCCCGCTGGTACATAGCTTCTTCGGCTTCCTCTCGCAGCTTAAGTTCATACTTGGTGGCAATGTCATGTTCACTATAAAGTCGGCAACTATGGATTGTGAGGGTGCTCTCTTCATCTAGCTATTCCTTCTCTTGCTCAGTTAATGATCTTTCAAAAGATAGGAAATCCTCATATGACAAGGGCTTAGCAAGATCAAGAAGACTTTCCATGGTATACCTTTGAGAAACCGCTTCACTTTCAATAGGCGCTACAGATTTTCCCTTGCGCACCAATACTCTCTTCATCATCTGCCGAAGTTCATTGTCCATCTTCATCTTGTCGGCGTTCCACGCGTTAGCTTCGCTTTTCTTCATGAATTGCTTCCACAGATCTGACCAGACGAGAGGATCATCTCGTGTTGGTGTCAACACTTCGTTGATTTCTTCCCAGGACCAATTTGCAGAGGACTAAGGAAATCCCCCGCTGCGCCGATCGGCTCCAGGGTCGCGCCGATCGGCGCCGCCTTGATTTCTGCCTGATGCGCCGCCTTCATCGCTTCTGCTCTTAGGGTTTTGTTCTGGTGACGATGTAATACGAGTTGATCTGTGGGTTTGCTGTCCCCTCATATTTATATCCCTTGATTTCCAATTGAACTAGGACTCTTTGTCTTATTAGTGGAATTTAACGAGTCTTAAAAAGGCAAGGTCCAAAACTGACTCAAAAACCAAAAGGACTCTGCTGCGCCGATCGGCGCAGTACTAAACTACCAAATCAGAAAAAGAAAAACTACAGAAATCAAAATACATACAAGCCTTTGTTTTACGTTGTTAAGCTCGACCACACGGGGTACTAAGCACTGAAATACACATCAAAAGATTTTAATTCAAATTTGTCGGGTTCTAGGTATACCTTTAGACGTTGTCCATTCATCGTGTACTTGTTTCTCTTGCCATCCATTATGATTACCGCTCCTGAAGGTAACACCGTATTCACAAGATAAGGTCCCTCCCATTTGCTTCACAGTTTGCCTTTACCAAATAATCTGAATCGCGAATTAAACAGGAGCACCCGATCTCCTTCCTTGAATTTCTTCTTCAAAAGCTTCTTATCGTAGCACTTCTTTGTTTTCTCTTTGTATATGGCTGCATTTTCATATGCACGCAATCGCATCTCTTCTAATTCACTTATTTATATCTTTATTTTCATGCCGGCGGCATCAAGATCCAAATTCATTTCCTTTATAGCCCAATAAGCCTTATGTTCCAATTCCATCGGTAGGTGACACGATTTCCCATAGACGAATTGATATGGTGTCATACCAATCGGTGTCTTGAATGCCGTCCTATATGCCCATAATGCTCCATTAAGCTTCGTGGCCCAATCTTTTCCTTCCTTTGTAACAATCTTCTATAGAATTCCCTTTAATTGCTTATTTGAAGTTTCTACTTGTCCATTCGTCTGGGGATGGTAGGCTGTTCCAACTCTATGTTCAACTCCAGATTTAGTTAAAAACCTAGTAAATTCTCCTCCTGTAAAATGGGATCCTCCATCTATAATTATTGTCCTCGGTACTCCGTACCTAGGAAATATCTGCTCCTGAAGTATACTCCTTGATTCTCTTGTAGTATTAGCCTTGCATGCCATTGCTTCGACCCACTTAGAGACATAATCAACGGCGACTAACATGTACTAGAAGCCATGAGAATTCACAAGGGGTCCCATAAAATCCATACCCCAAGCATCAAAAATATCGACTTGAAGATTGTACTTAAGAGGCATTGCATTCCTACTGTTCACATTCCCTATTCATTGGCATTGAGCACATGTTGCAACATACCTTTTTGCATCTTCATGCATAGTATGCCAATAGAATCCACTCGCCCATACCTTTGCCTGTGTTCTGAAGTAGCCATAGTGTCCCCCATAATCTGAAGAATGACATTTTGCTAAAATGCTCGCTTGTTGTTCTCTGGGTACACATCTCCGTACTGCTCCATCCTCGAAATACCTATACAAGTATGGGTCAGCCCATATAAATTTTCTCATTTCACTCTTGACTCTTTTCCTTGTGTTCTTGTTCATCAGGTCAGTTTGTCCCTTGAAACCTTTGATAATATACATCATCCGGTTCTCTCTACGATCAAATACGGCAAACAACTGCTCTTGTCGCATTTCATCTCTTATTGGCTCAGTTGATGATGATTCCAGACGAGATAAATGATCTGCTACAGAATTTTCTACTCCTTTCTTATCTCTTATCTCCAAATCAAATTCTTACAGCATCAGTACCCATTGCATTAACCGAGGCTTAGACTCCTTCTTTGAAACCAAGTACCTTATAGCAGCATGATTAGTATATACAATCACCTTAGAACTTAGAATGTAGGATCTAAACTTCTCAAAAGCAAATATAACAGCTAACATCTCTTTCTCAGTAGTTCTATAATTAATCTGCGCCTTATTCAAAGTTTTGCTAGCATAATAAATAGCATGCACTTTACCTTCCTTCCTTTGCCCAAGAACAGCTCCAACTACATAGTCACTTGCATCACACATAATTTCAAAAGGTAAACTCCAATCAGGTGCCTACATAATGGGTGCAGAGCATAGAGCTTCCTTTAATCTTCTGAAGGCCAAGAGTTTTTTTTCGTCCATGACAAATTTTGTATCTCGCTTTAACAATTCTGTAAGGGGTTTAGCAATCTTCAAATAATCCTTAACAAATCTACGATAGAAGTTGGTATGTCCAAGAAAACTCCTCAAAGTTGTAAGATCAGTAGGGGGAGGTAATTTCTCAACTGTAGATGCCTTTGCCTTATCAACCTCTAACCCTCTTTTAGATATGACATGACCAAGTACTATCCCTTCTGTTACCATGAAGTGACACTTCTCCCAATTAAGAACTAAGTCGCATTCAACACACCTTTTTAAAACCTTTTCCAAATTCTCCAAACAGCTATCAAAATCAGCACCATGTACGGAGAAGTCATCCATAAATACCTCCATAATATGTTCTATGAATTCAGCGAATGTTACATTCATGCATCTTTGAAATGTTGCGGGCGTGTTGCAAAGACCAAATGGCATCCTTCTATTTGCATATGTCCCAAAATGGCAAGTAAAAGTAGTTTTCTGCTGATCTTCTGGTCTTACCGGTATTTGAAAGAAACCACTATATCCATCCAAATAACAAAAGTATGAATTCTTTGCTAACCTTTCAAGCATCTCGTCAATGAACGGAAGAGGATAGTGGTCTTTCTTCGTCACTTTGTTCAAACTTCTATAATCTATGCACATTCTCCATCCAATTACAGTCCTTTGAGGTATCAACTCATTGTTCTCGTTAGGCACCACTGTCAACCCTCCTTTCTTGGGTACACAATGCACTGGACAAACCCATTCACTATCAGCAACAGGGTAGATCATACCTGCATTAAGCAGCTTCAAAATCTCCTTTTTAACTACTGGCTTCATTGATTCCTTCAACCTTCGCATCCCTTCAACCACTGGTTTAGTATTCTCCTCCAAGTTAATCTTGTGGGTGCAAAATGCGGGGCTGATTCCCTTGATGTCATCCAATGTGTAACCAATGGCTTTCTTATACCTTTTGAGCATAGCGAGAAGCCTCTCCGTTTCTTCCTTTGTTAGGGCATTGTTCACAATATAAGATATGTTCTATTCTTTCCTAGATATTCATAGCGTAGCTCCTTCAGGAGTTCCTTCTGTTCCACTTCTGGCGCTTCATCTGGATCCAGCTCTCCGAGAGGTTCAAAATCAGGATTTTCCTGGTTGAGCCGATCGGCTCCAGCATCGCGCCGATCGACGCAAGCGTCACGCCGATCGGTGCTAGCAGTATACTTGTCAGTTCCACGCATGATGTGATCCAGTGGTTCTCTGATATCCATCCCTACCCTCTCGTCTTCCTCTGGGCAGAATTCCTGATAGTAGGAAGAGTCTTGATGAGACGGATCATTAAATTGAAATCGCACTTCTTCCTCTCCCAAGTGTAGCGTAATTTGACGTCTCCCAGCATCCAGAACAGCTTGTACTAATCTTAAGAATGGCCTTCCCAGAATGATATCTTCAACCCCAGTTTTATTATTGTCGAGAACAAAGAAATCTACCGGCATTGTTTTTGAGCTGATCTCAATTTCGACATTCTTGATCACTCCCAGTGGCTTGGTATTCCTACCATCCACCATGATCAGCTCAAGTTCAGTCCCCATCAACCGCTGTTGAGTTCCATAAGGCATGCTCATGAATGCATCATAAGTCATCAAGCTGACACGAGAACCAAAGTCACACAAGGCTTTCGGAAATTTCTTTCCCGATATCTCAAATGGTATGTACGGTTCTTCTTTTTCCTCTTCAGTGAGACCTACAACATACACACCACATAATCCTTCGTAGGGGGATGGTTCAAAGCAACTGTCTAGCAATCTCTCCGCTTGTTTCACCTCTGTTCCATCAAGCTCTATATCATTCTTGTAAAGCTTCCCTAAAACTTTCCCAGTAATCTCTTGATCGAAAACTTCCGACTTGAGGCGATTACTTGGGAAATTATACTCAATTCTGGCTTCGGAGGCGTCTTGCGGACTGAAGGATGTTCTCATATTGAGCAACTCGTGCGAAAAATCAATGGGAATCCAGTCCATCGGCTCAAATTCATCAAGTGGTTTAGCATTCGCCTATGTTCTATCCTCCATTGGTTTAGGGAAGTTCCCTTCAAATTCCTTCAGGTGGTTGTCCAGAATCGCAGCTTCTATCTTGGTATATTCCTTGCTACTTGACGGAGTCATCAGGGTGATCGGCTCTCCTGTCGTCGCAACTGCGCCGATCAGCTCAGAGACTGCGCCGATCGGTGCACACGTCAGATCCACAGTGGCAGGTCTGATGGACTTTATTTCTTCGAACTTCGAAGTAATCATTGATCTACTCTCGGACATCAAGATCTATTCAGCTGGCGACTCTTCCTTCTGCATAACTTCTGGGCATTGCCAATTTGGTTCTAGATATTCTTCCTAATGCTTGTGCAAAGCTTCATTCTCGGCAATTTTGCCTGACAATTCGATCCCTGTCTTGGCTATTAATCTTAGAAAACTTCCTCTGGCCGATCCGTCCAAATGCATCCTCGATGCCTTGTTTATTGCCATGTAGAAGGTTTGAGCGCACATATTCTCATCAATGCCGAGGTCAGGTCCTTGTTTCAACAATGTTTGAAAATGCGTCCAGGCTTCCGCGAGAGATACTTCATCTTCTTGTAAGAAGTTCACCACTTCCCTTCTCAACTTCTGCACCTTTGGCAAAGGAAAATAGTGGAGACAAAAATTTCCAACTAACTCACTCCACATACCTTTTGCTTCTCGAGATGCTGCCTTGTGCCACTCCTTGGCTTTTCCTCCCAAAGAAAATGGGAAAAGCAGCCACCAGTAAAGATCCCGAGGCACTCCTTTATGATGGAATGTTTGGCAAAGTGCTTCCAAATCTTGTAAGTGAGTATATGGGTTCTCCTCTTTCGCTCCAAAGAACTTGTTTGCTTCAGACATGCTAATGATAATGGGGTTCAACACATACGAGGAAGCCGTGACCTTCTCATCTGAGGATTGAGGCACCAGCACGTCTGGTGATGGTAAAGAAAGTTCCCTGAGCGTCAGAGAAGGTCCTGTCGTACTCATCCTGAAAATTCACACAAAACACAAAAACGAAAACAACTAGAAAAGAGAGGATTAGACGTTAGTAACATATTAATAGTAAAAGAACTGGCTTGTTCCCCGGCAACGGCGCCAGAAAAAGTAGCTTGTTGGTCGTAATTACGCACCCACTTATATACCGCAAGAGGACAGTGTACAGTTGTAGCTCTTTTTCCCTCAGAGTATTCCAAGGTTATCGAATCCACAGGGAACGAGAGGAACTAATACTATTAAAGGGTTACTAACAATTTGCAATGGTTTGGTTGGTGCGAATGATGACGGTGAGAAAGTGGAAGGTGAATGTTATTGAAGAGGTAACAGGATGATGAAGGATTCTCTCCTTAGGATTGGTTCACTAGTATGCAACCTTATTCTTGTCAACTCAAGTGATGACTCTAATATTCTCCAAGACATGGTGGTTTCGTTCACCCCGGCTGTCACTACAGAGGCTATTAGCTCCCCACTGGTTCCTTGCACCAGAGAAGAGAATATGAGACAAAAGTTCATCACATAGATTAAATTCGTCGAGAGAGTAGCAACAAGTATGAGAGTTACATGACCAGATCCCCGCACCAGAGAAGAGAATATGAGACTACTCACTCATCCTTCCGCTAGACATGGCAGAGGGGTGAGAAATAGCGTTGGAACACACACGAGCCGATCGGCGCAAGCGTCACGCCGATCGGCGCGACCTCCCTTCTGGTGGATCTCGTCGGTGTTGACCAACCTCCACCGCCAATATCATGGAACCCTAGTTCTGATAACTGATTCTCGCGATTCCGTCTCTCCTTGGGTCCCCTAGCTCTTGATAATTATCTTCCTTTTATATTCGACGGGATTAGGTCAACTTCCACCGACTCTAACTCATACTAGGCTGGGCCTTCGTCTTTCCTGGACCGGATCATGTTTTCGTCATCTTTCCCTGCTGCACCGATCGGCGCATGATGAGTACATCACACTCATGGATACACACAACACTCCTCTAACTAAGATGAAAGTTCATGTGCATCACCTAAAATTACAGGTGAGATCGTTTCTAATGTTTTTATTATATGGTTGTGAGAATAGATTGCTACCTAATGAATTAATTATTGTTAGAAACCATGGAGATGATGATGAGATATCTGGGGAGGTGATTGGAGACGTGATGGGCCAGCAAGGACGTCCAAGCCAAGGTGGAGGCCCAATCAAAACCGACTTCGAGTCTGTTTTGGAGCCCAGGACCAGTCTGCACTAAAACGGACGCTCAGTACGCATATGGACTCGGATTTGGACGTTCTATACATGCCTGGAAAGATAACGAAAAGACCGTTCCAACACAAGCAGTCCAATGTCAAAATTCGTTCCGAGCCATCGGTAATTGCCGAAACAAATCAACTTCTAGAATCTGTCCTGGTGCTGCGACACCGTAATCGGTCTTTGGGCCATCTATGAGTTGAGCCCACTTAGGGCTGCATCCAGGGGGTCTTGCATGACCCTAGGGTCCTCATATACAGCCGCCGCCTCTTCATTAGGGTTTGGGGTTTTGCTTAGATCAATTCTGTTCCTAATTTGTGTCGCCGTTCATCGGTTTGTGAGACCCCAACTTCGAGAGTTTAATCATACATCTGCAATTGTGTTGCATTCTTCATTGTTCTTGCTTATGTTCTTGATTCGCAGGCAAGGATTAGCCTTCTCGGTGAGGTCAATCGTCCTTGGACGGTTGATAAACAGAGGAGATGTCGTGTTGCGATTGCGGGGTTTAGAACGTGCTGTTCTGAAGCCGGATCGATTTGTGTGTCGCCTCCGACCAAATCAACTTACCAAGAACCTTTTGGAAGATCGCGAACCCTTCTTTACATCAGCACGGCTCCCCATCTTCGTTACTCTTTAGCTCTTTATCCATAATTGCCCTCTTTTACACCTGTTTTCTGCGATTACATCCAAAAACAGAACAACTACAAATATATGCAAATATTGGGATAATTGTTAGTCCAAACCACTAAATTAAGACGCAAAACATCCCTTATTGGTAGATAAAATGGGCATCTAGAAACCACCAACATAGGTGGCAGTGTATTGTTGGTGAGGGGTAGGATGGTCTTTAGGACAACCCCTAGGCCTATATAAGGAGAGGTAGTGAGCGAACGTAGGTAGTTGCATCGCATCCAGCAAGGGCACGTTGATGTGCAACTTCTAGATTACTTCAACAAAGCGTGTGAACTACTCGTCCACGGTCGGCTTCCTTTTTCTTTCAGGAAACGGCATGAAGTTCGTGTCATAGAACTCATGTGGAGCCATTTTCCTTAGCGGCATCGCGTCTTGTTCCTTTTCTTCTGCCAGCTTCTCAACTTGTGTGCTCTCCTTTTCCTTTCCTGCAGTGTTAGGATATGGAGGGTCCCGAGTGGATTTATCTCCCCTCGTGGTAACCGCATTAACATTTTCTAAGGGAGTCTCGGGTTGCCCTAGGATTTTCCCCGACTCTACAGGAGGAACAGCAGCAGCCAACTAAGCTAATTGGGTTTCAAGCATTTTATTAAAACTTAGCTGGTTCTTGAAAGAAGAAGAAAGGCACTACCCTGTTTTCATACAAAATGTAGAAAACAAAGCAAGGTTAGCCTGCTTAGGAGATGGCCTTATAATTGTAACATAAATATGTACATTAGTAATTTCTTAATCATACGCCTTCCCCGGCAACGACGCCAGAAATGCTTGTTGACTTTTGCTAAGCCATACTAATAAATCATTGCTGGCAAGGTGCCATAAATGCTTCATTAATATGTCCTAGAGCCAATTAGGTAAAATCTACAAGCGCACGGAAAATACCGTTGTAGCATTTCACCCGGAAGTATTCAGGGTATCGTATTTGTTTATCCCAAAGGAAGGCAATGAATAAGAAGGCTTACTTATGCACATACTTATAAGGATAATGACGAGATAGTGTGACACACAGAAGATTCTATCTCAAATATAAATAAATAAATAAAGCCAAGTGGAGAAAGAACTAAGTTGAGCTACTCCTATAATACTTTCATAAACAGTTGTACAACCTAAGTTCCATACACATACACGCTTATACTCAGGTTCAATAGCTATTAACATAACACTTCAGGCACGGACCTACCCCTGCATCCACAGGAGACTTCCGCCAAGAGCCTACGCACTAGCCTAGCGTGGAGGAGTTCAAAGGACGGACAAGGCTGTCACCACCTGCCGCCTACCTCAGCTAACCGGTAGACTAACGAATAATTGAAGCAAATCAATTATCCAATTACCATACTTGCATAATCAAAGAGCACTCTACTCCTCCATGGTTATATTAACGAAGCAGAGCTATCATATAAATATGATCACCAAACCCATGTCATGTCATAACAATAAATCCTAAGCATAAAGACTATGTCATATAAATTAGACTATAGTGACGGTATATAACAAGCATGACAATAGTAGTATAATAAATATAAACTACTATCACACAAGTGGGCTATACTATCACATATATGGATCACAATATCAAACAAGAAACTCATGACCCAAACAGAACTATATGAAAAGATTACATTTATGAAATAGAGCAAAGTCTTACAAAAGGGAAATGATACAAAAGCCATACCAATTTCTTCAGAGAAGACTTGAAGAACTAGAGAGCTCTAGACTCAGCCTAACTCTACTAAGACTTGAGAACAACTAAGTAGCAAGAGAAGAAATTCTTCTTGTGGTGTGTGTGTGAGTGTAAAGCCACACCCTCCTATTTATAGCCTCTATAGGTCGGCAAAGGGGAGTAACCGCCAAGATTATCCCTGCCCACCGCCTTCAGGGATCAACTAGGGGCCTCCACGTGCAAGCCCAGGAGGAAAGGCCGCATGCCTGTGTCGGTCGACCTAGGGGGGTCGGCCGACCTATGGCTGGGCCCTTCTGGGTTGTGCTTCATCAGGGTGGCTGTCAGGTGGGTCCTCATCCCATATGTCGGGGTAGTTTTGTGTGTTTCTTCAGTGTAGTACTGAAAATAGGTCCTTCAATCCATAGGATGTTCAGTTGGCACTCTCTCATTGGTCGAAAGTGTGTTTCTTTGCCTTTTGGGTGTGTTTCCTTCATATTTCCTCCTGCATGCAAATAATTCCCTAGTACAAGTGGAACTACGTTATTGTAAACAAATATGCATGTATGAAATGCCACGTTCTCCTTTATTTGAGCATAGTTGACGGATGAAAATGGTACTAAATAGCCGTCAACAGCAGTACCAATCGAAGCTCAGACCCACCGGCAGTGCCGGTCCTGGTCATCCGCAGTGCCGATCGACCCTCGATAGAATAGAAAAACAGTCGTGATTTTGCACAAATCGCACCCAAAACCTATACAAATGATCTCCAAATCATGCGATTTTTGGACCAGCCAATCCTCAACACATCACGACCCTAATCCTAGAAGGTCCACTCAATTGGCTGAAGGAATCATCACAAATTTCAGATCTTGTGCCAAGAACACCAAAAAGGGGAACTTGAGAAATCCTTCAAATCGAAGGTGCTAAAGCTCTTGATTTGGTCAAGGACCCATGAAGGATTGTTCTAGCTCATCATAGCACTAAGATCCCTAAAGAAATCCGCCCGCAAAACTTTACCAAAAGTGAGATAAAAAATTTCCTTGAAAATAACTCCGAAAATAGAGAAAAAAGAGAAATTTGGGATTTAGGGGGAGAGGTAGACCTTGAGCATGAAAATACTTCTGATATCATAGAAACATGCTTACAAGATCCATGGATACAGGGATAGGATGCCATCCTCTTCCTCCCACTATTTGGAAGAGAAAGAGATGTCTCTCACACACTCTATCCTCTCCATTAAAATATGAAGACCTCTCCTAGCACTTTGAAATGAACACCTAACATAAGGCTAATGGGCAGAGGCACATCTCCCACTAGCCACACCTCTCCTTATATAGGCCTAGGGTCCAAGACAACTCTACCCTTGACCTATAATTCATTGCCACCTACCACCAGGGGCAAAACCGTCCAACTATTTTTCCTTCACCCGAACACCATCGAGCCCTTCACAACTTTGCTTCGCCTCGACGTAAGCTCCACGATGGTGCCATGTGCAGCATCACCCACCTCCACCGGTTTTGAGGCCCAAACCGGGAAACCACCTTGCATGGTTCTCAAAGTGCGACTTCTTGATCTTGACACGTGTCACCTCATCCTGTGATCCTCCTCATCGGCAAGTCTCTCCCGCTTCTAGTCCATTGGAAGCCTCGACTTGCACCGACGCTGGATCACCTTTGACTTGGTCAACCCTGCTGTCTTGATCACTACCCACGGTTTTGAGGCTCAACCGCGAAACTGTCTATGCGTCTTGCCTCTCCATGTGTACGGTGTGGATTACCCTTGACTTCACTCGGCCTCCCGATCATCCGGCTCCACGTCTCCTACTTGTGCCCGATCATCTCAACGTTGACCGCCAAGTTGACTCCAACAACCTACACATCATGAGACAAGCAAACATATTTCCCATCTCTGGCAAACTCTCCACTCCTCACCAACTCCGATTAGTCAAAACCATGACATGCACAAACTCATGCAATCCCCAGATTCCCACATTTCAACTCAAACACCGAACTCAACCAATGTCAATTACTCGTCACCTATTGCAAGCCATGGCACATATCCACATGGTTTCTCAATCTCCCCCTTGATGAGTATATTGACAACACCAAATGCACAAAGCTTAGTGATTTGCAATGCGAAATCGAATAAGCACATCCAAGTGGCCAAAACCTAATGAAAAAGCAAAAAGTATGCCATCTAGCAAAAGAGGGATCACAAAACCAAGTTGGCAAAGAAAGAGACTTGAGACGCAAAGAGTGTGAAAAGCACAAGAAAACACTCAAGGACATGATATGCTCCCCCTTAACTTGTGGTAGGTCTCATGTAATGCAAAAAGAATCATTTTAAGTTTCTTAGCATTATTTGTGCATGACCCACAACTTTCTCCCCCTTTGGCAATGAACTCATCAAAGAGGCAAAAGAACAAACAAACATGCAATACATGAAGATGCAAACCTAAGGAGCTTCAATAATTATGTAGACAGGCATTTAACTGTGCTAATAAAAAACATAGAGCCATGAAGTGTAAAAGCAATAGCTCACCATCATACAAAGACAAAAAATAGATAGCAAGGCATAAACACCAAGAGCTATACAAGCTAAGCAAAAAGATTGACTAGCTTAGATAGAATCAAATTTGCTCATCATGAGAAAACCGCCACCACATGTGTAAGTACTCCCATTCAAGTGAATCAAAAGAAACTAGTCAGCCTCAATCTCAACCAAGGCAACAAGCAGTCACAGAAAATAAGCTCTACAAATGCTCACATATGCAATAGAGACTCATAAGGAAAGAGAAAAGCATTATTCTTATGTGATCCTCATGTATCTTCTAATCCATGCAATAGAGACTCATATCCTCTTGCATATATCCTCATATATGCAAGAAAGCATAAGAATCAAAGCTCAACTACCAATGCATATATTACATATGAGATGCAATGCATAAAAGGTAAGATACATATATACAAGAGAACACCAACTCCCCCTCAAACGATGCCATAAGGATGGCAAACACCAAGCTCCCCCCGAAGAAAAGCGAATCGCGAAGCATCTAGGGGCTTGGTAAGGATATCAGCCAATTGGTGTTTAGTGTCAATGTATTTGAGCTCAACATCTCCCTTCTCAACATTATCTCTCAGGAAGTGGAATCTCACATTTATGTGTTTGACCTTACCATATAGGAATGGGCTCTTGGCTAAGCATACGGCACTGGAGTTATCACACATGAGTGGAACACCCTTAAAGGTTAACCCATAGTCTCTCATGGTGGATACTATCCATAGAATTTGTGAGCAGCAGCTAGCAGCAACAACATACTCAGCCTCTGCTGTGGATTGGGCTACACTCGACTGCTTACGAGAAGACCAACAGATCAAAGAGGTACCAAAAAATGGCAAGTACCAGAAGTGCTCTTCCTATCAATTCAACACCCAGCAAAGTCCGCATCCGAATACCCAATGAGATCAAGAGATAAAGATGCAGAGTACCAAAGACCGAACTCAAGGGTGTATTTGAGATACCTGAAGATGCGCTTGACAGCCTTGCGATGAGTCACCCTTGGGGAAGCCTAAAAACGAGCACAAAGACACACTGCAAAGTGTATGTTAGGTCTTGTCGCCGTCAGGTACAAGAGGGAGCCAATCATGCTCCTATACTCCCTTTGGTCCACCGCTTCATAGTCTTCGTCAGGGTCAAGTGCCATTGTTGTGGACATTGGTGTTGACAATGGCTTCACATTGACCATGTCGAACTTCATCAGGAGATCCTTCATGTACTTGGCTTGATGTATGAAGGTCTCTTGCTTGCACTGCTTGATTTGAAGTCCAAGAAAGAAGGTGAGCTCGCCCATCATCGACATCTGAAATTCACTTTCCATAGCTTCCTGAAATCTAGACACAAGTGCATGAGAGGAAACTCCAAAGATGATATCATCCATGTAAATCTGAACCATTATAAAGTCATTGCCATGCTTTAGAGTGAACAAGGTTTTGTCAACACACCCCATGACATACCTGCGAGCTAGCAGAAAGGTCTTAAGCTTAACATACCGTGCCCTAGGTGCTTGCTTTAGCCCGTACAAAGCTTTTTGAAGCTTGTACACATGGTTTGGGTATTTGTGGTGCTCAAAGCCAGGTGGTTGTCTCACATAAACCTCTTCCTCAATGAAACCATTTAGGAAAGCACTCTTGACATCCATTTGGTAGAGTCTAATGCCCTTAGAGGCGGCAAATGCAAGCAAAATCCTAATGGATTCTATGCGTGCAACAGGAGCAAAGGTTTCCCCATAGTCTAAGCCCTCCACTTGACTGAAACCCTAGGCAACAAGCCTAGCCTTGTTTCTAACAACCTCACCATCTTCCCCATTCTTGTTTTTGGAAACCCACTTGGTTCCTATGACATTAACACCAACATGAGGCTCTACTAGGGTCCACACTTTATTTCTCTCAAAGTTTTCCAACTCCTCATGCATGGCATTAACCCAATGTTCATTAGATAATGCTTTTCCAACATCCCAAGGTTCAAAGATGGCAACAAAGAGAGAATTAGTAAAGCAGGCGAGATGTGCAGACCTTGACCTTGTTGTCCTCTCATAGAGATTACCGATCATCTGTTGAGGCGGATGTTGACGCTGAATGTGGTGAGGAGCCTCTCTCTCAGAGTGTACCTCCCCCTCAACCATAGCTGGAGCTAACTCAACAGCTACTGAGGTCGATGTAGAAGCTTCTAGACCCTCTGTTGGAGTGGTGGAAGCAGCAGGAACAAGCTCGGATATGGGATGGAATGACTTATCATCGTCTTCATCCAAGCCTGTAGGTTCTCTTCAACAAAGATACTCTCCTCCATCTCCCTGTTACCTGCAGTCTCAACCACATTGCTTGCACAAGAGTTTGATTCATCAAAGATTACATCGCAGGACTCTACGATGGTGTTAGTTTCCAAATTCAAAACTCTGTAAGAATGGCCATGAAGGGTGTAGCCAAGAAAGATGCCATCAGAAGATCTTGACTCAAACTTATCAAGATTGCCTTGAGAATGAAGCACTTGCAACCAAAAGCGCGAATGAGAAATAGATGGCTTGCTCCCAAAGCGTAGCTCATAGGAAGTGTTGATGGCTGTTAAGTACCATTTTTAACCGTCAACTATACTCAAATAAAGGAGAATTTGGCATTTCATACACGCATGCTTTATCACAATAATATAGTTCCACTTGTACTTGGAGAACTTTGTGCATGCAGGAGGAAATGTGAAGGAAACACCTCAAAAGGCAAGAAAACACACTTTCGACCAATCAGAGAGTGCCACATGGACGTCACACGGATTGAAGGGCCCATTTTCAGCACTTAACCGACGTAACTCCCTGCAATACCGCGCAAACCAACGTCAGGGCCCACAGGACAGCCACCTGGAGAAAGCACAGGCCAGGAGGGGCCACCCCCAGGTCGGCCGACCTGGTCCGGTCGGCCGACCTGGCCGGGCGCCCTCTCCGCCTGGGCTTCCACGTGTTGGCTCCTCCGCGACTCCTGATGACGGTTTGAGATGCCTTCCGTGGCGGTTACTCTCCCTTGCCGACCTATTGAGGCTATAAATAGGAGGGTGTGCCTTCACACTCAACACACACCACAAGAAGCATTTCTCTCTTGCTAGTAGTAGTTCTTGGAGTTTTAGTGGAGTTAGGCTGAGTCTAGAGCTCTCTAGTCCCAAGTCTTCACTTGGAATTGGTATGGCTCTTGTATCTTTTCCCTTTTGTAAGACTTTGCTCTTATCAATATATATATCTTTTCTATATAGTTGTGCTTGGGTCATGAGTTTCTTGTTTGATATTGTGATCCATATATGTGATAGTATAGTCTACTTGTGTGATAGTAGTTTATATTTATTATACTACTATTGTCATGCTAGTTATATACCGTCACTATAGTCTAGTTTATATGTTATAGTCTCTATGCTTAGTTTTAGCTGATAAAGTATAGCATGGGTTTGGTGATCGTATTCGTACGGTAGCTCTGCCTCGTTAATAGTAATCGCGGAGGGGCAGAGTGCTCTTTGGTCATGCAAGTATGGTACTTGGGTGACTGATTTGCATCAATTATTCGTTAGTCTACTGGTTCGTTGAGGTAGGCGGCAGGTGGTGACAGCCCTGTCCGTCCTTTGAAATCCTCCCCGCTAGGCTAGTGCGTAGGCTCTTGGCGGAAGTCGCCTGTGGATGCAGGGGTAAGTCCGTGCCTGAAGTGCTATACTATTGACTGCTGAACCTGAGTGTGGGTCTGTATGTATTCTACTTAGGCTATGCAACTGTATAGGAATGTATAGTAGGAGTAGCTTAGCCTAGTCTTTCCTCCACTAGACTTTATTTATTTAGTAGGAATCTTCTGTGTGTGTCACACTACCCGGTTATTATCATGTACCCGCCTGTCTTGGTTAAGATATCCTTGCTAATTGTTAACATGATCTTATATGTTAGTAACGCTTCTTGATCATAACCTTCCTTTGGGATAAACAAATACGATACCCTGAATACTTCCGGGTGAAATGCTACAGCGGTATTCTCCGTGCGCTTGCGGATTTTACCTACTTGACTCTGGGACATATTAGTGAACCGTTTCTGGCCCCGTGCCGGGAATGATTTATTAATATGGCTTAGCAAAAGTCAACAGGAAGTCACATTAAGAATTGAGTGGAAGAAAACCCGATTGGAAACATAACAAGCAGTGCTAATGGCCTCAGCCCAGAACCGCCTCGAAGTCCTATGCTCATCGAGCATCGTCCAGGCCATTTCCACCAAGGTTCTGTTCTTTCTTTCGACCACACCATTCTGCCGAGGGACACAAGGTGCTGAAAATTGATGCTCAATACCATGCTCAAGGCAGAAAGCATCAAAGGAGGAGTTCTTGAACTCGGTGCTCAATACCATGCACCAAGAAGTTCCTTGAACAACCTCAAAGCTAAGCTCCGAAAGTGATGAAACACTACATCCTTGCTCTCAAGAAAGTAAACCCAAGAGTAGCAAGAGTAGTCGTCAACAATCACAAGAACATACCACTTCCCACCAGCCGAACGAACCCGAGAAGGATCAACAGTGTCCATATGAAGGAGCTCTCTAGGGCATTCAGTCATCACCAAATTGATTGGTGGATGAGAAGCGGCAATCATTTTCCCATGACGACAAGGAGCACAAACCAAATCCTTATCAAATTTGAGCTTAGGCAATCTTCGGATCAAACCTAGGCCACTCAAGCGACAAGGCAAGTCAAAGCTCATGTGACCTAGTCTCCTATGCCATTTCCAGAGCTCAAAAGAAGTTTGAGCAGACAAGCACTTGTGAGAACCAGGAGAGAC
The DNA here is from genome assembly GCA_030378355.1 of Eleusine indica. Lineage (NCBI taxonomy): Eukaryota > Viridiplantae > Streptophyta > Magnoliopsida > Poales > Poaceae > Eleusine > Eleusine indica. Next base: position 32,531,235 of record CM059498.1, on the reverse strand, counting down.
AACAAAATCAGCCTGAAAAACTTTCTCAATGATAAAAATCCCACAAACCAAAGAGCCATTCGAATCAAGAACACAAGAATCATTTTTCTTAAAGCGCACTTCCGAACCAACATCAAGCAACTGAGAAACAGAGAGGAGATTGTACATGAGATGCTCAACCAAACCAACATCCTTGAGAGTGAATTTTTCATTTACCTTTACCACGCCTCTTGCCTTCACTCTCCCTCTCTTGACATCCCCAAAGGTCACATACTCCTAGTGCTTCAAGGGAGTGAGGCTAGAGAACCACTTTGCATCTCCGGTCATGTGGCGTGAACACCCGGAGTCCATTAGCCATTTGTTCTCCATGCCTCTACCTGCTACCTACAAAGAACAAGAAGGAACGATCGATGACTCAGTGCTGAGGTTAGAAAGAAAACTCTTGGGAAGCCAGCACTAAATCACACAACCTACAGGGGTTATCATAGTTCTTTGCACATTACCATTCGAACACATGGGACGAGAACCACGACGGGAAAAACGTGGCCTGTCAAAGTGTCTCGACTCAAACCTAGGGTTGTGAGGATAGAAATCATCTATGTGAAAACCAAATCCACGCAAGCGATGCTCACCACGATGGGGAAAACATGGGGTGCCAAAGCACTGCTACGCAAAGCCTCTGTTTCATGAATCAAAGTCATATAAGGAATGACCCTGTCCACAATAGGCATGAGAAAAAGAGCAAGACTAAAAACCAATAAAATCATCATGATGCACATTTCTAGTTAACTCAGCATGCATCCTCTCAATCCTCTTACGCCTATAACAATACTCATCCAAGTGACCCTTGCGACCACAAAACATGAAAAGGTAGACACCCTCATGTTTAGGCTTAGGTTGCACAGTGGGTTTGGGTTTTGGCTACTCGGCTTGCTTTGGGTTGAGGGAAGGACTGGGGTTAGGTGGATAGTGTGTGTTAGTGGGTTTGATGGATTGTTCCACATCCTTGTAGCTAGAGCTAGGCACAAACTTACCCACATTCTCACTTTCCTTGGCACTCCTCTCTAATCCCAAGCCCAAATTGTAGGTTGACCTGCTGGCACTTTCTTTGACTCTTGCCAAGTCACTCTCAATCTTCTCCTCACTCACTAGGGTTCTTTGGAGACGATAGATGAGATAGTCATTTTCTTGGGTTCGGATTTTTTTTCCCTCTCGAGTGATTGCAAGCTTATCCTTAAGAGAGCCACACACTACACATGGTGGTGGGAGAACTTTCGAGCGGGTCTCATCTAGCAGCTTGGACTTGAGCTCTCTGACTTTGAGGGTTTGAGCTTCCAACTCATTAGTGAGCCTGGGGCACTTCTGACATGCACCCAAAAGAGTTGGTCTAGCTATGAATTCATCAAGCTCTTTAAGGGCACTCCCAAGCTGACTGGCAACTTGAGCATGCACATTGTCCCTCTATGCAAGATCATTCATCACAACTTGAAAAGACTCACACTCAACAGCATTGTCATCTTTTGCAAGCTTAGACCTAAGCGAAGTGATTTCATACTCAGCACTCTCCAACTTAGAATTAAACTCTCTATTCTCACGAACAGCGCTACGAAGCATCTCATCCTGCATGAGCAGAACATCGCACAAATGATCAAGTTCAGAAGAGAGCTCATTAAGAGTGGGAGGTACCTCGCTTGTGTTAGAGTCAGAGCCTGAGTTGGTGTCGTGATCATTCTTTACCATGAAGCAAAGCCCGATGAAGTTGTCCTTCCTCTTGACTCGTGGCTTCTCAACATCCTCCTTCGATCTTGTAAGGCCTTCGCTCGATGTGAGGTCGACGTCGCTCAAGGCGGCAACACAGGCGCGTGCAATGGCCTTAGCGAACTTCTTGAAATACTTGCCTTTCTTGCAGAAGCTGTTCTTCTTCTGCTTGAAATCTTAAGTGTTGTTGTTGTGGTACCCAGCCTTCTTGTTCTTCTTGGGGCAGTCAGCGATGAAGTGTCCATGATCACCACACTCTAAGAAAGTTCTTGAACCACCTCCTCTTCTCTCCTTTCGGTTGTTGTAGAACTTCTTGAACTTCCTTGTGAGCAAGGATAGCTCCTCGTCAGGAATGCACTCCATCTGTTCAACAGAAGTTGCAACAAGTGAAGAAAGGGCAAACTCCAAAGAAGACTTGTCAAGTGAGAGGTTAGTTCCATAATAAGCACCACTCTGATAAGTACATCACACCCATGGATACACACAACACTCCTCCAACTAAGATGACAGTTCATGTGCATCACCTAAATTTACAGGTGAGATCATTTCTAATGTTTTTATTATGTGGTTTTGAGAATAGATTGCTACCTAATGAATTAATTGTTGTTAGGAACCATGGAGATGATGATGAGATAGCCGGAGAGGTGATTGGAGGTGTGATGGGCCAGCAAGGACGTCCAAGCCAAGGTGGAGGCCCAATCAAAACCGACTTCGAGTCTATTTCAGGCTCAGGACCAGTCTGCACTAAAAGGGACGCCCAGGATGCATACGGACTCAAATTTGGACGTTCTATATATTCCAGGAAAGATAACGAATAGACCTTTCCGTCCCAATCAGTCCCATGTCAAAATGCATCCCGAGCCGTCAGAAATCGCCAAAACAAATTGATTTCCAGAATCTGTCCTGGTGCTGCGACACCGTAATCGGTCTTTGGGCCATGTATCGAGTTGAGCCCACTTAGGGCTGCGTCCAAGGGGTCTTACACAACCCTAGGGTCCTCATATACAGCCGCCGCCTCTTCATTAGGGTTTGGGGGTTTTATTTAGATTATTCTGTTAAGAACAGTTTTGCCGTTTGATCGGTTTGTGAGACTCCAACTTGTGAGATTTATCATATACTTGCAAATTTGGTTATTATTATTCAGTTGTGTAATTTCTGAATTGAAATTTTGCTAATCCTTGCTACATTATAATTTGTCTTCCAAACTTCACATACATATCCTTCTGAACGACATAGTTTTCTGACCCTTGCAATCATCGAATCACACTCTCCAGGGTATCCTTCGCTTGCTGTCATTAAGAACTTTGTAAGATACTTTCATTTGCTTGTTAAGAGTTTCCACCGTGATCAAACAGTAGTGATAGTAAAATATACTCTTGTGTGTTTTCTTGTTTTCTATTAAGAATGACTGGTTACAACACCGATGGTGAGGAGTCGATGGTGTCAAATGAGGTTGATACAAGTGTTGTAGCACAACGAGTGCTTAGTTCTCAAATGGAGAAGGTAGAGCAAAATCAAATGAACAACTTGTTTTAGACTCACTTTGTTGTGAAGGATCGACGTTGTCATGTCATCATTGATGGAGAGAGTAGCCACAACATCGCAAGCTTGGAATTGGTCGAGAAGCTCGGCTTGACCACACAGCCACACCCATGTTCATACTACATCCAATGGGTAAATTATTGTGGTAAGATAAAGGTAGATAAAATTGCATACATTGAATTTTTTATTAGTTCTTATAAGGATGGTGCAGAATTTGATATAGTACCTATGCAAGCATGTGATTTGTTATGGGGTAAACCTTGGATTTCTACAAATAATGTTTTGCACAATACAATTGATAATAGCTACGCATTTAAATACAATGGAAGAAGGGTTACTCTTAAACTTATGACTGCTGCTGAAATTTTAGAAGAGGAGTTGTGTGTCAATGCTTTATTTATACCTTTGCCACAACAAATGAATGAGCTTGATGCTTTTGCTTATGATTCACCCACTAGTGCTGAAATTAAACGTTTGATTTTAGTTACATGTCAAAAGGATGAGTAGAAATTGTTGTCTTCTCTAAATACTTTGGGTTATATTGAATTTGATGTTCTTTGTAATCTAAGTACTTTGGAGAAGCAAATCTTTTCTCAAACTGAATTGCCTTTACTAACAAGAAACAATTTTTATGCTATAGGAAACTATGATCATAGTGTATTTATGGTGCACAAAGTTTATATTTGGTCAAACATGAATCCTCCTTATGTTGTACAACCAAATGATGAACTAGAAAACTGCAATAACAATTACCATGTCATGTCATGTTTTTCTAGTGTTTTTAAGATCACACATTTTCCATCTTGTCTTCATTAGGGTTTGGGGGTTTTGCTTAGATTATTCTATTAAGAACAGTTTTGCCGTTTGATCGGTTTGTGAGACCCCAACTTGTGAGATTCATCATATACTTGCAAATTTGGTTGCATTCTTCTTTGTTCTTGCTTGTGTTCTTGATTTGCAGGGAAGGATAAGCCTTCTCGATGAAGTCAATCATTCTTGGATGGTTGATAACCATAGGAGACGTTGTGCTATGATCGCGGGGTTCAGAACGTGTCGTTCGGAAGCCGAATCAATTTGTGTATCGCCTCTGCTTTAATCAAGATTATCAGAACCTATCGGAAGATCAGGAACCCTTATCCATATCACACTGTGACTACCCTTTTGAGAGCTAGAAAGCAAAGCCATGCTAGAAGCAGGATTAGTAAGATTATGAGACTTCCTAGACAGTTCATGAGATTTTAGCTTGCTATACAGCTGCTCACAATCCAGGGTATTGAAATCAGCAGTTTCTTCTAGTGCAGCAATCTTAACCCCCCATGTATTTTCATCAAGTGAATACAGCAATTGCTTAGCTCTATCATTATCACTGTACACAAGATTACCACAAGCCTAGAAGTTGCACACAATGGCTTCAAACCTACGAAAAGTGTCATCTAGTGACTCGCCAGGTTCTTGTGCAAAGGTTTGGTACTGTCTATTATAAGAATCCTTATGCATAGATGTTGACGGCTGTTAAGTACCATTTTCAACCGTCAACTATACTCAAATAAAGGAGAATTTGGCATTTCATACACGCATGCTTTATCACAATAATATAGTTCCACTTGTACTTGGAGAACTTTGTGCATGCAGGAGGAAATGTGAAGGAAACACCTCAAAAGGCAAGAAAACACACTTTCGACCAATCAGAGAGCGCCACATGGACGTCACACGGATTGAAGGGCCCATTTTCAGCACTTAACCAACGTAACTCCCTGTAATACCGCGCAAACCGACGTCAGGGCCCACAGGACAGCCACCTGGAGAAAGGACAGGCCAGGAGGGGCCACCCCCAGGTCGGCCGACCTGGTCTGGTCGGCCGACCCGGCCGGGTGCCCTCTCCGCCTGGGCTTCCACGTGTTGGCTCCTCCGCGACTCCTGATGATGGTTTGAGATGCCTTCCGTGGCGGTTACGCTCCCTTGCCGACCTATTGAGGCTATAAATAGGAGGGTGTGCCTTCACACTCAACACACACCACAAGAAGCATTTCTCTCTTGCTAGTAGTAGTTCTTGGAGTTTTAGTGGAGTTAGGCTGAGTCTAGAGCTCTCTAGTCCCAAGTCTTCACTTGGAATTGGTATGGCTCTTGTATCTTTTCCCTTTTGTAAGACTTTGCTCTTATCAATATATATATATTTTCTATATAGTTGTGCTTGGGTCATGAGTTTCTTGTTTGATATTGTGATCCATATATGTGATAGTATAGTCTACTTGTGTGATAGTAGTTTATATTTATTATACTACTATTGTCATGCTAGTTATATACCGTCACTATAGTCTAGTTTATATGTTATAGTCTCTATGCTTAGTTTTAGCTGATAAAGTATAGCATGGGTTTGGTGATCGTATTCGTACGGTAACTCTGCCTCGTTAATAGTAATCGCGGAGGGGCAGAGTGCTCTTTGGTCATGCAAGTATGGTACTTGGGTGACTGATTTGCATCAATTATTCGTTAGTCTACTGGTTCGTTGAGGTAGGCGGCAGGTGGTGACAGCCCTGTCCGTCCTTTGAAATCCTCCCCGCTAGGCTAGTGCGTAGGCTCTTGGCGGAAGTCGCCTGTGGATGCAGGGGTAAGTCCGTGCCTGAAGTGCTATACTATTGACTGCTGAACCTGAGTGTGGGTCTGTATGTATTCTACTTAGGCTATGCAACTGTATAGGAATGTATAGTAGGAGTAGCTTAGCCTAGTCTTTCCTCCACTAGACTTTATTTATTTAGTAGGAATCTTCTGTGTGTGTCACACTACCCGGTTATTATCATATACCCGCCTGTCTTGGTTAGATATCCTTGCTAATTGTCAACATGATCTTATATGTTAGTAACGCTTCTTGATCATAACCTTCCTCTGGGATAAACAAATACGATACCCTGAATACTTCCGGGTGAAATGCTACAGCGGTATTCTCCGTGCGCTTGCGGATTTTACCTACTTGACTCTGGGACATATTAGTGAACCGTTCTGGCCCCGTGCCGGGGATGATTTATTAATATGGCTTAGCAAAAGTCAACAAGCATTTCTGGCGCCGTTGCCGGGGAAGGCGTATGATCAAGAAAAATTACTAATGTATATAGTAGTGTTGCAATTATTAAGGCTATCTCCTAAGCAGGTTAACCTTGCTTTGTTTTCTGCATTTTGTATGAAAACAGGGTAGTGTATGACTGGTTTCGACTTGCCGACAAACTTCACTGAAGATCCTGAATCACTCCTGAGAAGGACACGAGCCAGGCTCACCCCTCCTCATAAGGAGACTCGGCCAATCAAACCTGTCATTCCCGCACCATCAAGCTCTGAGCAAATGGCCGACAAGGCCCTCCGTGAGTTCTCCGCTCCCTCCGCTGCCAACATCCCTACGGGACCAGCTGGCAATGTGGGAGATGCGAACTTCGAGATCAAGACCGGTCTCATCACTATGGTGCAGGCTAGCCCATTCTGTGGGAAAGCCAATGAGGACGCTAGTGCTCATCTCCAGCAATTCCTGGAGATTTGCAACACGTTCAAAAAGAAGGACAGCCTCATCACATTCATGAAGAACTTCCTTGAGAAGGAAAAAGTTGCATAGCAACAACTGATGAAGGCAAGGAGGAAAAGGTCACACATTAAGCAACAGCCTCCGAAGTCCACAAGGCAGCAACCTCCGAGGTCTGCAAAGAAACAGGCTGTGAAGCCTGCAAAACCGCAGCCTCCGAAGCCCGAGAAGCCACCGACCGCAACAAAGACCAAGAAGGTGTGGCGAATGAAACAAGAAGCATCATCCGTGTCTTCATCTCCGGGACCGGACAACGCTTCATCGAGCTGAACGGCGGAGAAAAGTCCCGCTCGTCGGACTTTAAAAGGTGAGTCCTCGCCGGGAGGTTAAACCGTAGTTATCCATATTTGCTCTTTTAATTGCATATTTGATTTCCACCACATTTTGATTTTTTCCCGACCACTGCATTTCTGCATTCTTGAATTTTTCCAGCCACCTTGGAATTTTTCAAAACTCATTTGCATTTCTGAAAATTTAGAAAATAGGTTTTTGGGCTTTCCATTTTGAAAAGATTTTTTGTCGAGCTTTTTGAGCAAAAAGGCAGCAGGGGACAAATCCCCTAGCCGTTGGGGAACACATAGGAAAAAGGGGGCTGCCAGGAGGCCCACCTGCCAGGTCGGCCGACCTGGTGGGGTCGGCCGACCCCCTGGCCCCACCTTTTCCTGTGCTCCTTTCTCCCAACGGCTATATGGCCGTTGCTCTGTACCTTTCTAACGGCCATCTTGCTTCCTTGGCTATAAAACCGCCCAGGAGGAGGAGTTTCACCATTCCAAGCTCATCTTTCACTCCCCTCCTTTGCTCACTTGTTGCTCTCCCAAAATTTCGTGTTCTTCAACTTTACTACAGCCCCAAAAACCCAAAAAAATATTTCCCCTCTGTTTTAGTGCATATGCCAGTTGTTGTGAGAAGAAAACCAATTTCGGAGAAGCTCGGGTTTGTCGTTTTCACTAACGCTCACCCGAACACTTGTTCGATCTTGTTTTTGTTCTTGTCTTGTGTTTGTTCTTGTGTGCAGCCATGTTCAACCGAATGAATCAAGTCGCCGGAATCAAGCGGAGAAAAAGCACTCGTGCAAGCACGAGCCAAGCATCCTCCGTCGAGCTCACACCAAGTCCGGGGCATGGTGACCCCGAAGCTGAAATTCCGGAGGAAAGGCCGGCCTTGCTCATCACCGAGGAGCATCTCGACATCAAGGACGACCGCGAGGGCCAAGCCATCGCGCTCATGAGAGAACGGCCATTCGCCCACACCCGACGCTTCGATCCGGACTTCCTCGAGAAAATAGGTATGAAAGAAGAATTTGCCTCTATTTTTCGCACTATGGGTTGGCTAAATTTCGTAGAAGTAGATGAGCCGGGTTCTCGTTTGCTTACTATGCAGTTTTTATGCACCCTTAGAAAGTATGATGAAGACATTTCTTTTCGCTTGTTTGGGCAAGAGCGCTTGGTCACATGGGGTGATCTTCATGCTATGCTAGGTCTAAATCCTAAATGAAGGCTAGACTTAGATAAAGCGCTAAAGGGGTTCCATAAAGAAAGTTTTTTGGAAAAAGATTTCCGGAAACGAGTGGGGTCCCAAGCCTAGAACAAGTGCCATCCATAATCCTACACTTAGATTTATGCATGTGTGGTTGGCTATGACCTTGTTTCCTCGAGGTGACATTAGGGTTGTCCGGCAAGATGAATTGAAAATACTTTATGCCATGGTTAAGAAAATTAGGGTGTCACCCGCGGAATGCATGATTGATCAATGGTTAGACAATATAAAGTTGACAGGACCAATTGAGTGCACCTCTTTAGTTACTCGCATTGCGCAGAAGTGTGGTCTGCTTGAGAATGTTCATGTTGAATATTTGACGGTAGATAGAGAATTTCTAGGCGAGGACTATTTTGTGCAAGGACATACTTTGAAACATGGTCCAAATAATACCTTGATCTATCACTTTCCCGGGTATACAAATGAATTCCCGTTACCTAACCCGGGTCTTCGTTTGTATCACTGTCGGGCACTAACCCTCCCACTTGAGCCAGTGGGAGAAGTTCGCAGGCATAGTGTTTCAGGGCGACCGACACGTTCCCGTAGGCATATGGAGCCTACACCGGAGTTTTGCACTCCGACCGGAGATCCGGTATGGGAGCAGCCCCCGCCACAGGACGAGGCGGGTGCATCAACATGGCAGGCCGGAGCATGGGAATCTCAGTACGATTACCCCATGCAGACGTCATCAAGTTCAAGCGGACCGCCATCCTTTGCCACTCGGTCATTCTCATCCCGTGGGTTCCGTGAACTCAACTATGGGATGGCCGAGTTGACAAGGAGGGTGAACGACATTGATTTGCGCACCGAGAGCATGCAACAAACTCTCACGCAACATGTCACCGACACCCAGCAATGGCAGAATTTCAGCGACAACCAATTCCGCCAGCTGAACGCGATGATGGCTCAGAATCAGAGCAATTGGGATGCCTTCTTCCGCTCCCAAGGCTACGACCCGAACCAGCAGATATGAGCAAGAACAAGCTTGGGGGAGGACCCCCCTTCTCACGGTAACTTGTATCTTTCCCCTTCCCTTTATTTCTTGCATTTGCTAAATCTGAAAATCCATAAAAATTTGCAAAATATAAAAAGAACAAAAATATTTCCCTTTTTCATGCGCGGTATGAATGTGTATAATTTTCCTATGTTGAGATGATGAATAGTTGCTCTGTCCTTTCTAATGCTAGTTTACAACTTAGTACTCTCTCAAGAGTTAGGTTTGTTGGTAAATCTTGCCTTGAACTTGAATCTTGTGGGTAGCATATGCATTCTCTAGTTCTAAGTTGTTGAGAGGTATGATATGATAGATAGGGCTGCTATGATCTTGCTCAACGTAAAGCTTGAATTCCGGAGTTTTATTTTTCAAAATGACAAATTGATAAGTTCCTCAATGATGAAATTCCCACCACAGCCATATGTAGTGTTTACATTTGAAAACCTTTACACATATGCTGCTTGTTTCACATTGAGCTTAGTCAAAATTGTTGTGACCCTAGTAGAACTCTTTTCATGCTTTCTTGATCAAGATCATATACACACATCCACCGCCATGAGCTATCCTTCTAAATCAAGAAGATAGCATCCACCATATCCACCATATCCACCATGAGCTATTCTTCCTCACCGGAAGAAAGCCACTATCCATCCATCCATCCAAAGAAACACTCCATATATCCATTGCAAAATTCCTCTCCCAAAGTATTCATTGCAAACTAGGACTATGGCTATGCAAAAAGAAAAGAAAAGAAAAAAAAATGCTCAAAAAAGAGAGCAAGCAAAAGATAGCCATAGCCTAGAAACTCCAAAAGAGAGAAGGAAAATTCAAAAAGGAGTTATTTCTTCCCATCCACCATTCCTCCGTTTTCCCACACACTTGCACATCTTGATCAAGATTGTTTGAATTGATGTTTTTCTTGGATCCGGTCTTTTGACATAGCAATATTATGTGAACATGAGTGCCTCATATATCCCTACCTTGAGCTCCACATAAAGCCTTATTTAGAAGTAGGAAATTATAGGCAACACTTTGCCTTGGTGAGGAATCATACACATATTAAGTGATCCGAGAGAATCATTTGAGGAACTTGGTTTTTATTTTCAAAATCTTTTGAAAACCTCCGGAACAACATAGCGAAATCTAGAGCAAGTGATTGGTGCCCTGCAATTGTTCTATCTCTCAACCGCCCAAGACAATGAGGTGTAAAAGCCCCATGGATCGAGGTAAATGGGTAAGTTATGCGCCAATATATTTAATTCTAGGAAGAGTACTTTGTTGTGCGCATAGTATTATTGAGGAGTAGGACATTGTAGCAACTCCTGATCAACAACTTAAGTTTATCTTTGCTTCGGGACGAGCAAAGGGTAAGCTTGGGGGAGTTTGTTGACGGCTGTTAAGTACCATTTTCAACCGTCAACTATACTCAAATAAAGGAGAATTTGGCATTTCATACACGCATGCTTCATCACAATAATATAGTTCCACTTGTACTTGGAGAACTTTGTGCATGCAGGAGGAAATGTGAAGGAAACACCTCAAAAGGCAAGAAAACACACTTTCGACCAATCAGAGAGCGCCACATGGACGTCACACGGATTGAAGGGCTCATTTTCAGCACTTAACCGACGTAACTCCCTGTAATACTGCGCAAACCGACGTCAGGGCCCACAGGACAGCCACCTGGAGAAAGCACAGGCCAGGAGGGGCCACCACCAGGTCGGCCGACCTGGTCAGGTCGGCCGACCCGGCCGGGCGCCCTCTCTGCCTGGGCTTCCACGTGTTGGCTCCTCCGCGACTCCTGATGACGGTTTGAGATGCCTTCCGTGGCGGTTACGCTCCCTTGCCGACCTATTGAGGCTATAAATAGGAGGGTGTGCCTTCACACTCAACACACACCACAAGAAGCATTTCTCTCTTGCTAGTAGTAGTTCTTGGAGTTTTAGTGGAGTTAGGTTGAGTCTAGAGCTCTCTAGTCCCAAGTCTTCACTTGGAATTGGTATGGCTCTTGTATCTTTTCCCTTTTGTAAGACTTTGCTCTTATCAATATATATATATTTTCTATATAGTTGTGCTTGGGTCATGAGTTTCTTGTTTGATATTGTGATCCATATATGTGATAGTATAGTCTACTTGTGTGATAGTAGTTTATATTTATTATACTACTATTGTCATGCTAGTTATATACCGTCACTATAGTCTAGTTTATATGTTATAGTCTCTATGCTTAGTTTTAGCTGATAAAGTATAGCATGGGTTTGGTGATCGTATTCGTACGGTAACTCTGCCTCGTTAATAGTAATCGCGGAGGGGCAGAGTGCTCTTTGGTCATGCAAGTATGGTACTTGGGTGACTGATTTGCATCAATTATTCGTTAGTCTACTGGTTCGTTGAGGTAGGCGGCAGGTGGTGACAGCCCTGTCCGTCCTTTGAAATCCTCCCCGCTAGGCTAGTGCGTAGGCTCTTGGCGGAAGTCGCCTGTGGATGCAGGGGTAAGTCCGTGCCTGAAGTGCTATACTATTGACTGCTGAACCTGAGTGTGGGTCTGTATGTATTCTACTTAGGCTATGCAACTGTATAGGAATGTATAGTAGGAGTAGCTTAGCCTAGTCTTTCCTCCACTAGACTTTATTTATTTAGTAGGAATCTTCTGTGTGTGTCACACTACCCGGTTATTATCATATACCCGCCTGTCTTGGTTAGATATCCTTGCTAATTGTCAACATGATCTTATATGTTAGTAACGCTTCTTGATCATAACCTTCCTCTGGGATAAACAAATACGATACCCTGAATACTTCCGGGTGAAATGCTACAGCGGTATTCTCCGTGCGCTTGCGGATTTTACCTACTTGACTCTGGGACATATTAGTGAACCGTTCTGGCCCCGTGCCGGGGATGATTTATTAATATGGCTTAGCAAAAGTCAACAATAGACTTGACTTGATTGGTACCCTCATGGTACGTGCAAAGCTTTGCCCAAATGGCATGTGCAGTATCTAGATGAGCGACACGGTCATGTTCATTCCTACCTAGAGCAGAAAGCAGGATATTGACAGCTTTGGAGTTGTTTTCATACCTGGTTAACTCACCTACTGACACGGTGTTGAGGTCGTCTGGTATGGCGTAGTCCTGCTCCATGATCTCCCAAATTGCACGTCCTTGGCCTAAGAGATAAGCCTTGGTCCATGACTTCTAGTAGGGAAAGTCCTCTCCATCGAACATCCAAAGCTTGACCGCATGCTTCTCCATGTCACCTTCGGATCACAAAGTCGGTTAAGGTCAACTAGTGATCAAACCGGCTCTGATACCAATTAAAGGACCGAGAAGGCGACCGGAGGAGGGGGGGTGAATGGGAGCCAATTAAAATTCTTTACAAGATCTTGTCCTATATCCTAATTACAACCCAAGCCAACATCTAAACCGATCACCAAGGCCACAGACAGCAACTTGTGATGTGTCCACCCTAGGAGTGATCAACTATAACAGTGGAACACAGCGGAAATAAAAGAGAGCAACAAAGACTCAACCCGATCAAAGAAACACAAACAAGATACACCTTACTGGACTACTATCGGCAGTACCGGTCATACCCATTGGCAGTGCCGGTGCGGAATTCTCAAAACACTGAAAGGCTGCGGTCGAAGCGCATCGGTAGTGCCAGTGTAGGGTTCAGGCTCAAGCCACCGACAATGCCGGTCGTGGCATCGTCAGTGCTGGTCAAAGCTCAGACCCACCAGCAATGCCAATTGACCCTCGACAGAATAGAAAAACAGTCATGATGTTGCACAAATATCACCCAAAACCTATCCAAATGATCTCCAAATCAAGTGATTTTTGGACCAGCCAATTCTCAACACATCACAAACTCTAATCCTAGAAGATCCACTTAATTGGCTCAAGGAATCATCAGGAATTTCAGATCTTGTGCCAAGAACGCCAAAAAGGGGAAACTTGAGAAATCCTTCAAATCAAAGGTGCTAAAGCTCTTGATTTAGTCAAGGACCCGGCGGACCGAATTTGGCCTACCGACTCTACTTCACCTACAAGTACCCCCCCCCCTGCCCATTGCCACCTATAAATAGAGGGGAAATTCAGCACGAACAAAACACAACAGAAGAACAAGAGAATTTAGAGCTCCACTCAAAAGGCTTTAGCACTGCCAAAGTGCTTAGAAAATAGGGAGAGAATGAGGGAGAGTTAGGAGGAGGTCCGGGCTTGTCAGCGCCTTCTCCATGCTTGTACCTTGGTGGATGCTTTCTTTTCTTAGTAAGTGTTCATGATCTTTCTTTGGTATTTAAGTTTCCTTTTTAAGTAAGTTCTTTCCTTAGTTGCTTACGGGATCATCGCTCTACTTAGTTAGAGTATCATAGTCTTCTATAAGCGTGACGTCGAGACTTTGATAGTAATTAATAGCATAGACGTGGTGTCTAGGCTAGAGGTTACATTTGTTTGCAGCGTGCCCCACGGTTTGTACAGGTATTCGGTAGGTAGTGACACCCCTATCCGACCTTATTAATCCTCCACGTTTGGGTACATCGTAGAGCTATTGGCCGGAGTTGCCTGTGGATGCAGGGGTAAGCTGGTGCCCGAAGTAAGCAATTATAGAATGAACCTATCTTATTTGAGGATGTTTTACCATAGGAATTCTCTCAACCCTCTGCCTACCAAATTTTTGTTGTCCTTGGAGGAATTAGGATAGAAGATTAGACACACACGTTCCCTGTGATTCGATAACCTAGAATACTCCTGGTGAAGTCCTACATCGGTATCCATACGCTTGCGGATATATCTATGATCGTAAGAAATACCAACAAGCGCTACCTTTCGAAATCATGTGTGATGCTAGTGATTATGCCGTTGGGGCCCTTTTGGGCAAAACCAAGGACAAGAAGCATCATGCAATAGCCTATGCTAGCAAAACTTTGACAGGAGCACAACTGAATTATGCTATCAGTGAGAAAGAGCTCCTTGCTATTTTTTTTGCTATCGATAAGTTTAGATCGTACTTAGTAGGAACTAAGGTGGTTGTTTACACTGATCATGCTGCATTAAAATACTTGCTCACTGAGAAAGATGCTAAACCTACGGTAATTAGATGGATTCTCTTACTCCATGAATTTGATCTTGAAATAAAAGATAAGAAGGGAGTAGAGAATTCTGTAGCAGATCATTTGTCACATATGCAAATCACTAACATGCAGGAGCTGCTAATAAATGATTTCCTATGAGACGACATCCTGCTAAAGGTTACCGACACCAACCCCTGGTATGTAGATATTGTGAATTACATGGTTGCAGGTTTTGTATCGCCAGGGGAGAATAAAAAGAAACTGATGTATGAGAGTCCGCGGCACCTTTGGGAAGACCCGTACCTAAACAAAGTATGTGCAGATGGGTTGCTAAGGAGATGCGTCCCTACAGTCAAAGGCGCCGAGATCATAGAAAAGTGCCATTCATCTCCATACGGAGGACACTACGGTGTGTTTCGTACTCAAGCAAAAATTTGGCAGAGTCAATTCTTTTGGCCCACAATGTATGAAGATTCAAAAGAGTTCATTCGCAAATGCTAGAGATGCCAGAAACATGGAGGGATCATGGCCCGCAATGCCATGCCCCTTACATACAATCTTGAAGTGGAACTTTTTGATGTATGGGGAATTGACTCTATGGGACCTTTCCCAAAGTCCTATGATTATGAGTACATCTTGGTGGCGAGCAGCAGATGCAAAGAATGCCAGAAGTGCTAAATGATGGAGGATCTCACTTCATTGACAAGACCTTCCATCACTTCCTAAGAGAACTCAGTCTGAACCACAACATAGCCACTCCATACCATCCTTAGACCAGTGGCCAAGTAGAAAATTCAAACAAGCAAATCAAGAATATCCTTCAGAAGACTGTATAGGAAATGGGGACAGGATGGAAGAATAATCTACCTGAGGCACCTTGGGCATATCAGACAACATATAAGACACCCATCGACATGTCACCATATCAAATTGTCTATGGCAAGACTTGCCATTTACCTGTTGAGATGGAACATCGGGCACACTAGGTCATCCAAAAATTAAATACGTGTGACATCCCATGTCACAAAAATATGATTAACCCTAATCCTAATGCTAATTGCTAAGCTAAGTAAAAATGTGAATAATTAATATGCCAAAGGAAAGGGGAATTTAATTAATTAATTCTAAACCCCTCAAATGCTAGCTTTTCACAAACTTCACAAAACTCAATGGAAGTGTGCCAATGTTTTTGCTTATTCCAGTGGGCCATGTCCAGAATGAATTTTAGGGAATTTTCCAAAATTTTTAGTAAAGGATTAATACCCCTAAAGAATTTTAGGGAAAAAGATTCCTATGTTACAGGATTTTTCATAATTTTCTAGCAGAAATCTCCACATGACCCCAAAAGAAAACTTGGAGGACATATTTTACTTACCATGCACAAAAATTGGCACAAGGTTTTGAGCAAGGAAACTTTGGAAGTTTGGTGATGCACAGTAGCACTGTTGTAGTCAAGAGGAGTCAACAAGCTTTTTCTGGGCCACTGACCGATCGACACCGCTGTCCTCTCCCTCTGGCCGGTGATCGGCGCCACCTGTTCCCTCCCCACTCCGTCCACTGCTCCGCCTAACCGCCCCTATGCCACCGGTGCTGCATTGAAGCCGCCCCACCGCCGAGCCGCCCTCTCTAGTCCACCCACTCCCTCGATCTCTCTCTCTCTCTCTCTCTCTCTCTCTCTCTCCGACTACAAGAGCAGCAGCGGCAGGAACGACCCTCTCTCTCTTTCTCTCGAAGTCTGTACTTTCCCGCACCCCTCCTCTGCTCCCTCTCCACGCCCCAAGCCCACAAGCACCACCTTTTCCTTTGCCGGCGAGCGCAGGAGCAAAAATATTGGCCCCGCCCCTGTTTTCGAGCCGCCATGGCCGCCACCATGTTGAGCTCGGTCAAGGAAACCCCCTTGTCCCCTCTTTCTTCCTCAAATCGCTGCGCCACGACTCCCCCCAGCTTCCCCCTGACGTTGCCCCTTCCTCGTGCAGTGACGTCGCCGGAATTTGGGAAGGAAGAGCCACCGCCGCGCCGGAGCCCGCCGCCCTCGAGGTCTTCCTCGATGCCGGCGACCCCCACACCACGGTGAAGCTCCTCAAACCCCTCCCGACCCCTCTTGTCCTCTGTGCGTGATGCGCGACGCCGCCGGAGCCACCCCCTGCCTCCGCCACCGCCGTCGACACTGCTCCGGTCGCCGCCGTCGGCCGGCGACCCCCTGGGGTTGCTCTCCGTCGCATGCACGGCCGGATGTTGCCGGTACCGAGCCACCTCCTCCACCCTAGAGCCCTATGGCGAGAGCACCGGCGAGTCCGACTGACGCACACGCGCAACTGTTTAAATTGCCAACGGCAATTCTATAAATAAGGGGGAACTTTGAAAAATTATTCAAAAATCCATATCTCAAATAATATAGGTCAGAAAAATATGAAACCAATTTTGTTGGATTCATAAAATTCCCCTCTATCCAAAAAGTAAGATGAGCTTTAAAGTTATGAAGTGTGTTAATTAAAATAATTCACCAAATTTGGAATCTTTCTAGGAGTAATAAATCCATAATTAAATCTATATAACTGGTAAAATCATGAAAATTGGTTAGTAAGCATCTCATGTCGTTCCTAAACTTTCTACAAAAGCAAATTTTCATTTTTATGCATATTTCCAGGGCTGTTGCATAATCATAATTTCTAATAAATAAATTTTTATAAATTCTCTAATAGGAATTTAATTATGAGACTTTGCATGTTTGCTAAGTATGCCTTAACACACCCATGTAAAATACCTTGTTAATTCTCTAGTATTAGAGGTATGCTTTTATTTGAGATATAGGTGATATGCTTATTAATTGCCATGTCTTATACTTTCCTAATTAGAAGTTTGTCCCCTTAAATTAAATAATTGCTCAGAATGTTATGAAAGCATATCATCTCATGCATAAGCATCATCCCGTCAATTCTATTTGTTGAGGAAGTGCCATGAATAATCATGCCAATCCTTACCTTGCATTGCACTACATTGACTAGGAAGCGAGACCGGGAGCAAGGCCGCGGCAAGCAATGATGAGGACATCACCCTTATGGATACACCCAGCACTCCGCCAACCAAAATACATGTTCATGCGCGACAGTTGAATTTACGGGTGAGCTTGTTCCTAATGATTCCTTTATGTGATTTTGAGAATAGATTGCTACCTAATGAATTAATTGTTATTAGAAACAATGGAGATGATGATGAGATAGCTGGGGAGGTGATTGGAGACGTGATGGGCCAGCAAGGACGTCCAAGCCAAGGTGGAGGCCCAATCAAAACCGACTTCGAGTCTGTTTCGGAGCCCAGGACCAGTCTGCACTAAAACGGATGCCCAGGACGCATACGGACTCGGATTTGGACGTTCTATATATGCCTGGAAAGATAACGAAAAGCCCTTTCCAACCCAACTAGCCCATGTCAAAATTCGTCCCGAGCCATCGGCAATCGCCGAAACAATTCGACTTCCAGAATCTGTCCTGGTGCTGCGACACCGTAATCGGTCTTTGGGCCATGTATGGAGTTGAGCCCACTTAGGGCTGCGTCCAGGGGGTCTTGCACGACCCTAGGATCCTCATATACAGCCGCCGCCTCTTCATTAGGGTTTGGGTTTTGCTTAGATTATTCTGTTGATAACAGTTTCGCCGTTTGATCGGTTTGTGAGACTCCAACTTGTGAGATTCATCGTATACTTGCAAATTTGGTTGCATTCTTCTTTGTTCTTGCTTGTGTTCTTGATTTGCAGGCAAGGATAAGCCTTCTCGGCGAGGTCAATCGTTCTTGAACGGTTGATAATTAGAGGAGACGTTGTGCTGCGATTGCGGGGTTCAGAACGTGTCGTTCGGAAGCCGGATCGATTTGTGTATCGCCTCCGCCTTAATCAAGATTATCAGAACCTATCGGAAGATCGGGAACCCTTGTCCACATCAAGTGGTATCAGAGCTTCAGGTGAACAAGGGTTCCCGATCTTCCGATAGGTTCTGATAATCTTGATTAAGGCGGAGGCGATACACAAATCGATCCGGCTTCCGAACGACACGTTCTGAACCCCGCAATCGCAGCACAACGTCTCCTCTGGTTATCAACCGTTCAAGAACGATTGACCTCGCCGAGAAGGCTTATCCTTGCCTGCAAATCAAGAACACAAGCAAGAACAAAGAAGAATGCAACAAATTTGCAAGTATACGATGAATCTCACAAGTTGGGGTCTCACAAACCGATCAAACGGCGAAACTGTTATCAACAGAATAATCTAAGCAAAACCCAAATCCTAATGAAGAGGCGGCGGCTGTATATGAGGATCCTAGGGTCGTGCAAGACCCCCTGGACGCAGCCCTAAGTGGGCTCAACTCCATACATGGCCCAAAGACCGATTACGGTGTCGCAGCACCAGGACAGATTCTGGAAGTCGAATTGTTTCGGCGATTGCCGATGGCTCGGGACGAATTTTGACATGGGACCAGTTGGGTTGGAAAGGGCTTTTCGTTATCTTTCCAGGCATATATAGAACGTCCAAATCCGAGTCCGTATGCGTCCTGGGAATCCGTTTTAGTGCAGACTGGTCCTGGGCTCCGAAACAGACTCGAAGTCGGTTTTGATTGGGCCTCCACCTTGGCTTGGACGTCCTTGCTGGCCCATCACGTCTCCAATCACCTCCCCAGCTATCTCATCATCATCTCCATTGTTTCTAATAACAATTAATTCATTAGGTAGCAATCTATTCTCAAAATCACATAAAGGAATCATTAGGAACAAGCTCACCCGTAAATTCAACTGTCGCGCATGAACATGTATTTTGGTTGGCAGAGTACTGGGTGTATCCATAAGGGTGATGTCCTCATCAAGCAACCCCGAGGAGCCCGAAGTTGAGCTAAACATCGTTGAAGCTACTAACTTCGAACAGTCCCAAGGCAAGCCCCAGTGCACACCTATTATTTAAGAGTCCTTTTTGGTTTACTCACAACATAGAAATATTGTATTGTGCATTAGGTATAGGGCTTGGATGAAAACCCACATGCATAAAAATTAATGACCTATGATTAGTCTAGGTTAGTAAGCCTTTTCATTAGAAAACGCTATGCTTAATCTAGTGGAGTCAACGATAGGTGGTGGAATCACTTGATACACTTATGCTTCACATGACATGCTGGAATTGGTTAAAATTTGAGAACCTGTCGTTGCAACTCCGCGAACGAGTATTGAACAGTACCAAGTGCATACCTTTATATGGGAATTGGTAAACCTAGTAACTTGGACGCCGTATTGTTGGACGAATATACTCATCAATCCAGAGGTGATGTGAATGGCACGGTGGTTGCACGGGTTGGAGGACCGCTGGAGCGTGCACGGGTTAAGCCTCGGATACGAAGTACTGTATCGCGGGGAAGGACGTGTACTCGGGGTCGATGGCCCCGGACCGACTTTATAGCAACTTTGTGAATGGTGGCCATACGTGTTCTTAAATGATGCATATGTCATGTACTTGGGTTGTCTCCTGTAGGATGTAAATCAATTCGAATTGCCGTCCCTCACGGTTATGAGTACCTCTTGTTTCGAGCAGTTGGCAATGATAATTAAGTAGAGAGGATTGATTATGATTCTGAATTTTATTTACTCTATGGCTACATACTGCTATGATGTGTTGTTTTTTATATTTGTACAACCTCAGTAGCTAGCCAGGTTCAACTAAAGTTACTTTCCGGCAATAACAATTAAAGATCGGCTAAGGGATCAACTTGCAAGAGTAGAGCTAATAGGTGCCTTTTATGCAAAACACCAAATAAGCCCGGTCAGCCCCCTGCATATTAGGAGTCGGTTTTAGAAAACCTTTTGTCGGGTAAGTCTTGCGGAGTATATTAGATACTCAGGCTTTGCGATTTACCTTACTTTCTGGTATCCCCCAGGCTACTTATTGTGACTGTTGTAACAAGATTGTGTGGGATGACGAGGAACCACAGGAATGGACCGTTGAGTGGGTTCCTAGTTCGCCTACCCAAGATGAGTGAGCCATTGCCATAGGGGCGACATGGTTTACTTAGGCTATCTATCGTCGAGTGTACCGTGTTTTCACTTCCGCTTATTTATGTACCGAACCAAGAACATATGTATTGTAATGTAACTTAATTTGCTTCCGCTGTGACTCTTGAACTCGTAATGTGTAATATTGTGTACTTAATGATGTACCATTGTAAATGATGGATGTTCAAGTGTGTATGCTATGTATGGTTATCTTGGTAATCATCTCCCGAGGCGGTCCTGTACGGCACACTCTATATTTTGGTATAGGGATGTAACAATACGGATCTCCAGAAATCTGGAATCCAATGGAAATATGGATATCAAAGCTGGAGGAATGGAGGGACAAAGCCTACCATAGTGCCAAGATCTACAAAGAGAAAACGAAGAGATGGCACGACAGAGGGATTCAGCCTAAGGAGTTCAAGGCAGGAGATAAGGTGCTACTCTTCAATTCAAGGGTGAAGTTATTTGGACATGGAAAGCTGAAGAGCAAGTGAGATAGACCATACAACATCATCAACACATCATTTCATGCACCAATCACTCTGCAAGATGACACAGGTAACACTTTCAAGGTAAATGACCATCACTTAAAGCTTTTCTATTCTGATTAATGTTTAGATAAGGATATAGATGTGGTCAATTTAATTGACTTAAATATACTCTATTAGCCTGTTCCAAGATTTTTGTTAGAACCAATGGGCCTAACCCATCTCTGCACCTCATCCCCTGCTGGCCCAACTCACCTAGAAAATAGGGGGCAAATTGGGCCCAACCCTGTTCGGCCGAACACCACTAATCGACCGAAATGGGACTGGCGCCATCCCCCTGCCTTCCTCATGCACATTAACCTAACAGATCCCGATCCTTTTTGACGTGTTAGCCTAATCCCTTCGCGATGGAGCCAATAAAGCAGAGTTTTTCCTCGACCTAGGGCAGAACCAGAACAAACTCCATCTTCCTCCTTCGGCCTCTCCAACTCCAAGCGCTTCAGCCTTGGCCGACAAAAGCTTGGTCCCTCACACCAGTCCCACCTCAACCTTTGATCTCGACGGAGTTCCTACTCCAGGAAACCTTGCTGTCCCCGCCATTGGCATGACCATGAAGGAGGCCAAAGCCATCTCTGTGGCTCCTCTGGCAATCCTGCCGCTAGAGGAAGGCACTAGAGGGTGCAACCTTGTGCCTGCCCGCGCAACTGCGCGATCCCTCTCCCCTCGGCGCACACATTCCATGAAGGCGCATGCGACTATTCCGACAAAGAGGTAGGTTGCCAATTGCCTTTTGAAGAAGGACATCGCTGGGCCATCCTTAAAGCCTGTTGAGCGACATGTAGAGACGCTGCACAACAAGTGGGGAGATGTTGTCTAGTACCGCTACAAGAAGGACGGCCTGGAAGACTACCCATACCAGGGACGATTTCAGGTCCAAGGAGCTAGAAGAGTCCGTGGGAAGGGACCCATGCAGCATCTTACTTCTTCAGATAGATGGGAGATGGCGGAATCAATTGACTCCTCCCCATCCAAACAAAGCACGACAACAACCCCAAATAAAAGGGCTGTAGGGTATTTTAACGTGAAAGTTGCCTAGAGGGGGGCGGGGTGAATAAGCAATCTAAAAATAATCCTAAAAAAAGCACTAAGTTTTGATCAAATGCCAGGAATGATGGAACTTCCATCAGGAATGACGAAACTTCCGTCACCACGGAAGTTCTGCCAAATTGATAGAACTTCACCAATCCTTCCTCTAAAACTTATTTAAATGCGGATAACTAAACAAGTAGAGATACAATACTTGATAAAGGTGAAGCTACAACAATGCACACTTAGAGTTCTTTGAAGAATAGCTAGCAACACAACCAACAAGTGAATCGAACACAATAATATGAAAGAAATACGGAAATGTAAAGAGAGACACAAGGAATTAAACCCGAGGTTCGGCAACCACACTAAGTAGTTCCTACGTTCTTGTTGAGAAGCCACACAAAGTTGGGAGCGCAAGGGCGATGCCTAGCCATCTAGGAGACCAAGTCTCTAAGAGTAACAAGCAAATCAAATCTTGATGGGGAGGGAAAGATGCGCTCAAGCTTTTGAGTAGATGGATTCAATCTTTTTGTGGTTGGATCTCTCTCACTTGCTTGGAATCTCAAGATAAAGTCTAAGAGTGAGAGGGGAGAACTCTAGCTAAAATGAGAGTGAATTTTCAAGGAGTTCAACCCATCCCACGGGGAAAGGGGGGGTTTATGTAGAGGCTCTCCAAAAACTAGCCGTTACACAACTTTTCCGTGTCTGACGGAACTTCCGTCAGTTCAAAAAGAGCCGTTGCATGGTTGGATTTCAACTGAATCAGAGACGTCGGAACTTCTGTGATGGTCATCATGGAACTTCTGTCGCTCTTGGGTTTGCAACATAGAGAAACCAGAGAACAATGGAACTTCCATGGGGGAGCCCACAGAACTTCCATAACTCTCGGGTTGGTTGAGGTTAGAAGCTTGGCAATGATGGAACTTCCATGGAATGAACCACAGAACTTCCGTGACTCTCTGTTTGGCTCAACAAGCATTAGTTCATTTTGGCATTGGTTTGTTAAACTCTCACAAACCTTTTCGGTAGGCTTGAGCACACAAATTTCTCTTCTTAGCAAGATTGGTTTACCCCCCTTTATAGTTCGGCATGCCTATGACTCAATTAAAATTAAAACACTCTTTCAAGGCATTTGAGTCAATTTTCCTTTTCTTCTTTTTGGGAGTAATAGCCACCTTGCAAATGTGGGTTTAGACAACAATTTTGATTATCTGCACATTTACTTCATGGACTTTGTGAGTACAATTTTTAATCTTTCATCATCGTACACCAAAACCCACTAGAGGATCCTAGATGCATCTTCAATCTCCCCCTTTTTGGTGATTGATGACAATAGATTAAAAAGTTTATAAGGAAGATAATCAAACGAGACAAAGAGCAAAATATAGCGGAGCTCCCCCTAAAGATATGCATGAATCACACAAACATGTGGAGGAGCTCTCCCTATATTTTTCAATGAGTGGGGTGCCTAAAGGTGTACAGGTGTGCAACATAGTGAGAAAGCGATAAGCATTCAACATACTTGACACAAATAATCAACAGAGAGTAATAAAAAAAGCACCATACATAGAGTTATTACAATAAAGGTTCATAAATAGTTTTCACACACAAAGAAAATAGAAAGGTACTTGTCCACAAGTTCATCACTATCCTATTACAAACGAGATAAGCACACAACTATCATCCTTTTTCATTGCTTCTCTCCCCCTTGGCGTCAACGCACCAAAAAGAAGGAAAGAGAGAGAGAGAGAAGAAATGAAATTACTCATCTTCTTCCTTGGATCCCTCATCCTCATCTTCATGTTCCTCTTGAACTTCATGAGGCGGAGGAGCTGTAGATGGCCCGACAGAGAAATCATTCCAATCATAGCCTGCAAGAGGGTTAGCAAAGACCGGTGGCTCACCATCGGGCTCACACTCAAAGCCATCGGGAGACACCTCATATCCTTGAGCTCGCTGGTCCCTCTTGTAGCGCCTCACTTGCTTCTTGATTCTCCTCTTGTTCTCCCAGTTATCTTTAGCATTTAAGCAATAGACATTGAAGATGCCTTTGAGGAAGGAAAGAACTGGAGAAGATGGACGGCGCTGCCGGTCCTGGGCTGAGGAAAAGGTCCCTGCTGCTGTTGCATCCCTCTTAGCCACTGTCTCGGCATGGGCATGAGTGAGACTCACTCTCCTAGAGGAAGACACTCCTGGGGGAGTAGGATCAATTGGGCGAAGCTCATGCTGCACCCTAGGTCGGAGAGGAACATGCTTGCATTCCTTCTCAGATATAAGCCCAGTTTCAGCTTCAATCATCCTCATAAGATAGGGAGCATAAGAAAGGCTCCTTCTAGTGTCAATGGAAGCTAAGTGGATTTCATTTGTGATGAAGTCCATGACACAGAAAGGTCTTGCCTGAGGATTAAACCTAGCAAGAATGTTCCTTGAGCTCTCCACTATAGCAGTTGCATATCCTCCCTTGGGTGCAATGGTCACTCTAAGCATCCTGTTGAGCATGAAGTAGTAGTTGTGAAGCCCATTAGTCGTTCCAAACACATTTGGACACGTCTCATAGTACATGAAAGTCATGTCCTTCTCCTTCATCACAGGTTCATTTGTGATGATCTCTCTAGTGTGATTTGAACTTTCTTGAAAGAAGTATCTTGCGAAGCGACTCGCAGAGACAGAATACTCCACACCTTGAGTTCTCCAATGAAGTACGCCCTTGCCATCAAGGAAGAGAGTGGAGTAGAATTGGCAGATTACCTTCTTGTTCCAATCATAGTTGAATCCCATCAAATCATAAACTCCTTTATCCTTACACACTTGGATGATCTCGTTGAACACGTGATTCTCCTTTGACTCCATGTAGGACCAATCAATCCATTGGTGGGAGGCTAGTCAGTTCTTTCGGTTCTTGTCTATGAGCATAGACATATAGTAATCTTGCTGAAACCATCAGTTCAAAAAGAGTCGTTGCATTGTTGGATTTCAACTGAGTCAAAGACGATGGAACTTCCATGATGGTCATCACAGAACTTCTATCGCTCTTGGGTTTGCAACATAGAGAAACCAGAGAACAGCGGAAAGAAACCAGAGAACCACGAAACTTCCGTGGGGGAGCCCATGGAACTTCTGTAACTCTGGGGTTGGTTGAGGTTAGAAGCTTGGCAATGATGGAACTTCCGTGGAATGAACCACAGAACTTCCGTGACTCTCTGTTTGGCTCAACAAGGATTGGTTCTTTTTGGCATTGGTTTGCTAAACTCTCACAAAACATTTTGGTAGGCTTAAGCACACAAATTTCCCTTCTTAGCAAGATTGGTTTACCCCCCTTTCAAGGCATTTGAGTTAATTCTCCTTTTCTTCTTTCACGGAGTTATAGCCACCTTGCAAATGTGGGTTTAGACAACAATTTTGATTATCTGCATATTTACTTCATGAACATTGTTAGTACAATTTTAATCTTCCGTCATCATACACCAAAACCCACTAGGGGATCCTGGATGCATCTTCATAATGGCAACAAATTAAATCCGCAAGCGTACAGATACAGAAGTAGCTTTCACCCAGGAGTATTCCAAGGTATCAAATCCACCGGGAACGTATGTGTCTAATCTTCAGCTCTAGTTCGACAAAGGACACCAAGATAATTGTGGCCTTGGGTAGAGAGGATTCCTAAGGGGTATAAGGTCCTAATCAAGGTAAGACTACTACTAGGTTGCTTGCATTGGGCATCCGGTTTTCCTCTGCATCCACAGTGTGATTCCAGCCAAGAGCCTATTGCGTAGCCGAATGTGGAGGATTTCAGAGAACAGATAGGGCTGTCACCACCTACTACCTACCTCAAGCAATCCATGGACTACGCGATAAACAAAGGCAAACTATGACCTATACACCACATCTATGCTTTCAATTACTCCCTTAATTTTTAGCTATGATGATATAAGACTAAGGTCTCTAATTAAATAGAGCGTGAGCAAAGCAACTAAGTATAAAAATTACACGAAAAGGAAACTTAAATACTAAGAAAGGAATCACAAAGACTTACTAAATATGGCAACCATCCATCGAGGTACAAGTCTGTAGAAGAGGTGGACAAGCTGACTCCTCCTCCGGACATCCCCTCACTCTCTCCCTATTTTCTATGCACTTTGGCAGTGCTAAAGCCTTTAGGAAATGAAGTACTAAACTAATCTTGAAGTGCTGAGAGAGTGAGGCCCTTCCCTTCCTTTTATAACACCCAAAGGCGGTTCCTGGAGTCGGTAACTTCCACCAAACGCGGACAACCGAACTTAGGGAGGCACTAGGAGATGACACGTGGAGGTGGTGCCCTAGGGTGGGACCCACCTGTTTGGCCGAACAGGGGTGTTCGACCGAACAGGGGTTGTGGGCCCAGGTGCCTCCTTGCTCTGAGTCCCTGTTGGGTGGCCCCTTGTCCCTCCTGACACCATAAGGCAGTGGGTTATGTCGCTTTTCTCCTAAATGTGGGCCACTGGATCCTTGTGCTTGGCTTTGATTGGCCGGAAGTGTGCTTTCTCTCTTAATGACATGGATTTTCCTTTAATAACGTGGAATAATCACCTACAGCAAATATTTACCAACACTTGTGGGGATTGTTGTAATAAAGCCCTACCACTAAGTTTGCTCTTCCTTTTATTGCTTTTATGCAGGTAATTGATGGTCTAAAATAGGTATTTAGTGGCCGTCAACAAACTCCCCCACAATTAGCCTTTGCTTGTCCTCGAGTAAAGGAAAAGGACTAAAGTGGATCATCATTTCCAAGCGGTATGATGCTAGCATGCAAATTATTCCAAACCATACCTGTTCCAATGGACTTTGGAGTGTCTACCATGTCACCTTGGGTGGTTGAAGTGTGGAATGGAATAGATTCTAGTCATCTTTTCTCCTTGTGCTAAGTAACTTGGCTTTTTGAAGAATTTTGCAAAAATAAAATAAGGTTGTACTCCTCAAATGATTCTGTCATGTCACTCATGTATGTGTGTGGATCCTTACCGAGGCTTTTGTTGTTGCCTCTTTTTGTTCCTACTTCTAAAGATAGGCTTATGTGGAGCTTACGGTAGGGAATAAAAAGAAGGCATACCTATGCTTCGTATATTATCAAGTCAAAAACCAGATCCAAGGAGAAAGCAAGTAATGAATTATCAAACAAGTATGTGCACATATACGGATGGAATGGATGCAGCGGTGGATAATGGGTACTCCTTTTGATGTCCTCCCTCTCTTTTTATTTAAGAACATGGGCTATCTCTCTTTCTCTTTTTTTTCTCTCTCTTTTTTTGAATATTGATAGCCCATGTCTCTTATAACAAGGATAATTGGAGAGGGACTTAGAGCATGGTGGAGCACCTTATTTTGTGGACGGATGATGGATATGTGTGATGCTATTTTTTGAAGTGGAAGAGCAGCATATGAAAGGTGATGGATGATGGAGGTGGATAAATACTCTTTTATGCGTAGACTCTCTCTTTCTTTGAAACAATATTGGGCATGGATATTTCTTTTCTTTCTCTTTTTTTTCATGGTCAATGATTGAGAGCTTTTTTTATAGCCTTGCCTTCTGTAGGAACAATTGAGAGAGTCATAACAAGATAATCATGGAGTAATTCTTTTGGTGGACGAGTGGATGATGATGATGATGATGATGGTTATGCTAACTTCCAATGTAGAAGATTATCATATCAGAGGAATGTGTACATGAACTTGATCAACAGTACATAACAAGCATCTCACTAGGGTCACAACAATTTGATAAGATTCAATGAAGGCACAAGTAGCATATGCATCAAGTTTAGCAAATGAAACTATCATATGGTTCTGATGGGATAATTCAAATCATCAAGGAGTAAGCTTATAAACTTTAATTTTTTAAAAATATTTCCCAACTACTTTATGCAATAGAGAGCAAGAATCACTTCATCAAACCATATCACACTGGTCAACAACCTAGGTAGCATGTGGTCCCTATGAATATAGTCCACTAGTATTGGCATAAGAGCAAGGAATAAAGAGCATGCAGGCCAACCATGGCAAAGCTTTGAGCAATTGGTAGGTCATCAAGGTTGATTTTAATTTTCTAGTTTAGATTTTATCAATTTGTTCTAGGAAAATTAAATCAATGCAGAAAACAGGGAGATAGAGGGATAAGAAGTGCAAACCGTCACACTGGTTGAAGACGAGGCCGAGCAGGGCCATGGTGAGTCCAATCAACTCAGAGAGTTTGGCTGAATTATCCTGGCACTGGCTTGGTCACCCTATGGCATGTTGCTTTGTGCGGCATTGTTCATTATATGTTGGCCGATGAGGTCCTTTGTTGCGTGTCGAGAATCCTGAGGATCTCCCCCACACTTGTTCGCTTTCCTGCACTTTAATTTGACACAAGAAAAATAAACAAAAGGGTTAAAAGCAAAATAGACTCCACCGGCTTTATGGGCCATGTAGAGTCACAACTAAATTATTAAGTTATTTATTTTATATCTTATTTTTATTAGGCTCACTACATAATTGAATTTAAAGGAAATAAAAGGAAATGAACTAAAGCGCCTTTCTGTTTTTTTGGCAAGGCATGAATGCAAGAACTAACAACAACTCTAAACAAAGAGGCAAGTTGGCATGAATGGAACTTAATACATGATACTTACAGAACTCCCCCACACTTAGATTTTTGTATAATTAGACACAATAAATCAAGTGTCTAGTCTTGCAGCCTTCTCGTAGTGGGTTCCATCGCCAAAAGTACCAATGTGTCAAGTTGATGCAGCTCCCAAGTTCTTAGGCATAGTGTGACCATCATTTTTTTTCAATCCTCACCTGAAAGGGTTAGTGACCAAAAATATTCGAAGGAAAATATATCTTCAAAACAAATTCTTGCATTTATTTAATAAGGGAAAAAGGGAAATGATAACCCGGGCCATCTCTCGGTAGTGCTTTGTTTATAGTCAGAAGCTGGACTATGGATATTTTATACTACAGCTATCATTGGTGATGTGGTTCCTATTTTACCGCCAATTGGTGATGTATTAATGAAGTCTTAGCTGCAAGGTTAGTGCCAAAATGCAACTATGAGATTTGCAAAATTTATGATAAACAAAAATGTCTACAATCATCCTTCTAAACATCTTGCTAATGAGGGCCTTAAGGTGGTTGTAGTCCTCGTAGGTGCTTTTAGCAGAAGGAGCGATCAACTCTAGAGTTTTGTTGGATGAGCATGTATCTTGTGGTTGTGCAAGGAAGAAGCTCTCATGATCATCAATGGAAATATTTTCTTCTAGAGTCAAATCCTTAAGCAATCCAATGATCCAAAGGTTCTCCTTCTCAAGAATTTCATTGATAAAGCTCATGGTTGATTCTTGATCACCATAGAAATTGGAGTATTGAGGACCAAAGAAAAAAGGCCTAGGCAAGAAGAATGACGATTTGGTTTCAAAAGGATTAAGAGTTTCTCCAAAATTGTCTCCTCCTTGGATGCAATGCTTCACGTCCTCATAGAGAACAAACCTCGGCAATGCGTGTTGGGAAACAAACATCACCTCCTCAAGCGGGGAGTGCTTTAAGTGAGGCATAACCATAGAATTTTCTAAGCAATTGGCTTTTGTGGCGAAAGCAGATTTCCTAAGCTTTTCATTTAGGCTCCCTAGAGATGCACCCTTGTGGTGAAGGCTTTCTAGTGGGAGGCCTATGAGAAGTTCAAAGTCAGTGATAGGAAAGACGTGGAGGTCTAGGAGAAGTTCGACTTTGTCCATCTCAACGGGTACAACCCTTGCGATCCCCCAACTTGGAAATGTTACTCCCAAGGCGTCATTGAGGAGTGTGTCATTTGCCCCAAGAGGTATATCATCCAAAAGCTACCAAGCCATGTACTTAGGGATGATATTGGATTTTATGGTGGGATCATGAAGGGCTTGCATTTGACTTTATATAACAGGGAATGTTAGATTAAGGAGAAGATATTTGGATTTCTCTTGAAGAACATCTTTCTTCCTTCAACCACTCCTTGTTAACGGCCTCCTGTAAGATTTCTTCTTGGAAAGGCTTGGGAGGTGAAAGGGATGCCGTAGGCTTCTTCCGCTTGAAGTAATTCGAGGTCTTTCCATGATCATCAAGTAGCAACTCCTCGAATTTATATGGCAACCATAAAGGTAGAATTTCTCCTTCCTTCCGAGCGGTCTCAACAGTAGAATTAAAAGATAAGATAGCAATGGGCTCGAATCCAATTATTGAGAGACCCTCACGGGTTGGCTTGCCTTCCTCCTAGATAAATGGATGGTCTCCTTTCTTAAGAATGGATCTAGGGGGGTCACATGGGAATGTTGCCATCGCTTCATTGAATGGCTCACCCCTTGGGAGAGATTCTATCAAAAGATTTTCTGATTGACAGAAGATACGCCTCTCCCAATTCTTATGTCGAGACTTCCTAGCTTTTGTCGATACGGGTATAGCTCATCTAACTGATGCCCGATCAAGATTAGGAAGTCATAGACCTCAACTATATGGAAGTCTTGGATAGTCTCAACATTTTTGTTCTTCAGGGGCATGTTTTGCAAGGTCCCAAATCCTTCTAAATGCTTGCCTAAGGACCTCAGGAAGGATTTGCTAATCAGTGCAAGGAGCTCACTGCCTATGAAGGCGGTTGCACTGGATTTGGACATGATATTTGCACCGATTATGGGATTGAAAAGAACATTCACCTTCATCTCTCTTATATGGCATTGAACAATTGAATGAGGAGGGGTAATCCAAACTATATCATGAGAATGTGCATCCTCATCCAACCATTCATTGCTCGGCATGGCAGAGCACTCCCCCTCATTCTCTTGGAGGAAATTGTCCACTAGAGGATCAAGAGAATAGACAAGAACTGGTGGGTTCTTCTTGCAAAAATAATTCATGGTGTCCCCATGGTCTCTTGAAATACCCTCAAATTTAAAAGAGAAGTCAGGTGAATTTTCTGATTGAGACATTGGGACAGAAAAATTTCTTCCCCTAAGTTCGATGTCTAGCGTTTCCTTCTTTGGTGCATCAGAAATGATGTTGGCACCAATAGTGGGATTATAAAGAATATCAACCTTAACTCCTCTTATGAGGCATTGAATGGAAGATGAAGGGGAGCTAGTCCAGGTTAGGTTTGGAGAAAACTTAGCCTCTCTCACCCGCTCATTGCTCATGCTTGAAGTTAACTCCTTCACTGTCTCTTGGAGCAAAGGTTCCTTAAGAGGATTGGGAGAAGATATAGGAGTTGGTGATTTCTTCTAATAGCGACAACTCGAGGAGTTCCCATGATCTTTTCCAAGATTTTCATCGAATTGAAAACGAGCTTTGAAGGTTCAATTTTTTCTTCCACCATTGCTCATGGTTCAGTTGAGGTCTCACTAGATGAGTCAATGGATAGGCAAGGATTTGGCTTAGGTTCAACTAGTGGGGTGGCCTCAATGCTCGGCGAACCTTCCTCCTGAGGGGGCTCTCTACAATCAGCTAGGAAAGAAGAGGTTTCTTGAATAAGGTTCAGGATAGCTCTTCCTTCTATAGGCGTCTTGTGGATGAATGAACCTCCTGCGATGACGTCGAGATATAGGGCAGACTCCTTGTTTTAGCCCAGACAGAAGTGTTGCAATAACACATGGTCGGGCAAAGACAAGTCAAGGCTGGAAGTCGTTAACAAGGAAAACCTGGCCCAAGATGCACCTATAAATTCCTTCTCGCTTTGACGAAAGTCGAGAATCTCCCTTCATAGGGAGACGATACGTGATGTAGGATAGAACATGAGACAAAATTTATATCGGAGTACTTTCCAATCACCATTAGTACTCCCAATGAAATGAGTGTACCATTGTTTTGGATTCTCCATGAGGGAAAAAGGAAACAATTTCGACTTGAGAGTGTCATGAGTCATGCCTTTGATCGATAGGCATGAACACAAATGCTCAAACTCTCGCAAATGATGGAATGGGTTTTTGCTATTTAAACAAAAGAAGGATTGTTCCCAAAGCATGGCTATAAAGCTAGGGCGGAGTTCAAACCCAGATGAATGAATTGGGTCCGCTGAAAGCGATGGCTCGAAGAACTCGCCCTTTAGAGTAGAAAGGTTTTGAATTGTAGGTTGCTCTATTGGAGAAAAGAGATGAGAAATAAATAAAGTAAAAGAAAAAGATATGAGGGCAAACTAGGTTTGAAGATCAAACAACAACCGTTCCCCGGCAATGGCGTTGTTGGCAGTCAAGAAAACTCATATCCGGCCAACAACCTGTTGGTAAATGCAAGGTAAATACCAAAGTGCATTAAATATTTGGTTAAACTAATAAAGTTGCACAAGTTTTGGTGAGTTATGTGTTTGCAGGTCATACAGGGCCAAAATATGCAAAAATATGAAGAAACACCCCATCGGCCGATCATGACTGTAAAACAGCCGGCGGATAAGGTTGTTTATGGCTCAAATCAGCGCTGGCCCTATCTTTCCGACAGATCAGGGACTGACATGGTAATCAGTCACCCGGGTGAAGACCGGAAGCTCAACAGGAGTCATCGTCCGGCTGATAATCCGACCCGGCCGACCTGGTATAAGTTCTCTTGTATCTTTTCTTCTATAAGACTTATGCCTCAAATATAAAGATTTTTGTTCTTTTATTTATCCAAGTCACGTGGTGCCTTCTTAAGCTTTGTAGTAGTTTTCTAGTTGCACCTTTTGAGAGTGTTTCCATGATTTACATGTTCACGGGTTTCCCGGCTAGGACTTAATTGAGTTGCCGTCCTGAGTAAGGGTTTTAGACTTAGTTATTTCCCGGCAGTTCTTCAGCAAAGATCTACGGAAGAATAACTAGTATGAGTGTAGGCATGGAGCCTACGTAAATGCTAGCTGGTTATGCATTCATCGCCACGGGCTGTGTGGTAGGCGGCATGTGGTGACAGTCCTGTCCGTCCCTTTTGTAATCTACCATTTTCAGGAAGTCTCAAGTAGGGTTGTCTGATGAGGACATCACTCCTATGGATACACACAACACTCCTCCAAATCTGGACTTGCAAGGTCCAATGACTAGAGCTCGTGCACGATGACTAAATTTAGAGGTGAGCTCGTTCCTACGTTCTTCACTATATGTTACTTTTGAGAATGGTTTGCTACCTAATGATTATTTTATGATTAGAAACCATGGAGAAGACCAGGAGATAATGGGAGAAGGAGTTGGGAACGTGGAGGACCAGCAAGGGTTGGAAGCTAAAGTGGAGGCCCAATCAAAACCGACTTCGAGTCTGTTTCGGGGCCCAGGACCAGTCTGTACTAAAACAGTCGCCCAGGACGCATACCGACTCGGATTTGGACGTTCTACATATGCACGGAAAGATAAGGAGAAGACCTTTCCAATGCCGACAGCCTCATGTCAAAATTCATCCGCAGTCATCGGGAATCGTCAAAACAAGATAGAGTCCAGAATCTGTGTCGGTGCTGCGTCGCCTATTTTTGGCCTTTGGGCTTTGTATCTAGTTGAGCCCAATTAGGGGCGCGTCCAGAGGGTCTTGCACGACCCTAGGGTCTTTATATACAGCCGCCACTGCACCATTAGGGTTCGGGTTTTTCTTAGATCAATTCTGTTCCTAAACAGTTTTGCCGTTCATCGGTTTGTGAGACCCCAACTTCGAGAGTTTAATCATACATCTGCAATTGTGTTGCATTCTTCGTTGTTCTTGCTTGTGTTCTTGATTCGCAGGCAGGGATTAGCCTTCTCAGCAAGGTCAATCGTCTTTTGGACGGTTGATAACCAGAGGAGACGTCGTGCTGCGATTGCGGGGTTTAGAACGTGCTGTTCTGAAGCCGGATCGATTTGTGTGTCGCCTCCGACCAAATCAACTTACCAAGAACCTTTCGGAAGATCGGGAACCCTTGTCCACATCAAGTGGTATCAGAGCTTCAGGTGCACCGTCAGGTTCACACTACCCTTTAGTTTTGTTTTCGTGTTCTTCCTATCGTCCACTGAAAATACCAAAAAAAAAAATTTCCCCCGCCCATAACCACGTGTTTAGCCTTTGCATATTTCAATTTCAGAGTCCGTAGTGTTGAGTTTGTGCCCTAGTTCTTATTTAGTCGCTGGTTTAGTTTGTGTTTTTATCGTCAGTAGTGTTTCCCTTGCAACCCTAGCCGCCATCCCCTTCACCATCCTCGGTTTTGTCAGCTTTGTGTGCTAGGGTTGATTGATCAACATGCCCACCCTAATCCCACCCTAAACCTACCCTCACCACCTCGGACCAATTTTCATAAATTCCACTTTCCGCTGCATCCACCTCGCCAAAAAAAACTCCCTACCCGACCCCAAGCCCGACTCGGATTTCACTCAAAACCCCGGGTTCTTCATAACCGATTCCGACACCCCTTCGGTAAAACAGGCATAACTTTTCGCTCGGTTGTCCGTTTTGGCTGAAATTTTTACAGGAGATTCTTGACAAAAAGTTGAGCATACCCACACTCAGCTACGCCTTGTGTGCCCTCGTCAAAAAATTCAAAAAAAATCGGGAAGATAAAGAAAAAATTCATTCAAGTTGAAACCCGACGTTTTCTGAAACTTCAAGATTTTCTGTAGGCCACGTCCTAGCTCGGTTTGAGCTGAAATTTTTTGTGGTTTCTCCCTGTTTGCTAGTGAGTTGGAAAAAAATATCAAAAAAATAAAATCAAAAAAAAAGAAATTTGGGATTCCTACTAGTGCTCCATCTAGCCCCCTGAAATTTCTGAGTTTGGCTGTTTTACACTAAGCCCCCTGTTATCGACTGTGTCCCTTTGTCTCCTTGTTTCTTCTTTGCTATCACTACTGTTCTAGGACATAGTTAGACCAGCGACTAGGGACAAGTTACTTGGGCACTTATTCAGCTTTACTATCTGTTTTTGATTTGTGTGCCACTCATATATACATATTTGGCCTTCCTAGCTCTACATACTTCTTCTGGACAGCACATAGGTTATTTGGTAACCCTTGCAATCGTGGAACACTTCTCCCTGGTATCCTTTGCTTTGTTGTTTTCAGAACTTTGTAAGAGCTTTGCAAGAAGCTTACTTTTGCTGTGTTGAGAGGCACCACTGCTTAGTAGTTTTGTAGGGATAACCTTCACTTTTTGTTTCCTGTTTTGGTGTTTCTGATGTCAGGAAGCGACGGGGAGGGTGCTTCACCCTCAAAATTGAATGAGTGCGTGAGCCAAAATCAGTTACAGAAGGCTTTGCAAGCGGTTCATTTGGCAAAGACGATCACCAGGGCCGTCACCGACGCCGTCACCAAGCTTCACCTGGAAGAAAGCATTGAGCGGTTGGATAAGAGAGTCTCTAAGCTAACTGATCAGGTTGTCGAATTGGAGACCGCTCACAAGACCAACAACACCACCAACACCAACAACACCAATGCCAACAACGACGTTGAAGACGATCATGATGAAGCAACGGTGTATAAGGCTGATGGCACCGTCGATAGGTCAGCTACAAGGACCGCAAGGTTACGACGTTGTTTGCAACGTAACCCTCAAGGTATGGGTGGTTTCCACAACCACAACCGTCGCACACAAGGTAACCATGCTCCAGATGATCCGTATGCTAAAATTAAGTTTTCAATTCCTTCGTTTTCGGGTCAGTACGATGGTGATGCTTACCTTGATTGGGAAATGACGGTAGAACAAAAATTTAATGCCCACCTTGTTCCTGAACAACATAGAGTTAGACAAGCCACTAGTGAGTTTAAGGACTTTGCTATTGTTTGGTGGAGTGGTCTAGCTGCTGAAACCGATTTGCCTACTACTTGGGAAGAACTTAAGGTAGAAATGCGTGATCGTTTTGTTCCTCCTTCGTTTTATAGAGAAATTCGTAATAAACTGCAGCGTTTAGATCAAGGAGATAAAATTGTTCAGGAGTATTTTAGTGAGCTTCAGAAGGGTTTGATTCGTTGTGCTGTGGTTGAAAAAGTAGAGGATCAGATTTGCCGCTTTTATTCTGGTTTGAGAAAAGAAATTCAGGACATCCTTGATTATAAAGAATTTTATACCCTCAACCAGTGTTTCCAGTATGCTACGCTTGCAGAGAAAGAATCACAGGGACTTTTCCAGGCTCTTGAAGAGTACAGCAAGTCCAGGAATTTCTACCCACCACGGCCGGCGGGGACTTCGGGGCTGCCCAAGCCATCTTTCCGACCGCCCCCACCAGCTAGTGTTGTTTCTGCAGCACCAAGATCAGCCCCTGCCCCTTCTACGCGCTCAGGTAAAAATTCTGTGCAGGTACCGGCTAGTAGTGCCTCCTCTGTTGCTTCGACGGGACGCACTACAGGGATTCAGTGCCACCGCTGCCATGGTCTTGGCCATGTGCAGAAAGATTGCCCAAGTAGGCGGGCATATGTGGCGACAGATGATGGCGGTTACATGAGCACCTCCGATATGGAGGATGAGGAGGAGGATGTCGCTGCCACCAGCGGTGACCTCGTCCTTGGAGGCGGAGATACCACGGGCTATATGAATATTATTGTGCAGCGTGTGCTTAGCACACAAATCCAGCAGCTCGAGGTGATGCAGCGACATAACTTGTTCCAGATTTTCTTCGTCATCAAGAACCGTCGGGCACGTGTCATCATTGATGGAGGAAGCTGCAACAATTTGGTGAGTTCTGATGTGGTTAAGAAGCTTGATTTGACCACACGCCCACATCCACATCCATACTACATTCAGTGGTTAAATGACTCTGGAAAAGCTAAGGTAACACAAACTTGCAGAGTTCTTTTTTCCATTGGTTCCTATGTCGATTTTGTTGATTGTGATGTTGTACCCATGCAAGCTTGTTCACTTTTATTGGGTAGACCTTGGGAATTTGATAATGATGCTGTACACCATGGTAAAAGTAATAAGTACACTTTTATGCATAAAGGAACTAAAATTACTTTGTTACCAATGACCCCTGCTGAAATTGTACAAGCTGATTTAGAACGAGCTGCTAGTTTGAAAAATAAAAGCCCTGAAATTGCGCAACCTATTCATTCTGCTTCTACACCAAGTAATGTTACTGATTCTTCAAGTTCTAAGGGTGCTGCAATTAAATTACAAAGTCGTTCATGTCTTGCCACAAAATCTGAGCTTGCTGAAATTTCTACTGATGATATTTGCTATGCTTTGATATGCAAACAAGCCTTGTTTTCGCTTGGTGATATTGCTTCTACTGCTTTGCCTCCTGCTGTCACTAACCTTTTGCAGGAGTATGAGGATGTTTTCCCAGCTGAGATACCCCCGGGATTGCCACCTTTGAGAGGGATTGAGCATCAAATTGATTTGATTCCTGGTGCTACTTTACCAAACCGTGCTGCTTATAGGACCAACCCTGAGGAGACTAAGGAGATACAACGACAAGTCCAAGACCTTTTGGATCGTGGGTATGTTCGTCAATCACTTAGTCCTTGTGCTGTTCCTATACTTTTGGTTCCTAAGAAAGATGGTTCTTGGCGTATGTGTGTAGATTGTAGAGCCATTAATAACATTACTATTAGGTATCGTCATCCTATTCCTAGGCTAGACGACATGCTTGATGAGTTATGTGGTGCTATAATTTTCACTAAAATTGATTTGCGTAGTGGCTACCATCAAATTAGAATGAAACTTGGAGATGAATGGAAAACAGCTTTCAAAACCAAATTCGGGTTGTATGAGTGGTTAGTAATGCCTTTTGGGTTAACTAATGCACCCAGTACTTTCATGCGTTTGATGAATGAGGTTTTAAGACCTTTTATTGGCAAATTTGTGGTTGTTTACTTTGATGATATCTTGATTTATAGCAAATCCATGGATGATCATATGATTCATTTGCGTGTTGTTTTTAATGCTTTGCGAGTTGCACGTTTATTTGGTAACCTTGAGAAGTGCACCTTTTGCACGGATCGAGTCTCTTTTCTTGGCTATGTTGTGACTCCACAGGGAATTGAGGCGGATGAGGCGAAGATTGAAGCCATAAAGAGCTGGTCTGTACCAAAAACTATCACACAGGTGAGGAGTTTTCTTGGTTTCGCAGGTTTCTACCGTCGCTTTGTCAAAGATTTCAGCACCATTGCTGCACCATTGCATGAGTTGACAAAGAAGGGCGTTGACTTCCATTTTGTTGGTTCCGTTCGTCTTTTATTGTTGCAGGAGGCGCATGGAGGTGGATTGATGGGTCATTTTAGTGCTAAGAAGACAGAGGATATTTTGGCCACACACTTCTTTTGGCCAAGGATGAGAAAAGATGTTGAGCGTTTTGTTGTTCGCTGCACTACATGTCAAAAAGCTAAGTCTCGATTGAATCCACATGGTTTATACATGCCACTTCCTGTTCCTTCTATTCCTTGGGCGGATATTTCTATGGACTTTATTTTAGGACTGCCTAGGACTAAGAGAGGGAGCGATAGCATTTTTGTTGTTGTGGATCGTTTTTCCAAGATGGCACACTTTATACCATGTCATAAAACTGATGATGCTAGTTACATTGCTGATCTTTTTTTCAAATAAATTGTACGTTTGCATGGTATGCCTTCTACTATTGTTTCAGATCGTGATGCAAAATTCTTGAGTCATTTTTGGCGCACGCTTTGGAATAAGTTGGGTACAAAGTTGTTATTTTCTACAACTTGTCATCCACAAACTGATGGACAAACTGAGGTTGTGAACCGCACTTTGGGTACTATGTTGCGAGCTATTTTGAAGAAAAATTTGAAGCAATGGGAAGAATGCTTACCTCATGTTGAGTTTGCTTATAATCGGGCAACACATTCTACTACCAAGGTAAGTCCATTCAAGGTAGTGTATGGTTTTGATCCCCGTACTCCACTTGATATACTTCCTCTACCTATTAATGAGAGAGTTCATGTTGATGCTAAGGAGCGTGCTGAATTTATTTTGCAAATGCATGAGACCACTAGACTTAGCATTGAAAAGATGAATGAAAAGTATAAAATTGCTGGCAGTAAGGGTAGAAAGGAAGTAAAGCTTGATGTAGGAGATTTAGTGTGGTTACACTTAAGGAAGGATAGATTTCCAGAATTGAGAAAGTCTAAACTAATGCCTAGAGCTGATGGTCCATTCAAAATAAGAGAGAAGATTAATGATAATGCATACAAACTTGAGTTGCCTCCCGAGTTCGGGGTTAGTCCTACTTTTAACATTTCAGATTTGAAACCATACTTGGGAGATATGAGGGCAAACTAGGTTCGAAGATCAAACAACAACCGTTCCCCGGCAATGGCGTTGTTGGCAGTCAAGAAAACTCATATCCGGCCAACAACCTGTTGGTAAATGCAAGGTAAATACCAAAGTGCATTAAATATTTGGTTAAACTAATAAAGTTGCACAAGTTTTGGTGAGTTATGTGTTTGCAGGTCATACAGGACCAAAATATGCAAAAATATGAAGAAACACCCCATCGGCCGATCATGACTGTAAAACAGCCGGCGGATAAGGTCGTTTGTGGCTCAAATCAGCGCTGGCCCTATCTTTCCGACAGATCAGGGACTGACATGGTAATCAGTCACCCGGGTGAAGACCGGAAGCTCAACAGGAATCATCGTCCGGCTGATAATCCGACCCGGCCGACCTGGTATAAGTTCTCTTGTATCTTTTCTTCTATAAGACTTATGCCTCAAATATAAAGATTTTTGTTCTTTTATTTATCCAAGTCACGTGGTGCCTTCTTAAGCTTTGTAGTAGTTTCCTAGTTGCACCTTTTGAGAGTGTTTCCATGATTTACATGTTCACGGGTTTCCCGGCTAGGACTTAATTGAGTTGCCGTCCTGAGTAAGGGTTTTAGACTTAGTTATTTCCCGGCAGTTCTTCAGCAAAGATCTACGGAAGAATAACTAGTATGAGTGTAGGCATGGAGCCTACGTAAATGCTAGCTGGTTATGCATTCATCGCCACGGGCTGTGTGGTAGGCGGCATGTGGTGACAGTCCTGTCCGTCCCTTTTGTAATCTACCATGTTCAGGAAGTCTCAAGCAGGGTTGTCTGATGAGGACATCACTCCTATGGATACACACAACACTCCTCCAAATCTGGACTTGCAAGGTCCAATGACTAGAGCTCGTGCACGATGACTAAATTTAGAGGTGAGCTCGTTCCTACGTTCTTCACTATATGTTACTTTTGAGAATGGTTTGCTACCTAATGATTATTTTATGATTAGAAACCATGGAGAAGACCAGGAGATAATGGGAGAAGGAGTTGGGAACGTGGAGGACCAGCAAGGGTTGGAAGCTAAAGTGGAGGCCCAATCAAAACCGACTTCGAGTCTGTTTCGGGGCCCAGGACCAGTCTGTACTAAAACAGTCGCCCAGGACGCATACCGACTCGGATTTGGACGTTCTACATATGCACGGAAAGATAAGGAGAAGACCTTTCCAATGCCGCCAGCCTCATGTCAAAATTCATCCGCAGTCATCGGGAATCGTCAAAACAAGATAGAGTCCAGAATCTGTGTCGGTGCTGCGTCGCCTATTTTTGGCCTTTGGGCTTTGTATCTAGTTGAGCCCAATTAGGGGCGCGTCCAGAGGGTCTTGCACGACCCTAGGGTCTTTATATACAGCCGCCGCCGCACCATTAGGGTTCGGGTTTTGCTTAGATCAATTCTGTTCCTTAACAGTTTCGCCGTTCATCGGTTTGTGAGACCCCAACTTCGAGAGTTTAATCATACATCTGCAATTGTGTTGCATTCTTCGTTGTTCTTGCTTGTGTTCTTGATTCGCAGGCAGGGATTAGCCTTCTCGGCGAGGTCAATCGTCTTTTGGACGGTTGATAACCAGAGGAGACGTCGTGCTGCGATTGCGGGGTTTAGAACGTGCTGTTCTGAAGCCGGATCGATTTGTGTGTCGCCTCCGACCAAATCAACTTACCAAGAACCTTTCGGAAGATCGGGAACCCTTGTCCACATCATTGTCTAGCGATAGCGTACCAACTATTATGGAGATTAGTTACCGACCCATATTAGTGGATCATTTTCGTGCCCCGAAGTGAACATAATGTGAGCCATAGAATCGTAAGAAAATGGTGCAGCTCTAGAATCAACACTTAACGCTTGTCTTGAAAATTTTAGAACACCATTACTTAGGAAATCCAACTTGACTCGTTGTCCTCCCAACTAGCTACACCTTTCTCTATTAAATACTTGTATTGTGGTCTTCTCTTGATGCATCCACCATATTACCCACTCATTATCTTCATCCCCGCCATAGTTTGGTTGGTGATTTTCTTATAGACATAAGATTGTTAACTCTCGATACTCTTACACCTTGCATCCTTGAGGAGAAATACGGTACCCTAGAATACTCCCGGGTGAAATGCTACAATGGTGTTCCATGCGCTTGTGGAATTAATTGATTTTATCTTTAGAGCGTAGCAAATGCCAACAAGCATTTTTGGTGCCGGGGAAGCAATGGATAAGATTTTGAGACTAATATAGATTGTCTATTGAGCAAATTCACCGCTAGCCTTAACGGGATCACCCCTGTTTTGTTTGAGTGTGGAACAAACAGGACAAAGTCGCCTTGACCTTGCAGTGAGTTTTTATAAAAGAAGAGCTCGTGGTGCTTTGATCCTTCTCAACGAATCATCATCACTCTAGCTCTGTTCTGGAGGAGGTAAGACCCAAATTATTGCCCACTATCTATCTCTTTGGAACACTTGGGTATTGATTTAATTGTTTCATCTAAAACTAATGTTATGTTCTTATCATATCACTTATTCGGCTATGCATTCATTGCTTGGCTATGTGCCCCACATATGAGTATGATATAGAATATTCCTTCTATCATATAATTGTGGCTGTGATAAGCGTTCCTTGTTTGGTTACATATCGCATTCATTTGTATGATAAACTGAACAACATAAAAATGGTCATCTCTCTATGATGCTTTGATGTGAAATAAGGAAAATGCGTTCGTTTTCCCTCCTTAATTGATCAGAATAGACATGGTGTCTAGGTTGATTAATGAATCAAAAGAGATATGACTATTGTAGACGAATAGATATGCGCTAACAATTACAGGAAATCTATTGACTTTTGCTAAGCCATATTAATAAATCATTCCCGGCACGGGGCCAGAAACGGTTCACTAATATGTCCCAGAGTCAAGTAGGTAAAATCCGCAAGCGCACGGAGAATACCGCTGTAGCATTTCACCCGAAAGTATTCAGGGTATCGTATTTGTTTATCCCAAAGGAAGGGTATGATCAAGAAGCGTTACTAACATATAAGATCATGTTAACAATTAGCAAGGATATCTAACCAAGACAGGCGGGTACATGATAATAACTGGGTAGTGTGACACACACAGAAGATTCCTACCAAATAAATAAAGTCTAGTGGAGGAAAGACTAGGCTAAGCTACTCCTACTATACATTCCTACACAGTTGCATAGCCTACGTAGAATACATACAGACCCACACTCAGGTTCAGCAGTCAATAGTATAGCACTTCAGGCACGGACTTACCCCTGCATCCACAGGCGACTTCCGCCAAGAGCCTACGCACTAGCCTAGCGGGGAGGATTTCAAAGGACGGACAGGGCTGTCACCACCTGCCGCCTACCTCAACGAACCAGTAGACTAACGAATAATTGATGCAAATCAGTCACCCAAGTACCATACTTGCATGACCAAAGAGCACTCTGCCCCTCCGCGATTACTATTAACGAGGCAGAGCTACCGTACGAATACGATCACCAAACCCATGCTATACTTTATCAGCTAAAACTAAGCATAGAGACTATAACATATAAACTAGACTATAGTGACGGTATATAACTAGCATGACAATAGTAGTATAATAAATATAAACTACTATCACTCAAGTAGACTATACTATCACATATATGGATCACAATATCAAACAAGAAACTCATGACCCAAGCACAACTATATAGAAAATATATATATATTGATAAGAGCAAAGTCTTACAAAAGGGAAAAGATACAAGAGCCATACCAATTCCAAGTGAAGACTTGGGACTAGAGAGCTCTAGACTCAGCCTAACTCCACTAAAACTCCAAGAACTACTACTAGCAAGAGAGAAATGCTTCTTGTGGTGTGTGTTGAATGTGAAGGCACACCCTCCTATTTATAGCCTCAGTAGGTCGGCAAGGGAGAGTAACCGCCACGGAAGGCATCTCAAACCGTCATCAGGAGTCACGGAGGAGCCAACACGTGGAAGCCCAGGCGGAGAGGGCGCCCGGCCGGGTCGGCCGACCTGACCAGGTCGGCCGACCTGGGGGTGGCCCCTCCTGGCCTGTGCTTTCTCCAGTTGGCTGTCCTGTGGGCCCTGACGTCGGTTTGCGCGGTATTACAGGGAGTTACGTCGGTTAAGTGCTGAAAATGGGCCCTTCAATCCGTGTGATGTCCATGTGGCACTCTCTGATTGGTCGAAAGTGTGTTTTCTTGCCTTTTGAGGTGTTTCCTTCACATTTCCTCCTACATGCACAAAGTTCTCCAAGTACAAGTGGAACTATATTATTGTGCTAAAGCATGCGTGTATGAAATGCCAAATTCTCCTTTATTTGAGTATAGTTGACGGTTAAAAATGGTACTTAACAGCCGTCAACAAACTCCCCCAAGCTTACCCTTTGCTCGTCCCGAAGCAAAGATAAACTTAAGTTGTTGATCAGGAGTTGCTACAATGTCCTATGCGCACAACAAAGTACTCTTCCTAGAATTAAATATGTTGGCACATAACTTACCCATTTACCTCGATCCATGGGGCTTTTACACCTCATTGTCTTGGGCGGTTGAGAGATAGAACAATTGCAGGGCACCAATCACTTGCTCTAGATTCCGCTATGTTATTCCGGAGGTTTTCAAAAGATTTTGAAAATAAAAACCAAGTTCCTCAAATGATTCTCTCGGATCACTCAATATGTGTATGATTCCTCACCAAGGCAAAGTGTTGCCTATAATCACCTACTTCTAAAT
Organism: Eleusine indica; assembly: GCA_030378355.1. Lineage (NCBI taxonomy): Eukaryota > Viridiplantae > Streptophyta > Magnoliopsida > Poales > Poaceae > Eleusine > Eleusine indica. The sequence continues at coordinate 32,487,257 of CM059498.1, read as the reverse complement.
AAGGCTTTATGTGGAGCTCAAGGTAGGGATATATGAGGCACTCATGTTCACATAATATTGCTATGTCAAAAGACCGGATCCAAGAAAAACATCAATTCAAACAATCTTGATCAAGATGTGCAAGTGTGTGGGAGAACGGAGGAATGGTGGATGGGAAGAAATAACTCCTGTTTGAATTTTCCTTCTCTCTTTTGGAGTTTCTAGGCTATGGCTATCTTTTGCTTGCTCTCTTTTTTTTTTTGAGCATTTTTTTTCTTTTTGCGTAGCCATAGTCCTAGTTTGCAATGAATACTTTGAGAGAGGAATTTTGCAATGGATATATGGAGTGTTTCTTTGGATGGATGGATGGATAGTGGCTTTCTTCCGGTGTAGAAGAATAGCTCACGGTGGATATGGTGGATATGGTGGATGCTATCTTCTTGATTTAGAAGGATAGCTCATGGCGGTGGATGTGTGTATATGATCTTGATCAAGAAAGCATGAAAAGAGTTCTACTAGGGTCACAACAATTTTGACTAAGCTCAATGTGAAACAAGCAGCATATGTGTAAAGGTTTTCAAATGTAAACACTACATATGGCTGTGGTGGGACTTTCATCATTGAGGAACTTATCAATTTGTCATTTTGAAAAATAAAACTCCGGAATTCAAGCTTTACGTTGAGCAAGATCATAGCAGCCCTATCTATCATATCATACCTCTCAACAACTTAGAACGAGAGAATGCATATGCTACCCACAAGATTCAAGTTCAAGGCAAGATTTACCAACAAACCTAACTCTTGAGAGAGTACTAAGTTGTAAACTAGCATTAGAGAGGAATAAAGGACAGAGCAACTATTCATCATCTCAACATAGGAAAATTATACACATTCATACCGCGCATGAAAAAGGGAAATATTTTTGTTCTTTTTATATTTTGCAAATTTTTATGGATTTTCAGATTTAGCAAATGCAAGAAATAAAGGGAAGGGGAAAGATACAAGTTACCGTGAGAAGGGGGGTCCTCCCCCAAGCTGGTTCTTGCTCATATCTGCTGGTTCGGGTCGTAGCCTTGGGAGCGGAAGAAGGCATCCCAATTGCTCTGATTCTGAGCCATCATCGCGTTCAGCTGGCGGAATTGGTTGTCGCTGAAATTCTGCCATTGCTGGGTGTCGGTGACATGTCGTGAGAGTTTGTTGCATGCTCTCGGTGCGCAAATCAATGTCGTTCACCCTCCTTGTCAACTCGGCCATCCCATAGTTGAGTTCACGGAACCCACGGGATGAGAATGACCGAGTGGCAAAGGATGGCGGTCCGCTTGAACTTGATGACGTCTGCATGGGGTAATTGTACTGAGATTCCCATGCTCCGGCCTGCCATGTTGATGCACCCGCCTCGTCCTGTGGCGGGGGCTGCTCCCATACCGGATCTCCGGTCGGAGTGTGAAACTCCGGTGTAGGCTCCATATGCCTACGGGAACGTGTCGGTCGCCCTGAAACACTATGCCTGCGAACTTCTCCCACTGGCTCAAGTGGGAGGGTTAGTGCCCGACAGTGATACAAACGAAGACCCGGGTTAGGTAACGGGAATTCATTTGTATACCCGGGAAAGTGATAGATCAAGGTATTATTTGGACCATGTTTCAAAGTATGTCCTTGCACAAAATAGTCCTCGCCTAGAAATTCTCTATCTACCGTCAAATATTCAACATGAACATTCTCAAGCAGACCACACTTCTGCGCAATGCGAGTAACTAAAGAGGTGCACTCAATTGGTCCTGTCAACTTTATATTGTCTAACCATTGATCAATCATGCATTCCGCGGGTGACACCCTAATTTTCTTAACCATGGCATAAAGTATTTTCAATTCATCTTGCCGGACAACCCTAATGTCACCTCGAGGAAACAAGGTCATAGCCAACCACACATGCATAAATCTAAGTGTAGGATTATGGATGGCACTTGTTCTAGGCTTGGGACCCCACTCGTTTCCGGAAATCTTTTTCCAAAAACTTTCTTTATGGAACCCCTTTAGCGCTTTATCTAAGTCTAGCCTACATTTAGGATTTAGACCTAGCATAGCATGAAGATCACCCCATGTGATCAAGCGCTCTTGCCCAAACAAGCGAAAATAAATGCCTTCATCATACTTTCTAAGGGTGCATAAAAACTGCATAGTAAGCAAACAAGAACCTGGCTCATCTACTTCTACGAAATTTAGCCAACCCATAATGCGAAAAATAGAGGCAAATTCTTCTCTCATACCTGTTTTCTCGAGGAAGTCCGGATCGAAGCGTCGGGTGTGGGCGAATGGCCGTTCTCTCATGAGCGCGATGGCTTGGCCCTCGCGGTCGTCCTTGATGTCGAGATGCTCCTCGGTGATGAGCAAGGCCGGCCTTTCCTCCGGAATTTCAGCTTCGGGGTCACCATGCCCCGGACTTGGTGTGAGCTCGACGGAGGATGCTTGACTCGTGCTTGCACGAGTGCTTTTTCTCCGCTTGATTCCGGCGACTTGCTTCATTCGTTTGAACATGGCTGCACACAAGAACAAACACAAGACAAGAACAAAAACAAGATCGAACAAGTGTTCGGGTGAGCGTTAGTGAAAACGACAAACCCGAGCTTCTCCGAAATTGGTTTTCTTCTTACAACAACTTGCAAATGCTCTAAAACAGAGGGGAAATATTTTTTTGGGTTTTTGGGGCTATAGTAAAGTTGAAGAACACGAAATTTTGGGAGAGCAACAAGTGAGCAAAGGAGGGGAGTGAAAGATGAGCTTGGAATGGTGAAGCTCCCCCTCCTGGGCGGTTTTTATAGCCAAGGAAGCAAGATGGCCGTTAGAAAGAGACAGAGCAACGACCATATAGCCGTTGGGAGAAAGGAGCACAGGAAAAGGTGGGGCCAGGGGGTCGGCCGACCTGGCAGGTGGGCCTCCTGGCAGCCCCCTTTTTCCTATGTGTTCCCCAACGGCTAGGGGATTTGTCCCCTGCTGCCTTTTTGCTCAAAAAGCTCGACAAAAAATCTTTTCAAAATGGAAAGCCCAAAAACCTATTTTCTAAATTTTTAAAAATGCAAATGAGTTTTGAAAAATTCCAAGGTGGCTGGAAAAATTCAAAAGTGCAGAAATGCAGTGGTCGGGAAAAATCAAAATGTGGTGGAAAGAAAATATGCAATTAAAAGAGCAAATATGGATAACTACCGGTTTAACCTCCCGGCGAGGACTCACCTTTTAAAGTCCGACGAGCGGGACTTTTCTCCGGCATTCAGCTCGATGAAGCGTTGTCCGGTCCCGGAGATGAAGACACGGATGATGCTTCTTGTTTCACTCGCCACACCTTCTTGGTCTTTGTTGCGGTCGGTGGCTTCTCGGGCTTCGGAGGCTGCGGTTTTGCAGGATTCACAGCCTGTTTCTTTGCAGACCTCGGAGGTTGCTGCCTTGTGAACTTCGGAGGCTGTTGCTTAATGTGTGACCTTTGCCTCCTTGCCTTGCTCACAATGAGCGAGAAGAAGGCTCCACCAGCAGCAGCGTCGAGGTGGTCGCGGGCCGACGGAGTAAGCCCGTTGTAGAAGTTCTGGATGATCAGCCAATCATCCATCCCGTGGTGGGGACATGCCAGGATGTACTCCTGGAGCCTCTCCCATGCCTCAGGAATCGACTCCTTCGACTCCTGCTGGAAGCTTGAGATCCTTCCGCGGAGGGCATTGGTCTTGCCCAGCGGGAAGAACTTTGCAAGGAACGCAGCTGAACACTTCTCCCAAGTGTTCACAGCTTCAGGGTTTGCGCAGAACCACTGTCTCGCTCTCCCAAGGAGAGAGAACGGGAACAGTCGAAGGCGAACAGCGTCGGGGGTGATGTCCTTCATTTTGAACGTGTTGCAAATCTCCAGGAATTGCTGGAGATGAGCACTAGCGTCCTTATTGGCTTTCCCACAGAATGGGCTAGCCTGCACCATGGTGATGAGACCGGTCTTGATCTCGAAGTTCGCATCTCCCACATTGCCAGCTGGTCCCGTAGGGATGTTGGCAGCGGAGGGAGCGGAGAACTCGCGGAGGGTCTTGTCGGCCATTTGCTCAGAGCTTGATGGTGCGGGAATGACAGGTTCGATTGGCCGAGTCTCCTTACGAGGAGGGGTGAGCCTAGCTCGTGTCCTTCTCAGGAGTGACTCAGGATCTTCAGTGAAGTTTGTCGGCAAGTCGAAACCAGTCATACACTACCCTGTTTTCATACAAAATGCAGAAAACAAAGCAAGGTTAGCCTGCCTAGGAGATAGCCTTAATAATTGCAACACTACTATATACATTAGTAATTTTTCTTAGATCATACGCCTTCCCCGGCAACGGCGCCAGAAATGCTTGTTGACTTTTGCTAAGCCATATTAATAAATCATTCCCGGCACGGGGCCAGAAACGGTTCACTAATATGTCCCAGAGTCAAGTAGGTAAAATCCGCAAGCGCACGGAGAATACCGCTGTAGCATTTCACCCGGAAGTATTCAGGGTATCGTATTTGTTTATCCCAAAGGAAGGGTATGATCAAGAAGCGTTACTAACATATAAGATCATGTTAACAATTAGCAAGGATATCTGACCAAGACAGGCGGGTACATGATAATAACTGGGTAGTGTGACACACACAGAAGATTCCTACCAAATAAATAAAGTCTAGTGGAGGAAAGACTAGGCTAAGCTACTCCTACTATACATTCCTATACAGTTGCATAGCCTACGTAGAATACATACAGACCCACACTCAGGTTCAGCAGTCAATAGTATAGCACTTCAGGCACGGACTTACCCCTGCATCCACAGGCGACTTCCGCCAAGAGCCTACGCACTAGCCTAGCGGGGAGGATTTCAAAGGACGGACAGGGCTGTCACCACCTGCCGCCTACCTCAACGAACCAGTAGACTAACGAATAATTGATGCAAATTAGTCACCCAAGTACCATACTTGCATGACCAAAGAGCACTCTGCCCCTCCGCGATTACTATTAACGAGGTAGAGCTACCGTACGAATACGATCACCAAACCCATGCTATACTTTATCAGCTAAAACTAAGCATAGAGACTATAACATATAAACTAGACTATAGTGACGGTATATAACTAGCATGACAATAGTAGTATAATAAATATAAACTACTATCACTCAAGTAGACTATACTATCACATATATGGATCACAATATCAAACAAGAAACTCATGACCCAAGCACAACTATATAGAAAATATATATATATTGATAAGAGCAAAGTCTTACAAAAGGGAAAAGATACAAGAGCCATACCAATTCCAAGTGAAGACTTGGGACTAGAGAGCTCTAGACTCAGCCTAACTCCACTAAAACTCCAAGAACTACTACTAGCAAGAGAGAAATGCTTCTTGTGGTGTGTGTTGAATGTGAAGGCACACCCTCCTATTTATAGCCTCAGTAGGTCGGCAAGGGAGAGTAACCGCCACGGAAGGCATCTCAAACCGTCATCAGGAGTCACGGAGGAGCCAACACGTGGAAGCCCAGGCGGAGAGGGCGCCCGGCCGGGTCGGCCGACCTGACCAGGTCGGCCGACCTGGGGGTGGCCCCTCCTGGCCTGTGCTTTCTCCAGTTGGCTGTCCTGTGGGCCCTGACGTCGGTTTGCGCGGTATTACAGGGAGTTACGTCGGTTAAGTGCTGAAAATGGGCCCTTCAATCCGTGTGACGTCCATGTGGCACTCTCTGATTGGTCGAAAGTGTGTTTTCTTGCCTTTTGAGGTGTTTCCTTCACATTTCCTCCTGCATGCACAAAGTTCTCCAAGTACAAGTGGAACTATATTATTGTGCTAAAGCATGCGTGTATGAAATGCCAAATTCTCCTTTATTTGAATATAGTTGACGGTTAAAAATGGTACTTAACAGCCGTCAACAAAATCAATGGACCAAGTGAAGCAAAAACAAAATGAAAAAAAAAGAATGGACAATAGAAAACTCAAAAAGGTCGCCACCATAGAGGCCAAAAAGAAGATTCAGGTATGGCAAAAGGAGACCGTCTTGTTTGGGACGTAAAAACTAAACCCTTGTCGGAAGGTAACCAATATTTATCCCCCTTCATTATCCCTTGTATATACCATTAGATTAGGTTGTTTTTGCTTCTTTGTTTTACTGATTAAATGTGGATAATAGAAAAAAATCTAAAAAAATCTAAAAAAAAATGGGTGCTACCCTGGCCGAGATCACCAGCCGATTGGCTGATTTCTAGGCCAAATGATCAACTGTCCGACCCCCGGGTTGTTAAACCCGTCAGGCCAATACCTGGCCAAGATCATCGACCTGGAGGCCATTTTTCATGTTGGATGACCTCCTGACTGGCTGTCCAGGATGCTAACCCAGCCAAGAAATTACTTGGCTGAAATCAAGGCTCGGGGGGGTGGGGGGGGCTCATTTTTCTGGAAAAATGATCACCCGGTTGGACAGTATTCAAGTTAAATGTGGCCGCCTGGCCACTAACCGTCACCCGGACAACTTTCTCTCTCTTTCTCTTTCCTAATCTCTGCAGGGAGGAAGTCATTTAGGCCGTGGGTAGCTAAAGCACGAGCAATGTGGCCCTTGAAATAATCTGCAAAATGGAGGGTCTCGCCATGACCAAGATTTGTAAAAAGAGCACATGACTCTACTCCTTGTTGCACTAGACCGAGTCAAAGAACAGATTCAAAACAAGTAACTGGACTATCATCGGCATAGCCAACCACAGGCATCAGCAGTGTCGATCTGCTAAAGGAACTGACGATCGGTAGTGCCAGTCTGGTCATCGGCATTGACGGTCAGCAGAAAGTGCAAGGCTACTGGAACACACAGACGAAGCTCACCGGCAGTGCCGGTTGACATATTGGTAGTGCCGATGTGGGTTCAGACCCAGGCTACCGGTAGTGCCAGTCCAACCATCGACAGTGCCGATCAGGGGTTCTTCCTCGCACACCGGCAGTGCCGGTTCAGAGAACGGCAGTGCCGATCGACACTTTCCAGAACCAAAACTGAACTCGTGACTTGGTTAGAAAATCGGCAAAAACTAACCAAACGAACTCCAAAAATCACAAAACTTGGATAGAAGGTGTCTCATAGTAGGGCGTTCCTTATCCAAGTGAAATCACACAAAAAGCTCAGGAATTCATAACGAATTTGAGGTATTACTGAAAGCTCTAGGGTTTGAATGTTCTTGAGGAAATCCACCAAATCAAGGGTGCTCTTGCCTAGGATTCAACCAAGGATCCATGAAGGAATGTTTAGGCATGTCCTAGCACCAAGATCCCTCCAGAAATTCGTATCAAAACCCACTCAAAAATGAGATTGAAAATCTCCAGGAAAATAGCTCCAAAAATAGAGAAAAAAAGAAATTCGGGATTTAGGGAGAGAGGAAGATCTTGAGCATCTCGAACTTCTTCAGAATATCCTTCATGTAATTGGCTTGATATATGAAGGTGCCTTGCTTGCACTGCTTGATTTGAAGTCCAAGAAAGAAGGTGAGCTCGCCCAGCATCGACATCTGAAATTCACTTTTCATAGCTTCTTGAAATCTGGAGACAAGCGCATGAGAAGAACCTCCAAGGATGATATCATCCATGTATGTCGGAACCATTAGAATGTCATTGCCATGTTTTAGAGTGAACAAGGTTTTGTCTACACACCCCATGACATACCCATGATCTATCAAGAAGGTCGTGAGCCTAGCATACCATGTCCTAGGTGCTTGCTTTAGCCCGTACAAAGCCTTCTGAAGCTTGTACAATCGGTTTGGGTATTTGTCGTGCTCAAAGCCAGTTGGTTGTTTCATGTAAACCTCTTCCTCTATGAAACCATTTAGGAAGGCACTCTTGACATCCATTTTTTAGAGTCTACTGCCCTTAGTGGCAGCAAGTGCAAGCAAGATTCTAATGGCTTCTATGCGAGCAACAGGAGAAAGGTTTCCCCATAGTCTAAACCTTCAACTTGGCTAAAACCTTGAGCAACAAGCCTAGCCTTGTTTCTCACAACCTCACCATCTTCCCCATGTTTGTTTTTGAACACCCACTTGGTTCCTATGACATTGACACTAGCAGGAGGCTCTACTAGGGTCCATACTTTGTTTCTCTCAAAGTTTTCCAACTCCTCATGTATGGCATTAACCTAATGTTCATCAAATAGAGCATGTCCAACATCCTGAGGTTCAAAGGTGGCAACAAAGAGAGAATTGGTAAAGCAGGCGAGATGTGCAGACCTTGACCATGTTGTCCTCTCATAGAGATTACCGATCATCTGTTGAGGTGGATGTTGACACTGAATGTGGTGAGAAGCCTCTCTCTCAGAGCGTACCTCCCCCTCAACCACAGCTAGAGCTAGCTCGACAGCTGCTGAGGCCGATGTAGAAGCTTCTGGACCCTATGCTGGAGTGGTGGAAGCAACAAGAACAAGCTCGGATGTGGGATGGAATGACTCATCATCATCATTATCATCATCATCCAAGCCCTGTAGATCCTCTTATACAAACATACTCTCCTCCAACTCCTTGTTACTTGCAGTCTCAATCACATTGCTTGCACAAGAGTTTGATTCATCAAAGGTTACATCACAGGACTCTACGATGGTGTTAGTTTCCAAATTCAAAATTCTGTTGGAATGTTCATGAAGGGTGTAGCCAAGAAAGATGCCATCAGAAGATCTCGAATCAAACTTATCAAGATTGCCATGCTTGAGAATGAAGCACTTGCAACCAAAAGCACGCAAATGAGAAACATATGGCTTCCTCCCAAAGCATAGCTCATAGGAAGTCACATTAAGAATTGAGCACAAGAAAACCCTATTGGAAACATAACAAACAGTGCTGATGGCCTCAGCCCAGAACCGCCTCGGAGTTCTATGCTCATCGAGCATCGTCCGCATTTCAATCAAGGTTCTGTTCTTTCTTTTGACCACTCCATTTTGCTGAGGGACATGAGGTGCTAAAAACTGATGCTCAATACCATACTCAAGGCAGATAGCATCAAAGGAGGAGTTCTTGAACTCGATGCCATTATCACTACGAACTCCTCGTAATGCACTAGGGAGTTCCTTGAACATCCTCAAAGCTAAGACCCAAAAGTGATGAAACATTTCATCCTTGCTTTCAAGAAAGTAAACCCAAGAATAGCGAGAGGAGTCATCAACAATCACAAAAACATACCACTTCCCACCCACCGAACGAACCCGAGAAGGACCTACGGTGTCCATGTGAAGCAGCTCTCCAAGGCGTACAATCATCACTAAATTAATTGGTGGATGAGAAGCGACAATCATTTTCCCATGACGACAAGGAGCACAAACCATATCCTTATCAAATTTGAGCTTAGGCAATCATTAGACCAAACCTCGGCCACTTAAGCAACAAAGCAAGGCAAACCTCATGTGACCTAGTCTCCTATGCCATTTGTAGAGCTCAGAAGAAGATTGAACAAACAAGCGCTTGTGAGAACCATGAGAAACAGCAAAATCAGCCTGAAAAACTTTCCCAATGCTATAAATCCCACAAACCAAAGAGCCATTTGAATCAAGAACACAACAAGCATTTTTTTTAAAGCGCACTTCCAAACCAACATCAAGCAACTGAGAGATAGAGAGAAGGTTGTACTTGAGATGCTCAACCAAACCAACATCCTTGAGAGTGAATTTTTCATTTTATTTACCACACCCCTTGCCTTCACTCTCCCTCTCTTGTCATCTCCAAAGGTCACATACTCCCGACGCTTCAAGGGAGTGAGGCTAGAGTACCACTTTGCATCTCCGATCATGTGGCACGAACACCCGGAGTCCATCAACCATTTGTTCTCTAGGCCTCCATCTACTGGCTACAAAGAACGAGAAGGAAAGATCGATGACTCAGTGCTGGAGTTAGAAAGAAAACTCTTGGGAAGCCAGCACTGAATCACACGACCTGCAGGGGTTATCACAGTTCTTTGCACATTACCACTCGAACACATGAGACGAGAACCATGATGGGCAAAGCGTGGACTGTCAAAGCATCTCGACTCAAACCTCGGGTTGTGAGGATAGAAATCATCTGTGTGAGTGATGCTCACCACGATGGGGAAAATATAGGGCGCCAAAACGCTGTTGTGCAGAGCCTTTGTTTCGTGAATCAAAGCCATATGAGGAATGATCCGGTCCATGATAGGCACAAGAAAAAGAGCGAGGCTGAAAATCAACAAAATCATCATGATGCACATTCCAAGTTAACTCAGCTTGCATCCTCTCAATCCTCTTACGCATATAACAGTACTCATCCAAGTGACCCTTACGACCATAGAACATGCAAATATAGACACCCTCATGTTTAGGCTTAGCTTGCACATTGGGTTTGGGTTTTGGCTTCTCAGCTTGCTTTGGGTTGAAGGACGGATTTGGGTTAGGTGGATAGTATGTGTCAGTGGGTTTGATGGATTGTTCCTCATCCTTGTAGCTAGAGCTAGGCACAAACTTACCCACATTCTCACTCTCTTTGTCACACCTCTCAAATCCCAAGACCAAGTTGTAGGTTGACCTACTAGCACTTTGTTTGACTCTTGCCAAGTCACTCTCAATCTTCTCCTCACTCACTAAGGTTCATTAGAGATGAGATAGTTATTTTCTTGGGCTAGGTTTTTGTTTTCCTCTCTTGTGATTGCAAGCTTATCCTTAAGAGAGGCAACACTACACAGGGTGGTCGAAGAACTTTCAAGCCAGTCTCATCTATCAGCTTGGACTCGAGCTCTTTGACTTTGAGGGTTTGAGTTTCCAACTCATTAGTGAGCTTGGGGCACTTCTGACATGCACCCAAAAGAGTTGGTCTAGCTTTGAATTCATCAAACTCTTTAAGGGCACCCAAAATTGAGAATGCACACTTTCCCTCTGACTGAGATCATTCATCACAACATGATAAGACCCACACTCAACATCAGCATTTTTAGCAAGTTTGGACCTAAGCGAAGTGGTCTCATACTCAGCACTCTCCAACTTAGACTTAAACTCTCTATTCTCACGAACAGTGCTGTGAAGCTTATCACTTGCATCAGCAAAACATCGCGCAAATGATCAAGTTCAGAAGAGAGCTCATCAAGAGTGGGAGGTACCTCGCTTGTGTTGGAGTGAGAGCCAGAGTCGGTATCGTGATCATTCTTTGCCATGAAACAAAGCTCGGTGAAGTCATCCTTCCTCTTGACTCATGACTTCTCAATCTCCTCCTCCGAGCTTGTAAGGCCTTTGCTTGATGTGAGGTTTATCGAATCCACTGGGACCTTAGGGATTTATTAAACAAAGTTAACAGTAAAAGATCTAGTCAAGGCTACTGTCAAGGTCAAGTTGCATGAGGGGGAGACGGGCCAACGCAAAGGTGCACCAGACAGTAAATCTGTCGTTGCGCCGATCGGCGCGGGAGTCGAGCTGATCGGCACGCTGGTGAAACTGAACAAAAGTGCGCGAGATCTATTAAATCTGGGGTTGGGCCGATCGGCACACTGGTGGATCTAAGCCGAAGTTGTTGCGCCGATCGGCGCAGGGTTGAGCCGATCGGCACACCAGTGAGTCTAAGCCAAAGTGTTCCAGAGCTTGTAAACCTATGCTTGTAAGTGAGTAGCCAGATATCTACTAGTGAGATCGTAACCAGATAGTCTAATTGAATAGCATCATAATGGGTAATTACATAGATCAATGAAAACCTATAATGAGTAAGATCACCTTGCTTTCCGAGCGGCTCCCTATTTTACCGCAGCGGAGAGGAAACCCTTAATCGCGCGAGTATCATACCCTGCTCAACTATCCAATAGTGCTGCGCAGGCTTAGTGCTGTCACCGCTAAACCACACTACTGGCATCATCAAGCAACCATAATCAATACGATGTCCGAATACTATCCTAATCACCACGATTACGATAATATCTACTTACTTAGCATAGAACTAAGCAATTGGAATAAGCACATGCATGATTATAGAATCAAGATAGACAAATCACCAAAACCATCAACAACATATTCAATCATACTTGAGATACATAGAGTAAGATTCATCCCCGTCGAGATGGCCTACCTTGACAGATCAACTCTTGACTCCAATGGTTCTTGAAACTCAACTAGAGATCTATTCTAACGGGGCAAGCCCCAGTGGCTCTAACTCACGGATCTGGTGTCCCTCAGTCGCCCCCTCCTTCTATGGCGAGGGTTTACAAGTATTTATAAGGGTTCTACTCGTAAAGGACTCAGTTTCTAGTAAATAAGGCGGTTGCGCCGATCCGCGCAGAATTGCGCCTATCGGCGCAAGCCGTGTCTTCTCTGATTTCTTCCCCGAGTCGGTTCCTCTGTCTTCCACAGCTGCCATGTGGGCCTTTTCCTTCGAGATAAAGTCTTGTACTGCACGTTAAGATCTTGGAGTTCCATAAAGCTTCTTGAAGTTCCATAATTCTTTTTAGACAAATATCTCCAAGTGTCTTGCGCAGATAAACTTCCATAAACATGTGGAATGGGCCTCGGTCACTTCTGTGGGTCAAAACATCCTTGCGCCGATCGGCTCATGGGCTGCGCCGATCGGCACACTGGCTTCTTCAGTGCTTTTTGTCGGTTCTGGACTCCTGTCCGCTCCATCATCGCATTAATCACCAATTTTACCTGTTTCTGCAATAAAGCTCCAAAACAACGCATATACAAATATATAGGCAATATCACAGGTAAATGGCCTAAATTAGTATCAATTATGCTCTAATTGGGGTAATATTCACATATAAAAGGGGCACTTGGGAAGTGCCAACAGACGACGTCGCTCAAAGCGGCAATGCAGGCGCGTGCAATGGCCTTCGCGAACTTCTTAGAGTTCTTGCCTTTCTTATAGAAGTGGTTCTTCTTCTGCTTGAAATCTTCAGTGTTGTTGTCGTGGTACCCGACCTTCTTCTTCGTCTTCTTCTTCTTGGGGCAGTTAGCAATGAAGTATCCCGGGCCACCACGCTCGAAGCAGGTTCCTGAACCACCTCCTCTTCTCTCCATGCGGTTGTTGTAGAACTTCCTGAACTTCCTTGTGAGCAAGGACAGCTCCTCATCAGGAACGCACTCCATCGGTTCATCGGAAGCTACAACAAAAGAAGAAAGAGCAAACTCCAAAGAAGACTTGTCAAGTGAGGGGTTAGTTCCATAAGAAGCACCACTGTGACTACCCTTTTGAGAGCTAGAAAGCAAAGCCTTGCTAGAAGAAGGATTAGCAATATTAGGATGAGATTTCCTAGACTGTTCATGAGATTTTAGCTTGCTATATAGCTGCTCACAGACTAGGGTATTAAAATTAGCAGTTTCTTCTAGTGCAGCAATCTTAACCCCCCCAAGCATTTTCATCAAGGGAATACAACAATTGCATAGATCTATCATTATCATTGTACACAATGTTATCACAAGCCCACAAGTTGCACAGAATGGCTTCAAACCTACAAAAAGTGTCATCTAGTGAGTCGCCAGGTTTTTGTGCAAAGGTTTGGTACTATCTATTGTATGAATCCGTACGCATAGACTTCACTTGATTGGTACCCTCATGGTATGTGCAAAGCTTTGCCCAAATGGCATGTGCAGTATCGAGATGAGCAACATGATCATGTTCATTCCTACCTAGAGTACATAGTAGAATATTGATAGCTTTGGAGTTGTTTTCATACCTGGTTAATCACCAGCAGTTGCAGTGTTGAGGTCTTCTGGTATGGCATACTTCTCCTCAACTATCACCAAAATTGCACGTCCTTCGCTTAAGAGATAAGCCTTGGTCCGTGACTTCCAGTAGGGAAATTTCTCTCCATCAAACATCCAAAGCTTGACCGCACGCTTCTCCATGTCACCTTCCGATCACAAAGCCGATGAAGGTCAACTAGTGATCAAACCGGCTCTGATACCAATTGAAGGACCCAGAAGGCGACAAGAGGGGGGGGGGTGAATGGGAGCCAATTAAAATTCTTCACAAGAACTTGGCCAATGTACCAATTATTACTCGAGCCAAATACACGGTGGATCACCAAGATTACACACACCAACTTGTAATGTGCTAACCCTAGGAATGATCAACAACAGTAGTAGAACACAACGGAAACAAAGAAGAGCAGCAAAGACTTGACCCAGTCAAAGAACAGATTCAAAACAAGTTACTAGACTATCATCGTCAGTGCCGACCACAGGCATCGGCAGTGCAGATCTACTAAAGGAACAGACCATCGGCAGTGCCGGTCAGCAGAAATAGCAAGGCTACTAGAATACACAGACGAAGCTCATCGGCAGTGCCGGTTGACATATCAGTAGTGCTGATGCGGGTGAAGACCTAGGCTACCAGCAGTGCCAGTCCAGCCATCAACAGTGCCGTTCAGGGGGTCTTCCTCACGTACCGGCAGTTCCAGTTCAGAGAACGGCAGTGCCGATTGACACTTTCCAGAACCAAAACTGAACTCGTGACTTGGTTAGAAAATCGCCAAAAACTAACCAAATGAACTCCAAAAATCACGAAACTTGGATAGAAGGTGTCTCATAGTAGGACGTTCCTTATCCAAGTGAAGTCACATAAAAAGCTCAAGAATTCATCCTGAATTTGAGGTTTTACCGAAAGCTCTAGGGTTTGAATGTTTGTTGATGGCTGTTAAGTACCATTTTTAACCGTCAACTATACTCAAATAAAGGAGAATTTGGCATTTCATACACGCATGCTTTAGCACAATAATATAGTTCCACTTGTACTTGGAGAACTTTGTGCATGCAGGAGGAAATGTGAAGGAAACACCTCAAAAGGCAAGAAAACACACTTTCGACCAATCAGAGAGTGCCACATGGACGTCACACGGATTAAAGGGCCCATTTTCAGCACTTAACCGACGTAACTCCCTGTAATACCGCGCAAACCGACGTCAGGGCCCACAGGACAGCCACCTGGAGAAAGCACAGGCCAAGAGGGGCCACCCCCAGGTCGGCCGACCTGGTCAGGTCGGCCGACCCGGCCGGGCGCCCTCTCCGCCTGGGCTTCCACGTGTTGGCTCCTCCGCGACTCCTGATGACAGTTTGAGATGCCTTCCGTGGCGGTTACGCTCCCTTGCCGACCTATTGAGGCTATAAATAGGAGGGTGTGCCTTCACACTCAACACACACCACAAGAAGCATTTCTCTCTTGCTAGTAGTAGTTCTTGGAGTTTTAGTGGAGTTAGGCTGAGTCTAGAGCTCTCTAGTCCCAAGTCTTCACTTGGAATTGGTATGGCTCTTGTATCTTTTCCCTTTTGTAAGACTTTACTCTTATCAATATATATATCTTTTCTATATAGTTGTGCTTGGGTCATGAGTTTCTTGTTTGATTTTGTGATCCATATATGTGATAGTATAGTCTACTTGTGTGATAGTAGTTTATATTTATTATACTACTATTGTCATGCTAGTTATATACCGTCACTATAGTCTAGTTTATATGTTATAGTCTCTATGCTTAGTTTTAGCTGATAAAGTATAGCATGGGTTTGGTGATCGTATTCGTACGGTAGCTCTGCCTCGTTAATAGTAATCGCGGAGGGGCAGAGTGCTCTTTGGTCATGCAAGTATAGTACTTGGGTGACTGATTTGCATCAATTATTCGTTAGTCTACTGGTTCGTTGAGGTAGGCGGCAGGTGGTGACAGCCCTGTCCGTCCTTTGAAATCCTCCCCGCTAGGCTAGTGCGTAGGCTCTTGGCGGAAGTCGCCTGTGGATGCAGGGGTAAGTCCGTGCCTGAAGTGCTATACTATTGACTGCTGAACCTGAGTGTGGGTCTGTATGTATTCTACTTAGGCTATGCAACTGTATAGGAATGTATAGTAGGAGTAGCTTAGCCTAGTCTTTCCTCCACTAGACTTTATTTATTTAGTAGGAATCTTCTGTGTGTGTCACACTACCCGGTTATTATTATGTACCCGCCTGTCTTGGTTAGATATCCTTACTAATTGTTAACATGATCTTATATGTTAGTAACGCTTCTTGATCATAACCTTCCTCTGGGATAAACAAATACGATACCCTGAATACTTCCGGGTGAAATGCTACAGCGGTATTCTCCGTGCGCTTGCGGATTTTACCTACTTGACTCTGGGACATATTAGTGAACCGTTTCTGGCCCCGTGCCGGGAATGATTTATTAATATGGCTTAGCAAAATTCAACAAGCATTTCTGGCGCCGTTGCCGGGGAAGGCGTATGATCTAAGAAAAATTACTAATGTATATAGTAGTGTTGCAATTATTAAGGCTATCTCCTAGGCAGGCTAACCTTGCTTTGTTTTCTGCATTTTGTATGAAAACAGGGTAGTGTATGACTGGTTTCGACTTGCCGACAAACTTCACTGAAGATCCTGAGTCACTCCTGAGAAGGACACGAGCTAGGCTCACCCCTCCTCGTAAGGAGACTCGGCCAATTGAACCTGTCATTCCCGCACCATCAAGCTCTGAGGAAATGGCCGACAAGACCCTCCGCGAGTTCTCCGCTCCCTCCGCTGCCAACATCCCTACGGGACCAGCTGGCAATGTGGGAGATGCGAACTTCGAGATCAAGACCGGTCTCATCACCATGGTGCAGGCTAGCCCATTCTGTGGGAAAGCCAATGAGGACACTAGTGCTCATCTCCAGCAATTCCTGGAGATTTGCAACACGTTCAAAAAGAAGGACAGCCTCATCACATTCATGAAGAACTTCCTTGAGAAGGAGAAGGTTGCACAGCAACAACTGATGAAGGCAAGGAGGCAAAGGTCACACATTAAGCAACAGCCTCCGAAGTCCACAAGGCAGCAACCTCCGAGGTCTGCAAAGAAACAGGCTGTGAAGCCTGCAAAACCGCAGCCTCCGAAGCTCGAGAAGCCACCGACCGCAACAAAGACCAAAAAGGTGTGGCGAGTGAAACAAGAAGCATCATCCGTGTCCTCATCTCCGGGACCGGACAACGCTTCATCGAGCTGAACGCCGGAGAAAAAGTCCCGCTCGTCGGACTTTAAAAGGTGAGTCCTCGCCGGGAGGTTAAACCGGTAGTTATCCACATTTGCTCTTTTTAATTGCATATTTGCTTTCCACCACATTTTGATTTTTTCCCGACCACTGCATTTCTGCATTCTTGAATTTTTCCAGCCACCTTGGAATTTTTCAAAACTCATTTGCATTTTTGAAAATTTAGAAAATAGGTTTTTGGGCTTTCCATTTTGAAAAGATTTTTTGTCGAGCTTTTTGAGCAACAAGGCAGCAGGGGACAAATACCCTAGCCGTTGGGGAACACATAGGAAAAAGGGGGCTGCCAGGAGGCCCACCTGCCAGGTCGGCCCACCTGGTGGGGTCGGCCGACCCCCTGACCCCACCTTTTCCTGTGCTCCTTTCTCCCAACGGCTATATGGCCGTTGCTCTGTCCCTTTCTAACGGCCATCTTGCTTCCTTGGCCATAAAAACCGCCCAGGAGGAGGAGCTTCACCATTCCAAGCTCATCTTTCACTTCCCTCCTTTGCTCACTTGTTGCTCTCCCAAAATTTCGTGTTCTTCAACTTTACTACAGCCCCAAAAACCCAAAAAAAAAAAAATATTTCCCCTCTGTTTTAGAGCATTTGCAAGTTGTTGTAAGAAGAAAACCAATTTCGGAGAAGCTCGGGTTTGTCGTTTTCACTAACGCTCACCCGAACACTTGTTCGATCTTGTTTTTGTTCTTGTCTTGTGTTTGTTCTTGTGTGCAGCCATGTTCAAACGAATGAAGCAAGTCGCCGGAATCAAGCGGAGAAAAAGCACTCGTGCAAGCACGAGTCAAGCATCCTCCGTCGAGCTCACACCAAGTCCGGGGCATGGTGACCCCGAAGCTGAAATTCCGGAGGAAAGGCCGGCCTTGCTCATCACCGAGGAGCATCTCGACATCAAGG
Source organism: Eleusine indica (assembly GCA_030378355.1). Classification (NCBI taxonomy): domain Eukaryota; kingdom Viridiplantae; phylum Streptophyta; class Magnoliopsida; order Poales; family Poaceae; genus Eleusine; species Eleusine indica. The sequence goes on along the minus strand of CM059498.1, from coordinate 32,469,409 downwards.
ACGACCGCGAGGGCCAAGCCATCGCGCTCATGAGAGAACGGCCATTCGCCCACACCCGACGCTTCGATCCGGACTTCCTCGAGAAAATAGGTATGAGAGAAGAATTTGCCTCTATTTTTCGCACTATGGGTTGGCTAAATTTCGTAGAAGTAGATGAGCCAGGTTCTCGTTTGCTTACTATGAAGTTTTTATGCACCCTTAGAAAGTATGGTGAAGGCATTTCTTTTCGCTTGTTTGGGCAAGAGCGCTTGATCACATGGGGTGATCTTCATGCTATGCTAGGTCTAAATCCTAAATGTAGGCTAGACTTAGATAAAGCGCTAAAGGGGTTCCATAAAGAAAGTTTTTGGAAAAAGATTTCCGGAAACGAGTGGGGTCCCAAGCCTAGAACAAGTGCCATCCATAATCCTACACTTAGATTTATGCATGTGTGGTTGGCTATGACCTTGTTTCCTCGAGGTGACATTAGGGTTGTCCGGCAAGATGAATTGAAAATACTTTATGCCATGGTTAAGAAAATTAGGGTGTCACCCGCGGAATGCATGATTGATCAATGGTTAGACAATATAAAGTTGACAGGACCAATTGAGTGCACCTCTTTAGTTACTCGCATTGCGCAGAAGTGTGGTCTGCTTGAGAATGTTCATGTTGAATATTTGACGGTAGATAGAGAATTTCTAGGCGAGGACTATTTTGTGCAAGGACATACTTTGAAACATGGTCCAAATAATACCTTGATCTATCACTTTCCCGGGTATACAAATGAATTCCCGTTACCTAACCCGGGTCTTCGTTTGTATCACTGTCGGGCACTAACCCTCCCACTTGAGCCAGTGGGAGAAGTTCACAGGCATAGTGTTTCAGGGCGACCGACACGTTCCCGTAGGCATATGGAGCCTACACCGGAGTTTCACACTCCGACCGGAGATCCGGTATGGGAGCAGCCCCCGCCACAGGACGAGGCGGGTGCATCAACATGGCAGGCCGGAGCATGGGAATCTCAGTACAATTACCCCATGCAGACGTCATCAAGTTCAAGCGGACCGCCATCCTTTGCCACTCGGTCATTCTCATCCCGTGGGTTCCGTGAACTCAACTATGGGATGGCCGAGTTGACAAGGAGGGTGAACGACATTGATTTGCGCACCGAGAGCATGCAACAAACTCTCACGCAACATGTCACCGACACCCAGCAATGGCAGAATTTCAGCGACAACCAATTCCGCCAGCTGAACGCGATGATGGCTCAGAATCAGAGCAATTGGGATGCCTTCTTCCGCTCCCAAGGCTACGACCCGAACCAGCAGATATGAGCAAGAACCAGCTTGGGGGAGGACCCCCCTTCTCACGGTAACTTGTATCTTTCCCCTTCCCTTTATTTCTTGCATTTGCTAAATCTGAAAATCCATAAAAATTTGCAAAATATAAAAAGAACAAAAATATTTCCCTTTTTCATGCGCGGTATGAATGTGTATAATTTTCCTATGTTGAGATGATGAATAGTTGCTCTGTCCTTTATTCCTCTCTAATGCTAGTTTACAACTTAGTACTCTCTCAAGAGTTAGGTTTGTTGGTAAATCTTGCAACTCCTGATCAACAACTTAAGTTTATCTTTGCTTCGGGACGAGCAAAGGGTAAGCTTGGGGGAGTTTGTTGACGGCTGTTAAGTACCATTTTTAACCGTCAACTATACTCAAATAAAGGAGAATTTGGCATTTCATACACGCATGCTTTAGCACAATAATATAGTTCCACTTGTACTTGGAGAACTTTGTGCATGCAGGAGGAAATGTGAAGGAAACACCTCAAAAGGCAAGAAAACACACTTTCGACCAATCAGAGAGTGCCACATGGACGTCACACGGATTGAAGGGCCTATTTTCAGCACTTAACCGACGTAACTCCCTGTAATACCGCGCAAACCGACGTCAGGGCCCACAGGACAGCCACCTGGAGAAAGCACAGGCCAGGAGGGGCCACCCCCAGGTCGGCCGACCTGGTCAGGTCGGCCGACCCGGCCGGGCGCCCTCTCCGCCTGGGCTTCCACGTGTTGGCTCCTCCGCGACTCCTGATGACGGTTTGAGATGCCTTCCGTGGCGGTTACGCTCCCTTGCCGACCTATTGAGGCTATAAATAGGAGGGTGTGCCTTCACACTCAACACACACCACAAGAAGCATTTCTCTCTTGCTAGTAGTAGTTCTTGGAGTTTTAGTGGAGTTAGGCTGAGTCTAGAGCTCTCTAGTCCCAAGTCTTCACTTGGAATTGGTATGGCTCTTGTATCTTTTCCCTTTTGTAAGACTTTACTCTTATCAATATATATATCTTTTCTATATAGTTGTGCTTGGGTCATGAGTTTCTTGTTTGATTTTGTGATCCATATATGTGATAGTGTAGTCTACTTGTGTGATAGTAGTTTATATTTATTATACTACTATTGTCATGCTAGTTATATACCGTCACTATAGTCTAGTTTATATGTTATAGTCTCTATGCTTAGTTTTAGCTGATAAAGTATAGCATGGGTTTGGTGATCGTATTCGTACGGTAGCTCTGCCTCGTTAATAGTAATCGCGGAGGGGCAGAGTGCTCTTTGGTCATGCAAGTATGGTACTTGGGTGACTGATTTGCATCAATTATTCGTTAGTCTACTGGTTCGTTGAGGTAGGCGGCAGGTGGTGACAGCCCTGTCCGTCCTTTGAAATCCTCCCCGCTAGGCTAGTGCGTAGGCTCTTGGCGGAAGTCGCCTGTGGATGCAGGGGTAAGTCCGTGCCTGAAGTGCTATACTATTGACTGCTGAACCTGAGTGTGGGTCTGTATGTATTCTACTTAGGCTATGCAACTGTATAGGAATGTATAGTAGCAGTAGCTTAGCCTAGTCTTTCCTCCACTAGACTTTATTTATTTAGTAGGAATCTTCTGTGTGTGTCACACTACCCGGTTATTATTATGTACCCGCCTGTCTTGGTTAGATATCCTTACTAATTGTTAACATGATCTTATATGTTAGTAACGCTTCTTGATCATAACCTTCCTCTGGGATAAACAAATACGATACCCTGAATACTTCCGGGTGAAATGCTACAGCGGTATTCTCCGTGCGCTTGCGGATTTTACCTACTTGACTCTGGGACATATTAGTGAACCGTTTCTGGCCCCGTGCCGGGAATGATTTATTAATATGGCTTAGCAAAAGTCAACAATTTTCTTAAGGAAATCCACCAAATCTAGGGTCCTCTTGCCTAGGATTCAACCAAGGATCCATGAAGGAATGTTTAGGCATGTCCTAGCACTAAGATCCCTCAAGAAATTTGTACCAAAACCCACTCAAAAAAAAGATCAAAAATCTCCACCAAAATAGCTCCGAAAATAGAGAAAAAGAGAAATTCAGGAATTAGGGAGAGAGAAAGATCTTGAGCACGAAGATAACTCTCATATCATAGAAACATGCTTACAAGATCCATGGATACAAGGCTAGGAAGCCACCCTTTTCCTCCCACTAATTGGAAGAGAAAGAGATGTCTCTCACACACCCTCTCCTCTCCATTAGAACAGGAAGACCTCTCCTAGCACTTTGAATGAAGACTTAAGGCAAGGCTAAGGGAAAAAGAGGCGCCACTTCCACCAACCCTACCTCTCCTTATATAGGCCTAGGGGTTGTCCTAAAGACCATCCTACCCCTCACCTACAACACACTGCCACCTACCATCAGGCGCATAACCATCCATCTTTTTCCTCGTCGCCCGAATGCCATCGAGCCCTTCATGGTTTTTGCTTTGCCTCAACGCAAGCTCTGTGGTGGTGCCATGTGCACCACCAATCGCCGCCACTGGTTTTGAGGCCCAAACCGAAAAACCACCTTGCATGTTTCTCAAAGCGTGGCTTCTTGATCTTGATGCGTGTCACCTCATCTCGTGATCCTCCTCGTTGGCAAGTCTCTCTCATCTCTGGTCCATTAGAAGCCTCTACTTGCACCGACACCCGATCACCTTTGACTTGGTCAACCCTGCCGTCTTGATCACCACCCATGGTTTTGAGGCTCAAGCGCAACACTATCCGTGCTTCTTGCCTCTTCACGTGTACGGTGTGGATCACTCTTGACTTCACCCGGCGTCCCGTTCGTTTGGCCCCAAGTCTCCTACTTGTGCTCGATCCTCTCGCTGTTGACCGTCAAGTTGACTCCAGTGACCTACACATCATGAGACAAGCAAACACATTTCCCATCTGCTGCAAACTCTCCAACATACTCATCAACTCCGGTTAATCAAAACCATGACATGCACAAACTCATGCAATCCCTAGATTCCCGCATTTCAACTCAACCAATGTCAATTACTCATCACATATTGCAAACCATGGCACATATCCACATGGTTTCTCATGTGTCTACTATGAACCTTAAGTATCCATTACTACAGTGATCACCTCTTTTAAACATAATCTTGCGAAGGCCTAAGCTTGGGGAGGTACATAAACCAAGGTTTGCCATCAAATCCTTCTCCTCTCTCCCCTATTTCTAGTTGCTTTATTGTGGAAAAAAACAAAAAAAGATTTACCATGTTGTCCTATTGAAAGACATAAAAATTTGCAAAAAGATTTACAGTATTCCAATAAAATTGAGAACTTTGTCCCTACCTTGCATATAGAAATTATGAATAGTTGCTCTGTTAGCACCCTTTGAGTCTCATGTTTACAACCTCTACTCCTTATTACTTTGGTAACAATAGACTGACATGATTACAATGCTAGCCCCTCTACGTATTAGTGGGTGCGAATGGCTAATCAACACCAAGTCTAGTTATTGGAGTTTATGATATGGCAAGTTTTGAATGAGTCTGCGATTTCCTCATGGTTAGAGTCCAATGATTTCTTTCAAACTGTAATAAACCCCCCCTACTTGGTGCACTTCTTCCCTATGATAGAAAAATTCCCACTATGGCCAAATGTTAACTGCGAACCCACTATCATGCCATCTTAGTATGCATTGAGTTTAGTTAGGACTCATTCCTTATGAGGGACTTGCACTTCCAAAGCCAATCATTTTCCTTTGCGTTATCTTTGAGTTCCCAATTCACCATGTTTGGTTATGCGGTTTCCACATTGGATTCAAGCATCCACTTCATCAAACATGTCAACCAAAATCTTTCCTTTGTGAAACTTTGATCCTATGAAAAAGTTTTGGTCTTCCCCATCGAATGCTCTAGAAAAAGTATGCAAAAATATTTGAACCATTGATTTTATCTTCTCTACACCATGAGAGCAAAAAAAAAAAAGAAAAAAATGAAAAAATGAAAAAAAATAGTTCGTGAGCTCTCATGGATGTACAATATCAATAGTTTCAAGGTTCGTTGAAAAATATCTTTGAGCAAAATAAAGGACCATCCTTTCAGTCTAGCACAAAAATCGAGTCTTCGGGACTAATTTGTACCCAAGACATTTGCAATTGTGCTAGCATATTCCTTCGTGTGACTCCATTCTCTCCCACTCCCTTGTACATTATTTCGAAATGATTGGAATGAGGAATGCATAGACTTTTCGCTAGGACAATCTCTTAACTTAACAATATATGCATGCTAGATGTGCCTTCTTACCAAGCTCCACATATAAGCCAAACTATTAGAAAGTAGGATGAGCACATGGTAAGGGAATACACCTTATGGAGAGATGAGAGTCGTAGTGGGAGATTGCACCAAGAGGGAAGATTTTCAACCTTATGCAGCATTATAAAAAAAACATTGGACTCATGATCAAATAGGAAATTCCATGACAATGTCTGAGCTAGCCATTCTAGACTTCAACCACCTATGACTTGCTGATCAAAGTTGTGTCGGTTTGCACTTACCTCTATATTGCGGGAGTATGCGTTTATGCACTTGATCCTCGCAGGGCCCAAACATTAAAGCAACTCCTGATCCATCATCTCTAAAGTTTTAGTTTGCTCGGGACGAGCAAAGGTTTCAGCTTGGGGAGGTGTTGGCGGCCGATAAAACCCATACCCGGCCACCAATCGGTCGGGAAATAGGTAAAGACCAACGTTCATTAAATATTTAGTTAAACTAATAAAGTTTCACAAGTTTTGGTGAGTTATGTGTTTGCAGGTCATACAGGGCCAAAATATGCAAAAATATGAAGAAACACCCCATCGGCCGATCACGACTATAAAACAGCCAGCCGATAGGGTCGTTTATGGCTCATATCAGCACCGGCCCTGTCTTTCTATCAGATCAGGGGCCGGCAGGGTAATCAGTTACTCGGGTGAAGACCGGAAGCCTAACCGGCTGCCCGGAGGACCACCCGACCGATCAACTGGAATCATCATCTGGCTGATCATCCAACCTGATCGATTCTGCAAAACACTATATCATGATGCCGTTTTCTCCTCCCGGACCAAAAGTGATGAAATATGGCTAAGGAAAGAAGGCCAACAAGTGGCTTAACCAGGAGAATTCAAGGGGCGACTCGGAGGGGGTCGCCGCCCGGCATGGGCCGCCCGGCCTACCTTGCCGCCCGGGGTTGCTAGCCCATAAGGCCCAAGAAGCGTACTGCCCACCAAAGGAAGGAGTCAATGGAAACCGACCAACAACGGCCTTTGGGACAAGATCCGAGCAATTGAAAGAGAGTCGGTCAGGAACCGACCCAATCTAACGGCCGCTCAGCGCTGCATGCCACCCGGCACACGTGGCCGTCCGGCATGGCCCACCGCCTGACGGACCGACTTTGGCTTAGTGACTCCACTTCACCTACAAATAACCCGTCCCATCACCACCTATAAATAGTGGAGAATTCGGGAGAAAATAATGAGAAGAGGACATCAAGAAGACTAGTTTCCCACTACTTGTGCCATAGTGTAGAATAGGATAGTTAGCTTGGGAGTTAGAGTCAGGTTGAGACCTTCTCTTCGGGATTCCGAATTTGTGTTGGAATCCTTGGTATAAGTTCTCTTGTATCTTTTCTTCTATAAGACTTATGCCTCAAATATAAAGATGTTTGTTCTTTTATTTATCCAAGTCAGGTGGTGCCTTCTTAAGCTTTGTAGTAGTTTCCTAGCTGCACCTTTTGAGAGTGTTTCCATGATTTACATGTTCACGGGTTTCCCGGCTAGGACTTAATTGAGTCGCCGTCCTGAGTAAGGGTTTTAGACTTAGTTATTTCCCGGCTGTTCATTCATATAGATCTACAGAAAATATCAAGTGTGAGTATAGGCATGGTGCCTACGTAAATGCTAGCTGGTTATGCATTCGTCCCCACAGGCTGTGTGGTAGGCGGCAGGTGGTGACAGTCTTGTCCGTCCCTTTTGTAATCCACAACGTTGGGGAAGTCTCAAGCAGGATTGTCTAGCGATAGCATAGCCACTAGTACAGAGCTTAGTAACCGACCCATATTAGTGGATCATTTTCGTGCCCCGAAGTAAACATAATGTGAGCCGTAGAATCGCAAGTAAATGTTGCAGCTCTAGAAGCAACAATTAACGCTTGTCTTGGAAATTTTAGAACATCATTACTTAGGAAATTCATCTTGACTCGTTGTCCTCCCAACTAGCTGTAGCTTTTTCAATTAAATACTTGTAGTGTGGTCTTCTCTTAATGCATCCACCATATTACCCACTCATTACCTTCATCCCAACCATAGTTTGGTTGGTAATTTCCTTATAGACATAAGATTGTTAACTCTCGATACTCTTACGCCTTGCTTCCCGGAGGAAAAATACGATACCGTGGAATACTCCCGGGTGAAATGCTACAATGGTGTTCCATGCACTTGCGAAATTAATTGATTTTATCTTTAGAGCGTAGCAAACGCCAATAGGCGCCAGAAAGCTTGTTGGTATTTTAACGACAATAGAATAAATCTGCAAGTGTACGGATATGGAACTAGCTTTCACCCAGGAGTATTCCAAGGTATCGAATCCATAGGGAACATATGTGCCTAATCTCCAGTTCTAGTTAGACCAAGGATACCAAAATAATTGTGGCTTTGGGTAGAGAGGATTCCTAATGGGTATAGGGTCCTAACTAAGGTAAGGGTACTACTAGGTTGCTTACATAGTGCATTCGGTTTTCCCCTGCATCAATAGTGCGATTCTGGCCAAGAGCCTACTATATAGCCGAACATGGAGGATTTCAAAAAAAGGAGAGAGTGAGGAGGAGTGTAGGAGAGGAGGTTCAGGCCTGTCCAACCCCTTCTCCATGCTTGTACCTCGATGGATGCTCGCCTTATTAAGTAAGTCTTTGTGATTCTTCTCTGGTTATTATTTTTCCTTTGAAATCCTCCACGTTCGGCTATGCAGTAGGTTCTTGGCCGGAATCGCACTATGGATGCAAGGGGAAACCGGATGCCCAATGCAAGCAGCATAGTGTCATACTTACTCTGAATAGGACTCTTTCACTAGTTAGTATCCTCTCTATCCTAGCCATAATTATCTTAGTCTCCTTAGACGGCTAGAATAGAAGATTAGCACACACGCTCCCTATGAAATCGATACCCTTGGAATACTCCAGAGGTGAAGTGCTACAGCGGTACGTGCGCTAGCGGACTCATCTACATTCGTTCAAAATACCAACATTTAACACGCTAAGCATCATGCTTACAATGCTAAATAATACTCTTGATTCCCATCACACTCTGGCCCTTCGAACCAATAAGTCAATAATAAGAGTACACCTAAATCTAACCCAACAGATCAACTAATCAAGTACTAGATAATGCATAACTTTAACCCTACGGATAAACAAGTCAAAGGCTAGGACATGCATAGCCTTAACGCTACAGATCAACAAGCTAAATATTTCAGCACGCATAACATTAAAGCTACGGATTAACAAATTACGGACTAAAGCATGTCTAACCATAATATGCATTGGATGTGTGCAAAAACATAGACTGACTAGTATGATTATGTGAAGCATAAAGAAACCAAACATGACTAAGCAATAATCACATAAAAGGTACATGACTATCATGCTAGTATAAATATAAATCACAAGGAGTAAAGAAGATAATTCTATTATTGAAAGGAACAAGTCTTACTAGATAGGGATTGTTGGCACTTCTTAACGTCGCATCAAGAATATCACTATTCCTGGTACGGCGCCAGAAATGATTGTTGGCGTTTGTTATGCTTTAAGAATAAATTAATCCGTAAGCGCACGGAACACCATTGTAGCATTTCACCCGGGAGTATTCCAAGGTATCGTATTTATTTTCTTCGGGGAAGCTAGGCGTAAGATTATCTTGGTTTAACAAAGATATAACTACAAGAATTATACACACTGACCAAAGACGGGAGTAAGGATATTCAATAATAAGAGTGGGGGTAGCACCATAGGATAAATCCACACTAAGATAAATAAAGAAATCGGTTAAGCTAGCCAGGAGGACAGCGAGTCTAAGTCAAAGATTCCTAAATATATAACTTCCTAATATATCTAAGTCAAGCGTCAAATCCTAGTTACTGGGGTTGAGTGCTTACACCAATTTCTTGGTACGGCCTCGAGTCTTTCAGCTGTTAGCTCAGTTTGGGGCATGAAAACGTTCCACTAATATGGGTCTGTAACTAACCTTTGTACTAGTGATTATGCTATCGCTAGACAATCCTGCTTACGACTTCCCAAACGTGGTGGATTACAAAAGGGACGGACAGGGCTATCACCACTTGTTGCCTACCACATAGCCCGTGGAACGAATGCAAATCCAATTAGCGTTAACTTAGGCACCGCGCCTACGCCTTCACTAGATATTCTTCCGTTGGCCAAGCAGAAGAATAGCCGGGAAATAACCAAGTCTAAGTTCAGAAAGAACTAAACTTAATTAAATCCTAGCCGATAAAGCCATGAACTACGCAACAAAGTTTCTTTCCGATAATTGTAACTTAAAGAAAATGACTAAGTTAAGATAAATACTTGACAAGATATCAAAGAAAAATATATTTATATTGAAGTCTTACATAAAGAGAAAATATACAAGAGAGCTCATACCAAGACTCCAAGACAATTCCGGAATCCCGAGCATTGGTCTCGACTAGACTCTAACTCCCGAGTAACTAACCTACTCTAATAAGTAGCACAAGTAGTCGGAAATGGACTCCTTGATGTGTTTCTTGCTTGATTCCTCTTTTTTGCTGAATTCCCCCTCTATTTATAGGTGGCGATGGGCCGGGGGTTATTGTAGGTGAAGAAGGGTCGGTTGGCCGAAGTCGGTGCGCCGGGCAGCGGGCCATGCCGGGCGGCCGTACGATCATGTCGGTTCACGAACGACTTCTTTTGGTTGGCTTGGATCTTGTCCCGATGGTGGTTATTTGGTCGGTTCGCGCCGCCTTCTCCATTTTGGGGCCGATAGGCCTATTGGGCCTCATGGGCTGGCAACCCTGGGTGACCAACCTAGGCCGGGCGGCAGGCCATGCCGGGCGGCAACCTAGGCCAGGTGGCAAGCCAGGTCGGGCAGCGGACTAGGCTGGGTGCCGACCCCCTCCGGGTCGCCCCTTAACTTCTCCCGGCTAGGCCACTTTTTTGGCCTTCTTTTCCTTAGCCATATTTCATCATTCTTAATCCGGGAGGAGAAAATGGTATCACGGTGAAGTGTTTTTGCAAAACCGGCCGGGTCTGTTTTCAGCCTGAAAAACGACTCCGGTTAATCAGCCGGGTGGCTGATTTCAGCCCTATATGACCCTGTCGGCCGGTCCCTGATTTCAGCCTGAAAACGACCCTGTCAGCCTGTGAAAACGGCTGTTTTACAGTCGTGATCGGCCGACGGGGTGTTTCTTCATGTTTTTGCATATTTTGGCTCTCTTATGGCTGCAAACACATATTTCACCAAAACTCATGAAACTTTATTAGTTTAAGCAAATATTTATGAAACTTTGGTCTTTAGCTTGCATTTCCCAATCGGTTGGTGGCCGATTTTGGGTTTTACCTGCCGCCAACACCTCCCCAAGCTTAAACCTTTGCTCGTCCTGAGCAAATTAAAACTTAGAGATGATAGATCAGGAGTTGCTTCAATATTAGCGCCCTGCGAGTATCAAGTGCACAAACACATACTCCAACACAATATGGGTAAGTGTAAACTAGCACAACTGTGTTACTAAGTCATTCTCAATGTACAGCGGGACTTATTGGCATTTTATAACCTTGTCATAAGCGGTTGAAGTTTAGAATGGCTAGTTTAGACTTTGTCTTGCAATCTCCTTCTCAGTTATGAGTCCAAGGTTTTTGTAATGCCGCATAAGATTGAAAAATCTTCCCTCTTGGTGCAATCTCCTACTATGGCTCTCATCTCTCAAAGGGTGTATGCTCATCCTACTTTCTAAAAGTTTGGCTTAAGTATGTGGAGCTTGGTAGGATGTCACATTTAGAATGCATATATTGTTAAGCTAAGAGATGACCCTAGCGAAAGATTTTGCACTTCCTCATTCCAATCATTTAGAAATAATGTCTAGGGGAGAGGGGGAGAACGAACTCACATGAAGGATTTGGCTGGCACAATTGCAAAGGTCTTGGGTGCAGAATTATCCCAAAGACTAGAATTTTTGTGCTAGAGACAAAAGATGGTCCTTTATTTTTGCTCAAAGAAATATTTTATTTTTGTATGAACCTTGAAGCTTTTTGATATAGCATGTCCATGAGAGCTGATTTTTTTCCTTTCTTTTCCTCTCTTTCTTTCCTTGCTTTTTTTTCAGCTCTCATAGTGTAAAGAGGCTAATTCGATGGTTCAAAAATTTTTGCAAACTTTTTTTTTTCTAAGTAATTGGGAGGACCACAATCTTTTAATAGGATCAGAGGCTCGCAAAAAGATTTTTGGTTAGCATGCTTGATGAAGTGGATGCATGATTCTGACATGGAAGCCGCATAACCAAGCATGACTAATCTGAGAACTCAAAGATAACATGAAGGAAAATGATTGGCTTTGAAAGTGCAAGTACCTCATAAGAATTAAATCCTAACTAAACTCAATGCATGCATAAATGGCGTAGACATGGTTTTGATACTTCATATGTGGCCATGGTAGGAAATTATCTTTCATAGGGAAGATGTGCACCAAGTAGGGGGTTCTTTGTTACAGCATGGTTTTGAAAGAGATCTTTGGACTCCAATCATAAGGAAATCACAGACTCATCTAAAACATGCCATATCATAAACTCTAACAACTAGACTTGGTGTTTATTAGCCATTTTGCACCCACTAAAGCAGAGAGAGACTAGTGCTATAATCATGTCGATCTACCATTACCCACGAAAGGTGAGGAGTAAAGGTTTATACTTGAGACTCAAAGGGAGCTAATAAAGCAACTATTCATCATTTCCATAGGCAAGGTAGAGACCAAGTTCTCAAATTTTATTTATAAAGGGAAATCTTTTTGTTCTTTTTGGATATGCAAATTTTTATGGTTTTCTTTGAAAATTGAAATCTTTTTGGGTTTTCTTAAATTTTCTAAAATCGATTCTACTCAACTAGAGGAAGAGGGAGAGAGGATAGAACAAGTGGTGCACCATGGTTTGGGTACCTCCACAAGCTTAGGTCTTTGCAAGACTTAAGCTTAAATGGCGTTCACTGCAGCGGTTGATACTCAATGTTGAAATAGCCGAACAGTTGATCCATCATGAAGACGTTTGTTTGAAGTTGTTCTGATGCTTGCTGCTACCATTCTTGTTCTCTACTTATGCATGTTGGTCTCATAAGTATTGGCAGCCAAGTATTGCATATCTTCTTGCAACTCCGAAAAGTTGTATGATGTGAATCTGGCAGAACGTGAAGTGCCTATGCCTCCATGGGTTTGATGGTAACTTCCTATCCCATAGGGATTGGAAGGTTCATACTCTTCATAGGAGGAGGTAGTGTAGTGTGTTGATGAACTAGAAAATATGGGAAACTGTGGTTGCTCCCAATGGTATTGGGAGTTTCCAGAAGTACCCAGTTGAGGCGTGTTCATGGCTGTTTCGTGCTGTTGTTCTGCTTGTCAGAGTTGTGCTCTTGTTCTTGGCCTATCCCCTAAAACACTATGTCTTGCACGCTGCGAGGGAGCTTGCAATTTGTACACAAGGTTCTTTTTACCAATAATAGTGAGCTGGGGGTTAGGCAATTCAATCTCTGTGTCATACCCCGGATAAAGCATGAAGTACTTATTGTTTTCCTCTTTCAACAAGTGGGTTTACAAGAAATGATCTTCTCTTAGCAAAGGAGCGCTAGGGAGATGATCTATTCTAGCTCTGTGAAGTGCACCGACCTTTGTAGCAATTCTAGTGACAAAAGGGGTAAAATGATGTGAACAAGGGTTCCCGATCTTCCGAAAGGTTCTTGGTAAGTTGATTTGGTCGGAGGCGACACACAAATCGATCCGGCTTCAGAACAGCACGTTCTAAACCCCGCAATCGCAGCACGACGTCTCCTCTGGTTATCAACCGTCCAAAGACGATTGACCTCGCCGAGAAGGCTAATCCCTGCCTACGAATCAAGAACACAAGCAAGAACATCAAAGAATGCAACACAATTGCAGATGTATGATTAAACTCTCGAAGTTGGGGTCTCACAAACCGATGAACGGCGAAACTGTTTATGAACAGAATTGATCTAAGCAAAACCCGAACCCTAATGGTGCAGTGGCGGCTGTATATAAAGACCCTAGGGTCGTGCAAGACCCTCTGGACGCGCCCCTAATTGGGCTCAACTAGATACAAAGCCAAAGGCCAAAAATAGGCGACGCAGCACCGACACAGATTCTGGACTCTCTCTTGTTTTGGCGATTCCCGATGACTCCGGATGAATTTTGACATGAGGCCGGCGGCATTGGAAAGGTCTTCTCCTTATCTTTCCGTGCATATGTAGAACGTCCAAATCCGAGTCCGTATGCGTCCTGGGCGACTATTTTAGTGCAGACTGGTCCTGGGCCCCGAAACAGACTCGAAGTCGGTTTTGATTGGGCCTCCACTTTGGCTTCCAAGCCCTTGCTGGTCCTCCACATTTCCAACTCCTTCTCCCATCATCTCCTGGTCCTCTCCATGGTTTCTAATCATAAAATAATCATTAGGTAGCAAACCATTCTCAAAAGTAACATATAGCGAAGAACGTAGGAACGAGCTCACCTCTAAATTTAGTCGTCGTGCACAAGCTCTAGTCATTGGACCTTGCAAGTCCAGATTTGGAGGAGTGTTGTGTGTATCCATAGGAGTGATGTCCTCATCATAAAAGTAATGGGTCCTTGTTGTCTGAATGCTAAGGTGAGCCAATGGTTGATGAGGAAAAATGTGAGGTTCATTTTAATCTTTCTGATTACAGCATGGAGATAGGCTTTATTCACACTATTCACTAAACATACATCACTCCGTTGGGTTAAGTAGTGAGTGATAAAATGGTGAATTATATGGAGCGATGGGTTGTCAATGTCACTAGTGCATTCCTGCCCCGTAACAGGATTTTCTATCTTTGCCCAAAGTCCTTGTGGTGTGAAACCTTTAAGTTTATCAATGTCTAAGGCCGCCTTACGGTCAAAACCAAGATAAGTACTAATTTCTTTTAAGGACCGTCCGTATGTTTCACCAAAACGATGAAATTCATAGAGAGTGCTTGTTTTATTTGATTCATGGGCATGAACTTTCAAAGTGCAAAGAAATTCGATAGTGAGCCATTTAGAACCATAATCATTGAGGCAATAGAATTCATACCATCCGGCCGTGTTGAGTGCATACTCAAAATCGGTGAGGACGCCGATTCGCTCGAGGAAGTTGTGGTCGAACTTGCACACGGTCGTGAACTCCTGGTCTCGAATGACAGTGAACTTGCTTTGCTCGTCGAAATCGTTGAACACCATGTTGTCTTCAGTCTCCATGAACTTCTCAAATCCTTCATCTCCTCCTCCTCGTTCACTTGCTATCGTTGTAGCCTCGGATATGGACATTGATTCTGAGTGGTAGCTTGGAGCATGCCCGTAGGCAGCCTCCGAGTGTTCAGCTTCTGAGTGCTCGCTTAGGGTATGCCTCCCACGACTTGAGCTGATGCTGAACTTGGTGTAGAGGTCTCTCCACATGTTTGCCATTCCTGCAAAAGGGTTACTTGGACACAATACCCGAAGGACAATATGATAATTATGGTTAGTCATCCGGTTAGTAGTCCAAGTGTTAGTAGTTCAAAACGTGCAAGAGCAAAATTTCCTCTAGTTGGTTTTATTGCAGCACACTTTTATTCCTAAGTTAAAAGTGCACTTACTAAGCAAACTAGTGGAGTGAGTAAGGGAGAGAGTTGTGATGGAGAAATGAAGTTTTAGCTGAAGGTTGAGGGGTGGAGGAAAGAGTGAGAGGGTGCCTAGTATTTATAGGCTCGAGAGGGAGCCTTGGGGGAAAATTTTTAGGTCGGGTGCCAGCAAATGCCGGGCGGCAGCCCACGCCGGCGACAGGCCTTTTTTCCTCCACTTGCTCCATTATTGCGTTGGTGGTGATGGGAGAGGGCTAGGTCCATGCGCCATGTGATTCACTTGCTCACTTTGTTCAGAAATGTGTTGAGAGTGTAGGGAGCAAGGATAGAGTGATGGGATGGCCAAAGTTGTAGCAATGAGTATTCTGCCACTCATGAGGCCTTGGGGAGTAGGATGGCACGTGAGTATGGGTGGTGAAAGAGTGAGGTGACATGGGATGGCCAAAGTTGTAGCAATGAGTATTCTGCCACTCATGAGGCCCTCTTTTAATTACTTTCACTCATGGTGGGGGCTTATGGTGAGAATTTTTTATAAAGGAAAGGCTAGGTACACCTCCTCCATTCGTGGTCACCGTTGCTGCATTAAAATAGCATGGAATCCAAAAAAAACCCAAGGCCACCTGGCCGGGTGGCACTGAAATGACCCAGCCGGGTGGTCATTTTTTGATGAAAAATGACCTCCCGGGTGCTGAAATTAGACTGGGTTATTTCAAGCCAGATGGCTCAAAAATTACCTAGCCGGGTGATCATTTCTCACCAAAAATGACCTCAAAGATGCTGAAAATTGACTGGCCGGGATAGATTCTGGGCAAATTAGAAGTTACCCAGCCGGGTGGTCATTTTTCGTGAAAAATGACCTCTCGGGTGCTGAAAACTGACTGGCAGGTTAGATTCTGGATCATCACCCGGATGGTTGTTTTTGATGAATTTTGACCTCTCTACCAGCAAATTTGGCCGAGTCATCAAATTTTTTTTTTCAGCCTCATTTAATGGTTAAAGAGGGAAATAAAGCCAAACTAACTCGGTGGTATGTACAAGAGAAAGGGAGATAAATGTCGGTTACCTTCTGACGAGGGTCCAATTTTTTGTCTCGAACAAGACGTTCTCCGTGTTTAGTTTTTCATAGTGCCTTTCATGGATGGAGAATTTTCCATGATTGATGCAACTTCCTTCTTCCGCCATACTTGTTTGATTTTCTTTGGCCTGGCGGGGACCTTTTTCTTCATTTCTTGTGGCTCGTTCTTCTTCTTGGGCAGCAGTGGTGCGCTCTTAACTTTTACCACAGGTGCACCTGATTTTGGTGGGATTGGGTACACCTCAATTTTCTGCACCGTGTTAGGATTTTTGCCATAAAAGATGCGTACCTGATTGCATTGTTCTGTTCGGGGCCTGAAGGCAAACTCCTCTTCGTTCTCATTAATGTTAAGGTGGATTTCTCCAGCCCCAACGTCAATGTTGGCATTTGTGGTGCCAAGGAATGGCCTTCCTAGTATAAATGGTGTCTTTAAATTTCTGATATCTTAGCCTTTTGCTTCCCCGGCAACGGCGCCAGAAATGCTAGTTGACACTTCTTAACGTCGCATCAAGAATATCACTATTCCTGGTACAGCACCAGAAATGATTGTTGGCGTTTGTTATGCTTTAAGAATAAATTAATCCGCAAGCGCACGGAACACCATTGTAGCATTTCACCCGGGAGTATTCCAAGGTATCGTATTTATTTTCCTCAGGGAAGCTAGGCGTAAGATTATCTTGGTTTAACAAAGATATAACTACAAGAATTATACCAACTGACCAAAGACGAGGGTAAGGATATTCAATAATAAGAGTGGGAGTAGCAACATAGGATAAATCCACACTAAGATAAATAAAGTGATCTGTTCAGCTAGCTGGGAGGATAGCGAGTCTAAGTCTATGATTCCTAAATATATAACTTCCTAATATATATAAGTCAAGCGTCAAATCCTAGTTACTCGGGTTGAGTGCTTACACCAATTTCTTGGTACGACCATATGTCTTTCACCCGTTAGCTCACTTCAGGGCACAAAAACGTTCCACTAATATGGGTCGGTAACTAACGTCTGTACTAGTGATTACGCTATCGCTAGACAACCCTGCTTGAGACTTCCCGAACGTGGTGGATTACAAAAGGGATGGACAGGACTGTCACCACCTGCCGCCTACCACATATCCCATGGGGACAAATGCAAATCTAGCTAGCGTTAACTTAGGCACCGCGCCTGCGCCTTCACTAGATATTCTTCTATTGGCCTAGCAGAAGAATAGCCAGGAAATAACCAAGTCTAAGTTCAGAAAGAACTAAACTTAATTAAATCCTAGCCAGGAAATCCGTGAACTACGCAAAAAAGTTTCTTCCCGATAATTGTAACTTAAAGAAAATGACTAAGTTAAGATAAATACTTGACAAGATATAAAAGAAAAAGATAATTATATTGATAAAGGATAAGTCTTACATAAAGAGAAAAGATACAAGAGAGCTCATACCAAGACTCCAAGACAATTTCGGAATCCTGAGCGATGGTCTCGACTAGACTCTAACTCCCGACTAACTACCCTACTCTACCAAGTAGCAAAAGTAGTGGGAAATGGACTCCTCGATGTGTTTCTTGCTTGATTCCTCTTTTCTGCCGAATTCCCCCTCTATTTATAGGTGGCGATGGTCCGGGGGGTATTTGTAGGTGAAGGAGGGTCGGTTGGCCAAAGTCGGTGCACCAGGCGATGGGCCATGCCGGGTGGCATGCACCGCTGGGCGGCCGTAGGATCGTGTCGGTTCGCGACCGACTTCTTTTGGTCGGCTCATATTTCACCAAAACTCGTGAAACTTTATTAGTTTAAGCAAATATTTAATAAACTTTGGTCCTTACCTTGCATTTCCCAACCGGTTGGTGGCCGATTTTAGGTTTTATCGGCCGCCAAGAGGGATAGTGTGGAACTATACCCAAGACTTCAAGACTAGATCTTGGACCTCTAGTTAGATCTCCTCTATCCCAAACTCCACTAGGGCCTAAGGACTAAGTATAATGCTAGAGACTAGCTTCTTCTTAGTGTATATTGGAGTGGAAGGCACTCCCCTCATTTATAGTGCCCAAAGGTCGGTTTCCAGGAGTAACCACCATGGGACGATATGATCTCCAATTTGAATAGGCACATCCTCAGTAATTCCATCAGGGAAGCGTACCGATTGATCGGCTAACTCCTAACACATACCTGTAGGCTCTAATTCAGGCAAATTGAGATTTGTGAATATATGACGGGGCATAACACTTACGCTTGCTCCAAGATCGCACAAGCACCTATCAAATATCCTTGTTCCAATCATGCATTTGATGCTTGGTGATCCAGGATCGGATTTCTTCTCCAGTGCAACATCATTGATTGCCGCCGTTAGTTCCTTAGTGACCTTCACAACCTCCTTAGAAACTAGAGACTTCTTGTTTTGCATCATGTCCTTAATGCACTTAGCATAGGTGAGAACTTGAATAGAGTCAACAAAAAGGACATTGATGTAAAGCTTCTTCATAATATCGACGAATCTTGCAAACTGCTCGTCGTGTTGTCACGCTCTTTCTATCTTCGTTAGTAGTTGAGTATCTAGAAATGTGGCAGGGCCATGCTCTTCTGTCTCCATGCCCATCTTCAGACCAGAGAGGTAATCATCCTCCATGCGCCGATCAGCACTTTCATGGAGCCGATCGGCTCCGACAAGGTCGTTGCGCCGATCGGCGCCGGGTGTGCGCCGATCGGCGCGGGGCTTCTTTGCTCCCGCAGAGTGTTCAGGATCTTCTGTTTGTTTTCTTGATCCCGTAGCTATTGCCTTCAATTGTTCTGCAGACATCGTATTGCCAGGAATAGCCCCCTTATTGCCTTGAATGGCTTGCGATAGCTGTCCCATCTGTTGCTCCATAATCTTGGTATGCTTCAAAATCTGCTCGTTGGAGCTCCCAATTTCTATCACCTTGTCATTAACTCTCTCGAGGACACGATCAATCTCCTTGAATCTAGCTTGATTGTCCTTATTGATCTTCTCCTGAGCTTGGAAGAACTCATGACATTGGAGACAAAGTGGGATAGAGTTTTGCATCGACGAACTAGGAGAGAAAGAACTCCTTTGTTGTTGATATTGGGGCTTCCATCCACTATACTTCATATATTCTAACATCTTCATCCCTTCAGGGCAATCTTTCTGCACATGAACAAATTCTCCACACTCACTACTTGTTGCGCGTGATTCTGCCAGCTTGAGTGTCTCTTCCTTAGGGATATGAAGATTATTGTCCAACCTTCTTTGAATAGCATCGAGGTGATCTATAATCAATTCTTCATGAGTCTTCTCAATCACACTCTTCGCTACTCCGTTTGAAGGTTGCAAATTCCTTGAGCTTCTCTCACCATCCCATGATTGATTTTCAACTAACAACTTGATCAAATTCTTAGCTTCGGTGGGGGTTTTTGACATGAATGATCCTACAGCTGAGGCGTCCAAATGTAGACGTGACAAAAGATTCAATCCAAGGTAGAACCTCTCAACAACTTCTCCAACCGTCAGACCATGATGAGGGCATGCATCCATATGCTCATTGTATCTTTCCCATGCTTCTCCAATGCTCTCATCAATATTCTGTGTAAATCCAAGAATCTTATTTTTAAAAGATTGAGTCTTACCGAGGAGGAAGTATTTGGCCAAGAATTCAGCTGCTAATGTGTTCCACACCATTTTCATTGTGTTTTCCAATCCATTGTACCATTGCTTGGGGCGTCCAACTAGAGAGAAGGGGAACAGCCTCACATGCGCTTGATCTCCTGTCAATCCCGCTATCTTGAATGTGCTGCAAACTTCAAGGAAGTGTTGCAAGTGATCATTGGGGTCTTCTGAACCCGTGAACGGTTGTTGCGCCAATATTCCAACATATCTCTCCAATTGATACGGAAGTTGATCCTGAGACGATTAACCATACTAGTCAATTGTGGCTTGAGACGATTAACCATAGGTACCTCTGCCATCTCCTCTTCTTCTTGCTCTTGAACTGAGTCTTCTATTGTGAATAATACTCGAGGTGTTGCGCGGACTGCTTCCAAATCTCCAAGTGACTTGCTTCTCTTCTCCGCTATTCTCTTCTTGTGAAAGAGTCTTTCTGGATCATCGGCGTAGAGGGTTTGTTTGACTTAGGACCGTCCATATCTGTTAGTTTCACTTAACAGAATATATGTACTAGTGAGAAAAGTAAAGCACAATGACTAAACACTAATACATCAAACAATGTTTAAAAACCTGCTATGATCCCCGGCAACGGCGCCAGAAAAAGGAAGCTTGTTGGTCGTATCTACGCACCCACTTATATACCGCAAGAGGATGGTGTACGATTGTAGCACTTTTTCCCTTAAATTGAGTATTCCAAGGTTTATCGAATCCACTGGGACCTTAGGGATTTATTAAACAAACTTAACAGTAAAAGATCTAGTCAAGGCTACTGTCAAGGTCAGGTTGCATGAGGGGGAGACTGGCCAGCGCAAAGGTGTGCGAGACAGTAAATCTGTCATTTTGCCGATCGGCGCGGGAGTCGAGCCGATCGGCACGCTGGTGAAACTGAACAAAAGTGCGCGCGATCTATTAAATCTGGCGTTGGTCTGATCGGTGCTGGAATTGAGCCGATCGGTACACTGGTGGATCTAAGCCGAAGTTGTTGCGCCGATTGGCGCAGGGTTGAGCCGATCGGCACACCAGTGAGTCTAAGGCAAAGTGTTCCAGATCTTGTAAACCTATGCTGGTAAATGAGTAGCCAGATATCTACTAGTGAGATCGTAACCAGATAGTCTAATTGAATAGCTTCATAATGGGTAATTACATAGATTAATGAAAACCGATAATGAGTAAGATCACCCTGCTTTCCAAGCGGCTCCCTATTTTTTGGTAGCGGGGAGGAAACCCTTAATCGCGCGAGTATCTTACCCTACTCAACTATCCAATAGTGCTACGCAGGCTTAGTGCTGTCACTGCTAAACCACACTACTGGCATCATCAAGCAACCATAATCAATACGACGTCCGAATACTATCCTAATCACACGATTACAATAATATCTACTTTCTTAGCCTAGAAATAAGCAATTGGAATAAGCAGATGCATGATTATAGAATCAAGATAGACAAATCGCCAAAACCATCATCAACATATTCAATCATACTTGAGATACATAGAGTAAGATTCATCCCCGTCGAGATGGCCTACCTTGACAGATCAACTCTTGACTCCAATGGTTCTTGAAACTCAACTAGAGATCTATTCTAACGGGGCAAGCCCCGGTGGCTCTAACTCATGGATCTGGTGTCCCTCTGTCGCCTCCTCCTTCTGCGGTGAGGGTTTACAAGTATTTATAGGGGTTCTACTCGTAAAGGACTCGGTTTCTAGCAAATAAGGCGGTTGCGCCGATCGGCACAGGATTGCACTGATCGGCTCATGCCGTGTGTTCTCTGATTTCTTCCCCGAGTCGGTTCCTCTATCTTCCATACCTGCCATGTGGGCCTTTTCCTTTGAGATATAGTCTTGTACTGCATGTTAAGATCTTGGAGTTCCATAAATCTTCTTGAAGTTCCATAATTCTTCTTAGACAAATATCTTCAAGTGTCTTGCGCAGATAAACTTCCATAAACATGTGGAATGGGCCTCGGTCACTTCTGTGGGTCAAAACACCCTTGCGCCAATCGGCTCATGGGCTGCGTCGATCGACACACTGGGCTTCCTCAGTGCTTTTCGTCGGTTCTGGACTCCTGTCCTCTCCATCATTGCATTAATCACCAATTTTACCTGTTTCTGCAATAAAGCTCCAAAATAACGTATATACAAATATATAGGCAATATCACAGGTAAATGGCCTAAATTAGTATCAATTATGCTCTAATTAGGGTAATATTCACATATAAAAGGGGCACTTGGGAAGTGCCAACAGTCGACGTCGCTCAAAGCGGCAACGCAGGCACGTGCAATGGCCTTGGCGAACTTCTTGGAGTTCTTAACTTTCTTGTAGAAGTGGTTTTTCTTCTGCTTGAAATCTTTAGTGTTGTTGTCGTGGTACCCGACCTTCTTCTTCTTCTTCTTCTTCTTGGGGTAGTTAGCAATGAAGTATCCCGGGCCACCACACTCGAAGCAGGTTCTTGAACCACCTCCTCTTCTCTCCATGCGGTTGTTGTAGAACTTCCTAAACTTCCTTGTGAGCAAGGACAGCTCCTCATCAAGAATGCACTCCATCTGTTCATCGAAAGCTACAACAAGAGAAGAAAGAGCAAACTCCAAAGAAGACTTGTCAAGTGAGGGGTTAGTTCCATAAGAAGCACCACTGTGACTACCCTTTTGAGAGCTAGAAAGCAAAGCCATGCTAGAAGAAGGATTAGCAATATTAGGACGAGATTTCCTAGACAGCTCATGAGATTTTAGCTTGCTATATAGCTGCTCACAGCCCAGGGTATTAAAATCAGTTGTTTCTTCTAGTGCAGCAATCTTAACCCCCCAAGCATTTTCATCAAGGGAATACAACAATTGCTTAGATCTATCGTTATCATTGTACACAAGGTTATCACAAGCCCACAAGTTGCACAAAATGGCTTCAAACCTACGAAAAGTGTCATCTAGTGACTCGCCAGGTTTTTGTGCAAAGGTTTGGTACTATCTATTGTAAGAATCCTTACGCATAGACTTGACTTGATTGGCACCCTCATGGTATGTGCAAAGCTTTTCCCAAATGGCATGTGCAGTATCGAGATGAGCAACATGATCATGTTTATTCCTACCTAGAGTAGACAGCAGAATATTGACAGCTTTGGAGTTGTTTTCATACCTGGGTAATCACCGGCAGTTGCAGTGTTGAGGTCTTCTGGTATGGCATACATCTCCTCAACTATCTCCAAAATTGCACGTCCTTGGCTTAAGAGATAAGCCTTGGTCCGTGACTTCCAGTGGGGAAAGTTCTCTCCATCAAACATCGAAAGCTTGACCGCACGCTTCTCCATGTCACCTTCCGATCACAAAGCCGATGAAGGTCAACTAGTGATCAAACCGGCTCTCATACCAATTGAAGGACCCAGAAGGCGACCAGAGGGGGGGGTGAATGGGAGCCAATTAAAATTCTTCACAAGAACTTGGCCTATGTACCAATTATTACCCGAGCCAAATACACGGTGGATCACCAAGATTAGACACACCAACTTGTAATGTGCTAACCCTAGGAATGATCAACAGCAGCAGTAGAACACAACGAAAACAAAGAAGAGCAGCAAAGACTTGACCCAGTCAAAGAACAGATTCAAAACAAGTTACTAGACTATCATCGGCAGTGCCGACCACAGGCATCGGCAGTGCAGATCTACCAAAGGAACAGACCATCGGTAGTGCCGGTCAGCAGAAAGAGCAAGGCTACTAGAACACACAGACGAAGCTCATCGGCAGTGCCGGTTGACATATCGGTAGTGCTGATGCGGGTGCAGACCTAGGCTACCAGCAGTGCCAGTCCAGCCATCAACAATGCCGATCAGGGGGTCTTCCACACGTACCGGCAGTGCCAGTTCAGAGAACGGCAGTGCCGATTGATACTTTCCAGAACCAAAACTGAACTCGTGACTTGGTTAGAAAATCGGCAAAAACTAACCAAACGAACTCCAAAAATCACAAAACTTGGATAGAAGGTGTCTCATAGTAGGACGTTCCTTATCCAAGTGAAGTCACACAAAAAGCTCAAGAATTCATCCCAAATTTGAGGTTTTACCAAAAGCTCTAGGGTTTGAATGTTCTTAAGGAAATCCACCAAATCTAGGGTCCTCTTGCCTAGGATTCAACAAAGGATCCATGAAGGAATGTTTAGGCATGTCCTAGCACTAAGATCCCTCAAGAAATTTGTACCAAAACCCACTCAAAAACAAGATCAAAAATCTCGACCAAAATAGCTCCGAAAATAGAGAAAAAGTGAAATTCGGGAATTAGAGAGAGAGAAAGATCTTGAGCACGAAAATAACTTTCATATCATAGAATCATGCTTAGAAGATCCATGGATACAAGGCTAGAAAGCCACCCTCTTCCTCCCACTATTTGGAAGAGAAAGAGATGTCTCTCACACACCCTCTCCTCTCCATTAGAACAGGAAGACCTCTCCTAGCACTTTGAATGAAGACTTAAGGCAAGGCTAAGGGAAAAAGAGGCGCCTCTTCCACCAGCCCTACCTCTCCTTATATAGGCCTAGGGGTTGTCCTAAACACCATCCTACCACTCAGCTACAACACACTGCCACCTTCCACCAGGGGCATAACCATCCATCTTTTTCCTCGTCGCCCGAATGCCATCGAGCCCTTCATGATTTTTGCTTTGCCTCGACACAAGCTCTGTGGTGGTGCCACGTGCACCACCAATCGCCGCCACTGGTTTTGAGGCCCAAACCGAAAAACCACCTTGCATGTTTCTCAAAGCGTGGCTTCTTGATCTTGATGCGTGTCACCTCATCTCGTGATCCTCCTCGTTGGCAAGTCTCTCTCGTCTCCGGTCCATTAGAAGCCTCTACTTGCACCAACACCCGATCACCTTTGACTTGGTCAACCGTGCCGTCTTGATCACCACCCATGGTTTTGAGGCTCAACCACGAAACTATCCGTGCTTCTTGCCTCTTCTCGTATACGTTGTGGATCACTCTTGACTTCACCCGGCGTCCCGATCGTTTGGCCCCAAGTCTTCTACTTGTGCTCGATCCTCTCGTCGTTGACCGTTAAGTTGACTCCAATGACCTACACATCATGAGACAAGAAAAAAATTTCCCATCTCCTGCAAACTCTCCAACATCCTCACCAACTCTGGTTAATCAAAACCATGACATGCACAAACTCATGCAATCCCCAGATTCCCGCATTTCAACTCAAACACCAAACTCAACCAATGTCAATTACTCATCACATATTGCAAACCATGGCACATATCCACATGGTTTCTCATGTGTCTACTATGAACCCGTAGTATCCATTACTACACTGATCACCTCTTTTAAACATAATCTTGCGAAAGCCTAAGCTCGGGGAGGTACATAAACCAAGGTTTGCCATCAAATCCTTCTCCTCTCTCCCCTCTTTCTAGTTGCTTTATTGTGAAAAAAAACACAAAAAGATTTACCTTGTTGTCTTATTGAAAGACATAAAAATTTGCAAAAAGATTTACTGTATTCGAATAAAAGTGAGAACTTTGTCCCTACCTTGCATATAGAAATTATGAATAGTTGCTCTGTTAGCA